>CP106717.1:112062543-113546918 GCA_025503065.1 Gossypium bickii | reverse complement strand
GGCCCATTTAGAAATGGGTTGGGCTTTGAGTAAAGTTTTTTGGTCCGGCCTGAATTTGTAATAATAATAAAAAAAAAACATTGTTGTTTTGTTACTATTTTTCCACCGTTTTGTTGACATTTCACTATTATGTTGCTACTATTTTGTTGTTATGATTTGGATGTTGTATAACTATTGTTTTATTATTAATTTTACTATTATTTTAGAGGCATTTGATTGTTAAGTTGCACTTATCTTAGGGCATTTTAAGTATAAAGACTTTTTAAATTTATTTTCAATTTGTTAGGAAACATTTATTTTAATGTTTTTAGTGTTGTTGGTGTTTTTATTTTTTAATTTTTTATATAAAAAATTAATACAGGCCAAGCCGGGGTTTAGCATCTATAATCCGGGCCGGATTTAGGAAAAATCAGATGGGCCAATAATTTTATTGAGGCTCGATTCGAACTCGGCCCAACCCATAAATATGTCTATTCATAGGATAAAATTTAAAAGAAATATAAACTCCTAAAAGTACAAAATTCAACACTAACAATTTAACCTATAGTCGAACCCTATTTAATGAATAAATAAGTAATTAAAAACCCTTAAAACTAATTAAATATTCGATTTTATAAGTCTTGTATTACTAAATCTTTAATTAAAACGTAAATATTTAACCTATTAAATAAAAGATAAAACTCTAAAATTTAGTCTTAAAAAATAGCAATAGGAGGCTAAATAGGCTTCTAAATTCAATTCTTGATTCTTAAGTATCAATACCTCTTCATGTTGGTATCCACAAACCTTTCTAGAGGGTAAAGTACCAATACTTAACCCTTAGGTATTGATACCACCGTTTAAAGTATTAATACCTTAAAGTATCGATACATTGGGAGATTAGTAGGCACAACCATTTTTTGAAGGGTAAAATATCGCTATCGCTACCTGTTCTTAATGTATCGGTACCCAAACTAAAATTATTGCGTTCACAACAATCCCATCGTCTAACATGGTAGGATTAATTTTTGCTTTATATATATTTCTGAAGATGCCACGTGTTATTATTTCACGAAACTACCACTTGACGCGATAATTTCATGAGAGAATGATACTTGTCATTTGCAACCTTATTTTTCAAACAAAATGACACAAGTTACCACCATAATGAACTCATCATTTAACGTAATGATTTCTCTCTCCAATTATAAACATTCAATATATTTTTATGAATAATTAAAGCTTAACACATTTTATTAGTTCACCTTCTTACTCGATCCATGATATTTAAAAAACCCGCATTTTAATTTTACTATTTTTTGTCCAAATCTTTATCGATATCGAACCAACCTTTGAATTTGAATGAGTAAATTTTATTACATTAATTTGGAAGAATGGTAATAAAAAGCCCATTGGATCGTGTAAATGATTAAAACCCAACCCAAAAGAACAACAAAGTCAAAAGGGTGCAAACTTCAAAGTGAAACAAAAGCAGAGTCAATCTGAAAGAACTGAGTTAGTGTCTGAGCCAGGTGTGTCGAATTATTTGGTCCTCTTCTCTGACTCACCCAATAATCTCTGACACACAAAAAAACCTCGATTCCCAAGACTACCAAAAAAATTCCCTCATTCCCCGACAAGAAACAACATATGGATCCTCGAAAATTGTCAGCTTTACTCTCTTCCCTTGTCTCTCAACTCCTTTTATTGATCATCCTTCTCTTTGACTCCAACAAAACCGCCGACAGTCATTTCTCCGATGGCACCAACACCTTTGCTGGCGTTCTTAATTATTTGCTCTCATCGCAACAAATCGCCGCTTCCCTTTCGTTTGTTTCGGTTTCCCGGAAACGGAAGAGAACCCATTGTTCAGAATCCTATTCCGAGCCCGCCGGTGAAGAAACCGACCCCCAACTCGACCGAGTCAGACTCGGGTTGACTCGGGATCCTGACTCATTCAAACCCTTCTTCAGGATGAAATCCTCCACCTTTGAATGGCTCGCCGGGTTGCTTGAACCGTTGTTGGAGTGCCGGGACCCGGTTGGTTCCCCGTTGAATCTATCCGCCGAGTTACGTCTAGGGATTGGTTTGTTTAGGTTAGCCACCGGTTCGAGTTACCGCGAAATCGCTCAACGATTTGGGGTTTCCGAGTCAGTGACTCGTTTCTGTACCAAACATCTGTGTCGAGTCCTCTGCACTAATTTCCGATTCTGGGTCGCGTTTCCGACTCCCGACGAGCTCAACTCAATCTCCTCCTCGTTCGAACGACTCACCGGGTTACCGAATTGTTGCGGTGCCATCGATTGCACGAGATTCAGCATTGTGAACGATAACAATGGCGGCATTGATAGTATTGCAGCTCAAATAGTGGTGGATTCATCATCAAAAATCTTAAGCATAATTGCAGGTTTTAAAGGGAACAAAAGAGATTTTAAAGTACTTGAATGTTCAACTTTGTATAAAGATATTGAAGAAGGCAGGTTATTAAACTCAAGCCCTTTGATCATCAATGGAGAAGCTGTGAATCAATATTTTGTTGGTGATGGTGATTACCCTTTGCTTCCATGGTTAATGGTGCCGTTCCATGACGTTTTTCCGGGTTCGAGCCGAGCGAGGTTCAACGCGGCGCATAGTGTAATGCGTTCATCGGCGTTGAAAACCATTGCTAGTTTGAAGAATTGGGGGATTTTGAACCGACCGATACGCGAGGAGTTGAAGGCCGCCGTTGCCGTTATCGGGGCTTGTTCGATTTTACATAATGTGTTGCTCATGAGGGAAGATGATTCTGCATTGTGTGAAACCATGGGAGATTACATGGGGCATACTCAAAGCTTTCATCACCAGCAGGACTATGAGGAAGATAGCATTGAGGCTTCTGCAATTCGAGATGCATTAGCGGAACAAGCTTGTGTTTAGATCTGTCGATTTGTGAAATATTATCAGATTTCGACAATTTGGGGTTCGATGAAAACAAGCTAGAGAAGCTCATGTTTCATGATCGGGTTCGGATCGATTCGAAATTCATTGGACGATTTTTGAAATAGGTAAAATGCATATTTTTTCGCTCATTCGAAACAAAATAAATTCAATATGGACTATACATTCTTTTTTCTTCATGGCTATTTTTCAGAATCATCCATAGATTAACCAAAGAACAATGTAATAAATTCTTCTCATTCTGCCATTTTTGATTCAATTGAAAGCAAAATCTTTGTTGTTTTCTTCCACATATGGAATGGTTGATTATAAACTGCATATCGGAAAGACATGGTTACTTGCACGGTAAGATACCGATGACTTGCAATAAGAAAAATGAAGAAAAATATCGGAGCTCTATCGTCGGATGGCAGCGGGTTTCCAATATGTTGTATACCGCATCATGGACTTGAGCTTCAACATCCGAATCGTCAAGAAAGTGATGAGATCTCCATGAATCAGACCTTGATCGAAAAAAGGTCTTCAAAACAGGGTCTTTCCTTTTTTTTAAAAATTTGTTTGATTGGTTATTGACTATTGACGTTTATTGTTGTTCACTGGCTTTGGATGGAGTTTGTTAAGGATGAATGAGTATGATTTTTGGACTGAGCTATTTCCGGCACGGTGGCTTGAACGGCGGCAATCGTATTTGAGAGAGAAAGGAAAAAAATTTCTCTTTTTAGAAAAAATTTCTCTTTCCGAATTCTCATTACTAATAAAATCGAAATAATCTCCGGATTGATCAGAAGATCCTTTCAATTGGCGAGAATCCGTTACTTAAATGAAATTAGATTTTAGAAAATCATATTGAATATTTGATGTTACATTCTGTACTAAAAAATCGATCCCTGTTTACCAACCATACAGTGCCTAACCAAATCCAATTCTCTCTAGATATGTTCCTCTAAAAATCCAATTCGTGTGGATTCTTCCCCCAACTAACGAAGAGATCTTGGCGGAATTGCCACATATGAAATTGAGCACAATTTTGCAAAGGAATAGCCCACTTGCCTTTCAAGAAGAGATGGAAAACATACTTAATATCATTTGATTAAATAATTGACCCATCTCGTTATTGTTGGAAGAAACCCTCCACTTCAATTGGTATTTTTTCACGAAAAATAACACATCATTAATGATGTGTCATTCTACATAGAATAGTATGGTTCACCGTTAGTTGACTGATGGTTTCTGTCAATTTTGATTTTATTTGAAATTTTTTGCAACGTTGTGGGTGAGGTTGCAATAAAGAAATGTTAAGAGCTAAATTAAAAATAAAAAACCCAAAACATTGAGGATGCATTTTGCAGCTCCACCAAAACTAAAATATCTCAACATTTTTTTTCATATTTTTTAAAAATAAAAAAGATAAAAACACACTCAACGTACTATAATTTACTTTATAAAATTACGGTATCATACTCAAACACCAATCCAAATATCACCATAGCCGGCAACTCCTACCTTATTTCCAAGCCACAAAATAATATAAAAAGATATATATACACACACTTATATTTAAGTAATAATATATATATACACACAAATACTTTTTATGTTCGTTTTACAATCTATATCCGGGTTCATGGTTACCTGTTTTAACAATATCATTTTCAAGATTCGAACTTAGGTCTTCTATTTGAGAATACAATGCGCCTTACCAAGTGTGTTTTTATTTTGATAGAAATAGAATAATAGAGGAAATGGGACAAATCGAGGCAAAAGAAAAACGGGGTTGTTAGCAATGTTATTTGAACCGGTCCAATTGGCTTGCGAAACCGATTGGGTTACCGAGGTCCGAAAGGTGTTTTTAAACTTGTTAGATCAAGAATTGGTATGAACCTATTGATCCAGTTAAAAAATCGATTGAATCAACAGTCGAACTAAATTTTTTAAAATTTTAATATTTTTTTAATTAAACCGATTAGATCAACAAATCAATAATACGTGGGATTCCATCTTCGATTTAATTTAAAAACCAATGTTTGTTAGCACAAAAGCTTTGACTCAAAAGCAAAAAAATTGGACTCCCTCCCAAACGCGGTATTCAATTTTGTTTGACTAAAAGCCAAATTTATTATTATTTATATACTTATAAAAAAAAGGGGAGGTTGAAAGGACCACCCTTTTGTTGACAAGTGGTACACCCATCAAGAAGCTCCCTTTATATATATTAATATTAATATTAGATAAATTATTAAATTTTCGTTTTAGTCCTTTTAATATGCTTAAATTTTAAATTTAATCTTTATTCTTTAATTTAAATATAATTTGGTCATTATATTTTTATAATGTTATTATTTAATTTAAATAGTTAATAACATTAACTTTTCAATTAAAATATTATGCAGTTATATAAAATAATGATTTTAAAGACTAACACGTGGCTTTCCGTTTTTTTAGGTTTGTATAGTTCTTATTTTATTATTAAAAATGGTGAAAATTTAATTTTGGCCCTAGGCTATGTTAAAACTTGAGATATAATTTTGACATAATTTGATCCATCAACTTTTAGAATACCATTAGTTAGTCTAAATAGTTAATAAGTTTATTAGTAAAATAAGTCCTCGAGTTCTTTTTTTTTTTTTTAAATCAATAAGCACTTTCGAACTTTTTGCATCCAATTAAGCCATTAAACAAACAAAATTGACTAAATAGGCCATTTAACTGATGTTGGTCATATTTAAGGACAACACTAACATGGTTATTAACAGATGCCACGTCAGTGCCGATTGTTAATATGACAATGTTAGATAAATGAAAAGTAAAAGATAAATTATTTTTAAAATAAGTACACAATAAATATGGACACACATTTATTTAGATTTATTCTAGAATTATTAAAAAACAGAAAGAATTTATAAAAATAAAATAAAAATCATTAAAATTTATAAAAATAATTAGAAAATAAATTAAAACCATATTTTTTATAAAATTTATAAAAATAATTTATTAAAAACCAAAAAATTAGAAAAAATATTCATAAAATTATTAGAAATTAATTAAAACCCATAAAAATAATTTCCTTATTTTGATTAAATTATTTGAGTAATATAACTTATGCAATTGAAAATTGAGAGGTAAAAATATAACAAAAAAATTTGTTAATCTTGATTTTATTATATAAATTGTTGATATTCATTTTCTAATTTGAAATATAATAATAATTTTGTTTATAAATTTCATGAAAATTTATGATTTTTAATTAATTTCTAGTATTTTTTAAATATTTTTATGTTTTTTATAATTCCTTAATGTATCTAGATATATGGATGTCCAGATTCAAAGGAACATGGCCAATAAATTGTCTATATTCATTGTGTACTTTTTTTTTAATTTTATGCTGATATGTCACTTCCACATCAGCAATAGATGCTGACATGGCATCTATTAAATGGTCAACGTCAATCAAATGGGCTATTTTGCTTGTTTTATTAGTTCAGGGGCTTTATTTGGTGCATAAAATTTGGAAGGGTTAAATTGATTTTTTTTTTTTTAAGGTCAAGAGTTTATAATACCATTAAGCTTAGTTAATATTGTTAACTATTTTAATTAAAATGTTGACGTTAATTTTTATTAAGAACACTATTTCAAGAGAAAAAAAATTATTTTATCATAACAAGTTTGAATGAGTGATTTTAAGAAAAAATCTAATTAGTATTTTCAACATTATTTTTATTATTATACGACTATCAAGAGAATATATTATTTTTAAACTCAAAATATCACACCAAATAATTTAATAAAATAATTTTAACAACGGTAACAACTAAACCTCAATTTTTAAATCTAAAAAGTAAAATGACTATATTCTTGAAAATTAAAGTAGGGACTAAATTCCAAACATAAAAAAGTGTATATGGACTTAGAGCATATTTTAACTTTTAATTTTTTACTCTATAAGTTAATCCAAATAAATAATTAATCTAATGTGAAGCATGGGCTAGATACTAATTTATATAATTTCACGATTAAAAGATCTAATTATTATAAATTTCATATTTTTCTTTTACAAAAATTAATAATTTTTTTTTTTGAAATTAAAGTATTAAAGAAAATTAGACACCCAAGTTAGATTTGAAATTAAACTTAGAAAATAATCAAAATATTGAAACGAAACTCGATACTAGTGAGAGTCAAGGTCTAATGTCAAACTTATCAATTGAACTTTTTTTCTTTGTCCCCTCCTCGATCCTAAAAAGATTCCATAGTTAAAATTTTATACTAAACTCGACACCCATAAATATCAATGTATTTCAAAAAAAAAAGTGTTTCGAGAAATAACTTTTTAAGATATTTAGTTGGATAAATAATAAATTTTTTTTGACCATTTGCAATTAAAAAACCCCTAAAACTAACAACTTTGAATTGTAATTAAAATCTCTAATTAGTACAAACTTTTTATTGTATAGGTTTTTGCCAAAAACTTAAGGATAAAATTGAATTATAATTTTTAAAGGATGAATTTGTAATTTTATCAATATATTAATTTACAGTTTCATAATTTTTGAAGTGACTAAATTACAATTTCACCTTTTTGGGGTCGAGAGCAAAACCCCTACTCGTACATGGGTCCTCATATGTAGAGGTGATTATGGGCCGAGCCGGGCCAGGCCCAGACAAAATTTTAGGCCCATTTTCTAGGCCCAAACCCAGCCCGGCCTGAAATATGGGCATAAAAATTTGTCCAAGCCAGGCCCGAAAAAAAATTGATAAACTCGAAAGAAAATAAAAAATTTTAAAACAAATATTAAAACAAAAAATAAATAAAAAATATGTAAATTTAAAAAGTATATTTGATTACAAATAAAATATATATTTAATATATAATTCGGGCCGAGCCGGACCTAGAGCAAAACCCCTACCTGCTCATGGGTCCTCATAGATCAAACAAATGAATAAAATAACCATTTTTATAATACTCGAAAAAAAAGAATGATTAATTTTAGAAGGTGAACTTAATCAAATGACGTGGCATTAATTTAAAATATGACATGGAATTTTTAATTACTTGGGCATGCTCACCCGACCCATTGCGGCTTAAAAAACATAAACCATTGCACTAAACTAGTTTTTTACCTCAATAATATAAAATAAATAAATAAATATCAGAATAGGATAAGGGGATTAATATTCACGAAACTAGGTAAAGACAACAAAAATAACTGATGCTGCCTAACCAATTAGCAGCACTGTTTTCCTCTTTAAAAAATTTAAATTTTTTGGGTACAGCCTGACCAATTGGCGACACCTGTATTTAAAACTCAAAATACAAATTTTTTTAACAATATATGTATAAAAATGAAAAAAAATATTTTTCATTGTATCGCCGATGTGTCAAGTGATACCCTATTATTTTTAAAAAAATATTAAAACACGGTTACCGTGGATCTATTGCTTTATTTACACGTATTTATGATTTACCATAAATTAGTTTGATGGTCAACATAATTTTCGCTGACAATCGCATCAATGGTTATTATTCACCGTATAATGATGGAAACAAACCACGAAAGTAGCTTTTTTTTAATATTTCTTTTTTTTTCAGCTAAAAAAATATTTTATTAAAAATAATAGGGTGTAGCCTCACACATCGACAGCACCAATAATTTTTTTTCATATTTATGCGTATATTATTAAAAAAATTGTATTTTGAGTTTTAAATACAGGTGTCGCTGATTGGTAAGGCTACACCCAAAAGAATTAAATTTTTTCAAAGAGGAAAACGGTACCGTCGATTGGTCAGACGGCACCAATTTTTTGCTGTTATCTTTGCCTAATTTCGTGAATATTGATCATATTATCCTATTTTGGTAGTCATTTATTTTATATTATTGATGTAAACAACCCGCATTAAACTAGTGAATGAAATTCAAGTTTTTAGAGCTATGGTAGGTCGGGTGAATATACCACATCACTTAAAAATATCATATTATATATTAAATTAACGCCATAAAATTAATAGTTAATTTTTTTTTTCAATTATTACAAAATATCATTTTGCTCAGTTTATTCAACATACAAGTTCTCTTTACTAATTCTAAAAATATAAGGACTAAAATGTGCATTACACAATAGTACAAGGACTATCACAATACTTTTACCCAACTTTTCCTTACCCTACACCAAAATAGATTTTTTTCCCCAATGATATTCACCAACCTCTAAGTTCACCAACTTCCATTTTTATTTATTTATTTATTTATTTCCAATACCAACTTTCCATTTGCCTAACTTATAAAAAGAAACTAATGACAAATTTGGTGGATCCCATCACCACCATCCTAGCCCCAAATTATATTCACCAAATTCTATGCATGGGGTTTTATTTTATTTATAATCTAATAAAACTCTCGATATTGTTGGTAAATGTTGAGATTTAGGGCTTTTGAGTATTCACGTTTAAGTTTTATTATGCATAATTATCATATTTAAATTTTCAGTTTTAATCGGGGTAAAGTATAAAATTTTAAAGGATTAGAGATATGTTTTGATAATAAAACCATGAATTTTATATATAAGAAAATTATTTGTGTTATGTGTAGGAAATTAAAAAAATTGATTTAACAATTTATATGCAATAAGCAACTACTCATAATCACTTCTCAACTCATAAATAGGAGGATAATGCACTTTATCGCATTCGAACCCACGTCTTCTTGTATTGGCAGCGATACCTATACTAATTGAATTAAGATACAATCGAAAAAACAAAGATAAAACTTCTGATAAATTAAAATAAATAGATTATTATTTTAAATTTTGGATAAAATAAAGTAATAAAAAAAAAGGAAGAAAGAGAAAAGTGACGCAATAAATAAAGGATTTTGACCTCATCACCAAGTCATCCATATTCATGCAATTTTAGGACTTCACCAACCCCCGACCGGGTTGGCGTGCGGTTCACCACAAAACCGTCGGTCCAACCGGTATATTCAACTTCCATATAAACCCCATTCCCCATTTCATCATCTTTCAACTCAAGTTCTCACCATTGAAAGCCCAATTCAAAGTTCCACAAAAACAGGTGAAAATCAGAGCAAAAAATAAAATCCCAATTTTGCTGATCATTAGCAATGGCAACCAACACTGAAGCTGGTAGGCACCAAGAAGTCGGCCATAAGAGCCTTTTGCAAAGCGATGCTCTTTACCAGGTATGAACAATCGAAGCACATCTTTAATAAAACCTATTTGAGTTTGTTGAAAATTTTCGTTTTTAATCGATGTTTCGAAATGGGTTTTTGATTTTATTGATGTTTTTTCTTACAGTATATATTGGAGACTAGTGTATATCCAAGGGAGCCTGAACCCATGAAAGAGCTCAGAGAGTTGACCGCTAAGCATCCATGGAACCTTATGACTACATCAGCTGATGAAGGTCAATTCTTGAACATGCTTCTTAAGCTGATCAATGCCAAGAATACCATGGAAATTGGGGTTTATACTGGTTATTCTTTGTTAGCCACCGCCCTCGCTTTACCCGACGATGGAAAGGTAAAATGATATTAAAATGCATTATTTTTCTCCTATTTAAGAGGTTGGAGAGAGAGTACGAGTAGATTATTATCATATATATTGTCAGTGGATTCTTAGCTCGATTTATATCGGTATTATTGCTAGTGGAGGAGGATATGAATTCAAGTGCATTGAAGCACATTATACTCCTATTTAAGTGTTAATAAGGGATAAGTAGTTCTAGTCATTATATAAAAAAGTTATATATTATTATCAAATATTTTATCGGTTGATTCTTAGCTTGATTTGCATTAATATTATTGCTAGTGGAGAAAGACATGAATTCTTTTAGGCATTTTATAAAAAACAACAGATATGATAATAATTTACGATGAGATTAATGTTTGGGCTATAAAGGTGACTTATACAACCTAGAAATCCGTAAGATAAATGTTGTCTGTAGTTATATAACACTTTGATGGGAATTTTTGAAATTGATCGAGCCAGATTTTTATACATAATGATTGATTTAGAGAGATCTCCAATCGCTATCAAAACATAAAACAATATATATCATTAAATGACTAAGGAAATTGAACTTGCAGATCTTGGCCATGGATATCAACAGAGAAAACTACGAGTTAGGATTGCCTGTAATCCAAAAAGCTGGCGTTGCACACAAAATTGAATTCAAAGAAGGGCCTGCCATGCCTGTTCTTGATAAATTGGTGGAAGATGTAAGCTTTTTTTTTAAGCAACGCACTCCCCCTGTTTGTTTTTATTCCTCATTGAGAATTTTTTTGAGTATTGAAATCGAAAATTTTGTTGCAGGAAAAGAATCATGGGTCGTATGATTTCATCTTTGTGGATGCTGATAAAGACAACTACCTCAACTACCACAAGAGGTTGATAGAGTTGGTGAAGGTTGGTGGTTTGATTGGCTACGACAACACACTGTGGAACGGGTCGGTGGTGGCACCGCCCGATGCTCCGCTTAGGAAGTACGTTAGGTACTACAGAGACTTCGTTTTGGAACTCAACAAGGCTCTTGCTGTTGACCCCAGGATTGAGATTTGCATGCTCCCTGTTGGTGATGGAATCACCCTTTGCCGCCGTGTCAAATGAACCATCACCACTACTACCGCCGCCACAGCCGCTACCACCACCCAAGATTGACAAACTTATAAGTACTTCAAATTTTCATATATTTTTTTTGTGCAATTTCAAATATGGTGTAAATTTAATTTGGCATTTATCAAAGCAATGCCTATCTACCATTATCAAATCATATTACATTCTAAACCAAATAAGAATCATTTTCATAAATACCACATTTAGGTGTACCTTACCAATAAGTAAAATTAAAGACTAATACATAATAATTAAAAATAAATATCAGGTCTAATTCTTTGATTAGTCCCTGTATTTTACTCGGTACCATATTAAAAGAAACCAATCAAATCAATCCAAATTTTAAAATTTTCGAATTATTTTAACTTCGGGCTATTTTTATTTTATGAATGAGGCAAGTCACCATTTTGGATTCAAAGTTATTTCGGGTCTAATTCATTTTGAAATTGGATCATTTAATATCCAAGTAATTTTTGAATCCAAATTATTGACATTTTATGATAAAATTTATTAATTTGAGTTAATCAAATTGAGTCAGAATTGACTCTGTACCAACAAGCCATTTAATGCGATATATTAACATTTTTTGTACCAATTCTACTAAATGTACATTTCACAAACCATCATTAATTAAACCAAATTACTTACAAGTAACTAAAAACCATTCTAAATTGTGTAAAATACACAATTGATCACCTAATTTCATAAAATTTTGCATTGAAAAATTCTTTTTGCAAATTGGGCACTGACGTTAACAATTTAGTCACTCACCTTTAATACATTTTCATTTTGACCACTTGTCATTAAAAGTAAAAGACCGACAATAATGAAAATTTATTGAAGTTGGGTGACTATAATGAGTGTACAATATCATTGAATTAATAGGGTGACCAAAAAAAAATTTATTAAAGTTGTGTGACTAAAATAAAACCGATTGTTAACAGTAGTGTCTAATTAACAAATTTATAATTTTTGGTGCCCAAAATGAAAATTTGGGTGAACTAAAAACCATGAATAAGCATCAAAGCACAACTAAAACATGCAATAACAATATCCACTTTTGCAAATGAATAGTCAAATTTGTTTGACGGTAACTCTTCTAGAACCTTGCCCTAGTGTCACAGGTCGCAGTTTAAAGCCCGTGACTAAAGCATACAAAATTGCCTAACGAAGGCAATGATCAAATGAGACTTATTTAATCCACTTAAACTAACCTTATTTAATCCACTTAAACTAACCCGATTCGTGAAAGATATGGAGAAGTCCATCTACTTGAAGTTTTGGTGGTCTAACTAAGCACTCCAATAAAACTAGAGTTACCATGGTGAATATTTGTAACCTTAAAGGATCTTGTAAAGTGTTTAAATCCCTTAGGATTCTCAACCTTGTAGTTAGGCTTAATCTCGACCGTCGATATAATTTAAATTGTACTGTTGGATTTAGGGAGCTCAACTATAAATAAAGGTCTTCCACCTCATTTGCAATCACTCAGATGTAATTCTTTAAAGTAATAGAAACACTTTGAGAGCATTTACTCAAATGCTTGGTGTAACACCCCTTACCCGTATTCAACGCCGGAATAGGGTACGAGACATTACCGGAATTACAAATTTATTTATCAGACATTTTATTTTATCTAGCATTTATATTTGAAATCAATCAAAATCAAACATATTGTCCCTTAAATATATTTATTTTTATCGACATGTCTTACTTGAATTTATTACTCGTTTGATCATACTTAATTACCTTGTATTATCATATTAAAGATAATCACATATTTACATGTCATGATAAATATCATTCACTTGCCGTTTCTTCGTAAACATAAAACAGTTAATTCATCATATCAATATTTCACGTACCATCAACTTATATTTCCTTATCACATAATTAAGTTACACGAACTTACCTGGTTAAATTTGCAGAAATATCAAAATTCAGGGGCACTTTGGAAATTTACTATTTTCATTGATTTTTCAGTCGATCTTAATCTTAATTAATAATTTCATTCAATTTTGCAATTTTAAATAATAAAATAATCCATTTCATGCAAATTGATTATTTCCACATTTTTACAAAATTAATCATAAAGTTTTACTTTTATTCAATTTAGTCCCTGAGCCTAAAACATTTCAAATTAGCCATACTACCTAAATATTCATACATATTTTCCTCCTCCTCCTCTCCATTCCACATCCTTAATGTATATAACATGCTATAAGTAACATTATCAATAATTTCATTAATTACTCATAAGTATATTCAAAACTGTCCATTTGAGTTATAGTCACTAAATTATTTATTTCCAGAGCTACAGAACTCCAAATGAAGAAACCGTTAATTTTTCCTGAAACTAGACTCACATATCTTCTTGCCATAAAATTTTCAGAATTTTTGATTTAGCCAATTAGTACAGTTTATTCTTTAAAGTCACCCCTGTTCTGCTGTCTGGCAGTTCCGACCCTTCTTCACTAAAAATTAATTATCTTTTTATATAGAATTCATATGATGTTAGGGTTTATTTCTTATAAAACTAGACTCATTAAGGAATCTAACCATATAAATTATGTTCCCAAATTATTTTTATACAATTTTTAGTGAATTTCTAAATTAAGAACAGGGGATCACGAAGTTATTCTAAACCAGTCTTACAAAAATTTAAATATCTCAAAATGTAGACTTCCTTTGCTTTCTATGTTTCTTTTATATGAAAATAGACTCAATAAGCTTTAATTTCATATTTCACTCAACTTCTAATTCGATTTATACAATTTTTGGTGATTTTTCAAAGTTAGACAACTGCTACTGTCCAAAACTACTTTAGTGTAACATGTTGATTTCTATTTTGTCCCTAATTCCACAATTCATACAATTCAATCCTTGCTCAATTAACCCCTCAATTAAGCTAATTTTCTCATTTAATACTTTTCTTTATCATTTTAAACTACTTCATAACTCTTGAAAATCAGAATTTTAACATTAGGCCTTAATTTCAGCTATTTCACAATTAGGTCCTAAAACCAATTTCCATCAATTTCACTTGATAAAATCATCATATAACAAAATTAAAGCTTCAAATCAATATTTATTCATCATATTCTTTCAGAACTAATCCACATCAAATTTAAAAATTAACCATAGAATCATAAACTAATGAATTAATAAGTTGGACTCAAGTGTAGAAAGTCCAAAAATATAGAAATTTCAAGGAGAAAGCAAGTATTAAACTTACATGAAGCTTGAGTATGAAAACCAACTTGAACTCTCTTCCATGACTATTTTTCAGCTGAAGAAAAATGAAGAGAATTAAAGAGAATTCTCCGGATATTTCAATTTAATCCCCTTTTTATTTAGCTAATTTTAGAAATTTTCCAATTTTCCCCCTTTTTCTTCTTTCTCTTCTCTTCTTCTTTCTTTCCTTCCCCTGCTCTCTGCTTCGTTTTGATTCTGTTTCTATTCCCTTTTTTTTTTCTTTGAATTATTATATAATATAATAATATAATAATATAATAATATAATATAAATATATAATATAATAATAAACTTTAAAAAAATCTCAGATTTTCTTACGTTACACCGCCTCAACTATGCAAAATGGTATAATTACCATTTTGATCCTTCATAATATCTTTTAATCTATAATTTAACTTTTACTTTCATTTCAGTTTAGTCCTTTTCATTTAATTTCCTACCCAAACGTTAAAATTTTCTAACGAAAGTTTAATAATAGCTTAATGACACTCCATAAATATTTTTAGAAATATTTATGGTTCACTTTATGAATTCGAGGTCTCAATACCTCGTTTTTGGCCCAATTTTTCTCATTTATTCTTTCAGTTCACAAAATTCACTAATTTTAAAATATTTCTAAAATCACACTTAACTTATAATTATCGATTAACAAAATTTTCTAACTTTTCGTCAGATTTAATGATCTCGAATCACTGTTCCGACACTATTTAAAATTGGGCTGTTACACTTGGTGTGTTTAGTTTTTGCCTAAGGTTGCGCGATTTACAATACTAAAGTTTTAGCCCCATGACACTAACACCTCTTCCACCGAATTTCCTGGACTCACACCTCCTCAAACCAACCACCAACAAAATCTTATTGCACCTTATCAATATATCCTTAATCTCCTTCTTGCTTTGCTCGTCAACATACTTCTAATAGAAAGCATAGATCTGTGATGGCTTTAAACGAAGGATCTCTGATTTGACAAGCTTAATGGGACAACCATTAATTTTGATAAGACCACAGCCTCTCTTGCAATAGGTTTCGACTACCGTCGTTGTCTTACCGTTGAAGCATTGTACAGACTCAATTGGTTCTCTTTTCACCATTGTTTTTAGGGTTTTGTGGAAAGAAAGAAGCTAGAGGTATTCAGAGTTGGTGCAAAAGTGAAAACCCTAATATTATATATCTTCATTACTAGGTTAGGGTTTTTTTAGGACAAAAACAATAAGTTTAATAGTCTAATGATGACAAGTCCAATTTTGGAGATTGTTTGGGCGAGTCTTGAAATCCAAATACTACTACAAGTATAATAGACCTATGCTATTTTTTTATTTATTGTTTACTTCGACTCATTGGATTTTAAGGGTATAAGTATCAATGCAAGTCTTGGACTAAGAGTTGGATTACATTTTGCCCCTCTACTTAGAAAATGGGTAAATTAATCCTTGTAAATAAATTGGTCATTTCTATTAAAAATTTCCTTCATTTCCACTGTTAAAAATTGGCGTAGTTGACAAAATAACCTAACAATAAAATTTGACGTGCCACTTTTACCTCATTTTAATTTACAAAGATAATTTTTTAACAGTAAAAATGGATGAGACTTTTAATAAAATGACCAATTTGCTTTTTTTGAGTAGAAAAATCAAAATGCAATCCAACGCATTTTTCCAGTGGATTTACAAAAATATTATTAAAATTGGTATGATAAACCGATTGAATTAAAAATCGAAAATTCAACCTATAAGGAAGAAAGTAAATATAGTTTTTTGGAAGCAATGAAAAACCCAAAACAATTTTTCTAACAAAAAGTGATTTGTTTTGTTATATTTTGATTTAACTTTATCTTTAATTCTTTATTTTAATTTTAAAATTATTTATTTTTACGAATTTTTAATTAATTTTTTAAAAGTGATTCAACCTTTGAATTTAATCATAATATTGATATTGATAGTGTAATAATATTGTAACATGAAAAAAAAAAAAGGGAAAAATTAAACGCGCTGCATTAAAAATAAACATCACTCTTAAGAGGCCCACACTATTTAACTCTTAAAAGTTATTTACATTTTTAATATATATTTGTAATATTTATATTTTATTAAATTATATACCCTTAATAAATACAAATAACCCTAAACCTAGCTCAAGCTTAATTGTATATGAACTTAGTTGAGTTCGAGTTAGAACTTGAATACAAAAACTAATATATAAGCTTAGGATAAGTTTGGTTGGACGGTGGGATGCGGTTCGATGCGTTTAACTTGCTTTTTGTCTCACGCTATAATTAAGTTACAATATTTAATCTCACTACCACCATTGTTTTTATACTAAAAGCAGATAAATACGCTAGCTATCCAAATCCATCCCTAATTATACCCTAACTATTATAGATCCTTTCCCTATTTATTTTTTATCTAAATTCCAATGATTTTTAATTCAATTTATCTTCTTCCTAATGATGAGGGACAGAAGCTTAACTGAAGTTGCAAAGACTGTAGCTAGCACTATCCACAAAGTAAATCCCTAATTGCATTAGGGAATGATACTCATGTAAATCATCATCGTAGAATAGCCAATCAAATAAAGAAACCACAATAATCATTGGATAACACATTATAGATTCAAGCACCGAGTCTAAATTAAGATTAATACAACACAAAAATTCAAAATTCTGACAACAGGAACAGTTAATTAATCAAAACCAACATCATATCCATATCAAATCTTGAAAAATAAAGGTACAAAAACACAGATTTCTGAAAACAAACCGTAAAATTTCTTCAACGGTAACTCTTCTGGAACCTTGCCCTAGCACCTCTCCCACCGAACTTCTTCGGTTCGCACCTCCTCGGATCAGCCACCAGCAAAGTCCTATCGTACCTGACCAAAATATCCTTAATCTCCTTCTTGCTTTGCTCGTCAACGTACTTCTGGTAAAAAGCAACGAGGGCTTTGGCAATGCTTTGACGGATAGCGTAGATCTGAGATGTGTGACCTCCACCTTTGACTCGAATCCTCATGTCGACGCCGGCGAAACGTTGGCGACCGAGGAGAAGGATAGGCTCCACGGCCTTGAAACGGAGGATCTCCGGCTCAACTAACTCGATGGGACAACCGTTGATCTTGATCAGACCACGGCCTCTCTTGCAATAGGTTACGGCGACCGCCGTCTTCTTCCGACCGAAACATTGCACGGACTCGATTGGAGCTCTTTCCGCCATTTTGTTCTCTCTAGGGCTTTTGCGGAAACGAGGCGTTTACTCTTTGCTGAAAACTGAAGACCTTTAGACAAGAAAATGTGCGGCGTTTAGTTATTAAATATTAATACTAGGGTTTGGTTTAGGGTTTTTTCTTTTAAAATAAAGCATGAAACGCTGCGTTTTGGGGATAAAATTGGTTGAAGCTTTTTATGGGCCGATTCATTTTAGGAGATTCAACCTGGGCCTGACAAAAAAATTCCTAAAAAAAGGGTTAGATATGCATCAATAAAAGTATTATGAAGGTCCCGTATTAAGAGTTATATTATATTTTTTATTTAAAAATAAATAAATTAGTCCTTATATATTAGATAAAAAAACAAAATGGTCCTCTTATTAAAAATTTATCTATTTCTACTGTTAACGAATATGGTAGTAGTGAAACAAATATAAAAATATAAATTATTTGGATAAACCTACAAATAAGAGAAGTATTAAAATTATATAATATTTTATTATTTGATTTAAAAAAATATAATTGATTAAGAATTAAAAACAATTTATTTGATTGACTGTAAATATTTGAATTGGTGTGATTTTAGGTTTAAGTTAATTTCGAGCTTAGACTATTTTTTCTGTTTAAATTATTTAGGATTCGATCATTTTCGAGTTTAGGTATTTTAATTTGGATGATTCACTCGAAGCTAAGATCATTTTGAGTTACTTTTATTCAAGTGATCTCGAGTTTTGGTTCTTCTTAGTTCAAACCAAGTTGAATTCGAGTTGAATGTATTTGGGTTGTTAATGGCTATGGTAATAGTAAAGCAAAGATAAAAATATAAATTGTTTGGGTAGACCTTGGTTTAATTGAAATGGTAGTGTTGGTTGAGATGATGGGAGCATCTGTTTAAGACTAACAAGTCATATTGTTCACGCTTATCACACTAATTATTGATGCGTGAGATTAACAAGAAGGAGATACAGTGAAAGACCCTCTACTACATATTTCTATTAAAATTTTATGATAAATTTACATTCTATTCAATTCAGTTTAACTCTAGAACTAACAATTAAACTTTATAATTTATTTTTTTTTAATCTAAACATTCAGAAACTTTACTTTTAAATTGTCAATTGTAGTACGAGAAAGGATTATATGAAACTATAATTACACGTCATCTTTATTTCTTTTAAAAAGGAGAATAACAAATTATATTTTTTATTAATTTTAATATTTTTAGTTGAATTTAAATTTGATTGAGGGTAATGACTTACGTTGAAAACTTTACTTTTCCAACTTCAAGACGTAATGGCTTACGTTTCCCATAGATAAATCACAAGGATTACCACTAGCATCATTTTCAACGACATTGATCCTCGAGTTCTTCAACTTTAACCTGTCAGTTCATTTTCCAGGCTACCATTATCAACAAAAATTTTACTTCAAAAAACTCAACGCACCACAGTCTTTTTACCATTTCACTCCAAAAAAATCTTCACCACCATGACTCAACAGCTTCATATCTTCTTCTTCCCTTTCATGGCTCACGGCCATACTATCCCTTTCATCGATTTAGCCATCCTCTTCGCCACCAAAGGCGTTAAATCAACCATCATCGCCACCCCATCTAACGCACCCCATATTAAAAAAGTAACCCACAAAGTCAATAAACTCGGGTACCAAATCGACACCCTTGTCATCCAATTCCCTGCCGTCGAAGCTGGATTGCCCGACGGATGTGATGATACAGACAAAGTTCCGTCACCGGACATGATGCCTAAGTTCTTCTTAGCTGTTGAAATGCTTAAACAACCTCTTTCTGATCTCCTTAAACAACACTGTCCTCATTGTCTCGTTGCCGACATGTTCTTTCCATGGACGACTGAAGTTGCTGCTATGTTCAAGATTCCGAGGCTTGTTTTTCATGGAACCTGTGTTTTTTCTTTATCCGCCGTGGAACATGTTCGGTTGTACCAGCCTCATAAAAGTAAAGAAACCTTTACGATACCGAACTTTCCCGGCGACGACATAAAGATGACGACCGCTGAATTAGAAGATTATATTAAACAAGAAACATGGCAGACGAAGTTGTTCAACGATAGTAAAGAAACTGAATCGAAATGCTTTGGGGTCATCGTTAATAGCTTTTACGAGCTTGAATCTGTTTACGCCGATCATTACACTGATTTTTTGGGACGAAGGGCGTGGCATGTTGGTCCTATATCGTTATCAACTAAAGGGGTTATTAATAAAGCCGAAAGAGGGAAACAATCATCCATTGAAGAACACGAGTGTTTAAAATGGTTACAATCAAAGGATCGAAATTCAGTCGTTTATATATGTTTCGGCAGTGGAACAAACTTCGATGATTCACAACTCATGGAAATAGCAAAAGGGCTTGAAGCTTCGGGTCAACAGTTTGTTTGGGTAGTGAGCAAAGAGAAGGAAAGTAATGATGAAAGAGGAAAAGAAAATTGGTTGCTTGAATTTGAGAAGAGAATGGAAGGGAAAGGATTGGTTATAAGAGGATGGGCACCCCAAGTTTTGATTCTTGAAAACGAAGCCATTGGTGGGTTTGTCACACACTGTGGGTGGAACTCCATTCTCGAATCGGTGACCGCCGGCGTGCCTGTTATTACTTGGCCGGTGGCTGCCGAGCAGTTTTATAATGAGAAGCTGTTGGTTGAGGTATTGAAGATTGGGGTTGGTGTTGGTGCTCGGAAGTGGAAGAGACTTACTGGGGATTTCGTGAAGAGTGAAGCGATAGAGAAGGCCGTGAAGGAGATAATGGTGGGGGAGAAAGCCATGGAAATGAGAAATAGAGTTAAGAGATTTGCAGATATGGCGAAGAAGGCTGTTGAAGATGGTGGTTCGTCGGAATCTCATTTGAATGCTTTGATCGGTGAACTAAGCTCCATCGCCATGAAAACATGCAAATAATGGAGTTTTTTTTTTTTTTTTTTAAGTTTTGCGAAATTTATTTTTATAGTATTTATATATTGGAATATATTATATTAGAATATTTTTTTTTATGGTTTAATAAGTCTTCAGTTTTAGAAAATTTTATTTACTCTTGTAGCACGATTTTGTTGTCGTCCTCTCTAGTTTGGCGAATACTTAATTATTTTTTTTTTTATTTTTGCTCGTCACTTTGGACCATCCAGAGTCAATTTTCTTATCATATTAAGTGCTTGCAATCATTCCAAATATGTCGTGCTCGAGTTGTGACAAACCAATTATCAATATCTCATAATGTTCTAATTGATGTTGACGCTAAAACATTTGTTCTATTGATGAAACTTATCTTTCATAATCTATAATGAGTGTTATTATTATTTTCCTTAAATTATATTGTTTCTATTCTTTGGATGAATTAATGAATTTAACTTTAAAAAAAAAAATCAACAAATTAATTCAAATTTTCTATAAAAAAATAAGTTTAAAACCTTATAAAAATATCGAAAGTCAAATAAATATGAGCATTTAAAAAGGATAAACTACAAAAATCTTCACTTTTATTTATTTATATTATATTTTAGTCGCTTATGTTTGAAATGTTACGTTTTAGTCACTTACATTATCATTTTGTTATGAAGTGGTCACTCTATTGTTAAGCTCCATTCCCTCTCTAACGGTGGTCCTACACGGCAGTCTAAATTAAAAACCTATTTTCGTTTCAACAACTGGACATCCAAGTTGGCATTTAAAACTCATTTGAACTGTCACGTAGGACTACCATTAGGGAGGTAACGGAATTTAACGGTAGAGTGACCATTTCGTAACAAAACGATAAAGTAAGTGGCTAAAACGTAACATTTCAAATATAAGTGACTAAAATGTAATATGCGGCAAACAGAAGTGACTATTTTTAAAGTTTAACCTTTAAAAATTCAACCCAAAAAAGAATATATATTAATTAAATCCATCATAATGGGCCCTTTCTCCATCTCATCTTTTGATGTCCTTATCTTAAGGTAATCAATTCAGATTTCAGAATTCTAGCACAAGCTGATTCCATTGTTGTTGCAAGCAAAGGTCTAATTTGCCCTCAGGTCCCTATATATTTCGGCCATTGAAAATTTAGTCCTGTTACTTTTAGTTCTTTTAGTTTTTAAATCAGACATTTGAGTATTAAAATGCCATGGTTTCAAATTTAATGGAAGTTAAATATTAATGTTATCAATTAGATTTTAATTTTCAAATCATATAAGTAAATGGACTAATTTGTTATAATTAAAAACAGAATGACTTAATTTCAAAAATTCAAATAACATAGGGATTCGAAATAAAACTAAGAAGCAAACAACAAAGGTTGTTTTGCAATAATCCATTAACTTCATTGTACTTACAATCAATTTATGTCTAAAATAAGTGTTCTTACCCCCAAAATCCGAAATTATAAATTAATATAATAATAAAATTATATTTTGATCTCTAAAAATTATTATTCATATTTGGTTCTTAAAAGTAATTTTTTGACTTCACCCTATCGAAATTAAATATATGTATATTAAAAAATTTAGGATTATAACTAATAATGATTTTAATTTTAAGAAAAAAACTTTTAAGCCTATGAAAACTCCAATTTACCAATAATTGCCATTAAACAAAGGGGAAGAAAGTCCACTTGTTTTGTTAACCTATTTACCAATATTTTTCTAATTGGTACTCTAGGATTAGAGGTAGACAAATATTTTACTATCATCATCCAATAGGAAATTCATGCAAGCTAATCTTTTTGGAAGTTTGCTTAGCTCATAATTTAATAAATTAATAAATAATTTTTTATTTAAATTTATTTATAAATGATATGAATATTGATGCTGATGAAGTTTCTTAAAAGTTGCGAGTGTTAGAACTG
The DNA here is from genome assembly GCA_025503065.1 of Gossypium bickii. Classification (NCBI taxonomy): domain Eukaryota; kingdom Viridiplantae; phylum Streptophyta; class Magnoliopsida; order Malvales; family Malvaceae; genus Gossypium; species Gossypium bickii. The sequence goes on along the minus strand of CP106717.1, from coordinate 113,524,075 downwards.
TAAAAAATATCTAATATAAATTAGAACTATAAATCAGGATCTGTCATATCAAATCATCAAGAAATAAATCAAGAATAAAATTATCAATTAGAAATTAATTACTAGAGTATCTACACATATTTAACCCATACTTTATTTAATAATTAAAACCCAATAAACCATAACCAAATTATATCACTTTTAATTTTGGCTAACATATTATGATAGTAAATAATAACATGTAATTACCCTAATTATATATGTGATGTCCATATTCGTTCTCAAATGGATATATATATCTGTAATATACATTTTAAGTGAGTATAATGGTAAACATATAATATATCATATCTAATATTAGGGGTGTTCAGTCGATTAACCGACCCGAAATAACATTAACCAAATTAGTCGACCTTTCAAAAATTTTAACTGTTAATCGAACCGAAAATTTTTCAAAATAATTAACCGAACCGAAATTTTTTCTGTTAATTCGGTCGGTTAACCGAATTAATCGAAAATTATATGTTTTTAATTTTTGGTTAAAAATTAACCGAATTAACCATATTACTCAAATTACTCGAATTAACCGAAATGAATCACTACATAATCACTACATAACCGAGTTGGGTTTAATTTAGTTTTAGTTTTAGAATTTTATTTTTATTTATTAAATTATTTGTAATTTTTATTATTGGGTTGAGTTGGGTAATCAGGTTGGGTTGGATACTTGGGTTTAGATTGAGTTTAGGTGAATAGTGGGCCTATTTATATATTATAATTTTATTTATTAATTTTTTCTGTTAAACTAAAAAATTCGGTTAACCAACCGGTTTCGAATCGAATTAACAGTTAACCGAAAAATCAAAAAATAATTAACCAGCCCCCGACAGAAAAAATTCGGTTAACCGACCGATTAACCGAATTTTGCACACCCCTATCTAATATTTATATGTTAATATTAAAGCGCAGATAAAGGGTCATGCAACTGTCTTGGCCCCTAAAATGGTAAATATGTATTTTAGTCATTTTAGAGTTTATGAAATGACAAAATTATATTTTGACCCTAAAATTTTATGATTCATATCTGACCTCGTAAAAATGATTTTCTAACTTCATTCATGTCGAAAATGAGTATCGAATTTAAATATATAATTTTTTAAAAAGTATGATCATTACTATTTTAATTTAAAAAAAACTTTTAAGCCTAGGAAAACTCCATTTTACCAATAATTGCCATTAAACAAAGGGGAAGAAAGTCCACTTGTTTTGCTAACCTATTTACCTAGGGGTAGACAAATATTATACAACCTTCATCCAAGAGGAATTTTATGCAAGCTAATCTTTTTGGAAGTTTGCTTAGCTCATAATTTAATAAATTAATAATTAATTTTTTATTTATATTTAATTATCAATTATATGAATACTAATGCTACTGAAGATTCTTAGAAGTTGCGAGTTTAAATGCATTTAAACATGTAACGTACTTTTTAAGTGAATATAATTAATCAAAAATTTTGGAGTTAAATGTAAATTAAGAAATATATCAAAATCCGTATACAAATATTTTCTTTTGAGTTTTTAGATCCACGGGAACAAAATTGTTTGAGTAAAATAAAAAAGATTAAAATTTAATTATTTTATTTTCATTTGATATAATTTGATTCTTTTTACCAATACCGTTAACTATTTGAAGTAACTAATTTTTTTTATAAGAGGTAACAATTTAAAAGATTTGAATATAAATTTGTTGTGAATCTACTCGTGGTTTGATTGACTAATGACCGTATTCAAGTAAAGAAATTTACTCCCATCCCAATTCTTAAATAAGAAAATAAATGCGCTTCGGCATGTTCAAGCCTACGAACTCCTGTACTAGCAACAATGTCAATGTCAATGTCAACTAAACTAAAACTCAATCTACTTTTACTCGTATTTTTATTATCATTATTGTAAGATATTTGTTATAATAATTATATTAAATCCCAATTAATAGATGAAATAAGTTTGATTTATTCACGAAAATAAAATTCAATACATTGAAATTCTGCATCAAATGTATGAAGCAGAAAGAATTATGCATAAAAAAAAAAAAAAAAACCAATGATACACATGCACGATCATGAAGGTCAAACCCATGATCATCTTAAAAAGTCAATCACAGCCGATGATGAGGTGTAAGAGTACTATAAGTTCTAGCAGACGGCGCCGCCGCCGGCGACTTTCCTTCGTCGGAATATTTATAATAATCATAACCATGTTTCACACAAGGAACCCAATAAAACGTTTCCATCGTCGGACAATCCTTCTTCTTAAAGAAAAACGCCGCACACTCCTTCTCCGATCGTTGATTAGGGAGGCCGTAGATACAGTTCTTCTTCACGTCGAGCTTCTTTTTCTCTATCAAACCTCGGCAAGCCGGTCCGACGTGGGTGAAATAATTGTTCGACAAAGATAATTTGTTTAACATGGGAAGCTCACATACCGTCTCCGGTACTTCACCGTAAAACTGATTGTTAGCCAAACTGAGAATCTGCATCTTTTTCAAGCACCCAAAAGAGTACGGTATCGGACCGGTAAGCTTGTTAGAACTGGTGTCGAACACCGTCGATTGAGTCAAGTTTCCGATCTCGTACGGTAAACACCCAGTGAGTTGATTATTAAGGAAAAGCACTTCGAGAAGGTTTCGAGCTTTGCCGATACTCGCCGGGATTGATCCGGTGAAGTTGTTATTAGCAAATGTGAGGTAAACGGCTGTCGAGTCGCCGAGATTAGTGGGTAACATTTGTGGGGCGAAGTTATTATTGTTGATGAAGAACACATCGAGGGTCAAATCAAACGCTTGTTGTGGAACAGTACCTTCTAATGAATTATACCTTAAATCAAGGAAGGTCAAATTCATGGCACTGAGAGTTTTCATCGGAAACCCACCGGCGATCTTGTTGTTACTAAGATCAAGTTCATATAAATACTTGATTTTCGATGCTTTAAACGGGACGGTACCGGTGAAGTTATTTGAATTAGCATGGAATATAGCTAAATCATCTAACTCATCAAAGAACCCATCAAGAGGAAGTGTACCATCACAACCGGCGAATTTAGCTCCGTTGAAATCAACGCCGGCGACGGCTTTTTCTTTCACGTCGGGACGTATGTCACAATAAATGCCTCTGTATTTACAAACATCAGTTCCATACCATGTTTTCAAGTACTTCTTGCTATTAGCATCGACCTTGATTTTCTCCTTGAACCTTTGGATCACGTCGTAGGCTTTGGCTAACCTTGCGTTCTCGAAGCAGCCATTTTCGTTCTGGAAATGCTTGCATGGCGGTGAAGGCAGTGGGAACTCGTCGGAAGGTGATGGAGCTTCGCCTCCTCCGCCGCCGATGATTATTTCTAATGCTTCCCTTTTTGTCCCCGTCAATGGATCATCGTTGCTTGCCGCTAAACATGAATGGAAAACAATGGTGAAGAGCAAAATTGAAGTGGAAAACGAAAGGGTACCCATTTTTTCTTGCTCCCTCTGAAATTATTTTCTCGGCAGATTCCTTGGAGAAAATGCCGGAAAACCCAAACCCGATTTATATAAGAACAAGAGTAGACCATTATTGAGGAAAGTCAAGCTTCACCAGCATCGACTAAAATAATATATGTATGTATATGTATGTATAAGTATGTATCTGTATAGTGTTTGTTTGTATATATATTATATATTGTTCATGGTTGTCTTGGGTAAGGGTCTGTTGCTCCATCTTTGTCCGTGAAAGAGACATTCTTATTACCTACTCATTGGTCTTACTTCTTAAGATTCCTTCTCATATTTGCATCTAGATAATGGCAAAGATTTACGTATAATTTCATGGATTAAAATATAATTTTAATCATATATAATTTTTTAATTTAATAATTATAAGAGGGTAAAATTGTAATTGTCTATTTTGAATTCTCGACTCGAACAAGATTAATTTAATTCAATGATGAGGTATAATGTTATTTATTGAGGACGCATGAAACTCGTATACTTTTGGTGCATAAATTTTTTTTAAAATATTCTTCATGACTATTTTAGTAAAATGTGATTGATATGATGAGTTAACCTCACACCATTTTAATAAAAAAGAATTTTTGTTTTTGTTTTAAAAACTAATCATTTATGTCGATAGAGTCTTATTTTGGTTGGCATCAACATTATTGTTATAATATTACAGGATGTGAGTTCGAGTGCATTGTAGTAAATTTATCCTCTTATTTAAAGATTAGAGAGGGATTATGGGTAATTGTGAAAAATATAACGTCGGTAATGACAAATATATCGCAAAGAAAAGAGAAATAAAAATAAAGAACACACAGATTTTACGTGGAAACCCCTTTGGGAAAAAAACCACGGGCAGAGGAGAAGAAAATTCATTATGTTGAATTCGAATTATTAGAAGAGGAATAGACTATGCCTATTTATAGGCTTGCAAAGCCATATTCTAATAGGAGTGTAGTAAGATTGAAACACCTTATTCTAATCAATATAAAATAGATGGAGTTTAATAAGGTTTAAAAAACCTTATTCTAAAATAAAATAAAAGAAGTATAGTTCTATATTGATTTTATTTTTATTTTATTTTACCACTGTATTTTATTTAAATAAAGATTTGGGTCACTTAATTCTAACAATCTCCACCTTGACACGAATTCTCAATGAACAAGTTCTTCATCGCGAACTTTCAACGAACAAGTTCTCCACATCTTCCATAAAACCCCTTAAGGGTTTAACTTCAACAATGAACATCAACCAAGTCTAAGCAATGCTCAAACTTGGTTATAGGAAGTGACTTAGTCATCATATCTGCAGGATTTTCATGAGTACTAATTTTGCTCACAACAATATCACCACGAGCAATAATATCACGAACAAAATGATATCGAACATCAATATGTTTTGTTCTCTCATGAAACATTTGATCTTTTGTAAGGAATATTGCACTCTGACTGTCACAAAATACTGTACTGATTTGAAGGTCTTCATTGAGTTCACTAAAGAGTCTCTTCAACCAAATAACTTCTTTACAAGCCTCAGTAATCGCCATGTACTCAGCTTCAGTAGTAGACAAAGCTACTGTAGTTTGCAAAGTGGCTTTCCAACTGATTGTACAACCTCCGATTGTAAAGACATAACCTGTGAGATATCTTCTTTTATCAAGGTCTTTAGCAAAATCAGCATCAACATACCCAATGACTCCATCTTTAGTTCTTTCAAACTATAAGCAAACATCAGTAGTACCTCGTAAGTATCTTAAAATTTACTGAATTGCTTTCCAATGTTCTTTATCGAGATTCGCCATGTATCTACTAACTTCACTAACTGCATATGTTAAAATTTGAACGTGAACAAACCATAGCATACATGAGAGATCCCACTGCACTAGAGTATGGAAGATGTGACATGTACTCAATCTCATCATCTGATTGTGAAGACAAAACTGATGAAAGTCTGAGATAGGCTGCTAAAGGAGTATTAACAGGCTTAGCACTCTACCTATTGAACCTGCAAAGAATTTTCTCAATGTACCCCTTCTGACTCAGTACAATTTACTTGCTTTTCTATCTCTAAGAATCTTCATACCAAGTATCTTCTTTGCTGGTCCCAAATCTTTTATCTCGAATTCTTCACTTAGTTGGGCTTTAACCTTTCTTATCTCTCCTTTATCTTTTGTTACTGTCAACATGTCATCAACATAAAGAACTAGATACACAAAAGAACCATCATTGTTTTTCTTAAAGTAAGCACAATTGTCAGAACTACTTATTTTGAAATCATGAGAAGTCATAAAGGAATCAAACCTCTTATACCATTGTCTTGGTGACTGTTTCAAACCGTAAAGGGACTTTCTCAGCAAGCAAACATAGTCCTCTTTTTCTGAAACTGTAAAACCCTCTGGTTGTTGCATGTAAATATCCTCCTCAAGATCTCCATGCAAAAATGCAGTTTTTACATCTAACTACTCAAGCTTCAAATCATGCATGGCCACAATACCAAGCAAAGCTTGAATCGAACTATGCTTCAGAACTGGGGAGAACACATCTGTAAAGTCCACCACTGGAATTTGACTGTAACCCTATGCAACAAGCCTTGCTTTATATCTGGTGTAATAACCAAATTTGCCCGGCCCGTTAAAACCCAATAAACAAAATAATAAAGTCCAAACAAGAAAATACAAATAAAACCAAAAATCCAATAAATGAAACAGTCCAAAAATTACAACAGGCCTACTTTACAAGCCGAAACTCTAGCTTAACCTAACCCGTTGACCCAGTTTATAGAAGCCCAATATGGCCCAAGGACCAGCCAAAATCGGCGCGAAACTAAACAGAGTTAGGGAACCCTGAGGTTCCCTCTCCCTTCTCGCGCCGCAGGACCAACCCCAGGCGCCGCATGCCTCTGCCGTCACCACGCCCGTGCCTCTAACTCCACTTGTTCTGACCAGCCACCAGTAGGTCTCCACGCCTCGGTCAACACACCCCGAGCCTCGATCGACGCTCATACGCCCCTCTGCCATTTGCAACAACGAGAAACACGCGCAACAACACAAAATGAGGGGAAAACGACAAAGAAACAGAGCAGAGAAATATGGGACAAACAGTAGAAGAAAAAGAACAGTTGTATCTTTAGGCTATATAGCCATTTGAAAGTACCACATGTAAAAAGTGGGAATTTTTATATACACAGACGCATACAAAGAAGAAGAGGAAAAAGATTGAAAGGTGATTTCATTTTTTAATTTCTTTTTCACTGATTATTGTTATTTTGAGTATACAAACGAGAATAAAAGGAAGAGCGAGGGAATCAAACCTGGGCCGTCGGGGCTCGTTGTCGGAGCCCCGTCTCTATCGTCGAAGTCGAACTCAAGGCAAGGAAAGAAGAGCGTTTCTTCCTTGGGGATTCCAGGCATTACTAGCAAAAACAAAATACAAAAAAAATTAAAAGATTGTTTTTCGTCTTCGCTACGAACACTGAAAATCCAAAGCAATGTTTTTTTTGAAGGTTAATTTCCCTTTGTTTTACTGACCGTCGATTTATTTTTCTTTTTTATTTTTCGAACCTTTATGAACAAAATCAAAAAAGGAAAGCAAATAAAACCTCACCTGAACCGATTCGCGTCCCCGTCGTCAGAGGCTTGAAGAGGCACCTTGTGCGATGCCGGTCACAGGCCATGGTGGTCACGCGACCACCGTCGGTTGATCCCCGACCGGTATAAAAAATGGGTTCAAAAAAAAAATAAACCTTAGCAGAGGAAAGGAAGAAAAGATGGGGTTCTTTTATTTATTATTATTTTTTTTGTTTAAAAAAATTATAACTTGTAAACTAAAAAAAAAAAGGGATATAATAAAGGTTTTCTTTTTAAAAGTAGTGCATTAAAAGTAGTGAAAGCATGCGTTTTAAAACTGGATGTTTTCAATTTAAATGGGGAATTTATGCATTCAGTCCCTCCTCATTTCCAGGCTTCTGCAATCAAGTTTATGACATCTTTTAATCTGGCCCAACAATTTGTTTCGGATTTCAATTGGATTCACTTGATGCTATGCATTAACAAAAAAAGGGGTTATTGACCATTTTGATCCCTCTCTTTTCACGCGCATTTTGAATAGGCACTTTTATTTTATTTCGAATTGACCTCAAACTTTCGTTTTAAATGCAATTTGATCCCTTTTTAGTTATTTTATAATCTTTTTAGCCCTTTCATCATTATAATATTATTGTTATTGCCATTATTATATTTTTTAATGTACATATTTTATTTTGTTTAACTAGTATTATTATTGTTATTGTTATTATTATTATTATTACTACTATTATTACTACTACTATTATAATAATAATTATTATAACTATTACTACTACTATTATTATTATTATTATTATTATTATTATTATTATTATTACTATTACTATATTTATATTATTATCTTTGTACATATTGTGTATCATTATTATTATTCTATTATTATTATTATTATTGTTATATTTGCTATTACTATTATTATTATTATTATTACTATATTTATATTATTATATTGTACATATTTTGTATCATTATTATTATTTTTATTATTATTACTATACTATTATTATTACTATACTATTATTATTATCATTATTATTATTATATTTACTATTATCTCTATCATTACTAACATCTTTTTGTTTTTATTTATTATTATTATTTTAATGTTATCCTTTTATTTTTGTTTTTATTATAGCATCTTTTATTATCATGTGTAGTTAATTTCTGTTTTTTCGTCATTTTATGTGAATCGAGCGATTTTAAATCATAATCCGACATTTTTTTAATTCATACAAAAGAGGTAATATTTGTGTGTTTAGAAGGCCGAAAAACTACATCCTAACGTGTTGGGTGTCGATCTTTTCGTTCGACTAAATATTCAAATATCCTTTTCTTGTCGAAGATGATCTCGGCGTCGAAATATAAGGGTGTAATATCCTAACGTGTTGGGTATGATACTTTTATTCCTTTGAAGCGAGATAATCTTAAGATTTAATCCCGAATGAACGAATTCTATTCCTTTCAATTTTTACCCTAAATATTTTCAAGTTTCCAACATTAGGACAACATCAATTGATTTGGTACCAACTTTAGGCGTTACAAGGGTGCTAACCCTTCCTTGTACGTAATTGACTCCCGAACTCGTTTTTTCAAATTTCGTAGACCAAAATTGTTGTTTTAATAAACCAAAATGTTCTATTAAAACAAAGGTGACCCGATCACACCTAATAAAGATCGGTGGCGACTCCTGTTTTCTTTATTTTCAAAACCAAAGTCAATTCCTGTTTTTTTCAAAAAATGGTTACGACAGCTTGGTGACTCCACTGGGGACATATCGAGAGTCAGGCCATAAATTGATTGATTTTTGTCCTTTTGATCAGAAACTTGGCAAATCATTTTGGAAAATCATTTCTCTAACGCATTTGATTATGCTATGTGGCATGAAATACTTTGGCATTGCATTGCATGACCGTTGGTCACACCTTTAAGTGGGAGTAAGAAACTAAGCTTTCGTGAGGTTTTCACCTCCGCATGGGCTAGTGGATTGCTTCCGGGATATATCCGTACCTATGTGCTTCGTGAAGTTTTCACCTCCGCATGGCCATAGGGAAATGTATCCCCTTGAACCGAACTCAGTCCGTATGAGCCTATAATGGGTGAGGATTGAGGAATCTGCTGGTTCAGGTATCCTTCTTTAGAACCGAGCCCCATATAGAAGCCCTAGAGCCTGCCCTAGGTAGAATGTCGGAATAGTTATCCAGATAAGCGTTTAATGATATTTTGCTTGTTTTGATTATGCAATACTAACTGGTGTTGGTTTGTTTGATTTGCATGACATTCCATGTGTAGTAGGTGTCAATTTACATTGGTTCTTTGAAATAAGAAGTTTGCTATGGAAAACGACTTTCTTGATAAAGTAGAGGACAATGCGGTGTCTTGCGCGCATGGTCGAAAAAGTTCTTGATTGGAAAAAGGAGATAGCTTAGTCGAAGGTCATACGTCAGAGCTGAGGGACTTCACCCGTGTTAGCGTGACACAAAATGAGCTTCAAGAGTTGCGAGATATCTGGACACATTGGGAAGATGAAGCTAAATAGATGTTCTACCACCATTATGGTGATATCACTCACTTATTGGATGTCAAGATAGATAAACACCTGTTTCGGGCTATAGTCCAGTTTTGGAACTCCGCATACAGTTGCTTCACTTTTGGGAAAGTGGACTTGGTGCCAACAATAGAAGAATATACCACTCTACTTCGTATTACCGGGATACAAGCGGATAAGATTTATATTAGGCCTGCCTATATTCCTCCTCTCGCGAAGAAATTGGTGAAAGTTACGGGAATGAGTGAACAGTGTATCTCAACCAAGATTCAACAGAAAGGTGAAGGGAGGTGTATTCCTTGGGTAAATTTAAGGGATTTGATTTTGACGCATCTTGATGTGAAAAGGAAAGTTGATATCTTCGCCTTAAGCCTCTACGGATTATCATCTTCCCAAAAGCCCTAAGACACATAGATGAGGTAGTAGTGGATCTATTCGACCGTTTGGATAAACAAGTCACACCTGTCCCAGTAATTCTAGCTGAAACTTTTAGATCATTAAATGCATGCAGAAGAGCGGGAGAGAAAAGGTTTATCGGATGCGCACAGCTATTGATGGTATGATTTTGTGGGCATCTTTGGAAGATGGATAAAGTCTCTTGTCGTCCCTTTTATAAGGATTATTCACCGATAAAGGAAGAAGTAGCTGTGTCAAGGAGAGAAGATATAACAGAAGAGGGATGGATGGCATTTTTTCAGAATCTTCAAGAAAAAGACATTGGGTGGAGAGTTCTCTAGATGGTGCTTGGAGAGATCCTTTATAGATGCGGAGACTTTATTTGGGTACCTCTACCCGAAATTTGGGGAGTCATCAGATATGCCCCTCTGCTAGCAGCAAGACAATACCAATCTAGACAGTTCGTGCCAGCAACACATGGGTTGGATCGAAACGAATCCTCTTATACAGGAGAAGGTTATAAGAAGAAGATTAAGGAAATTACAAATGCTTGGAAGTAAACCTACTGGATGAAGAGGTTGACTGTGGGCGAAACGGTGACTTCTGAGTATAAAGTGTGGCTAAACAAAAGAATCAATGACAATATCCCAAGACCAAGTTCAGATAATGCTCAATCTAGAGAGGAACATTTGCAAATGATACCAACGGAATTAGAAATTATAAAGCAAGATTTTGTAAAGCGAAGTTCAGAGCTTGAGAAGAAAATTGAGCAGTTGGAGGAAGAAAAAATACTTTTAAAGTTGGAGGTAGAGATACAGAAATCAGAAGTAGAAAAGATAAAAAAGGGGAAGAGCAAAGCCGAAGAAGAGTTGGATAGCCTAAAGGGGGACTACAAGAAGATACGTCTCTCAATGAGAACTGCCGGACTAGGAAAGACTTCGAGTCAATGGCGACAAGAGTTACAAGAGGAAGGAGCTAAGACCGAGCAATAAGGAAGGAAATTTCAAGAAATGAAGGCTCAGAATGAGATCCTAGAAAAGCAAGTGTCAGAAGGCCAAAATAGAAGAAATGAATTGAAGACTAGGGTGGCAGAGTTGGAAAGGTCCCTTGACTATTATAGAAAATGTAACTCGGTAAGAGAATTAAAGGCAAGTTTGAGTAGAATCGAAGAAATGGAGAAGAAGACCGAAGAGTTAGAAATGGAGCTGCAGAACTATCAGAATCATATTGGATAGAGAACGAAGAACGAAAAGAAGTGGAGCTGTACCATTCCCAGAATCAAGTCAAATATAGAGATTACATCATGGGGGAGGCTATAACCCAGATACGAGAGATAGCCGAGTATTTACAGACTCTAGCTATACAAGCTGACATATTGAGCATACAGTTCGAGACACAGTCGGATCGTGGAGGAGAATTAGCTTCCCTACTGACGAAGATTAAAGCCTTAGGTGTTAGAGCAAGGCTGTTCCTGTAATCTATTTTATGTAAAGAGTTTCGTTTTCTAAGGAAGTTTCCTATGGGGAATTGAATCAGAGTTGACACCTTTTTGCATTCATCCATGCATTTGCATTACATTGCATCATCATAGAAAGGGGGTGTTGATTCATATTCGATTGCTGAATAGGAGAGTTTGTCATAAGGAAATGTGTTACTTGATGAAGTGGATTATAATACGGTCATCCGAACATAGTCTAGGTAACAACGAAAGTAGGTCTTGTCTGAAGATTCAAAGCCTACAAAGATTATTTGGGGGTCATCAGAAGATCGACCTGGACCAAGCAACAAAGTGCTAGGAAAGACTTCTATTGAGAAAGTTTAAAGGACACATCCATAAACGAAGAAGAGGATTTACCTGAAGGTTCAAGCCGACAAGGATTGCTCGGAAGTCATCGGAGGATTACAAACATTGCGGAGGATAAACAAATGACGAGGCACGATCTGGACCCAGCAACAAAGAGCTAGAAGAGACATCTATTGAGAAAGTTCAGAGGACACAATCACAACTTCCAGGCACGAAAGAAAGGGTTGTTGTTTTCACCTGGACTATGAGGACATGGCCGTATATGCGATCCGTTTTAATGTAAAGAAACGTATTTTCTAGAAAAGTTCTTCTAATAAAATCAAGTTCATGATCAACACCTCTCTTTTGCATTCATACCTTGCATTCGCTTTGCATTGCATACAGCAGCATCATATCACCCTAATCATTCACTGAGGCTAAAATCGTATGATCTAAAATTGTGATACCACGAATTTGAAATCACGTCATCCTTATAGGACACGACTAAGAGCTAGAGCTATGGATGCTGAACTCAATGAGAGGATCGAAAGAATGGAAAGAATCCAGAGAGAGCTGCAAGAACAGTTAGCCAAGTCGCTCGAGCAGAAGGACCAAATGACCAAAGACCACTCGCCGTGTTCCCACCTAATAACACGCCTGCTCCAAACCAACTCAAAAACGAACAAAGACCAACGAGACCCAATCCTAAAAAACCTCGACTCACCCCTATCCCTGTGTCGTACGGAGAACTGTGCCTAAAATTGTTGGAAAAACAACTAATATCGCCACATTATATGGCACCATTGAAGCCCCCATACCCGAAATGGTATGATCCTAATGCTAGTCGCATGTATCACGCTGGGAACCAGGGGCATTCTATAGAAAATTGTCTAGCATTTAAGAGCAGGGTTCAAGGTCTTATTGATACAGAGTGTAATGGCCTAAATTCAAGGTTATCGGAACAATGGTTTCGTAACCATAAATCCGATTTAAAGAGAAATTTATTTTAATATTTTTGCATGAATATTTATATGATAGGAAAATCGTATTAAAATATCGATAGAAAATTTTTACCGATTTAGTGGTTAGTTAGAAAAAGGAATTATTGAAGGAATTGGGTAAAAACAAGGTATCGAGACCTTGATCTCATAAAATTGAGTAGGAAATATTTTTATAAATATTTATAAAATGTTAGTAATGTGGTATTAAAATTTCGTTAGAAAATTTTAACGTTTGAGTATGTAATTAAATGAAAAGGACTAAATTGTAACAAATACAAAATTATGAAAAATAATTAAATAGTTTAAATGATAAAATAAAGAGGGCTTAAAAGGAAAATAGACCCAAGGTCTAATTGGGCTGGACGGCAAAGGTATGAAATCAGCAAGAAAATAAGGAGAAATAAGGGTAAAATGGGAAAATAACAAAATTTGCTAAATAAAACTAGGACTAAATAGGGATATCTAGAAATCTCTTCATTTTTCTTCACTCTCATCAGCAAAAAACGCCATAGGAGGGTATCTAAGCTGGTATATCATAATTTTTGCACCAAGTAAGTGAATCCTTGCCTATTTCTTGTAATTTTGTGTTTTTAAGGACTTTTACAACTAGGTCCTATCATTAAATTCATTAGTCTTTGATTTCATGGATGAAATTGAAAGCCACCATGGTTGGTTTATGTAAGTTTATGATGAAATAGCATCAAATTTAAGCCTTAATTCGTTTAAGAGATGATTTTATTAGGTAATTTCAATAGAAATTGATTTTGGGACCTAATTATGAAAGTGTTTGGAATTAAAGTCTATTACTGAAATTATGATTTCCAAAGGTTATAAAGTAGTTTAAAGTGATATAATAAAGTGTTAATTGAGAAAAATAAGCTCAATTGAGAGGTTAATTGAGCAGGGACGAAATTATCATTCATTGAAAGTTTAGGGGAAAAATGGTAATAACCAGCTTGCACTAAAACAGTTTTTGACAGCAGCAGTAGTCTAACTTTGAAAAATCACCATAAATTGTAGAAGTTGAATTAGAAGATGGAAAAAATATTAAATTAAAGCTTATTGAGTCTAGTTTCTTATGGAAGAAACGTTGTAAGCAATAGAATTGTAAATCATGAGATATAATAGGTTTTGTGAGACAAGGTCAGAATGAATTCGGGTTCCCCTGTTCTGACTTTGAAAAATCATAAAAAAATTGAATAAAAATAATTATGGGGAGTGGTTTATATTCTTAGAATCCTTAGTGAGTCTATTTTTTTATGGTACAAATGAAAACATTATTTTTATTCTGTACAGTGAGATATCTGAGATTTTGTGAAGAGATAGCAGAACTGTCAAACAATGAAACAGGGAAACTTTAACGAATAAACTGTACTAATTGGCTAAGCCAAAAATTATGAAAATTTTATGGTGTGAAGATATGTGAGTCTAGTTTCAAGGAAAATTAGCGGTTCTTCATTTGGAGTTCTGTAGCTCGAAAAATAAATAATTTAGTGACTATGACTCAAGTAGACAGCTTTGAATGAACTATAAATAGTAATAGAATTATAATGAATGCTACATGTGAACATGAAATGTATTGAATTGATAATTAAATTTATTTATTTAGATCCGGAAAACTCAAACACAAAGCTAAATCGAGGAAAGGAAAAAGTTCGGACTAGTAGATTTTGTATATAAACTAGAATCGAGGTAAGTTCGTGTAACTTGAATTATATTCTTAAATGCTTGAAATGTATGTTATTGATATGAATATGATTTGAATGTCCATTGTATGAAATTTGATGAAACATTGATATATTTGATAAAAAGGAAAGAAATCCCGGTTGAATGAAAGGAAAATTCGATGGATCTCGAAAAGGAATTGACGGTAAAAAGGATCTAGGCCGGACGGGTGATCCTATCACGATATAGCCCTCCCGAAGAATATGTGGAAAATGGATTTAGCCGGACGGTAATCCGAATTAGGGTCCAATTTAGCTTTGGTGGTAATTGAGATCCAAACTCATTAGAGTAATTGTCGTTCTGAGAGGATTTAGCTCGGGTGGTAATCCCGACAATACTCTATGAGTTTATATTCTGAGGGATTTAGCTGGGTGGTAATCCCATTGTAAAGATGAGGTTAGCATGAGTGTGCTCTCTCGAAATGAAAATGTGCGCACATGAATATGAATGACGGACCGAATTTGTACACTAAAGTGTACCTCTGAAAATCCATCGAAATTCGAGTAATTCAATGGGATAAATATAAAAAAATATGGAAATTATGGTATTGATGAGCTCATCAATGATAGTATATATTATTGATATATGAAAATTATTGGGTGACTTGAATGTTGAGTTTGTAAATGTTAAGGTAATAATGCATTGAATGGATATATAAATGGTTATTACATTATATTGAAAATGTTAGGTAAGTATAATTCTTGTTACATAGGCTTACTAAGCACAAAGTGCTTACTCATTTCCTTTTCTCTATTTTGTAGTATTAAGAGCTCGGAGGTCGGATTCGGTGGGAGACACATCACACTATCAACCCCAAGATTTGGTATATAAAGAAACTTTATTTTGGAAATCAACGGCATGTATAAGCTAATAAAGTAGATGTTAATATGAAATGAATGTAAGGTCGACCATTGGTATGGCTAACAAATTTCTAGTTTCAGTATGTAATGAGGTTATCTTATAAATTTGCATGGATCTATTTTGAAGGTATGTTGATTGGATTGGTTGATATGAATTAGTCTCGGTTTAAAAAAATTTTTTGCAGGAAGACTAGATTGTTTATAAAGGAGTTATATTGAGTAAAAAAAAAAAAATAAATAAATATTGTAAGCTCGGTAATGCCTCGTTCTCCTATTCCGATAATGAATACGGGTAGGGGGTGTTACATTTGTTGGTATCAGAGCTACGGTTTAGCCGGTTCTAGGACCGATGTAGCAAATACGGATTAGCTATACATGCCATTTAAATTATTATTGATAGTGTGATATCTCCTCACCGTTTAAATTGTATTTTCTTATAGTAATGTCATCGACCGAGTTCAATCTGAGGAAAGTCGGGAGTCATGCTCCGGCCGGTACAAAGAGAAGAAACTAGCGATGAAGGTCCCAGACGAGAGGGTCAAGGGAGGAGGCAAAGATAGCCTTCTTTCAAATGATGAATGAATGGTTTACTCAATACATAAGAACTAACCCTGTAGTGCAGCAAACTCAAGCTCCCCCTCCTGCTCCTCCACCGGTTCCCGAGATCCCACAGACTACAGGTACTGAATCTGTTAGAAAAGGGAAAGCTCCGGTTGATAAAATTCGAAAATATGGGGCCGAAGAATTTCGAGCAGCAGTTGATGATGATCCTGAGCGGGCTGAATTTTGGTTAGAGAATACTACTCGGGTTTTGGAGGATTTATCTTGTACACCAGAAGAATGTCTGAAATGTGCCGTTTCACTACTAAAAGACACAGCTTACCATTGGTGGAATACTAAAGCTTCAGTTGTTCAGAAAGAAGAAATTACATGGGAGTTCTTTCAAAACGAATTTAAAAAGAAATATATCACCAGAGGTTCCTTGATCGTAAAAGAAAAGAATTTCTTGGTGAAAGCAGGGTAATAGATCGGTATCACGAGTATGAAAAGGAATTTGTTCGGTTGAGTAAATATGCTCGAGAATGGGTCGATCGGAGAAGTTGAAATGTGTAAAAATTCGAAGAAGGGTTGAATGAAGACATTAAGCTATTGATCGAATTCTTGAAATTCGAGAGTTTGCTATATTGGCAGAGCGAGCTTATAAAGTAGAAGAATTGAGCAAAGAAAAGAAAGCAGTGAGAAGGAAGCTCGAATTTCTAGTAAAAGACCAATGGGAAAATCTCTCGTTTTTTGCTCCAAAGAAATTGCGAAGTACTGGATCGTTCTACCTCGGTCACTCTGGGTATTGAGCAGAGAACGAGGTTCTCAACGCGATTAATCCAAGACCTTCCACTCCATCGGTGACGGTGTTGGCGGTGTTGGTACCTAAGTCGAGATGCCGATATTGTAATAAAGCTCATTTTGGTGAATGTCGATTTAAGAGCGGGGCTTGTTACCGATGTGGTTCTTTTGACCATTTCCTCGAGAGATTGTCCGAAAGGGGTGAAAAAGAAGTGGAACAGATATCTAAACCGAGTAATCCGGTTTCAAGGGTAGACCATCTCGACCATCCGGTAATGTTAGTGGTAGCCGAGGAGCTGCAAAAGACAACGTAGGCGGGCACGAGACACACGAGCACTGCTAGGACATATGCCATTCGTGCGGAGAAGATGCCTCAAAGCACCGATGTTATTCTTGGTACATTTTCTTTACTTGACAAGCGATATTCTTTGCATTAATTGATCCGGTTCTACGCATTCATATATATGTATAAAGCTTGCATGTGTTAAAGATTTATCTATTGAACCTCATGAATTTGTGGTTAAAGTCTCGAACCCCCAGGCCAATCTGTTTTGATGGATAAAATTTGTAAAAATTGTCCACCGATAGTAAGAGGTTATTGTTTCTGGTGATTTGATGTTCCGCCATTTGATGAGTTTGATGTGATATTGGGTATGGATTGGTTAACTCGGCATGATGCAAAGTAGTAAATTGTAAATGTAAATATATTGTGTTGAAGTGTCGAATGGCGAATTACTCGGGTTAAATCGATCGATTGAGAGGATTATCGATGTGATTTCGATTATTCTTTGCTCGAGGTATGTTAAAAAAAGGGGTATGATGCTTTTCTTGCTTATGTACTCGATACCAAGGTATCTCGAGTCAAAGATCTGTGCAGCGATGCGATGGTATGCGAATTTTTGATGTGTTTCCGAGGAGTTACCGGGTTGCCACGAGAAAGGGAAGTGGAATTCTCTATAGATTTGATTAGGAACTACTCCGATTTCCATAGCTCCATACCGGATGGCTCCTCTGAAATTAAAAGAATTAAAGATACGATTCTGAGGAACTTGTTGATAGAGGTTTTGTTAGGACCGAGTCATTCACCTTTGGGGTGCTCGGTTCTGTTTGTGAAAAAGAAAAGAACGGGTCTTTGAGATTGTGTATCGACTATCGGCGACTCAATAAGGTAACTATAAAGAATAAGTACCGTTGCCGGATTGATGATCTATTTGATCGGTGAAAGGTGCCACAAGATTCTCAAAGATTGATCTCCGATCGGGCTATTACCACTACGGGTAAAGGAGCGGATGTACCGAGCAAACTTTGAGAACGTGTATGGGCATTATGAGTTTCGGTTATGCCTTTTGGGTGACTAATGCACTGCAGTATTTATGGATCCGATGAATCGGATATTCGGACCGCACTTAGATAGGTTTGTTGTAGTTTTCATTGATGATATTCTAGTCTATTCTCGAGATGAAAATGAGCATGCGAGAACATTTGAGAATAGTGTTGCAAATCCTGCGTGAGAAGAAGCTTTATGCTAAATTCGGTAAATGTGAGTTTTGGCTCAGAAGTGGGTTTCCTTGGACATGTTGTATCAGTAGAAGGCATCGTGAGAGTAGACCGAATAAAATTTCAGCTATTATTAATTGGAGTCCACAGAAGAATATATCCGAAGTTAGAAGTTTCTTGGGTTTAGCCTGGTTATTATCGGAGATTTGTGCTGGGGGTTCTCTATGATAGCTTCTCCGATGACCCGTTTGTTGCAGAAAGATGTTAAATTCGAGTGGGTGATGAATGCAGTGAGTTTTGATCGATTGAAAGATTTATTGACGAAAGCTTTTGTGTTGGTACAACTGAACAGTGTAAGGAATTTGTTATTTATAGTGATGCTTCATTAAATGGTTTAGGTTGTGTCTTGATGCAAGAAGGTAAAGTAATAGCATATGCTTCAAGACAACTTAAGCCACATGAAAGAAATTACCCGGTAGATACATGATCTCGAGTTATTTGCTATTGTATTTGCATTGAAGATATGGCGGCATTACTTGTACGGTGAGAAATGTCATATTTATCACGATCATAAAAGCTTGAAATATTTGATGACACAGAAAGATTTGAATTTGAGGCAGCAGCGGTGGCTTGAATTGATAAAGGACTATGATTTGATTATTGATTACCATCGGGTAAGGCTAATGTTGTTGCTTGATGCTTAAGCCGAAAATCTCTGTTTACTTTGCGAGCTATGAATGCTCAATTGTCTTTGGTTGATGATGGTTCGGTCATAGTTGAGTTGAGAGCTAAACCGACATTTCTACAAAGCAAATATGTGAAGCTCGGAAGAATGATGAAAACTTGCGGAGTTAAACGGGCACAATGTGAGTCAGCATCGATTCGAATTTCAAGTGGGGATTGATGGTTGTTTATTATTGAGAGATAGGGTATGTGTACCCAAGAATTGAGCTCATCTGAGAGAAGATTTTACACGAGGCTCATAGTGGTATTATGTCCGTACATCCGGGAAGTAATAAAATGTATAATGATTTGAAGAAGACGTCTTGGTGGCGGTATGAAACGTGATATTTTCGAGTTTGTATCAAGATGTTTAATATGTCGCAAGTTAAAGTGAACATCAGTGTACCTTGGGGTTACTTGACCAATTACTATACCGGAATGGAAATGGGAAAGAATCACTATGGATTTTGTATCGGGGTTACCGTTGTCTCAGGAAAAAGATGCTATTTGGGTGATTGTTGATCGATTGACAAAGTCAGCGCACTTTATTCCGGTATGTATGGATTATTCTTTAGATAAACCGGCATTTGAATCTGTACATATCCGAGATTATCGGGCTACATGGAGTGCTGTCTCCATTATATCGAGATAGAGATCCTCGGTTTACGCTCTCGCTTCGGGACAAATTGCAAGAAGCCTTGGGTACTCGGTTGTATTTCAAAGATTGCATTTCATCCTCAGACGGATGGGCCAATCTGAGCGTGTAATTCGGTATTGGAAGATATGCTCGATGTTGTATACTAGAGTTTGATGGTAATTGGGAGAGATATCTACCTTTGATTGAATTTGCTTACAATAATGATTATCGATCCAGTATTAAAATGGCTCGTATGAAGCTTTGTATGGTAGAAAATGTAGAACACCATTATATTGGAATGAGCTCGGTGAAAAGAAGATACATGGGGTTGATTTAATCAGGAAGCGAGAAGAAAAAGTAAAGGTTATTCGGGATAGTTTAAAAGCGACTCCGATCGCCAAAAATCATATGCCGATCTTAGGCGAAAAGAGATTGAATTTCAGGTCGGTGACAAGGTATTCTGAAAGTGTCTCCTTGGAAGAAAGTTCTCGGTTTGGTCGAAAGGGTAAATTGAGTCCAAGATTTATCGGGCCATATGAAATTATAGAAAGAATTGACCGATCCGCTTATCGATTGGCATTACCCACGGAACTTGATAGAATTCATAATGTTTTTCATGTATCTATGCTACGACGATATCGGTCAGATCCTTCACATGTTATTTCTCGATGTGAAGTGGAGATTCAACCGGATATGACTTACGAGTGAAGAACCAGGTCAAGATATTGTACGGGAAACAAAGGAGCTTAGAAATAAAAAGATAAATTTAGTGAAAGTATTATGGCAAAAGCATGGGATTGAGGAAGCGACATGGGAACCGGAGGAGACAATGAGGAAACAATATCCAAACCTCTTTCTTGGTAAGATTTTCGAGGGCGAAAATCCTTAAAGTGGGGGGGAGAGTTGTAATGGCCTAAATTCAAGGTTATCGGAACAATGGTTTCAGTAACCATAAATCCGATTTAAAGAGAAATTTATTTTAATATTTTTGCATGAATATTTATATGATAGGAAAATCGTATTAAAATATCGATAGAAAAATTTTACCGATTTAGTGGTTAGTTAGAAAAAGGAATTATTGAAGGAATTGGGTAAAAACAAGGTATCGAGACCTTGATCTCATAAAATTGAGTAGGAAATATTTTTATAAATATTTATAAAATGTTAGTAATGTGGTATTAAAATTTAGTTAGAAAATTTTAACGTTTGAGTATGTAATTAAATGAAAAGGACTAAATTGTAACAAATACAAAATTATGAAAAATAATTAAATAGTTTAAATGATAAAATAAAGAGGGCTTAAAAGGAAAATAGACCCAAGGTCTAATTGGGCTGGACGGCAAAGGTATGAAATCAGCAAGAAAATAAGGAGAAATAAGGGTAAAATGGGAAAATAACAAAATTTGCTAAATAAAACTAGGACTAAATAGGGATATCTAGAAATCTCTTCATTTTTCTTCACTCTCATCAGCAAAAAATGCCATAGGAGGGGTATCTAAGCTGGTATATCATAATTTTTGCACCAAGTAAGTGAATCCTTGCCTATTTCTTGTAATTTTGTGTTTTTAAGGACTTTTACAACTAGGTCCTATCATTAAATTCATTAGTCTTTGATTTCATGGATGAAATTGAAAGCCACCATGGTTGGTTTATGTAAGTTTATGATGAAATAGCATCAAATTTAAGCCTTAATTCGTTTAAGAGATGATTTTATTAGGTAATTTCAATAGAAATTGATTTTGGGACCTAATTATGAAAGTGTTTGGAATTAAAGTCTATTACTGAAATTATGATTTCCAAAGGTTATAAAGTAGTTTAAAGTGATATAATAAAGTGTTAATTGAGAAAAATAAGCTCAATTGAGAGGTTAATTGAGCAGGGACGAAATTATCATTCATTGAAAGTTTAGGGAAAAATGGTAATAACCAGCTTGCACTAAAACAGTTTTTGACAGCAGCAGTAGTCTAACTTTGAAAAATCACCATAAATTGTAGAAGTTGAATTAGAAGATGGAAAAAATATTAAATTAAAGCTTATTGAGTCTAGTTTCTTATGGAAGAGACGTTGTAAGCAATAGAATTGTAAATCATGAGATATAATAGGTTTTGTGAGACAAGGTCAGAATGAATTCGGGTTCCCCTGTTCTGACTTTGAAAAATCATAAAAAATTGAATAAAAATAATTATGGGGAGTGGTTTATATTCTTAGAATCCTTAGTGAGTCTATTTTTTTATGGTACAAATGAAAACATTATTTTTATTCTGTACAGTGAGATATCTGAGATTTTGTGAAGAGATAGCAGAACTGTCAAACAATGAAACAGGGGAAACTTTAACGAATAAACTGTACTAATTGGCTAAGCCAAAAATTATGAAAATTTTATGGTGTGAAGATATGTGAGTCTAGTTTCAAGGAAAATTAACGGTTCTTCATTTGGAGTTCTGTAGCTCGAAAAATAAATAATTTAGTGACTATGACTCAAGTAGACAGCTTTGAATGAACTATAAATAGTAATAGAATTATAATGAATGCTACATGTGAACATGAAATGTATTGAATTGATAATTAAATTTATTTATTTAGATCCGGAAAACTCAAACACAAAGCTAAATCGAGGAAAGGAAAAAGTTCGGACTAGTAGATTTTGTATATAAACTAGAATCGAGGTAAGTTCGTGTAACTTGAATTATATTCTTAAATGCTTGAAATGTATGTTATTGATATGAATATGATTTGAATGTCCATTGTATGAAATTTGATGAAACATTGATATATTTGATAAAAAGGAAAGAAATCCCGGTTGAATGAAAGGAAAATTCGATGGATCTCTGAAAAGGAATTGACGGTAAAAGGATCTAGCCCGGATGGGTGATCCTATCCGATATAGCCCTCCCGAAGAATATGTGGAAAATGGATTTAGCTTGGACGGGTAATCCGAATTAAGTGCAATTTAGCTTTGGGTAGTAATTCAGATCCAAACTCATTAGAGTAATTGTCGTTTGAGGATTTAGCCTGGGTGGTAATCCCGACAATACTCTATGAGTTTATATTCTGAGGATTTAGCTGGATTGGTAATCCCATTGTAAAGATGAGGTCATGTGAGTGTGCTCTCTGAAATGAAAATGTGCGCACATGAATATGAATTGACGGACCCGAATTTGTACACTAAAGTGTACCTCTGAAAATCCATCGAAATTCCGAGTAATTCAATGGGATAAATATAAAAAAAAAATATGGAAATTATGGTATTGATGAGCTCATCAATGATAGTATATATTATTGATATATGAAAATTATTGGACTGACTTGAATGTTGAGTTTGTAAATGTTAAGGTAATAATGCATTGAATGGATATATAAATGGTTATTACATTATATTGAAAATGTTAGGTAAGTATAATTCTTGTTACATGGGCTTACTAAGCACAAAGTGCTTACTCTGTTTCCTTTTCTCTATTTTGTAGTATTAAGAGCTCGGAGGTCGGATTCGGTGGGAGACACATCACACTATCAACCCCAAGATTTTGGTATATAAAGAAACTTTATTTTGGAAATCAACGGCATGTATAAGCTAATAAAGTAGATGTTAATATGAAATGAATGTAAGGTCGACCATTGGTATGGCTAACAAATTTCTAGTTTCGTGTATGTAATGAGGTTATCTTATAAATTTGCATGGATCTATTTTGAAGGTATGTTGATTGGATTGGTTGATATGAATTAGTCTCGGTTTAAAAAAATTTTTGCAGGAAGACTAGATTGTTTATAAAGGAGTTATATTGAGTAAAAAAAAAAATAAATAAATATTGTAAGCTCCGGTAATGCCTCGTTCCCTATTCCGATAATGAATACGGGTAGGGGGTGTTACACAGAGATTTTACGATTTGACGGTACTGGTAATACGGTTGGAAATCCGTTCCCTAACTACCTTGAAAGGAACGTGAGCGCAGTGACAAAAGGGATGATGCAATCAAAGAAGTTTCAATGATACACCCTTATCCTCCCTGGTTTGTTTTGAACAATAAGACTGCGAAGGGATCCCTGTATTTTAGCTAATCTAGAGTAATATTTAAAACACGCTTGTTGCTTTAAGCCTAGAGGCAATAAGAGTCCTTTTGTGAAATAGGCTTGTGTCCGGAATTTTTATTTCAATTAAATGCATCGTCCTAAGTAAACATTAACATTTTATTCTGTACATTTTTGCATTTTTATTCATGACCACATCGTACGAATAATCATCCTTAGAATCATTTATTCTTTGGATTTTCTGCCTTCATACCCGCAATGGGGTCCCAGGTATCAATGACATGAGCGACACTGTTACTGACTCCATTTTAGAGAGATATGTGTCTAGAGGGATTTAAGAACTTAGAAGATGACAGAGAGTGCAACTTATTTCCGAACTTGTTAAGAATGACAGATCCTACCCTATGAAGTGTCAGCGGACAATACGAACTAACGAATGAGATGAAGACGGAAGCTTAGCTCGCCGTAGGACAAGGCAAGGAATCATTGAGTATGCTGTCAAAGCTAAGAAAGCCACAGAAGAAGTCCATATGGGTATTTGAAGATCACAGGCCGATGGTTCTACCCTGACTAAGCCAATCAAGAGGTTCGAGCTACTGGTATTCCCAGAAAAGAAAATTGCATCAAATGCCCAAATTGAGGAAGATAAGACTTACGTGTCTCCTCTATTTTTTCTACACGTGGGGCATGGACGTTATCAAACCAATCTCCTCAAAAGTTTCTAGTCAACATCGATTCATTTTTGTGGATGTCGATCTCTTCACTAAGAGGGTTAGGGTCGCTTCATATGCCAATATTACAAAGTCGATAGTCATTAGCCAAAAAAAGAAAAAGAAAAATATTAACAAAAAGGGCGAAAAGATCATATTTAGCCACACAATGGCAAAAGTTTGCAGTCTTTTCAAAGATCAAGGGCCACGCCACAACCAAAAAAAAAAAAAAGAGGCAACAAAACAAAGATTGTTAGGAAAATGACCTAAACTTGTGAATGTTGGCATACAGAAGTTACATTTACCCTTTTATAATCATTAAACTTCGGCCAGGACCTCTGCTGAGACAGCGTTTCCCTCATGAAGTCAAAATCCTCTTTCCCCAGGCACAGGCCGAGCCGAAATTGGATGAGGTGGAATGGATCCAATCCCGATGTGATCAAGTGAATTTGAAAAGAAAATGTTGAGAGATATCTGTCACGATCAGAGGAAGCGAGTTTACAACAAAAAGGATCGCCTTAAAAAATTTCATGATAGGGCTTTGAAAGAAAAATTCTCTCACGCAAAAGAGACTTCAGAAGAAAGAAGATGCCAAGCCAAGAAGGACCTTAGACAGCAAAGAAGGCCTGTTCTAGAGAAACAAGGATATCGTCTGAGATAGACGATAAGGACCTGCCCAATCTGGTAAAAAAAAATTGAAAAACAAAAAATACAAAAAAAAACAAAAAAGAACGAGAGGAAAGAAAAAGAAGAAAGAGGGGAGGCCAAAGTGAAAACCCGCAAAGGGCACTTTGAGACCAAAAGTGGGTTTGAGTTGAAAACCCGAAAAGGGTAGCTCAAATTTTAATAAAAATGGGGCATAGAGTAGTCTTGCTACGCTCAAAGTAACAATGAAGAAGAATGTTGCGCCTTGGGGTATCGATAAAGTACTCTGGATCCCCTAAACACATATTGAGTTTAGAAAGGTCCTCAAGAAGTTTGAACAGAGAAGCTCAAGCTGCGATATCTGGGGCACATAGTTTCCGTGTTACCCATTTTGAGTCTGCTATCTTTGTCTTTTCAAAATACACTCTAAATAAATTTGCTTCTTCATTGCATATGCTAGCTCTGATTAACTTGTTTGATTCGAGCTATACTCCCAACAAATTCCCATTTCGTCCATTATTATGGTCCTTTTTGAGCATTTTGCATTGAAATACCGATTATTGGACTAATAATACTTTCATGAAAGGAGTTTCACATATTACTCTAGAAACCTCTGAATAGTACAGGAGTCTGAAGCAGGATTATTCCTTAAGATTCACCAAGCTTAAGGGTTGGAAATATCCGAGTCCAAATTAAGGTGATTGAACAAAATGACAAGGTATCGCGTCAGTGACGCAATCCTAACGGAAAATGGCCATTGTCAACACAAGTGCAAAACCAGAATCATTCTCGAAAGGAAATGATATTGTAATAGTCCAAATTTCAGTGGTGTCAGAAATAGTGATTCGAGACCACCAAATCTGGCAAATGAACTCGTAGACCATATTATTTAATATTTACAAGTCAAATGTAGCTTTTAAAATATTTTTAAAATAGTAAATTATGTTTTATAAAGATTTATTTGGTCAAGAAATCGAGAAAAAGAGGTATCGAGATCTCGGTGTTATTACGAAATGTCAATAAGTTAGTATTAAAATTTCGTTAGAAAATTTTGATGTTTGGGTGGTTAATTAAATTAAAAGGACTAAATTGAAAAAGGTGTAAAAGTTGCTAGAAGGATTAAATAGATTAATTGTCAAATGAGGAAGGACCTAAAGTGAAAATAAGCCAAAGGAGATATTTTGGGCGGCAATAGCTGAGAAAAATCAGGAAATGGGTGAAATAAGGGCAAAATTGGAAAATTGCCAAAATTAGTTAAATAAAAATGGGACCAAATTGGAATATCTAGAATTCTCTTCATTTCTCTTCATTTTCTTCAGCTGAAAAACAGCCATGGGAGAGAGTTTCAAGCTGGTTTTCATACTCAAGCTTCATGTAAGTTTAATTCTTGCTTTCTCCTTGAAATTTCTATGTTTTTAGACTTTTACAATTGGGTCCAACTTACTATGTCATTAGTTTTTGATTCTATGGCTAATTTTTAAAGTTGATGTGGATTAGTGCTGGAAGAATATGATGAATAAATGTTGAATTGAAGCTTTAATTCTGTTATATGATGATTTTATCAAGTAAAATTGATGGAAATTGGTTTTAGGACCTAATTGTGAAAGAGTTGAAATTAAGGCCTAGTGTTAAAATTCTGATTTTCAAAGGTTATGAAGTAGTTTAAAATGATGGAGAAAAGTATTAAATGAGAAAATTAGCTCAATTGATGGGTTAATTGAGCAAGGATTGAATTGTATGAAATGTGGAATTTGAGACAAAATAGAAATCAACATGTTATACTAAAGCAGTTTTAGACAGCAGCAGTTGTCTAACTTTGAAAAATCATCAAAACTGGTATAAATTGAATTAGAAGTTGATTGAGATATAGAATTAAAGCTTGTTGGGTCTATTTTCATATAAAAGAAACAGAGCAAGCAAAGGAAGTTTATATTTTGAGATATTTAAATTTTGGTAAGACTGGTTTAGAATAACTTCGTGATCACCTGTTCTTACTTTAGAAATTCACTAAAAATTGTACAAAAGGAATTATGAGTTATAATTTATATTTCTGTATTCCTTAGTGAGCCTATTTTCATTAGACATAATCGGAAACACTATATGAAAATTGTACTATGAGATAATTGATTTTTAGTGAAGAGAGGTCAGAGTAGTAGGGCTGTGTAATAGGGAAGAACTTAACTGATAAACTGTATTAATTGACCATACCAAAAATTCTAGAAAGATTATGGTAAGACGATATATGAGTCTAGTTTCAAATAAAATTTACGGATCTTAATTTGGAGTTCTGTAGCTCAAGATAAAAATAATTTAGTGACTATGACACGGATGGACAGCTTGAATATTCACATAAGTAAATAGTGAAAATTATAGATAATATTACTTACAAGTGTGTTGTTTATACTAAGGACGTGGATGGAGAGGAGGAGGAGGAAAAATAATAAATGAATGACTTGTGTATAAATTGATCACATGCTCGATTATAATTGATAAACGTTGAGGTAGAAATGATATAATGTTTTATTTCAAATATTTATTATGAAACTAAGATTATTGTTATGGTATAAAAATCGAATTGTAAGTTCATGTAACTTGAATTATATTCTTAAATGCTTGAAATGTATGTTATTGATATGAATATAATTTGAATGTTCATTGTATGAAAGTTGATTGAAACATTGATATATTTGATAAAAAAGGAAGAAATCGGTTGAATGAAAGGAAAATTCGATGGATCTCGAAAAGGAATTGTGGTAAAAGGATTTAGCCTTGGACAGGTGATCCTATTCGATATAGCCCTCCCGAAGAATATGTGTGAAAAGGATCTAGCCGGACGGGTGATCCTGATATAGCCCTCCCGAAGAATATGTGGAAAATGGATTTAGCTTGGACGGGTAATCCGAATTAGGGTGCAATTTGCTGACCGTAATTGAGATCCAAGCTCATTAGAGTAATTGTCGTTGCGGGGATTTAGCACGGGTGGTAATCCCGACAATACTCTATGAGTTTATATTACAGAGGATTTAGCTTTGGACTGGTAATCTCGCTGTAAGGATGAGGTTCGCGAGTATGCTCTCTTACTGAGGATTTAGCTTGGATGGATTGGTAATCCCATTTGTAAGGATGAGGTTCGTGAGTGTGCTCTCTGAAATGGAAATGTGCGCACATGAACATGAATTGACGGATTTGTACACTAAAGTGTACCTATGAAAATCCATTGAAAATTCTAAGAAATTCAACGGGATAAATATGGAAAAATATCAAGGGAATGGAAATCATGGTATATATATTATGTGATATACGGAAATACGAGTTGATGAGACATGAACGTAGTACTTGGTTGACGAATGAGTTCATTTGTGATTATATACTTGTACATCCTTGAGTCTATTATCTGTATGAATTGGTATTCCAAATGAGTTAATGAGAAGAGTTCTAATATGAAATAGTCTTAATTCTAAATGAAATATTATGAAAACGTATTTGAAATACATTGGTATGTCTTGTATATGCTATTTGAGTTCATAATGTGCAAAGTAATGTGTGAGGAAATATGAGATGATGATACCTGTACATGGAATTTATTGGTGGATACGTACATCCAAATTTATATGATAGATTGTAGTGAATATTGAAATTGGGCTCAATAAGTGATTTGTCAATTTAAATTGTGATTGGCAGGAAGGGTTAGTGAATTGCATGTTTATGAATTGTTACACGTATTTGTCGAATACGAGGAAATGATGGTAATTGATACATGGGAATATGAGACTATGATATATATAAAGACATGACATATGTTTGATAAATGTGTTCATTCATAATTATGGAATGGTGCACCTCAAGTGCACTATATGTGTAAAGAAACTTTTATAGTCAATTTCGGTATTTGAGCGATAAATGGCTTAAATTCTCCGTGAGTATTTCATACTCCTCGGTAATGCCTCATACTTTATTCCAGCAATGGATACGGGTAGGGGATGTTACATTTAGTGGTATCAGAGCTATGGTTTAGTCGATTCTCGGACTAACATAGTGTATACATGAGTCTAGCTATACATGCCATATGTGAACTGTGATAGTGTGATATCTCCCGGCTCTAACGAAATTATTTTGTTAAGATAGAAATGACTTCTAACCGAGCTATTGTCGATAACGCTAAAAATGATATTGAGATGATTGAAATGTGCTTACAATATGTTGAAATATAGAAAGGTATGAATAGAAGTTCATGATATGCATCTGTTAATGTTCTTAATGAGATAACCATAAGTTGAGAAATGTAGAAAAGTGAAATGAAACGGAAGTCTATATTGTGATAAACTCATCCATATATGTTGGTCTTCATATGATATTATGTGCCTAACATGCTTGATTAAGTGAGTGTTATGAGTAAATTTACTCAAATTTCATGGAATGTATGTTTAAGTACACTTGTTTAAATAAGATAATCGAAAAGTTTGTGTAACATGACTAAGTATGAAAATTTGCTTAGAGTGAATTATGTGATTATGATGATATTATGTTGATGATGAATGCTAAGTCATATGTGTGTATTTATGAGAGTCAAGTTAGAGGCTTTACGACCTCACCCCTTTACCAGTGTTGTTTTATGATGAAAGTTCACGAGAATTATGTTGAATAAGTTCATAAGTGGGAAACTAAAGAGTTCAGTGGTAAATAATTAGTAATGCAAAAAGAGTTGAGTATAATGTGACAAATGAACTCAGTTTTAGAAGAAATATCATATTATTTTAATGATTACACAGATTATGCAATGTCACAGATAAAGAAGAAGTTAGTCTCGACTATTCGCCTCAATTGAGTATGAAATCTAAGATTCTTCCTGAATTGGTTTTCGTTAGTGAATGGAATGATACGGAGTACATGAAGACAGAATTAGTTAGTGAAATAATAATTGAGTAGTAAAGATGTTTATGTGTGATAGTTATAGTTGAGATGAATATGATGATCTTTCTGGGTATTCTATATATATTCTTTTATCCTCAGAGATATGTGTGTGATTGCTCAGCTTTGATGGAGTTCTTATGTTATGAGAATGCTAGCTAACTATTATGTTAGACGAAAGCCCTGTTGGTCAGGTCGGATTATGATCGGTATTTCTTTATCTCTTCAGAATTCTATTTTATTATGTTGGAATAAAGTCGATGGTAAAAAAAAAATTATGTTGGACTATTCTTCCGTTTTTACTGGATATTATTCTGTCATATATATAAATATTTGGAAATATATTAACTCTGTTATGATTATGCTTTTGGTTTGATCATAGAAATGTGGTGATTCTGGTATCTAGATTTCTCTAATTTTTGTGTAAGGAATTGACATCGGAAAAGGTATAAGTAGTGAAAAATATTTGAATCTCTCCATTGAAGGAATTTTCGAGGACGAAAATTCTTAAAGAGGGGGAGAGTTGTAATAGCCCAAATTTCAGTGGTGTCAGAAATAGTGATTCGAGACCACAAAATCTGGCAAATGAACTCGTAGACCATATTATTTAATATTTACAAGTCAAATGTAGCTTTTAAAATATTTTTAAAATAGTAAATTATGTTTTATAAAGATTTATTTGGTCAAGAAATCGAGAAAAAGAGGTATCGAGATCTCGGTGTTATAACCCGAGTCATAAGTATTTTTATGAATATTTACGAAATGTCAATAAGTTAGTATTAAAATTTCGTTAAAAAATTTTGACGTTTGGGTGGTTAATTAAATAAAAAGAACTAAATTAAAAAAGGTGTAAAAGTTGCTAGAAGGATTAAATAGATTAATTGTCAAATGAGGAAGGACCTAAAGTGAAAATAAGCCAAAGGAGATATTTTGGGCGGCAATAGCTGAGAAAAATCAGGAAATGGGTGAAATAAGGGCAAAATTGGAAAATTGCCAAAATTAGTTAAATAAAAATGGGACCAAATTGGAATATCTAGAATTCTCTTCATTTCTCTTCATTTTCTTTAGCTGAAAAACAGCCATGGAAGAGAGTTTCAAGCTGGTTTTCATACTCAAGCTTCATGTAAGTTTAATTCTTGCTTTCTCCTTGAAATTTCTATGTTTTTAGACTTTTACAATTGGGTCCAACTTACTATGTCATTAGTTTTTGATTCTATGGCTAATTTTTAAAGTTGATGTGGATTAGTGCTGGAAGAATATGATGAATAAATATTGAATTGAAGCTTTAATTCTGTTATATGATGATTTTATCAAGTAAAATTGATGGAAATTGGTTTTAGGACCTAATTGTGAAAGAGTTGAAATTAAGGCCTAGTGTTAAAATTCTGATTTTCAAAGGTTATGAAGTAGTTTAAAATGATGGAGAAAAGTATTAAATGAGAAAATTAGCTCAATTGAGGGGTTAATTGAGCAAGGATTGAATTGTATGAAATGTGGAATTTGAGACAAAATAAAAATCAACATGTTATACTAAAGCAGTTTTAGACAGTAGCAGTTGTCTAACTTTGAAAAATCATCAAAACTGGTATAAATTGAATTAGAAGTTGGTTGAGATATAGAATTAAAGCTTGTTGAGTCTATTTTCATATAAAAGAAACAGAGCAAGCAAAGGAAGTCTATATTTTGAGATATTTAAATTTTGGTAAAACTGGTTTAGAATAACTTCGTGATCCCCTGTTCTTACTTTAGAAATTCACTAATAATTGTACAAAAATAATTATGAGTTATAATTTATATGTCTGTATTCCTTAGTGAGCCTATTTTCATTATACATAATCGGAAACACTATATGAAAATTGTACTATGAGATAATTGATTTTTAGTGAAGAGAGGTCAGAGTAGTAGGGCTGTGTAATAGGGAAGAACTTAACTAATAAACTGTATTAATTGGCCACACCAAAAATTCTAGAAATATTATGGTAAGACGATATATGAGTCTAGTTTCAAATAAAATTTACGGATCTTAATTTGGAGTTCTGTAGCTCAAGATAAAAATAATTTAGTGACTATGACACGGATGGATAGCTTGAATATTCACATAAGTAAATAGTGAAAATTATAGATAATATTACTTACAAGTGTGTTGTTTATACTAAGGATGTGGATGGAGAGGAGGAGGAGGAAAAATAATAAATGAATGACTTGTGTATAAATTGATCACATGCTCGATTATAATTGATAAACGTTGAGGTAGAAATGATATAATGTTTTATTTCAAATATTTATTATGAAACTAAGATTATTGTTATGGTATAAAAATCGAATTGTAAGTTCATGTAACTTGAATTATATTCTTAAATGCTTGAAATGTATGTTATTGATATGAATATAATTTGAATGTTCATTGTATGAAAGTTGACGAAACATTGATATATTTGATAAAAAGGGGAAGAAATCCCGGTTGAATGAAAGGAAAATTCGATGGATCTCTGAAAAGGAATTGACGGTAAAAAGGATTTAGCCCAGACGGGTGATCCTATTCCGATATAGCCCTCCCGAAGAATATGTGTGAAAAGGATCTAGCCCGGACGGGTGATCCTGATATAGCCCTCCCGAAGAATATGTGGAAAATGGATTTAGCCCGGACGGGTAATCCGAATTAGGTCCAATTTAGCTTTGGGTGGTAATTGGATCCAAGCTCATTAGAGTAATTGTCGTTGCAGGGGATTTAGCCTGGACTGGTAATCCCGACAATACTCTATGAGTTTATATTACAGGGGATTTAGCTTTATATTACAGGGGATTTAGCCTGGACTAGTAATCTCGCTGTAAGGATGAGGTTCGCGGGAGTGTGCTCTCTTACAGGGGATTTAGCCTGGATTGGTAATCCCGCTGTAAGGATGAGGTTCGCGGGAGTGTGCTCTCTGAAATGGAAATATGCGCACATGAACATGAGTTGACGGATTTGTACACTAAAGTGTACCTCTGAAAATCCATCAAAAATTCTAAGAAATTCAACGAGATAAATATGGAAAAATATCAAGGGAATGGAAATCATGGTATATATATTATGTGATATAAGGAAATACGAGTTGATGAGACATGAACGTAGAACTTGGTTGATGAATGAGTTCATTTGTGATTATATACTTGTACATCCTTGAGTCTATTATCTGTATGAATTGGTATTCCAAATGAGTTAATGAGAAGAGTTCTAATATGAAATAATCTTAATTCTAAATGAAATATTATGAAAACGTATTTGAAATACACTGGTATGTCTTGTATATGTTATTTGAGTTCATAATGTGCAAAGTAATGTGTGAGGAAATATGAGATGATGATACCTGTACATGGAATTTATTGGTGGATACGTACATCCAAATTTATATGATAGATTGTAGTGAACATTGAAATTGGGCTCAATAAGTGATTTGTCAATTTAAATTGTGATTGGCAGGAAGGGTTAGTGAATTGCATGTTTATGAATTGTTACACGTATTTGTCGAATACGGGGAAATGATGGTAATTGATACATGGAAATATGAGACTATGATATATATAAAAACATGACATATGTTTGATAAATGTGTTCATTCATAATTATGGAATGGTGCACCTCAAGTGCACTATATGTGTAAAGAAACTTTTATAGTCAATTTCGGTATTTGAGCGATAAATGGCTTAAATTGTCTGTGAGTATTTCGTACTCCTCGGTAATGCCTCATACTTTATTCCAGCAATGGATACGGGTAGGGGATGTTACAGATATTCTACATCATGCGTATACATCTGGTTGGGTCGCCTAAAGAGTGATCAATAGAAGGAAGCTGATACAGATACTGTACCTTTGAATAACAAGATGGCGGGTTGAAGACGAGATAAATCCTATGTTCAGAGTCGCAGTGGGATGAATGGAGGATATTCAAGCCCTATACCCCCAGGTCACAATGAGATGAACCCTGAAGCCACAGTGGGGCAAAAGGGTGATATACGAGAAACCCAGATCACTCATAAAACTCGAGGACGGACACAAAACATGAAGGAAAGTCAAGAATTGAAGCAATGAATACAGGTCATCGTGAAAGTCGTGATGAAAAAGAGATGCATGACAAACAAACCCAAGGCGCATGGCATAATCATGTAGGCATAAAAACATTTAAGACAAACACGCGCATATCATGATAACATCACGCATGACACATACAGGTACACCCATAAAGTGAGAAACTCTGATGATAGTTGTACCAAATCGAGGAAAAAGAAGACATCCGAGTTCCACCAGATGAGCCTCGGGACACGCCGAGGTATTTAACTTCTGTCTTTCAATTTCTGTTCAAAAATCGACTCATAATACGAGAGGTGAGTTGAGCCTCGGGACACGCCGAGGTATTTAATTTCTGTCTTTCAATTTCTGTTCAAAAATCGACTCATAATATGGGAGGTGAGTTGAGCCTCGGGACACGCCGAGGTATTTAATTTCTGTCTTTCAATTTCTGTTCAAAAATCGACTCATAATACGAGAGGTGAGTTGAGCCTCGGGACGCACCGAGGTATTTAATTTCTGTCTTCCAATTTCTGTTAAAATCAACTCATAATGCGAGAGGTGAGTTGAGCCTCAGGTCACACACTGAGGTGTTTTAATTTTTGTTTTTCAATTTCCATTCGCAACTCCTCAAGTCGCACGCTGAGGTTTCATCAAAGTCCCAGTGGAGCAATTAGTAGATCGAAGCTACAAATCTCTTCGTGTTCTGAAGTCGTATTAGAGCAAGTAAAAATAAACA
This sequence comes from Gossypium bickii, assembly GCA_025503065.1. Classification (NCBI taxonomy): domain Eukaryota; kingdom Viridiplantae; phylum Streptophyta; class Magnoliopsida; order Malvales; family Malvaceae; genus Gossypium; species Gossypium bickii. Next base: position 113,489,403 of record CP106717.1, on the reverse strand, counting down.
AGATTGAGCAGGAGCAAGTCGAAGCTACAGGTCATATCTCTTAGAAGCAGCGGTGGAGTGGATCGAATCAATAGGTTACAGTAGAGTTTGAAGATGTCTGAGGAAGACGAGGATCAATAAGGCAAGGCTTGGCTAAGATCGGGCAAAATTGGTTCTTCTATTGTCTTTACTCTATTCTCGTTTCACGATAATGAGCAAAGAGGGGCAACTGTAATAACCAAATTTGCCCGGCCCGTTAAAGCCCAATAAACAAAATAATAAAGTCCAAACAAGAAAATACAAATAAAACCAAAAATCCAATAAATGAAACAATCCAAAAATTACAACAGGCCTACTTTACAAGCCCGAAACTCTAGCTTAACCTAACCCGTTGACCCAGTTTACAGAAGCCCAATATGGCCCAAGGACCAACCAAAATCGGCCCAAAACTAAATAGAGTTAGGGAACCCTGAGGTTCCCTCTCCCTTCTCGCGCCGCAGGACCAACCCCAGGCGCCGCATGCCTCTGCCGTCACCTCGCCCGTGCCTCTAACTCCACTTGTTCTGACCAGCCACCAGTAGGTCTCCAAGCCTCGGTCAACACACCTCGAGCCTCGGTCGACGCTCATACTCACCTCTGCCATCTGCAACAACGAGAAACACGCGCAACAACACAAAACGAGGGGAAAATGACAAAGAAACAGAGCAGAGAAATATGGGACAAACAGTAGAATAAAAAGAACAGTTGTATCTTTAGGCTATGTAGCCATTCGAAAGTACCACATGTAAAAGGGGGGAATTTTTATATACACAGACGCATACAAAGAAGAAGAGGAAAAAGATTGAAAGGTGATTTCATTTTTTTAATTTCTTTTTCACTAATTATTGTTATTTTGAGTATACAAACGAGAATAAAAGGAAGAGCGAGAGAATCAAACTTGGGCCGTCGGGGCTCATTGTCGGAGCCCCGTCTCTGTTGTCGAAGTCGAACTCAAGGCAAGGAAAGAGGAGCGTTTCTTCCTTGGGATTCTAGGCATTACTAGCAAAAACAAAATACAAAAAAAAAAAAATTAAAAGATTGTTTTTCGTCTTCGCTACGAACACTGAAAATCGAAAGCAATGTTTTTTTTGAAGGTTAATTTCCCTTTGTTTTACTTACTGTCGATTTATTTTTCTTTTCTATTTTTCGAACCTTTATGAACAAAATCAAAAAAGGAAAGCAAAGAAAACCTCACCTGAACCGATTCGCGTCCCCGTCGTCGGAGGCTTGAAGAGGCACCTTGTGCGATGCCGGTCACCGGCCATGGTGGTCACGCGACCACCGTCGATTGATCCCCGACCGGTATAAAAAATGGGTTCAAAAAAAAAAATAAACCTTAGCAGAGGAAAGGAAGAAAAGATGAGGTTCTTTTATTTTTTTAATTTTTTTTTGTTTAAAAAAATTATAACTTATAAACTAAAAAAAAAAGAGGGATATAATAAAGGTTTTCTTTTTAAAAGTAGTGCATTAAAAGTAGTGAAAGCATGCGTTTTAAAACTGGATGTGCGCCTTTTCAATTTAAATGGGGAATTTATGCATTCAGTCCCTCCTCATTTCCAGGCTTCTGCAATCAAGTTTATGACATCTTTTAACCTGGACAACAATTTGTTTCGGATTTCAATTGGATCCACCTGATGCTATGCATTAACAAAAAAATAGGTTATTGACCATTTTGATCCCTCTCTTTTCACGCGCATTTTGAATAGGCCCTTTTATTTTATTTCAAATTGACCCCAAACTTTCGTTTTAAATGCAATTTGATCCCTTTTTAGTTATTTTATAATCTTTTTAGCCCTTTCATCATTATAATATTATTGTTATTGCCATTATTATATTTTTTAATGTACATATTTTATTTTGTTTAACTAGTATTATTATTGTTATTATTATTATTATTATTACTACTATTATTACTACTACTATTATAATAATTATTATTATAACTATTACTACTACTATTATAATAATAATTATTATTATAACTATTACTACTACTATTATAATAATAATTATTATTATTATTATTCTATTATTATTATTATTGTATTGTACATATTGTGTATCATTATTATTCTATTATTATTATTATTATTATTGTTATATTTACTATTATTATTATTATTATTATTATTATTATTACTATATTTATATTATTATATTGTACATATTTTGTATCATTATTATTATTTTTATTATTATTACTATACTATTATTATTACTATACTATTATTATTATCATTATTATTATATTTACTATTATCTCTATCATTACTAACATCTTTTTGTTTTTATTTATTATTATTATTTTAATGTTATCCTTTTATTTTTGTTTTTATTATAGCATCTTTTATTATCATGTGTAGTTAATTTCCTGTTTTCATCATTTTATGTGAATCGACAGTTTTAAATCGCAATCCGACATTTTTTTAATTCATACAAAAGAGGTAATATTTGTGTGTTTAGAAGGCCGAAAAACTACATCCTAACGTGTTGGGTGTCGATCTTTTCGTTCGACTAAATATTCAAATATCCTTTTCTTGTCGAAGATGATCTCGGTGTCGATATATAAAGGTGTAATATCCTAACGTGTTGGGTATGATACTTTTATTCCTTTGAAGCGAGATAATCTTAAGATTTAATCCCGAATGAACGAATTCTATTCCTTTCAATTTTTACCCTAAATATTTTCAAGTTTCCAACATTAGGACAACATCAATTGATTTGGTACCAACTTTGGGCGTTACAAGGGTACTAACCCTTCCTTGTACGTAACCGACTCCCGAACTCGTTTTCTCAAATTTCGTAGACCAAAATTGTTGTTTTAATAAACCAAAATGTTCTATTAAAACAAAGGTGACCCGATCACACCTAATAAAGATCGGTGGCGATTCCTGTTTTCTTTATTTTCAAAACCAAAGTCGATTCCTGCTTTTTTCAAAAAATGGTTACGACATCTGGGTTCTTCAACTCTTGGAGTCCCTTCTTTCTTTTTAAACACCCATTTACAACGAACAACCTTTTTACCTTTAGGAAGTTTCACAAGATTCGATGTTCTGTTTTTGTGGAGTGATTACATCTCTTATTGCATAGCAAACATCCACTTTTCTGAGTCTTCACAGCTAACCGCCTCAGAATAATTAGATGGCTCTCGGTTTGCATCTATATCTTCAGCCACGTTTAAAGCATAAGCAACTAGATCAGCCTCGACAGACTTCTTTGGAGGTTTAATTTCTCTTCTAGTTCTGTTTTTGGGGATAGAGTATTGTGGTGAAGAAGCAACTCTATTCTCAATTTTTGTACTGCATTAAAGAGTCGACTCTGTATTAATCTAATGCTCCACCTGCTTTTGATTTTCTTTATTGGAAGAGTCTTTAAGAGACAAGTTAGGTAGCATAGTAGTTTCATCAAAAATAACATCTCTACTAATCACAACTTTTTTACTTTCAGGACACCATAACTTATACCCTTTTACACCAACTTTATAACCAAGAAAAACACATTTAATGGATCTCGATTCCAATTTTCCATTATCAACATGAGCATACGCAGGACATCCAAAGATCTTTAAATCAGAATAATTAGCAGGACTACCAGACCATACCTCTTGTGGAGTCTTTTTCTCAATGGCAACGGGTGGAGATAGGTTGATAAAAAAACATGCAGTAAAGGCTGCTTTTGCCCAAAATGTAACACCCCTAACTCGTATCCATCACCGGAATAGGGTTATGAGACATTACTGAACATAACACAACCCAATACATGCATACAATTCCTTTTTATGCTTGGTATAAAAAATTCGAAACTTAATATTTGTATAATCATATCATTAGCAAATTAAAATTCCATTCAATCACATAATGGTACATAATATATATACACATATATTGCATATATTAAAGCAAATGTTTCATAAGCTGAGTACCAAACATATTACAACGAATAATCCATGTTATTTAGCTTAATTTCCTTTATCACAATAGGCATGAAATTTTTCGCAAAATGGATAAATACATATTTTAAACATCATGGTCTTAAGTGCACTTAACATTATCATATATGAGCTTTTACTAACTCAATTACCAAGTTAAACATACCCCGAATTTCATTTCAAAAATCACATTTTAACATTATTAATTCAACTGTACAAAGAACTTTTAATTCAATCATCAATCAGTCTTAACATTCGTACAAATCCTCTATTCATTAATAAAGAAATCAATCTATTCTATTCGCCAAATATCGAACATATCATAGACATATATTTATATTTATTTCACATAAGGGTAGCCGAATATAAACATGCATTGTATCTTAAATCATGTCTCACAAATTAACCAAAACCAATACACACATATATAACATAAAAATTACTTAACCAATACTTAACATGCATTAACCTATATATAAAATTCATCATTCTCCATTCAAATCCTTACCACAACATTCAACCAAGCTGATCATGAAACATATTCATTAATTATCAATTAGCAGCCAATCCTAATAAACTAATATGTAATCAAACATATATCTAGTTTTATACTTCATTATCAAGTTAAACTATACCTAATACTTACCTTTTCTTAATGCTGAATCATATAACCACATATCACAAACATGTATGGACCAAGAACATACTTTCAAAATAGTTAAATCATGACCAAATACGAACAAGCTTAAACTTTACAACCAAGCCATTTTCGCATGGCTATGTATATTTACTAGTCCCAAAAATCAAGCATTTCAACTAGACTATACATGCCATAAGTTCAATTTCAAGCTTAACAAAATACCGAAAACAGTCGATAGTGTGATAGACTTTGCTGACGATCCCCGAACTCGTAATGTTAATCCAAAATCTATAAAACAAAGGTAAACAAAAACACACACAAAGTAAGCTATTTAAGCTTAGTAAGTCAAAAGCGAAGTAAATCAATCAGCTTAGCAAAATCAAATATACAAAGTTATATCAAGTAGTAAATTATATACAATCACAATTAATTACTCAAATTTCAATACCAAAGTCACACAATATACCCTTTGGCCGAATACACATAGCTGAAAAATTATACATATTTCACATATTAATACATTAACCTTTGTACAATGAACTAAACATATAACTTACCTTTCTCTTCATAACACAGTTTATATACGTACCTGAATTCTTTTAGTTTGAATTTCACATTTGGCCTTCACTTACACGTGCTTGTTGAACCATTCAGAATTCAAAATGATACGCGGATAGTCGAAAGCTCGTACAATGCCAACGTCCCAGACGTGGTCTTACATGTAATCACATATCGATGCCACTATCCCAGACACGATCTTACATGTAAACACAAGTCGATGCCAATGTCCCAGACGTGGTCTTACACGACTACACATATCGGACATCCTATGTCATGACATATGTATCCTATCTATTCCTAAGGTTCGTACGGGACTTACGGACGTCAAAACTCGATCGAATCAAGCTCAGAACATAGCCAATCACCATAATTACATTCAGCCATAGCATAAATAATTTAAATAATTCATTTCGATTATGTAACAAATATATATATTCATAGATATAACAATATTTAAATGCTTATTGACTTTTGTCTATGAAATTGGCTATTTGACCACTTTTGTCTTTCCCTGATCCAAATCCGATTTCTTTATTTCTTGATCTAAACATATTCAAATTAAGCTTATTTAAACACCATTCTATTTAATTTAGCCTAAAAACACATAAATAGGCAAATTACAATTTTGCCCCTAATATTTCACACTTTTTATAATTTAGTCCTTTTTGCACAAAACACAAAATACACAAAATTTGAACACACTATGCTAGAGCCGAATATTCATTGTCTTCATACAAGTCCACACATTTCATTTATTTCACATTTTAGTCCCTCAATTTTGTTTTTGCAATTTAGTCTAAATTACTTAAATTCATCAAAAAATCAAAGACAAAACATGTTAATCTAATACATATATTTCATATTTCATCATCAAACAACACAAACAACAAGCTATCATCAATGGCTCAACTCAAAATATTCATCAAAATTAAAAATTGAAACATGGGCTTTGTACATTTCATAGCAACGATCTCAAAAACGTAAAAATTATCAAAAAATCGAGCTAGATACATACCTTAATTATCAAATCCAAAGATGGCCGAATGCCTAAATCTTTTCTCTTTTCTTTTTGTTTTTTTTATTCGGTTATGAAAGCAAAAATACTTTGGTTTTTTAATTATGTTAAGTTTATTATATTATAACTTTATATTATATTAATATAAACTTTAAATTTTATATAAAATTTAACATATAATAACATATAATAACCACATGTTGCCGTCCACTATATAAAAAAAATGGCCTAATTTCAACATAAATCCTCCATATTAAATAGACAACAACAATTAGGCACTTTCACAACTAACCATCAATTTTTCATTTTATGCGATTAAGCCCTTTTTTCTTAATCAGACACTCAAACGACGAAATTAAAACACGAAAATTTAACACAAGCAAATTCACACATAATAAATACTTTAAATAATTTTAAAATATTTTTCAAACTCGGATTTGTGGTCCCGAAACTACTATTTCGATTAGGGTTAAAATCGGGTTGTTACACAAAACGACTTTGGTAAGTTGACATTTGACAACATACATCGAACCTTCTCCATGACCGTTCTGTTTATTCGCTCTACAACGCCGTTTTGCTGTGGAGTATGACAAACTGTCAAGTGTCTCACAATCCCTTCTGACTTGCACAGTCTATTAAACTCATCAGAACAAAACTCTAAGCCATTGTCTGTGCAGGGGTATTTTATTTATTTTCCCGTCTGTTTTTCAATCATAATTTTCCAAGACTTAAATGCGGAAAACAAATCGCTTTTCTGCTTCAGGAAGAATGCCCAATCTTTTCTAGAAAAATCATCAATAAAAGTTAGCATATAATTAGCTCTACCTCTCGAAGACACTCTGGATGGCCCTCATAGATCAGAATGAATATACTCCAACGTTCCTTTAGTGTTATGGATTCCTCTAGTGAATCAAACTCTTTTTTGCTTCTCAAAAACACAGCGCTCACAGAACTTCAGTTTGCAAATTCCTTGCCCATGAAGAAGTCCTCTTTTGCTCAATTCTGACATGCCATTCTCACTCATATGCATTAGGCGCATATGCCAAAGTTTAGTAATATCATCATCTGACGAAAAAGAGAAAGTGACAGCTGCATCACCAGTAACAGTAGAACCCTATAAAACATATAACTTGGCAGTCTTTCTCTGCCCTTTCATCACAACGAGGGAATATTTGGAAATCTTTAAAACCCCACTTTCAGCTATGTATCTGTACCCTTTTGAATCAAGAGTACTCAACAAAATTAAATTTCTCTTCAATTCTGGAACATGTCACATGTCACTAAGTGTTCTGACAATTTTATCAAACATCTTAACTTTAATCGTTCCAACACTTGCAATTTTACCCGAAGCATTATTTCTCATCAAAACAACACCTTCAGACACTGTTTCGTAAGTTGTAAACCAATTCCGGTTGGGACTCATGTGGAAGGTGCAGCCTGAATCAAGTATCCACTCATCACACACTTTATAATTGTTGACAGAAGCGACTAGAAGTTCACCATCACTGTAGTCTTCTACAACATCAGTTCACCGAAATTTTCTGGTTGTTTTCCCTTTTGATTCGCAGTCTCCCTTTTAATCTTGTAGCACTCAGATTTAATATACCCTTTCTTCTTACAGAAGTTACAAGTTTTACCTTTGTTTGAAGACTTCGATCTACCCTTAGATTTACCGTGAAGATTCCGTTCTTGTGTCCTTCCACGATCATCATCAGCATTCCGATCTTGTCTTCCACGAACAATGAGACCTCTCTCTAAGAGTCGGGTTTAACCACAAGATGTTTCATCTTATCATATGAGGTCAAAGAATTATAAACCTCATCAACTGTGAAAAACTCGCGGCTATATAAAATCGTGTCTCTAAAGGTTGATTGAGACGGGGGCAACAAACAAAGTAGAATCAACCCTAAATCTTCCTTATCATACTGAATCTCCATGGCCTCCAAGTTTGAGAGAATTTCTTTAAACATTGTTAAGTGTTCGTGCACAGACGCACCTTCCTCCAAACGATGAGTATAAAGACGTTGCTTCATATGCAACTTGCTGGTTAGAGTTTTTGACATACATATTTGTTCCAGCCTCTTCCATAATGCAGTGTTGGTCTTCTCCTTCATCACATCCTGTAAAATCTCATTAGACAAATGTAGATGTAACTGTTTTAATGCCTTTCGATCCTTGCGCTTCTTCTCTTCCTCCGTCAATGTCGAAGGCATCTTATCTACCTCTAACAGGGCTTCCTCTAAGTCTATCTGTGCAAGAACTGCCTGCATCTTTATCTGCCACAATGTAAATCTGGTGTTGCGATCTAACAGCAGAATTTCATACTTCAAAGATGTGATTTCCGTGATCGAGATGAAAAACTCGAAAGGTTTGGTACCAATTTCTGAAAAATATAACATCGATAATGACAAATATATCGCAAAGAAAAGAGAAATAAAAATAAAGAACACGCATATTTTACGTGAAAACCCTTTCAGGAAAAAAACCAGGGGCAGAGGAGAAGAAAATTCACTATGTCGAATTCGAATTATTACAAGAGGAATAGACTATGTCTATTTATAGGCTTGTAAAGCCATATTCTAATAGAAGTGTAGTAAGATTGAAACACCTTATTCTAATCAATATAAAATAGATGGAGTTTAATAAGGTTTAATAAACTTTATTCTAAAATAAAATAAAAGAAGTGTAGTTCTATATGGATTTTACTTTTATTTTATTTTACCACTGTATTTTATTTAAATAAGGATTCGGGTCACTTAATTCTAACAGTAATTTTAACTATTGTATAGAAATAAAAAAAACCCATCATTTACGATTTTTAATTATATATATATATGTATTTTTTGTTCTTTAATGTATAAAATAGGTAAAAGTATCATAGAGGTCCTTGTATTAAGAGTCGCATTGTATTTTGATTCCTCTACTAAAAAATGGGCATATTAGTCTCTGTACATTAGATCAAAGAGCAAATTGGTTATTCTGTTAAAAATTTCATCCATTTCTACTCTTAAAAGTTGGTTCTATATACAATATGAGATACACGTTGTAGAGCCCAATTTTTGATTGCTCGGGCCCAATACCAAAAATTAACCAACAAACAAAATCCAACAGTCCATGGCCCAACAAACCTAGCTAGCCCAAAACATAAAACAACAAAAAAAAGCAGAAACCCTAACAGCCATCGCGCCGCAGCCTCCAAGCGACCCTCACGTCCACTCGCCAACAGCCCCCACGCACTCCGCAACGTGCGCCACTCCACCACGCCATGTCAGAAACATGTTCGTTCACGCACCTGCAAAACGGAGATCAGTTGTAAAATAAAAGGCTATAAAAAGCCGAATCAAATCTGTAACAGGGGGTTTTTGGGATAAAAAACAATACACCCACAGTTTCCAGAAATACTAATACACAATATCAGTTGATTAAAGCAAAGTTTGGGTAAAAATAGATAGACGTTGAGTAGAGAACAGTTTTTCAAAGGTAATTTTCGCATATCGTATCTGTCCTATATAATTTCTTTTTACATTTTTTTCTAAAGAAAAAATATTCGAAAGGAAAGATAAGGGTAAGGAGCTTACCAGGCCTTTGGTGCGTGATCGATCGTCGGACCAGTCGAGACGCGGAGGTGAGTAAGGGGTTAGGAGACTCAAACCCAAGAGAATAAGAAAATGGGGGTTCTGTTTTTTTTTTTTTGAGGCAGAAAACAAAAATGAAGAAAAATGTTAATTTTTTAGGTTTCAAAACATTCAGAGAACGACGTCGTTTATTGGGGGAGGGCTCCTTGCGATAGCCCGATCAGCAATTGGATCCGCGCAAATTTACCCTAAATGGGTAAATTGCACGTTTAGTCCTCCCTTCTTGCGCCCTATTTTAATTGTGTCCTATTTCATGTTTTTGTTCTTTTAATTTTTCCCCTGAATCTTGTTCGCCACTTCAATTTGGTCCCCGTCCGAACGCACCGTTTCAGAGGGTGGGATTAATTGCTATTTTAGTCCCTCTATGTTACACGCGTATTACGATTTAGTCTTTTTATCTTCTTTTATTTTAAATTTGGCCCAAATCTTTTGATTTTGATCTAATTTAGTCCATTTTCTATTATTTTGCTATTTTACCATTAAATTAATTATTTTTAAATATTTTTTGTTACTTTTTTTATATTATTATAATCATAATCATATTCTTTCTATTATTATTATTATATATATTGTTGTTTACTTTATTTTTTTATTATATATTATTGTTTTTTTACTGCTATTATTTCTTTTTTTTTACTATTACTTTTATTATTATATTTACCATTAATATTACTTCTATTTTCACTACTGCTATTATTTTTTTTAAAAAATATTATTACTATTATTTTATTATTAATGCTATTTTTAATTTACTAGTACTATTATTATTATATACTTTCTATTATAGGTACTATAATTATATATATTATTTTGCTTACTTCTTTTTTTTTTGTATATTATTATTATATCTATATTTTTAGTATCAATATACCTTTATTTTTTACTACTACTATTTTTTTAGTACTATTATTCTAATATTATTACTATTACCTTTTTTTATTAATATTTTTTTATTTTGGCTTATTGTTGTTATTATTCTATTGTTAGATTTTTTTTTTAACCTTTTTACTATATTCGTTAGTTTTACTAGAAGTATTATTATTATTACTATTTGTTTTATTTGTCACATATTATTTTTGTTATTATAATACTATTGTTTATTCTCCTTTCCTTTTTTTTTTTTTGTAGTTATTATTATTATCCCTTATTATTATCGTGTTTACATTTCAATATTTTCTTTTTTTCAAAATTCATAAAAAAAGTTTTCACAAAGGTAAAATTTCGTGTTTGGAAGTTCGAGAAATTGTGCCCAATCGTGTTGGGTTTCGATTTTTCGTTAGTCTAGATGACTAAGTATCCTTTAAAGATTTTGATCGCGTTTTTTAAATAAGGCAATGTTTCACGTTTGGAAATTCAAAACCGTGCCCTAACGTGCTGGGTTTCGGTTTCCGTCTGTCCAAAGCATTAAACATCCTTTAAAATTGTGTCTGTGTTTCCTTAAATTAAAAAACAAGGCAATATTTTGTGCTTGGAGGTTTTGAGAAATTGTGCCTTAACGTGCTGGGTTTCAATTTTCCATTCGTCCAAAGGACTAAATATCCTTTTAAAATTTTGATCGTGTTTTTTCAACTTTAAAAATAAGGCAATATTTCATGTTTGGAAATTTGAGAGATCGTGCCCTAACGTACTGGGTTTCGGTTCTTTCGTTTGGCCAAATAATGGAATACCCTTTTTAAAAATGACGATGCATGAATTCTGGAAATCAAGAAATGATCTTGGTGTCAAAGGTTTGAAACATCGTATCCTAACGTGCTAGATGTTATTTTCATCCTTTCGGAACAAGAGAATTTCTATATCCAATTCGAATTACCCAAACATTTTCCAAAGGATTCATATTTTAAAACCTCTTCCAGTTTTCGCTATTAGGACATTAATCAATCAATAAGGTACCAATTTTGGGCGTTACGAGGGTGCTAATCCTTCCTCGTGCGTAACTGACTCCCGGACCCGTTTTCTCAAAATTCGTAGACCAAATGTTTTATAAGGTGACCCAATCACACTTCAAAAAAAGATTGGTGGCGACTCTGTTTTCCTTTTTAAAGTCAGCCCGTTTTTCCAAATAAAAAATGGTTTCGACACACGTGTAACTGTTTGGTTATTCTATTAATCATGTTAGTTTTTTTTATTGTAGAAATGAATAAAGTTTTTAGTAGAAACGAAAAAAATTACTCTTTGATTTATCGTATAGGGATTAATATATCCATTTTTTGAATGAATGAGCAAAATACAATTTGATTTTTAGTACAAGTTTTCCATATTGATATATAGGGTAATCTACTTCTATATAAGATAGTTATTTTAATATTATTTTTTTTGGATTTTGGTATTTAATGTTCATATTTATTATAATTGATTATAAATTATTGATTTTGGGTAGAAAATATTACATTTATTAATTTTTTTTAATAATTTTATTATAGATTTTGATCACATATGCTTTTTTTAATACAACGACCTTTCCCAACTTGTAAATACGAGAATAACACGCTTTGGTACACTCAAACCTATGTCTTCTTACACTGACGACAATACACATACCATTTGAGCCAAGACTCAATCGACATTTACCAAATTTTAAACCAACTTTCATGAGGTCTCGAAGGAGAAAAAATAAAAAGCAAAACGGAGTGGTTGCGGCCGAACACATCAAATTAAGAACTAAGGACGATGAGGTCAGTCCCCACCATTGATTTTTTTGTGGCTGCTTCAAAACTGTTCGAGGTTGAAGGTTTCGACATTTGAGATTATATATATATATAGATAAATAAATAAAAAATTAAAAAATAATGATATATTATAACCTGTCATTGTCAAAGTTTATCCAATCATTAAATATGACAATGAGCATGTGTGGGATTATAAGTTCTGAACATATCTATTCTTTTTAATACAACGCCTAAAACTACCAATAGCCTTTTCTCATCCTATAACTAGGAGGATAATGAGCTTCAATACACTTAAGCTCATATCCTTCTATATTAACAACAATATCCATATCAATTAAGTAAAAACTCAATCAACATATCCCACTAAATTAATGTGCTTCATAATAATTAAAATAAAAAACAATAAGGACCGGCCGGTTTGAGGTCACATGCAGAACGAGTAAACAACTTTATCTCTCGAACTTTTTTGTTTTTTGTCGATATTCATTATAATTAAAATATTTTTTAATAGTTTGGAACAATTAAGCTTACGATTTGTGAATGCATATTATATATATATGATGAATATAATTTATCTATTTTTTATATTTAAAATATTTTTTTATTTTTTGTAAAAATAAAAAAATAAAATAGTGGTGATAAAAGTCAATGATTTAAAATAGTGAGAGTTTGGTAAGTAAATCTTATAATATCAAGTGGTGTCTTATAAAATAGAATTAAATTACAAATGCTAATAGTTAAAAGCTTAAAATCTATTCAATTTCACATCTTAAAAGATAAGCTAGTTCTGTAAAGGTATAATAACTTATTTAGCCCTCCAACTTAATATAAATAGTCATTTTAACCTTTTATTTAATTTTTCGTCTCTTTTAGCCTTTAAATTTGTATTGTTTGTCAAATCACTCAAAAATAGATGGAAAAATTAACAGTCATTAACTTTGCTAACGTAGCATCCACGTGTATACCAAGTTAGCAATTAATTAATAATTTTTATACTTTTTTTGAATTTATTAAAATTTAAATTTTTAATTAATTGACGACGTGGCGTGCACATGACAGTCTACATGTATGTCATGCTAGCAAAATTAACAAGCGTTAACTTTTTTCCGTGATTTCACAAACGGCGTAAATTTAAGGACTAATGATTTTTTCAAAAAATTAAAAGATCAACTTTTTACAAATTGTAAAGAAAATAAAAATTATTCTAATAATACAAATCCACAAGGATGAGTTTAAAATGTTACCAAGTCAAAAAGGATATATATATATATATATATAAAGGTGATTAACAACTAAAATATAAATAAATAAATAAAAGATGAGAAATCATGCAATCTTATGGTGGATTTGTTTAATTATATTTTGATTCCTTGGTTGATTTGTTGGTATGATTTGAGTGATTTTTTTAAAAATACAATTCTAATACTTCATTATGATTCCAATTTTATTTTATTTCATATAATAAAATTAAAAAAATTCTAATTTTAATTTAAAAAAAAAAGAAATAATTTTAATTTGATGATAAAATCAATAATAACCAGCAAGGAATAAAGGAATGAATGATATTTTTAATAATTTTGCAATATCACACAAAAGCACGTCCCTCGTCCAAATATCCTGGACCTGCATGTGAACCACCCAATTCAACCTGCCAACCATTTCTATTTATATCATAATGTTAAATTGAATAATTTATTTTTTTGGAGGATCAAAAATGAATTTTGTTTACCCATAGGATAAAGCTTAGAAAAAAAAATCAAATTGAACTATTTATATTTAAGAGGGATTAAAAGTGAAATTATATCATTTAGCCAAGGGGTTAAAGGCCCCTAGCTACCTTTGCTCCTTCCTAATTCTAACCCTCAACTGGTATGTCGTAGTAAACTACAAATATCATTTTTATAGTAACTCTCCATAATTTATCTTTATATTCATACTAACTTTTAGTGTCACGAAGAAAGCATTCAGTTTTTTCAATCAGTTCAATCGATTTTTTTATTAAATCAAATTACCGATCATAATTTACAAAAATTGATACGATTAAATTAAAGCTCAAGAACCGACATAATCGAGCTGATCTTAGGTAGGTAGTTAACTGACTTTAATATATTCCACTTGAAGATGGTAGGTGGATGCATGCAGTCATACTTTCCAATATCCCAAAAGTAAACTACTGCTTCCTCAACTGCAATACAGGAAGTTCCCAAGTTGGACAACAGGAGATTTTGTCATGAAGAAAAAGTATTGATATGGCTCTGCAGGAAAAAGAAGTGTAATTAATTTCTATACCTCACATTCCATTTATGAGAGCATGAAAATTAAAACAAAAAAAAAAAATATAAACATATTATAGATGAAGATATAGGAGTTTACCAAGTTTTAAGTGGTCATATAGCAATTTATTCATGTCAATCTGGTAATACAGATACAATAATGGTCCGTAATAACAGGAAATTAATCGACTCATATTTTGAAATTGAATATCTTGGTATGATAGGTCAAAATCAGAAAGCAGAAAGACAAGAACAATTATATATGGTGACAGTGCTAGCAAAATCTCAGAACTTAGTGTATGCATGTATAACGGGTGCAGCATGGACCAACAAGAAATTTAACCACACATTCTTTGTGAAACTTATAAAATTCATAATATATCAAAGACTCAAACATGGAAGACGTTATCTGGGAAAAAAAAACATAGAGCAATAAATGGAAGAAGTGGTCCTCAATAATAGAATATGCAAAAGGAATCAAATACATAGTCCTAATGTTTATAGGTCAAACAAAGGAATTTTCATAACAGAAGGAGAAAAAAGAAGAATGTCAATGCAACAACCGGTCCATAAATTGTTAAAAACCATACTTGTAGACCATCTGCCTCATTCCAAAATGTATAATATATAATAAAATTAAACAGGGGATGGTTTGTTTCAGAGATCAACAATAGGCACCTTCCTATTGCTTTGGTACAGACAATAGGAATCTTCCTTTACTTCAACTAAACAAAGTTGTCTTAGGGCATACCCTCAAATAAAAATGCACTCCACAGTGTCAACTTGACAGCATCAGAGTATTGGAGTTGGAATATACACAATTCCACAAGTTATATCAAGATGTCTTGTCCTCATTTTCTGGTTGAGAACTGATAATTTTGAATTTATCAAAACCTTTTGGCATCAGAAGTCTATCTTCCAGTTTTTTGCATAGGATAATTGCCAATTGATTTTTAGCACATCGGCTGAGTCCCTTGTGCAGCTCAAACAAAGTACCAGAGTCAGGAACCACTGATCTATCAATCATATCATTTAGGACCTGCACTGCTCCATCAAAATCTTCATTCTTGCACAAGTTAGAAATCAACATACTATAAGTGTTTTCATTTGGATGAAAACCACTCCTGATCATGGTCTTATAAAGCTGGAATGCACGGTCAGAGTTCTTCCTGACACACTGCCCACTAATAAGAGCAGAAAATGTTGAAGCATTTGGAGCCAAGTTGTCCTTATCAAGTTCTTTAACCAGATAGGCAGCTTTCTTTGTCTTACCCTCCTTGCATAATCCCAGTATCAATGCATTGTACGTCAGTATATCAGTCTTAACTCCATTCTTCAACATGTCCTCATAAAGCCTGTTGCTCATCTCACTCTTACCTACTTGACTGTACCCATTTATCAAAGTATTGTAA
Source organism: Gossypium bickii (assembly GCA_025503065.1). Lineage (NCBI taxonomy): Eukaryota > Viridiplantae > Streptophyta > Magnoliopsida > Malvales > Malvaceae > Gossypium > Gossypium bickii. Next base: position 113,473,255 of record CP106717.1, on the reverse strand, counting down.
GTTACAATAGTTGGAGCCAGATTCAGGGCTTTCATCTCACTGAAAACCTTATTTGCTTCATGTAATTTCCCTTCCTTACAAAAACCATTCATAAGGGTGTTAAAAGTAACCACGTTTGGATGCACTCCATCTTTCCCCATTGAGCTTTTAAGCTTCATGGCTAAGCTCATTAGACCCTTGTTACAACACCCTGCAATCAATGTGTTGTAAGATGCTACAGTAGGAGTAAAACCCATAATCTCCATTTCTCTTAACACTTGCATAGCCTTGTCAAGTTTTCCTGACTTGCAAAACGCATGAATTACTATATTGAAAGTGTATACATTGGGAGAAAGCCTGCAACGCCGCATTTCTCTGTAGAACCCCAAAGCAATATCCACCCTATGTAAATCAAGCAACGAGCTCAAATATGCATTACACGACTTAATAGTTGGAAAAAACCCATAATCCTTCATCCGAGAAAATGCTTCCGTAGCGTTCCTAAACTTCTTGGCATGTGCATATGTCTTAAACAGTAAATCAAACACACGAGGAGAGGAATCGCATATTCGATAAGAATATAGTATCACATCAAACATCTTAGCTGGCAATTCCAATGAACCAGACACAAGAAGACTCCTCAAAACCGATTCAGCGGATTTGAATTTCTGGTTTTTGGTGAGAATGTGGAGAATCACTGAATGAGTTTCAAGGGAATGTGAAGTGGGGTTTCGAGTTTTAACCCAATTGAAGAACTCAAGAGAAAGAACATGGTCCTTTTGAATCTTTAACAAAACATGCTTAACTCTAAATGGGGTAAAGTGGGTGGATAAAGCATTAAGCTTATTCCAATCAGAGTGAATGAGGTGACTATGGGCAACATTCACAAAATCAAGGTCTTGACCTCTGGGTTCAGGGATTGTTTTGAAGGGAATTGGAATCGGATTCCACCTCTTCCTGCTTGAATTCACATAAATTAAGGGTTTTAAAGAAGTAGGTTTTACTTCAACAGAATCGAACAAAGTTGAGAAGTGACGACTCAGGAAATTATTCATGAAATGTAGCAGATAAAAAGAAACTTGCAATCTTAGAGTTCAAAAGAAACCAGCAATAAAGGGGACGTTTTCGTTATCACCTGAAATCACCATTTGAACGCAGCTATTGAAGTAGTGAAGGTTTCTCTGCTTTCTAAGACTCCAAGACTTTCAGAGTTCAACAACAGTAGAGTTTTTTTTTTTCTTTCTTTCTTTTTTTTTTGAGGAAAAGGTGGACTAAAGGAGTAAATGCTACCTAAACCATGGAGGATAGTATAGACCCACCCCAGCCTGGGGAGGGAACAAAGCCTAATCCATCAACCATTAAGAAATTGGCTACCCATGAATGGGGGTACCCTCGGCAGCCCAAGACCGGTGGAACAAAAAGCTGCAGTCGGTGCATGTAGCTGCTGGAGGTGTCGTAAATTAATTCTCCCACAACCCATATGAAGGGTTTCTCTTTAATCCAATTTTTGTCACAATATGAACCATATTTCAAGTTCAATTGAGGCCCATTCAGCCCACAGTTTTCTTTTGTGCGACTCAGTAACCGATTTCATAGTTATGTAATTTAGGGGTGAACAAAATTCGATTCGATTCGAAAAATTTGATAAAAATTTCAAATTTTGAATTAAATAGTTCAAGTTATTTGAGTTAATCAAGTTATTGGAATCAACTCCAATAAAAAATTAATTTTTTCGATTTAACTCGAATATGAATTACACAATTCGAGTTATCCGAAAATCCGAATAAGAAAAGATAAAACTGCATCGTTTTGATAAATGTTTACTTTTTTAAAAGTTAAAATTCAAAATAATTAAGTTAAAAGGCAAAACTACGTCATTTTGATAAATGTTTACCCATTAAGTTAAGAGACAAAATTATTATATTGTTCATGTAGTTAAATAATCTTGTACTTCGTCTACTAGTTAAATAATCAGTCCATCTAATCTCAACATTAAGTATAAATAATAGGATTTGTTAACTCGACTCGATTTCACTCGAAATTTTTTGACTCGATCCGATTTGATTCGAAAAAAAAAAATTAAATTGAGTTCGGTTGCTAAAATAGAATTTGTTAACTCGACTAACTCGAAAATTTTTGACTCGATTCGACTCGACTTGATTGAATACTCACCCCTAATGTAGTTCCAATATATAATTTATTTATTTTATTATTAATCAAGAATTTCGTATATAGCTACAACGACCCTTACAGATTGTGAAGCTATAACGTCATCATTTGTTAGAATCGAAATATCTGCAAGATTGGGATCACTATTTGTATCGATTAAATAAATTGTTGGAATTCCCAAAGTGATACATTCTCCGAAGAGTCGTATATTCTTCTTGTTGATCAATGATGATTACAATATTAGGTAATCTCGTCATATATTTAATCCCACCCAGATATGTTTGCAAGCAAGATAATTGTCTTTTCAACAGGCTCCGTTTGGTTTTAGGAAATAAATGTTTTTCGTTTTCATTTTTATTTTTTTGAAAAATGGAAAATATTCAAGAAAATATGCTTGGTTGGAAATTTTGAAAAATGAAAATATGTGAAAATTAAAAAACAATAAAAAATTGTTTTCATTGTTTTCACTAAAATGATTTGTAAAAATAAAAAAAAATGAAAATAATGGAAAAAACAGAGGAAATATTCCTTTTTTATTCCTATTTACCAAATGTATTTTTCAATTTTTAAAAAATAAAGAAATAAAATTTATTTCTGAAAATAAACACAAAAAATATTTTCAAGAACCAAACTGAGCCTAAATTTTAATTTGATTTCATCACTTAAATTTAATATTTAGCCTCCGCATATCAATTTAGTATAATTTAACCTTTTACTTTTACAGCGTTATTACGTGAGTTTCAACATGCTTAAAGGTATTTTTAAAAATAAATATTTTTAAGTAAAATTAGAGTTAAATTAAAGTAAAGATAGTTATATTTTGAAAAAAAAAATTAAGTGAATAGGTATTTTTAATAGTAGTTATTATTAGTGATAAGGGTAAATTATACTAGTAGTTATTAAATTATGAGTAAGTTTTTGTTTCGGTCATTTAATTAAAAAATTACAATTTGATCATTGAATTATTCAAAAGTTTTTATTTAAGTCATTGAGTTGTTAAAATAGATGCTATATAGATTTCTCTGTTCATGCCGTTTGCACCCATTGAAAGCTCTTTTTCTACTTTTATTCTACAATTTACATTTTTTTTTATGAAACAACTTTGGACGTTAAAAATCTACGAATCAAAATTTAAACAACTTTTTTTTATGATATTCAACACTAACCTTTAAATCAACTTGGATCCAAGGGCGAAGCCAAAAAATTGGGGGGGCTGAAATTAAATTGTATTTTTACAATTGTAAAAATATAATTTCACCATTTTAATAGCATATATTTTTATAATTTTTAAAGGATTAAATCAAATTTTTATCATTTAGGGGGCCAAAGTTTAATTTTACCATCACTAATTTAAAATTTTATAAATTATAAAGGGGCCTAAATGAAAAAAAAATCATTTTAGGGGGCTGCTAGCCCCTTATCTTCACCATTGCTTGGTTCTAAGGTATGTTCAACTCATCGATGGATACTAATTCACCGTACTGATCATCAAATTGTCGCTTGGAGCTTATTGGCCAAACTTTAAATAAAAAAAAAAACTTAACAGTCCAGTGACTTAAATAAAAACATTTCAAATAGTTCAATGACCCAATTATAATTTTTTTTAGTTAAGTGACCAAAACGAAAACTTACTCATAGTTTAGTGACTAATGGTATAGTTTACCCTAGGGATAAAAATAAGGCTTAATACATAATTTGATACTTGAGTTTGACATTTTTTCCTAATACGATACCTATGATATTTTTGGTTCATCCTGGTACCTGAGTTTAACAAAAGTTATAATTTTAGTACATGAAAGTAACATTGCTTTTGGTGTTCAATTTTGGTTTTAGAGTTGATTTGATGAAACTTAACTGCTAATATGAGAATTTTCATCAGATTAACTCTAAAACCCAAATTAAATTACATCTATCAGACTATATTTGACAAATTAAACGTAAAATTAAATAAATTCATAATTAATACTAAATTTATTCTATCAACAAAATCATGAAAAATTCAAACCTAATAATAATAGCAATTAATTTTCATCAAACCAATCCTAAAAACCCGAAGTAACCACTAAAAAAATTAATAATGTTATCTTTGGATACCAAATATATAACTTTTGTCAAATATATATATCGAATTGAACCCAAAAACAACACAGACGCTATATTAAAAAAAGTGTCGAATTCGAATAGCAAATGATATATTAAACATATCATTTAATAATTGATATTATATATTAATAAGATGCTTATATTTTTTATCGTACAAATTGTACTATATCTAAATTTCTAGAATTTACAAAATATATATACATATATCTATTTGAGCTAGAATTATCTTCTCCATGCAAATTCACAGTTACTGTCACCCACAAACTAATAAAATAAATGAGTAGAATGAAATTTTGAATAAAAATAATAAAATACGACAAAAATAATATAATTGTCGAGTATTTTTTCGTTGTATATTTAATTTGTACACATGGTTATTGTTCATGGAATTGATGTTCTTTGTAGGTTTTATGCATGTTGGACACTTGTATTGTTTTGGTCTACTTGTTATACTTTGTAGCTCCCACACGCGAACTCCTTGACATATGCGAGTTGGGACGGTGAACTTCCCTTGCGAGCCCTTCTGGCAAACCCCCACTTTAAGATTTACACGCATCCGACTGATAGAGCTCAATCGGGTCATTGATAGGTGATTCGGACCATACCTGAATTCCGGGTTAGTGATTATGAATACGTAACAATAATATAGATATATAAATATTTTAAAACTTATATAATATAAATTATTAATATCTCAACTACCAAAAATATATTAATATTTTGTGGGCACAAAAGATTCCAACTGGACAAAATGTGCTTTTAATTTTTTTAAGTTGTAGTTTAAAATATTTAATTTATATAAAAATTATAGAAAGATACAAATGTTTTTATAAATTTTTCTATAATTTTTTTAAATAAGTTGGTCTAATTAATTCGTAATATCAATTTAATTAAAAAAATTTATAAGTGAACAAATAAATGAATAAATTAGAAGAAGAAGAGGAAGAGAAAATAAGATCTCAAGAATAGAAAGCAAAATTGGATCAGTTTGAGCTTAAAAAATTTTGCGTTGAGATAATTTCGGATTGAATTGTTTTACATTTGTGTTAGTTTTGAGTTTAAGCTTACATATTTAGATAATTTTGAGTTGGAGGATGATTTTGAGTTCAAAACATTGAAGTTTGACACTCGAGTTTTTTAGATTAGATCATTTCAAATTCAGGTCATTTCGAGTCATTTGTTTGGACGACTTCGGATTCAAATCATTTAGAATTTGAGTATTTCCGAATTTGTTTCGTGACATCAATTTAATTAGAGATTTTATAAGACAAATAAATGAATATATTAGAAGAAAAAGAGGAAGAGAAAATAAGATCACAAGAATAGAGTAGAAGGTGTGGTTTTTCATCGTATCTATTTAGCAAGTGGAGTTGGTTTTTGATTCAAATTGAAAATTTTTGGGTTCAAATAATTTTGTGAGTTTTGAGTTCGGGTTTTTTTAAGATTTGGGTAATTTTGAATTCAAAGTATTCAAATTTGACAGTCGAGCTTTTAAAATTACATGATCTCAAATTCAGGTCATTTCGAATCACTTGTTTAGATGATTTCAGATTCGAATCATTTAAAAATTGAGTATCTTCGAATTTGATTCATTTCTCTATTTGAGCTAAACTTATTAGTAACTTTTTATGATCGAATCAAGTTTTTAAATTTGGACCAAATTGAAACAATTCAAACCCGAAATAAGAGGGATAATTTTCATCCCCCCAACCAGCTTGGTGAGTGTGCCGTTGCTTACATTTTTTCATTTTCTGCCCACCAACTAAAGAACACCGAAAGCACACACCCAAAAAAGATTGTCCAAATACCCAAAAACATTTTTTATATAAAATTTTCCATTACATACAAATATCTTAATCTATTTCATTGACTTGATTAAAATAAAATGACCCACCCTCACTAAAAAAAAATCCCTCTTCTTCATATTGTTCACATAGCTAGAGAATGATGATGGGTCACTCAAATCCCTCTTCTTCATAGTGTAAAACAACAAGAACATAACAATGCAACAAGAACAAGAACAAAGCCGGCCTTTGTCCTTGCTAGATGATATTGATGCTCTCTATTGTGAAGAAGAAGAAGATGATGATGATGCTTCAAGTGCTTGTAACAATGGCGGAAACCCATTTTTCCCCCTTGACCAAGACTTGTTTTGGGATGATGAAGAGCTTCTTTCAATGTTCTCTAAAGAAATTACACTGCACGAGGTGGTGCCGGCTCCTGATACCATCAATGGTGCCGATGAGTTTCTAGCAATGGCTCGATGTGTTGCTGTTGAATGGGTGCTTAAAGTCAATGCTCGCTACGGCTTCACCACTCTTACGGCTGTGCTGGCCATTAACTATCTCGATCGGTTCTTGACTAGCTTTCGTTTTCAAAGTGATAATAAGCCATGGATGATCCACCTTGTCGCTGTCACTTGTCTTTCTTTGGCTGCAAAAGTTGAAGAAACTCAAGTTCCCCTTTTGCTAGACCTTCAAGTATGTCCCCAAATTCAATATTACCCATTGGCTTTGTTGATGAACTAGGGCTGGAGGAGATTGGGAAGGCGGTTCACCCGGTAGACAGACACTCCCGACCCTAGTTCATCAACAAATTTTATTCATGATTAGCTGTTGAAATATACCTATTTTTTAATTTTTATATTTAAGTCTATTTTGATATTTAAACTATCATTTTATTATTCGATTTCTATCCTAATTCATTTGGTCACTCAGTAGGAAAATAGTTTCGACCCTAGTTAGGCTTTAATCATGCTTTAGCTATTGAGTTATACCCATTTTTTTCATTTTTATATTTAAGTCCTTTTTGATACTTAAACTATCATTTTGTCACTTGATGGACCGGCATCTTCGAACCTAGTTCTTCAATAGTCTTAATTCACAATTAGCTCTTGAGTTATACCCATTTTTTTAATTTAATATTTAAGCCATCATTTTGTTTCAATTATTGAGTTTTTAAGCATGTTGTAGCTAAATTAAGCCATCTCCATTAGGGGGAAATTTGTCATAAATTTTCAAGGAGAATTAACATGTTTCTTGTTTTGGGGTTCACAGGTTGAAGACACAAAATATGTTTTTGAGGCCAAAACAATTCAAAGAATGGAGATTTTAATCCTCACAACTCTCAAATGGAAAATGCATCCCATTACCCCACTTTCATTTATTGATCACATCATAAGAAGGCTTGGCTTGAAGACTCATCTCCATTGGGAGTTTCTCAAGAGATGTGAGCATCTCCTCCTTTGTGTAATCTCTGGTAAGCCCCCTCCCTTTTTGCAATAGCTTTAGATAAATGGTCAAATTTTATAGGTCTCTATACTATATACCATTTTTTTTTAAAATTTAGTCCCTTTTACTATAATTTTAAATTTTTTAATCCTCTATCTTTTAATCTAGAAGCTAGATTAAAAATACACATTTCAACCACGGGAGTTAGGTGAGATGGTAAGAATTTCTCCTACCTTAACTAGTGGTCGAGGGTTCGATTCTCGTCCTGGGTATAGAGCAGCTTTAAAACTCACGGTCAGCATCTACCCCCTTACTGGGCTTACAAAATATGGAGAATTAGTTACTAGATTCTTTCCGGTAAATACCTTGAGAACATTTCAAAAAGTAGAAGATATAAAATGATCAGAGTATAGTAGACTAAATATGTAAAAAGGTATAGGGACCTTCTACGAAATTTGACCAAATATAAAAGCATGGACAAAAGTAAAAGAAAAATAAACAAAGGCCCCTTTGTGTTTTCTTAATCTCATAATTTAGTCCATGTTTTTGTAGATTCAAGTTCTATGCACTACATTCCCTCAGTATTGGCCACCGCAACAATGATGCATGTGATAGACCAAGTTGAGCCATCCACTCCCATTGACTACCAAAATCAGCTCTTAGATGTTCTTAAAATAAAAAAGGTTGGTAATTTTGATGATTAAAATTCACTTTGTTCCATTCATGGATCATTTGATCACCATTTTTATTTTATCATTCATTGCTCCACTTGTTTTACAAATAGGAGAGGGTAAGTGAGTGCTACAACTTTGTCGTCGATGTATCAAATAAACAATCTCAAAAGAGGAAGATCAATCGAGCCCCATCGCTCAACAGGGTCTTTCAAAACGTTGTCGTTGCGAGCAGCCATTCTTAATAGATATATTATGCTTATGTTGGTTCATGGAATCAAAGTTTTTTTTCTTTTTTTAAGTTGAAAAAAGTTTGATTTGTATTTCCATCTCTACAATTCCAAGAATGCCCCCAAAGTGGTGGTTCATAGTGTTGAGAGATGGGTGGCAAATTAGGCAAAAGAACAAAAAGGAAAGGAAAAAAAATGTGCGGATGTGTTGTTGTATGTTTGTTTCCCTTTGGAGATATTGAGATTCCTTTAATTTTCCATCAACAAGCAATGTTTTATAAATTAGGGTTACTTGCAATAAACATCCTCAAATTATCGTTCGGATTTTAATTTGATCTTTAACTTTTAATATATTTTCTTCAAGTCCTCAAAATAATATTATTTTAATTATCTTTCCGTCAACATAGCCATTCGATTCTAACATAGACATATTGTAAATACGTGGATTAAATTGTAAATATTTATGTACCTATTACATGGACAACTTGAATCTAGAGTGACACTATTTATTTTTCTTTAATATATCAAATCCAAACTGTCTATACAATATATACACGTGTGTTTATAATCTGATGCACCATGTCACATCTGTGCAACATTCAATGCCCAAAGTTTAAGGACTAACCGAGAAATTAAGTTATAGTTTGAGGATGTTTGATAAATTAACCCTAAAAGTAAACTTTGAGAATTGTAATGAATATTTTATGCTTTTGGTCAACTTGTCCCATTGATTTTAGAATTAGAGCCAAAATATTTTTAAGATTATTGAAAATTGCCAAGAAAGAAATGTTTGTTTGTATGTGAAGGAAGAAAGAGGTTATGGGGGGACAGTGGGGTTTGGTAGTTTTTTGACTTTGGGTACAGAGTTTTGACCTCGTTTCAAGTGCCATTCATTAATAATTACAATAATCCAAATAATAAAATATTTTTCGATCAATATTTTTAGAACTAAATCAATGGCCGAATCGGTTTAATCATCGATTCAATCATTTTTTAGTTTAGTTGCATTGATTTGTATCGATTTTTGACTCAATTGATCTTAAGCTTTTCTCTGAACTAATATTTTAACCGATTTTCATTCCAATCGATTCGATCAACCAATCCTATTAAAATAATCATGATTTGAATATAATAATTTCAAAACTTATATTTTAATAATTTATATCGTTAAAAAGTCCCAAATTCAAATTTTATGTGTATTTGGCTTAAACTTATTATGTTATTTATTTTATATGATACAAATTCAAACTTGTATATATTGCACTGGATCTATAAATCGAACTTTAGGGTGGGTTTAAATTGTCGATGAGGTGGGGTATGTTTAGTTTACTTTTTGTCTCACGTTACAGTATCGCTATAGTATCTAATCTTACCACCACTGCTATTTTTACACTAATCACAAGTAAATATATTGTCCATCCAAACTCAATCTTAATCTCTGATATAGATAAATTAATTAACCAAATTTAAATAAAAAGAAAAATAAATATTGATAAGGAAAAGTTTGGAATTGGAGTTTAATGGGGCATCCACTCAAACCCATAAATGAAAGGTAGAAACAAAAAGAGGGAAAGGTTAAAATTGGGAGACAAAATCTTTGATGTTATGATAAGACCAAATCTTTTGTATTTATATTTAAAAAATATTTTATTTTATATAAAACAAAGGAATATTCTTAAGTATGATATCATATTTTAACCATTTTTCTCTATCATATTATAATAATATATTAAATATTTACCAAAAGTAGCTAACAAAGTTACTACTAGTAAAAATGGTGTCGATTAAGTTTTAGCTCGATTGGTATGAATATTATTGTTAATGCAGAAGGATGTGGGTTCGAATGCGTTGAACCGCATTATCCTCCTATTTATAGGTTGGGGGAGGCTATGGATAGTTCTAAGCATTGTGTCAAAAAGAGCAGATATGATCAGAATTTATAATGAGATTGTTCAAAAAAAGTTACTAAGGATAAATCTCAAAATTATACATGAACTATGTTTTAATGTGTAATTAAAAAATAAAGTTTATTCAAATCAAATTTTATTTTACTTTTTAGGATTAAACATAAAAAAATTATATTTAAAATAGTAAAATATAAAAGTTATTAATTGTTTTTTATTTACTTGAAAATTTATTTATTTTAAATATTTATGATAAAACTTTGAAATTTTACTCATTAATGAATTGAGGTTGTTAAGTTATAAAACCAAACTAAATCAATTTATTATAAGCAGTTCGAAAAGTCTAAAAAATTCGACCAAACCGAATTCATCCCTAAACAAAATATTAGTTTATTGACATTATATCCAAGATTTTAGATTCGGATTTAAAAACGGAGAAAATAACATTAAAAATTTTCTCATTTAAAGGTACAACCCAACTCAACTCCGAATTAAATTGAAATCTAATCTAATAATATATATATATAATGAAAAGAAGGAATGTGCTGTATAGTTGAAAGGGAAACAGCTTGCTCCCAAAGAACCAAAAGATCTAGTGCCCACTCCAATAATTGCAAGTTGGGTTAAACAAACAAAAATATAAACCGAGTTCGGGATCTAATATTTAAAGCTTGAGTTTAACTCGACTTGACTTATTTTTAAGTAAATAATATATTATTTTTCTTTACTTTTGTATATATATGTTATAAAAAATAAATAAATTATACTATAATGTAAATATTAAAAAATATATGTTAAATTATTTATGTTAAAAATTTTAATAAAAAAATAACGAGAGGGAAAGATATTTATATATAATTACTAAACGGGTTAAAGTTCGTCATTTACAAAAATGAATGAATTTGGACAAATTTTGAGACTATTTAGACTAAATCAGATTTGAACAACTAAATAAGATATTAACCTATATATGAATTTGGTATAAACTCAATTCGATTTGGCTCAAAAACACTTCTGATGATAAATTATAAAAAAAATTCAAAACTTTTTATTTAAAAAAATAAATTTAATTGGTGGGCTAGATTTATTAAAAATGATAGAATTTAGTTTCACAAAAAAATTAAAAATTGATAAATTTACATAATTCAATAGCATCAATTTATCATTGGTTTTTTTAAATCATATAAGAAATTTTATCACACATATATTCGTGTGAAAACCACGTATTTAAAATATAGGTATATATTTAAAAATAATATAAAATAAATCTATTAAACACGGGTTCAATCCTTAAGCATGTTAATATTGATTCTTTTATTTAAAAATAATATAAAAGTATGAAAAAATAAAAAGGTCATCAAAATTACAACAGTAGCCCTTTAATAAAAGGGTATATTAATCATTTTAACCAAGTTGATACTCGATTCACTAACTTAATCAGCGATTTTATTAATAGTAAGTACCCTTAACCCTTTTTCTTTTTCTTATCACTCTATGCCTGGAATCGAATGATAAGAATTACATATTAATGATGCATATGTATGCCCGGAATCGAATGGTAAGAGTTACATATTAATGATGCATACGTGTGACAATGATTTACTCCTAAGTAGTGTCTAGACCCTTAAAATGTAGAATTTTATTTTTGATCCTTTAAATTTGATAAGATTTTAATTTAGTAAATATTAAAATTATACTTTCACCCTCAAAATGATAATTCTAATTTAATTCTTTAAAAATTATAAAGATATAAACTATTAATATTATAAAATTATCTTTTTAATTATCGTAAAATTATATAATTTAATTTTCACTAAACATTCACAATAATTAATGTATATTCTTGTTTACAGCTGTAAAGTTTTAAAAGGCAACAAAAGAGATGAAAATGGAGGTTTGTGGTTGTGGATTTTTGGGGGATTATAAGAAAAAGGAAACAGCAATAATAAAAGGTAGCAGTAGAAAAAAAAGAAGGAGCAATATATATATATATATATATATATATATTACAGGTTTATTTTTATTGTGTTTTAAAAAATAATGGATTTGAACTAGATTTATTTAAGGATTGGGTGTCTCTCAACCAGTTCGATTGGCTCGGTTCATCTTAGAATAGATTTGGATAAATAAATTTAAGTTCGGGTTTGATCAATTTAAACTTAAATATTAATATAAAATTATATATTTTTAAATATTTTAATATTATTAATATAGTAAAAAGAATCGTTTAAATAATCGATCGGAATTATTTATCTAAATCATGAACGAATCAGTTTGGTTAATCAAATTTTCAAAATTTTTTAAAAAAATGCATATGATATTTTAATTTATTACTAATATAAAAATAAAATATTTATTTTTATGTTAATAAGAATTAAAAGGTAACTAAAATTAAATAATAGAATAATTGCAATTTTTCACTTATAAACAAAAATTCACAACAAATCTAAATTCAGCACTGCTATTCATATATTTAATTGATTCAAATATATTATAAGAGAAGAAATTTGAATTATCCGAATCGAATTATCAATAGTTTAAATCAATAAAAATATTTTGCCACTAAATCACTGACTAAATTGAAATAATATTATTAAAGAAATGTAAACTTGGTGAGAAATTTGTGTGTTGGTCTAATGGTTAGGGTGTGCACCGCATTAGGTGTGGTTTAAGTTCGAAGTTAGAAATTTATTTGGGGAGGAGCCGAAATTGAATCATATATTTTGACGATAGTAAAAATGTAATTTCACTATTTTAATGGCCTATATTTTTATAATTTTTAAATGATTAAATCAAAATTTTATCATTTATGGAGGGGCTAAAGTGTAATTTTACCATTATTAATTTAAAATTTTATAAATTATAAAAAAAAGCTTAAAAGAAAATTTTTCACTTTAAATGAGTCGAGACCATACCAATCCCCTCTGGCTTCACCACTATATTGGATATTTATACATCTATATTCAATAAATGCTTTGAATTTAAATAAATGCTTCAGTAGTATAGGTGTGGCTTGGAGTCTTTTTGGAGAGTGTTATGCCTTTTGAATAGTTGTTCTACCTAGGGACAAAGCTAGAATTTTCGTTTTGGGAGGAGTCAAATTTGAATTTATAAATTTTTGAGAGTTAAAAATATAATTTCATCATTGAATTAATGTAAAATTTTACAATTTAAAGGGATTAAATTATAAAATTTTTGTTTTTAGAGAGAGCATAATTGAATTTTAAATTTTAAGAGGGGATAAGACGTAATTTTATGTTAAATTACCTTAAATTTTTGCAAATATTCAAAAGACAAAGAATAATTTTTCATTTTTGAAAGGCCAAGCCCGACTTGCTTTCTAGTTTCACCCTTGATTCTACCATATGCTAATAGTAGAGTTATGGAGTGCCTTGTATAATACGATAAGATGTGACTTAACTACTATTTGGAGAATTAATGACGGAGTTCTCAAGAATTTAATGAGATATAACAAGAGAAATCTTTAAGCGGATTTTGATGTGATCTAACGGTGGCCCATGTGATAAGCACATGAGAATTTTCAATTCACCGAGCCTTTTCTTATTTAAAGTAGTTAATAGCGAAATAGTTTTTTTTAAACAATTTCATTATAAATTTTAATTATATCTAATTTTTTTACACAATATTTAGAACTACCCATAATCTCTCCTAAACTCATAAATAGAAGGATAATACGTTTCAGTGCATTCGCACATATATCCTTCTGCATTATAATAATACTCATATCAATCAAATTAAGACTTAACTAGCTCGAGCGAAATAGTTAAATGTAACACTGATAATTTTTTCAATTGAGATTTAGAAGTACTTGAAATAACACGTGTCATATAAGTTTTTTTTTTTACATGTGGATCCCTCGAAACCATTAATTAAAAGGAACAAAAACAGGGCTGAGGCCTGAGCAAATAAGAGATTGTGATGGCATCAGTGATGTAAGAAAAAAACCAAGACATAGGGGAGCTGTGGGGTTAATAAAAAACCCTATCTAACCATACTAAATAAACTGACCCCATCTTTGCTTGGTTCCGGACAGGGCTTGTCTTGTCACCAACCATTTAATACGGTTCGATTTTATCTTTTAATTCTGTCGAGAGTCTTAACAAATTCATAAAATAGAAGTTCTTTAGAGTAATTAAACAAATAAAATCAAGGAAATTGAAGAGTTTACGACACATCACAAAATCATCATTCACGACTCAAATCTCGACACAACCGTGTGAATCGTATCGAACCTTAAACCATGTCCTTGTATCCATAATATATATATAAAAGATGTTTTTAAAAATTACATTACAAAAGTATTGATAAAATGTCATTTCGATAAGTAAAAAAATGGGCCAATTTACTAGAAAATACCAATTTTTAAAAAAATTTACAGAAAAGGATCGAAAGAATAATTATTTACCGGAAAGGGCCATTTCTCCCGAAAACGCGTTCACGTCAGCGCGTTTTCAGGGGATGCAGCAGGAAAACGCGTCCACGAGGGAGTGTTTTCTGCCACATCAGCAAAAAATGCTTCCTTTTTAGGGCGCGCTTTGCTGATGTGGCAAAAACGCCTCCCCCAATGACGTGTTTTAGCCCGTGTTTTTTTCTAAAAAAAAACTATTCTCGAATTAAATTTTCAAAAAAGATCATTTTTTAAATATTATAAAATAGACCAAATTTTTTAAAAATTTACGAGAATAAACCTTTATAAAGGCTCAAAGTGAAAACACCATTTTTTTAAGGTGTCATTAATTAATATGGAAATATAACTTACAAAGGAAATCTTTATGTAGACCTAATGTCTCATTTCCCTTGTTTTCTTGAGCAATGTGGGATATGAGATATGTGTATATATAGACTCATGAATCGTTTTACAGCTTGTTCCTAATCAATGTGGGATTCCTTCCTCTTTTAGCTAACAACATGAGATTAAATGCTACACTATATTTGATATTTTTTTTACAAAACAATTTCTTTTTTTATTATATATTTTGTTAACATTTTCTTATATTATAAAATTATATTTTGAGATCTTTAATCTTGTTGCATTTTAGAATTGTTAACATATACAAAAGAACTATTAAAAAAAGAGAACAAATTGCACATATGAAACTTGTACATGCAATAATCTTCTATTCAATTTTAAATGTTTGAAGTTAATATGAATGCAATTCTAATTTTTAAAATAATTTTCCATTATTTAAATTTAGAAGTTATACTTTTAATTTTTTTTATTTATTTTTTTACTATACTAATTAATTTTTTTAATTCTAATTTAATTTAATTTTCATCACCTAATGAATGCCGATAAATTTATTTCAGATATATTTTGACTAGATAGATAACCTATTTAAACATATATAAATATGTTAAATAAGTTTTTTTTATAGAAATATATAATATACATAAAATATAATAATTATTTTTCATATTTTATATCTAGATTAAATTACATTAGTAGTCACTTAACTATATTTTTTAGCTATCAAATTATAAAAACTTACAAAATGATCATTCAACTATTAGTAATTTTTTAAATATTTATTTTTTTAATATTTTACCATACTCATTTTATATTTTATATTTTTTTTACTTATAGAGTTTAAAAGTTTTATTTATAATGTAACAAATGTTAACTTTTTGTAAAAAAATTTAAACTCTACGTAAAAAAAATCAAATATAGTGTACCTCATATTGTTAGTTAAAAGAGGAAGAAATCCCACATTGTTTAAGAACAAGATGCAAAACTGTTCATGAGTCCATAGATACACATATCTCATATCCCACATTGCTCAAGAAAACAAGGGAAATGAGACTTTGGGTCTAAATAAAGATTTTTTTTTGTAAGTTATATTTCCATATTAATTGATGACACCTTAATGGTGTTGTCACTTTGAGCCTTTATAAAGGTTTATTCTCGTAAATTTTTAAAAAATTTGGCCTATTTTTATAATATCTAAAAAATGACCTTTTTTAAAAATTTAATTCGAGAATAGTTTTTTTTTAAGAAAAAAACACAGACTAAAGCGCGTCCTTAGGGGAGCGTTTTTGCCACATCAGCAAAGTGCGCCCTCAAGGAAGCATTTTTTACTGATGTGGCAAAAAAAGCTCCCTCGTGGACGCGTTTTCCTGCTGCATCCCCTGAAAACGCGCTGACGTGGACGCGTTTTCGAGGGAAATGGCACTTTTCGATAAATAATTATTTTTTCGGTCCTTTTCCGTAAATTTTTTTAAAAATTAGTATTTTCTGGTAAATTACCCAAAAAATGAGTTTAATTTCTATTTTTACATTAAACTTTTAATCTTTTAAACATATATTATATATTATAACATTAATATCATTTGAAACCATCACGTGTTCTTAATTGATAGTTAAAATTAAAAAATAATAATAAATACATGATCTTATTTTGTATAGTTAACCTTTTAATCATGAGCGAAGTGGCAAACCAAATCATTTTTATATTCCTTTAAGTCCGAATCTAATTTAAATAAAAAAATATTGATAAATAATAACTCAAAGTAAGTTTATTTAAATTTAAAAATCTTCTTCCCAATCCGATATAATATTCCAATGAAATTGGAGATGACAACAGGGTGAGACGATTTTTTGATCTATCTCGAACTTGATCCGATTTTTATACCTACTGACTCGATCTTGCCCTAAACTAGATTTCTATTCCTCGACTCCTACCCAACCTGGCTCGAAATATTAACTAATTATTTATATTAGGTTAAATAAAATACATATTTTATAAACATTAAAAATATCTAATATTATAAAAAATTATAGAGGTTCAAAAATTTCTATAATAAGTTATAAAATTAAATGTGTATCTTCTTAGTTTTTCAAAGCGAGTTTAACTAAAATTTGACCCAACTTGAATTTAAAAATTTTACTCGAAAACCCGAATCAGTTTCCCTCAAGTTCAATTTTCAAATCAAAATCAAAACCTATCAAATTTGGATTATTTTTGCCAACCCTAAACCGGACTTATAGATAAGTCAAAGTCATCAAAGCAACCACCTTGCTAGGAAGCTTGATAAGGATTTGGTGAATTTTAAATGGATGAATTGTTTTCCTCACTCCAAGGTTGAATCAGTGTCCTCCTCTAGTTTGGTTATATAAACATGTTTTTTCTCCCAAGCCCTTTAAGATTTTTAACTTTTGAGTTAAGCATAAGGACTATATGGAAATTGTTGCTGAGTCCTGAAAAAGGAAGGTGATTGGGGATCCTTTGTTAAGGCTTTTTATCAAATTGAAGAGATTGAAGAAGTTTTACAGGCTCTCAATTATGATGCATATGGTGATATATCTTCTAGAGTGTAATAGAAAAGAGATGAACCAAAAAGAGCTCAGCTTGATATGTTGTCTGATGGGGTTAAATTGAAACTGAGTGATTAATTACAATCTGAGTTCCCAAGTTTACAAGATGCCGGGAAAGTTTCTACAGACAAAAGGTTAGGGTGAATTGGATCGGAGTAGGTGATCAGAGTACCAAGTTTTTTCATAATGCTATTGCTGTCAAGAGGAACAGGTATTCTATCAGAGCTTTGTTTGATGATAGGGGTAATAAACTAGAATCTCATGAACAGATTGCTTCTAAGATTATTCAATTTGATAAAGGGCTCATTGGTGTTGCTGATCAATTGCTTAGAGATATTCTTCCTACATTGTCTATGGCTGATTAGAATGATATGGTTAGGCCCATCACCATAGATCAAGACAACAATTTTTGAGCAGGGGAATGATAAAGCACATCGGCATGAAAAATTGTTGGTGAGGATCTTATTGGTGTTGTGCAGTATTTCTTCACTACCTCAAAGTTATCGACTGCTTTCAATACCACTATTATTTCAATTGTTCCTAAATTTGAGAATCCAAATCATATTAAACAGTTTAGGCCTATTTCATGTTGTAACACAGTTTACAAGTGTATCTCCAAGGTCTTTTACTCAAAGCAATCAGAGTGCTGTTATTCAAGGCAGAAACATTATTGACAACACTCTACTTCCCCATGAGTTGATGAGGGTATATAGTACAAAAGTTTATTTCTCATATATGTGCCCTTAAGGTGTACCTTTAGAAGGCTTTTGACTCTTTGAGTTGGAATTTTGTTATTTCTGTATCGAGAGCCATGGGATTCCTTGAGCAATTTGTCAAGTGGATTGCTAGTTGCATCACTTCTCCTAGGTTCTCCATTTCTCTTAATGGAGTACTCATTGGATTCTTTAAAGGGGCAAGGGGAGCAAGGCAGGGAGATCCTCTTTCTCCCTATCTATTTGCTATTGCAATGAATGTCTTGTCCAGACTCCTGTTGGTAGTAGTTGCATATGGTGTGTTCAAGTTTCATCCCAAGTGTCTCAGGGTTCGGCTTTCCCACCTCTCCTTTGCAGATGACCTCCTCATGTTTGCAAAGGTTCTACCAATTCTGTTGTTGGTATTTGGTGTATCTTAGAGGAATTCTATCTGCTCTCTGGACTACAACTTAATGCTTCTAAAGGTGAACTTTTTGTTGTTGGGGTATCTTTAGAAGAACTGGAGGCCATGAAGACCATTATCGATTTTAAAGTTGGTAAGGTGCCTGTGCGTTATTAGGGGGTGCCACTTGTGTCTAGGTAGTTGACATTCTCTGATTGTGGTCCTTTGATGGAGGAAATTATAGCTAAAACCAATGGCTGGTCTACTAGGCATCTTAGTTATGTTGGTAGGCTTCAACTCATCGAAGCTGTGATTTTTAGTATTCAAGCTTCCTGGTGCAAACAGTTTCTTATGCCAAAATTTGTTCTTAAAAGAATCTCCCAATTGTGCTTGATTCTTTTGGAAAGGAAAGGATTGCTATGCTTATGGAGCAAGGGTCTGCTGGCAGTTGATTTGTTCACCTAAATCAAAGGGTGGGTTGGGGCTGAGAAGACTTGAGGAATCGAACAAGGCTCGTCACTTGCAACTGGTGCGATCCATTCTTACTGAGGAAGGTTGTTTACGGATTGCTTGGGTTCAAGAATATGCCATGAAAGGTAAAAGCTAATGGGATGCTGTTCCAAGCTCTTCAAGTAGTTGGAATTGGAGAAGGTTCCTTAAATTGAAGGAGTTAGTTGCTCAAATGATATATTAAGCCAAACCCAACCAAAATGGCATCCATATACTTCATCCGGTTAAGAGCTTGCTGCTGAATCGATGGTGTGATGAAACCAAAAAGCAGTAACATAAATACCAAGATAAATCATTTGTCAATCCATATGCTTCAAAGGCTTTTAAGTTTAGAATAGATGGCAAATGTGGTGACAAAATTTGGGGAGGAAAAAGGGAAGAAAAAAAAAAAAGGTAGTCGATTGTGTACCTAAAGATTGGAAGAGCAGTCAGCAACAAATGCGGATGAAATCCTTTTTTACTTACAAGCGAATCAACCCCCTCGCATGTGAGCACCTAGTTCACCAAACTGATCATCAGCTTCCACAGTATCCTCAGACAGGCGAACTGCATCCAGCTTCTGTTTAAGGATTTCTATAGCATTAAGGACTAACTGGGAAGCTTTGACCGCACCGGTAGATTCAATAGTGAAAATGAAACTGTCTTCTTTGGCATATATCTCCACGAGCCCCGGCTTGCCCATAGCTTCAGCTTTCTTTAATACTTCATCGTCATAGGTATATGCTTCTGGATCAACCACCACAACCTGTTTTCAACAATAAAGAGGAATACCATAGTTAGCAGAAGCAGTGAAGTAGAATAACCTCAAATTTTTGGGTTAAAGTACCTGGGCAGTCCATGTATTATAGGGACCAGATCAAATTAGTCCCTCTATTATTAAATGGATCAATTTAGTCCCTATACTATTAAAAAGAATCAAATAAGTCTAAATTGTAAAAGAGTTTCACATTTAGCATATAAAAAAATGTGTTTTAACTTATTTTCTCAATTCCAGTTCAATTCCAAACAAAAGATTTCATATACAGAACCACAAAAACTTTAAAAATATTAAGTCTGTTAAATAGTAAATGATATGTTTTTTACAGTAAATGTTAACACTATTCCAATTTGGCCTTAATTGATTCTTTTTAATAGTACAGGGACTAAATTGATCCATTTAATAGTAGAGGAACTAAATTGATGAGGTCCCTATAATACGGGAACCTCTTAGGTACATTCACCCAAATTTTTGGCTTGTGATACAGGCATTGAAACAATGTACTCATAGAACACAAATCATCTGGCGTCAAGCAAGTCAGAATAATCATCAGCGCAGAAATATGACGATAACCATCTAATCCGACCAACTATTTCCTGAATTCTTCTTGGAGAATTCTAATAAAACAAGAGAGTCTTGGTTTCAGACAACCATAGCAGCGCAAGTGGACCCATTTAAACAAAGGATACGCCCAACAAATCAATATAGTTCGATAGCTCACTTATTAGCCAATGAGAAAAGAACAGGGTAGTAATAGCACAAACCCCAATATGAAAACCTATCCTAAAGCTCAAATTCCATTGATATCTTCATTATCATAGGAGCTTCCATAAGAAACATATGAATAAACATGTTGCAACTCATGCAAACTAGGGATTTCGAAAGGACCTTTGATGATGTAGATGCTAATTCTATTATCCCAACAATTTGTTGTGACAGACTATAACTTAGATTGATATTAATGATGTAGAGAAAAGGAGAACCTGTTGGGTACTAGGATCAATGTCAAAGACTCTAGTAGGACTACTGTCGACAAAGCTTTGCTTCTCCTCAAGGGTCAAGGTATCCATCATATCTTCATTGATGTGAATCTCAGGTTCATACATGAAAGTCACAGTCGCGGCAGGTGACCATTTCGCATGATCTTTTCCTATCCCTTTCCTCGCAATTGCCCTCAGCCTCAACTCCTGCCCTCGCCGCAATTTCACGATGATAATCCCCCTGAAAGTAAACAGTTACTTATCTAACCCTAGAAACTAGAAAGGCAATGCATTTAAAATTGGTCTAATTCAGAATTTGGTCATTGTACATTATGAAAACTTAAAAATTAGTTCAATTAAGTATCAATGTTAAATCTTGTCCATTGACCCAAAAATCAGCATTTCAACAAATTATACACAAGAAATTAGTAAAAATCAACAATTCAGTAATTTATATGCTACAAATTCAAAAACACAGCAGTTCAAGTTCATGCATTCACCAACATACATCTCAGTGTTTGATATATCAAAATTGAGGACTAACGTTTCATTTTCAGTAAATTACAGGGATGACATTCACAATTAGACAGTGACAAATTACAAATTTAAACCCTAAATACCTTTGTTCAGAGGATTCGTAGCCAGCGGAATCGGTGAAATCGACGGGAACAACCGTATGATCGGAACTGTAAAGATCCTTACTGGTGACATCCAGTGTTTGATCGCTTATGCATTTGGCGCGAAGATGGAACTCGACGGAGCAAAACTCGCACTGTCCGTCACCGTCGCAGGCGTCACAGTCACGCGAGAATCGCATCGACATAGCGCGTTGGCTAGTGAGAGGGATGAGACCGAGTCGATGGGCGATGAACTCGTCGTTGAGGACGGAAGAGTTAACTTCGATTTCGACGAGGTCGATGGCTATGGTGGGAACCTCGGCGATCATGACGCGGCGGAGGGCGTTGGCCATGGAAGCGTCGGTGTCGTGGAGCTCGAATTTAGCGTAGTCGTCTTTGAGTTCCCGGATTTTGACTCTTGGGAATCGCTGGTACGAAGCTCCTTCCATTTTTTCTTTTTTTCAAATTATTTTGATGATGTTATTTGGCTCTGCGCCTTAAAAAGCTTTGATGAAGTAGAGGTTTTTTAAAACCTATTTATGAAGGTTTTAAGCTTCAATGGAGAAGTGAACGACGTCGTAAACTGACTTTTTTTGGTTAAATTTTTACTTTGGTCCTTCTATTATGCTCAAATTTATCATTTAATCCCTGTAAAATTCTTATGTAAACTTTTTGTTTTTTATTTATAAAAGGAAAACACTTTTGATGAAGATTGCCATGTACTATTTCGAATTTATAGGTACTTTAAAATTTTATATATTTAAATATTTACAAATATCCAATGAAGTCTCCAGGTTGGTTATTGTTTATTTTTTTCTCCTCTAGTTAACTCTTTCATTCTTTTTTTTTTCCTTATTCTCTATAGATGTCTTTTCTCTTTTCAGTTTTTCTTGAAAAGTTGGTGGCTTTCATTAATTTCTTAATTTTTTTCTGTTTTGATAGTATTTCAAAATAATAAATGATTTCATATGTCGATTTGGACTTGTGTTGTCTTAAGTTTTATATTTTTTTCTATTTTTTTAATAAGTTTCAGTTTTAGAAGTTTTTATTTGCCTTGTAACACGTTTTTTAATCTTGCTTATGCATGTAATCTTAGTTTTATAAGTGATTTTAGGGGTGATTTTGTTGTCATCCTTTTAGTTTGGTGAATGCTCAATTCTTTTGCCGATTTTTGCTCGCTATTTTAAACCATCCGGGACTAATTTCCTTATCGAATTAAATGTTTGTAATCACTGTAGATATGTCGTACTTTAGTTGTAACAAAGCCAATTGTTAACTTATCGTAATGTTTTATTGGTGTTGAGAATAAAATATTTGTTGTGTTGATGGAGCTTGTCATTTACCTTCTACGAGGAGTGCTTGCTATTTTTTTCTTTAAATTGTATGATTTTATTCATTGAATAAATTAATAAATTTACCATTCAAAAAATATCCAATGAAATTATATAAAATTTCAATATAAAATAATTATTAATAAATTTTACAAATACAATCCAACCTTCAACAAAACCAAACTAACAAAAAAATATTATCTCGCACATTAAACAATAAAAATGTCTCAAATTATTCAAGTAATTAGTATTATTATTTAAAAATAAAAAATATTAATTTTTATATATTATAAAAAAAATTATAGTTAAAAAATGTATTTTATAAAAAATAACAATTCCAGTTAAATGAAATCAAACCAACTTATATTTAATTAACTTAATTTATTTTTTAGCCTTATTTCAAATCCCTTCAAAGAATTATTGAAAGACAAATAGCAAAATTGAGCAGCAAAAATGCCCACAAAAAGACCCAACCAAATGAAGAAAAAGAAATGGTGATACTGATGATGCAGCAATCCTACAACTTAAGGAAAACAAACTCTTCAATGGCAGGGACTTCACCAATCCTCTTCAAAGATTCTTTCCTCGGTTGATCGTCGACTCCGATGGCCATTACAGCATGCTTCCTCGGAGCGACCCTTCCGACACTCATGAAGCTCACATTCACATTCTCCTCGCCCAAAATGCTTCCGACTTTACCAATCATGCCGGGCTGATCGACCTGTCTACAAAGTATTATACTACCTTCCAAGCTCACATCCACTCTGAATGACCCTACCTTTGTCAAATGCGGAATTCCATCCTTCACCCGTCCTTCAACTTTGATCTCGCCACTCTTGGATGTGGCACTGGCGAATTTCGATTTCACATCGGCGATCTGAACTTTGATGAGCTCAAGGGGAATCTCGTGTGAACCGTCTAAATGGATGTGTTCCTCTGTGATTCGTACTCCTCTTTGTTTAGCAGTGTAATCGGCATTAACAAGGTTGACGTAAACATCAGAAATTGGCTCGATTATGCCCTTGGTGATCATTGCACGAAGCAACCTAGTATCGAGGTTAGGTCTAGAAGAAGCATATGATACTTTCACGGTTTTAACACCACTTCCACCTGCAACCAATTGGACAGCCAGCCTCCCAAGTTTCTCGGCAAGTATGACGTACGGTTTCAACTCCAGTAGAACCTGCAATGGAAAAACAACTTAGTGAAGCGGCGCTCAACATAAAGAAAGTGATGAACATCATCGTTGTACCTCGGCAGGAACCATCGGTGCATTGACTGCGGTAGCTGCAAGTTCCCCTTTCAAGGCACCAACAACAGCTTCAGCTATTTCGATAGCCACTCCTTCCTACAAAGAACATATCAATGCATCATTCGGAAACAAACGAAATGCGAATATGTCTGATCACACAATCCACCTTACCTGAGCCTCCATTGTACTAGCACCGAGATGCGGAGTGACAGTAACCATCTCATGCTGCACCAACTTATTATCTTGTTTCGGTGGCTCCTCGGAGAAAACATCAAGAGCAGCCTGAGCTACAATCCCGGCATCCAATGCCCTCACAAGAGCTTCTTCATCAACTACTCCACCACGAGCAACGTTGACGATACGAACACCTTTCTTCATCTTAGCAAATGTCTCATCATTGAGCATCTTAGATGTAGCAGGGGTGAGAGGCATATGCATAGAGATAAAATCCACCGTCCCTATCGCTTCATCGAAGCTCACTAGCTCAACACCTACAGCACGAGCACGTTCCGCCGGGGCATAAGGATCGTGTGCAATAACATGCATTCCGAGTCCCTTTGCTCTCCGAGCTACTTCCGATCCGACTTTTCCGAAACCTAAGACAGCAAGTGTTTTTCCAACAAGAGACACACCAACATACTTGTTCCTTTGCCACTTCCCTAACAACATCATAATAAAGTACATATAAACTTTTCCCCAAATCTAATTCACAGCTGAAAGTATCAATGTAATTCAAAAACAATAATCACAATTCACAAATGATCCATAAACTCCATTAAACCTCTACAATACATACATTTCTAAATTAAGGTTCATAATCATGATTAGCTACGAAGAAAATGACAATCAGCTCTCACCAGATTTGATAGAAGCATCAGCCTGAGCCACATTACGAGCCATGGCAGCCAAAAGGGCGATCCCATGTTCCGCCGCCGCAACGGTATTCGCCGTCGGAGCATTAACGACCAAACAACCGTGTTCGGTAGCGGCAGCCAGATCGACATTGTCGATCCCAACGCCAGCTCTCCCAACGACCTTCAACCTCCCGCATGAAGATTCGAAAACCGCACGGTTCACTTTCGTCCCGCTGCGAACAATCAAAGCGTCACAGAGCGAGATCTTGGACCGGAGCTCTTCGGGAGAGAGGTTGTAAGAGCAATCGACGTCGGCGAACTCCTTCAACAGCGTCAAACCGGCTTCACCTAGCTTCTCGGCGACGAGTACGGTGGGCTTGTTGGAAGAAGAAGCGGCGGAGGTTATAATCAAAACCCGGCCGCGTTGCGGTTGGGAGCGGGAAAAACGAGCGCTGTTAGGGAAGTTTGCGGAAAAAGCAGATCGGAGGGATAGTTTAGAGGAAAGGGAATGGGATGGGGTCTTGAGAGTTGGGATTTTGAGAGACGCCATTGTCGTACAGAGAGGTGAAAATTGAATAAGCAATGTAACTAACCAGATAAAAGGAAGAACGAGAGAGTGGGAGACTCAAAATATTGTTCGCAGGTTTGATGAGATGCAACGAGATTGTAACAGAACCCGAGATACGTGTAATAAATTATGATATATATGGGTAAATTTTAAATCTAGTCACTATGTATAGTTTAAATTAAGGTTTGGTCACCAAACTTTAAAAAGTTACGATATGATCACTAACAGTATTGATTTGTTATATTTTAGTGACTAACGTGGCACGTTATATCATAATTCCATAAGTAAATGTATCATGGAGACCAAATTAGCTCCTGCACATTAGATCAAAGAGCAAACTAGTATTTTCCATTAAAAATTTTATCTATTTCTACTGTTAACAACTGAAGTTTCTGACATACTAACCACCTAATTAGACGTGGCATGCCAAGTGTACCTCATTCTAACATACAATGACCAATTTTTAACAATAGAAATGGATGGAATTTTTAACAAAAGGACTAATATGCTCTTTAATCTAATTATATAGGGATTAATTTACCTATTTTTGTAGTATAGGGGGCAAAATGCAACTCAACTCTTAGTACAAGAGCCTCTATGGTACTTTTACCTAATTTCATACAAAAATTTTAGGTCAAGTTGCACAATTAATCCCTATATTTTTTATTTAAAAAAATAAAATTAAAAGAAAAAATAAAATAAACTATAAAATAAAATAAAAAGTATAGGGTTATCTGTTCAATTTGATGTAAATTTTCATTTGAAATGACAATATAACGTACATATTTGTTTGTTTTTACAATGTTAATGGTAATTAACGACTCGGTCATTAAAATGTAATGAATTAATAACATTAATGACAATTTTTTCTTAGTTCTAACTAGAGGTATAGATGGGTTAAAACGTTGATAACCCATTTCATTTTGTAAAATAATCAAGGTTTTCAAAATTAGATATATGGTCGAATTAGTCAGACTAATTTGTCTAGTTAAATTAAATAAATTATTAAAATAGAAAAAATCGGTTCAATTGTCGATTCAATTAGTTTACAGGTCAATCGGTCTAACCCCTTATTCTTGATTAATATCTTAATTTATTCTCGATCCAACTAATTCGACCAATCCAATCAGATCTAAAAATAATTAAAATAACATGATATTAAATTTTAATTTTATATCAATCTTTACATATTACTCTTTTAATAAAATTTTGGAATATAATATATTTTCATTATTAATTAAGAATTTCAATCAATTTAAATATTTATAAATTTTATTTGAAATCTCATCCATAAATCTACAATAGGATGAAATAGTTCGGCCGGCTTTAGCTATCATGAATATTTATTGGGTCAAGTGATAAAAGAGTTGAGTACCTTTTAAATAAGATTTCGAGTTTAAATTTTATGGATGAAAAAGTCAATATTATGAAAGTTTCGTCCTTCATTTGAGAATCCAAAGAGATAAATGACTTATCAAAAATGTATTTAGACGGTAAATTCATTGATCTAGTTTTACGATAAAAAGTATTTAGACAATTAATCCATTGATCTAGTTTTAATAATATATTTTATTTTTTATACTTAGAGGCCTTGCTTAAAATATGTCACATGTACTTGTACTCTTCACAAATTTGGAATTTGGTCCCTATTATTATATTTACATGAATTTAGTCCCTCTATTTTCTAAATCTCCAAATTTGTTAAATTTGTTCATGTGACATTTTGAAATAAAAAATGCATAAAGATAAATTTAGCCCTTAACGTTTACTTATTTTTTCATTTTGGCCCTCAACCTTTAAACACAAATTGCTTGTTTACGAAAAAAACTGATTGAATTGTTAAAATTTTAATTTCATTGACGTAACAACTCACGTGGCACTTTACGTATACTTCACTACTAACATGAATAAATTTTCTAAAAGTTGTTATCAACTTTTTTGAAATTTGTTGATTTTTATTTTTATTTTTTTGAATTTTTATGAATAATACGTGAATTACCACACTAGTGGTCACATCAATGTCATTAAAATTTTAATAGCTCAGTCAGTTTTTCCATCCAAAAGCAAACAATTTGACTAAATTTTAGAGGTTGAGGGCCAAAATGATAAAATAAGTAAACGCTAGGGGCTAAATTATCATTATACCTAAAAATGCTCATTTGGTAGCAACGTAACTAAAAAAATGTTATAATGAACCTGAACTTAACAGAGTAATCTTAATAGTGTTAATAATTAGACCTGAATTTTGAAATCTAAAAAGTAAATGGACTAAAATTCAAAAAATAAAAATATAGACTAAATTTTAATTTTACAAAAAATATAGGGACTTATGAAATATTTTAACCAAACATATTCAATTCAAGTTGTACTTTGATTAGAGAAATATAGAAAACAACTTTATGAAGTGCATGGAGAAATGATATTCTTTGCCGCTAACCAAAAGTCAGCTCAAGATCCCTGTCGTACGGTAAGACAAAATAGTTGCCTCTGCCTCTAGTGGCAACATTGTAAAAATTGAAACGAATGCTAGAGACAATAATCCAGGATGAAGCTAGAAAATTGTTTTGAAGATTAGAGATAAATTGTAAATAATTAGGGATTAAATTGCAAATTTTATGTTACATTTATATGTAATTTCATATAAATTTAAGGGATAAAATGATGAATCTATTATATTTAAAAGGTTAAAGCCACTGTTTGCCCCATTTACCTTTGTTTTTTACTCCGACCTAATATACATCTAACATAATCTGATTCGACCTGACTCGAATATAAATATTAATTTCTTGTTTAAACTCAATTTGAGAAAAAATTAAAACTATACCCGACTTTGACTCATATATTACCAAAATGCTTTTAATTAAGCTCTTAAACTTCCAAATTAGGTTAAATAAGTCATTTGACCAACGCTTTCCATCTTTGATTGTTATAATGCTGGCATGATGGTCCATGTCATCAACAATTGTTGACATGGTAGTGCCACATCAACTGCAGTGTCGCAAAAAGATAAAAATATTCAAAACATTTAAAAACAATTATTTAATATTTTTATGTCGGGGAATGAACTTGGATAATTCATTAAGGTTCATTCAAGACATAAAAATTTTAAATAATTGTTATTAAAAATTTTATATTTTTTTCCTGACGTCACACTATCACGTCAACAATTGTTGTTGACATTGATCGTCATGTCAACACTGTTAACAATCTCGTGACTTAATTCATGTAATTTGGGAGTCTGAATATTTAATTGAGTACATTTTCACAAATGAGCTTATTTGTTTTTTTTTTTTTTACCAAAGTTTGGAGACTTCTTTACCCGTTAAGCTTAATAAATTCTTTACCACATCCAGTTCTAACAACATTGTCGAGTTAAGGAGCACTCAATCACCTTTTAAGTAAGGTATTGGATTGAATCTTGAGGATGGAAAAAATAGCGTCGTAAAAGCTTTACCTTTTATTGAAAAGTTTGATTCAACTCGAATAAATTTATTTACTATTTACATTAAATCATAATGTTGTTATCCAAATTAAAATTTGAAATAAAAAAATAATATTTATAAATATTTAAGGGTAAACTATTAAAATAGTCACTTTTGTTTACCTCAAGTTATATTTTAGTCACTTATGTTTGAAATGTTACGTTTTAGTCACTTACGTTATCGCGTTGTAATATTTTAGTCACTAAATTGTTAATTGCCGTTAACTGTGTAACGGTAAGCTGACATGGCATGTTAAATCATTATTTCAAACAAAAATTTTAGGTTAATTTATACAACCGGTCCCTATATTTTTTTATTTTGAGAAATTTATTTATTTTTATTCTATGTTCTTTTAACTTTCTTTTTTTTTTAACTTTTTTTTTGCCCATTCTCTTCTGCTTCTCCCTTTGTTTTTCTATGTTTTTCATTTGTTAAAATTAGTCCCTATACTTTTATTTTTTGAACAATTTAATTTTTTCGAGTGAAGCGAGCTCGTAGACTAGTTTTAACAAATGGAAAACATAGAAAAACTACGTTAAAAGAAATGAAGAAGTAAGGAAAACAGAGGAGGAAGAAGAAGAGAATGAAAAAAAAAAGTTCAAAAACATAAAAGAAACAAAATTAAATTGCTCAAAATGAAAAAGTATAGAGACCAATTGTAGAATTTAATCTAAAATTTTCATTTGAAATAATGATTTAACGTGCCACGTCAGCTTACCATTACACTGTTAATGGTAATTAACGGCTCAGTGACTAAAATATTATAACATAATAACATAAATGACTAAAATGTAACATTTCAAACATAAAAAATTAAAATATATTCTGAATCAAACAAACCCAATATTTAAATCCAAGTAAACTTTCTACTTTGGAAAAAGCTTATATACAGTCTTTTGCACACGCAGAAAGAAAACTGCAAGAAAATTACTTGTAATGTGAATTTAAGGTTAAATTATGCTATTAGTCCATATATTATTTATATGTTATAAATTTAGTCATTATAGTCTAACTTAGTCAATTTTAAACTGTAATTTTCAAATAGGTCAATTTCATTCCTATTCTTTAAAAATTCTGAAAATTTAGTTCTGAACCAAAAAATAATAATTAAATTTGTTAAGTCGAATTCTACTATTAATCTCACAAGTTGTGGATTTAGTTCATATTTTCCAATTTGATCATTTTTAGTCCCTATAACTTTTTTTTAAAATTTCAATATTGACTCGGATAAGAGTTATAAATTCCATTAAATAAACTAATGTGACTTTTTTAATGAGTATTATGTGAAAATAACAAATTGTTATGACATTGAATAATTGATTATATGTTTGCCGTATAAGATGTTGGAAATAATAGAATTTAATTTTATAAATTTAACAGCTACCCTTTGGTTAAGACTAAAATTTTAAATTTTTTTTATAACTGCAGGGACTACAAATGATCAAATTAAAGTATATGGATTAAATCTGTAATCAACACATAGTAAAGGGACTAATAGTTGAATTTGATCTCAAGTTAATGGCTTCAAAAGTGAGCATTAAACCACATCTCTTCTTAGGTAAAAAGACCTCTCTAGTCCATCTCAATTTTGAAATTGAGCAAGTTAGTCCCTCTCAAAAAAATTGAAGTAATTTAATCCTTGTCAATTTCCAAAGTGAGCAACTAAGAACAATTAGTCATAACATTAATGTTTTCCATCAATTGTACATAATTTTGATTGGTATAATAATAAATTTAGCCTTTAATGTTTAAATATTTCTTCATTTTGGCCTTAATTCTTAAAAATTCAACAAAGTCAACCTCAAAATTTATACATTTACAAAAACATTATGGGATAAATTTGTTAATTAGGACCAAATTGAAAATGTGTAAAATTTGAGTGCTAAATGTGTTATTATACCAATAAAAATATGTACAGGTGATGGCATACATTAAGGTCATGATTAATTGTCCTTATTTACTCACTTTCTAAATTTATAGGGATTAAATTGCTCTGATTTTTTTGAAAGGGACCAATCTGCTTAATTTCAAAATTGAAAGGGAATGGAGAGGTGTTTTTACCCTCTTCTTATTTCAGTACTTCAATAACGGTACGAGTCAAATCATGAAACTCCAAATTTTCTCAACTAATCCAACGCACTGTCAGTTTTCTCGTAAAGCGTTATCCAGCTGTATCACCGTTAAACCAGCAGTTAACTTAACACTTATTAACTGTATTACTTAACCGGCTTCTATCAGTTACCGTAACGGCGCAACCCTTCCCCTTTAAAAACCCCTCGACGACTCAACTACTTCATCACATCTCGAAAAAGCCCAAGCCTTCAACGGTTCAACCACCGGACCGGCCTTGTTCTAAGTTTATCTCCGACCGTCTGGCCGCTACAATCTCCGATGTGAGTTCAACTTTGTTGCTATTAAGCCAATGGATCGAGATGTTGACCGAGTCAAAGGACCGTGGAGTCCCGAGGAGGACGAATTGTTGCGGAAGCTGGTGCATCGGCACGGCGCTCGTAACTGGTCGTTGGTATCGAGGTCGATCCCCGGCAGGTCGGGCAAATCTTGCCGGTTACGGTGGTGCAACCAGCTATCGCCGGAAGTCGAGCACCGCGCTTTCACGTCGGAAGAAGACGAGGTCATCGTGAAAGCCCACGCCAAGTACGGAAACAAGTGGGCTACCATCGCTAGGCTCCTCAATGGCCGTACGGACAACGCGGTCAAGAACCATTGGAATTCGACGTTGAAGAGGAAGCTCTCGGAGGCGGAAGACGGCGATTCGGTTCAAGAATCGGAGAAAAGATCGGCGAAATCCCCAAGAAGGGAGAGTCCTTCGGGTTCTGAAGTCAGCGATTTGGGATTGAGCGTCGCGAAGTCGAATCGGCACTCCGCTGACGTCGTTTCGACTGAGCTTACTCTTGGACGTTCATGGAACGAATCGTTCGAGTTCAATAACAGTAGCTCATCGGAGAAGAAGAATGAACAACCATTGGAGGAAAAGCAAGTGGCCGGGACAAATATGACGACGGTGGCGCTTGCACCAGCCGTAACGGCGGCGCTTACACCAGCGGCGATGCAAGAGATGATCAGAAAAGAAGTGAGGGATTACATGGCAGAGTTTGATTGTAAGAGGGAAAACGTGAGGGATTTGTGGGGTACAGAGGATTGAATGAAGGACTAAATTGAAATAACTTATTCATTAAAAAATTTGGGTTAATTCTCTGGAAGTCCTTGAACTATGATTTATATTCTAAATTGTTTCCAACTTCAAAACATTCTAATTAAACCAGAAATTGAGTTTGCATGTGGAAAATAACGTGTAATAAATAATGAAAATAATGTTTGAAACTAATATTTACAAAGTTAAAAAATAGTTTAATTTGTGAGTAAAAAGAAATTAAATAGAAAAAAAATATTATTTTAAGAATATCAAATGCACTTCAATTGTTTATCATGTTATTGTCATTTTTCTTAAGTTGGTATCTATTTGACTTGTGACACCAACTCAATTAACGATGTTATCAATACTATAATTCTTTTTATTTATTTAAAACACGTCAGTTTAAAAGTAACATATAATAAATAATGAAAATATATTATTTGAAACTAATTAAACACATGAAATATGTATAATATTAAAATGAAAAACTAATTAAATCATGAGTAAAATGAAATTTAAATACGAAAATGCGCAACAATTGTTTATCACGTTGTTGTCATTAGAGTTGTACATGGGTTGGGCCACTTAACCAGGCTCAAAGGTCTGCTCGAAAATTGGGAGGATTTGGACCAAAATATAGGTCCGAAATATGGGCTTGGATAAAAAATGAGGCCTGTTTTCTAAACGGATCGTGCCTCAAGTAAGAAAAATTGTTTGAGTATCAATACCTATCGATACTGTTTTAAGGTTCAATGTTTTAAAAATTAAAGAAAAATTGTTTGAGTATCAATACCTCCTCAACGTATCGATACCTCATAGCAAGTATCGGTAATTTCCCTATTGTATCGATAATATAGGCTTTAATATGTGCCGAGTTGATCCGAGCCTGGGTTTAGCATATATAATCTGGGTTAGGCTTTTGCAAAAATTTAGGCCAATTTTTTGGGTCGGGTCGTGCCAGGCCTATCAATTGGACTCAACTCATCCCATAGACAACTCTAACTGTCATCAATCTCAAATAAGTGTCAAGTTAATTTGTGACACCAACACAACATTACCAATACAATTGATAGTGGTAATGTTAATGTTTTATTAAATGATGACTAGCACAGATTAAAACCCCATCACATGTAATTTTTTTTATTAGCTTGTTTTTAAATAAAAAAAATTAAAGGACCATCGAATAATATAATTTATTTTAATTACGAATGGACATTTTGTAATTTTCCCTAACTTAATTAGGGGATTTAAATAATAGTATAAATTCTCAAATTATTAGAGTATTATATCAATTAGATCCTTTAGTTAGCCTAAACATTAACCTGTGTGTTAAATGTTAACTCAAATCTGATGTAGTGTATATTTAAAACAGAAGAATCAAATTATTAAAAAAAAAAAAAGAAATCCTAATTGTCAATATAATTATAATTTGATGTGCATATTTTAAATATGTTTTACGTGATATTGGGGAGGAATCTTTAAAGTGTCATCTATCGGGCAGTTAATCTGTTACGGGGTTATCCTTAGCCTTCGTGGAGAGTCTTGTATGGTTCGTGGAGGGGGCATCTTGATTGGTGGAGATTTGAACTACAAGACTCGGGAAAAATGTTATTATAAGAGTGTGAATAATAATTGAGCTACTTGAACATAGGCCGACTTGACCCACTCTGACCCAAATCGTATCATGGATGTAGATAAGGGCCATTTAAGCCTTAGGTTGATAGACAATGAAGAAAACTAATTTATTAACGGATAATGGTAAAAAGTAACAAATTGAGTTACGTAAGTTAAATAAGTAACAATATTACATGTAATATTAATCACTAAGATAATTTTTTTTCTATCAATTTGTATCAATTGATTGATCGTAGGATTGATAAATTTACTTAATGGCTTATTATTAATATAATTCTAAAAATTGAATTAGTAAAATTAGGTTAAATTTTGTTATTAATTTTTTTTCTTTACGAAAATTGTATATTTAATTTATATACTTTCTGAATTGGTCATACTTTTTAAATTTTAAATTTTAAATTTTAATTTTTTTGGCATGACATAGACAACAATAAATAAATTTGTTTGATTAAATTCAATTACCAATTATTTAGTGTGTGTATAATTGTAAATTTAGTCAATATTTTTCGATACATCATTCCAAATCCTTATATTTTTCAATATGATAATATTTTTAGCATATCAATTTTCAAGAATAACAAAACTTAATGAGTTTAACACGACTAGAATTTAAAATTTTGAAAAGTAGAAAATATTCTCAACTTTAGCAGAATACAGGCACTAATAGCTACAAATTTAAGCATACATGAGATTGATGAGCCAAACGTTGTCGCGGCGCCTGGCCGCTTGCTCCCCACCGACGTTGCAACACAGGATACTGTTAATCCCATTCCCGTTCGTTCTTTCAAGCTGAATCCTCGGGATCGTTTAGTGAACTTGGATAACTGTATCATGCAATGACCTTAACTTCAACTGCTCTAACTCGACTCGAACTCAACTCAAAAATTACCGTGATTCGGTTAAACACCTCAACTAAAACTTAAACGAAACTTCGAATCGAGTTCAAGCTTCATAAAACCGTGATTACATCCCTACTTGTTTCGTCTTAAAAGGTTCTTTTGAATCAATAAATTACAAAATACAGACAACAAAAGGGTTTTCTTTTTTTTTCTTTTTTTTTTTTAAAGTTTGGTTAAAATTTTATCCAAGGAGACAAATCTAAAATTGTAAAATTCATTCTTCTCAACCAACAAATTCATCGCCTTCCATGTTGCATCGGATATAAAGATTTTTGAATCTCTTATCAAGATTTTGATACTACATCAACAGCCTGAATTCCGAGACACCATTTTATCATATCTCCATTTCTTTTTCACTTCTTCTTTCGACGAGCCGATGGGGTAATATCATTACCTGCAACTTTTTTGGGTGATGCTCCAGAAACATTATTTGAATTGTTGAAGAACCAGCGAGCATTTTCGAACCATTTGCTAACCTGCACACAAGTATTTCGATATAAGAAGCCCGAAAATAAAAAACCAGAAGACCAAACAAAACCATGTTGATGAGCTAAAGACCTGTCGGAACGTAATTCCAAGCTCTTTAGCCAAACTCTCTTTCATGGCTCGATCAGGGTACTGATTTTGCTTGAAGGATTTTTGAAGTCCCTGCAAAACAAGATCTCCATGAAATTAATAAATAATAATCAAATTAATCTCTACTGTTTCACAATCAGAAGCTTGATTATACTCAAGTTTTTTGTCTTGCTCGTGATTTTATAGAACTCTTATAAGAACCCCATATTTACCTGCGTTACAGCTTCTCCTAGTCTTTTATATGTCGATGAACCATCCTTTTTACCGCTCGAACCAGGTGTGGGAGTGGGTTCCGGTAATTTAGCAGGTGATTTAGGAGTGGCTTTGGGTAATTTAGCAGGTGATTTAGCAGTACCCTTCTGATTTGACTTCTTCCGAGTGCGTCTTCTAGGTGTATGATCCTCTTCTGGGTTCTGCTTTAAACCATTGGCACTTCTCTTAGGTGTATGCTGCTCTCCTCGGTTCTGCTTTAAACCATTGGCGCTTCTCCTAGGTGCACGCTTCTCTCCTGGGTTCTTCTTTAAACCATTGGAAACCGAGACACTACCAGTTGGAGAAGCATTTCCATTTGCTGATGTTGTAGCCACTTCAGCATTACGTTTCTTCTTTTTTCTTGGTGCTGTGCCATCGTTCCAATCTTCGTCATCACTGGAACTAGAAGGAACATTGCCATATGTCTCCTGTATGTACACAAAAAGAAAGACGAGCAAATCACAAAGGAAATGACCAAGACATTAGATGATTGAACAGATGAAAGGACACCAAATATAAGCAACTTAGGACCAACTCCATCAAGCACAAAGTCAGATGAACTATGACGACAATGGATCTTCACCAGTTTCCTAAATGCGGGAAAAAAAAAAGGAGCTGATTTAATGAAGGGAGAGAATCATGTCTGTAAAATGGCACTCACATCATATAGCCTTTTGTAGTCCAACCTTGGAATGCTTCGTTTCTCAGAAACAATAGCATCATCTTCTCCGGAAGCTGGTTCCATTGTTGTTAACACCTCACTGTTCAAAGACTTCTTTCCACCGAGTTTAGGTTTTTTACTCTTGGATTTTCTGGAAGAACCATTAGACATGTGACCTTTTTGAGAAGAAACATCATCTACTAACATAGCACCAAGATCATCAGAATCAGAGGAAAAATCTGAACTTAAACTTTCCGACTTAGTCACATTGTCATTATCCTGATACGGACCATCAGGGTTATAATCATCATCCTCAGAATCGTCAGATGGAAGCCCCAAATAAGGATCAACTTTAGCTGGCACTTCCACTTCATCAGATGTTGAAGTGAAATCAGATTCATCAGAACTTGACTCATCTTCCTGATCCTTTTCGTCATTTTCTGAAATATCAGGATTATAATCATTATCATCAGAATCATCTGAAGGTAATCCATAGTTAGGATCCTGATTTTGTCCGCCTGCAGCTAGAGCTGCCTCTGGAAAGACTTTCTGTTGATAGGAAGGAGCTCAATGAGGAATAAAATAAAGTTCAATGTACTAACTAATGAAAAGAAAGAGAAACCGTTATTGACCTCCCAACCGTCTTCAAGAGAAAAATTTGTTCCTTGAGATTCATTAACTAATTCAATACAATCAAATTTGCAATCACATCCAGGGCATAGCCAACCCTCATCATCTGGAGGAACTGTAACACAAGAGAAGAGGCGCAAAAGAAAAGTATTATCAAGATTAAAACAATTCAAAACCCAATATATCAAATTAGTACCATCAAGTAGGTTATGGAAGAGTATTACTGTCTTCTTTTAGCAAAGGCGGTTGCAAGCAATATTGATGGAATCCTCGGTCACAAGCACCATCACAAAGTATGATATCATTGTTGGTAGGAATGTCTTTGGACCCGCATAATGCGCAGAATATCTGCAATTAAAGGATTTTATGTCTAAGCATTTCCAATTCCAAGACTTAAATTATTATAATTAATGAGGAAATAGCAACTAAGAATATATGAACAATGCTTATAATTATGCTTTTCCTACATCCTCACTGTCAATTTCTCCTTCAGAATCAAATAAAGATTCTGCAAGCCTTCCTTCGGTACACAATGACTCAATACGTTGAAATAAATCTCTAATTTTCAATTTACGTCGAAGAATTTCAGATGCAGCACGTTGAAGCTCCTTCTCTGGCTTTAACTTTTCTAGGCTGCAGGTTACACAAACATTCCAAAGCAACAAACAGACATTAGCTATCCACAGTAGTATGCAGGTAATATCAGACACTGAATATTACAAGGCACTGTTAGATGCTTAAACATTTTGTGACATTGTAATGATAATTAGCTCATAAACAACATTGTAGCAAAGAGATACAACATAAAATGGTATAACAAACACACCTTAGTCCCTTCCAGCCTTCCGCAGAATATGCAGCAATCAGACTTCGCTCATAGCTTATTCGATTCAATAAATACCTAAGATGCTTCCTGATTCTTAAATATTCATCAGAAACTTCTTTTTTTTCTTCCTTCTTCTCCTTCTCCCTCTTCCTCTTCTTCCTTTTTTGCTGCTTGCTAGGACCAACATTGGTCAAATTATTGCTCGACTCAGTAGCAGTAGATTTCTTGCTTGACTCAGTAGCAGTAGGTTTCTTGCTCAACTCGGGAGCAGTAGATTTCTTTCTTGACTCAGTAGCAGTAGATTTCTTGCTCGACTCAGTAGCAGTAGATTTCTTGCTCGACTCAGTAGCAGTAGATTTCTTGCTCGACTCAGTAGCAGTAGATTTCTTGCTCGACTCAGCAGCAGTAGATTTCTTGCTCAACTCAGTAGCAGTAGATTTCTTGCTCGACTCAGTAGCTTTAGATTTCTCTTGTGGTTTTGAGCGCAAAACCCTGTCACTGCTTCTCAAAGATCTTAGATTTTTTTTCTGTACTTGTTTGGAAGTTTTTCCACCCTTGCGTTGGCCAGAATTCTTGACCAAATTTTTAGGCGTTGTTTCATGCTGTTCCAGGCCAGAATCTTTGGACATGTCTTCACAATGGTGATCTGGTAGTTGAATGGTAGGATTTGTTGAAGCAAGTTCTTGAGGCAATCCTAAAGGGTTTGCATCTTTAGAAGGTAATTGTAAATGCTTGCCACCATTACTCATGATTATATCTTTGGGACTCAATTCCACGGCTTCATTAGAAACACCAGTAGATAAACTATTTCCTATACCATTGGGTAAACTTTGAGAATCAAGCTGTTGTTGCTGCTCTGGCAGTTCACCAGTGCTAACTGTTGGCTCTGCACTACAAAGTTGGGGAGATGAAATCTGATCAGCCTGGATGTTCTTGCTTGAATCTTCGGGTAACAACCCTAAACTTTCACTAATAGTATTCTTGGACAAATCATTACAAAGTGGTTGGGAATGTTTAGCAGTCTCTTCTGATGTTTCCATGTTCATAAATCCAGAACCATTTGCTTCAGTAAGTAAACATTCACTACGAAATTCATTGGCCAGTTCTGATGTACTTTTTTCAGGGTGAAAATGGGAATGGTTCCCATTTTCACTGTTTGCTTGAGATGAAGAACTGCCCGCATGTTCAACCTCGATCATATCAATTAGAAGGCTAGAATGCCACATACCAACACCGATATTACCGCAATCAGTTAGGAATTTTTAATTTTAACAAATAAATAAATTGACAACAAAAAGAACAAGTCTTACCAATCAAAATTTGTAAGAAAGTTTTATATTGCTTTCGTGCCAGCAGCGGACAGTTCACAATCTAATTCAGCTAACAAAAGTCTGCAAGATGGAAATATTACAGGGACCAACATCAATTAACCAACCAAATAATCAAAATACAAACTATGGACAGTCTAAGGTTACAGAAAACATAGACCACTAACAATGAATAAGATAAAAAAAAAATTATAAGATATTGCTTCATTAGAAACCCGACCAATGTCAGTTTTACTACTTGGTTACTTATAGGCTAATATCCGAAGTTTACCAGACACTAATAAATACAACTATTAATTTCTCCAAGCTAGCCCCTAAACCAAATGTGATGAACCCGACCCTATATTTTATACCTTTGAACATTATTTTATTAGCTTGACATGACAAATTCTTGACCAAAACGAAAGCAGAATAAGCTAGCAAAAACAGGCAGTAGAAATAAAAATATACTTAAAAACAATCTAATAATTCAGCATTATGTACAAAACACCTAATGTAAAAAAATATAAACTAAAATAAAAATTAATCAGATAAAACTCAGGGGCTAGAAGGAGACCAAGGCAGCTCTGAGTGGTACAATATTAACTTCAGTCCCTTTCAATTATAAAGTACTCAATTTTAGCCCTTTTAAAACAAAATTTTCACAAAATTTTCACCTTCCCCAAGCTACTAAAATTTTGTTTTAGCCCCCCAATACACATTTCAGAATATGCATTCTCAAACGTATAGCTCCTTCATTCACAAGCATTGACCTGCACTAAATATTACTTTGACTTAAAAAAAAAATCTTTTCAGCACTTAAAAGAACAAATCTTTAACATCCAGGTAGCACATTCTAAATCAAATCCCTAGAGGTAAATTTTCATTCAGTTCCATCAAACAAAACAGAAAATCACTCAAACAACTTAAAACAAATTGAAAAAAAAAACTTACACCAAGCACGAAACATACGTACATTAAAAAAGAAAACCCCAAACTCAGAACACAAAAACTAAGTAACCCAAGCTAACATTATCAGCTCCGTAAAGGAAACGATCAAAAACTTCCACCGTTCGGCATATTTTCTTGATTTTTTTTCTTAGCCTGTGTTTCTTTTTCTCAGTAACCAAACAAGAAAGCAAATAAATACCCTAAAAGGAAAAGGATTAAAAAAAAGGTGTTGTAGATGAACTGACCTTGAATCTCGCGCGTTGAGCGAAATATACAGAGAGAGAGAGAGAGAAAAGAGAGGGAGATTTTTTGCGCTGCGCGCGATGAGATTGAAGAAGGAAAAGAGGGAAACAAAAGAATATAGGCAAAAAAGAGGTGGGAGTAGTTGTCTGCTGGGCCGGTTCAAGGAAAAAAAATTAGGCCCGTGGCTCTAAAATTTTGCACAAATTCAATTCGGATAAAAATAGTAAAACTCAAATTTAATTTACTCATATTATTTTTATATAAAAATAAATTTAAAAAATATAATACATTAAATACAAAAAAAATATTAAAATGCACGGGTATATAAGTCATGTTGTACTGTTGAATAACAAGCCTTTAATTATCTAGTTTTAGATAATTTGTGCACTTGGGAGTCCCTGATGATTAAATAAACTAAGATTTTACCATGATTGTAA
This sequence comes from Gossypium bickii, assembly GCA_025503065.1. NCBI lineage: Eukaryota > Viridiplantae > Streptophyta > Magnoliopsida > Malvales > Malvaceae > Gossypium > Gossypium bickii. The sequence goes on along the minus strand of CP106717.1, from coordinate 113,432,619 downwards.
TTTTAGAGAGACGCAAAAGTGAAAGCCTATGGGGTCGTTTTTGTAATTGGATAACCAACACTGAAAATTGTCTTTACATCGGATGATTTGGTGTTTTGGTGATCCCTACATTATTGACCGTAACTTTTGTATTTATTATCGCCTTCATTGTTGCTCCTCCAGTAGATATTGATGATATTCGCGAACTTATTTTTGGATCTCTACTTTACGGAAACAATGTTATTTCTGATGCCATTATTCATACTTTGCAACTATGGGTTTGCAGTTTTACCCGATCTGGGAAGCGGCATCTGTTGATGATTGGTTATATAATGATAGTCCTTATAAGTTAATTGTTTTACACTTCTTACTTGGTGTAGCTTGTTACATGGGTCGGGAGTAGGAACTTAGTTTTTAACTTATATAACAAGCAAATACCTCTACATTAGTAGGAAAATTAATAATAATATAATAGTTATATAATATTCAAACAATAATTATAAAATAATAGTAATATAATAATGAAATGATAGCAAAACAATGAAAAACAGTAAAAAAAAAACAATAGTTTCTTTCTTTCTTTCTTTTTTGCAAATTCAAGTTAGGCCAGGCCTGAGCAAAAAAAAGCTTACTTGAAACCTAGCCCGTTTAGAAAACGGATCTTATTTTTTTGTCCAAACTTATATTTTTACTTAAATCCTCTCATTTTTTGGGTAGCCCAACCCATGAACAAATTTAGATGGAAGTTAGAATAGAATGTTCTTTCTTATTTTTAATAATTAAATGGGCTTGGGCCTAAAATACATTCATGGATTAGGTAGGGTCAATTTATATTTTAAATTTAATAACTTTTTATAATAATAATGTTTGATAATTTATAATTTATCTATAATTTAACTATATTTATCCATATCTATATTTTATATCTATTTATTTATAAAATATATAAAAATATGAATCGGAGATAAATTTTTAAACAGATGAAAATACTTATTTATTATTTATTATGGTACTGAATTAATGTTTAAAATAATAAAATTTTAGATAAAATCATAATTTCTATTCATATTAAATTACACTTATTAAATATTATTTATTATATTAAACATGTTTTAATATATTGAGCATGTTTTGTAATGGGTAATTCAGTATTTTTATATAGTTTTAAATTTATTTTCGATATGTTGTGTTCCGATCCCACCAATGAGGGTTAAACGTTAACCATGCTGACATGTTTCTTGCTATTAGAAATTAGTTCCAATCATGTCATCGGTTTAGAATAGTAGTAAATGTCTGATTCATGCCACTAGGTAATTATCGTATTTGACCCATATCGTTGGGATGATTGTCGTTTCTGACCTTTGTCCCGTGCATAATATAAATAGGTGATATAAATGTTAAACATATATAATAATGGTAGTGTATATATTTTCTAAATATTAAATAAATTAGTATATATACTCTTAAAAAATAAAAAATAATATGGATGATATAAATGGCTTCAAGTTAACGTGCGGTTTTATGTGTTTAATTTTTAATAAGTTATTTTTTTAAATTTGTATTTTTTAATTACTATAACTAGTGTAAAATAATATATTTATTGATCATGGGCTAAATAAAAAATTCTACTGAAAATGGAAGAATTTAAGTAAAACTATAAACCTAAAAAATAGATTTAAAAAAAGTCGCCAAGAGTGATCTGCTTAGAGTCCTAGAGAAAGCAGTAACTGCTGCGACTTGGGATGGCGGAGCGGCGGTAATGGTCAAGAAGAGAGGGATGAGATTTCCCTCCTCGCAGAAGAACTCGTACAATTATATGTCAAAGGATCGATTGTGACTCCAAGTGACAAACCAACTCTGATTTGTACAATCTAGACAGGGAAGCTTTACAACCCAGAAAGTCTTAGGGCACAGATGAAAAGTATATGGAAGACAAGGAAGAAGTTTGAGATTCAGATGGCAAAGCAGAATTTATTTTTGACTATGTTTGATTTAGAAAAAGATCTAGAGGCGATTCTGGAGGGGAGGCCATGGTTGTTCCGAAAAAGCTTAATTTTATTGAATAGAATATTCGAGCCGACAGAAAGAGCCCAGATCCGACTTAACCCTCCACCGTTTTTGGATAAAGATAGGATCGTGTTTACCAGAATTTGATAAAAAAAGATCTACTACATGCCATTGGTGTTACTTTTGGGGGTGTTTAGATCTGAAATTAATGGAGAATTATGTCGTCTCAGAATAAATCTTGATGTGCAGAAACCCCTTAGACGAGGTATTTTTTTCTCAACTGATAATATGAATAAATCATGGATTTCTTTTAAGTATGAAAAGTTACCGATGTTTTACTTTGGATGTGGAAGAATGGGGCATGGTCTGATAAATTGCCACGAGCTAAATCCTGCAAAAAAAAAGTCAGAGCTGATCCACCATACACGTCGGCTTTAAAAGCAGAATCAAATTTATTTGGGAATAAGAGTATGAAATTTAATGATTTCTCAAAAAAAGGGAGAGCTCAGTGCTCTTATACAGGAGGTGCAAAGGTTCAGGCATTGAAAAGGAAAATAACTGAAGAGGGAGATAGTACGAACAGGATGCTGCTTAAAATAATAGAATCGAATGACGAGGAGGAAAAGATGAAGAAAAAAAGGAAATATCTAAATTTATGGAAGATGTTCAGATGAATGACAGCAAAAACAGACAAGCTAATAAACCAGAGTTAGTTAATAAGGCAAGATGGAAAAGAATAGACTCAATACAAACGGTGATAAAAATAAAGGAAGAATGCAGCACAAGAAAGAGGAAATCACCAGAAGATGAAATTGAGAATTGTTGTGAAGAAGCACATGATGATGGAATAAAAAGGCTTAAAAAAGAAGGAAAAAAGGTTTGCGAAGAATCTTTACTAGAAGTAGTGATTGAAACTATGGAACAAGATGAAGCTCCATAATTTATGAGATCGGCGGCTGCCAAAAGGCAAGCCGACCAGACACAATGAAAAACATAAGCTGGAATGTCCATGGGTTGGGGAGTCCACGGGCGACTAGGAGGCTGCGATATTTCTTAAAGCAACAGAATCCCCATATAGTCTTCTTAATGGAGACAAAAATTGATAAGCAACGTATGGAAAAGGTCAAGAGGAATTGTGGTTTTTTGAATAGGATTGATATTGAAGCAAAAGGCTCGTGTGGAGGTTTATGTTTAGCATGGAAGGAAGATATCATAGTTATTTTAAGAAGCTTCTCTAAGAATCACATTGATGTAATGGTTAAAGAGAAGAATACTAATGAAGAATGCAGATTTACAGGCTTTTATGGTTCACCTTATGTCAATAATAAGAATGATTTTTGGAATCTGCTATGAAAATTGGGAGAAGATCAAACCCATCCATGGTTAGTAAGTGGGGATTTCAATGAAATAATGTACTCCTTTGAGAAAAGTGGAGGGGTACCAAGAGAATAAAGGAAAATGGAGGCATTTCGGGAGACTTTAGAAGAATGTCAATTAGAATATATAGGATACTCGGGGGGTTTGGTTTACATGGGAAAGAGGAAACTTTGCAGAAACAAATATCAAGGAAAGACTTGACAGAGGGGTTGCAAATGAGAAATGGAATATTCTTTCTCCAACAGGCAATATTCACCATCTACCTCACTCGATGTCTGATCATTGTCCACTTCTTCTAAATACAAAGAGTGGAAACAACTATGTTAGAAACCCACATTTTAAATTTGAGGCGTGGTGGATCACAGAGAAATCCCTTGAGAAATAAATTAAGACATCATTGGAATCAACTACAGGTACAATTTTAGAGAAACTGGAAAAGCTACAAGTAAATCTAAAAGAATGGGCAGGGTCAATTAAAAAAGGGAGAGATGGGTTAAAAAAAAGTTAACTAAGGAACTGGAGATGTTGATGGCAAAAGAAAGAGATGACGATACAATAGCGAAGATTATTGACACTAAGGTCTATCTGAACATGGAAATCAACAGAGATGAAATTTTCTGGAAACAGAGGGCAAGGGCGAACTGGCTTAAAGTAGAGGGACAAAAATTTGGCCTTTTTTCATAAGTACGCCTCGTTTCATAGAAAAATAAATACAATATCTAGACTGGAGCTAGACGAAGGAGGAAAGACTACCGAAGAAAATAAGATTGTTGAAACTGCTATTTTATATTTTCAGAAGTTATTTATGTCAAAAGAAGTTAGGGACTTATCTCATCTCTTACAATGCATTGAGAAGAGCATTTCACCAGATATCAATGCTGCCTTATTATCAACTTATATGGAAGAAGAAGTGTTTTCAACTTTAAAATGAATGGGGCCAACTAAAACACCAGAACCTGATGGATTTCCAGCATTATTTTTCAACGATATTGGCACATTGTAGGTAAAGAAGTCACTACTTTCTGTTTGGGAATTTTAAACAATGACCACAGTTTTGGCCATCTAAATTCAACAGATATTGTACTCATTCAAAAAACTCAAAATCCCATCAATTTAGCCAATTTCAGACCTATTAGCTTGTGTGCAGTTCTCTACAAAATCATGGCAAAGACAATTTCCAATAGGTTTCAAGAAGTAAGGGAGATGTATTGATGCGGCTCAAAGTGTTTTTGTCCCGGGAAGGCTAATTTCTGATAATGTTTTACTAGCTTATGAAATTTTACACACGTTTCGACAAAAAACGTATATCTTAATGAAGGATATATGGCAGTCAAACTTGACATGAGTAAAGCCTACGATAGTGTTAAGTGGGGTTTTCTTAATGAAGTAATGATGAGGATGGATTTTGCAAATGATTGGGTGGAATTAATTTTAAAATGTATTACTACAGTGTCCTATGCAGTTAACATCAATGGAAACAGAGGAAGAACCTTTCAAGCTACTAAAGGTTTGAGACAAGGTGATCCTCTTAGCCTTTTTCTTTTCCTATTATGTAGTGAGGGATTGTCGGTATTATTGAGATTGGCTATGAAAGAGGGTCTGATAAGAGGAGCAAAGGTAAGCAGGAGAGGACCAGCGATTTCACATTTACTCTTTACAGATTGTATACTGTTTGGAGAAGCAACAAGCAAGGGAACGAGGCTGTTAAAAAGAATTCTGAAGGAATATGAAGATTGTTCTGGCCAATATGTTAATTTTAATAAATCTACGATCTTTTACAGTTCGAACACATCAGAAGGAAATAAAGGTGAAATATCGGCAATCTTAAGGGTAAGACATTCAACAAACATGAAAAAGTACTTATGTCTTCCTAATGTGGTTGGCAGATGCAAAAAAGAGTCTTTTCAAAATCTCAAAGAAAAGGTTCATTTCAGAATCAAAGGCTCGAGTAATAGATTTTTATCTCAAGGAGGTAAGGAGGTATTTATCAAATCAGTACTTCAAGCAATTTCGACCTACGTTATGTCCTGTTTTCTCCTACCTAATTCATTTTGTGGAGAACTTGAAAAGACCATCGCTAATTTCTGGTGGCAAAAAGCACATGGGAAGAAGGGAATTCATTGGTGTCAGTGGCAACATATGTGTCGATCAAAAGATGATGGAGGAATGAGTTTTAGGAGTATGGCTAAATTTGGAGAATTTTGAATAATCCCAACTCGCTAGTTGCGCAAGTATTAAAAGCAAAATATTTCCCGAATGAGGATTTTCTAAATTCGTGCTTGGGAAATATATGGAAAAATATATGGGCAACTAAAGGCGTTTTAATGGACGGTCTCTGCTGGAAGGTGGGTAGGGGATCAGAAATTTCAGTTTTGAATGATGTTTTGATACCATATTTGAATCATTCCAGATTATCATCTCACGTTAATAATTTGTGTGATTTTAAAGTTGTCGAATTAATTGATGATGGTAGTAGAAAATGGAAAGAAGAGTTGATGTGGTCTACCTTTCCGAGGATGTAGCTGTTAAGATTTTGCGTATTCCGCAAGCAAAAGAACCTCATGACGATATTCTGGCCTGGAGTGGAGAATCCTCGGGAGAATTCATGGTTCAAAGTGCCTATAAACTATTACAGGGCATTGAAATAGATTCCAGAGCTTATGCTTTACAAACTGACTATAGGAAATTTTACAAAAAAACTTTGGCTACTTAATCTACCTTCTAAGATCAAAATTACAGCATGGAAAATATCGTGGAATTATTTACCTATTCGAGTTAATATGCATCATAGGAAACTATCTAATATTATAATCTGCCCTCGGTGTGGGAAAGAAACAGAAACCATGAATCACCTATTTCGAGAGTGTCCTGTTTCAAAATTGGTATGGGAAGAATTATCACTTTCGGAATTTCTTAAAGCATCACATGTGGAGTTTAAAAAGTGGCTCACCTGGGTTTTCGAACAGACTACTCTTTCCCAATGTAAACTTTTTCTGCTATGCTCTATGAGCAATTTGGGGAGAAAGAAATAGGCATATACACGAGAAGGCTAGCAGATCTAGAAAAGAGACAGCAAACTTCATCAACAGTTATATTTTAGAACTAAATGGGATTGAAGAGAAAATACCAAAAGTTCTTCCGGAAGTCAAAAGATGGAAACATCCACCTGGTCAGTTCGTGAAGATCAACTTCGACGCAACATATGATAGGAATCTTTGTTAATCGGCAGAGGGGATCGTAGCCAGAGACAGAGAAGGTACAATTCTCTTATCATATTCATCGATCCATCAACAAGTCACATCTGCCTTTACTGCCGAAGCAATCGCTTGCAGGACAGCAACCCGAATTGGCGTTGACATGCAATGGTAACAACTCATTATTGAAAGGGATGCATTATCAATAATAAAGAAATGAAGAACAAGAAGTAAAGACAGATCAATGATTGGGGCATATATTCACGATACTCAGCAGGTATAGGCCAAAATTAAAAGATGTTGGTTTGAACATATTCCACGAACAGCGAATAGCCTAGCCCATTTTCTTGCAACGGAAACATTGAAGAAAAATAGTGAGATTTACCTGATTAGAAGTGTCCCTGAGTATGCTGAGAATCTGAAGGAAAAGGAAAAAGAGGGATAACTGGACTGAAAATGGAATTGAAGGATGTGAAAGAAGGAGGAGGCAGAAGGAAAGAGAAAAAGAAGAAAAACCAGATTGAAAATGAAATGAGGAATAAGGGGGAGGCTGAAACGAGATAATAAAAAATGTTAGGTGAATAGGCCTCCATTGGGAATCTGGAAGTGTCTAGCAGAAGAAACGACAGATGAAGAGACAGGACGGCTGACCAGTTGGGCAAAATAAATGTGCCATTAATATGGTTTCCAGAGACTTCTATTTTTGTTTTATTTGGTTTTGAATTTTGGGGCTCCATTTACAGTTTCGGGCCTCTTTTCTTAGGTCGATAATAAGCTGATGGGTATGTAACGTCTTTTAATTTGTTTTTCATGGGTCAAGAACTTTTCTCTGGGCCTTTCTTATTTATTTTCCTTGCTATGTAATTTTGATTTACTTAAATAAAAGCCCAATCTGAATACAGTTTCAAATATATATATTTATTCAAACTGTTAAATATAATTAAAATACATTAACTTATTTATCAATTCAAATATTATAATTTTCTTTCAAGAAAATCTACTGGTGGTCGATGGAGTTTTAGCGAACGACAGGCACCGTTATTTGTCCATCACAACTTGTGAAGACAACAAAGATACCAACAAAATAGATTTTTGCAAACTGAAAAGAGAAAATACATATGTAGTGAATGAGAAGAAAAAAAGAAATGGCTGACGAGAGAGGAAAAAGGTGGGCGATAACCAGCCCGAAAGCTGACACCGCCACTGAGCAAAACCCGAATTGGCAAAATTAAAAACTCATATTTTAAATTAAGTCGAACTTAAACAATTATGTATGATATTATTACTACTGAACCTACCTATAAAAGTCCCTAATTCATTTTTGGAAATTATAAACATATAATTCTAACATTGTCAACAAAAAAATTGTTTTTTTTTTATTATTTAGTGATTTTTTTTTGTATTGACTTTTATATATTTTTACATTAATTTTATTATAAGATTTTATCATCTCTGCTATTTTTTGATGCAATACTTAGAATTACCTATAGCCTTTCCTCAACCTTTAAATAGCAACAATACCGATGTCAATCGAGCTAAGACTCTATCGAGGTACAAATATATATATTGAACAATATCATTATAAGTTCTATAATTATATCTGCTCTTTTTAAACACAATGTTTAGAATTACTCATAGCCCACCTCTAACCCATAAATAGGAGGATAATGCCCATACCCATGGCCCTCTAGCACACTTGAACTCAAGTCTTCTTGTATTGTTAACAATGCCCATACTAATTGAGTGAGAATCGAGCAAAGACTCAACCATCGTAAATATAGTTTATATAAAAAAAAATTGTAGAATGATTAATTTTAGCGATTTACATGTACGAAATTATTGAATCATGATAAGATTCCCTGTGAGTGTCAAACATATATTAATTAATATATTTATTTCCATGTTTCTTTGTTTGATTCAAACTCTTCTTCCTATCTATTTCGCTCTCATATAGCTTCTCTTTAAACCCCTTGTTTTTGGGGGTGTTCCCTCAGTTCCAACCACTTCAAAACACCTTTAAACCCTAAAAAAAGTCATAATTTTCCTGTGTTTTTCTGAATTTTTTGTCATCATCCATGGAGCGTAACTCATATACGCAAGGTCTTCAAATCGCTTTCATGCGGGATCTCACCGAGGAAAACCAGGAATTCCCCTTGGACGATAGCTCTTCCACTGGTTTTTCAAACCCTAATTTCTCCCAAGGGTTACAAAGCCATCATGATGCTCGTGTCTTTGGATTTCAACAGTCTTCACTCGATGATCGTTTCAGTCAATTGAATTTAAACGACATTGAAAACCCCACGAGGATTGTTGGGTCGGATTTCGGTCCAGCACCAATTGGGTTGTTTCCTGAGAATAGCTTCAATGGCCGCCATGTATTAAGGTCTCTTCCAAGTCAAAACATGGTCGTCGACCGATCACCAAATTATTCTCCCAGTACTTTTATCGAACACAACGTGTTCGACTTCGACACCAACACTCAACGAAGGACTCCGCCTCTCGAACGACCTTACAACCTGTGCGATCCGACGCGGTCCGTCAATGGCCTCGGATCTACTATGATGCGACCATCAATGCATGATCATCATCACCAACCTTTTTATTCCCCTCCTCCTCGACAGCTTCCTCGAGAGAATTCGAATTATTATTATATTCCGCCGTTGACGGAGCTGAAAGCTGGGGATATTTGCACGGTGGCGAAAGATCGAGACAGGTGCCTTGCCTTGCAGAAGAAACTGGATAATGAAGTATTAACGCGTGGGGAAATCGACATGATTTTCATGGAAGTGAAAGATCACTTGCATGAACTGATGGTTCATCGGTTCGCCAATTATCTCATTCAGAAACTATTCAAAGCCATCAACAATGAACAAAGGACCCAGCTTCTTCTCTTACTCATTAGGAGCCATCAAAGATTCTTTCAAGTTTGCACCAATCTCTACGGGTAAGAATATATATATATATATATATATATCAGTTTTGGTTATAGAGTTTAGCATGCTTGAAAGACCAAATCTTAATTTGAAATATTAACACTCATATCTCAATCCATTTAGGATAGAATCGAATCTTAAACATAAAACTTGAAATAAACTTAAAATTTTATACTTTTAAGGATAGATTTAAGTATCTTTGATGTTATGATCACATGGATTTAATTTGCACTCAATCTAGTCTTAGTAATGTTTGATAGAAATATGATCAATGATTTTGAAACCCATAGATATAAGATTTAACCCTAGTTATTATAAATTAAATTTTGTATGTTGGCACGAGGTATAAGATTTGATTCGATGTAATTTGCTTTTTCTTTGATTGTTGAAGGAGTCGGACAATTTAGAAATATTAACACTAATATTTCAATCCATTTAGGATAGAATCGAATCTTAAACATTAAACTTGAAATAAACTTAAAATATTGTACTTTTAAGGATAGTTTTAAGTATCTTCTATGTCATGATCATGTGGATTTAATTTGCACTTAATCTAGTCTTGGTAATGTTGATAGAAATATGATCAATGATTTTGATATCCATAGATATAAGATTTAACCCTAATTACTATAAATTAAATTTTGTATGTAGGCACGACATATACAATTTGATTCCGATGTAATTTATTTTTCCTTTCATTGTTGAAGGAGTCGGACAATTCAGAAATTTATTGAGATAATCAACATCCAAGAACAAAGATGCATTCTTCTGTCAGCTTTGAAACCTATTGCTATTGCCTTGGCAAAAGACAGCAATGGTCATCATATATTTGAACCATGCTTGAAAAAATTCTCGAGTGAAGAAACAATGGTAAGTAATTGTTAATACATATTCGTATCTAATACTTATTTAAAAAAGGGTTTTATTTGTATGGACAGCATCTTATGGATGGAATTATACAACATTGTGTGGACATTGCAATTAACAAAAGCGGCTGTTGTGCCTTGCAACAATGTTTGACCCATGCCAATGATGAAGTTAGTGAGCATTTCTTGGTTCGAATTGTGGCGAATGCCTTGTTTCTTTCCGAGGACAAATATGGGTTCGTTTTTGACTATCGAAATCTTAACCTTTTTTATCTAACTGACCGTATATCCTAACCCTATTCCTGTAATTGTTTTTTAGGAACTATGTTGTACAATTTGTGCTTCAGATGGGATTACCTTGGGTTACATCAATGATAATAGGGAAGCTTCAAGGGAGCTTTGTGAGCCTTTGTTATAGCAAGTATGGCAGCAATGTGGTTGAGAAATGTATGAAAGAATCTGAGGAACAACTCTCTGCAAGGGTTATCATAGAGATTCTAAATGATCCAGATTATTTAAAGGTCTTTGGGCATGACTATGGCAACTTTGTTATTCAATCAGCTTTGTGGGCTTCCAAGGTATTGATCTTTTTAATCCTCATTTCTGTTTTTATTTTCATGAATTTATAAATATAAGGTATAATTACATTAGAGTTAATATCGAGTAGTCAAATTCTAAATTGGTCTTAAATTTCTAAACGATTTAATTGAATTCTTGACCTACATTGCCGAAGCTAACAACTAGACAGCTGAAAAGATTTGATTGTAACAAAGACTTGATTGAAACAATACATTAGAACATTCCGAACTCTAGTATAATTAATACTCACTCTCTTGATAGTACTCTAGTGGCTAGTTTATAATTTGGTCTATAATTTAGGGATGCATAATACAATTAATCATATTCTCTTTATAGTTGGAGTCCATGCAAAAACCAAACTACCAGTTGAATTGATTAGACCACCAACCATTCTAACAATGAACAGATATAGAAAATTAATAATAAATGCAAATAGAGACAAACTTTTATTTTATAAATTACAACAACAAAATTAAATATTTATTTTCTTTCAAGATTTCCATTTTTTTAGTTACTCTTTATGATTCTAATTTTGCTTTTTTTTTTTTAATTGAAAACAGGGGCATGCAAATTTAGGTATACACAATGCTATTCACTGTCTGATTCGAAAGCATTATTCATTTCTTCAAAGTTCTCCATTTGGGAGAAGGATTTTGAGTGCTGCATCAAAATGTCGCAGAAGTTGATATATATATATATATAGTTATCTTGTAAGGCCATAAAAATTAAGTTTTCGTTCATATTTTCGGATAGAGCGATGGTTAGAACTCTTATTTAGAGTTTATAACATTGTTGTTGATATAATTTTAGTTGTTTGTTGTTTTGTATTAATTAGATTTTTTAAAATTTTAGTTTAAGGCAGAAAATATAATATGGTGTTTTTTTAGTTATTATTATATAATGTTGTTAAATTATTGGTTAATTTTTTTATTTATTTTATTATAGATTTTGATAATATCTGTTTTTTCTACACAACATCTAGAACTAGAATTACCCATGATTCCTCATTTAACTTGTAAAATAGGAGGATATTGTGCTTCAGCGCACTCGAATTCACGTTCTTGTGCATTGGCAACAAATGACTATACCAATCAAGTTAAAACTCAACTCACTATTATTTAATTATTATTTTGCATGATGTTAATTTAGTTTCTATGAAATACATGAGTTGTCACATGAACTATCATAATACTACCATTGATAATTTAACAAAGAAAATTGAAAATTGAAGAGATAAAAAAAATAGTACAAAATAAAAAAAATTGTATAATCATTAATTACAAGTATTATTAACTTACCAATATTAAAGATTTTATTTTGTTTTTTTTAAATATTATCTATTAGAAATTATTTCCTAAATGAATCTCTCTTTTGGTAATATTAAAAGTTATTTCATGGTAGTGTCAAAAATTTTCTCTTTTGAAAATGAATTAATTTGGTATTTTAAGTAGGTATGTTCAAATCGAATTAATCATTTGAATTAAATTAATTCGATTAATTGATCGATTATCAAAATTAATTTAAGATAAAGATTTTTTTAAAGTTCGGTGGAGTTGTAATTATTGATATAATAGCCCCAAAAAATAGGGATAAATCTCAAAACTATACATGAATTATGGTTTAATGCGTAATTTTATATATGAACTTTGATTTTATGCAATTTTATACATGAAATTTTGATTTGATCCAATTATTATTATAAATCATTTTATGTTAATATATTGCATACATAAATAATTATATTTATCCAATATAAAAATAAACTGATTTCTTTCTTTCTTTAAATGTTCATGATTAAATCAAAAATTAAAATTTAAAGTATACATTTGAACCACAATTAGAGTTTCACGTGAATAATTGTACTAAATTAAAGGTCATGTATACAATTGCAGATTAGATCAAAATTCATGTATAATTTTGAAATTTATCAAAAAAATATTATAAAAAATAATATTAATATAATGTTTTTAATTTAGTGTTTTCATTAATTTTTATGTAATGTTGGTTTTTATGTTTTTAGTTTATTGTTGTCATTGTGTTATTTTTGAAAAAAATTTAGATTGAAAATCGGTTAAGAGTTTTAGAACTTCCGATAATGGTAGTTCAATTCATATAATAATTGAACTAACTGTTTGGACACCTTTAGTTATATGGGTTTTTAATTATAGATATATTAGATGTGGGTGAAAAAATTTATATAATAGAATTATAAATAAATTTGATATAAAAAACTAAATATGGATTTGATTAAAACGGTAAAGTTGAGATAGTGAACTGCGATGTGTATGTATTTTTTAGGTCTATCAAAATATAAAAAGATATAAATATCCTCAAAATAACACTTATTATTTTGTAAAATGAATGGGCTTTTGGTAGTTTCATAATTTTGTTGGGATTCAATTGATAAGTAACACTTAATCGAATTTTTAATGTTAGTACATATAGATATAAATTTATAGAGGTATTATTAAATTTGAGTGTGAAAATATGCTCCAAATCCATATGTTCTTCGCACATTTAAAATTTAATATTTCAGGAATTTAGTTCCTTTACATTTTTTTATCAAGTTTTTAACACTGTTAATTTTTTTTGTTAAATTATCTGCTGTGAATTAAAATAATACATGCTTCATGTAACAAAAAATGACACTGTAATGGATTTGAATTTAATTGATAGTTTTAACGGTATTAGGAATTCTTAAAAATTTACTCAACATTTTAATCAGAATAAAACATTTAGACTAACTAATGAGATTATAAAAGTTTAGGTACCAAATTAAGTTAAAAATTATAGAAATTAAATTTCAAAATTAAACAAAATATAGAGTCTGTAATTGAAAATTTGACAATTGTTATATAATCTTAAAAAAAAAAAAAGGATAATGAAAATAAGGGTGTCTATTTGAACAAGTGTTAGATAAAGAACAACACCTTTAAAAATATAAATTAATTTTTTTTAGAAAATCGAGTGAATCAAATATTAATTTATGAGTAGGCGTGTGAATCAAATCGTTTAAATGCACTTCAACCAAAATAGTTGAGAAGTAAAAAGATTAAAGTACCCTCAAGTAATATAATTTATTTTAATTACGAAAGGATACTTTTGTAATTTCTCTAATTGAGTTTGTGCCCGGTTGATTCGTGACACTAACTCAATCAAAAATATAAATAATATTAAGTATAAAAATATAGATATACAATTGATAGAGATATAAAAAATAAATAAAATGAAGCTTTGAGTTAGTAGTAAATTTAAGATTTTACAAATTTAATTTGCGTGCTTCAAATCTTACTATATACATATTTTTATTGTTTTTTGTTAAAGTAAAAAGGCTAAAGTGCCCTTAAACAACATAACTTATTTTAATTATGGAAGGACATTTTCATAATTTCCCTAATCAAGTTGGTGCCTAGTTGACTCGTGAAACCAACTCAGCAGGGGCTTAAATAATAGTATAATAATATGCTATAAGTCCCGATACTCTTTGTAAATTTAAAATTTAGTCCTCGTAGTTTTATTTTTAGGAATTAAGCCCATTTAATTTCCAGATTTAAAATTCAAATTTAATTATTAACCCTGTTAATTTTTTTTTGTTAAATTTGTTGGTGTGGTACTTTAGAATAAAAAAAAATATGTAATTAAAAAATTGACATTGTAATAAACTTGAATTTAACAATATAATTTTAATTTTGTTAGCAATTAAAAATAAAAATTTAAGTCCAGAAAAGGAGCAAATTCTATGAAATAAAAATAGGGGCCTAAATTTTAAATGTACAAAAAGTACAAGTATTTAGAGTATATATTAACCTAGAAATCTATATGCCTGTATATAAAAGTAATGTCCATGCTTAGAAAAATAGTTAAATTTTAGTTTCGGTTCTTCTATTATGCTTAAATGATTTAATGTCTATACTTCATTTTTAACATAAATTGGTCGAGATATTTTTATAATTTTATTAGTTAATTTGAATAATTAATATTATTGATTTTTTTTTGTTTAAAACATTACGTGATTATATATAATTTGAATGTTCTAAAAGCTTTAAAGGCCAACACATGACTTCTCCTTTCTTTTAGTTTTGCGTTTTTTTTTTTTTTACATTATAAGACAATGGTCAAATTTTAATTTTGACCCTTAGACTATGCTGAAACTTAAGATTTAATTTATATACTTTAATTTTTTTGACATAATTTGTTCCCTCTACTTTTATAATGTCAGGAGTTAAACCGTTAACTATTTCAATTAAAATGTCGACATCAATTTTTCTTAGGAACACTATTCCAACATAACAAGATTTTATCATGACAAGTTTAAACCGGTGTTTTAAAAAAAATCATAATTAATATTTTTATCTTTTATTATTAAAAAAATGTGAGAAAATTTAATAATTGAAATTTAACAGTAACAGCAACTGAACCAAAATTTTTAAATTTAAAAATTAAAAAAATTAAATTCTTAAAAATAAAAATAAGGAGACAAAATTCTAAATATATGAAGTGTACTAAAATTTAGAGTATATTTTAATTTATAAATTTTTACTCTATAAATTGATATAAATAATTAATTAATATATTTATAAAAATAAAAATAAAAATAAAAGTAGGTGATTTATGCGACAAAAGAAGGTATCAGATTCCCTGACTGGAGTAAGTAATTTGTATGTCTATATTCAATATTTTATTCACATATTGGAAAAGGGAAAAGTAATTTGCGCCCTTTTCCTTTAATTACTTTATATTATTATTTTTATCATGAAGAAATAGTTGTATGAAATATGGGCGCTGCATTATTTTGTATTTTTTTAATTTTTTAATGATATTTTAATAATTTTTATGTAATTGATATATAATTTTTGTAATTTTTTTAACTTAAACTCCAAACTCTAAACTCGTATCTCGAACTTCAAACTCAAAACCGTAAAGCATAAATCCTAAGTCAAGTTCATAGTTCAAGGTTCAGGATTTTGGTTTGAGGTTTAGGGTTTAGGTTAAAAAAGTTATCAAAATTATATATCAATGACGATAAATTATTTTATGAACCATTCCACCACATCATCCACGACCCCTTCCCAATTATTAATTGACATTCCAACAAATTTTCCATATAATTGACACATAATTTTGGTAGTTTTTTACCCTGATCCCCGAACCCATAATCAAGAACCTCAAACCCAAAACATTAACTTTGAACCTCAAATTTCAAACCTAAACTTGAACTAAGGTTTGGGTTCGAGGTTCAGGGTTCATGATTCAGTGTTCAAAGTTCGAGGTTTAATGTTAGGGTTTATGATTTAGAGTTTTGGGTTTGATGTTTGAGGTTCATGATTTAGGGTTTTAGATATTGAGTTTGGGGTTTAGGGTAAAAAACTATCAAAATTATATATCAATAACATGGAAAAAATTATTAGAATATCATTAAATAATTGGGAAGAGGTCGTGGATGATGTGGTAAAATGGTCTATAAAATAATTTCTTATCAATGACATAAAAAAACTATTAAAATGTAATTAAATAATTAAAAAAAATACAAGAGAATGTCAGGCCCTAATTAAAATGTAGAAAACTATTTTTTATCTATTGATGCAGTAAATAAATAAAAGGTTTAGAAATTAATATATGTTTTTAACCCATATTCAAAATTTAAATTATAGTTTGAAGACTAACAAAATTCTTAAATTACTCATAAACCTAGTTGAAAAAGGTTACAACATTTTTCTCCTTTTTAAATGCATTTTACCAACCCTGCAGACACCTGTGAATGACACCATTTTCACCACCATCACCACCAACACCACCACCACCCATGATCAAAAGACAACAAAACATGTGTGCATGGCGGTGGACACGGCGGTGAGAGGGAAAATATAAGGGAAATTTTATTCAACACTACCAAAACAAAAACCCAAAGGAAAACAACAGCAACAAAACAAGTTTATTTTTATAATAACATCATCAACATGCATATATATATATATAGCCTCTTCGTCCTCGATCTTTAAGCTTGATTAAATTCCGAACTTGAATATATTTCATTTTCAAGGGCATTTGGGTTTGCCCTTGTTATTCACCTTATCTCTGTAGCAAGGACACTCGTGTTTGTTCCCATAAGTACCGGAAGGAACACATTTACATTCCTCGCAACATATGCCGCAATATTTGAAGCACCGATCCCAAACCGCCGCTTTATTGCACCTCCCTTTGCATTTCCCTTCACAAAAAGCTGCCATTTCCCCCACAAAAAAAAAAAATATTACATCAAAGATTAAAAAACACACACACACCCAAGGCTTAGATTATGTAAAAAATATGTTTGCTTACGTGAACGAGGCTGAGCCATTGTTGGTTCAAAAACTGAAGAACATAGAAGAAGAGAACAAAGCAGCAAAGTTAGAAACAAGAGCTTCATTTTTTTCTTTCCTTTTTATGATATCTTGAAGTTGCTTACTAGTGAAGAAGATGAGTGAGAGTGTATATTTATAGTGAAGTTTTGTACGTGTGTATTAAATAATAGTATGAAACACAGCTGGAGGGGACAATGAGCGGTGGGTTGAAGCACGGTCCACGCGGTTTCTGCAGATGGTGAGGGGAAAAAAGTTACTAAAGAGTGTAGAACCTTCGTTTTTGAGGTTTTTTTTTTTTTTTTTGTCCATTTCCGCCATTAACAAAAGGGCAAAGGTAGGTGAACCCTAGTTAATGCTACATGCTACGTACTTTATTTTAGCACATACACCACTTCGCCATTTACAACCATGTCCTTTTACCTGTCCACTTTTCATTTTCTTTTCTAGCTAGTCCCGAGGCGAGGATCTAGGTCAAGGAGGGTGGTAAACTTGGAATCTATAATATATATATTAAGCATAATAGAGTTGATAGTAATGACTAAAATATTATTATTTATGAATATCGTATGTTGATCTAATAGATAGGGTGTTAATTATTGTAGGTATGATTTGAGTTTGAGTCGTGCTAATCTTGTTGCTATTAGAGCTTTACTCTTCTCTTATAATTCACTAAAAAAATATTTATAAATTATATTATATTTTTTAAATATATTTTTGTCATTTTTATATCTTTTATGTATATAAAAAGAATAAACACTAAATGGTTTTTAATATAATAGAATATTTATTATATTTATGATAGTGTTTTTCAATATATGTACTTTTTAATATATTTTTAATGTGTTAGAAAATTTTTATTTTAACGTTTTTTGTGCATTTAGTTTTTTTTAAAATGTAAATAAAAATTAATCTTAAAAAAATTAAATATGGACGGGCCAGGTTGGGCCTGGGTTTACCTTTATTAAATTGGATCAGACTTAGACAAAAAATAAATTCAAAATTAAAAAATTGATCTAAATACCTTGCATGGGTCTGACCTAAACTCAGCCCGACCCATGAACACTTTTATGTTTGTCCCATGTTTGGTTTGCTGAAATGAAATAGATTAAAAATGTAATAATTATGTGAAGGAAATGGAATAAAAATGTAATAGACATTAGGTTATTTGGTCCACGACTACTTTATCCTTATTACAAATAATAATTTGTTTACAAAATAAATTTATTATTGTTTTAATTTATTAAATAAAATATTATTAAAAGTATTTATTTAAAGATAATATTTTAAATTTAATATTTACTAATATTTAACACTTTACATTAAAATAATATATTTTATTATTAAATATACTTATAAATAATATTAAAAAAATTTCTCTCGTTATTTTAATTTATCCTTTTTTTTTTTGGTGAAAATATAGAAAATACAAAACAATTAACTAGCTCCCAAGGGATACTCAAACAATCTTAATCCTAGACTTTTGTTACGAACCATCTTGACAACATTGCCTGCGATTGTGTTTTCTTCCTGAGGAATATGATGAAGTTTTCACTGCTTAGCCACTTTCTTTCAAGATATATTGAATTCTTCTAACGAGCGCATAATTAGAGTTTTCAAAAGAACCCTCTTGAGTAACATTCACAGCCTCAACACTGTTCATTTGAATTGAGATCTTTTCGAATTACCTATCCAAAATAAGCTTCAAACCCTCTCTCACATCTCTCACATCTCTTCATTGCATCTTCTACTTAATGTTTTTCCCTTTCTTTTCTTTTTTTTTTTTCAGAAAACAAAAGAACATTTTCAAACCTTGTTTTAAATTTATGATTTTGTTCAACAGAGAATTAAAATAATAAATAAATAAAGGAAACCCAATGAAAAAGGATTGAAAGAAAAGAAATTTTTTGATGGATATTTTCATGAGAATAAATCCTTAGAAAGAAAGGAAAAAGTTCCCAAAGAAATTTCTCTGTAGATTAGAGGACACCATTACAATTAGATGATAAAGGCTATTCCTTGATAGGCCATTATTTGGGAAGGAATGGCAACGGAAGCCCCACCCGTAATAATTACCCCAACGGTGAAATCTGGATTGAGAAAAAACTCGAAGTTCAGTTTGAAAAGTAAGAAGTTTCGTATAAAAGTATAGGTTTGAAAAATGGACTTAGAATGAAAAAATTTGGAAAAAGATATAACATTGAAAAATGGGTTTGGAAAAAAAATCCTTTTTCTAAACGAACCAGGCCTCAGGTAAGATTTTTTGGTCTGGGTTAGTGCTGTTTTGTTGTCATTTTGTTATTTACTGTATTTTCAATGTGTTGGAAAATATTTATTTCAATGTTTTTAGTGTATTTAATGTATTAATTTTTAAATTTATTTTATATAAAAACAATCTAATTTTTTTTTAATACGGGCGAGTTGAGTTGGACTTGAGTTTAATATTTTTAATTTTGGTCGGGTTTGAATAGAATTTTAGATTCATTTTTCAAGTTGTACTCAAGTCTAGAAAATAAATTTAAAATTTTGTATCAAACATGATCCTACTCATGATTAAGTCTAAACTAAATAATTTTTTTTTTTTGACAAAGAAGCAAATTGGGCTTTATTTATAAAAGAGAACCAAACACAAATAAAAGCTAGCCCAATTACAACCGGGCCAGCATAACCACCAAAAGAAGTCTGTGGAAACTTTGAAATTTAAAATTCAAAAAAACTAAAAAGCCGATAACAACTCCTAATTAGCCATCATTTCGCCTTTCCATCTGTCCTATCCGTCAACCAGCATTAAAGGCAGAAAACACAAAACTGAGGGCCTTAATTCTTCCTTCAAAGACGCTGCTTCAAATCCGTGACCCCTCTGCTTCCTCTTCATGACTTCGCTTAATCAGGTTCTCGAACGCTCTCTTCTCTCGCCTGGCTTCCTGCATACCAAGGAACACCATGTTGCAGGTAAATCTCCTCCCTCCGCTTCAACGATACTGTTGCTAATAAGTGCGCCACCTTGTTCGCCGATCTTGGTGTATACTCAAACCTCAGGTTCGGTTTCCTAGATTTCAACTGATGAATATCATTTATAAAATGACTTATTTGTGATTTGTCCTGACTATTCATTTTGCATTTCTTTATCGTCGTCAACGAATCCCCTTCGATAATTATATCTGTTTGTTCCATTGTGAGTGCTATCTGGACCACTCGACGACAAGCTAAGGCTTCAGCCGCAAAGGCGGACTCAACCGCTCCATGGATCTGTGTTGAAGAAAGAAGAGTTCTCCCCAAACTATCCCTAACCACGACCCCAGACGCCGCACACTTATTCCTTTCCTCAAAAGCCCCATCAAAATTAATTTTTATATCCTGTCCAGATGGAGGCTGCCATGTCGCACCAGCAGATAAGGTATGTTGGGTTCTCTCCTTTACTCCATCCATTTCTTTGACATAATTGAGCACAAAGTTAGTTGTTTCCCGTCCTGATCTATATTTTTTATCGTGTATGCGAGAATTCCTCTCACCCTAAATAGCCCACAAAGTAATGCAGAATATTCGACCCCTTACCAACGAGAGAGACAGTACATTCCTGGTAAGCCAGTTAACGAATTCTTCTTGAATGTCCACTATCCCATCCAGATCTGACAAAAACCTCCATATTTCCATTGATACAGGGCAATCCCTAAACAAATGATTCAGTGTTTTTGGACCACCACCACAGCGAGGACACAGACTATTTGTTGCAAGTCTACGAGCCATCATATTAACCTTTGTTGCTAAGTAGTTCCAAGCAACTTTCCAGATAAAGATCTGCACTTTTGATGGAATATCAAGTCGCCATACCTTCTTGTAAAAATCTTTGTAGATTGGTTGTAAAGCATAAGCTATAGGATCTAATCTTTGTAATAGTTTATAGGAGCTTTTTACTGTGTACTCACCCGAGGGTTCTTCCTTCCAAGCCATAAAGTCCTCATGAGCTACAGCAGCAAGGGGTATTCGAAGGATCAGATCTGTCACTTCTACCGGGAAGGTATCAACAACTAACCTTCTATTTCATTCCCTACTATTACTATTAATTAAAGCTTCAACTGTATCACTATGCAAATTATCAAAACGAGATATTAATCTGATGTTATCGTAATTCAGAATCCAAGCATGCTCACTAATAGAAATATTTCGCCCGGTACCCACTTTTCAGATCACACCTTTCTCTAAAATAGCCTTTGTTGCCCAAATACTACGCCAAACAAACGAACATGAATTACCCAACCGAGAATCCAGAAAATGACAGTCAGGAAAGTATTTTGCTTTAAAAACTTGTGAAACCAGAGTATCTAGAAAATTAAAAAATCTCCATCCTTGTTTAGCTAAAAGAGCGATATTGAATTGCGCCATATTCTGAAATCCCAACCCTCCTTCCTCCTTTGGTTGACACAAAAACTTCCATTGACAACAATGAATGCCCCTCTTTCCCGCTCCTTTTTGCCACCAGAAATTTGCCAACTTTCTCTCAATGTTATCACATAAACTTTTGGGGAAAAGAAAACATGACATAGCATAAGTTGGAATAGACTGCAACACTGATTTTATAAAAATCTCCTTGCCTCTTTGAGATAAAAGCCTTGTACTCCAAGCATCTATTCGAACACTAATTCTGTCAACCAAGTTCGAGAAAGCCTCAGTTTTCCTTCGACCCACAATGCTAGGAAGACCCAAATATTTCTCCGGACTAGAAGAACTTCAACCCCTAACAAAGTCGACACCACCTCCCTCGTTTCCTCTTTCGTATTCTACTATAAAAAATAGTAGATTTATTGAAGTTAACACATTATCCCGAACAACTCTCGTATTCCTTCAATATATCCTTTAGTACCTTGGCCCCATTTGCTGTTGCTTCACCAAAAAGTATACAATCATCAGCAAATAAAAGATGAGAAATCTCTGGCCCCCTGCAACAAGCTTTTGCTCCTTTGATTAAACCATTTCTCATTGCTGATCTCATTAGCGCTGAAAGACCCTCACTGCATATAAGAAACAAGAACAGGCTAAGTGGATCCCCTTGTCTCAGCCCCCTGGTAGGTTGAAAACTGCTGCCCCTATTCCCGTTAACAATACCCGTGTAGGAAGTTGTAGTGATGCACTGCATTATCAGCTCAATCAACCTAGTCTCAAAGCCCATTTGCTTCATCATTTGCTTAACAAATTCCCATTCTACCCTATCACATGCTTTACTCATATCTAATTTAACTGCCATATATCCCTTTTTCCCCATTCTTTTTTGCCAAAATGTATGCAATAAATCATAAGCCAATAAAACATTGTCTGAGATAAGTCTACCTGGTACGAATGCACTTTGCGCCTTATCAATGCAAAAAACAATGACCTCTTGCAGCCTGTTAGCTATTATTTTTGTGACAAGTTTGTACATTGTCGTGCAAAGACTGATCGGCCTAAAGTTGACAAGGGTAGTGGGGTGATTAATCTTTAAAATGAGCACAATATCTGTCAAGTTGGCTGAATCCACCCTTTTTCCTTCATTCAAAACTCCTAAACAGAACTCAAGAACTTCCTTCCCCACAATATGCCAATATTTTTGAAAAAATAAAGCTGGAAATCCATCCAGTCCAGGTGCTTTCAAAGGCCCCATCCCCTTAAGTGTTATCAAAATCTCTTTGGCTGTGTAGGGAGAGTTCAATACCTCATTCATATCAGATGAAATACTACTCTCGACTTCTTCCAGTACCTTCTTAGGATCTGCCACACCCTCCGAGGAGAACAACTTTTCAAAATAACTTTTTGCCTCCTCTTGTAATTCAATCTCCTCCACAACCTCCTTACCATCATCCGTCACCAGCTGAGTTATAAAATTTGCTCTCCTACGAGTTGTAGCACTCTTATGAAAGAAAGTTGTATTATTATCCCCATATTTCAACCAGTTCACTTAGGCCCTTTGCTCCCAATACACGTCATCTTTTTCAATTTCCATGCTCAGATGAATCTTTGTATCAATGATCTTTGCCAGCGCTTCATCATCCCTTTCTCCCAATAGCAATGACTTTAACTCCTATGAGAGCTTTCGCTTTAACTCCCACTTCTTCCTTCTAATAACACCAGCCCATTCCTCCAGCCCATTCTGTAAAATCTTGAGTCTATCCATTAGTCGCTCAGACGAAGACTCTCAAATTCCCTTAAGCACTTCCTCAAACGACTCCTCCATGGTCCACCACGCTTCAAAATGAAATCTACGGCACCTTGGATAAGAATGCACGCTTACTGTATTAATAAGTAGGGGACAATGATCAGAACCAAGGAAGGGGAGATGCTGGACCCTCCCTAACGGAAACAAAGAAATTCACTCCTCATTTGCAACCCCGCGATCCAACCGTTCCCTTATATTAGTCTCTGGGAGGTTTCCCCTTTCCCACATGAATGGAGCTCCCACAAATCCAATATTATTTATTTGACATTCAGTTAATGTTTCTTTAAAAACCTCCATTCGTTTTGGATCCCTTGGTAGACCCCCTTCTTCTCAAATGAATACTTGATTTCATTGAAATCTCCAGTCACCAACCATGGTCCAGTACCATTCTGTCTTAAATTTTTAAGTAGATCCCAAACTTGAATCCGATCTCTGGAATATGGCGAACCATAAAATCCAGTAAACCTCCACTCTATCTGAGAATTATCTTTCTTCACCATAACATCAATGTACCATTTTGAAAAGCTCCTCAGAGAGATATCCATACCTGATTTCCAAGCTAAACACAAGCCACCCCTAGACCCCTCCGCATCTATATCAATATCGTTAATAAAACCGCAACTCCTTCTCACCTTACTCATTCTTTGTTGACTAAGCTTTGTTTCCATAAGGAAAACAAATTGGGGATTATGCTGCTTGATTAGATGACGCAGCTTCCTAACTACCCGAGGGCTCCCCAACCCCCAAACATTCCAGCATATATGTTTCATTGTGCCCGGTCAGCTAGCGTTTTGCTAGCCGTCGATCCTAAACTGTGAACCACCAAATGAAGCTCTCCATCACCCCTCATAGTAACATCTTCATCTTCAACATCTCTACAGTCTCCATCAATTTTTAATTTTTTAACAGCAACATCATCCCGTTTATCCATGCTTACACCCCCTCCTCATCTCTAATTTTCCTTTTGGAACCCACTCCAACATATTTACAGTAATCAGTCTGAATTGTCGGCTCCAACCTCTTCCAAGATGATTTTTTTCGACTTCTCACTACACTCTTCTTCAAGACTCATAGTTCCACTCAATGTCCCTAATACAATGCCCCCACTGCGATCAGTCTGTTCCATCAACCCTTCTTTCCAACTAGATAAGATCCGCCCCCCAAGTATTGTGCCTGTACCACTACCAGAATTAATAGCATCATTCCACTCACACTGTTGTTTACTCATTCCTGTGTAGTTTCGTTGTAAACCTAGTTTTTTTGTATAAGCATAACTGCATGCACTCCTTACCCACCATCTTAGATTCTGCTTTCAAAGCCACAGTATATGGGGGATTGACTCTTATTTTTTCCTTGTCTACAGGTTTGATCAAGCCACATCCACTCAACCCATGGTCCAATTGACCACACCCAAAACAAAAGATTGGCAATTTTCCAAACTTAAATGGAATCCATGATTTAACATTATTTTCACTAATAACAAAAATACCTCTGCGAAGCGGTTTCTGTACGTCCATATGAACTCGAACACGGCAATGATCATTCTGGATTTCAGATCTAATAACGCCCCCAAAAGTACTCCCAACAGCATGCATCAAGTCTTTCTTATCAAATTTCGGATCGCATGGCCCAAACCGAATCCAGTATGGTGACGAGGTAAGCTGGATCTGATCCCTTGCAATCGGGTCCCTCAATCGCTCAAACAAGATGAGGTATTTACGAAAGAGCCAAGGTCTCCCTTCCATGATTGATTCCAGGTCGTCTTCCAAATCAAAAATAATGGAAAATAAATTTTGTCCCTCCCCACGAATCCCCACGAATCTCAAACTTTTTTTTGGTTTTCCATATACTTCGTAACTGTGCCTTGAAGCTCTCTGGGTTGAACTGTTTTCTTGTCCAAACTGAGCAAATCAATGTCGGTTTAGAATCTGGCACCACCATTTTTTGATAGATAACTGAACAAGTTCCTCTGCCAACAGTGAGATCTCCTCACTGGCCTCCCTTTCCACGCTACCACCCTCCTCCATCCTCAGCTACAGACTATTCTGTTTTCTCTAGGACTCTAGTAGAGAGCACTCTTGGTTGTCAAGGGATTTTTTTCACCGTAGTAATTTAATATAACTTAAATTAATTTCTAAACTAAATAATTAAAAATAGGGTTTTAAAGTATTTTCATTTGACAATAATAATGTTGTAAGTTTTAAAAGTTGTGGGTTTGAATGAACTTAGCTTGATAATATTTTTAAGTTTATGAGCCAAGGGATTAAGATTTAAATTTTATATAAATAAAAATAAAATGTATTTGATAATCAATAAAAATAACATTTGGTTGATTATATAAAGCAATAAGTTTTTACATTTTATATGACATTTATTTAAAAGTTATATTTAATATACTATTGATATATAAATTTTATGTACCATTAATGCCTTATAATTCGCTACATCCTTAATAAATAAATAATACAAAGTTGAAGGACTTTCCAAAATAATATTTATCAAGATCGCCCCATAAATCTAACATTTTAAAATGTTATAATAAACGTTGATAATGACGGTAAAACAATTGCAAAGAAAAAATATATATATATAAATTTTACGTAGAAATCCTTTTGAAAAAAAACCACTAGCAAAAGAAGAGAAAATTTATTAATGTTGAAAAATAAATAATACAAGAGTAGTTTTGACTCAAAGATCTCTTTATTTTGCCACTATATATATTTCTTCAACAAGTGAACGAAATTCGGGCACAACATTTCTAACGAAAAATAAATAAATAAATAAAAGATGACTAAATGTGATAGCCCACCACCATAGACATATTTTACAGCAAATCTCATCAGAATCCATTGCTTGTTGAACTAACTGTGGATATACATCATCTTAATCTTTCCAACTGTGCAGCTTTTTAACCATTCCATCACGAACTGGATTGTCTCACCCTTCGAAGCCTCCTCGCTTCCATGGACATCTTTGCACAGTTCTAGGGAAACATTATATAGCATTTTCATCTTGTTCTGGAGAGAAGACAACTTGTTTCCTGATAGATTTGACTTACCGTCTGGTTTATACATTGCTTTGGAGATGACAGATAAACTATTTATTTTCCTGTTGTTCCCCATTCTGATAACCCTCCATAGTTTATATTCATGTTTGTATCTGATAAAAGCAAAAGTCGTGTCGGTGTACTTCTCTTTTTTTGGATTTGTAGGCAATGTAAACATCTTCCACCCCGCCGTACACGTCGGAAAAATCCCACAACACCGACCTGCTAATATTATTGACAAAAGCTGTGTATATATAGCTGTTGGTGGCGCGCCTCCATGACCACTCCATGACCACCAAGCTTGGAAACGTATGTTGGTGTTGCAATAGTTTCAGGCAAATTAGTTTACCTTTTTTTTTCCCCCTCAACGATAGGCTACGTTAGGGCGAATACAGAAAAAGAAATTTTGAGGAGGGGTCGGAATTAAATTTTTTATTTTTACTATAAGAAAAATGTAATTTCACTATTTTAATAGGCTATATATATTTATATTTTTAAAAGAATTAAATTAAATTTTTATTATTTTGGAGGGTCCAAAATATAATTTTACCATTACTAGATTAAAATTTTATAAATTATAGAGAGGTATAAATAGAAAATTTTCCGGTTAGCTAGACTTCTTATTTTGACTCTTCTTGTTTGTACATTAACTAAAGTTTTTAAATATTAAATTAATAAGAGTGAAATTGCACTTTGACCCAATTTTAATATAATCTTTTAAAAACTATAAAAATATAGGCTATTAAAATGATGAAATTGTAATTTTACTATCGTAAAAGTTACAACCGTAAATTTATTATATGATATAGTAAAATATTTGTGATTGTAATGTTTGTATTTATTGATGCATGGTTTGGGATTGATGATATAAGGCGGTTTACATCGTGAAAGTACTAAGACTAGTTGAGTATATTTTTTTTTTAGAGAAAGGAAGGTGGTAATAGAGGATAGAAAGTGGTAAGGATTTGTGTTATTGTTTTGTATATCCGATCTCCCTTTTCCTGACATTCTGAGTAGTCTATATAATAAGGGGAAGATAGGTTATTTGCTCGATTGAGATAGTCATTGTGAGCAGTGCCACAAGTGATGATGTTCACTGGGCTTGGCACTGCGAAAAGTCACATGCCTTGTTATTGGCAATCTTTTGGAACAAATATCATTGAGCTATAATTCTAGCTAACATCTAGGCATATGTTATTGATTGTAATTGATTTAATATGTTATCAAGTCGAAATCATTTTATATTGAAGGAGATTTATATAGGTTACGTGCAGAGAGTTTTAGCATTTATTTGTTTACTAATGGACTTGTAATTGTGAGTGCATTGACAAAACTCAGGAGAGGGAGATCTAGATCTTTAGGTACAAAAATAAGATTGCTAAACAATCATGCTTGAAAGATAATGGATTATATCTCTGGTCAAGGAACATAGACCAGTGGCGAATTCAGGGGCTGGCATAGCCCCAGTCCCTTTAAAATGGAAATTTTTTTATTTTGACTCATTTATAGTTTATAAAATTTTAAGTTAGTAATGATAAAATTACACTTTACTCCTTAAAAATGATAAAAATTTGATTTAATCTTTTAAAAATTATAAATATATATGGCTCGCTCGCACATACCATAGACATTAAGAAACCAAAGTAAGTAAACAATTTGCTTATGATTTACTTTGTTCATTGCAGTGACGCTTCTAGTAACCATTTCCCGTATCACTGCTAGCTCCATTGCCCCCTTGCTCTTGCAATTATCGATTTGTTTCTTCATGCTCCTCGGGCCATGATAACTATTACCTGAATTGTCCACTTTGTGAGTGCAATATACTTTACATCACAATTCACACTCAAGATATCTTCTTTTTGTCATTTTAGTCCATTTGCTTCTTATTAATTTAAAATTTTCTTTTTTAATTTCTGTTTCTTAATCTCTTAGGTTGAGGGGTTCAAAATAATAAATATATATATTTTTAAGGTTTTAGGATTTAAAAATTTTAAAAGAAAATTACTATTTTCTTTAATTACTTCTTAAAAATAAGAATAAGAGTTATAATATTTAGCGTGAAATTGTTTTTTTGGAGTGTTTGTATTTGAATTTAGAGAATATAAACTAAGCAGCAAGGTTAAGTGTTAATATTAAACCATATATATCAACAAAATTTTCTACACCGAACCCTTTCTGAAGAGAGCTTCAATGATCGGAATCGATGCCGGCACAAGCTTCTGCCGGTGCCTCAACCATCTGCTCGGTCCAAATTCCAGCATTGCATATGTTAGCAAAGGAAAGCATGTGTTTCATCCCATACTGGGCTAGCTTTCCATAGTGTATCTCAAAGAATGTCACCTGTGTAGGTCCAACACAACAGAGCATCTTCTTAAGCAGCAATGGAAGCAAAAAAACAAATAAAGCGACGAAAAATGAGGCTGAGAATGGAGAACATTACCATTTCCCTCTGTGTCGTTTTTAAGGCACAAACCTTTTCCAAAAAATAGATAAGATCGGCATCACGCTGCTCAACAAAACCTGTTGGTGGCTGCAAGTAGTGGTCATCTTCGTCGTCGTCAAGGAATTTGAGTTTAGCATTTGCACGGAAGTATACGGAGAGAGAGTCATTGCTAAGCTAATGGACGTCACCGTATTGCATGACATGGGATTTTGTAGTCCTTTTTTTTGCCTATTGCATAATAAACCCCATCTCAACAATAATATATGAACTTTAGGGTAAACTGCTTTAGTAGTTATACAATTATTAATATTTTTATTTTTGTAACTTAACTATAAAAATTTATAAAATAGTCACCCAACTATTAGTAAATTATTTTTTTGTCATTCAATTATGAAAAGTTACAAAATGGTCACCTAACTATTCAAATTTGTCTTTTTTGGTCACTAACTAGCAAGCAGTAGCTTTTAAAATTAACATAATAGCAACTTTAACTATCAACATTTATAAACTGTGTTAATTTAGTCTTAATTCTAATATATATATATATAACTCTCAACATTTAAACATTGTGTAATTTTTTTTTGCTGTTATATTTCTTTGTAGGTTGTACTGTTGCTCCATGGAGCAAACATGAGCTGGGGGGTTTTTATTACTCCATTTTGCTTGTAATCAATTGATTGAGCTAAAAAAAATATTTTTTTTTGTTATAATTTTATTTTTCTCTGTGATCCCTTTCGCCTAAAAAAACTAAAAAAATTATTAAAAAATTCAAGATAATAATTTTCATCTTTTCTCATTCTTTTAAAATTAACCCTCAATTTCACAGAGAAAAAAAACTGCAAAAAGAAAAAAAAAACCAAACTACACAATTAGTTTAGGTTTAAACTTTTTTAAAATCGATATAATTTATAAATATTGAAAATTAAAATTACTTTTAAAATCTGCCGAGTTGGTAAATTTACTAATAATTGAGTGGATACCGACTACCAATTTAGTTTACCCTTAATTTTAATTTGGACAGAAATAGATAGAATTTTCTAAAACCATACATTTTCATATTGTTGCTGCAAAGTCTCGTTCCGCAAGTCATTTGCTTCACTGCACAAAAGAAACAGGAAGATGAAGATGATATGAAGTGAGTTTTATATATGTATATGATGAGTATGGTTGCATATATACCAGTCTTCCATCCAAGAAACACTGTATAAGTCTCCCAAACAGGTTTTAATACTCTGGGGGAGGACTTGGATGACCTCCAGGACAATAGGTTGCCCAGCTACCCTCTTCTTTGCTCGCCGCGGTGGTCGCATAGATATTCAAACCTTGGGGAAGAAGACCCTCCAACATACTTCCCTGGATAAGTTGGTCAGCGTAAAGATGGCTCTTGTCAGGCATCCCTGGATTAACACCATAAAAAGGGTAATTGGTAATAAAATATAGGGTTTACAGTTTAGGGTTTAGATATGTATGGTACTAACCAAGCGTTCAGGGACCACCATGATCGGAGTAGTATATGAAGATACGATCGTTGGGGCCACTATTAATGACCTTCCCACTACCGCCGGTGAGAGCAGCTTTGTTTCTGAGGATAACAGAGAAAAAGTTGTTAACAGTGATATTTTCCCACTATAACTACATGCATTGGACGGTAACCGACAGACGTCTCCGGTGGTATCTCCACCGGAGGAAATGAATCCAGTCACCAACAATTGAAGAAGAACACTGACCACAAGAGGAATCATGATTCGGCCAAGCTTTGATCAAATTTAACTTGAGAAAAATCAACACTTTGTATTGCTTATATATAGAAGCATGCATGCATAAGCTGAATAAAATGTAAGAAGATTTAATAATTTGTCCTTTCATCATGTTTTTTTTTAATATATAAATTAAAAAATAACAAAGAAAACATCTTTGTATAACACATAAAGTCATAAAATATTACTAAAAGAAAGCTATATAAAAAAAATGGTTCGAGCTTGGGGCGAAGTCAGAAATTTTTTGTAGGGGTCGAAATTAAATTGTAATTTTTACGATAGTAAAAATATAATTTCATCATTTTAATATCCTATATCTTTATAATTTTAAAGGATTAAATCATATTTTTATCATTTTTAGGGGGCAAAGTATAATTTTACCTTTACTAATTTAAAATTCTAAAAGTTTTAAAGAATCTAAATAGAAAATTTTTCATTTTAGGGGGCCAGGGAGGGCCTAGTTTCACCCCTGTTTTAGCTTCTAATTAATTGCATTTTTGTGGTTGAAAATATGTTTATTTACCTCTTAGGTCACCATGTATTTAACATTTGAAAGATTAGGGTTAATTAAAGTAATTTTGTAAAATTGAATATTATGGTTATGATTCTCAAATTACAAATAATATAAATTTTTTGACTTTTCATCTTTTAAAAAGAGAGAACCATCATCTCTTAAAGTTATGTACTAATTTGAAAGATCAAAATCACGGGATTTTATATAAAATGAAGTCCTCACCATTTGACATCGGCGATATGAAATCTGCTGCATAATTAGCTTCATGATATATAGTCTTATGATGTTATCCTACTTAGTTAAGTTACAAACATCTTTATATAATATTTTTACTTAGTTAAGTTACAAACATCTTTATATAATATTTTTATACTCTTTTTTTGGCTTGGGCACGTGGCAACGAGAGATACGACCTCAGAAGCACCCATAGATAGCTCTTTGTCTTGCACCACCCGAGTGGTCATCCATTAACCAACCACCCGCATATTTTGCACCTCCATCAGGCCACCCGCTAATAACAAACCTCCAATTAGGTCCCTCGCTATTAGCGGATACTCACTTATAACAATCTTATACTATTTTAGCAAAGGGAATGTAACACCCCCTACCCGTATTCATTATTGGAATAGGGAACGAGGCATTACCGGAGCTTACAATATTTATTTATTTATTTTTTTTACTCAATATAACTCCTTTATAAACAATCTAGTCTTCCTGCAAAATTTTTTTAAACCGAGACTAATTCATATCAACCAATCCAATCAACATACCTTCAAAATAGATCCATGCAAATTTATAAGATAACCTCATTACATCTTGAAACTAGAAATTTGTTAGCCATACCAATGGTGACCTTACATTCATTTCATATTAACCTCTACTTTATTAGCTTATACATGCCGTTGATTTCCAAAATAAAGTTTCTTTATATACCGAAATCTTGGGGTTGATAGTGTGATGTGTCTCCCACCGAATCCGACCTCCGAGCTCTTAATACTACAAATAAGAGAAAAGGAAACAGAGTAAGCACTTTGTGCTTAGTAAGCCCATGTAACAAGAATTATACTTACCTAACATTTTCAATATAATGTAATAACCATTTATATATCCATTCAATGCATTATTACCTTAACATTTACAAACTCAACATTCAAGTCAGTCCAATAATTTTCATATATCAATAATATATACTATCATTGATGAGCTCATCAATACCATAATTTCCATATTTTTTTATATTTATCCTATTGAATTACTCGAATTTCGATGGATTTTCAGAGGTACACTTTAGTGTACAAATTGGTCCGTCAATTCATATTCATGTGCGCACATTTTCATTTCGAGAGAGCACACTCGCTGAACCTCATCTTTTGGTGGGATTACACCCGAGCTAAATCTCTGTAATATAAACTCATAGAGTATTGTCGGGATTACCAGTCCAAGCTAAATCTCACGCAAGCGACAATTACTCTAATGAGCTTGGATCCGAATTACAGATCCAAAGCTAAATTGAGACCTAATTCGGATTACCCGTCGGGCTAAATCCATTTTCCACATATTCTTGGGAGGGCTATATCAGGATAGGATCACCGTCGGGCTAGATCCTTTTACCGTCAATTCCTTTTCAGAGATCCATTGAATTTTCCTTTCATTCAACCGGGATTTCTTTCCTTTTATCAAATATACCAATGTTTCATCAAATTTCATACAATGGACATTCAAATCATATTCATATCAATAACATACATTTCAAGCATTTAAGAATATAATTCAAGTTACACGAACTTACCTCGATTCTAGTTTGTATACAAAATCTACTAGTCCGAACTTTTTCCTTTCCTCGATTTAGCTTTGTGTTTGAGTTTTCCGGATCTAAATGAATAAATTTAATTATCAATTCAATACATTTCATGTTCACATGTAGCATTCATTATAATTCTATTACTATTTATAGTTCATTCAAAGCTGTCTACTTGAGTCATAGTCACTAAATTATTTATTTTTCGAGCTACAGAACTCCAAATGAAGAACCGTTAATTTTCCATGAAACTAGACTCACATATCTTCACACCATAAAATTTTCATAATTTTTGGCTTAGCCAATTAGTACAGTTTATTCGTTAAAGTTTCCCCTGTTTCATTGATTGACAGTTCTGCTATCTCTTCACAAAATCTCAGATATCTCACTGTACAGAATAAAAATAATGTTTTCATTTGTACCATAATAAAATAGACTCACTAAGGATTCTAAGAATATAAACCACTCCCCATAATTATTTTTATTCAATTTTTTATGATTTTTCAAAGTCAGAACAGGGGAACCCGAATTCATTCTGACCTTGTCTCACAAAACCTATTATATCTCATGATTTACAATTCTATTGCTTACAACGTTTCTTCCATAAGAAACTAGACTCAATAAGCTTTAATTTAATATTTTTTCCATCTTCTAATTCAACTTCTACAATTTATGGTGATTTTTCAAAGTTAGACTACTGCTGCTGTCAAAAACTGTTTTAGTGCAAGCTGGTTATTACCATTTTTCCCTAAACTTTCAATGAATGATAATTTCGTCCCTGCTCAATTAACCTCTCAATTGAGCTTATTTTTCTCAATTAACACTTTATTATATCACTTTAAACTACTTTATAACCTTTGGAAATCATAATTTCAGTAATAGACTTTAATTCCAAACACTTTCATAATTAGGTCCCAAAAATCAATTTCTATTGAAATTACCTAATAAAATCATCTCTTAAACGAATTAAGGCTTAAATTTCATGCTATTTCATCATAAACTTACATAAACCAACCATGGTGGCTTTCAATTTCATCCATGAAATCAAAGACTAATGAATTTAATGATAGGACCTAGTTGTAAAAGTCTTTAAAAACACAAAATTACAAGAAATAGGCAAGGATTCACTTACTTAGTGCAAAAATTATGATATACCAGCTTAGATACCCCTCCTATGGCGTTTTTGCTGATGAGAGTGAAGAAAAATGAAGAGATTTCTAGATATCCCTATTTAGTCCTAGTTTTATTTAGCAAATTTTGTTATTTTCCCATTTTACCCTTATTTCTCCTTATTTTCTTGCTGATTTCATACCTTTGCCGTCCAGCCCAATTAGACCTTGGGTCTATTTTCCTTTAAGCCCTCTTTATTTTATCATTTAAACTATTTAATCATTTTTCATAATTTTGTATTTGTTACAATTTAGTCCTTTTCATTTAATTACATACTCAAACGTTAAAATTTTCTAATGAAATTTTAATACCACATTACTAACATTTTATAAATATTTATAAAAATATTTCCTACTCAATTTTATGAGATCAAGGTCTCGATACCTTGTTTTTACCCAATTCCTTCAATAATTCCTTTTTCTAACTAACCACTAAATCGGTAAAATTTTTCTATCGATATTTTAATACGATTTTCCTATCATATAAATATTCATGCAAAAATATTAAAATAAATTTCTCTTTAAATCGGATTTATGGTTACTGAAACCATTGTTAGATAACCTTGAATTTAGGCCATTACAACTCTTCCCCTTTTAAGGATTTTCGTCCTCGAAAATCTTACGAGAAAGAGGTTTGGATATTGTTTCCTCATTGTCTCCTCCGGTTCCCATGTCGCTTCCTCAATCCCATGCTTTTGCCATAATACTTTCACTAAATTTATCTTTTTATTTCTAAGCTCCTTTGTTTCCCGTGCCAATATCTTGGCCGGTTCTTCATCGTAAGTCATATCAGGTTGAATCTCCATACATCGGAGAAATAACATGTGAAGGATCTGACCGATATTGTCGTAGCATAGATACATGAAAAACATTATGAATTCTATCAAGTTCCGGTGGTAATGCCAATCGATAAGCGACCGGTCCAATTCTTTCTATAATTTCATATGGCCCGATAAATCTTGGACTCAATTTACCCTTTCGACCAAACCAGAGAACTTTCTTCCAAGGAGACACTTTCAGGAATACCTTATCACCGACCTGAAATTCAATCTCTTTTCGTCTAAGATCGGCATATGATTTTTGGCGATCGGAAGTCGCTTTTAAACTATCCCGAATAACCTTTACTTTTCTTGTTTCCGGATTAAATCAACCCCATGTATCTTCTTTTCACTTTGAGCTCTGTCCAATATAATGGTGTTCTACAATTTCTACCATACAAAGCTTCATACGGAGCCATTTTAATTTGGGTGATAATCGTTATTGTAAGCAAATTCAATCAAAGGTAGATATCTCTCCCAATTACCATCAAACTCTAGTATACAACATCGAGCATATCTTCCAATACGAATTACACGCTCAGATTGGCCATCCATGCGAGGATGAAATGCGATCTTTGAAATACAACCGAGTACCCAAGGCTTCTTGCAATTTGTCCTAAACGAGGCGTAAACCGAGGATCTCTATCTCGATATAATGGAGACAGCACTCCATGTAGCCGATAATCTCAGATATATACAGATTCAACCGGTTTATCTAAAGAATAATCCATACATACCGGAATAAAGTGCGCTGACTTTGTCAATCGATCAACAATCACCCAAATAGCATCTCTTTTTCCTCGGAGACAACGGTAACCCCGATACAAAATCCATAGTGATTCTTTCCCATTTCCATTCCGGTATAGTAATTGGCTGAAGTAACCCCGAAGGTACCTGATGTTCAGCTTTAACTTGCTGACATATTAAACATCTTGATACAAACTCAGAAATATCACGTTTCATACCTGGCCACCAGTACGTCTTCTTCAAATCATTATACATTTTATTACTTCCCGGATGTACAGACATAATACCACTATGAGCCTCGTGTAAAATCTTCTGTATGAGCTCTGAATTCTTGGGTACACATACCCTATCTCTGAATAATAAACAACCATCAATCCCCACTTGAAATTTAGAATCAGTAACTGACTCACATTGTGCCCGTTTAACTGCGCAACTTTTCATCATTCTTCCGAGCTTCACATATTTCTTTGTAGAAATGTCGGTTTAGCTCTCAACTCGGCTATGATTGAACCATCATCAACCAAAGACAATTGAGCATTCATAGCTCGCAAAGTAAACAGAGATTTTCGGCTTAAAGCATCAAGCAACAACATTAGCCTTACCGGATGGTAATCAATAATCAAATCATAGTCCTTTATCAATTCAAGCCACCTGTATTGTCTCAAATTCAAATCTTTCGTGTCATCAAATATTTCAAGCTTTTATGATCGGTATAAATATGACATTTCTCACCGTGTACAAGTAATGCCGCCATATCTTCAATGCAAATACAATAGCGACTAACTCGAGATCATGTACCGGGTAATTTCTTTCATGTGGCTTAAGTTGTCTTGAAGCATAGGCTATTACTTTACCTTCTTGCATCAAGACACAACCTAAACCATTTAATGAAGCATCACTATAAATAACAAATTCCTTACTGGTTCGGAGTTGTACCAACACAGTGCTTTCGTCAATAAATCTTTCAATCGATCAAAACTCACTGGCATTCATGGTCCACTCGAATTTAACATCTTTTCGCAACAAACGGGTCATCGGAGAAGCTATCATAGAGAACCCCTGTACAAATCTCCGATAATAACCAACTAAACCCAAGAAACTTCTAACTTCGGATATATTCTTGGTGGACTCCAATTAATAATAATTTGAAATTTTATTCTGGTCACCCCGATGCCTTGGTGATACAACATGTCCAAGGAAACCCACTTCGGAGCCAAAATTCACATTTACTGAATTTAGCATAAAAGCTTCTTCTCACGCAGGATTTGCAACACTATTCTCAAATGTTCTGCATGCTCATTTTCATCTCGAGAATAGACTAGAATATCATCAATGAAAACTACAACAAACCTATCTAAGTACGGTCTGAATATCCGATTCATCAGATCCATAAATACTGCAGGTGCATTAGTCAGCCCAAAAGGCATAACCAGAAACTCATAATGCCCATACCTGGTTCTGAAAGCTGTTTTCGGTACATCTGGCTCCTTTACCCGTAGCTGGTAATAGCCCGATCGGAGATCAATCTTTGAGAATACTGTGGCACCTTTCAGCTGATCAAATAGATCATCAATCCGGCAACAACGGTACTTATTCTTTATAGTTACCTTATTGAGTGCCGATAGTCGATACACAATCTCAAAGACCCGTCTTTCTTTTTCACAAACAGGCAGGAGCACCCCAAGGTGAATGACTCGGTCTAACAAAACCTCTATCAACAAGTTCCTGTAACTGTATCTTTAATTCTTTTAATTCTGTAGGAGCCATCCGGTATGGAGCTATGGAAATCGGAGTAGTTCCCGGAATCAAATCTATAGAGAATTCCACTTCCCTTTCTGGTGGCAACCCGGGTAACTCCTCTGGAAACACATCAAAAAATTCGCATACCACTGGCACTGCCTATATCTTTGACTCAGATACCTTGGTATCGAGTACATAAGCAAGAAAAGCATCATACCCCTTTTTAACATACCTCGAGCGGCAAGAATAATCGAAATCACATCGATAATCCTCTGCATACGATCAGATTTAACCCGGAGTAATTCGCCATTCTGACACTTCAACATAATATATTTCTGTTTACAATTTACTACTGCATCATGCTGAGTTAACCAATCCATACCCAATATCACATCAAACTCATCAAATGGTAGTAACATCAAATCAGCCAGGAAACAATAACCTCTTACTATCAGTGGACAATTTTTACAAATTTTATCCACCAAAAGCAGATTGGCCTGGGGGTTCGAGACTTTAACCACAAATTCAGTAGGTTCAATAGATAAATCTTTAACACATGCAAGCTTTATACATATATATGAATGCGTAGAACCGGGATCAATTAATGCAGTAATATCAGTGTCAAGTAAAGAAAATGTACCAGTAATAACATCGGGTGCTGAGGCATCTTCTCTGGCACGAATGGCATATGTCCTAGCAGGTGCTCGTGTCTCAGGCCTGCCTACAGTGTTTTTTGCAGCTCCTCGGCTACCACTAACATTACCGGATGGTCGAGATGGTCTACCCCTTGAAACTGGATTACTCGGTTTAGATATCTGTTCCACTTCTTTTTCACCCCTTTCTGGACAATCTCTGAGGAAATGGTCAAAAGAACCACATCGGTAACAAGCCCCGCTCTTAAATCGACATTCACCAAAATGAGCTTTATTACAATACTGGCATCTCGGCTTAGGGGTACCAACACTGCCAACATTGGTCACTGATGGAGTGGAAGGTCTTGGATTAATGCGTTGAGAACCTCGTTCTCGCCTGAATACCAGTGACCGAGGTAGAACGATCCGGTATACGCAATTTCTTTGGAGGAAGCGGCGAGATTTTCTCATTGGTCTTTTACTAGAAATTCGAGCTTCCTTCTCACTGTTTCTTTTCTTTGCTCAATTCTTACGCTTTATAAGCTCGCTCTCGCCAATATAGCAAACTCTCGAATTTCAAGAATTCGATCAATAGCTTAATGTCTTCATTCAACCCTTCTTCGAATCTTTTACACATTTCACACATTTGGACCCATTCTCGAGCATATTTACTCAACCAGAACAAATTCCCTTTCATACTCAGATACCGATCTATTACCTGTTTCACTCAAGAAATTCTTTTCTTTTCGATCAAGGAACCTCTGGCTGATATATTTCTTTTTAAATTCGTTTTGAAAGAACTCCCATGTAATTTCTTCTTTCGGAACAACTGAAGCTTTAGTATTCCACCAATGGTAAGCTGTGTCTTTTAGTAGTGAAACGGCACATTTTGAACATTCTTACGGTGTACAAGATAAATCCTCCAAAACCCGAGTAGTATTCTCTAACCAAAATTCAGCCCATTTCAGGATCATCATCAGCTAATTTGCTGCGAAATTCTTGGCCCCATATTTCGAATTTTATCAACCGGAGCTTTCCCTTTTCTAATGATTCGGTGCACTGTAGTCTGTGGGATCTCGGGAACAGGTGGAGGAGCAGAGAGGAGCTTGAGTTTCTTTGCACTCTGAGGTTAGTTCTTATGTATTGAGTAAACCATTCATTCATCATTTGAAAGAAGGCTATCTTTGCCTCCTCCCCTTGACCCTCTGTACCGGACCTTCTACTGCTAGTTTCTTCTCTTTGTACTGAAGCCGGAGCATGACTCCCGACTTCCTCAGATTGAACTTCGGTCGGATGACATTACTATAAGAAAAATACAATTTAAACGGTGAGGAGATATCACACTATCAATAATAATTTAAATGGCATGTATAGCTAATCCGTATTTGCTACATCGGTCCTAGAACCGGCTAAACCGTAGCTCTGATACCAACAAATGTAACACCCCCTACCCGTATTCATTATTGGAATAGGGAACGAGGCATTACCGGAGCTTACAATATTTATTTATTTATTTTTTTTTTACTCAATATAACTCCTTTATAAACAATCTAGTCTTCCCTGCAAAATTTTTTTTTAAACCGAGACTAATTCATATCAACCAATCCAATCAACATACCTTCAAAATAGATCCATGCAAATTTATAAGATAACCTCATTACATACTGAAACTAGAAATTTGTTAGCCATACCAATGGCTGACCTTACATTCATTTCATATTAACCTCTACTTTATTAGCTTATACATGCCGTTGATTTCCAAAATAAAGTTTCTTTATATACCGAAATCTTGGGGTTGATAGTGTGATGTGTCTCCCACCGAATCCGACCTCCGAGCTCTTAATACTACAAAATAGAGAAAAGGAAACAGAGTAAGCACTTTGTGCTTAGTAAGCCCATGTAACAAGAATTATACTTACCTAACATTTTCAATATAATGTAATAACCATTTATATATCCATTCAATGCATTATTACCTTAACATTTACAAACTCAACATTCAAGTCACCCAATAATTTTCATATATCAATAATATATACTATCATTGATGAGCTCATCAATACCATAATTTCCATATTTTTTTTATATTTATCCCATTGAATTACTCGGAATTTCGATGGATTTTCAGAGGTACACTTTAGTGTACAAATTCGGGTCCGTCAATTCATATTCATGTGCGCACATTTTCATTTCAGAGAGCACACTCCCGCGAACCTCATCTTTACAATGGGATTACAGTCGAGCTAAATCCTCAGTAATATAAACTCATAGAGTATTGTCGGGATTACGATCCAAAGCTAAATCCTCGCAACGACAATTACTCTAATGAGCTTGGATCTGAATTACCAGTCCAAGCTAAATTCAGACCCTAATTCGGATTACCCGTCAGGGCTAAATCCATTTTCCACATATTCTTCGGGAGGGCTATATCAGGATAGGATCACCCGTCCGGGCTAGATCCTTTTACCGTCAATTCCTTTTCAGAGATCCATCGAATTTTCCTTTCATTCAACCGGGATTTCTTTCCTTTTATCAAATATACCAATGTTTCATCAAATTTCATACAATGGACATTCAAATCATATTCATATCAATAACATACATTTCAAGCATTTAAGAATATAATTCAAGTTACACGAACTTACCTCGATTCTAGTTTGTATACAAAATCTACTAGTCGGAACTTTTTCCTTTCCTCGATTTAGCTTTGTGTTTGAGTTTTCCGGATCTAAATGAATAAATTTAATTATCAATTCAATACATTTCATGTTCACATGTAGCATTCATTATAATTCTATTACTATTTATAGTTCATTCAAAGCTGTCTACTTGAGTCATAGTCACTAAATTATTTATTTTTCGAGCTACAGAACTCCAAATGAAGAACCGTTAATTTTCCATGAAACTAGACTCACATATCTTCACACCATAAAATTTTCATAATTTTTGGCTTAGCCAATTAGTACAGTTTATTCGTTAAAGTTTCCCTGTTTCATTGATTGACAGTTCTGCTATCTCTTCACAAAATCTCAGATATCTCACTGTACAGAATAAAAATAATGTTTTCATTTGTACCATAATAAAATAGACTCACTAAGGATTCTAAGAATATAAACCACTCCCCATAATTATTTTTATTCAATTTTTTATGATTTTTCAAAGTCAGAACAGGGAACCTGAATTCATTCTGACCTTGTCTCACAAAACCTATTATATCTCATGATTTACAATTCTATTGCTTACAACGTTTCTTCCATAAGAAACTAGACTCAATAAGCTTTAATTTAATATTTTTCCATCTTCTAATTCAACTTCTACAATTTATGGTGATTTTTCAAAGTTAGACTACTGCTGCTGTCAAAAACTGTTTTAGTGCAAGCTGGTTATTACCATTTTTCCCCTAAACTTTCAATGAATGATAATTTCGTCCCTGCTCAATTAACCTCTCAATTGAGCTTATTTTTCTCAATTAACACTTTATTATATCACTTTAAACTACTTTATAACCTTTGGAAATCATAATTTCAGTAATAGACTTTAATTCCAAACACTTTCATAATTAGGTCCCAAAATCAATTTCTATTGAAATTACCTAATAAAATCATCTCTTAAACGAATTAAGGCTTAAATTTCATGCTATTTCATCATAAACTTACATAAACCAACCATGGTGGCTTTCAATTTCATCCATGAAATCAAAGACTAATGAATTTAATGATAGGACCTAGTTGTAAAAGTCTTTAAAAACACAAAATTACAAGAAATAGGCAAGGATTCACTTACTTAGTGCAAAAATTATGATATACCAGCTTAGATACCCCTCCTATGGCGTTTTTTGCTGATGAGAGTGAAGAAAAATGAAGAGATTTCTAGATATCCCTATTTAGTCCTAGTTTTATTTAGCAAATTTTGTTATTTTCCCATTTTACCCTTATTTCTCCTTATTTTCTTGCTGATTTCATACCTTTGCCGTCCAGCCCAATTAGACCTTGGGTCTATTTTCCTTTAAGCCCTCTTTATTTTATCATTTAAACTATTTAATCATTTTTCATAATTTTGTATTTGTTACAATTTAGTCCTTTTCATTTAATTACATACTCAAACGTTAAAATTTTCTAACGAAATTTTAATACCACATTACTAACATTTTATAAATATTTATAAAAATATTTCCTACTCAATTTTATGAGATCAAGGTCTCGATACCTTGTTTTTACCCAATTCCTTCAATAATTCCTTTTTCTAACTAACCACTAAATCGGTAAAATTTTTCTATCGATATTTTAATACGATTTTCCTATCATATAAATATTCATGCAAAAATATTAAAATAAATTTCTCTTTAAATCGGATTTATGGTTACGAAACCATTGTTCGATAACCTTGAATTTAGGCCATTACAACTCTTCCCCCCTTTTAAGGATTTTCGTCCTCGAAAATCTTACCAGTAAAGAGGTTTGGATATTGTTTCCTCATTGTCTCCTCCGGTTCCCATGTCGCTTCCTCAATCCCATGCTTTTGCCATAATACTTTCACTAAATTTATCTTTTTATTTCTAAGCTCCTTTGTTTCCCGTACAATATCTTGACCGGTTCTTCCTTTGTAAGTCATATCCAGGTTGAATCTCTCCATCATCGGAGAAATAACATGTGAAGGATCTCGACCGATATTGTCGTAGCATAGATACATGAAAAACATTATGAATTCTATCAAGTTCGGTGGTAATGCCAATCGATAAGCGGCCAGGTCCAATTCTTTCTATAATTTCATATGGCCCGATAAATCTTGGACTCAATTTACCCTTTCGACCAAACAGAGAACTTTCTTCCAAGGAGACACTTTCAGAATACCTTATCACCGACCTGAAATTCAATCTCTTTTCGTCTAAGATCGGCATATGATTTTTGGCGATCGGAAGCTGCTTTTAAACTATCCCGAATAACCTTTACTTTTTCTTCTGCTTTCGGATTAAATCAACCCCATGTATCTTCTTTTTTCGAGAGCTCTGTCCAATATAATGGTGTTCTACAATTTCTACCATACAAAGCTTCATACGGAGCCATTTTAATATCGGGGTGATAAGCGTTATTGTAAGCAAATTCAATCAAAGGTAGATATCTCTCCCAATTACCATCAAACTCTAGTATACAACATCGGAGCATATCTTCCAATACCGAATTACACTTTCAGTTGGCCATCCATGCGAGGATGAAATGCGATCTTTGAAATACATGGCCCGAGTACCCAAGGCTTCTTGCAATTTGTCCCGAAACGAGGCGTAAACCGAGGATCTCTATCTCGATATAATGGAGACAGCACTCCATGTAGCACGATAATCTCAGATATGTACAGTTCAGCCAGGTTTATCTAAAGAATAATCCATACATACCGGAATAAAGTGCGCTGACTTTGTCAATCGATCAACAATCACCCAAATAGCATCTTTTTCCTCGGAGACAACGGTAACCCCGATACAAAATCCATAGTGATTCTTTCCCATTTCCATTCGGTATAGTAATTGGT
Organism: Gossypium bickii; assembly: GCA_025503065.1. Lineage (NCBI taxonomy): Eukaryota > Viridiplantae > Streptophyta > Magnoliopsida > Malvales > Malvaceae > Gossypium > Gossypium bickii. Next base: position 113,388,972 of record CP106717.1, on the reverse strand, counting down.
CAAGTAACCCGAAGAAGGTACGATGTTCAGCTTTAACTTGCTGACATATTAAACATCTTGATACAAACTCAGAAATATCACGTTTCATACCTGGCCACCAGTACGTCTTCTTCAAATCATTATACATTTTATTACTTCCCGGATGTACAGACATAATACCACTATGAGCCTCGTGTAAAATCTTCTGTATGAGCTCTGAATTCTTGGGTACACATACCTATCTACGAATAATAAACAACCATCAATCCCCACTTGAAATTCAGAATCAGTACCTGACTCACATTGTGCCCGTTTAACCTGCAACTTTTCATCATTCTTCTGAGCTTCACATATTTGCTGTAGAAATGTCGGTTTAGCTCTCAACTCAGCTATGACTGAACCATCATCAACCAAAGACAATTGAGCATTCATAGCTCGAAAAGTAAATAGAGATTTTCGGCTTAAAGCATCAGCAACAACATTAGCCTTACCCGGATGGTAATCAATAATCAAATCATAGTCCTTTATCAATTCAAGCCACTGCGCGCTGTCTCAAATTCAAATCTTTTCGTGTCATCAAATATTTCAAGCTTTTATGATCGTATAAATATGACATTTCTCACCGTACAAGTAATGCCGCCATATCTTCAATGCAAATACAATAGCGACTAACTCGAGATCATGTACCGGGTAATTTCTTTCATGTGGCTTAAGTTGTCTTGAAGCATAGGCTATTACTTTACCTTCTTGCATCAAGACACAACCTAAACCATTTAATGAAGCATCACTATAAATAACAAATTCCTTACCGGTTCGAGTTGTACCAACACAGTGCTTTCGTCAATAAATCTTTCAATCGATCAAAACTCACTTTGGCATTCATCAGTCCACTCGAATTTAACATCTTTCGCGCAACAAACGGGTCATCGGAGAAGCTATCATAGAGAACCCCACAAATCTCCGATAATAACCAGCTAAACCCAAGAAACTTCTAACTTCGGATATATTCTTGGTGGACTCCAATTAATAATAGCTGAAATTTTATTCTGGGTCTACCACGATGCCTTGGTGATACAACATGTCCAAGGAAACCCACTTCTGAGCCAAAATTCACATTTCTTGAATTTAGCATAAAGCTTCTTCTCACGCAGGATTTGCAACACTATTCTCAAATGTTCTCGCATGCTCATTTTCATCTCGAGAATAGACTAGAATATCATCAATGAAAACTACAACAAACCTATCTAAGCACGGTCCGAATATCCGATTCATCGATCCATAAATCTGTAGGTGCATTAGTCACCCAAAAGGCATAAACGAAACTCATAATGCCCATACCGGTTACGAAAAAGTTGTTTTCGGTGACATCCGCTCCTTTACCGTGAATGGTAATAGCCCGATCGGAGATCAATCTTTGAGAATATTGTGGCACCTTTCGGTGATCAAATAGATCATCAATCCGGCAACGGGTACTTATTCTTTATAGTTACCTTATTGAGTGCCGATAGTCGATACACAATCTCAAAGACCCGTCTTTCTTTTTCACAAATGTAACCGGAGCACCCCAAGGTGAATGACTCGGTCTAACAAAACCTCTATCAACAAGTTCTGTGAATCGTATCTTTAATTCTTTTAATTGCAGCAGGAGCCATCCGGTATGGAGCTATGGAAATCGGAGTAGTTCAGGAATCAAATCTATAGAGAATTCCACTTCCCTTTCTGGTGGCAACCCGGGTAACTCCTCTCGAAACACATCAAAAAATTCGCATACCACTGGCACTGCCTGTATCTTTGACTCAGATACCTTGGTATCGAGTACATAAGCAAGAAAAGCATCATACCCCTTTTTAACATACCTCTGAGCAGCAATAACTGAAATCACATCAGATAATCCTCTGTCGATCGTCATTTAACCGAGTAATTCGCCATTCGACACTTCAACATAATATATTTACGTTTTTAATTTACTCTCATCATCATTGAGTTAACCAATCCATACCCAATATCACATCAAACTCATCAAATGGTAGTAACATCAAATCAGCCAGGAAACAATAACCTCTTACTATCAGTGGACAATTTTTACAAATTTTATCCACCAAAACAGATTGGCCCAGGGGGTTCGAGACTTTAACCACAAATTCAGTAGGTTCAATAGATAAATCTTTAACACATGCAAGCTTTATACATATATATGAATGCGTAGAACGGGATCAATTAATGCGTAATATCGGTGTCAAGTAAAGAAAATGTACCGAGTAATAACATCGGGTCTTTGAGGCATCTTCTGCCGCACGAATGGCATATGTCCTAGCAGTGCTCGTGTCTCGAGCCCGCCTACGTGTTTTTTGCACTCCTCGGCTACCACTAACATTACCGGATGGTCGAGATGGTCTACCCCTTGAAACTAGATTACTCGGTTTAGATATCTGTTCCACTTCTTTTCACCCTTCTCGGACAATCTCGAGGAAATGGTCAAAAGAACCACATCGGTAACAAGCCCCGCTCTTAAATCGACATTCACCAAAATGAGCTTTATTACAATCATCGGCATCTCACTTTAGGGGTACCAACACCGCCAACACCGGTCGCGATGGAGTGGAAGGTCTTGGATTAATGCGTTGAGAACCTCGTTCTCTGCTGAATACCAGTGACCGAGGTAGAACGATCCGGTATACGCAATTTCTTTGGAGCAGCGGCGAGATTTTCTCATTGGTCTTTTACTAGAAATTCGAGCTTCCTTCTCACTGTTTCTTTTCTTTGCTCAATTCTTACGCTTTATAAGCTCGCTCGCCAATATAGCAAACTCTCGAATTTCAAGAATTCGATCAATAGCTTAATGTCTTCATTCAACCCTTCTTCGAATCTTTTACACATTTCAGCTTCTGACTGGACCCATTCTCGAGCATATTTACTCAACCGAACAAATTCCCTTTCATACTCAGATACCGATCTATTACCCTGTTTCAGCTCAAGAAATTCTTTTCTTTTCTGATCAAGGAACCTCTGGCTGATATATTTCTTTTTAAATTCGTTTTGAAAGAACTCCCATGTAATTTCTTCTTTCGGAACAACTGAAGCTTTAGTATTCCACCAATGGTAAGCTGTGTCTTTTAGTAGTGAAACGGCACATTTCAGACATTCTTCTGGTGTACAAGATAAATCCTCCAAAACCCGAGTAGTATTCTCTAACCAAAATTCAGCCCGCTCAGGATCATCATCAAGCTCGCTGCTCAAATTCTTCTACCCCATATTTTCGAATTTTATCAACCGAGCTTTCCTTTTTTCTATGATTCGATGCACTGTAGTCTGTGGGATCTCGGGAACCGGTGGAGGAGCAGGAGGGGGAGCTTGAGTTTGCTGCACTACAGGGTTAGTTCTTATGTATTGAGTAAACCATTCATTCATCATTTGAAAGAAGGCTATCTTTGCCTCCTCCCCTTGACCCTCTGTACCGGACCTTCTACTGCTAGTTTCTTCTCTTTGTACTGAAGCCGGAGCATGACTCCCAGCCTTCCTCAGATTGAACTTCGTCGGATGACATTACTATAAGAAAAATACAATTTAAGCGGTGAGAGAGATATCACACTATCAATAATAATTTAAATGGCATGTATAGCTAATCCGTATTTGCTACATCGGTCCTAGAACCGGCTAAACCGTAGCTCGATACCAACAAATGTAACACCCCTACCCGTATTCATTATTGGAATAGAGGAACGAGGCATTACTAGGAGCTTACAATATTTATTTATTTATTTTTTTACTCAATATAACTCCTTTATAAACAATCTAGTCTTCCTGCAAAATTTTTTTAAACCGAGACTAATTCATATCAACCAATCCAATCAACATACCTTCAAAATAGATCCATGCAAATTTATAAGATAACCTCATTACATCATGAAACTAGAAATTTGTTAGCCATACCAATGGTGACCTTACATTCATTTCATATTAACCTCTACTTTATTAGCTTATACATGCCGTTGATTTCCAAAATAAAGTTTCTTTATATACCGAAATCTTGGGGTTGATAGTGTGATGTGTCTCCCACCGAATCCGACCTCCGAGCTCTTAATACTACAAAATAGAGAAAAGGAAACAGAGTAAGCACTTTGTGCTTAGTAAGCCCATGTAACAAGAATTATACTTACCTAACATTTTCAATATAATGTAATAACCATTTATATATCCATTCAATGCATTATTACCTTAACATTTACAAACTCAACATTCAAGTCAGTCCAATAATTTTCATATATCAATAATATATACTATCATTGATGAGCTCATCAATACCATAATTTCCATATTTTTTTATATTTATCCCATTGAATTACTCGGAATTTCGATGGATTTTCAGAGGTACACTTTAGTGTACAAATTCGGGTCCGTCAATTCATATTCATGTGCGCACATTTTCATTTCAGAGAGCACACTCCCGCGAACCTCATCTTTACAGCGGGATTACCAGTCCAGGCTAAATCCCCTGTAATATAAACTCATAGAGTATTGTCGGGATTACCAGTCCAGGCTAAATCCCCTGCAACGACAATTACTCTAATGAGCTTGGATCTGAATTACCAGTCCAGGCTAAATTCAGACCCTAATTCGGATTACCCGTCCGGGCTAAATCCATTTTCCACATATTCTTCGGGAGGGCTATATCAGGATAGGATCACCCGTCCGGGCTAGATCCTTTTTACCGTCAATTCCTTTTCAGAGATCCATCGAATTTTCCTTTCATTCAACCGGGATTTCTTTCCCTTTTTATCAAATATACCAATGTTTCATCAAATTTCATACAATGGACATTCAAATCATATTCATATCAATAACATACATTTCAAGCATTTAAGAATATAATTCAAGTTACACGAACTTACCTCGATTCTAGTTTGTATACAAAATCTACTAGTCCGGAACTTTTTCCTTTCCTCGATTTAGCTTTGTGTTTGAGTTTTCCGGATCTAAATGAATAAATTTAATTATCAATTCAATACATTTCATGTTCACATGTAGCATTCATTATAATTCTATTACTATTTATAGTTCATTCAAAGCTGTCTACTTGAGTCATAGTCACTAAATTATTTATTTTTCGAGCTACAGAACTCCAAATGAAGAACCGTTAATTTTCCATGAAACTAGACTCACATATCTTCACACCATAAAATTTTCATAATTTTTGGCTTAGCCAATTAGTACAGTTTATTCGTTAAAGTTTCCCCTGTTTCATTGATTGACAGTTCTGCTATCTCTTCACAAAATCTCAGATATCTCACTGTACAGAATAAAAATAATGTTTTCATTTGTACCATAATAAAATAGACTCACTAAGGATTCTAAGAATATAAACCACTCCCCATAATTATTTTTATTCAATTTTTATGATTTTTCAAAGTCAGAACAGGGGAACCCGAATTCATTCTGACCTTGTCTCACAAAACCTATTATATCTCATGATTTACAATTCTATTGCTTACAACGTTTCTTCCATAAGAAACTAGACTCAATAAGCTTTAATTTAATATTTTTTCCATCTTCTAATTCAACTTCTACAATTTATGGTGATTTTTCAAAGTTAGACTACTGCTGCTGTCAAAAACTGTTTTAGTGCAAGCTGGTTATTACCATTTTTCCCTAAACTTTCAATGAATGATAATTTCGTCCCTGCTCAATTAACCTCTCAATTGAGCTTATTTTTCTCAATTAACACTTTATTATATCACTTTAAACTACTTTATAACCTTTGGAAATCATAATTTCAGTAATAGACTTTAATTCCAAACACTTTCATAATTAGGTCCCAAAAATCAATTTCTATTGAAATTACCTAATAAAATCATCTCTTAAACGAATTAAGGCTTAAATTTCATGCTATTTCATCATAAACTTACATAAACCAACCATGGTGGCTTTCAATTTCATCCATGAAATCAAAGACTAATGAATTTAATGATAGGACCTAGTTGTAAAAGTCTTTAAAAACACAAAATTACAAGAAATAGGCAAGGATTCACTTACTTGGTGCAAAAATTATGATATACCAGCTTAGATACCCCTCCTATGGCGTTTTTGCTGATGAGAGTGAAGAAAAATGAAGAGATTTCTAGATATCCCTATTTAGTCCTAGTTTTATTTAGCAAATTTTGTTATTTTCCCATTTTACCCTTATTTCTCCTTATTTTCTTGCTGATTTCATACCTTTGCCGTCCAGCCCAATTAGACCTTGGGTCTATTTTTTCCTTTAAGCCCTCTTTATTTTATCATTTAAACTATTTAATCATTTTTCATAATTTTGTATTTGTTACAATTTAGTCCTTTTCATTTAATTACATACTCAAGCGTTAAAATTTTCTATGAAATTTTAATACCACATTACTAACATTTTATAAATATTTATAAAAATATTTCCTACTCAATTTTATGAGATCAAGGTCTCGATACCTTGTTTTTACCCTATTCCTTCAATAATTCCTTTTTCTAACTAACCACTAAATCGGTAAAATTTTTCTATCGATATTTTAATACGATTTTCCTATCATATAAATATTCATGCAAAAATATTAAAATAAATTTCTCTTTAAATCGGATTTATGGTTACGAAACCATTGTTCCGATAACCTTGAATTTAGGCCATTACAGGGAATGTCAGAGAAAGCCCTTGCTTATCGACAACCAACACACAATAGATCTACCACCTGACAAACCACACTAACAAGTCACCACCAAGCAAATGAGTCCTTGCGGTTGAAAATATGTTTGCCTATACTTGCGGTTGAAAATATTTGATCATTTACCTCTTGGATCAAGAGTTGTTAGTTTGACTGGTCCGACCACCGTTCTAGTTTTGAAAACATCAACAAATTTGATAATTCAGACATCACTTTTGACAAAAAAAAAAAACTTTCGGAACTATTTTATGAATTGTAATTTACTTCAAGGGCTAATGTACAAATAGAGCCATTTTTCATCGCCACGTGGCTTATAGTGGTATTTTACTTTCGAGGCCTTGCGAGCTTGATTGTTGGCTGGGCCGAAGTCCAATACATTATGGGCTTGATTATTACCTTTAAAATAATAAAATTTATTTGTATTGACGACTACACCATTAGTTTCAAAGGTTCTTTTTAAGTATCAATTTTACTTTAGATTAAATTAATAATTAAATAAAAAATAAAAAAGAAGGCTTACTAATTAGGGCAATTTACCAGAAACAATCCAAAAATTTGAAAAATTACGGAAAAGGGCCGGGTTGAAAAAATTTACGGAAAATGACCATTCCCCCAAAAACGAGTCCACGTCAGCTCGTTTTTGGGGATCTGAGACTAAAAGCGCGCCCGTGGGGCGCGTTTTTGTCCACCTCAGCAAAAACACGTCCACATAGGCGCGCTTTTGCTGAGGTGGACAAAGCGCGTCCTACAAGGCGCGCTTTAGCCCGTGTTTTTAAAAAAAAAAAACTATTCTCGAATATTTTAAAAATTTACGAGAATAAACCTTTATAAAGGCTCAAAGTGACAACACCATTTTTTTTAAGGTGTCATCAATTAATAAGGAAATATAACTTACAAAAGAAATCTTTATATAGACCCAAAGTCTCATTTCCCTTGCTTTCTTGAGTAAAGTGGGATATGAGATATGTGTATTTATAGACTCATGAACAGTTTTAGAAATTGTTCCTAAACAAATGGGATTCCTTCCTCTTTTAACTAACAACATGAGATGATATGCTACACTATATGATTTTTTACAAAACAATTTCTCTTTTTTTTAAATTTTTTAATATTTTCTTATATTATAAAAACAAAAACAAAACAACTCAAATATATTTTATAAATATATTTCATTTTTCTTATATTATAAAATACGCTTTCTTTTATGTTTGTTGTTAATGATATATATTTCATTTTTCCTTGTAATGATCCCATTCTCCCACACTGCTAAACAGTTCTACAAATATGATATGTTTTCCGCTATTTACTTAACATATAAAATTTTATGTTTAGTTTTGTACTATATATCTTTACTAATATTAATTTTTTAATAAATTTGGTATTATCACAAACTAAATTAGATATTTCTATGGGGTTATCATTTTATATAGAATAATAGTAAAAATATATACATGTTAGGTTTTCAACCTACGTCTTTATAATTTGTAATATTTATATTTTACTATTCAACTAATTAAACCTCATTTAGTATTTATATCCATTTTTTAAAATATATTTGTTAAATAATTTTACTTGTCACCCACATCATGAGTATGCTATAATTTAATATAAATAAAGTGTTTTATCGAATTGGTATCTCGAGATAACCAACATTAACTCGATTAAAAAAAGGAGTCAAAATAGCATATTAGTAGTTATTTAAATCACTTATTTTTTTAAATATAATAAAAATTCACAAATTATAAAATTCGAATATGGGTAGTTGAAAAGCATAAGGTCTCAACCATGCAAATAAACTTTATTAGTAGTAACAAACTCACTAAGAAACTTCATTAGTAGCATAGATATCAACTTTTTTTTTACAAAAAAAATACTAGTGAAAGTATCATAAATTAAAATTATTTTTATTTCTTTCCCCTAAATAATGGAGGTGATATATCACTAATAATATTTTTTCATTTCATTTTATTTTTCATATTTCATCTATCTTGTATCGAAACGAAAAAGAAAAAAGTAATTTCTTTTATTTTCTTTTTGTTTTTTGTTAATTATAAAAAGTGAAATGTCTCTTAAATTGCGTTGATGGAAAAATAAAAGCAGTGTCAATAAAGCTTCCTAAGCAAATAAATAAATAAAAATTGGAGAATTCTATAATAAAAAAATTGTATTGCAATTTCTTTTTAAAAGTAAAAATTAGGAGGAAAAAGGGTTATACAAAATTCTAACCCTTAAGTCTCATGCAGATCAATTTGTTGATGGAACGAACGGGTTTGTAACACCCCCTACCCATATTCGTTGTCAGAATAAGGTACGGGGCATTACCGGAGTTTACAAATTTTTTTTTTTTGAAACCGAAACCATTCTAATTCAACATATTTTCAAAATAAAATTCATGCATATCTATAAAATAATTTCAACACATAAGCCATATCAGTGGCTAACCTTATATTCATTTCATATTAACATTTATTTTATTAGCTTATACATGCCATTGATTTCCAAAATAAGTTTCTTAAAATACCGAAATACTGGGGTTGATAGTGTGATGAGTCTCCCACCGATCTGACCTCCGAGCTCTTAACACTACAAAATAGGGAAAAAGGAAAATAGGGTAAGCACTTTGTTCTTAGTAAGCCCATGTAACAAGAATTATACTTACCTAGTATAATCAATACAAGCAATAAACATTCGTATACTCACTCAATGCATTATTTCCCTAGTATTCACAAACTCAACATCGAAGTTAGTCCATTAATTTTCATCTATCAATAGTATACATGCCATGATTGATGAGCTCATCAATGTCATGATTTCCATTTCCTTGTTATTTTTCCATATTTATCCCGTTAAATTACTCGGAATTTCGATGGATTTTCAGAGGTACACTTTAGTGTACAAATCCGGATCCGTCAATTCATATTCATGTGCGCACATTTTCATTTCAGAGAGCACACTCCCGCGAACCTCATCTTTTACACGGGATTACGATCAGCTAAATCCTCGCAATATAAACTCATAGAGTATTGTCGGGATTACCATCCAAAGCTAAATCTCGCAAGCGACAATTACTCTAATGAGCTTGGATCCGAATTACCAGTCCAGCTAAATTCGAGACCTAATTCGGATTACCCGTCTGGGCTAAATCCATTTTCCACATATTCTTCGGGAGGGCTATATCAGGATAGGATCACCCGTCCGGGCTAGATCCTTTTTTACCGTCAATTCCTTTTCAGAGATCCATCGAATTTTCCTTTCATTCAACCGGGATTTCTTCTTTCTTTTTTTTTAATCAAATATACCAATGTATCATCAATTTTCATACAATGAAAATTCAAATCATATTCACATCAATACCATACATTTCAAGCATTTAAGAATATAATTCAAGTTACATGAACTTACCTCGATACTAGTTCGTTTATAAAATCTACTAATCCGGGACTTTTTCCTTTCCTCGATCTAGCTTTGTATTTGAGTTTTCCGGATCTAAATAAATAAATTCAATCATCAATTCAATACATTTCATGTTCACATGTAGCATTTTCTATAATTCTATTATTATTTTTAGCTTATTCAAAGCTGTCTACTTGAGTCATAGTCACTAAATTATTTATTTCTCGAGCTACAGAGCTCCAAATGAAGAACCGTTAATTTTTCCTGAAACTAGACTCACGTATCTTCTTCTCATAAAATTTTCAGAATTTTTGGTATGGCCAATCAATACCAGATTATTCTTAAAGTTTCCCCTGTTTTACTGTTTGACTGTTCTGACCTCTCTTCACTACGAATCAAATTACTCTTCGTACAGAATTCATATGACCTTTTTATTTATTTAATTTGAAAATAGACTCATTCAGAATTCTAAACATATAAAGTTAAGCCCCTAATTATTTTTCTCCAATTTTTTATGATTTTTCAAAGTCAGAACAGGGGATCCCAAAATCCCTCTGAACCAGTCTTACAAAAATATAAATATCTCAAATTACAGAATTCCTTTGCTTTCCATGTTTCTTTCATATGAAAATAGACTCAATAAGCTTTAATTTCATATCTCATTCAACTTCTAATTCCACTTCTACGATTTTTAGTGATTTTTCAAATTTACTCTACTGCTGCTGTCCAAAACAGTTTTGTTATAGCTTATTTTACAATTAAATCCTTTACCCAATTCGAACTTCAAATTCTTTCAATTAAACCACTAATTCATCATTTTATTCATCATATGCTATATTCAAAAACTCTGAAACTTCAAAAATTTCAACTTAAATTCATCAAAACTTTGTTCTAAAACTTATAAAGTATCAAAATTAAAAGAAAAGGACTAAATTAACTTACCAAATTAAACTCCAAGCTTTAAAAACGATATTATCCTTCTTTTTTTTTTTCTTTCGTTTCTCTTCTTCTTTCTCCCTTCACGTTTGCTCTCTGTTTCTTCCTTTGTTTTTATCCCTTTTGTTTCTTTTCTCCTTTCTTTATATATATAATAATAATATAATAATATAATAATATAATAATATAATAATAAACTAAAAATCTCAGATTTTTCTTCAATTAACCGCCTCAATCTAAACAAAATGGCTTAATTACCATTTTGGTCCTTTATACTTTCTTTTAATCTATAATTAAACTTTTACTTTCATTTCAATTTAGTCCTTTTCATTTAATTACCTACCCAAACGTTAAAATTTTCTAACGAAAGTTTAATACCACATTACTAACATTTTATAAATATTTATAAAAATATTTCCTATCATATAAAGACTCATGCAAACATATTGAAATAAATTTCTATTTAAATCGGATTTATGGTTGCGAAACCATTATTCCGATAATCTTGAATTTAGGCCATTACAACTCTCCCCCCCTTTTAAGGATTTTCGTCCTCGAAAATCTTACCAGTAAAGAGGTTTGGATATTGTTTCCTTATTGCCTCCTCCGGTTCCCATGTCGCTTCCTCGATCCTGTGTTTTTGCCACAATACTTTCACCAAATTTATTTTTTTTATTTCTAAGCTCCTTTGTTTCCCGTGCCAATATCTTGATCGGTTCTTTCTTGTAACTCATATCTCGGTTGAATCTCCATACATCGGAAATAACATGTGAAGGATCTCGACCGATATCGTCGTAGTATAGACACATGAAAAACATTATGGATTCTATCAAGTTCTGGTGGTAATGCCAACCGATAAGCGACCGGTTCAATTCTTTCTATGATCTCATATGGCCCAATAAATCTTGGACTCAATTTACCTTTTCGACCGAACCGGAGAACTTTCTTCCAAGGAGACACTTTCAGAAATACCTTGTCACCGACCTGAAATTCAATCTCTTTTCGTTTAAGATCGGCATATGATTTTTGGCGATCGGAAGCTGCTTTTAAACTATCCCGAATAACCTTTACTTTTTCTTCTGTTTCCCGAATTAAATCAACCCCATGTATCTTCTTTTCACTGAGCTCTGTCCAATACAATGGTGTTCTACATTTTCTACCATACAAAGCTTCATATGGAGCCATTTTAATACTGGACTGATAACTGTTATTGTAAGCAAATTCAATCAAAGGTAGATACCTCTCCCAATTACCTTTAAACTCTAGTGTACAACATCGGAGCATATCTTCCAATACTTGAATTACACGCTCAGATTGGCCATCTGTCTGAGGATGAAATGCACGATCTTGAAATACAACTGAGTATCCAAAGCTTCTTGCAATTTATCCCAGAAACGAGACGTAAATCGGGGATCTCTATCTGATATAATGGAGATAGGCACTCCATGTAGCCTGACAATCTCAGATATGTACAATTCAGCCAGTTTATCTAAAGAATAATCCATACGTACCGGAATAAAGTGTGCTGACTTTGTCAATCGGTCAACAATCACCCAAATAGCATCTTTTTTCCTCGGAGACAACGGTAACCCCGATACAAAATCCATAGTGATTCTTTCCCATTTCCATTCCGGTATAGTAATTGGCTGAAGTAACCCCGAAGGTACCTGATGTTCTGCTTTAACCTGTTGACATATCAAACATCTTGATACAAACTCAGAAATATCACGTTTCATACCTGGCCACCAGTACATCTTTTTCAAATCATTATACATTTTATTACTTCCCGGATGTACAGACATAGTACCACTGTGAGCCTCGTGTAAAATTTTCTGTATGAGCTCTGAATTCTTGGGTACACATACCTTACCTCTGAATAATAAACAATCATCAACCCCAACTTGAAATTCAGAGTCAGTACCTGACTCACATTGTGCCCGTTTAACCTGTAACTTCTCATCATTCTTACGAGCTTCACATATTTCTTTGTAGAAATGTCGGTTTAACTCTCAATTCAGCTATGATTGAACCATCATCGATCATTAACTGTAGGGTATTCATAACTCGTAAAGCAAAGCAGAGATTTTTGACTCAAAGCATCAGCCACAACATTAGCCTTACCGGATGATAATCAATAATCAAATCATAGTTTTTATCAGTTCAAGCCACTGCTGTTGTCTTAAATTCAGATCTTTTCGTGTCATCAAATACTTCAAGCTTTTATGATCGTATAAATATGACATTTCTCACCGTACAAATAATGTCGCCATATCTTCAATGCAAAAACAATAGCAAATGCTAACTCAAGATCATGTACTTAGGATAATTTCTTTCATGTGGTTTAAGTTGTCTTGAAGCATAGGCTATTACTTTACCTTCTTGCATCAAGACACAACCTAAACCATTTAATGAGGCATCACTTTGTAAATAACAAATTCCTTACCCGGTTGAAATTTGCACTAATATCGGTGCTTTTGTTAGTAGATCTTTCAATCGGTTGAAACTCTCACGACATTTATCATCCACTCGAACTTTACATCTTTACGTAATAATCGAGTCATCGGAGAAGCTATCATAGAGAATCCTGCACAAATCTCCGATAAGAACCAGCTAAACCCAAGAAACTTCTAACTTCGATCTGATCTTGGTGGACTCCAATTGACAATAGTGAGATTTTACTTGGATCTACCCCGATGCCTTCAACGGATACAATATGTCCAAGAAAACCCACTTCTCAAGCCAAAATTCACATTTCTTGAATTTAGCATATAATCATTTCTCTCGCAGAATTTGCAACACAATTCTCAAATGTTCTCGTATGTTCTTCTTCATCTCGAGAATAAACCAAAATATCATCAATGAATACTACCACAAATCTGTCTAAATACGGTTTGAATATCCGATTCATTAAATCCATAAATCTGCGCAGTGCATTAGTCAACCCAAATGGCATAACTAGAAACTCATAATGCCCGTGCACAGTTCCAAAAATTTGTCTTTGGTACATCTGACTCCTTTACTCGTAACTGATAGTAGCCCGATCGGAGATCTATCTTTGAAAATACAGTGGCACCTTTCAACTGATCAAATAAATCATCAATTCGGGGCAACGGATACTTATTCTTTATAGTTACCTTATTGAGCTGTCGATAGTCAATACACAATCTCAAAGACCCATCTTTTTTTTTCACAAACAGAACCGGAGCACCCCAAGGTGAATGACTCGATCGGACAAAACCTCTATCAACAAGTTCTGAATCGCGTGTCTTTAATTCCTTTAATTCTATAGGAGCCATTCGGTACGGAGCTATAGAAATCGGAGTAGTCCCGGAATCAAATCTATAGAAAATTCCACTTCTCTTTCTGGTGGCAACCCTGGTAACTCTTACGAAACACATTAGAAAATTCGCATACTCACTGGATGCTCGCTTGAATTTTTGACTCGAATACCTTGGTGTCTAATACATAAGCAAGAAAAGCATCATACCCCTTTTTGACATACCTACGAAAAAGTAATAAGCGAAATCACATCAAATAATCCCTCGTCGATCGGATTTAACCGAAGTAATTCACCATTGTGACACTTCAACACAATATATTTACATTTACATAGTTTACTCTTTGCATCATCTTTGAGTTAACCAATCCATGCCCAATATCACATCAAACTCATCAAATGGCGGTAACATCAAATCGGCCAGAAACAATAACCTCTTACCATCGGTGGACAATTTTTACAAATTTTATCCACCAAAATAGATTGGCCAAAGGGGTTCGAGACTTTAACACAAATTCGATGAGGTTCAACAGATAAATCTTTTACGCATGCAAGTTTTACACATATATATGAATGCGTAGGCGGGATCAATCAATGCGATAATATCGGTTTCAAGTAAAGAAAATGTACGATAATAACATGGTCTTTGAGGCATCTTCTCCGCAGTGCGCATGATATATGTCCTAGGAGGCGCTCGTGTCTCGTGCCTAATTGCGGTATCTTTTGTAGCTCCTCGGCTACCACCGACATTCTGGGATGGTCGAGATGGTCTACCCTCAAAGATGGATTGCTTGGCTTCGATATATATTCGACTTCTTTTTCACTTCTTTTCGGACAATCTCGAGGAAATGGTCAAAAGAACCACATCGGTAACAAGCCCCGCTCTTAAATCGACATTCACCAAAATGAGCTTTATTACAATGCGGCATCTCGGCTTAGGGGTACCAACACACGCCAACACCGGTCACCGATGGAGTGGAAGGTCTTGAATTAGTCTTGCTGTGAACCTCGCACTCTATCCAGAATACCAGTGGTTGAGGTAGAACGATCCAGTACTTCTTCAATTTCTTTGGAGCAGCGGCGAGATTTTTCCATTGGTTTTTACTAAAAATTCGAGCTTCCCTCTCACTGTTTCTTTTCTTTGCTCCATTCTTACGCTTTATAAGCTCGTTACGCTAGTGCAAAGAAAACTCTCGAATTTCAAAAATTCCAAGCAAGTAGCTTAATTTCTTCACTCAACCCTTCTTCAAATCGTTTGCACATTTCGACTTCCATTGTACCCATTCTCGAGCATATTTACTCAACAAGAACAAATTCTCTTTCATACTCGAATCTCGATCTATTGCCTGTTTCACTCAAGAAATTCTTTTCTTTTCGATCAAGGAATCTCGGGTGATATATTTCTTTTTGAACTCGATGCGGAAGAATTCCCATGTAATTTCTTCTTTCGGAACAAGCTGAAGCTTTAGTATTCCACCAATGATAAGTTGTGGTCTTTTAGCGATTGAAACGGCACATTTCAAACATTCTTACGGTGTGCAAGATAATTCCTCCAAAACCCGAGTAATATTTTCTAACCAAAATTCAGCTCGTTCGGGATCATCATCAGCTCGCTGCTTTCGAAATTCTTCAAACCCCATATTTTCGGATTTTATCAATAGAGCTTTTCCTTTTACGATGATTCAGTACCTATACCCTGTGGAATCTCGGGAACCGGTGGAGGAACAGGAGGGGAGCTTGAGTTTCTTTGCCTTTGTAGGGTTAGTTCTTATATATTGGGTAAACCATTCATTCATCATTTGAAAGAAGGCTATTTTTGCCTCCTCCCTTGACCCTCTATAGGGCCTTCTATCTGCTAGTTTCTTCTCTTTGTATTGAAGCGGGAGCATGACTCCCAGACTTCCTCAGTTGAGCTCGGTCGGATGACATTACTATAAGGAAAACACAATTTAAGCGGTTAGGAGGTATCACACTATCAAAAAAAAAAAATTTAAATGGCATGTATAGCTAATCCGTATTCACTATATCGGTCCTAGAACCGACTAAATCGTAGCTCTGATACCAACAAATGTAACACCCCTACCCGTATTCGTTGTCGAATAAGGTGCGGGCATTACTAGGAGTTTACAAATTTTTTTTTTTTTGAAACCGAAACCATTCTAATTCAACATATTTTCAAAATAAAATTCATGCATATCTATAAAATAACTTCAACACATAAGCCATATCAGTGGCTAACCTTATATTCATTTCATATTAACATTTATTTTATTAGTTTATACATGCCATTGATTTCCAAAATAAGTTTCTTAAAATACGAAAATTTGGGGTTGATAGTGTGATGAGTCTCCCACCGATCGACCTCAGAGCTCTTAACACTACAAAAGCAGGGAAAAGGAAATAGGGTAAGCACTTTGTGCTTAGTAAGCCCATGTAACAAGAATTATACTTACCTAGTATAATCAATACAAGCAATAAACATTCGCATACTCACTCAATGCATTATTTCCTAGTATTCACAAACTCAACATCCAAGTTAGTCCATTAATTTTCATCTATCAATAGTATACATGCCATGATTGATGAGCTCATCAATGTCATGATTTCCATTTCCTTGTTATTTTTCCATATTTATCCCGTTAAATTACTCGAATTTCGATGGATTTTCAGAGGTACACTTTAGTGTACAAATCCGGATCCGTCAATTCATATTCATGTGCGCACATTTTCATTTCAGAGCACACTCCCGCGAACCTCATCTTTACAAATGGATTACGGTCGAGCTAAATCTCGCAATATAAACTCATAGAGTATTGTCGGGATTACGAGTCGAGCTAAATCCTCGCAGCGACAATTACTCTAATGAGCTTGGATCCGAATTACAGTCCAGGCTAAATTCGAACCTAATTCGGATTACCCGTCAGGGCTAAATCCATTTTCCACATATTCTAGGGAGGGCTATATCGAGATAGGATCACCCGTCCGGGCTAGATCCTTTTTACCGTCAATTCCTTTCGAGAGATCCATCGAATTTTCCTTTCATTCAACCGGGATTTCTTCTTTCTTTTTTTTTAATCAAATATGCCAATGTATCATCAATTTTCATACAATGAAAATTCAAATCATATTCACATCAATACCATACATTTCAAGCATTTAAGAATATAATTCAAGTTACATGAACTTACCTCGATACTAGTTCGTTTATAAAATCTACTAATCCGGGACTTTTTCCTTTCCTCGATCTAGCTTTGTATTTGAGTTTTCCGGATCTAAATAAATAAATTCAATCATCAATTCAATACATTTCATGTTCACATGTAGCATTTTCTATAATTCTATTATTATTTTTAGCTTATTCAAAGCTGTCTACTTGAGTCACAGTCACTAAATTATTTATTTCTCGAGCTACAGAGCTCCAAATGAAGAACCGTTAATTTTTCCTGAAACTAGACTCACGTATCTTCTTCTCATAAAATTTTCAGAATTTTTGGTATGGCCAATCAATACCAGATTATTCTTAAAGTTTCCCTGTTTTCTTGTTTGACTGTTTCGACCTCTCTTCACTACTGAATCAAATTACTCTTCGTACAGAATTCATATGACCTTCTTATTTATTTCATTTGATTCTAAACATATAAAGTTAAGCCCCTAATTATTTTTCTCCAATTTTTTTATGATTTTTCAAAGTCAGAACAGGGGATCCCGAAATCCCTCTGAACCAGTCTTACAAAAATATAAATATCTCAAATTACAGAATTCCTTTGCTTTCCATGTTTCTTTCATATGAAAATAGACTCAATAAGCTTTAATTTCATATCTCATTCAACTTCTAATTCCACTTCTACGATTTTTAGTGATTTTTCAAATTTACTCTACTGCTGCTGTCCAAAACAGTTTTGTTATAGCTTATTTTACAATTAAATCCTTTACCCAATTCTAACTTCAAATTCTTTCAATTAAACCACTAATTCATCATTTTATTCATCATATGCTATATTCAAAAACTCTGAAAACTTCAAAAATTTCAACTTAAATTCATCAAAACTTTGTTCTAAAACTTATAAAGCATCAAAATTAAAAGAAAAGGACTAAATTAACTTACTAAATTAAACTCCAAGCTTTAAAAACTATATTATCCTTTTTTTTTTTTCTTTCTTTTCTCTTCTTCTTTCTCCCTTCACGTTTGCTCTCTGTTTCTTCCTTTGTTTTTATCCCTTTTGTTTCTTTTCTCCTTTCTTTATATATATATATAATATAATAATATAATAATATAATAATAAACTAAAAATCTCAGATTTTTCTTCAATTAACCGCCTCAATCTAGATAAAATGGCTTAATTGCCATTTTGGTCCTTTATACTTTCTTTTAATCTATAATTAAACTTTTACTTTCATTTCAATTTAGTCCTTTTCATTTAATTACCTACCCAAACGTTAAAATTTTCTAACGAAAGTTTAATACCACATTACTAACATTTTATAAATATTTATAAAAATATTTCCTATCATATAAAGACTCATGCAAACATATTGAAATAAATTTCTATTTAAATCGGATTTATGGTTGCGAAACCATTATTCCGATAATCTTGAATTTAGGTCATTACAGGGTTTGAATCCATATATAACAAGAATTCATACAAATTTATATGTTAATAATTATTTTTTAAATTATATTAGATTATGCAACTAAATTAGTAATTTATTGAATTTTTTTTTTAAATTTATGCTTTTTTAGCCTTTAAATTTACCTCTTTTTGTCAAATCACGAATAAAAAATTAATATTTTTTAAACTTTACTGATGTTACATATATGTAGATGACATATCAACATTTAATTAATTTTTTAAAATTTAAAAATTTAAAAAATATAAAAGTAATATTAAAAAATAATAAAAATATTTTAATTATACCTTTTTTAATTATATTAGAATGTATGATATCTACTTGCGGGTGGGGAATATATCTAAAATCAACATCACCACCAAAGATTAAACTCTTATTTGAGTTGTTTTGTTTCTTGTTTTTTACAATATAAGAAAATGTTAAATAAATTTTTAAAAAAAAGAGAAATTGTTTTGTAAAAAAAAAAATCAAATATAGTGTAGCATGTCATCTCATGTTGTTAGTTAAAAGAGGAAGGAATCCCACATTGTTTAGGAACAAGCTGCAAAACTATTCATGAGTCTATAAATACACATATCTCATATCCCACTTTACTCAAGAAAACAAGGGAAATGAGACTTTGGGTCTATATAAAGATTTACTTTCTAAGTTATATTTCCTTATTAATTGATAACACCTTAAAAAAAATGGTGTTGTCACTTTGAGCCTTTATAAAGGTTTATTCTAGTAAATTTTTAAAATATTCGAGAATTGTTTTTTTTTTAAAAACACGGGCAAAGCGCGCCTTGTAGGACGCGCGCTTTGTCCCACCACAAAGAAAAGCGCCACGTGGGACGGCGTTTTTTTTGAGGTGGACAAAAACGCGCCCTACGGGCGCGCTTTTAGTCTGTATCCCCAAAAGCGCTACCGGCGTGGACGCGTTTTTGGGGGAAATGGCCATTTTCCATAAATTTTTTTCAACCCGGCCCTTTTCGGTAATTTTCGAAAATTTTAGGCTTTTTCTGGTAAATTGCCCTACTAATTAAGCCAATTTAATTATACCTAAAATTGTTAAGGATTAAAAAAGTATATATCGAAGTTCCAATTGATACAAACTTCAATGACAGTAAAAGCAGGTAGAAAAAACTTAAATTTTAACCCTTAAATTTACGTTATTTGTTAAAATATTTAAAATAAATGGAAAAGTTGACATTTGGTAATTTTGTAGATGTGGCAATTTATATGTATGTCATGTCAATAATTAATTATTATTTTAAAAATAAAAAAATATATGTTTATACTTTTTAATAAATTTAATTTTTTTAAATATTTTTTTATAGTTTTTTGAATTTTTAAATTAAAAATTAGTTAATTGTTGACGTGACATTCACAAGTATAACACTTCAGTAAAGTTAACATATGTTAACCTTTTCAATAATTTTAAAGTAATTTGACAAATAACATAAATTTAAAAACTAAAATATATAAAAAAAATTAGCATTAAACTACCACAGTCAAATTTTTATTTTCCAATCCTTTATTTGGTCTTTCAACTTTATTAAAAAGATTATTGTAGCTATTCATTCAATTTTTTTGTCTAATCACCCCAAAACGAATGAAAAATTTAATGTTTTTTTAACTTTACTTACGTTACATGCACGTGGATTGCCACATGGATAACACATCAGTATTTAATTAATTTTTTTAAAATTTTAAAAATTCAAAAAAATTATAAAAACTATTTTTAAAATTAAAAATTATTAAAAAATTATTAAACATTTTATTCTTTAAAAAATAATTTTAAAAGATTAATTAAATGCTAACATGATAACATGTCAGTAAAGTTAACAAACACTAACTTTTTTAATTTATTTTATGGTGATTTGATAAAAATACAAATTTAATGGTTAAATAGACAAAAAAAATTTAAATAAATGGTTAAGATAATTTTTTTTATAATTCCCTTATTTTAACATAATATTCTCATTCTACTTTTAAAACTATATCCTATTTGATTTTTTTTTTTTTTCAAAATTTTCTTCTTCAACATAACCCCAATTAGTCAACAAAAGAGTATAAAATATTTAAAAATAAACCCTATGTTGGGGTTGATTAGATTCATCTTATAGTTACATTAATAGATTTCAAAAATTGGAACCATCTTGATTTAATGAAATAAAATAGCTTCTAAATCGCGATTCTATCCAACTTATGAGCATCTCTATGATTAATCTAGGAGAAAAAATAATTGTTGGGGATGATTTTCCTCAGTCGTGAGTCAGCTTGTTAATAGGTCTTTTTCGGCTTTTGATCATTGTGGGGTTATTTTATTCGAAGATTCAAGTTTCTACTCCGAGCACTTGGCACCCCTTGTTGGGCTTTCCGTTGCTAGAAATAGTGCCCTTATCCCCTCATTTTGTGTGCAATGAATTGCTTTTCTTTTCTTTTTAAAAAAAGCTATAAAATTGTTGATTGAATCTTAACTCAGTTGGCATCGATATTGTTACTAATGCAAGACGACGTGGATTCAAGTGCGTTGAAACTCACTTATCTTATTATTTAAGAATTGAAAAAGATAAATTCGCGATATTAATATTATTTTCCATAACATATTTTATTTATGAGATGCATCCATCAAAGTATAAATTAAAGCAAATTTGAATAGACAATAATATTGTCCTCTTGCTTATAGTGGTTGGTTATAAAAAAATCAAAACAAATCCAATTATAATTTAAAAGCAAAAATAGACTTATAATTGTCAAACAAAGCTGCCTGGTGCCTATATATGTAGGACTAATCCTCAAATAATTTAAATTAAAGGGTCTAAAAAGAAATAAAAATCTTTCCAACCCAAAGTTGAATGACTTTGAAACCTCACTATAATGGACAAGTTTCTCTTGTCTCTATTTTTCCTTTTCCCCCCTAAAAGCACCTAAAAGAAAGATATGTTTGAATGAATACTATTTGCTTAATATTCAATATTTAGACTTATTAATTTTAATATATATAATAAAATTATATTTAATTTATTGTTTAATAATTATAACTTTTTTATTCATTAAAATTTTATATATATTCATTTTAGCATTTTTTAATGTTTACATTATAGTAGATTTAATATTTTATGTGTTATAAATAACAAGATATAAAACATTACAAACTTAAAAATCAAGCTAGGTTGAGCTTGGGCCTTAAATGTTTAAGCCCAAACTTGGCCCATATTTTAAACGAGCTTTATTTTTTTTACCAAAACCCATTTTTTAAACTAGATATTTTTACTCGAGCGTTCCTAAATTTCGAATAAACCTTCGAAGTTGAACAAATAACCTACCTATAAACAGGTCTAATGAAGGTTAGCAAATCACCCCTTCATATTTCTATTATATTCGTTTTATTCTTATGTGTTAAAATTATATTTAAAATATTATAAATTGTATGTTGGCATAATAATTTTTTTGGCCCTTAAAGTCTAAAAAAAAAAAGTTATTTAATACCTTTATTTAATTTTTCGATTCTTTTAGCTCTTGAATTTGCATTTAATGTTTAAAAATAATTTTTATGTTTTTTGAAATTTTAAAATTTTAAAAAATTATTTAAATGCTGATGTATCATCTATGTGACAATCCACGTGTATTCCACGCCAGTAAAGTGAAAAAACGTTAACTTTTCCATCCATTTTAAAGTGATTTGACAAAAAAACAAAAAGTTTAAAGACTGAAAAAGATGAAAAATTAAATAAAGAATTAAAATGACTTATCATTATGACTTGTTGTATAAAATCATTACGTTTAATTATTTATTTTATATCATGTGATCGTATCTGGATTTACTAATATATATAGTAACTACCCTAATCCTAAATTGTAACTTTTTATAATTTTATACACCGAAATGAAATTAAAGAAATGGGATAATTAATTATGGGATCACATAATTAATTTATAATCTCTTCAGTATCACATGTAATAAAGTTCATTTACTGACGAACAAACAAATCAAACAAAAGCAAAAAAACAAAAAACAAAAAAAATAAATAAATGTGTTGCCCATTAATATAATAATATATTTGTTAATTAATATTCTCAATAAATATTAATTAATACAATATGAAGATTCTCTTTTAATTATGACATATGTGCCACAGAATTTTGCATACCACGTTACTTACGGCTGTGAAAGCTCCTCTTCCATTGGGGGCATTTCTATTTTTAAATATATTTTTAAATAAAAGTTTGAATTATTTATTAATAAAAATAACAACGTATCGTGTAAGGATATAGACAGACGGTAAGTAAAATATTAAAAAAAAAAAAATCTCACAATCAGAGTAAAATCGAAAGAAAGCCCAACCACCTCTGTTGAGTTCCATCCCCGTAAATCAATGAAACCTTTGAAACGTCCAGCTTCAGAGTAGGGAAAATCCTGCCGTCGTGCCCTATAGCAGATGAGAGAGGTTCACGTCTCCAGCGACGGTCTGCTCGGACAGAGCAACACATCCAACAAAACACCACCCTTGGCTCCCAGTCACACTATTACCAATCGTCCAGATTTGAACTACCAGCCCCCTCCACTATCATTATTATGGAGAAAGCACTCGTCTAGCAGGAACGACTCCACGTTAAAAGAAAATAAATCTGAATTTAGATAAAAATATAACAAAAAAATCAATTAGAATTAATAATTTAATTCTTTTAAAAAATTAAAAAATAATTAGAAATAAAGAAAGAAAAGGTAAGAAAAAATTATTAAAAAGTAAACAAATAAGGGATAATATAATTTTTGACTCTTAAATTTAGTAAATAAATTTACTTTGGTATACGTATTTTTATTGATTCACTTTGGCACTTAAATTTGACAATTAGGTATATTTTTTATTCCCTGAACTTGAAAAATATAAATGACATCTAGTGTTTTAATAACTAGATTGATGATTGAACACGTCATACCATTGATTTTTGATTAAGCCAATTCGTTCGGTTCGACCATCAAACCAGCAATAATTAATGAATTAATTAGAAATCTTTTAAAAAATAAAAATAGAAATTTTATTAAACCAATTCATTTTTGTCTCGATTTTTAATTTGTACCAATTTAAAACAATTTTTGAGTCAATCGGTTCAACGCGCCTTTATTCGTACTTGGTTTGTTTTAAAAATATATATTATCCAAACAAATAATAATAATATAACATAAACAATTATTTTAAAATTAAATATTTAAATTAATTTAAATAAAAATTTTATCCCATTTAATTGATTTTTTACAAATTAATATTTTGATCAACGGATAGAATAGTTCAATCCTGTTTTAACAGAAATAAAAAATGATAAATAAAATAAATATGACTTTAAAATAGAAAAATAAATAAAATTATGTTTTTATTATTTATTCTTCTAAAAGTGGCGGGAGTATCTGTTGGCTGTATGCACTAAAACGAAAATAAAGTGGAAAACGCGTTTTCCTTTTTTTATTAAAAAAAAAAAAAAAAAAAAAACCTTCCCATTTACGCGCAATTAGTTATCCTTCATTCCATTGTCAAATCATAACTCTTTTTTTTTTTTTCAAAATACATATTTTGAGAAATAAAAAAATTATACAATTTCTATTATTATTTATAACTCTTTCAACTTTTTTTGAACAATCTTGTTCGATCGAATCAAATGAAAAATTTAAATTAATCGAGTTGACGAGTTTTATTTTATCATCCTAACTATATTTGAAACTTTTTCAAATCGAGTTGAGTAAAATAGAATTCGAATTGAATCGAATCGAGTAAAATTTTTCGAGTTAAAATAAAAAATTAAACCTATCAAATAAAAATCTTGTTATGATATAACTACTTTCGTGTTAGAGTACATAAATTTAGAATTTTTTTTAAAACAAAATAATAAAGAATTAAAATATTTTAGTATGATAAACTTGAATCATCAATGAACTTATTTAGGTCCCAAAATTATTCTTTTAGAAAATTTTAAACTTTCTTTATATATTGTTTAGAATCTTTTTAAAATTACTATAATTTTGTAAAATATATAAATTTTGGAATTTTTATAAATATTTTGGAATTTTAAAATTATTTTGATTTTCTTTTGTAATTTTCGTTGAAAAAAAAGACTAATTTGCTTATTTTCAAAATTGACAGGGACTAAAGGGGTATTTACACCAATCTATTATCCGAATTGTAAAATTAAACTCGTTCAAAACTCAAATTACTTATTCAAGTTGATTTGAATAACTTGATTCGATTAACTTGAAATTTGAATTTTTTGCAATTTTTTTTAATTGAATCGAGTTTTGCTTACCTCTATTTGACACAATGCATAGGACTACAAATAGCCTCTCCCCAACCCATAAATAGAAGGATAATGCACTCCAAAGCACTCGAACCCACGTGCTTTTGCATTGGCAACAATACTCATGTCAATCGACACTTTTTAAACACTTAAACAGAAGGATCATAATGTGTTTAAGTATATTTGGATCCACATTCTCATGATCGTTGTAATAATAATGATGTCAATTGAACTAAAACTTAATCCATATGAAAAGGATAATGTGCTTCAGTGCACTCGAACCCACATCCTATTGTATTGATAATAATATCATACCAATAGAACTAAGACTATCTCTCTCTATATATATATTCATCATTACTATGCCAATCGTAATCTTTTTCGTTTGATACAATACCTAAATTAATTATAAACCTCAAAATTCTAAAATTAAGAGGAGATTATTTACTATTAAAAAAATAAGACATGTGATTAAAAAAAAAATTCAAAATCTCCTATTTGAAAGAGCAAAAGTCAATAATGAGATTAAAATTTATTAAAAATATAAGGTAAACTATACTTAAGGTCACTAAACTATTACTATTAGTAAATTTATATTTTTGTCATTTAACTTCAAAGAGTTACACAATGGTCACTGAACTATTCAAAAATTTTCATTTAACTTATTGAGCTGTTAAAATTATTGTTGTATGGCATTCTTTATTTGCATCACCTACACCAATCGAAAGCTTTCATTCCTGTTTTCTTCTACAATTCATATTTTTTTTTCATGAAACAACTCCGAACATTATGAATTTGTGAATCAAATCCAAACAACTTTCTTCTTTGATCTTTAACATTGATCGTCAGATCGACTTGGATATGAGGTATATTCTTCTAATCATCGATGGGTAGCGATATTTGAGTTGTCACTTGAAGCTTGATAGCTGGACTTCAAAAAAAATATTAAATGAAAACTTTCGAATAATTTAATGACCATTTTGTAACTTTTTGAAAATTGATGGCCAAAATGTAATCATACTAAAAAATTAGTGATATTAAATGTAGTTTACTAAAAAAATAACGAAATAAGAAGACAATCGATGATATTCAACCTAAAACCTTACTTGAAGAATAGTAAATTTTTACTACTCAACTAAATAAAATTCGTAGTAAGTAGGGAAAAGTACCATGAAGGCCATTATATTAGGAGTTTGATTACATTTTACCCATTCAACTAAAAAAAAGGGCAAATTAGACCCTGTGCATTAGATAAAGAAGCGAACAAGTCATTCTGTTAAAAATTCCATCTATTTTTACTATTAAAAACTAGTCCTTGTATATTAGCATAAAGTACACGTAGCACGTTACGTGTAACTATCTGATTATTTCGTTAACCATGGCAATTATTAATATAGATAAATTTTTTAACAGAAAGAACTAATTTACTATTTGATTTAATAAATATGAATTAAATTATTTATTTTTTGAGTAAAAGATCAAAATATAATCTCACTCGTATTACATGGCCCTCCATGAGTTCACTTTTAATTACCACACTGTTATTTTTAATTTTGTTGTTTCATGAGTTCACTTTCATTCTATGTAATTAAAACAGTTACGGTAACTTTTAAAACAATAAGTAATTAAATATTATGCTGTCATCTTTCCTAAAAATATATACTTATCACCACTCCCTAGACTTTTCCCTTCTTCTACTCGCTCTACTGTCACGCCACGTGTTAACCATGCGCAGTAGCCATTGGCTAATTCCAACGATTGTTCGCGTCCTGGAGCCACATAAAATCCGTCACGGCTTGCGAGACTAATTAGCAACTACTTGGGCGAGTACATTGAACAATGTACTCGCAGCAAAACCTTTTTGCTCAATATATGCTGTCACTGGCCAGTTGCCATTCCAAAGTCCGATTCCTCCAATGACGTGTCTTCCTGAAAAAACACAATTGGTTTACTACATCAAATTTATCCAAAGGACTTGTAAAATAGGGCTAAATTTGCCTTTTTTTCCTTTAATTCGCCCTATTTATTTGAATTTTTTGAGAAATAAATCGATTTTAGAGAATATGAAAAGTGCGTTCAATTGGATGTATTTTTTGCACAATTAGCAAAAAAGTTCGTCCAGTTGGATGAGTTTTTCGTAAAGCATTTTTTTTGAAATTTTTAGAAAATGTTTTTAGCTGGATGAGCTTTCACATCCTCTTTCCAAAATCGACATATTTTCCTAAATCTTGAAAAAAAAAGGCCTATTTGACCAAATTAGTCGTAAAATAGAAAGACTATTTTTTTTTAAAATAAAAATAGATAGATTAAATTTTTAGCGTTTGAAAAGTATAAAGACTTGTAATATTTTAACATTTTCCTAAACTACCGTGCTGGCCATAAAAAAAATGGTAGAATTGTTATCTACTTCCTCCAAAAGCCGTAAAGTTATAACCAACTTTAAACCCTAAAAAAATTATAACTTTGCCCCCTAAATATAACATGGAGTATATATTTAAAATCACTTTTATTAAATTATAAACACATGTTTACATACGATATAAATAATTTAGATCTGCCATGTTTTAAAAAATAAACAATTTAACTTATTTTGAATATGATGTATGTCATAATTTAACTAGAATATAATATGGTAGGACTTAATTGATATTCAATTGAAACGTTTTGAAACTTAGGACCAATATAAAAATTAGGCCATACTTTGAGGACATGTGATTGTATTAACCCTTGTCTTCATAAAATATTTGAAATATTAATTATTTTGAATAACAAAGATATTTTCACAAAATATTGTTAATTTTGAGAATAATAATAATAATATAAAATCGATAAACTGCGTGTAAGTCGCTCTCTAAAAAGTCGCGACGTTTACACTCTCTTTCCAAAAGAAAACAGTTCATTGCTCTGCTCTGCTCTATATTTCTCACTTAAACTCCATGAATGAACTTCAAAGCTCTCTTTTTTTTATCTAATAAAAATACCCTTTAATTGTTTTTTGCTTCTTTATTTCACTGTATAATCAACGAAGGGTTTTCTTTTTTTTTTCTTTCGGATTTTTTAGGGAAAAAAACGAGCTGTAATGGAGAGAAAGCAAGGTTTTTTCTCATCTCTCAAAGAAGATGTGATTCGCGGGCTTTCGCCTTCCCGTTCCCGGTCCAACAGTCTGGCGAGAACCGTTTCACCCATGTCCAGTCTCTTGCGGAGAAAGAAAACCAGTAACCAGTACTACGCCGGTGGCGGCGGTTACGTGGCACAACCGGAGCCATTGATCGCGAGATCCGGGAGCTTAAGGCCAGTCGGGGAAGCTTTGGCTCCACTCATGGAAGGTCCTGATCCCGACGGAGTCGAAATCGGGGACTCGAAACGGGTCGGGGCGGGTATAGGACAATGGGTTAAGGGGCAGTTTTCGAGGAACCCTTCCGTTACTGCTTCGTATAAGAGGTCTGATCTGAGATTGTTGCTTGGGGTTATGGCTGCACCATTGGCTCCGGTTCATGTTAACTGCAATGACCCTTTGCCTCATTTGAGCATCAAAGATACTCCCATTGTTAGTCCCCTGTTTTAATTTTTTTATTATTTTACTGATAGATCCATTTTAATTTACTTATTATTTTGATTCCATTGTAATGATGCAGGAAACTTCCTCTGCTCAGTACATATTGCAGCAATACACGGCGGCTTCCGGCGGGCAGAAGTTGCAAAACTCGATTCGGAATGCCTACGCTATGGGGAAGCTTAAAATGGTAGCTTGTGAATACGAAACGGCAACGAGGACGGTTAAGAATCGCAACGGTTCTAAAGGTGCGGAGTCCGGCGGGTTTGTGCTTTGGCAAATGAATCCGGACATGTGGTATGTCGAACTTGCGGTCGGTGGTAGCAAGGTTCGTGCTGGATGTAATGGGAAGCTTGTGTGGCGGCATACGCCTTGGCTTGGTAGTCATACCGCGAAAGGACCTGTTCGACCGTTGCGTCGTGCGCTTCAGGGTCTTGATCCGAGGAATACGGCTAGTATGTTTGCTGATGCAAGATGCATAGGTGAGAAAAATGTTAACGGTGAAGATTGCTTCATCCTCAAGTTATGTACCGATCCGCAAACGCTTAAGGCAAGGAGTGAAGGCCCGGCGGAGATCATTAGGCATGTTTTATTCGGTTACTTTAGTCAGAAGACTGGACTTCTTGTTCACATCGAAGACTCACATCTGACTCGTATTCAATCTAACGGCGGTGATGCTGTTTATTGGGAAACCACAATCGATTCATATCTCGATGATTACCGACTCGTTGAAGGTATCATGATAGCACATTCCGGTCGTTCTGTTGTTACACTTTTCAGGTTCGGGGAAGTCGCAATGAGCCATACTAAAACAAAGATGGAAGAAGCTTGGACGATCGAGGAGGTTGCCTTCAATGTACCAGGCCTTTCGGTTGATTGTTTTATCCCACCAGGTGACTTGAAGTCCGGATCCATCGGTGAAACCTGCGAACTCCCTCAAGACGAAAAGGGAAAGACCGCGATCGTGTTAGCAGCACAACGTGCCAAGCTCGCCGCAGCTGGCAACACAATTTGGAAGATGGAAGTCTGAGTGGGAAAATCACATCTTTGGCAAATTGTTCATATTGGTAACTAGTGCAGTTCACTGACACATTAGAAGGTCTCTTTTTGCGACTTCGGTTTTTTGCCTCTGTTAATACTTCCTATGCAGAATTCGACTACGGTGTCGGAGCTCGGATTATTCCGGTTCGGGATCGAGCTAACAGAGGTTAATATTTTTTAGGTTGTGAAGCTGCCCTATTAACCTTCATATATATATATAGTTTCACACTAACTGTAATGGTTAATGAATATATTGTGGCAGTATAAAAGGATGCTGCTACTAATCATGTTCGAGAATTTGACAGTCATTTTTCTGGTTTTTAATGTTACTGTTTCTGGATTCTATGATTCCATTGTTTGTCTGAAAGTGATGTTGTTGGATATGGTAAATGACATGGAATTACCTCTGTTCTGGTTGGCTGCTACTGAAAAGCAAAAATGTAAACTCAAAATCCATGTTTATCTGTTACTTTAATGCTTATTGTTAATGTTATATAAATTATAAATGTTATTTGACTTCAATCTTCTTGACATGGTTGGGATTCCATCAATTTTCTTAAATTTGTATTAATCATGAATTATGATGTGATAGTTGCTCTTGCTTACCTTATTGCTTAATCATGCAGCCGAGGTTTAATCCCTATTCCTGAGAATAGTGTACATTTTATGACTAACTGTTTATTTCTTCAGAGAACACTCGCAGCAGCAAAAAAAATTAGTCATTTTAGTAATGAATACTTTAATTACGACGGAAAATAGAAATCCATAATCGTTTCTTCCAATCACTTATTTGCATGATCATTAAAGCTTTAATGTCCACAACAAATACATTATTCAAGTGAGAGAGGGGGTATAGTGAGCCAGCTCTAATGCACCCATCTCCATGTGTCTGAACATTCTTTCTTTACATGGTGCATGACAGTTGACAGCATCTAAGCTTGTCTTAAAAAAGAGTTTTGAATGCCATTAACATTGGCTGCCTGCCTCTGCAACTTTTTTTTCATTCAAGCCCCTCTGGTTATTTGCTCCCTGGTGGGGGCATCTAAAAAGCTATTAATTTCACAGGGACAAATTAAATAAAAAAAGAAGAAGAAGGAAAAAAAAGTCAAATCAGCACCGCCTAATGTGGGGTTAGGTTTGAAGTTTTGAGTCTTTCATTGCTAGAACTTCGAAGCAAAAAAGAAAAAAGCTTGTGTGTGAAAGATATGATTACAAAATTTACACCAAGGTCAAAAGGTCCTCCAACCTAATCCATGTTGATGATTTTTTTTTTTAATTATAATAAAATCTAAAAATCTTTTAGGATTTTAAATAAGTTTTATTAGCAAATTGATCTCTAAATTATATTTTGATTCTCACATAAGTGATTAATTTTTTTTAATATCCGAGTTGATACTTAAATTATAATTTTGTCTTAGTTTATCCTAAAATTTAACATAATCTGTCAAAATAGTCACTTTTGTTTCTCTCAGATTACATTTTAGTCGCTTATGCTTGAAATTGTACGTTTTAATCACTTACATTAACGCGTTGTAACATTTTAGTCACTGAATCATTAATTGCCATTAACGGTGTAATAATAAGTTGACATGGCACGTTAAATCATCATTTCAAATAAAAATTTTAAGTTAAATGATACAATTGGTCCCCATATTTTTTTTCGTTTTGAGCAATTTTTTTTATGTTCTTTTAACTTTCCTTTCTTTCTTCTTTATTTTCCATTTTCTTTTGCTTCTCCCTCTATTTTCCTCCATTTTCCATCTCTTTTAATGTAAAAAAGAAAGTTAAATTGCTCAAAACAAAAAATATAGGGACCAAATGTATAATTTAACTAAAAATTTTCATTTGAAATGATGATTTAACGTGCCACGTCAGCTTTCCATTACACCGTTAACGACAGTTAACGCTCAGTGACTAAAATGTTACAACACGATAACGTAAGTGACTAAAACGTAACATTTTAAACTTAAGTGGCTAAAATATAACCCGATGGAAACAGAAATAACTATTTTAATAGTCTACCCTATTTAGAAAGAACTAAATGCCAACTAATAAAAATACGCTACATATCTTGACTACCTATGTCATGGATGATGTCATTTATCGTGTGTCAAATTTTTATTGACACAGTTTTTTCAAATGTTCACTTTTTGGGTAAAGTAGACCAAAATAATAATTTAAGTATTATTTTTGACAAAAAAAATGAAAATTGAGATTTAATTTAGGGATCAATTTATAAATAAAGCCTTTTAAATATACTTAAAGATTGGTTATTTTTATTCAAAACTTTTAGTTTATGAATTAAATTTTCGTCCGAATCTGAGGTAAAATATATTTAAAATAGACGGATTAAATTTAAAACATGTGTATACTTAGTGCATGAATATTTGAATCTATTAATATTTTCACCACCAACATTTTGAATCTTAGAAACTGACTTGAAATCTGGATTATAATTTGAGGATTCGCTGGAATTAACCCTTTATTTAAATCACTGCTAATTTGGTATTTCTCTTGGCCTTGGGAAGGAAGGTTCCACCACTGCATTATTTTCTGATTGGTCAATTTCTCATTTATGGCAGTGCATTTGTCTTTTCCGAGATTGTTTCATTGAATTTTCAAGATATTATAATTATTTTAAATACATAAAATGGGAATAAAATAAGAGTAAACTATATCTAAAGCTATTAAATTATTAGTATGTTTATTTTTTAGTTATTTAACTTTAAAAAGTTACGAAACGGTTACTGAACTTTTTGGAAATCGTTATTTAAGTCACTGAACTATTCAAAAGTTTTTGTTTAAGTCACTTAGATTTTTTTTTAGCGAGCTCAAAGCAACGATCAGTATGGTGGATCAGTACCCATCAGTGAGTAGAATAACATACCTTAGATCCAAGTCAATTTGATGGTTAGTGTCCGAGATCAGAGAAGAAAGCTATTTGGATTTTGGTTCACAAATTCGTGATGTTCAAAGCTATTTCATGGGAAAAAACTGAACTATAGAAGAGAAGGGAAATGATAACTTTTGATTAGTGCAAGCAACGTGAAATGAGGAGGCCATATAACAACAATTTTAACAATCTAGTACCTTAAATGAAAACTTCCGTATAGGTCAACGACCATTTTATAACCATTTGAAATCGAGTAACCAAAATATAAACTTACTAATAGTTATAGTTTAGCAACCTTAGGTGTAGTTTACTCTAAAATAAATTACGAAAAATTATATTAAAAATATAAAAAAAAACTTGAAAAAGAAAAAAACAAATAGATATGGCTACCTTTATCTCATATTTGATTGTTATGATACTCTATATTTACTTGATACTATTGTTTCATTTAATGCATCATTGTATACTATCGTAATAGGTAAGAGATACAAATTAACCATTGATAATTCAACTTTGTTGTGACAAAAAAGATTTGGTCATATCTCCAAAAGGAAAATTGAGAGACTTGTGCCTGATAGTATTCTTGATTTGATTGATATTTCAAATTTTCATGTGTGTGTAGATTGTATTAAGGGGAAACAAACAAATATAAGGAGATTTGGTGCCATCAAGAAATTAGACGTACCATTTCCTATAACTTCTTAGAATGATCAACAATATTTCATGACATTCATATACAATTTTTCGCGATATGACTACCTTTATCTCCTTCATGAGAAATCGCAATCAATGGGTGTGTTAAAAAATTAAAAGATTGGAGTTGAGAGCAAACTCGATAAAAGGAATAAAAAAAGTTCAAAACATGGTGATAAATATTACGATAAATATGACGGTTTGAGTAACAACGTCCAAGACCATTTAGGGAATTCCTAAAGGAAAGTGGTATCATCTTACAGTGCACTATGTTGAGTTCACCCACTATGAATGGTGTTGCAAAAAGATGAAATAACACACACTTAAGGAGATGGTGAGGAGTATGATTAGCCATTATACCTTGTCCAAATCACTTTGAAGAGAAGTATTAAAACCATGGCATATATGCTCAATAAAGTTCCAACTGAAGCAACTAAAAAGATCCTTTATAAGCTTTAGAAATGTAAATAGTTTGGCTTAAAACATTGCACATTTGAGGATGTCTACTTGAGGCTAGGCCTTATGGGCCAAAAGAAACGAAACTGCACTTGAGGATTGTATGTTTCTATTTTATAGGAACACTTTGAAAGGTTGGGGGTTGCAAATTTTACGATCCCACTATTAAGGCTATTTTTGAGACATGTACTACTCGATTCTTTGAGGATGTTGAGTTTGTTGAGGAAGAATTAAGAACATTGTATTTGAAGAAGAAGAAGAAGAAGAGAAGATATTCCTCAACACATTCCTTTAGTTGTTGTTTACAATTACTAAAAAAAATTTACTATACATTATATTTTTCAAGCAACAACTTTGAATCGAGACAATGTCATTGAACCTTTCGGTCAAGTACAAGAAATTTTTCAAAAATAGCAAACTCTACAACCTCGAGAAGGCATCGATTATATAGAGACTTTCTATTTGGTTGCATAAAAATACTCTTTTAGGATTGTAATGGCTTTAATGACATATTTTAACTTTGAGCTACATTGTATGGATGTCAAGACTATGTTTTTCACTGGTGACATTGATGAGATGATTTAAATGGTGCAACCAGAAAACTTTGTGTCCAATCATGAAAGGTTAATAGTTTGCAAATTGAAGAAATCTATCCATGGGCTTATGCAAGCCTCTCGTCAATGGTATTACAAATTTTATCAAGTGATTATCTCATTCAATTTCGAGATGAATTTGGTTGGTGATTGTATATGCCAGAAGTTCAATAGGAGTACGAATATTTTTCTAGTTTTTATATGTCGATGAAATACTAGTATGAAAAACTAGTTGTAGTAACGAGTTTAGTCTCAATTAATGCTCCAAAAATTAATTTGAGATTAAGGAAATGCAAAATTTCCCTATGCTTCAGTAATGAGGAGTCTGACATTTGCTCAAGTTTGTATGCATCTTGATACTGTGTACATTATTGGGATGTTAGGCAAATACTTAAGCAAATTCAGGTATTGATAATTGGAAAGGAAACGAATAATATATATGGTATCTTCAAAAAACAAAACATTTCATGTTCTCATGTTAGAGATTTGATAAGTTAGATATAATCATGTATACAAACTTCAATTTTGTTAGAATATGGATGCAAAATTCTTTCATTAGGATTTGAATTGTGATGTTAAATTGAAACCATTAAATCCAATAATAACAATAACGCATCAAACCCAAAGCATATAAACTTTAAATTCACACTTCGATTTTGAAAAAGTTTTATCTCAGTAAGGTTTAAGGAAGACCAGTGAAAATAGACATGTTTACATATTACACATTCATACTTGATTTATATTATTTTTTTGTGTTAATATATGTGTTAGGGATGGATTTAGTTACAATATGTGTGCCGAAAGTAGTCTTAGTCCTATGTTAACATAATTAATGAATGAGACTATTTGAAATACATTTTGATTATGATAGTGAACTTTTGAGTTCATAAGCATGTATTTATAAGTTGATAAAAATATGTATATTAGTAGTCCAAGTGGGAAATTGCATCATAACATAAATGTCTCATATATATAGTAAGGATAATTACATGTTATTAGTTACTATAATAAAATGTTAGCTCAAATTAAAAGTAATCTATAATACATATTAGGCTTCAATCATTAAATAAAGTAAGACCTAAATATGTTAGATACTGAAGTAACTAATTTTTAATTGATGACGAGCTAATTAAAAATTAAGTTTAATATGCAAAAGTTACTTATTTAGATTATGGTCTTCTGATTACACAGTTAATTTTTCTGACACCCTATTTTTATAAAAGAGAAAGTTACCTTCTCTAGGAACTGGTGTATTAATTTGGAAAAATAAAACCACAAAATTTAAGATTTTAATATAGATGAGGTTTATAATATATAAATGACTTAATATATCATTTGATACTCGAGTTTGACATTTTTTTCTATTGTGGTATCTGTGTTATTTTTTGGTCTAATCTGATATCTGTATTTGACAAAAGTTATATATTTTGATACTCGAAGATAATGACGTTAACTTTTTAGTATTTAATTTGAGTTTTAGGGTTGGTTTGATTAAAATTAATTGCTAATAATATTAGGTTTGAAGTTTTCATGATTTTATTAATAGAATAAATTTAGGTTAATTGTGAACTTGTTTAATTTTATGTTAAATTGGTCAAATATAGTTTGATGAATGTGATTTAATTTGGGTTTAGGGTTGATTTGATGAAAGTAAAGTGCTAATATTATTACTTAATTATGAATTTTCATCATATCATATCTAAAACTCGAATTAAACACTAAAAAGTTAACAATGTTATCTTCAACTACAAAATATATAATTTTTGTCAAATTCAACTACTATATTTAATCAAAATTTAACACATATACCACGTTAGAAACAAAAATATCAGAATTATTTCTTTAAAAATTTAATTAAAAAATGAAAATAAATTTAGTTGACCATCCAACAAAGTTGCAAAAGCCAGTTAGCAAATCACCTATGATTGATTGTAGGGGCGAAGGCAGAACAATTTTTTAGAGGTAGAATGAAATTTTAATTTTTTATAGTCTATATCTTTATAATTTTTAAAGGATTAAATCGATTTTTTTATAATTTTAGGGGGCAAAGTGTAATTTTATATTTACTAATTTAAAATTTTAAATTTTTTTAAAGGACCTGAATAGTAATTTTCTATTTTAGGAGGGGCTGTGGCCCCTGTGGCCCCTGCCAGCTCCTCTAGATTCGCCTCTGATTGATTGGATGGCTTAACTTATATTTTGTCTAACTAGGTTGGGTCAAATAAAAATAAATTCGATATTTTAAAGTAAAATTTTAATTTTGAATTTTGTGAATAAAAAAAAATGTAAAGAGTTTTATTTCATTTTAGAAATTTAATTTAACTTATTCAAAATTAAATCGCGAACAAATATAATTAACGAATACCGAAAAATCTCAAAAATAAACATTACATTCTTACCTAAAAAGATATTTTTTTTTTATTTGGTTGCATGGAATCTTAAGGGTAAGATTACTATACAAATTAATAACTAAGAAAATTTCATAACAAAAAGGCTTACAAATACATATTAATTGTTTATTTGTTTTGAATAGGGTCAACGTTCGATCAAATCAAATTGAGTGAAAAATTTCGAGTTGACGAGTCCTGTTTTATCATCCTTACTTGAAACAATATATATTTGAAAACTTTTTTAAAGGAAAATATTAAAAAAATATTTTAGTATGATAAACTTGAATCATTAATTAACTTATTTAGGTCCCAAAAGTATTATTTTAGAAAAAAAAATTATTTTTTTAACTTCCTTTATATATTTATTATTATTATTTTATAATTTGTTATAAATATAAATTTTGAATTTTTTATAAATATTTTGAATTATTTTGTAATTTTTGTTGAGAGAGATCAATTTGCTAATTTTCAAACTTGACAAAGACTAAAAGTGTATTTACATCAATTTGTTATTCGAATTATTCGAGTTATTCGAGTTATAAAATTCAACTCGAAACTCGAATAATTTAATAACTCGAGATTCAAATTTTTTTCAATTTTTTCAAATCAAATCGAGTTTTACTCACCCCTAATTTTAAATATACAAATAAAATCGTATCCAATACTTATTTCAATTGAAAAATGCAGAAGAAAACAAACAAACAACTTCCTCAAATGACAGTATCGAATAATATCTTCCTTACAGATTAGCTAAATGAGGAATGCAATTTTAAAATTGCTTTTATATATCACAATCTATTATTTATTATTTATTATTTATTATTTATGTTATTCGGATTTTATTTATTCAGGATCCTTAAATTTTTTATGTATTTTTTCCTTACAGATTTTTTTGTACCTATATTTAAATATGACCCACAAGGGAGCTGGCAATAGGGCAAAGTTAGAAAGTTGTATATTTTCGTAAAAGTTAAAATGTAATTTTAATAATTTAATAATGTAAAATCAAAATTTTATCATGTTGAAGAATTAAACTATAATTTTATTATGTACTAATTTAAAATGTAATCAATTATAAAGGGTTAAAAATAAGATTTCCCTTTTTTTTGGGATGTAAAAAACAGTCTAAAGAGATATCAAAAGATTACATAGTAGAACCGGGTATAAGGTACTCCTAGCAATATCTTCTTTGGATCTCCATAGGCGAGGCTTTATATAAGCATAACTCTTTTTCGTTTGCAAAGGTCATTTTGACTAAAGTGTTTGTTGCCTGATTATTTTCTCTAGGAATATGCCGTACGAATTACCTTTCTTCTTGAGATAAAATATGTTGAATCCTCCTAACGAGAGAAATACTTGGTTCAACTGAATTGTGATCATAGATAAATTTAACTACCTCTAGATTGTTTGACAGTATAAGTACTCTATCATGCCCTTGCTTGCGAAGTAAAAACAGACAATCAAAGATTTCCCATAACTTAGCAACAAAAACTGAAGACTTACCTAGAAACCGATTATAGCCTAATATCCACTTACCTATTTCCCATTCCGTCCCATTTTAAAGGGCAAAGGGCTATATCAAGGGCAAACAGCGGTTTTCACCTCTTATTTGATGATATTGCCTTTTAAACCCTTATACTTTGTAACTTTATAACTAATAAAATGATGAAATTTCACAATTCAATTTCCGATATAGATTTCAAACACAAATACTTAATAATAATAATAAAAAGAAAGATATTCATTCATGAGATTTAAAGTGAAGGAATACTTTTAAGAATAGAATCTAAAGTAAATGTAACTCATTTGTCTGTCTTACAATTTCTTTATTATATTTTTCTTACAAAATCCCTTCAGACAGAGCTGGATCTTAGGGTGTGTTGTTAAATTGCTTCACATAGTTGAACATTTCAAAAATACATGTGGGCATATATATATATATGCAATAAAATGTTGAAAAAACACATGGAGGAAGTTGATGTAAGAAAAAGTGTCGGCAATGGAAGTTTCCGACCCCCCAACATTAATGGCACTGCTGGGACAATAGAACAGTCCAGTACCCTAGAAATGAAAATATTTAATTTCAAATATTTATTAGTTAAATTGTTTTTTTTATTAATTCAGCAAATTACTGGTTTCAGTACTTTATTTATTTAAAATTTTCGATATTCGATAGTTACATCGGTAATAATTAAATTGAGATATTTGCTGTATGTGTCCTAACGTAAGCATGCATGCATGCATATTTATGTTAGGACTGTATTTGGGATTGAGTCATGTTTAATGGACCGTATTTACCAATATATTGATGTAATGAATTGCAGATTGCGGCACTCATATACAGTGAATCAAACATTGAATGTTGGGGGGACTTAAATATAAGAACTATAAAATTATTGAAAAAGTGGGTCAAAAAAATGACAACACCAGGGGATTTGGGCCTGATATTAATTTTTGGGAGGGACCAATAAGATTTATTGATATTAATGGTGTGTGTGCTTTTTCTTTTTCTTTTTGCTCTTGGCTTTTGGCTTAAATGCAAAATAAACTTTGTAAAATAAAGGTATAATGTTAATTTTAGCTTTAACGTTTATATCTTTTGTCAATTTGACCCATATTCTTTTTCTAAGTTAAATTTGATCTTAACATTTTAAAAATAATTAAATTTGACTATAGACCTATTTGAAAAATGACAACACCAGGGGATTTGGGCCTGATATTAATTTTTGGGAGGGACCAATAAGATTTATTGATATTAATGGTGTGTGCTTTTTCTTTTTCTTTTTGCTCTTGGCTTTTGGCTTAAATGCAAAATAAACTTTGTAAAATAAAGGTATAATGTTAATTTTAGCTTTAACGTTTATATCTTTTGTCAATTTGACCCATATTCTTTTTCTAAGTTAAATTTGATCTTAACATTTTAAAAATAATTAAATTTGACTATAGACCTATTTGAAAAAGATTCAACTAATTTTTTTTAACAAAAATATTGACTAAAACATAATTTCAAAGAAAAAAAAGCATAAAATGTTTACTATTTTCGATTAAGTATTTATTTGATTATTTATTTGTTTTTACGAGGATTTAAGCTTTTCCCTTTTCACTTTTTTATTACATTTTTTTTGGTTATCTTCCTACATTATATATTTTTCATTCTATATCGTTCTCTAGATTCGGTAATATTCTTTTAATTTGCTCTTTGAATTTGGATTTTGTTAAGACATGATGATATAATATTTTGATATTGCGTCACGTCATCACTTTAAAATATTTTTACGTTCTTTTTAACTTAATTTATGCCTTAAACAAATTAGGCTATGTTCCATTACTTTTATATCAATTATTATCTAATACAAGCTTAATCACTATCCATAATTATACCTCAAGAGGAGTTTCATGTTCTAATAGTAGTATATATCAATTTTGACTAATGTTAAAAAAATTATAAAATTTTCATAAAAAATTTATGTTGTTATGAAATAAAAGTATAAAGAGAGTAAAAATAAGAATAAAAAAGAATAAAGAAACGGAGATAGAGAGTAAAAGAGAACGTATTTTTATTGATTAAATTGAGATGTTTACAATACTTCTCCAAAATCTATATTTATAGACATAAGAATTATACACGAAATAAAACTCTACTTTTAATAAATATTAGGGTGCTAAAGTATACCAAACTTATCTTGATCTTGATGAACATCCACTTAGTAATAAGATATTCATACACTCCCCCTCTAATGTTCATTGGTAGATAATGCGACTCGTTAAAACCTTACTAATATAAAAACCCAGTGAAAAAAAAATCCTTAGTGAAGACAAAAGAGTACAGTTATTTATAATACACATAATATGTTGCCTCATTAAAAACCTTACCAAGAAAATTCAGTGGGATAAAACATCGGTTAAAGGAAAAAGAGAATGATGCGTATTTACTTCCCATATGACAACATCACATAATATCTCATATTCTATTTATTT
This sequence comes from Gossypium bickii, assembly GCA_025503065.1. Taxonomy (NCBI): domain Eukaryota; kingdom Viridiplantae; phylum Streptophyta; class Magnoliopsida; order Malvales; family Malvaceae; genus Gossypium; species Gossypium bickii. The sequence continues at coordinate 113,348,208 of CP106717.1, read as the reverse complement.
AATCTTGATCATTAGCTTTTCAAATAATCAACATATTTGATAAATATTTATATCATTATTCTTCTAGAAATCATGAGTGAGGAAAATTTTGGAGAAATATATTTTGAACTTTTCAGGAGTTTAACAATAATCATAATAAACATTGATTATGATCCTCTATACATGCGTATATTTGATCATTTTATAATCTTCTTTCAACTATTATTCATTGATTCGAATTTACCACATATGTTCAAATCAATTTAATTCATGTAAATATTTACGCAAACATATTGACAATTTTTCGAAAAATTTTATATGCTTCTAACATTCTAAATCCTTAAAGGATTTTAATATAAATTTTACTATATAATGATTCATATAATTTTTATAACAATAATCATTAGACGCATGTCAAATCTTTCAGAAACTGTTAAACTAATAAAGTATCTAAAAGTTATTGCATCCACCACAAAAGAATACATTTTTATAGTTATTGCCAGAACTTAGTGAAAAACTTCATTTTTTTTTTCGTTTTTACAGAACTACTCATTTGTACCTCTCTAGCTTTATACCTTTAAATGTTTGGACTAGTGATCCAAAATCTTCCCAAATTTAATATTACTTGAATTGTGTCTTTCCATTTTGGCCAATCTATTCCATGTCTATATTTCTCAACACATCTATTCAATATCTTCCTTTTCTTTCATTATTTCAATAATAATAATACAACTTTTATTTTCATGGTTCCATTATCGAGGTCTTTTTATTTCCATCATTTTCATATTCAAGTACTTGAATCTCCTCTGGATTTTTAATAATTAGTTATGTCTTAGGTCTTTTCAGGAACAGCTCAGGGACAAAGCAAGAAAATTTTTATAGGGGGCCGATATTAAATTTTAATTTTTAATAGCTTTTTTTTATTATAAATTTTAAAATATTAAATCAAAATTTTATCAATTTTAGGAGGGCCAAAGTGCAATTTCAACTTTACTAATTTAAAATTTTAAATTTTCTAAAGGGCCTAAATGGATAGTTTTCCATTTTAAGGAGGTCAGGGCCCCTTCCAGCCCCCTAGATACGCCATTGAGCACCCACCTCCACTATATGACTATTTTGATTTATTTTTTTTTACGAGAATTTTCATATTTGAAAGCAATGGATCTACCATGCTTTAGGCATGCATTATTTTCAATTTATTCTAATGGGTTGTCGTCTTATTGGACTTTGACACATCAGCTGGTATTCTCATTAGGTCAAAAAATACATCTGGCAGTTAACTTGTATACTGAATTATCCTTTTGAACTTCTGGTTTAAATTACTTTCTATAAGGATCTAGATAATGATAATTCATTCCAAATAATTTTTTCATCTAGCTATTATCATTTCTCTCCTTCTAATGTTGAGAAAACTTGTCAAAACAAAGTTGTAATAACTAAATCATATTATAATTGAATCTCCAATTCATTCAGGACATTTAATAATACAAAGAGATTCATAATATATATTCCCAACTTTATTTGAATATCCATTTTGTGCAATGTGGTGAAGCAACTTAAATATATACCGCACATTCAAAACTTCTAAAATGAGTTGTATTTAGCTTCTAATCAAAAGCTAATTGTAATAGGGAGTATTTATCACAAGTTATTGGCATGATGAGTACAAGTTTTGATTCATGTAAAATATCAAACTTATACATATATACAAAAAACTTTTGTTCTAAAAAAAATATGGTTTAGCTACTATCTAGAGGCATTTAATTATTAATTTTGCTAAACCATTTTAGACACATAAACATCAGTCTTTGCAATATTTACTCACACCGACAATTTAACATATAATGATCATTAAAAGCCTGAGAAATGAACTCACAAATGTTACCAAGAATTGTCTCAATTGCATAATCTGGAAGTTTTGTTCTTAAACTAATCATTAAACAAATAATCTTGCAAACAACAGGTTGCGATTGGATAACTCACATGTAATTATCTTGTAGATTCATCTACCAAAATAATATTAAAACATTTCACTTTCAGGATAAATGAGCCAATATTTCTTTCTTAAAAATGCAAAAGATTCAACCTCAACTTTTGTTAGTAAGTCCTAATAAATCGCCTTCTTTGAGAACAATCAGCACATGATAATTTCTTAAAATGAATAATTTTCAGGTTCTTTAATAAATGACCATATAAATTCTCATTTATCGCATCATTATTGATTAGGATGGTCTAACTGATCATGCCAACTAATTAGTATATTTGGACTAGTAAACTTCTATCCACCCGACTCCCCCCATTCCACCCTTTTTTCTTCGACAAAAAAACACCCAAACACTCCCCAAAAAATCCTCCAAACCTCAACTACACTCATAGTTCTTGCAAATCTTTTTTGAGAGGCCATCAACCACTAAAATACCAATTCCAATCTGTTGAGAAAATTCCAAAACTTATTTATATTTTTCCATTTTATATTTAGAATTTTGCTAATTTCTTAGAAAATATTGGTGATTTTGAAGTATTTTTATTTCGAATTTCTGTTTTGATTGATAACTCTTGCACTATTTTATTTATTTAGAGACATTATGATTTTGCTAGTCAAATTTTTTGTCTTACCATGGCTCCGAGACTTAAAGCTCGAGCAAAGCGTCAATAAGATTCAAATATCAAAGAGGGACAATCTAGCAGACCTGGCCAACCGAGTTCAGGTCAACAAAACGCGTACCTCTTTCAAAACGACATGACTTTGAGCCATTTTAGGATCCTCACCACGAGGACATTTATTAGAGAACGAGGAATATTTTATCATTGACAATGCTATCGATGTTGGAGCAATCCAAGTTCAGAAAGGCGTCAAAGGCAAGCTTTTTGTGCTTCCTCTTTAGCGGGCGTTTCAATCTTAGTTCAAGAATTCTATGCCCATGTCCAAAACTCTAATGTCAATTACTCTTGAGTTCATCATAAAAGGGTTAAGTTTGACTCGCATACAATTAACCGTTACTATAATTTGCTAGACATATAAAATGATGATATTTTGCAGGTGGATTTGGAATGAGTCAATCTCTATGATATCATTCGACCTTTAACAAACAATGTGGGCTAATTAAGGCACCGAAAAGATGACTACAACATAAAAGATTTTGACAATGGTACTCTAATTCCAGTCGTTTACTTTTTTCTCCATTTCATTTGTGATCATTTATTATCATGTACGCACACCTCAGATGTCACACCATTGAGGGTAGTGCTATTATATTCAGAGTAATCGCTCAATCGATATCGAAATACTTAACTATAAAGAGATTAGAGCCACTGCACCAAAGGCGAGATGGGGCCTCGCTTTCTCAATTGACTGTAAAGGGCGGCGATTAAGCTCAGGAAAGGGAGGCCCTCTCTCGCCTTCGGCGCAGTGGCTCTAATATATTAATATATACGTTTTCTAATATCAATTGGGTGGTTACCTTACAAAATAAAGTGTAATAGCACTACCTTCAATGGCGTAACATCTGAGGTGTGCGTACATGGTGATAAACACACATAAATAAAATGGAAAAAAAGTAGGCGATTGGAGTTAAAGTACTATTGTTGAAATCTTTTATGATATGGTTTTCTTTTTGGTGCATCCATTGGCTCGCATTGTTTATTAAAAGACGAATGATATCATAGAGATGGACTTGTTCCAAATCTAACTACGAAAAATTATCATTTTCTATGTTTGGCAGGTTATTATAACGATTAATTGTATGCGAGTTGAACTTAACCCTTTTATGACGAACCTAAGAGAAGTCGTCATTAGAGTCGAGGATATGAGCACATAATTCTCGAACTAAGGTCAAGACGTCCACTAAAGAGCGAGGTCCAATACAACATGGCAAAGGGGCGCCAGAGGTGACGCAAGGGCACAAGCGAGGTTCAATACAACATGACGTGGGGGTGCCAAATAGGGTCCGAACTTTCAAATTTTATGGCATAAAACGTTAACGAAAAGTGCCACGGTCACACGTAGGAGTGCCAAAAAGGTGAGGCACTAATATAATATTGCATAAAATAATCTATATATATTAGGATATTGACAAAAAAAAAAAAAAACCTTTAAGAAGGTACTTCTATATGCAGTGCTTCCACAAATATGGATTGTTCCAAACGTAGTATTTTGTTTCGCTTTTGATTTTTTTTTTCCTTTTGTGCCTTAAATAATTCATGAGGTAGCGATTTAGTAACTAAATAATTGACAATATCGACATACCATGGAATTATCATTCTGGTTACGAATTGATCTGTCATACTTTGATATGTCAAATTAGGTTCCCCATTACACTTAAACAGCTTGTTTTCAAGCAATTTAGATGTCTTTGTCGTGTTTTTAATTAGTTTTATTTCTTTGCATTAATAAATGATTGTGTGCATTTTGATGCTGCTTTGAGACCTGAATTAGCCAAATGGCACCTGAGAAATCTAACGAGGTTGGTGACTGATGCAGAGAGTCAATGGTGACCCGAGCAAAAAAAAAACATCACATAAAAGGGGCGTATCACGACATGGAAGCATGGAAGTTGTGATACCATTGATGAGAGGAGACAAAAAATGACTACAGAGGTAGTCCTTGTCCAACCTTACCCCCAATCAAAATACAATGTCCAAGGGCATTTTGGTCAAAAAGTTTGGGTTGTAATCAAATGTTAAAAGCCACTTTTGGTTGAGAAGAAAGGGAGAGCTTTTAGTTTTAGTTTTTTTTTTTTCATCTTTTTAGCTTATGTTTAGAGTAGTTTTCTTCTTCATAGTTTTAGAGTTTTAGTTAGAGCTTTTCCTGGTTTTTCTTAGTGTTAATAGTAGTTAGTTAAGTTAGTTATCACAGTATAGCTAGGATTTATTTGCTTGTTTAGTACCTTAAACTCCTTCTATTTTCAATTTAATCCTTAATATTAATATAACTCAGTTCCTTTTTAGTTTCATCAATAAAAATATGATCTTTTGAGTTTTTCTTCATCTCCATTGTTGCTATTTCTACTTTCTTCAAGTATTCGTTAAGAAATGTCCAACTTTTACTAAAAACCTTTATTGTTCTTACATTTAATGTATGTTTGTTGGTATGTTGGGTATTGCTTGTTTAATAATGATAATGAGTTGTTAAATCTTAGGTGGTTGGTTGATGGAAGTGTTGTCTAGTTAGTTCTTCTACTAAATCGTAAAAATTGGACTAAAAATCGAATAGACATCAAAACTTAGTATTGACAACCCAAAGGGAAAATTTAGGTAAGTGAGGCTGACAGGAGATCTTATCAGGCACCAATTCGATAGTCTTGAGTTAGTTAATGAGGTCGAAAGATAAATCAGACTAATTTGTCTAAGTTGGTAAAGTGGAGACCGAGAGGTAAAATTACACAAATTTAGGAGTTTAATTGGTTTCGACCCTGAGTCCAAAAGTTAATTAGCAATATGGAAGTCAATCAACCGCTATCTATTATTAATTTGTTAATTTCGTAAGTTTACCTGTTTTACAATTTGGTCATTTTTCTTACTAAGTAGTTAATTAGCATAATTACCCTTCAAATTATACTTCGCCGTAAAATAGAAATTAGTGAGTAGCTAGCTAGACTCCTTTCTTGCATGCTTGTTAAATAAAAATCATTAAATCGCTGACTCTCTTGGGTTTGAAATACTCAGGTGTTCCATTGTAACACTACAAACATTACAACTGACCTGTCACACTTGTAGATATCGCACGTAGATCGATTATATTTGTGTTGATTCCGTGCCCCAATCTTCGCACACCGGTGGCGTGAACGATCATGAATAAGTGTTCTACTTGAGAATTGTTTCATATATGTATGCTTTGAGACTCATTTGAACTTGTAATTGAATTGATCTCTACTTGGATAACGAGATAATTCGTGTAACATTGGTTGTAAATGAATGGTATTGCAAACATGTTGTTCCCAAGTTCTGATATTCATGTTTCTTTATGTTCAATTAATTGTTGTAAATACCTTTAAGGCTATAAGCCTTCGTTGGAAGCTGATGGCTCAAATACCTACCTCTGCCTTGAGACATGTTTCATGTATGTATGCCTTGAGACACATTCGAATTTGTAATTAAGCTGATCTATTCTCGATAACTTTGCGAGTATGCGTGTAACTTAGGTCGTCAAAATGAATGGTATTGTGAATTAGTAATTTCAAGGGAAAGATCGCGTCGGGTTTATTGAAACAGCTGGGTTAATTACGCCTCACTTTCTTTGTTGGATCCTAAGATGAGGAATCAATTTGCAAACCAAGAAAGAGGCAATGTTTATGGGGGGTGTATGTCTATTTCTTTGTGATGCTGAAGAAGACCATGCTTTTTGCCTTATCAGTTAACTGAGACTTTATCATTACTACTTGCGTAATTTCCTGTCAATGTCCTGATATATATATATATATTGTTTTATGCAATATTATTAGTGCCTCACCGTCTAAACTTAAACATGTCTTGAAAGAGGTCCCAATTATCCTAAGGGTTATAGATGCTTGCCATGGTCTTTGTTCCCATTCTCATATCCTTTTTAAACGGAGAAAAACTGACTGGTAAGAGTGTTGTATCACTGTAATAACGAGGAGCGAACCGTCTTCTTGATTTGCTCTACCATAGATAGAAACACTGCAACTTTTTCGTAATCTCTGCAAATGGCAAACTACCTTTCCCTCTTCTCCTTTGAAATCCTCCGACCCTTAAACCTCCATTTTTAAATCAAACCTCCTCCCTCCCTCCCTCAACCCCATTCCTTCAACTTGAAGACTCCCAACAACCCACTGAGCCACGAGTACGGAACTGGACCTGCATCTGTAGTTCACCTGAACTCAACCGTGGGTTACAGGGTTGTCAACTCCTTAATCGACCCTTCTTTTGACTCCAATCAACTTGGCAGAATGCCAGTGATTTGGCTAAGTTGTTTGAGCACTTTCAAAGAAAACCCCGATTCAAAAACAAGAGTATTTGACTGATGAAGTACTAGTAATTGACAAAGGCTTAGGCTTTTGCAAGAAATTCATTGTTGCTGTTATTATTAGTATCTTAAGGAAAGAAAGGTCTGTGTTGCAGCTAATTTGTTAAATGGCTTGCATAATGAAAGGGTTTAGTTTTGATGTATATGCTTATACTTCTTTGATAACTGCATATGGCCATAGTGGGAGGTATAGGGAAGCCATGGTGGCTCTTGTTGATGGGATGAAGAGTGATGAAATTGCCCTGGATGGGTTATACTTATAATACACTTATAAGCTGTTCCTAAAGAGGGCCTTTGTACGAGGAAGCAGCTTTAGTTTTGAGGGTGGCTAGTTTTAGTCCTGAAAATGTTGTACTCGATTTAGCTGGCAGTGATCTTCGGAAAGTGTTTCCAAGGACGAAGTGAGGCAAGCCTCTTTGTTAGCAATCTTCAGAAACTCGATCTGCGTATTTCCAAGAACGAGGTAATTAGATTATTAGAACGTACTGCAGAAAAATGGTCATAGAAGATGGTCTTAAAAACAACTTTCTGTACTGTGTTCTTGCTGTTGATCATTCTGAGTACGAAGACAGTGAAAATATGATAATGTTGCACTCCGATTTAACTCGCAGCGAACTTTGTATCATATAGTCAATAAGAGAGGAAACAGGAATGGAGAAAGAAGGGGAGGTATGTATAATCCCTGATCAGGTTTCCAAGCCATTGTCTGATTTGTTCTTTGTTTTTGTGCATGAAATGGCATCAATTCTTTGCACGCGAATTCGGATGCATTCGGTATCGTTGTATACATTCCATTGATGAAAAATATGCATTATTACAACTAATAATCAGTGGAAATCATGAATTATAGTACATAAGTATGAAAAAGAGAGATCCTACTCTACTTTTGAGTTGTATCAGGTGAAGTTTCTGAGACTTCTTGGTTAATCCCCGGTGATGTTAAATCTGGAAGAAGACTAATCGAGGCCTCATCCGAAACTTCTTGTTTCGGTCGGGGCGTGTCCAGATTATCTAAAGGCACCACCAGTTGTTCTATATCATCAAACTGGGTCCATTTCCTATCCTTTGCATGAACTAAAACAGGGTACATTAAGATCCCAATGATAAAAACTATACCACTTACAATGAATGTTGTTGCAGAAGCTAGGCACATGACAAGAACAAGTAACAATGCAGGTGGCAAGCAAAGCATTGTTACACCAAATGTTTCCAAAGGGACCCTGTAAGGTCTATGCAGATCTGGCTTTTTGATTCTCAGTTTTATGAAAGCAGCAAATTCAAGAAGCATTCCAATTGAGTAAAGAAAATTCAGGAATTCCAGAATTTCCTGGAAACTCATCCATGACAAGAAAATAACTCCAGTGGCTGAGCACAATATGCTGAATGTTGGTGTCCCATACTTTGACCTACAAAAATGGGTTTTCAAGAACACGTTAATACATACAGCGTGATGGTGCAATAATAGAAAGGGTTGTTTTCAAAGTTTAAAAGAAACTTCTACTTCGACTCTTCGTTTTTCTTTAAGTATTTGTTTCATATACATACTTGAATATTAGTACAGGGATATGATCCTCCACTTACGCTCTAAAGTCTAAACACCCGAATTGGACTAATGTAGTCATACTTTGATGGTACAAGTATCGTAGAAGCCCTTGTAATAAGAGAGAGATTACATTTTGCTCCTACTCAGAAAAGGGGCAAATTAATCCTCATACGGTAGACCAAAAAGCGAATCAATCCTTTTTGTTAACAATTTCATCCAATGGTACTATTAAAAACTGGCATGGCTGGAGGAATAACAAGACAATGACATATGGCATGCACATATACTTTATGTTGACATATAGAGACTAGCTTTTAATAGTAGAAATGAATGAAAATTTTAAGAATAGGACCAGTTTGCTTTTTGATCTAAAGACTAATTTACCTATTTTTTTTAGTAGAAAGGGCAAAATGCAATATAACTCTTAGTATAAGGGCCTCTATGATACTTTTACCTACAAAAATGGGTTTCCAAGAACATTGTTTGTAATCATGTTGATACATACAGTGTGCTGGTGCAATAATGGAAAGGGTTGTTTCAAAGTTTAAAAGAAACTTCTACTCCGACTGTTGTTTTTCTTGAAGTATCTGTTTCCTGAAACATGCTTGAACATTGGTATGGGGATATGATCCTTCACCTATACCCTAAATCAATCAACAAGTCCGAATACTTGCACCCGAGTTCGACTAATGTGGCTTCTAATTCAATGCTTTCACTCAATTTTAATCATACAAGGAAGCAAAAAGATCAGGGAACTTAAAGTTACCTTGAAGCAAAGATGGCTGGGAGCATTCCCATCTCACTCATTCCTAGCAGTTGAAAAGCATCTCCACTCATTTCAGCTTCAAACAACCCCAAATTAGACATTGCAGCAGCTGCTTGAATCCACCATTTCAGCCAAAGCCCTCCTATTAACATCCCAACTTCAGAAAAATACCCATCAGTCCATTCACTAGAAGGAGAATTCAATGTCCCTGTCCCGGCCACAAGCGGAATCAAGTACGAACAAACCACCAAAACCACTGCCCCGAGAAGTGCTTTCGGGAATGTCTTACTCGGATTTTCAACCTCCCCCGCAAGAGTACTTGCCTTATCCCAATAATTCAGATTCCAAAACATATTATTAAAGTAACCCCTCCAATCCACCTTGTTAAAATCCAGAACAAGCCATTGTTTAGGCTTTATCCTAGGTATTGAAATCACCCCCATTACAAGGAAAGGCAAAAGTGAGAAAACAGCAAGTGAAACAGCTGAAAACCCCACAATGTGTAGCCCTCTATAGTTCAAATATGTTAATGAAACTGTGAGCCCTAATAAAGCTGGAATCCTAGCAATCATGTTGTTAAATATGGGAAATGAATGTTTCAGGTAATCGAGGAACAAGACAGGGTATAAAGCATTGTCCATTACACCACTAAACCATTTCCAAAAACCTTCTTGGAAACCCCAAAAAGGACCAAAAGCTGAAGATATCCAAATAACATATCCACCATTTTCAGGGAAACTTGTAGCAAGCTCAGCTGTGATTAGAGCCTCTGGGATGCTCCAAAACAAAGGGAAAACCATGAAACCAAGCAAAGACAAAAGAGGGCCACCCCCTGCCCTTACTGAATCTTCTATGCCAAAAGGACCACCAGATACCTCATAGAATATCAAAGCTATGAGTGGCAATAGTGTTAGTTTTGGATTGGTTTTGATAGAGCTGGTGCTTGCACCCTCTTCTTCACCCATCAATTGATAGGGAAACAAGAAGACAATAATAATGGCTTTCCCCTTGAAAATGGGCAAAAACAATGATAAAAATCAGACCTTTTTATGGAGTTTAAAGATGGAAACTTCAATATCCAAAAGAACCCAAAAAAGATATGGATTTTCTGATTTCGTTTACCTGTTCTTCTTCTTCAAAGGATTGACAAAACTGGGTCTTCCCTGAAAAACAATAATAAGAAAAGGAAGCTACAATCTTTTTGAGATCTTCAATGATATTTTCTGGAAACTATTACTTTTATTGGTTTTTTTTTTTGGGGGTGTTCATTTATTCCACGCCTTATTGCAGAAAGTGTGCTACACCCAAAATTGAATATAATATATACATATACAAAATTTGTTGAGAGATTCATACTTTTATTCCTGAGCATAATAGAAAAAAGGTAATATAATTTTTTTTCTCAATATTATTTTGGTATTTTTTTTACACATAAATTTCACAATTAATCTATTTTAATCTCTGAACTTTAAATATATAAAAGTTCAATGATATGACACTCTCGGAGTATGGCACATCGTCACTTAGAAATTAAAATTTTAAAATTTTATATAAATTTTTAAATTATGATGTGATATAATTTTAGTGTGTCACATTCAGTGTTTTAATATTTCTAGATTCAACTAGTTTAATCAATTTGATCACCAGATTAATAATAATTAATTAATTAATTAAAATTTCATAAAAATCTAAAAAAATAAAAAAGTAAAAAAAAATTATTAAACTAGTTCAACTATCAACTTTTATTTTAATTTTCGATTTTTACCAATTTTAAATAGTTTTCAAGTTAACCAATTCAATCCCTTTTTTCAAACCATTATACTGATCATTTTTTCGTCTAACTGATCAAGTCTTGTTCCAGTAACAATGATCAAATCATCAAAACTTGACAAGACCCAAGTTCAAGTATCAAAATAGATTTAATTATCAAATTTAAAGAATAAAATGAGAAAATAAAATATAAATATCAAAATGGACCTAATTACCAAATTTCGAAGCCAAAAATTATATTATTCCTTAAAAACGAAAACCATTGTTTTTTTAATTAAAAAAATCATTAAGATGTGACATATTCATCCCGTTTATTGTGATTTAACTCATATTATAACATTTAATAGGTGAATGGGGTATAGAATTGGATGAATCTGTATACTATTACTCTAATTAAACTACTTTAGATAAGTGAACTCAACTAAAAATGGTAGAGTATATTTTCAAGTAAACATCACATCCTTTAATTAAATTATTTCATAAAATTGAATTTTACAAAAATAGTAATTTTATTTTTTTTAAGAGAAAATATTTAGTACACGGAATTTTTAGACTCTAGAAGCAATGATAGAAGTTAACAAGTTGTAATACCCAAAAATTTTGGTTTCTAAGACAAGACAAGTATTTTAAATGTGACTCAAGTATTTGGAGAGAAAGTATGAATAACAAAATTTAGTAAGTACCAAATTGAAAATTTTTAAAAGATTAAGGATTAAAGTGTAAATTTATTATTTTGGAAAAAGGGTGAAATTTATGAAATATTTTTTTATTGATGTGACTAGATATATTGATATGTGGAAATTGAAAGTTGAGATAGGAACTAAATTGAATAAAGTGGGAAAGTAGAGGGACTGAAGTGTAAATTTTTCATTTGTATGGAGGAGGGACCTAAATGAAAATTTTCCATCTTTAATTGATATTTAGATACAAAATGATGGGATTAAAATGCAATAGCTAATGAGGTGAAAAGTTTGTGGAAATGTATGGAAATTAAGGTTGGAGAGTGTTGAAATTTGATTGGGTGATGGAATAAATGGACTAAGATGAAAAAAAAAAGGAAAAGTGTATAATTTTTTACACAATTGGAAGGCTGAAAGGTAGCATACTGGGGCAGCAAAAATAAATGGGAAAGAAAGGAAAGGAAACAATGAAGCACTAAGAGTGTGATTATACTAAGAAAATGTTATGAATAAAGAATGGAATTATAGAGAAAGTCAAGAGCAAAATAGTTATACCTTATATAAAGTAATTATGAGAAAATATCACGGTTGTTGGCAAAATATGGGTCATTGCATGAGATTGCAAAATAAGATGAAATCTTAACCATTTGATTATAATGATTAAAGTTAGATTTTTTATATATTAAATAGTAATATTTTATTATTAAATTAGTTGAGATATTTTGATGGAAAAATGAAGAAACTTCATCTTTTATATAAGTGATTCATTTCACTTTAAAAAAAAAAAAAAAGAGAGAGAGAGAGAGAAACTTTAATTTTTATATAATTTGGTCTTTTGTTATAAATTTCCACCATTTCACCTTAGAACCTTGAAATTTTTCATAACCACCAAAGAGGAAAGATGAAGTATAGGTCTATAAGAGCTTGTATAACATCTCGGAGGCAAGACATAAGAAAGTAGAAGTTAAAAAAGTTGGAAGGAACGTGTTAGATTATGATGAGAGTGAGAAAGGAAGAGAATAGAAGCAAAGAAAGTGTGGCTTTGGCTAAAAGAGAAGTACTTAATTGAATTCAAGTTAGTTTACTTTAATTAGAATTTTGAGTATTTAAATTCTAAAATGAAATAATTAAATAAGATATGATTAAGATTATTGAATATGTATATTGAATTTAGTAGTAAATATGTAATTAAAGATATGTTAGTAATGTAAGAAATGGTAAAGTGATAATTTAGTAATTAGTGAATTTTATGAAACTAAGGATTAAATTATAAAGAGTGAAAGTTATTTATTTGTCATTGATTGATAAGTGAATAGATGCAGAATAGCAAAGTCACTATAGAGTGGACTAAATTGTAAAGAGTGTAAAATTTTATATGTGAAATAAATATTGTGATTAAAGGTTTAAATGAAGTGAAAATTGATATTAAAATGTTACATAAGTAAATATTGAAATTTCGTGAATTTAGGGATTAAATTGTAAAATTTTCAAAATTACTAAGTGTGCTAAAATAGTGAAATAAAAATTTAAGCAATGTGTTATATGAAAGTGAATTAAAATCTAAAGTGTAAAATATTGTAAATATGTGATATGTTAGTGTTCATGTGAACTAATGTATGAAGTGAAGATGTAATGTATGTAGTATGTATTCAAAGTGAATAAGCAATGTGATGCAAAGTGATATATGTAATATGTCAAGTAAGTCATATGAAAGTGAATATGTGAATGTGTGAAATGAAAATATTATGTATATGTTTATGTGATTTAAAATGAATGAATAAAGTGTTATGTGAATAAATGACTTAGTGAGGATATGTGATAATGAAAAGATTTTGGGGTTAAGAGAGGCTGGGGGTTCAGATGGGAATCAAGATGGTGTTGCGGGGGTTCAGAGGGGATTAAGAGAGGAGACATGGGATATGTAATGTGTTTAATGGAGTTCTGTTTTGGCCCAAAGCTCTACAATGTATCAAAATTATTAAAACTTCTCTGAGAATCATTAAGGACCGCAAAAGTGATATGTGAAGATAAAAGTATATATGTATGTGTAATGATATGTGAAAATGAAGATAAAAATGAACATGTGCATTAAGTTTTAAAAGATATATGTAAATTAAATGTTTATGTTATGTTTGTGAAACGAGAGAAAGATTTTGATATGCAAATGTGAAAGTTAATTAGTGATAATATATGTTAAAGTTAAGACTATAAGTTCTAAAGTTAATTTAAATGATTGTATGTTTTGGAAAAAGAATTAAAAGTTAAAATATAAACTATGTGAATAAATGCTATTAAGAATTTATTTAAATGTTATATATATAAAAATGATAAGATAGAATTCAATTGAGTACTTATTAAGCTATTCACGTAGCTTAACACGTTTGTTTTAAACGCGTAGGTGATAGATAAGTTTTGAAAAGAATCGAGGATTACCACTTCAGTTCAGATTACATCACTCCTCAAACTCTAAGTTCAAGCCTTTTGGTATATATATTTTGAACTTCAGTTTGGTATGTACTTTGGTTTATTAGTAAAGAAAATGTGAATTATGTATGAATAGTAATGTTCTGTGCTATTAATTACCTCGATTATAATGAAACAAGAATATGTTTAAGTGGTGAGTTTAGTGTTTAAATGTAGCAGTTTTTACTTGGATTGGACGAGAGGTGTTACACAAGTGTTCTATAAGAGTATAATAAAATATTAAAAAATAAATATTTTAAAAAAGAGACATGTGACAATTTTTTAAGGATGTTTGTGGAATTAAAAACAAGCACACTGCTAGTTTACCAAATACTAACCTTTTTTTAATGCATGAGTTTTTTTCTCTTGATTTAAAATATAGGGTAAACTATCTAGTTAGTCATTCAACTTTTAGCCTGTTTCTGTTTTGGTCACCCAACTATCAAAATTTTCAATTTTTTGGATATCTTTCATGTCCATTTTGTGGTCCATGTTCAAAGTTCGTGGCTGCCTCTCCCAATAACATCGTTTCCAAGGTTTGAACTCACATTCTCTTTTTGTGGAGTGTAATATGTCTTACTACTACACCTAGCACTTATTGGTATCAAAATTTTCAATTTAATCACTAAAATTTTAGATTTTTTTTAATCATTCTGCTGTAAGTTTGAAACAACTGAATTACATAGTGTTTATTTTTCTAACATGGAAGCCAATTTGTTTTTCTTGTGTAGACTTTATTTATTTTATTCTACTTCATTTCATCATATTCTTCAAAAATAGAAAAAAGCTTTAGGAGTTTCTTCCCCCGTGTCATGCCACCATTGGAACCACCATTTCTTTGCTGTATTCTCTAGCCACTCGCTTTTATATCGCTTTTATCAAAAGAGTTTTTATATAGCTTTAAGTCTTACTTTAATTGAGTAATTGGGCCATAAGCCTATCACATGTGCGCGTCATTGTCACTCGCTTGTTTTAGTTCGTGTTAACACAAAAACTTGGAATTTGGCTATTGGGTGGAAATAGTGGGACAATTTCAAAATTGTTCCTACATTTTTTTTACTCTTTTACCCCTACCCATTTACCGTTTTACCCTTCCATTTTTAGTATAAATAGATGGTTGATTTACTCTCTTTTTTCACACCGAAAGAAAACACAACTCTCTGCCGGTTTTTCTCCTAAATCAGTTTAAAGAAAATTATGTCTAGGAGTTTGGGTTTTAAGGAGGACTAACTGTAACCTCTCCAAACTTTCCCAGGAATTAATCCTACTGTGATTTCCCTGAGAAGAGCAACACCAATTGAGTTCCATATTCCTTATTCGAGTGTGCAAATATTGAAGCACTGTGCCTTGGGGGACGACGTCCACTACTATTACACCGATCAGTACGAATTCGCTTCAAAGGCAGTGTTTACCATGGCACAATAAATTTTTGATTTCTTAATTCGTTATTTATTTTCCAGCCAGTGTTAATAGATTTTATTTTGTAGTAGCTTAATTTTCCAACAAGTATTTGCCCAAGAAAAACAACATATCTTGAAACCAGTCCCATCGGACAGTCATCGATAGAGATCTTACCAAGATAAGTTTGAAGTTTTAGCTTGATTTTTATCAGTTTTGAGTGGACTTAAAGGAAAACCAAATCGAGAAGAAGAAAGAGGGGAGAAAGGGGAACAATTTTTAAGTGCCGGTTATGTCATGAATGACAATTGGCAATAGAGAAAGCTTAAAGGTTTTGTATAAAATTTAAAAGAAAATGCTATGACATTAGGACGTTAAAGAATTCACACAATGACTAAAAAACAAATTCAAGAACGTTAGTAGTTAAATTGAAAATTTTCATAGTTAAGTGGCTAAAAAATAAATAAGTTGAAAATTTAGTGACTAAACAGATAGTTTACCCTAAAATATAAAATAAAACAATAATCACTTTAATTGATAGTCAACGGTTTTTGAGTCTGAAATAGGGATGTGGGGTTCAAGCGCGGGTTGATGCGCGTGGGATGAGTGATGGTATGGTCCGCCGCTCCCAAGGGTGTGGGCGTGGCTAGCGCCAAACTCCGAGACTTTATGGCTTTTAAAATTGGCTTATCAATGTTAAATAGCCACGTGGCTATTTGTGAGCAATGTCATCAATGATAAAAAAAAGTCCATTATTTGCCAATTATACGTGTTTGACTGGATCAATGAAAATTTTAGGATTAATATACCATTTGATACTTAATTTTGACTCCGTTATTCAATTTAGTACCTAAGTTTTTTGTCCCAATTTGATACCTAGACCAAATAACATTATGTGGCCTGATAAAATATTTTACATGTGTGCTCTAGTAAATAAATATATATACTAAACTGGGATAAAAAAAACTCTTAAGTATCAAATTAAATATTAAAGCTAAACACAATGCTTAATTGAGAAAAAAAAATCAGATATCAAATTAAACATTTAAGACAAACTTAGGTACCAAATGGTATATTAACCCAAAACTTTTAAGTTGTTGGATTAGGTAATTTTAAGGCTTTTGGTATTACCAAATAAAAATAAAAATTGTAAGGCTTCTGTGTAACAATATGCGTGCATGTATATATATATATTAGTTTTATTATTGTGTTTAATAATTAAAATATATTACCAATTAGAGTTATTCATGGTTCGAAAATCCACTCGAAAAATAGAAGGATTTAAGTAAAAATATAAGTAGAAAAATGAGTTTGAGTAAAAAAAAATAAGATCTATTTAGAAAACAGGTTAGGCCTTGAGTAAGGTATTTTGGCCTGACCCAATCCAACCCAAATTTTTAATAATAAAAAGACCTTGTTGCTTTTTCACCTTTTGTTACTGTTTTGCTATCATTTCACTGTTATATTAATACTATTTTATTGTTAATATTTAGATATTGCACAACACCTGTTTTATTGTTAATTTTCCTACTATTTTAGAGATTTACTTATTAAGTTACACTTATCTTAATGTTATTTAAGTATCAAGACTTTTTAAAATTTATTTTTAATTTATTGTGAAACATTTATTTTAATATTTTTAGTGTATTTGGTGTGTTATATTTTAAAATTTTTTATATAAAAAATAAAATTTTTAAAAAATTTAATACAGGCCGAACCCGAGTTTTAACATTTTTTATCTGGGTTAGGCCTAGGACAAAAATTTTGTTAGAACTCGACTCAAGCCACGGACAACTCTATTACCAATAACACTACTAGCCCAATGATAAATTTGTGTGGGTTTCAAATTGATTGGCACGAAGTTTAGAGTTTGATCCCTATACTTGTAAACCCTTTCTCCGTTCCCCATTGTAATTTAATGTAATTGTTAATAATTAAAATATATTAAATTAATTAATATAGAACTTTTTATTTTAATTTTTTTTAGAAAAGAGACAACATTAGGCGATTACAACAACCTATTCATAAATGAAAGGATTTAGACCCATTATGATCTTCAATCCAACAAATCTGTAACCGAAACCGACACAATTGCAAATAAACGGAGCAAAGAGTCCCCTGTATCAACACATTTAACCATGTGATCTGCACCCCCATTTTGATCCCTCGAAATGTCGGACACGAACCTCCCATCTTCGCCACAACAAAATGTAATAATCTTAATTCCACTAAACTACTATTGGCTCCTCCACCAGACAAGATTAATTCCACGAACAAAGCATTATTATACTCATTCAACATTGCTAAACCACCTCATCATTCCAAGCATCCTCAACAACTATACACTCCTCGACAATTTGA
Source organism: Gossypium bickii (assembly GCA_025503065.1). Classification (NCBI taxonomy): domain Eukaryota; kingdom Viridiplantae; phylum Streptophyta; class Magnoliopsida; order Malvales; family Malvaceae; genus Gossypium; species Gossypium bickii. The sequence continues at coordinate 113,330,266 of CP106717.1, read as the reverse complement.
GAATCACCCTCCATAAGAGTTTTCTCCGGGGTCCTTTCATGGTCACAAACTAACCCTTCCATCGCCAATTTCAACTCAACCGAAGCATGCAAGTGATTCCCCATAATCTCATCTAATGGTCTCCCTTTTTGCCTGTAAATTATATTACGAACTCTCGACTGCAACTCTTGAGAGGCGCCGCTTTTTTTTTTACCAAATTTAAACATCACATTTTCTTTATCGTTATACGAATCCGTATTTTTCCTATCCATTATGCGCATTGCAGTGTGCTTCTCTTTATTTAAAGTCAGTGATACATCTACTGGATGTATGACTATGTTTTTTCCCCCGATCAGTAGCACCCATAGGTCCCAATTGTGATCCATCATCAAACACCCCATGCCCAACATTAGCCTTCACTCCAAATATGTCATTATTGGGCCTTAGTGCTGACGAACCAAGCTTTAGCTCAGCATCTACCATTACTCCTTTTTCCTTATCCCGGTTCTTAACCTCGGTATCCATAAAATAATAATAAGCAATGGCGATATATATATATATACATACAAATCAAAACAGAGTTTGAAAAAGTAATAAGCAATGGGTTCTGCCGATAATATGCAATGGGGTTAAATTGATAAAAATGTGTAAATATTGGAGGGCTAAATTTGTTATTAGACCAATAAATAAAAGGCTTTTCTGTCAGGCGAAAAAGTCGGGCGATATATACACACAAATTAAAACAGTGTTTGAAAACATAAATCGCGAACTCCTGCGCCTAAATCCAACCAAACCTCAGCTTTGCAAATTCGTGATCTCCCCTGTTATTGCAGAGGCTTTCTCTGTCGTGCGACATATATATATATATAAATCAAAACAGAGTTTGAAAACATGAATTTCGAACCCCTGTTTTTGAGGGCTTTGGGGATTTTTAAGCATCTTGCTATCTGGCGTTATTACAGATTACGATATGTTGGTAAGTTTATGAAAGCCAGATCAGCAGACATGCGAAAAAACTTTAAGGATGAGCATCGAGATTTTAGTTCTCGCTATCACCATAACAAAACCTTCTGGAAAAAAGGAAGAAGAAAAAACAGAGCTTGTAATCGCGATCAATGTACATTGTTTAACGTGCATTTGTCTTTGTTGGCTCGATTTAGAAGAGCTGAGGTTTGCTTTAAATACCCATTCATTGGACAAATCCTTCTACCAGAACTGCAAATCACATTACATTCTTGTTCTGAGTTTTGGAAAAAAAAAAAAAAAACCTTGTTTTAGTTCTAGCAGAGCTGAAGAGATGGAGCAGATCGACGCAGTTAATCTAGTAGCTAACCATGTGCACAGGTGGAGGCTTCGTGATCGTAGTGGTACACTTCCTGCTGGTCGGATTGTTTTAACGGTTACGGAAGACGAGAACCAATGGTGGCGGTTTGAATGCCGGAGTGAAGGAAACATGCACTACATCACCGGCACCGAGTGGAGCCGCTTTGTTCAACCAAGGATCGATGCTAGGCTCACTCTTTATGCTCAACAAGACGGTGAGAACTTCCACAGAATGGAGGTGATAATGGGGAGGAACTAGAGAGCTTATTTGTGTAGGGTGTAGGAATGGACGTATATGACATTATCATGGTCGGTTTCTGCTCTTATTAGTGCAACTTTATTGAAGCCAGGCACCATTGCTTTGCTGTTGCATGGTTTAAAAAAAATGTCGTTTTCTTTTCTAATGCTTAAGCTTAGTTATGTAATCAGAAATATGCTTCATTATTGGTGATGTTATATATTAGAATCTCTTTAATTTAGCTCAAACATATAAGAAACTTAGATATATGTTATTGACAAAGACAGAGTTCACCCAAAACACAACACATGACACAGTCTATTCACCTCCCTTAAAATATTAGAAAAAGTAAATGATTGTATACACATGATCCTTTCATGCATTCTCCTTTGAAAACTTACATCAGCTGCGATAGGCCTCGACAGGATCAATGCTATCTTCCTTTCTTACTTTGTGCTATTTCGTCACTAAAATCCACTCATCTAGCTAAGATTTATTTGAACAGTTAGAGCTACAAAGTGCAAAATGCAATCTCTAAAGTAACTCTCAAAAAAAAAAAAAAAAAAAATCAAATGTTAAATTCCCAATACTCCATGCAAGTTTTGACTGTATAAGAATTTTTGAATTTGTTAACATACACATCAATTACTATCATACTCTTCATCGAAGTAGCCTAAAAAATATTATTGAGAATATTCTAACAAATAGAAAAAAATTCATTTAGACTGCTATGTAGGATCGCTATTAGGGAGGTGATAGAGTTTAACAGTAGAGTAACCACTTCGTAACAAAATAATAATGTAATGACTAAAATATAATATTTCAAACATAAATTACTAAAATATAATCATAGTCAAACAAAAGTGACTATTTTTGTAGTTTACCTTTTTTTATATTATTGAATTTTTTATGTTTTAAGTTTTAGAATAAAAACAATAGGTTAAAAGGGTCCAATTTTAGAATTATTTTTAAATTAATTTCAGTTAAAGGATTCAAATAATTCGATATTTTTTGATAATTTTTATGTTTGCAGGGACTTAATCAAATAAAAGAAAAATGACCAAATTTCAAATTTATAAAGAGTTACAGGGACTAATGACATATTTTAACCTTTTGTTGCCCCTAAAATGAAAAGTAGTGTGTTAATGAGAATTAGCGGAGTGCCCAAACTGGGCCTTTAGTTCCATATGTGCTCTGTTTTCCCCGCCATTGTCTGTATCTCTCTATGTTCATGCACAGATATGGGTGCTGAAAATCCAAATCCTTTCCAAGCTTTGTTCCAAACTGTTGAAAGATTCTCGAATTATGTCCAAACCCACCTCGCCAATTTCACTCAACAGGCTCATCGTTCATTACCCACTAAGAAAAACCCTCTCATCTCTATTTCATCATCAATAAACGCCGACTCCCCTGGCACAAATACCCATTTTCTTGTCAAGGTATTTACTTGCGTTCCTCCCAATAGGTCATCATTGATATGCTTGTTTCCTTGGTATCTATTTCGAGGCTGGTGGAAGTTAATCAATAGGGTTGCTCGTAGTTTTGCTCATTAACTGTTTGACAAAATTTCCAAATGACGCCTATCTTCTTTTTAAGAAATTGTTATTAATTTCTGAGACCCATTTTGTAGTTATATAAAATTAACACTGTCGGTTGAATGTTTATTGATAGAAACCGGCTGCACCGGTGACTAAAGAAGAACTTGGAAGAGCTACTTGGACTTTTCTTCACACTCTTGCTGCCCAGGTCTTTTCATTTATACCTTTGCTTTTGGTTCCCCCCCCCCTTTCTATTTTTCATTTATCATGCCTACGATTTTGCCCTGATGACCGTTTGAATGAGGCTTCTTTAACCATTTTATTTATTTTTCAGTATCCTGAAAATCCAACAAGGCAGCAAAAGAAGGATGTAAAAGAACTGGTATAATATCTTAATTTCCTTATTCAATCTTTGTAATTTCTGAGATCAAATGAAGCTCGATCCCGATACAGGTTTGACTAAAAGTGGAATAAGTTACCGACAAGTGTTAGGTGTAATGTTAAACACATAGCACTCCCCACTGAGAACTCAGGTTTGAATTCTAGAGACAATATTGTTGGGAGTGGCAGCTATGAACCCTGAAAGGGTTAGTCTTCATGAATTGTAAAACTGATATGAAGGACATCTTGGCCATACAAAAAATATGAGTTGAGTCCAAAGATGCTAAAGTGCTGCTTAGCTTAATTATTCCCTAAGTGTCTACCATATCAGTTTTTGATTATTTAGACTTTTAATGACATCAAAAGAATTGTAAGGATAGCTTATTGTCCTTTATAAACTATTTAAACCGACCAATGACGAGTGATCAACTTGCAGATGTCAATATTATCTCGAATGTACCCCTGCCAGGAATGTGCAGATCACTTCAAAGAAGTTTTGAGGTATTTTTTTGTCTACTCCACATCGCTTTAGTTGATACATGTTAAGAATTTTCATGCAACCACTTCCGTTAGCCTTTCTTTTAGATGGTATAATAAAAAGTGACTGCTGAGCAAGACCAGAAAGCTATTTGGCTTCACATCCCCATCCGGGTTTGAAATTGTGGCAGCACTAGTATAAGTATTTGCAATAAAAGCTAGAAGGAAAAGTGAGAAATAAACCAAAAGTAACTCGGTCCTGGAATTATTGGAACTGCCAAGTGAAATATGATAAAACTTCTAAGTCAAGATTTGGTTAAATCAAAAAATTATTTGTTTGTTCGATGATCTAGTTATTCATCATTTAGTTAGGAGGAAAGCTGTGGAAGGCCGTACATCGATTTTACCGTTGCCCTGTTTATTCATAATGTTATATAATGTTGGATTGTTCTCACTTGATTCAATCAAAATTTTGTATTGGAGGTTCTTCCTATATATATAATGTATGTGTATGTATATATGTATGTACAATGGCTTCCATTGATATTAATGTATGCATATGCTTTTCAGAGCAAACCCTGTAATGGCTGGATCTCATGATGAGTTTTCTCAATGGCTCTGTCACGTGCACAACGTTGTTAACAGAAGGTAAATTCCATAGTCTATCACTTTATTGTTGCAGCTCATGTTTGCATGTCAATTAGCATACTTGCCTAGGCAGATATGCCACAGTGCCCTACCGTAACAATTATTCCGAATAAGCATGTGCCTTAAGCTTTGAAATATAATTGTATTGACCTTATTCAGTGCCTTTACTATAGTTAGTTGACATTGGTTGTTTCCATTAGCCTTGGAAAATTGATATTCCCATGTGAGCGAGTGGATGCAAGGTGGGGCAAGCTAGATTGTGAGCAGCGTGGCTGTGATTTGCAAGGAACTACATCGAAGCATATCGAACCCTGAGTTCATGGATGTAGGTAGTGGTGGTTTATACGCTGCTTTTATATTTATTTGTTTCTTGGTACCGAGTTGATGACTACCGGCGCAAAGAAGAGGGAAAGAAGAGGGTGGAAGAACTGAGTTGGATGATTACACTAGTAGTTGGAAAAATTATACAGCCAAAGCTCGAAGTCCTCTCGTCTCGGGTTACATATATTGAAATTCAAGTTTCAAAATTGTTGAACGTCACTCTTTAAAAATGAATGATTGTATGTACCAATTAAGTTTTGGGTACTTCAAGGTTGATTTCAACTTGTATAGCACAGGTTCTATGAAAATGGTTCTAAATAGGATGAGCATTTGATCGAATCAAGTCGAATCGAGTGAAAAATTTTTGAGTTGACGAGTTCTAGTTTATCATCATAACTCGATTTGAAATTTTTTTCGAGTCGAGTGAAATAAAATTTAAGTCAAGTTGAGTCGAGTAAAATTGTTCAAGTTAAATTAAAAAATTAAACATTTCAAATTATAATTTCATGTAGTAAATTTGAAACCCTGTTTACGTCCTTAACTTATTATTTTAGAAAATTTTAAAATTTTGACTTTATTTATATATTCTTTAGATACTTTTTAAATTTTTTAAATTTTCTAAAAATATAAAATTTGCACATTTTATAAATATTTTAAAAATTTAAAATTATTTTGATTTTTTTTTTGTAATTTTTGTTAAGTGAGACCAATTTACTGATTTTTAAAATTGACAAGGGCTAAATGGGTATTTATATTAATTTGTTATTTGAATTATTCGAATTGTAAAATTTAATTCGATTCAAACTCGAAATCCTACTTACTTATTCGAATTGATTCGAAAAAACTGAATAACTCAATTAGATTAACTTAAAATTTAATTTTTTTTTTTTCGAATCGAGGTTTGTTCCCCTCTAGTTCTAAATTAACAATTTTCTTTTCCCGGTTGCGGTGGCTTTTATCAAGCCTTAGATTAGATATTTCATTTACGTGAGTAAAAGAAAAACATGATATTAAAATTATATTTATATGAAAAATATCTATTACTAAATTATAGGAGAAATGATAAAGTACAAAAAGCGTTTATAATTTAGTGTGTTTAGGTTTGAGTTAAATCCTGACATAGTGTATTTGTAATTGTTTTATTTAAATATTTTATATAGAAATAATGAAAGAAGAAAACAATAATATATTATTAAATTCTTTATTAAAATAGGGTTTTAAAATAAATTTTTAATTGAATTGGTATCGAGTTAATCTATGACAATAACTCATTAAAGCACTCCTTAATTGAGTTGGTATAGATTTCAAAATCATTTCCAAAATTGCATGTCATTTTGTTTGAAATTTTTCTTACAAGGACGAATCAAGAATTTGGTAACATTCTGTTTATTGGTTATCGAATTTTTTTGTCAAAATTAGTCTCCAAACTTAACAACTACTCAAATTTATCTTTTTGTCACTCAATTTTATTGGATTTTTAGGTGTTTTCGTTTTTACGTTAGCCGGCTAGTGATTAAAAAAGACAAAATTAAACAGTTTGATGGCCATTTTGTAACTTTTTATAGTCGAGTAACTGAAAAAAGAAATTTGTTAATAGTTAGGTGACAAAAAAGGAATTTACTAATAGTTGGGTGACTATTTGTGTAATTGACCCTTTTTCTTTTAAAATGCCAAGTTTCAGGACTAATATGCAAAAAGAACTCAAGGACTAAAGTGTAAAAGTTAACAAGTTCATGAAGTAAATATTATTTTTATCACTTATTTTTGCCCAACCTTGACAATTTGAACCTAGGGTTTTCGGATTACATCTATAAATACTCAAATTTTCCCACTACACCGAACCTTTCCACGAAAACTAGGCCGCTTCCGTTTAACAGAGCTTTCTTCGACGAGCAGCCATCTGTAATCAATTATGGGTCATTCTAACGTCTGGAACTCTCACCCCAAAACCTACGGCCCTGGCTCTCGCGCATGGTAACTTCGTCTCTCAATTCCCCCTTCTTTAATTGCTTAGAAATTTCAAATAAATTACTATTGTTACTTTTTAGTGTATGTCAAACGGAAGGAAATGAAATTTTATTTTGACTGCACTAATCCAACGAATTAGCATGCTCATCTTTGTGGTTTAGGGTTTTAATGGTGTAGGATTTGCTTAGATTGAGACTGTTTTGAGTTATTTGAGGTACTGCTTTGCGTTTGGGAATTTGAGTTGTAATCGATTTAATATTACGTGATAAGATACTTTTTTTCTGTTCAAATTCATGGATTTGTTGGATGCCATTAATTGAAATTCTTATACTTATTAGTGGATTTCAAATTCATGTTTTATCTTACAAGTATATAATCACATTACCATAGCTATAATTCAAGGTATTTGCTAAATTTGGGTAATGTGTTGGTTAAAGGATTTTCTTCTTCGTTCTGTTTTTATAGCCGAGTGTGTGGAAACCCTCATGCCATCATCAGGAAGTACGGGCTCATGTGTTGCAGACAGTGCTTCCGTAGCAATGCCAAGGAAATTGGATTCATTAAGGTATCGCATTGTTACCTCGTTGATTACACTTTCGATGGTTAATCGTTTATCGCTACCATAATCTTCATATTCTTTGTCTTTTGTATCTGCAATTTCTTAACCTCTGGGTGTTGTTGCTATGTCTTCTATTTTGCAGTACCGCTGAGGAATGTTTATATGGCTAGAAGTTGGAAACACTTTTTAGCTAGTATGAATCTTTGTTTCGAAATTGTAGCAACTTTTAAGATAACATTGCTGTTTTTTGTTGAATTTAGTTTAAGAGCTTGAAGTTTTGTTTCTGCAAAGGATAATTTGTTGTTTTCTCAATGAAGTAATCATACTGTTTTTATCTTACTTCTTATTTTTAGTTTTGGTATAATCTCCTATGCATTTTGATGATGATGTTAATTATTAGCATTTGGCAATTCCATAAATGGAATTCAAGGTTTTAACTTGTTTGAGAACTTATTTTTGGTTATGAAAGTATTGTTGTTTGCTGGTGTTTTTGTTGTTAATTGTGGTCCATTTTTGAAGGTTAGAAAATGGATGACAACAAGCACATGCTGGAAATTACATTATGTTTTTTTTTTTCACCAAACTATTAATTTTTTTTAAATTGGTCACCCAACTATATCGGATTTGTTTTTTTGTCCTTTTTCGATGGGGTGAGAGTTATTCAATTTTTTTAAGTAAACTTGAATAGACTTGTTCATGAGATGGGGTTGGGATACTCACTTAGGTTTAAAGGCTTGCTGGAAATCTGGGAGGATTTGAAAAAAAAAATATTAAGTTAAAAAATGAACTTGGGTAAAAAAATTAGGTCTATTTAAAATGTGAGTTGGGCTAGGCTTGGCTTATTTTAAGTTTATAATATTTTATATTATGTTATTTTTATATATTATGTAATTTAGAATCTATTAAAAAAATAAATTTATATTAAATATATGATACTATATTAGTAAACTTTAAAATAATGGTAAGATTATATAAAAATGTTCAATAAATAAAAAAGAGAGTATTAAATTATTAAATATTAAAATAAAATAGAATAAATATTTTCTAAAAAAATTTAAAAATAATATGGAGGGGTTTAAAATGGACTTGGATTAGTCTTTTGCAAATATAGTTGAGTTTGGGCAAAATTTAGGTTTAGATTTTGGGTAGGGTCGGGCTTTAGTAAGTATAAAGTATGTCAATGTCATGCTTAGGTCAAGTCTAAATTCGACTAGATCGGCTTATGAACATTTTTAAACTCAAGTAAGCAGTTCGAGTCGAGTTAAATTTTAAAATTCGAATAATTTAAATAATAGATTGGTGTAAATGGTTTTTGTCAATTTTGAAAATAAATAAATTGATCTCTCTCAATAAAAATATACAAAAAAAAAAAGAAAATAATTTTAAAAATTTCAAAAAAAAATATAAAGAAAGAAAAAATTTATTTTTTTTTAAGATAATAATTTTGAGACCTGAATAAATTAATTAATGATTCAAGTTTTTTTTTTGTTAATAATATATACAAATATATATACGCCAATTCATCAAGACTTGATGTTGGTTCGCTCTACAAGGTGGGCTTTATTATATTTTAGGAAAGTTTATGTTGGGGATTGACCTGAATATGCAACGAGAAAATAAAAGTAAAAATAGAAAAGATCAAACACACAAATATTTACGGGAAAAAATTCCTCCAAAAAGCAAGAGTACAGATGGAGATTTTCTCAATAAACAACCCTAAATCTCGAAAAAACAAAGTACTTTAGCCAAAACTCAAAATTCCCCAAGACTCACAAAACTCTCTCAATTTAAAAGATGAAGATTATTATTCTAGGTTACAATAGCCCCTTTTATAGGCTAAATTCTTAGATTAAATATGACTAAAATAACCTAAACTAATCATAGTTTAATTGGGAAAACAATAGCAGTATTTAACTAGGAGAAGAAAACCAGGTTGAATTGGGGAACACATCGCCACATCACATGCTCCTTGTTGGGACGTTGTTCTTCGAGTCATTGGGACGTGGCCAATCTTCTCGTCGGGACGTTGTGGTCATCTCGTCACGACATCGACTCTTCCTTGTCGAGATGTTGGCTCGTAAATACGAGGCACACTCCACAGTTTAAGTTGTTCAAAATTGTTGGGATCATGGCTGATAGTAAGGATATCCTCAGCAAGATTTGTTGAAGCATGCATTGAAGAAACGATTGCAATCTTCTTGTACTAGACAATATGGAATAGGTTGAGAAGTTCCGAGAAACAGGAGTATAGTTCATGAAGCTCCCTCGAATTGAGTTGATAAAGGGGAGTTTTCCACCAACAATTAGTGTCTATCCCACTCTTAGAGTTTGAAGAACCAAAAGTGTGTATACTTAATTATGCTTAGTTACTCTATGGTACTATGAAGAAACTGTTTCAACAAATTGATAATATCCATTTGATGTTTAACTATTTATTAGCTTGTTAGTAATTGAGTCTAATATTGGATCAAGTAAAGATATTTCTTGAATACAATACTTATAAATCTTATCTCATTGATCAACCGTATATAAATCTTATCTCATCCATCGTGCTTTTAAAGACCCAATTGTTGTCATATAGTTTGCAGACATATTGCATTGTTTTACGATTTGTGTTGCGTGTCAGTTGTGCAAAATGTTTGAAAGAAGGAAGGGTTGCAAATAAATGAAAAAAACCTAAAAGTGCATAGAAGAAATATCTAATTTTTTGCATTGCAAATATAGTATATACCATAATTAGCAATGCAATAAATTAGATGTCGGTTATTTCCTTCTATACACTTTAGGTCTTTTTTTTTCTCCATTTTTTTAGAGGTTCTCTCTCTTTCAAGCATTTTGCACATGGCAATACAATGCAATATGTTTGTGGATGATGAGCTATCAATGATCAAGTCCTTAAAAACACGATTGACGAGACAAGATCTATATACAATTAACCGATGAGACAAGATTTATAAATACCACATTCACGAAATACATGTACCTACTTGATTCAATATTAGACTAATTACTAACACGATAATTGATTGTTAAACATTAGATGGATATTATCAATTTGTTGAACAAAAGACCTAATTTCATTTGTTTGAGCCTTTAATTCTTGAGTTTTATGTTTTATATATGCATCCCATCTGATAAGAACTTTATAATTCCAAAATATCCAAGAAGACTAATAAAGCATTTTGTTCAAAAAGTGTTTAGCAATAGATTCAATAGAAGCGTAATCAAATGAAAATGATTTACCTTTTGGAGGGAAGATAATAAAAAGAATCTCAATACCATATAAAATGGAGAGCTCACGTATTTTTTTATAGATTCCAGATCGGCGTTTCAAAAGTGTGATCAATCGATCATCCTCATTTTCGATCATTTTCATATCAAGTTTTTGTCTTCCCCTACTTTTCTTTCATATGTTTGCTATTGCTAAAAGATCTTTGGACAAAAGAAACAAGCAAAAAGGTTAAAAATGAATGCTTTATTAGCCTTCTAAGATACTAAGGAATGGAATTCTTATGGACGGAATGCATATATATAGGACAGAAAAGGTCAAAGAATTAGAGGCTCAAACAAATGAAATTAGGTCTTTTAATGGTAATCGTTTGCCACTTACCAAAAGTGTGTATAATTTGTTCTGTGATACAATGAATTTGTTTAACCAAATTGATAATTTCCATTTTATGTTTAATAATTGATTCTCGTGTTAATAATTGAGTCTAATACTAGATTAGATAAGTGGATTATGTATTTCTTGAATGCGACATTTATAAATCTTATCTCATCGATTCATCGTATATAGATCTTGTTTCATCAATCTTGTTTTTAAGGACTCAATTGTTGTCTTATAATTAATTGAATGTTTTGAATGAGTGTAACATCCTAGAAATAGGGGTTCTGGGGAAACTCGGGATCAAACCGGAACCTTGGTGAAATTTTGGACTCTTCAAAGATAAAAATCGAATCCCATAATTCCATTTTTTTCCGCCTAATACGGGGGTATGGACACGGCGCTTGTCGTCCATTCCACATTATCCCATAAGCAAATAATTTAAGCATTCCATTAATTTTCCTTCATGATTAAAAGATTAGATCAACCTACTTATTTATTTATTTTTATTTATTTCCATGCTCTCTATCCTCCATTTTTCGTGGTTCTTCTTTTAGAAGATTAAAATTCAAACTTCCAGATTATATTGCCGCCCCATTCATGTATTTTTTAGGAATTTAAAATTTCCCATGATCTATATTTCAAGCCGTCCAAATATAGTGTGCCTACATCAAATTTTTTTACTCATTAATTTTTAATTATTTATCTCAACCCCATTAATGATTTAGTCACTTCATGGTCAAATTGGGAAACATAATATGGTGGATGTATATTAAATGCTTCCTATGGTGTCCATCAACTTTGAAAAAGCCATAGTGCTTGTTATATATATATATCAGCCACTATCTTTTGTTTTAAATTATTTAAACTTTTGTTTTAATTGTTTATTTCAACCAAAAAAAAAAATTGAAACAAAGCAAGCATGCAGGGGAGAGGATTTTTAAAATAGAAACATGAATAAATTATTGGACATTGGTGCCATACTCTTGTGTTATCTTTGTTGGACGGCACAAGCATGTCCACTTATCAACCCACTATTCTCTATTTTCAATTGATAATTTCAACAACACTAACATTCCAAGCATCTTCCAACCGTCCATTGTATGCTTCTAAATAAAGTAATGCATTAGCCTATTAATTAGGATATTCGGTGCCAATTTTTTTTGCTAGTCTCCTTGAGTTCTTCTTTTCTCTCATTTGGTTTCCCTATTTCCTCCATAACCGAACTTTCATCTCCTCTCTATTCCTTCTTCTCATCCATATTAACACCCACTTATTGATCAATCGAAATATAGTGGAAGGCCGAAACTTGGAGTTTCCAAAGTCATCTTTTAAATCGCTAGAAAACGGTTCTAAAATCTTAGAGGTAAGAGTTCTTCACGGATTTTGTAACATCCCAAAATTGGGCCTAGGAGAATTGAGCCCAATGGGCCTTAGGCGTAGTAGCGTTTGAATTTTTAGAGAATAAGAGATCGGCTTAAATGCAAGTTAGACCTATTGGATAAGTGATTTTGGAAGGTTAGAGGGCTTCTTATGAAGTCCCGGGATCAAATATTGGCTTTGGGGAAATTTTGGTTTTAGGTGAAAAACCCTAGAAGTTGGCCAGATAGGCCTTAAGAATAAAATATGGAGGAAAATGACACAAGTGGAGTGTGTGGTGTAGTGGCAAAGTGACGCCACATAAGAGACAAGGGAGTGACGCCACAAGGAAGGAAGGAGGTCCAAGGTTCAAGTCTTGGCTTTTGCATTTTGGTTTCTTTTTGCTTGGACCTTAGAATTTGGCCCATAGTTTATATTTAGTTGCGCATGGTCTAAGACACAAGTGGAGCTTGTGGTAAAGTGGCTAGCAGCGTGGATTATGTTGCAAGGAGCACAGGTTCGAATCTCATAAAAAGCAAGGAGTATTTATTTTGCGGATTAGGCAGCAGAGAGTTTTAGTTGAATTTAAACTCTCACTGGTGAAGGGATCCCACATCGGAAAGACACAAAGAATGAAGGTGAAGAGCTAGCTATATAAGGATCATCCTAGGAGGAGAGTAAACACATCTTGGAGGGCGTTTGGGCACAAGAGTGGTCGAAGCGCGGATTAGCCCCAGAGTCCTATCAGGTATGTAACTCTCTCTACTCTAGCTGTAGAGCGGCAAATGTCGAAGTGCCGATCACGGTAATAGTAGCCACACGAGCTTGCGAGCGCACGTGTGGGGCTTCGACGCGATAGTTGAGGCCATCAGTAGTATTCTTGTGGGTTGGGCTGCTTGGGCCACGATGGTAGAAGTGGGCCTAATGGGCACTGTGGGCCCATATGAGTAAATTGTATGATTGGTTAGTATTTGTTGAACTAGACTAGGTGGAACTTATATACGTGGCTAGATTCGTGCTAGGTGGGCCACACGCGGCGTGTGGGCGGATGGGCGAAATCGAATTTTAGGCCCAATCGTCCTGAAGACGACCAGAAAATGGTAGCTGAGTCGCTAGTGGCCACATTAGGCCTTCGAAAAGGCCATTGCAGGTGTGAATTTATGAAAATACCCTTGGTGGGTAAATTACGAAAATACCCTTGGTGGGTAAATTACGAAAATGCCCTTGGTAGGTAAAATTACGGTTATACCCTTAGAGGTTGATTAGCATGATTATGTTGTTTAGTTCTGGCCGATTGTAGGGGAAGGCTTGATCTCGCATATCTCGGGTTGTGGCTAGTACTCGAAAAGTGTTAAGGAATGGGGACCTAGTGCGTTAGATCTTGATCTACGGGATTTGATAGTCGCATTAAGAACCAGGTGTGTAAACTAACACGCTTCATGCTTTGTATATGTTTGATAAACTGATTGATTGGTAAAACTGAAACAGTATGGTTGAGTGATATGATACCCTATGGGGTATGTGCACGGATTCAGGTAAGTCCGTTTCATTATGAGTAATGTTATTGATACATGATGTCATGATTTATGATGTATGTGCTATGAGATGCAACGTTAAACATGTTTGCATGATTTGAATACTATACATGAGTTGGTATGATGATGGGTGATATGAGAGGAGGGGGAAGTGATATTCGTGTCGACGGACACTAGTGGTTTGGTACCACATTGTGACTACGGTCACGAGAGGTTTGGCACCTCATGGCGTCTCGCCCCGGTGGCTTAGCACCACGGTGGGTTGGCCCCACGATTTACATTATGGGATTGACGCCGGTGATTTGGTATCACACGACGATGGGTTGGCCCCATCACTTGATTCGTGACTTCGGTCACGGTGATTTGGTATCACATTTGTGTCTTTGGGACACCAAAGTGGTTTGGCACCACAAGTATTGACGGATATTGTGACTTTAAGTCACCGGTGGTTTGGCACCACCCGGTGGTTTGGTACCACACGGGGTAGTAGAAAGGTGTTTGGAAGGGCTAAATTTGGGTGCATATCGTAACTTGTGCATGTTAAACCTGTTTATGATTGGTGTATGATGTTTTACTAAACCGGGAAAAAGGGCTACACATCGAGTCTTGGTGACTCACCTTTTCCTTTAACATTTTCAGTGATGCGTAAAGATGGACCGGGTTGGAGAGGGCGCAAGGTGGCCCATGCAGAAGAAGATATTTGGATTATTTTAAGCATTTTTAATATTGAGTATTTTGTTTTAAGTATGGGTTGTAATAAGGGCCTCACTATTATTTTGGTATTATTTTAATTATGGCTTGATTAAACCTGAACCACTATGTGAAGAGGATTTTATCTTAGCAACTCGCTTATTCAAAATAGTATTTAATAAAGTTTAAATTCAGACAATTTTATAACACTAAGGTTTTTCATATTACTTTAAATGGACATGGTTTTCAAAAGTTAACAAACTTTCATGATTATTCCAAGTCAAAAAGATTTTCAACCGTCTTTCCGCAATGACATAACCTGATCCGGTCAAGGCTCGTGGGCCGGGTTTGGGGGTGTTACAGATTTTATAATCACTTTTTATTCGATTAAGATGGTGGTGATTAACCGATATTATTATAGGGACTCTATCGCTCGATCTTTCATCTTGAGATCATACGGACTTTTGTGGTAAGACGACCCTATTCCTTAAATCAATTGTTCAAAACAAGGTAATATTAGTTTGGACTAATATTTGTTCGCAATTGTGAGACATTAGCTATTCGGGATTTTTCATCGGGTTGTGAATCGCTAACTGAGGAAAATCGACAAATTGTGATCATTCGCAATTTCAAGGGGTAAGCATTATAAATTGTTCATTTAGTGTTGACAAATCGCGTATGTCGACTGATCAAGCGTTGTAATATTCTAGGTGTCTACGATCAAGAAAGTATAGTGCTTATGAGAAATCAGTGTGTACCCTACAATTGAATCTTAATAGATTTATGGCGTTAATTTATTATATGTATTAATCTGAAAGTGTAAGAATATGGCTAAGGTACCATGTAATGGTACGAGGAACTCAGGTACGTTTTCCTACTCCTACTAGGATTATGAATATATGTTGTGACTCATATGTGAACAATGATAAGAATGTGAAATAAGGTCTATGGCATAAGATTGCATGATATGAATGATATATGGGGCATATGGGATATTGTGAAAGGGGAAGTGAATATAGTGATTTATGTCACGATATCTGAATGTGGTGATCTCGGTCACATTATTTGAATGTGGTGTCTAAAGACACAAAACATTATTTGGTGGCTATGCCACGAGTTTTATAAGGGCGATGAGCACGTCGACTGCAGCGACTGCCTTCGATGGTGTGTAGAGTAGTCCCCACGGTGTGCAGGTTGGTATGGGTGATGTGTAGCGGATGGCTATCTAGGTTTGGGTTTGGGTTGCATCATATTATTTAAATGATATATGTACATATATGATTTGATATGCCTGAATTTGTTAGGACTTAGTGTTGTGGTTACACATTGAGTCTGTTGACTCACCCCGTTGTGGGAACATTTTTTAGGTGACGATCGGTGATGGACCGAGGTGAGAAGCTTAGTGGTGGCCATGCTCAGCAAGGAATTCATTTTATTTGGACTTTTTATTTTAAGTACTTGGAATTTAATTTTGGGATTTATTTTGATGTAATAAGGCCATAGTTGAACTACTTTATTTTACTTTTATTTATTATGTTACGAAATTTTTTTTTATCAATTAGAGATTAAGTAAATTTATTTTAAAATAAACTCTAAGTGTTTTGTCACCTAAAATATAGGGTTTTCAATAAAAGATAAACTTGTTCTCAACTTGAGCCCAACCCAAAACAATCTTTCTTTCAAAACACACAGATTTTTCCAAAGTAACAAAAGAATTTTGAATCGGTTTACATCGAGGAACATGCCAGATCCGGTCGAGGCTCGTGGGCCGGGTTTAGAGTGTTTTAGCTTGGTTTCAGAGCCCAGATTTTAAACTCTCGGCCCTGGGTTTAAGGCCCAAAACATTTTCAAAGTTAAGCCCAAAAGAAATTGTGAAAATCTTTGTGAAATAAGCAGGTTTTTCTGGCCTGGCACCTAAGTCTCTGACCCGAAGTCCACCAGGTAAGTACCCCTATCTCTTGTGTGATTTATATTATGATTTGTAGAAGGGTAGAAATGGAACGTAAAATAGTATGATAGGTACTTGAACCCTAGGACTAGATTACCCCAACAGTTACATAAGACTTAAAGCCTAATTAAACAACCCTGTGATTAAGTCGCCGAGTTAGGGTGTGGCAACCATTGTGCGCATGTCTAGGATTGGATCCAAAAGAGCCTGGTATTTAAGCAGTCCTAGTGACTCACCTCCTCTTCGCTGGAATCCTACCTGGTGCGTAGCTACGGTTCACCTTAATCATGAGGACTTATTCAGGGGCTAAACCCAATAACTAAAACCCGAAAGGGATTAACCCTATTTTTACAAAACCTCAGTTTTAAAATCACCAAATCACCCCTTTCAATTGTAGCAAAAGTTATTTCTAAAAATTTTTCCAAAATATCTCCGATTTATAAAATTACTAAAATACCCCTAGTGGTAAAATTACTAAAATGCCTTTGGTTTCCAAAATTACCATACTAACCTCGATTTTAATAACATTCTCTGATTTTGCAAAAATATCCAAAAACTTTATTGTTTCAAAATACTAAGGCACCTTGATTTGGAAATTTACGAAACTACCCCTGCTTTACAAAATTACTAAAATGACCCCCGACTTCTAAAATTTTTGCAACAACGCCGATTTGGAAAATAAATTCTCAAAAAGAACCCTAAGTTTCGTAAATTTTGAAATACCTTTGATTTATAGAGATTTTTCAAATTGAACCTGATTTAATTACCAAAATACCCCAGTAGGACAAATAACGGAAATACCCCTGGGATAGGAGTAGACAAAAATATTCAAAAAGTGAAAGTGGATGGGAGATACGAAGGAATGGATGTGTTTTCTTTGAATTAGGATAGAAGACTTAAAACTTTGATTGATCGAAAGAACTGTTACTAAACTCTTTACATAAAACTTCTTCGCGGATAATCAGTGGAACAAACGCTAACGCATAAAATTTCTTAATCAGATTAAAGCGCGACGTTAGATATGAGTTCAAGAGGTCATCGTGGACGTGGTCGAGACAGAATGACCATAACAGAACCCGTTAGATCGGGTCAAGGATCCGAGAATGAGGTACCACCGCCACCACCACTACCGGTGTTGGTCTTTGAGCAAAGAAGATCGACGGGGAGGATCTCAGATCGCAGTCGTGGCCGCGAGTCCTTGAGATGGTGGCTGGCGCGGGTGGAAATATGGGAGCTCAGAAATCTGTACCCGAGCGACTCCAAGCCAATAGGGCTGAAGTGTTTCGTGGAGTATCTGGTGTGGCACCCAGTACGGCTGAGTACTGGTTGGAGGCGACCGAGCGTATTATGGATGAGTTGGATTTGACCCCTGAGGAGAAACTGAAAGGAATGGTGGCACTGCTACGCGATGAAGCGTACCAATGGTGGCTCACAGTTTGGGATGGTGCCACAGCTGAGTATCTTACTTGGGAATATGTTAAGGCGACATATCAGAAGAAGTATGTCGGCACGCGTTATATCGATGCGTAGAGGAAGGCATTTCTGGGGCTGGTTCAAGGGAACAAGTCCGTGGCAGAGTACGAAGCTGAATTTCTAAGGTTGATCCGGTATGCTCGAGGAGTAGTGGCTACGGAGCATGAGCGTACGTGTCCGATTTGAGGACGGACTAAGGATGACACCGAGATTGTTGATAGCTCCACATCGGGAGCGGAGTTTTGCGCATTAGTGGAAAAGGCTAAGGTAGCCGAGGAATTAAAGACTCGCAGCGTAATTACGATTGGAATAGACAGAAGAGAGGTTTTGGGTCATCTGGATCAGCGGAGAATGTTCAGAAGAGGTCTAGACTTGATGGGCCGCGAGGTCAGCAAGCTGGTACAAGAGAGCAATATCATACTTGTGATCAATGTGGGAAGAAACACTTAGGAGAGTGTTGGAAGAAGACAGTAGGATGCTTTAAGTGTGGGTCAAAGGACCATATGATTAAAGATCGTCCCATGAAGCGGATGGGAATCGATCGATAGTTCGAGAATGTTAATCAGTGGTAGAGGTGGGCCAGCGACCACGGCCGAGGTCGTGGTCCGAATGGCCGAGGTAGCAGTCTTTGGAAGAGGACGTGGAACACCTAGCAGAGGTGTGGGTAATACAGAGGCAAGACAGCCGGGCTTGGTGTATGCAGTTTGCCGTAGGGAAGATAGAAACGCGCCGGACGTCATAACCGGTACGTTCCTTATTTGTGGCAAGCCTTATTTTGCTTTGATTGATGTGGGCTCGACTCATTCATATGTTGCATGTAGAGTAGTTGAAACTCTAGACATAACCTCTGAACTATCTAATAGGGAGATGACTGTAGTAAGCCCACTAGGTCAAACAGTAGTGGTGAATAAAATCTTTCGGAGTGTACCTCTAGAAATTCAAGGGGTGGTATTTTCTGCCGACTTAATGGAACTACCTTTCGGAGAGTTCGATCTCATACTTGGAATGGATTGGCTGGTAGATCATCGAGCTATTTTGGATTGTGCAGCTAAGCGAATGGAGTTAAGGACCCCGGAGGATGAGGGAGTAGTTATGATAGGAGAAAGAAGAAACTACTTGTCTAACGTAGTTTCTGCTTTAAAGGCTGATGAGATGGTTTGGAAAGGATGCAAGGCATTCTTGGCCTTTGTTAATGCATTGGATGAGAAAGAAGAGGGAGTTAGTGGAGTACGAACAGTAAGGGACTTTGTGGATGTCTTTTTGGATGAATTACCTGGATTACCCCCGGATAGGGAGGTGGAGTTTGGAATTGATCTATTGCCTGGTACAGCTCCTGTGTCTATTGCCCCATACAGAATGGCACCAAAGGAGTTGGTTGAGCTCAAGGCTCAAATCCAAGAGTTGCTTGATCGTGGGTTTATTCGACCCAGTGTGTCTCCATGGGGAGCACCGGTCTTATTTGTAAAGAAGAAGGACAGAACTAAGATTATCGTCAGTTGAACAAGCTGACCATCAAGAACAAGTACCCGTTGCCAAGGATAGACGACTTGTTCAATCAGCTTTAGGGGGCAGCGGTTTTCTCAAAGATAGATCTAAGGTTGGAATATCATCAGTTGAAGGTAAAGGAGGCGGATATCCATAAGACAGCCTTTAGGACAAGATACGGGCATTTTGAGTTCGTAGTGATGCCGTTTGGATTAACGAACGCCCCAGCTGCGTTCATGGATATGATGAACCGGGTTTTTCAACCTTACTTGGATAGGTTCGTCGTGGTGTTTATCGACGACATCTTGGTGTACTCTAAGTCTGAGGAAGAGCATGATGGGTATCTACGGATTGTGTTGCAAGTGTTGAGGGAAAAGAAGCTCTATGCCAAATTCAGCAAGTGTGAATTTTAGCTTAAGGAAGTTGCATTCTTAGGACATGTGGTGTCTGCAGAAGGAATAAGGGTAGATCCGAGGAAGATTGAGGCGGTGTTGGATTGGAAACCACCTAAGTCTGTGGCTAAGATTCGTAGTTTCTTGGGATTGGCAGGCTGTTACAGAAGGTTTGTAGAAGGGTTCTCATTGATTGCCGCACCTTTGACGAAGTTGTTGAGAAAGGAAGTACCTTTTGTATGGACGGATAAGCAGCAGGAGAGCTTTGAAAAGCTTAAGAGGGTTCTGACTGAAGCTCCGGTTTTGATTCAGCCGGAGGCAGGGAAGGACTTTACAGTGTATTGTAATGCTTCTCATACGAGACTGGGATGTGTTCTGATGCAAGACATGAAAGTAGTCTCTTATGCGTCTCGGCAATTAAGGCCACATGAGGTTAACTACCCAACTCATGATTTGGAATTGGCGGCAGTGGTATTTGCTCTTAAGGTGTGGAGGCATTATCTATATGGAGAAAAGTCGGTGATCTACGGACCACAAGAGCCTTAAGTATCTGTTGACTCAGAAGGAGTTGAACCTAAGCAATGAAGGTGGGTTGAATTATTAAAGGACTATGATTGTTCAATAAAGTATCATCCGGGCAAGGCAAATGTAGTGGCTGATGCCCAAAGTCGGAAGGTTGTGTCGGATTTGAGGGCGATGTTTGCACAATTGAACTTGTATGATGATGGAAGTCTGCTGGCAGAGTTGCAAGTCAAACCAACATGGTTGAATGAGGTGAAAGAAAGTCAGTTGGTGGATGAGGATTTAAGTGCTAAGTTACAGCAAGTGCAAAACGGAGAGTTAGAGGATTATGGTATTAATGACGAGGGAGTATTATGCTTCAAAGGAAAGGTCTGTATGCCGAAGAATGAGGAGTTAAGGCAGAAGATTCTTCAGGAATCGTATAGTAGCCCTTATGCTATGCATCCTAGAGGTAGTAAGTTGTACAGAGACCTAAGGGAACAGTTTTGGTGGCCTGGTCTCAAGAGGGAAGTGACTGAGTTTGTAGGAAAGTGATTAAAGTGTCAGCAAGTTAAGGCTGAACACCAAGTTCCATCAGGATTGCTTCAGCCAATCAAGATTCCGCAGTGGAAGTGGGAGAGAATCACCATGGACTTCGTTAGTGGGCTTCCCCTTACGCCTACTAAGAAGGACTCGGTATGGGTGATCGTGGATCGGTTGACAAAGTTCGCGCATTTCTTGCTAGTGCGAGTTGACTATTCTTTGCTGAAGTTGGCGAAACTATATGTGGCAGAAATTGTGAGGTTGCATGGAGTACCGGTGTCGATTATCTCAGACAGGGATCCAAGGTTTACGTTTCGATTTTGGAAAGCTCTACATCAGGCTTTAGGCACCAGACTAGACTTCAGTACGGCTTTTCATCCACAGTCGGATGGGCAGTCTGAGCGAGTAATCCAAGTGTTAGAGGATATGCTAAGGGGATGTGTGATAGACTTCAAAGGAAGTTGGGAAGAATATTTGCCTCTAGCAGAATTTGCTTATAATAACAGCTATCAAGCTAGTATTCGGATGGCACCGTATGAAGCATTGTATGGACGGAAGTGTCGAACTCCTACATGTTGGACGGAATTAGGGGAACGACGAGTTTTGGGTCCAGAAATTATGGCAGAATCCGAGGAGAAGGTTGAGATAATTCGGGCACGGTTGAAAGAAGCATCTGATAGACAAAAGTCTTACGCAGATCTCAAACAGAAAGAAATAGAATTTGATGTGGGAGATCAAGTGTTTCTTAAAGTTTCGCCTTGGAAGAAGGTGATGAGATTTGGTCGAAAAGGGAAATTAAGTCCAAGGTTTATAGGACCTTATCGGGTATTGAAGCGAGTTGGACCAGCGACATATCAGTTGGAGTTGCCACAGGAATTGAAGCAGATGCACGACGTATTTCATGTGTCCATGCTACGTCGTTATCGATCGGATCCGTCTCATATTGTACCGGTGGAGAAAGTTGAGATAAGGCCTGACTTGTCATTCGAGGAGGAGCCAGTGCAAATTTTAGATCGGGACATTAAGGTACTGAGAAGGAAATCGGTACCGTTAGTCAAGGTTTTATGGCGCAATCACGGAGTGGAGGAAGCTACCTGGGAGCCTGAGGACACAATTCGGCAGCAATATCCTCATCTCTTTTGATCAGGCAAATTTCGAGGCCGAAATTTCTTTATGGGGGTAGAACTGTAACATCCTAGAAATAGGGGTTCTGGGGAAACTCGGGATCAAACCGGAACCTTGGCGAAATTTTGGACTCTTCAAAAATAAAAATTGAATCCCATAATTCCATTTTTTTCCGCCTAATACGGGGGTATGGACACGGTGCTTGTCGTCCATTCCACATTATCCCATAAGCAAATAATTTAAGCATTCCATTAATTTTCCTTCATGATTAAAAGATTAGATCAACCTACTTATTTATTTATTTTTATTTATTTCTATGCTCTCTATCCTCCATTTTTCGTGGTTCTTCTTTTAGAAGATTAAAATTCAAACTTCCAGATTATATTGCCGCCCCATTCATGTATTTTTTAGGAATTTAAAATTTCCCATGATCTATATTTCAAGCCGTCCAAATGTAGTGTGCCTACATCAAATTTTTTTACTCATTAATTTTCAATTATTTATCTCAACCCCATTAATGATTTAGTCACTTCATGGTCAAATTGGGAAACATAATATGGTGGATGTATATTAAATGCTTCCTATGGTGTCCATCAACTTTGAAAAAGCCATAGTGCTTGTTATATATATATCAGCCACTATCTTTTGTTTTAAATTATTTAAACTTTTGTTTTAATTGTTTATTTCAACCAAAAAAAAAAATTTGAAACAAAGCAAGCATGCAAGGGAGAGGATTTTTAAAATAGAAACATGAATAAATTATTGGACATTGGTGCCATACTCTTGTGTTATCTTTGTTGGACGGCACAAGCATGTCCACTTATCAACCCACTATTCTCTATTTTCAATTGATAATTTCAACAACACTAACATTCCAAGCATCTTCCAACCGTCCATTGTATGCTTCTAAATAAAGTAATGCATTAGCCCATTAATTAGGATATTCGGTGCCAATTTTTTTTTGCTAGTCTCCTTGAGTTCTTCTTTTCTCTCATTTGGTTTCCCTATTTCCTCCATAACCGAAATTTCATCTTCTCTCTATTCCTTCTTCTCATCCATATTAACATCCACTTATTGATCAATCGAAATATAGTGGAAGGCCGAAACTTGGAGTTTCCAAAGTCATCTTTTAAATCACTAGAAAACGGTTCTAAAATCTTAGAGGTAAGAGTTCTTCACGGATTTTATAATCACTTTTTATTCGATTAAGATGGTGGTGGTTAACCGATATTATTATAGGGACTCTATCGCTTGATCTTTCATCTTGAGATCATACGGACTTTTGTGGTAAGACAACCCTATTCCTTAAATCAATTGTTCATAACAAGGTAATATTAGTTTGGACTAATATTTGTTCGCAATTGTGAGACATTAGCGATTCGGGATTTTTCATCGGGTTGTGAACCGTTAACTGAGGAAAATCGACAAATTGTGATCATTCGCAATTTCAAGGGGTAAGCATTATAAATTGTTCATTTAGTGTTGACAAATCGCGTATGTCGACTGATCAAGCGTTGTAATATTCTAGGTGTCTACGATCGAGAAAGTATAGTGCTTACAGTAAATCAGGTGTGTACCCCACACTGAATCTTAATAGATTTATGGCGTTAATTTATTATATGTATTAATCTGAAAGTGTAAGAATATGGCTAAGGTACCATGTAATGGTACGAGGAACTCAGGTACGTTTTCCTACTCCTACTAGGATTATGAATATATGTTGTGACTCATATGTGAACAATGATAAGAATGTGAAATAAGGCCTATGGCATAAGATTGCATGATATGAATGATATATGGGGCATATGGGATATTGTGAAAGGGGAAGTGAATATAGTGATTTATGTCACGATATTGAATGTGGTGATCTCGGTCACATTATTTGAATATGGTGTCTAAAGACACAAAACATTATTTGGTGGCTATGCCACAAGTTTTATAAGGGCGATGAGCACGTCGACTGCAGCGACTGCCTTCGATGGTGTGTAGAGTAGTCCCCACGGTGTGCAGGTTGGTATGGGTGATGTGTAGCGGATGGCTATCTAGGTTTGGGTTCGGGTTGCATCATATTATTTAAATGATATATGTACATGTATGATTTGATATGCCTGAATTTGTTAGGACTTAGTGTTGTGGTTACACATTGAGTCTGTTGACTCACCCCGTTGTGGGAACATTTTTCAGGTGACGATCAGTGATGGACCGGGTCGGCAGAAGCTTAGTGGTGGCCATGCTCAGCAAGGAATTCATTTTATTTGGACTTTTTATTTTAAGTACTTGGAATTTAATTTTGGGATTTATTTTGATGTAATAAGGCCATAGTTGAACTACTTTATTTTACTTTTATTTATTATGTTACGAAATTTTTTTTTATCAATTAGAGATTAAGTAAATTTATTTTAAAATAAACTCTAAGTGTTTTGTCACCTAAAATAAAGGGTTTTCAATAAAAGATAAACTTGTTCTCAACTCGAGCCCAACCCAAAACAATCTTTCTTTCAAAACACACAGATTTTCCTAAAGTAACAAAAGAATTTTGAATCGGTTTACATCGAGGAACAAACCAGATCCGGTCGAGGCTCGTGGGCCGGGTTTGGGGTGTTTCAATGAGGGTCGAGGGAGAACTTATATGGAAATGAAGGGAAAAAAAACTCAAAGTGCGTAGATGGAAATAACAACTATGTAATTTATTATATTGCAAAATATACATTTTAGAACACGTCAGGATATGTAAGCATGACGTGTTCTACCAATGCAGTATGATGCATGACAAACAAGGGCGAAACTAGAGAAGGCTAGCAAGACCCAAATCTCTTAAAATTTGTTAAATTTCAATTTAGTCAATATATTTGGTTCATCGTTCAGATTATTTTTAGCCCACAATAAATATCTAAAAATATGATAATTTATATTGGCCCCAAACTTTGCATTTTATTTTTCAATTCACATAATTTTGTGTTTTTTTTTGTAATATAAAAAATTATATGCATATTTCAATTATTATACTTGAATTTTTAATAATACAATCAATCCTCTCTATAACAGTCCATTTGTTTGCCCAAATTTTGTTTGTTATAGAGAACGGACTGTTATACACCTATAACGACAAGCTATTATAGAGAGATAATCGTAATAAATTTACTATAGAATTCATATCGTGAATTTTCATCAAATAAAAAAAAATGGGAATTATGTTAAAAAACGAAAGAAAGTTGTTATGCATGCATTATTGTTTACAGGTGCATGCATTATTGTTGTTATGCATATTTCATTTTACATTAGTTCACATGATTAATTATAAAATTCATAAATATAAAGCTTAATTAATCAACAAGAATTATCAAATTACATTAATTAGTTTATCATGAGTTAACAAATTCAAGTAATCAATTTATAAGTTTATAATATTTCAAATTCATAGTAAAATATTTAATTAAGGAACTTAATAGTTTACAGAATTGATATATTTAATTTCGCTCACTGAAGATTATTTTTATTTACTAAAATATGATTAAGAGATTTCTCCACGTGAAATTTAACATTTTATTGAAATAATATTTTAATTAAGACCAATTTCATTTAATATATGATAATTAATCGATCAAATGCTATTTACTTAAAACTTTAGACAATATGATGTTAGTACAAATTTCCGGTGAGAAAAATCTTGAACACACAAACGGAACTCAAATAGAAAAAGAAAAAATAGGACAAGGCTCCAAGGCGTGTATCAAGCCACTATTTAGGGTTATATTTGCCCTCACCTATCTTTGGTGTGCAAAAGAGTTTCAAGAGAAATAAAAAGATAATTAAGAAAACAACAATAGTTTGATTTTTTTTTTTGGTTTTAAGTGTATATTTATATGAATTAAAACTTGATTGCGACATTAATATAAGTAAATAATCAAGCTTTAGCAAAAAAAGTAAAATTATATATATTTGGAGTAGTGAAATATGGAAATAGATGCAACAATACTTTTATTAATCAATGGTTTATTGAAAACATATATACGAATTGATACCGTTGGCGAACATGTAGAATATTGAAATGGAAATAGTCTTGTCCCCTAAGCAGTGAAAACTTGATGTTGGTTGGCTCTATGAGGTGGAACGTATTATATTCAATAAAGTTCAAGTTGTTTTAGAACTCTTGGCGATGGTGGCCATTGCCAAAATATGTTGAAGACGACATTGAAGAAGCGTTTGCAATCTTCTTGCACCAGGCAATATGGCACAGGTGGGCAAGCTCTGAGAAATGGGAGTATAGTTCATCGAGTTCCCTTGGGTTACATTGATGGATGGCAGTTTTCCACCAATGATTAGTATTGTTTGACCCACTGGTCCGCTGAGCTGAAACAAGCACCTTTTTTTTCCTTTTGATTGCATCTATTTGGCTTTGGACCTCATTGTAGTGCTGGACAAGTTTATTGGTTCTTGCCATACGGTAAGCTTCAATGAGAATGTTAGTGTTGTCATTTATAGGTTCATTTCTGCTCAAAAAGCGGTTTGAAACAGATTCAATAGACGGGCAACCAAATGAAAAGGGTTTACCTGTAGGAGAGAAGACAATAAAAAGGATTTCCGTACCACATAAAATGGAAAGCTCACTTATTTTTTTATAGATTCCCAGTCGGCGTTTCGAGAATGTGAGTAATCGATCTTCCTTGTTTTCTATCATTTTCGTTTGAGTCTTTTTTCGTCCCCTAGTTTTCTTTCCTGTGCTTGCCATTGCTAAAAGATCTGAGGACAAAAGAAATAAGCAAAAAGGTTAAAAAGGAAAAATGCTTTATTAACCTTTTCGGATATTGCGGAATGAAATTCTTATAGGACAGAATACATATATATAGGATAGAAAAACCCTAGAAATTATAGGCTCAAAGAAATAATCTGTCACTTGCCAAAAGTGTTATAATTAGTTGCGCTTAGTTAGTCTATGGTACTATAAAGAATTTGTTCCAACAAATTGATAACATCCATTTGATGTTTAACGACTGATTATCGTGTTAGTAATTGAATTTCTCTCTCTTTTTCTGGTACAATTAATAATTGAATCTAATCTTTAATCAAATAGGTAAATGTGTTTTTTGAATGTTGTATTTATAAATCTTGTCTCATCGATCGATTGTATATAAATCTTGTTTCATCAATTGTGTTTTTAAGAACTAAATTGCTGGTATAGAATTTATATAGAAATGAAGGGAAAAAAAAAAGCCCCAAAATGCATAGAAGGAAATAACAGATATTATGATGCTATTAATAGTACATTGCAGATTATCTTACCATGTATGATGATAATGATTATAATAAGTAAATTTATTTTCATATTATCTAAATTAATTTATTTTTTATTTCCATCTTCATGTCTAAAATAAAAATTTTAACTTTTCAGCATAATTTTTTGACAATAATGTCAAACATTTGAAATTGACAAACTACACATTTTCACAATACTTTTTCCAAACGAAGCACTTTAAAAGCATTTCTCAATAGAAATATCAATGCCAAAGTGGCCTTTGTAGCTGCCAAATTTGTAGTGGCACCCTCTGTGGCTGCTCAAGGGTTTGGCCTATAGGGAAAGTCTTGTGGCAAATATAAAACATTCATGGGCTTTACACTATTGCTAGTGATGGAGGTTGTGGTGGTAAATAGATTATTGACGTCGGTGGAGGGTTTTTGATGGTTGGATTTATGGTCACCTAGGGCTTGGTAAGAAAGGAAAGCCTTGTCGTAGAAATTGCACTTATAAAAACAACTTTAAAACCATTGAAGTAGATTCTAATAATAATGACGAGGAAGATAGGCAAAGGCCATCAGCATCGTAGGCGACGACCTTTTGGTTGTTGTTGGTGGCAAGGGCGAAGTCAAAATTCTTTTTGAGAGGACTAAAATTAAATTGTGTATTTTTACAATAGTCATCTGCCTTGATTTACACTATTATTTATATCCATTTTCACATAGTTTTAGCTTGTCTAATAACTAAATCAAGTCATTGTAGTGTTAATTCATGTTTTTACAGTTTAAGTATTAATTTATGCTTTTTAGTAGTTTTTATCATATTTGATATCTAAATAAGGTTATGTGGTTATGTAGGGTGTATCGGGATCTAAAGATGCAACTTTTGGATGAAACTGACGCCAATGTTGCGATATTAGGCCATGAAAGTCGCGACAATAAAGATCGAAGTAAGAACAAACTCCTAGGACAAAACTTCCATGAATGTTGCGACATTGGAATTGAATGACGCGACATCGCTTGAATGTTGCAACATTGGATTTGAATGTTGAGACATCGTTTCTGTGTGGCCATAATTTCCTCTGTGTGTTGGCTGCGATTTTAAGGGCAATTAGGGATCTTTTTCCAACTTAAAACCCTAATTGTCATTATAAACAAATGGGCAATTTAGTCTTTTGATTTTTGTCTATATAAACAATATTATAACTAGATTTAAAGGGATTCAGACTTGATTAGATTTCCCATACCTTGAATTTTTAGCTTTCTATTCTTTAGTTTAGTTTTTCTTTTATGTTTTCTTAGTTGGAAAATTTCCATTTTGAAGTTGAAACGATTGCAAGCAAAGAATGTTCCGTAACCACACTAATACATCGATTAAATTTATGAGCATTCTCTTCCCTATTTTGTTTATTCATAGCTCTATTGTTAATTTGATTAATTGATTGTTTGCATGATTAGTAAAATTAATTTATGTTTTATTCATATTTCGTATGAATTAATTGCTTATTTAATAATTCAATTATGTAATTAATTATCTAAAACTGGGTGTTTATTCAAGTCTTTCAAATAACTTAATATATTAGGATTGACGACCTCAGTAGAACATGTAGATAGTTAAGACAGAAAGGGTATTCTGTTGTGCTAGCCTTTAGGAGACTTGTGCTGAGCAGTGAGACCGAAAGGGTATCTTAGATGGTAACTCTTAACGAGAATGAGACCGAAAGGGTATTCTTTGTTAAGAGTGATAACTAATTCAATTAAGGGTAGTTATTGACTTAATTAATAATTAGAGATTCAATTGATTCTAGGCTAAGTAGCTCGTTAATTTGCAACTAGGAATAGGAAGTTAGTTTAACTTTGGTTTAGTTTTAGTTTAATTTAGTTTTATGGTCATCTTAATTTGGAATTCGCACTACTAATTCGTAACTCGATTAGATTAGTAACTATTTTCATGTAATTAATTTAGTAATAGTTTTCTCTAGTATAACAATCCCTTGTGTACGATCCTCAGAATACTACCTCAGTAAAGGAATGTTCGAGTCGTACACGTAAACCTTGCCATTTGGCCGACCACATGTTTCTTATATCCCGAGTTTGGTTGCAACATAACTTTATCGGGTAAAGGGTACTCTCCCCTACAAATACCCCAATGCACGATGAGAAAAGGGCTCCCTGCCTTCCTTTTCAGTAGCCCTAGTAACATACTAAATCATCAATCTCCTCCTCTCTTGTCTCTTCCCTCCTTTCTCCTCCTTCTTACATATTCCGGCTCTCCACCTGACTCAGGTGAATTGACCTCCTTATCACCACTACAATCTCCTTCTTGTCTTATCATTATAATATTGCTATTGATTGAGTACGTGTCTAGCCACCAACCCAATTAAGAAAGGATATAAAAAATAATTCTTAAATAATAAACACTATTGTAATGATGTTTTTTTCTTTTCATATTTTTACATAAGAGTCGAGGATCAAACCCATGGTTGATAAAAAAAATTGTATACAAAACCTTTAGTGATGTACCTATATATGTAATTCAATAAATTATTATTTCTAAATATATATTTTACATAAAGAATTTACTTCGAGTGGCATACTCTTAGTTTATTTTAGAGATAAATCCTAAAACTATACATGAACTATGGTTTAAAGTCAATTTTATATACGAAATTTTGATTTGATCTAATTCTTGTAAATTATTAACACAATTATTGTTATAACATCATTTTATGCTTATATATTGCATACATAAATAATTTTATTTATCTAATATAAAAATAAATTGATGTATTTATTTCTTTAAATGTGCATGATTAAATCAAAATTAAAATTTCAAGTATACATTTGAACCACAACTAGAGTTTCATGTGTATAATTGCACCAAATCAAAGTTCAAGTATAATTTTAAGATTTATTCATTTATTTTAAGAGTTTGTATTTGATGCATTATGATGGAGCTCGAAACTAACTATTATTTTGACAAAGGCAAGCATACCTATCGAACAGTAGTATAGCTGTGGTGAGTCCGGAATATCGTATCCTCAAGGACCAAGAGTACTAGTAATTACTATCTTTTTATTATCTAGCCTAATAATTAAAGAGAGTTTGTTTTTAATCTAAAATTAACTAACTAGTTTAACTAACTATGAATGCAACAGAAAGTAAACTGAGAAAATACTTTTAGACAACTTTATATAATATAGGCAATACCTAAGGAAGAATCCACCTAGACTTCACTTATTACTTTTGATTCATGCGATTTATTCACTTGGCTTAATCCGTAGAAATCCCACCTCTTTCGAGGCTACTAACAACTGACTCTAGGTTGATTAATTGAAATCTCTTTCTAATTAAAACCCCTATTGTCGCATTAATTCGATCTATGGATTCCCTTATTAAGTTTGACCCTAATCCGGCAGATTTTCGTCACCTTATTTCTAGGGTTGTAATTTACTCCGCTTAATTGTGTTGATCTACTATTAAACAAGGACTTTTGCTTCACTGAATAAGCACATTCGACTTGAATCAATAACCTGAATTATCAAAACAAGAATAAGAACTCACAATTAAGAATAAGCACAAGTATTTATCTCATAAATCAAATAATAATAAGATTCATCTTAGGTTTCATCCCCTTAGGTATTTGAGGGATTTAATTCATACTGAAAGAGGGAAACATCATAAAAGAGGAAAAACAACAAAACATAAGAAAACCCAAAAACTTCTAAAGAACTTGATGGGAGGTCCTTCTTGATGGAGATCCTTCTCTTAAGCTGTTCCCGATGGTTGTCTTGGAGTATTTTCTCCTTCTACTCGACGTCTATTCGACGTCCTGTCGAACTCTCCTTTAGGTTGCCTCCTGGGGTGTTTATATAGACTTTGAGATGCCTTACTTGGCCCACAAGTATCCAATCCGAATAGAATCCATCCTTCTTTCGGCAGGGACACGCCCGTGGTCGATAGCCCAGGCCGTGTTCACTCCGGCTTGCCACACACGGCCGTGTGACACGCCTGTGGTCGATAGTCTAGGCCGTGGTTGAACCTTACTCGAAACACACGACCGTGTCCAAGGGCCCAGGCCGTGTTGATTCCCTAGGTAGGCCCATTTTGCCCCCTTTTGGCCCGTTTTTCGTCTTTTTCGACTTCCTAAGCTCTCTTGAGTATAAACATGAAATTACGAGATTAGGAGCATCGAATTCATCAAATTCAATGGAAAATCATCCAAAATTAGGCTAAGCGTGCGGTTAAAATAAGTGTAAATTATGGTTTAACACATCATCTATATATGAATCTATTTGTAACATCCCTCTTCCGACCCGATCGCCGGGTCCAAGTTACAAGATGATATAACCAATACCGAAACAAGTACATACATTTAAATAGACAAATTACATCATAATTCAAGCATTTATAATCAAAACATTTCACAATTACATTATACGATCATTTCTGGGTTTTACTCAAGAAAATTATAAAATTCTTTAAAATTTAAAATAAACAATTTTAAAAGAAGATTTCTTTAATTTTTTTTAAAGATTCATGTTGACTTACTAATCAATTTAAAATTTATACCTAATCTTAACTATCATCAATTTAATTTTATAATCAACAAAAAAATATTATTTTATAAAATTTAATTTCAAAATAATATTCACAATTAATTAAATGAATAAATTTTTAAAAAAAAATTGAAAATTTTGGCACAAGCTTAGAGAAAATGTTAGTGTAATTACATCTCACAGTCATCATGTTGTGTAATTAGCAATACTAATATATTTAAGATTAAAAGAACAAAAAATCAATAAGTGATTAAGTGCAATGGTAAAGTACATTGTATTTTCAATGTAAAAACACATGTTCAAATTTTGAAGACCATAATGTTGGGAGAGGTAATCACAAACTACAAACATAGATCATAAAATGAACAATTAAACTTATCAAAAAAGAAAAATAAAAAGATAATTAAGAAAACAATAATAATTTGATTTGTTTTTTTGGTTTTAAGTATATATTTATATGAATTAAAATTTGATTGTGTCATTAATATAAGTAAATACTCAAGCTTTATATATTTGGAGTAGTGGAATATGGAAATAGATGCGACTATACTTTTATTAATCACTAGTTTATTGAAAACATATAGATGAATTGATACCGCTGGTGAACATATAGAGTAATTGAAATGGAAATAGTCTTGTCCCCTAAGCAGTGAAAACTTGATGTTGGTTGGCTCTATAAGGTGGAACATTTTACATTCAATAAAGTTCAAGTTGTTTTAGAACTCTTGGCGATGGTGGCCATTGCCAAAATATGTTGAAGCCGGCACTGAAGAAGCGTTTGCAATCTTCTTGCACCAGGCAATATGGCAGAGGTGGGCAAGCTCTGAGAAACGGGAGTATAGTTCATCGAGTTCCCTTGGGTTACATTGATGGATGGGAGTTTTCCACCAATAATTAGTATTGTTTGTCCCACTTGTTTGCTGAGCTGAAACAAGCACCTTTTTTTTCCTTTTGATTGCATCTATTTGGCTATGGACCTCATTGTAGTGCTGGACAAGTTTATTGGTTCTTGCCATACGGTAAGCTTCAATGAGAATGTTAGTGTTGTCATTCATAGGTCTATTTCTGCTCAAAAAGCGGTTTGAAACAGATTCAATAGACGGGCAACCAAATGAAAAGGGTTTACCTGTAGGAGAGAAGACAATAAAAAGGATCTCCGTACCACATAAAATGGAAAGCTCACTTATTTTTTTATAGATTCCCAGTCGGCGTTTCGAGAATGTGAGTAACCGATCTTCCTTGTTTTCTATCATTTTCATTTGAGTCTTTTTTCGTCCCCTAGTTTTCTTTCCTGTGCTTGCCATTGCTAAAAGATCTGAGGACAAAAGAAACAAGCAAAAAGGTTAAAAAGGAAAAATGCTTTATTAATCTTTTCGGATATATTGCGGAATGAAATTCTTATAGGATAGAATACATATATATAGGACATAAAAACCCTAGAAATTATAGGCTCAAAGAAATAATCTGTCACTTGCCAAAAGTGTTTAATTAGTTGCGTAAAGAATTTGTTTCAACAAATTGATAACACCCATTTGATGTTTAACGACTGATTATCGTGTTAGTAATTGAATTTCTCTCTTTTTCTTATACAATTAATAATTGAATCTAATCTTTAATCAAATAGGTAAATGTGTTTTTTGAATATTGTATTTATAAATCTTGTCTCATCGATCAATTGTATATAAATCTTGTTTCATCAATCGTGTTTTTAAGAACTAAATTGCTGGTATAGAATTTATATAGAAATGAAGGGGAAAAAAAAGCCCCAAAATGCATAGAAGGAAATAACAGATATTATGATGCTGTTAATAGTACATTGCAGATTATCTTACCATGTATGATGGTAATGATTATAATAAGCAAATTTATTTTCATATTATCTAAATTAATTTATTTTTAATTTCCAACATCATGTCTAAAATAAAAATTTTAACTTTTCAGCATAATTTTTTGACAACAATGTCAAACATTTGAAATTGACAAACTACACATTTTCACAATACTTTTTCCAAACGAAGCACTTTAAAAGCACTTCTCAATAGAAATATCAATGCCAAAGTGGCCTTTGTAGCTGCCAAATTTGTAGTGGCACCCTCTGTGGCTGCTCAAGGGTTTGGCCTATAGGAAAAGTCTTGTGGAAAATATAAAACATTCATAAGCTTTAGACTATCGCTAGTGATGGAGGTTATGGTAGTAAATAGATTATTGACGTCGGTGGAGGGTTTTTGATGGTTGGATTTATGGTCACCTAGGGCTTGGTAAGAAAGGAAAGCCTTGTCGTAGAAATTTCACTTATAAAAACAACTTTAAAACCATCGAAGTAGATTCTAATAATAATGACAAGGAAGATAGACAAAGGCCATCAGCATCGTCGGTGACGACCTTTTGGTTGTTGTTGGTGGCAAGGGCGAAGTCAAAATTCTTTTTGAGGGGACTAAAATTAAGGTGTATATTTTTACAATAATCATCTGCCATGATTTACACTATTATTTATATCCATTTTCACATAATTTTAGCTTGTCTAATAACTAAATCAAGTCATTGTAGTGTTAATTCATGTTTTTACAGTTTAAGTATTAATTTATGCTTTTTAGTAGTTTTTATCATATTTGATATCTAAATAAGGTTATGTGGTTATGTAGGGTGTATCGGGATCTAAAGATGCAACTTTTGGATGAAACTGATGCCAATGTTGTGATATTAGGCCATGAAAGTCGCGACATTAAAGATCGAAGTAAGAACAAACTCCTGGGACAAAACTTCCATGAATGTTGCGACATTGGAATTGAATGACGCGACATCGCTTGAATGTTGCAACATTGGATTTGAATGTTGAGACATCGTTTCTGTGTGGCCATAATTTCCTCTGTGTGTTGGCTGCGATTTTAAGGGCAATTAGGGATCTTTTTCCAACTTAAAACCCTATTTGTCATTATAAACAAATGGGCAATTTAGTCTTTTGATTTTTGTCTATATAAACAATATTATAACCAGATTTAAAGGGATTCATACTTGATTAGATTTCCCACACCTTGAATTTTCAGCTTTTTATTCTTTAGTTTAGTTTTTCTTTTATGTTTTCTTAGTTGGAAAATTTTCAGTTTGAAGTTGAAACGATTGCAAGCAGAGATTGTTTCGTAACTACACTAATACATCGATTAAATTTATGAGCATTCTCTTCCTTATTTTGTTTATTCATAGCTCTATCGTTAATTTGATTAATTGATTGTTTGTATGATTAGTAGAATAAATTTATGTTTTATTCATATTTCGTATGAATTGATTGCTTATTTAATAATTCAATTATGTAATTAATTATCTAAAACTAGGTGTTCATTCAAGTCTTTCAAAGAACTTAATATATTAGGATTGACGACTTTAGTAGAACATGTAGATAGTTGAGACAGAAAGGGTATTCCGTTGTGCTAGCCTTTAGGAGACTTGTGCTGAGCAGTGAGACCGAAAGGGTTTCTTAGGTGGTAACTCTTAACGAGAATGAGACCGAAAGGGTATTCTTTGTTAAGAGTGATAACTAATTCAATTAAGGGTAGTTATTGACTTAATTAATAATTAGAGATTCAGTTAATTCTAGGCTAAGTAGCTTGTTAATTTGTAACTAGGAATAGGAAGTTACTTTAACTTAGGTTTAGTTTTAGTTTAAATTAGTTTTATGGTCATCTTAATTTGGAATTTGCACTACTAATTCGTAACTCGATTAGATTAGTAATTATTTTCATGTAATTAATTTAGTAATGATTGTCTCTAGTATAACAATCCTATAAAAAAATATAACGTCGGTATTGATAATATATCGCAAAAAAAAAAAAGAGAAATAAAAATTTAAAGAACACACAAATTTTACGTGGAAACCCTTTCAGGAAAAAACCACAGGTAGAGGAGAAGAAAATTTACTATGTCGAATTCGAATTAATTACAAGAGGAATAGACTATGTCTATTTATAGGCTTGTAAAGCTATATTCTAATAGGAGTGTAGTAAGAGTGAAACTCCTTATCCTAATCAATATCAAATAGATATAGTTTAATAAGGTTTAAAAAACCTTATTTAAAATAAAATAAAATAAAATAAAAGAAGTGTAGTTCTATAGGGATTATTCTTTTATTTTATTTTATCATTGTATTTTATTTAAATAAGGATTCGGATCACTTAATTCTAACAATCTCCACCTTGACACGAATTCTCAATGAACAAGTTCTTCATCGCGAACTCTCAACGAACAAGTTCTTAACCTCTTCCATAAAACCCCTTAAGGGTTTAACTTCAACAATGAACACCAACCAAGTCTAAGCAATGCTCAAACTTGGTTATAGGAAATGACTTAGTCATCATATTTGCAGGATTTTCATGAGTACTAATTTTGCTCACAACAATATCACCACGAGCAATAATATCACGAACAAAATGATACCTAACATCAATGTGTTTTGTTCTCTCATGAAACATTTTATCTTTTGTAAGGAAGATGGCACTCTGACTGTCACAAAATACTGTGCTGATTTGAAGGTCTTTATTGAGCTCACTAAAGAGTCCCTTCAACCAAATAGCTTCTTTACAAGCCTCAGTAATCGCCATGTACTCAGCTTCAGTGGTAGACAAAGCGACTGTAGTTTGCAACGTAACTGATTGCACAACCTTTGATTGTAAAGACATAACCAGTGAGAGATCTTCTTCTATCAAGGTCTCCAGCAAAATCAGCATCAACATACCCAATGACTCCATCTCTAGTTTTTCCAAACTGTAAGCAAACATCAGTAGTACCTCGTAAGTATATTAAAATCCACTGAACTGCTTTCTAATGTTCTTTACCGGGATTCGCCATGTATTTGCTAATTGTACTAACTGCATATGATAAATTTGGACGTGAACAAACTATAGCATACATGAGAGATCCCACTGCACTAGAGTATGGAACATGTGACATGTACACAATCTCATCATCTGATTGTGGAGACAAAGCCGATGAAAGTCTGAAATGTGCTGGTAAAGGAGTACTAACAGGCTTAGCACTCTGCATATTGAACCTGCAAAGAACTTTCTCAATGTACCCCTTCTGACTTAGGTACAATTTACTTCCTTTTCTATCTCTGAGAATCTCCATACCAAGTATCTTCTTTGCTGGTCCCAAATTTTTCATCTCAAATTCTTCACTTAGTTGGGCTTTAACCTTTCTTATCTCTCATTTATCTTTTGTTGCTATCAACATGTCATCAACATAAAGAAGTAGATACACAAAAGAACCATCACTGTTTTTCTTAAAATAAACACAGCTGTCAAAACTACTTTTTTTTTTTTAAATCATGAGAAGTCAAAAAGGAATCAAACCTCTTGTACCACTGTCTTGGTGACTGTTTCAAACCGTAAAGGGACTTTTCAGCAAGCAAACATAGTCCTCTTTTCTAAGACTGTAAAACCTTCTAGTTGTTGCATGTAAATATCTTCCTCAAGTTCTCCATGCAAAAATGCAATTTTTACATCTAACTTCTCAAGCTCCAAATTATGCATGGCCACAATACCAAGCAAAGCTCGAATCGAACTATGCTTTACAACTGGGGAGAACACATCTGTGAAGTCCACTCCTGGAATTTGATTGTAACCCTTTGCTGTTACAGAGAGATGATCGTTATAAATTGGGAATTATGTTAAAAAACGAAAGAAAGTTGTTATGCATGCATTATTGTTTACATGTGCATGCATTATTGTTGATGCATATTTCGTTTTACATTAGTTCACATGATTAATTATAAAATTCATAAATATAACAAGTTTAATTAATCAACAAGAATTATCAAATTATATTAATTAGTTTATCATGAGTTAACAAATTCAAGTAATCAATTTATAAGTTTATAACATTTCAAATTCATAGTAAAATATTTAATTAAGGAACTTAATAGTTTACAGAGTTGATATCTTTAATTTCGCTCATTGAAGATTATTTTTATTTACTAAAATATGATTAAGAGATTTATTCACGTAAAATTTAACATTTTATTGAAATAATATTTTAATTAAGACCAATTTCATTTAATATATGATAATTAATCGATCAAATGCTATTTACTTAAAACTTTAGACAATATGATGTTAGTACAAATTTCCGGTGAGAAAAATCTTGAACACACAAACGGAACTCAAACAGAAAAAGAGGAAATAGGACAAGGTTCCAAGGAACACATCAAGCCACTATTTTAAGGTTATATTTGCCCTCACCTATCTTTGGTGTGCAAAAGAGTTTCAAGAAAAATAAAAAGATAATTAAGAAAAAAATATTTGATTTGTTTTTTTGGTTTTAAGTATATATTTATATGAATTAAAATTTGATTGAGTTTTTAATATAAGTAAATGCTCAAGCTTTAGCAAAAAAGTAAAATTATATATATTTGGAGTAGTGAAATATGGAAATAGATGCGACTATACTTTTATTAATCACTAGTTTATTGAAAACATATAGATGAATTGATACCGCTGGTGAACATCTAGAATAATTGTAATGGAAATAGTCTTGTCCCCTAAGCAGTGAAAACTTGATGTTGGTTGGCTCTATAAGGTGGAACATTTTATATTCAATAAAGTTCAAGTTGTTTTAGAACTCTTGGCGATGGTGGCCATTGCCAAAATATGTTGAAGCCGGCATTGAAGAAGCGTTTGCAATCTTTTTGCACCAGGCAATATGGCACAGGTGGGCAAGCTCTGAGAAACGGGAGTATAGTTCATCGAGTTCCCTTGGGTTACATTGATGGATGGGAGTTCTCCACCAATGATTAGTATTGTTTGTCCCACTTGTCTACTGAGCTGAAACAAGCACCTTTTTTTTCCTTTTGATTGCATCTATTTGGCTTTGGACCTCATTGTAGTGCTGGACAAGTTTATTGGTTCTTGCCATACGGTAAGCTTCAATGAGAATGTTAGTGTTGTCATTTATAGGTCTATTTCTGCTCAAAAAGCGGATTGAAACAGATTCAATAGACGGGCAATCAAATGAAAAGGGTTTACCTGTAGGAGAGAAGATAATAAAAAGGATTTTCGTACCACATAAAATGGAAAGCTCACTTATTTTTTTATAGATTCCCAGTCGACGTTTCGAGAATGTGAGTAACCGATCTTCCTTATTTTCTATCATTTTCATTTGAGTCTTTTTCCATCCCCTAGTTTTCTTTCCTGTGCTTGCCATTGCTAAAAGATCTAAGGACAAAAGAAACAAGCAAAAAGGTTAAACAGGAAAAATGATTTATTAACCTTTTCAGATATATTGCGGATTGAAATTCTTACAAGATAGAATGCATATATATAGGATAGAAAAACCCTAGAAATTATAGGCTCAAACAAATAATCTGTCACTTGCCAAAAGTGTTATAATTAGTTGCGCTTAGTTAGTCTCTGGTACTGTAAAGAATTTGTTTCAACAAATTGATAACATCCATTTGATGTTTAACAACTGATTATCGTGTTAGTAATTAAATTTCTCCCTTTTTCTGGTACAATTAATAATTGAATCTAATCTTTAATCAAATAGGTAAATGCGCTTTTTGAATGTTGTATTTATAAATCTTGTCTCATTGATCAATTGTATATAAATCTTGTTTCACCAATCGTGTTCTTAAGAACTAAATTGCTAGTATAGAATTTATATAGAAATGTAGAAAAAAAAAGCCCCAAAGTGCATAGAAGGAAATAATAGATATTATGATACTGTCAATAGTACATTGCAGATTATCTTACCATGTATGATGATAATGATTATAATAAGTAAATTTATTTTAATATTATCTAAATTAATTTATTTTTAATTTCCAACATCATGTCTAAAATACACATGTTAACTTTTCAGCGCAATTTTTGACAAAAAATGTCAAACACTTGAAATTAACAAACTACACATTTTCACAATACATTTTTTTCCAAACGAAGCACTTTAAAAGAACTTCTCAATAGAAATATCAATGCCAAACTGGCCTCTATGGCTGCCACCTTCATGGTAGCACCCTCTGTGGCTGCTCGAGGGTTTGGCCTGTAGGGAAAGTCTTGTGGCAAATATAAAACATTCATGGGCTTTACACTATCACTAGTGATGGAGGTTGTGGTGGTAGATAGATTATAGACATCGGTGGAGGGTTTTCGATGGTTGGATTTATGGTCACTTAGGGCTTGGTAAGAAATGAAAGCATTGTCGTAGAAACTGCACTTATAAAAACAACTTTAAAGCCATCCAAGTAGATTCTAATAATAATGACAAGCAAGATAGACAGAGGCCATTAGCATCGTCAGCAAGGACATTTTGGTTATCATTGGTGGCAAGGGAGAAGTCAAATTTTTTTTTTTAAATGGACTAGAATTAAGGTGTATATTTTTACAATAATCATCTGCCACGATATACACTACTATTTATATCCATTTTCACATAATTTTAGCTTGTCTAATAACTAAATCAAGTCATTGTAGTGTTAATTCATGTTTTTACAGTTTAAGTATTAATTTATGCTTTTTAGTA
The DNA here is from genome assembly GCA_025503065.1 of Gossypium bickii. Lineage (NCBI taxonomy): Eukaryota > Viridiplantae > Streptophyta > Magnoliopsida > Malvales > Malvaceae > Gossypium > Gossypium bickii. The sequence continues at coordinate 113,289,880 of CP106717.1, read as the reverse complement.
GTTTTTATCGTATTTGATATCTAAATAAGGTTATGTGGTTATGTACTAATTTTTTTTAAAACTGTAAGATGAATCTATTGTTCATCATCATGATGTCAATTACACCAAATAAAGTGTCTATGTGGAAATTTTTTAAAAGAATTGTTAAGGATTTAGTTTTTATCTCAAACATTTTATTGAATCAAGTTGTTTGATTAGCCGTAGCATATGCATCAACATTCATTTGAGCTATGATTTACTTTGTCACGATTACTTATGATTTTTATGTCGAGAGTTTGATCACAAAAGAACAGTAATTGTGATAATTTGTTTTCGTCACAATTGCTAATAAATTTAATATAAACCTCATAAAAAAATTGAATACCATGACCATGTTTGTAACACCCTAAACCCGACCTAGACGTTGTGGCCGAATCCGAAGACGTCACAAAGAATGGGTTTTAAAAATTGAGTTGTTTCAATAATCCAGATAGTCCCGGAATTACAAATTCTCAAAATATAACCAAATTCACGAATAACCTATAAATAATTAAGTTTTATCAATTTACATTCGAGTGGTCACCGCTGAGTCTCTGCCGCACCGATCTTCCTAACCCTGTAGATTACCTGAATAGAACAGACAAATAGATGTGAGTTTTCGTAAACTCAGTGTAACCCAACAAAAATAAGCAGGCAAAACATTCAGAAATCTCATGCTCAGTCAAATAAAAATACGAACTTATGTCCAATTCAGATACAGATAACAGATACCGATATGCAGAATCCTACCCCCATCCTCTACACACCAACTCCGTCCATCCCAACACACCATGTGAGGTTAAAAACACCCGCCCATCCCTACAAACCATATCATGCCATTACGACACATATCAGATAATATGCAGCCATGTAGCCAAAATATGGACTATGACCGCCATACAGAACACTTCCTCTACATATACAAATCTCACCCCAAAAACAGTTACAAAAAACATATACAGAAATTACAGATTAGACATGCTCAACATGCTTATATACAGATAACAGACATACATTTAGTATCCTACTTAGATCAGTCTATCATAATATCATAGCATGCAAAATAGGGTTTGGTTAGCCCTTACTGACCCTACTGTAGGCCCACAATTGATCAAAATGACCCGTTCAACCCTAGGGAAAATTTCAGCAAATATGGGCCCACATGCCCTTGTGAGACCACACGCCCAACTTGGCCTTGCCCATGTGGCCCACACGACCTGGCCCAAAATCCACACGCCCGTGTGGCCCACACGCCCAACTTGGCCTAGCCCGTGTGGCCCACACGGCCACACCCACACCACCACACGGTCGTGTCATACGCACAGCCATGCCTTCGTCAACCACACGGCCGTGTCACGCACACAGTCAACCATACGGGTGACCACACGCCTGTGTGGCATCAACATAACAATTTTTCGGCTTTTGCCGAAGTTTGATTTTCTGTGTTTCGAGTGCACACCTGGTACGATTTCGATGCCAAAACACTCCCGAGCCCCACAGTACCTAAAATTGACCAATAACTCACCGAATTAAACACTTAAAATGATACCAAACCGAACTACCCTGAAACAGACAAACCTTTAAACCACAAAAACCCTTACCTTCGAATGAACAATGGTGATTTTGTACAACTACAGCACCGATTGGAAGCCTTAGCCTCTTAATCTTCTCCTAAACAGTGAACCTCATTAATCAATGATTCACTAACCCAAAACAATAATCGCATTTACCAAACTTACCAGAAACGCACAATAAGCACCGAAATAACGAGGTACGAAAATTCAACAGCAGATAGAAGAACAAAAACAAAATCACCGGAAAGGAAAAAGAGGAAGGGAAAAATGGTAGAGAATAGAGAAAAGACTAACATTAGATTCTTTTGTGAATTTTGGAATAGAGAGGAAATTTTTGAAAAAAAAAAGAAAAACAAAATATAACTAAATCTAATAATATCTACATTATCCTCCCACTAACCACTAAATCCAATAACCCACTAACTCTCAACCTCGTCAGAATTTCTGCTCAACCGAAACTTTAACAGTCCACCGAGCAAAAATAAACATCCATGCTTGAGCAGGGATTCAAAAATAGGACCTTAAACACACCAAGTCCCTTTCCACTTAAACCACCAAGCTCATTTTAATATAAATTAACAGACAATTTTATATAAACCTACTCAACAAGGGTAAGGCTTGGATCAAAAATAATAAAAATTTGCCAAAGTAAGGATTGAACCCAAGACCTCATATATATATCCAGAACACTTAGCCACTAAAGCAAATACATATTTATATTAAATATTTACAGAATTAAAAATAAATTATTCAGGGTGTTACAATGTTTATCACTATTCGTTACACTTTTAGTGTCGAAAATTCAATAAAAATTTTGAATAATTGTGATGACTTTATAATTATTGTCACAAATACATTCGCCTCTATTGTATTTGTAACAAGTGATGAGTTTAAATCTAATCACGATAAATTATAGTGATTAAATTTTATAGTTTTGTTGAATATTTTTTTTCTACACTAAAAATACTATTTCTTGTAGTGATTTTAGCAAATTCAAAAAAATAAAAACAAAAAATTTTACCAATTCTCTTTTAAGATCTTTGCTCTAAATCAAACTCCTTTTAAGTCAATTGAGGATCTTTTTTCCAAAAAAAATTAAAAATTAAAAATTTTGTTTGACCTGATAATATCCATTTGAGGTTTAATGATTGATTATTGTGTCAATAATTAAAAATTATTACTTAAATCCTTAAGTTTAAAAATATACATTTTACATATTTTATTTTCACCTAAATTATTTTTTTTCAAGTGGGTACCTTTATTAATCTAATCATTAATTAAACCGTTAAGTCTAATTTAAAAAGACAAAAAAATTATATATATTCTTTTTATTTTTATTTTTCTTTCTTTAGAGCCAGACCAATGATCGAATTAGTCAGGCTACTAGTTCTCAGTTTGGCTAGTTCGTTTGATTAGATCAGATAAATTATTAAAAAAACCATAAAAATAAAAATATTTTTAAAAAGAGAAAATTGGTTTAATTATTTTTTTTAGCTTGATCCAATTAGTTTGTATTACTATGTGAGTTAATCGATTCAACTCTTATCTCTAGACCAGTACCTCAATCAGTTCCTGATCCAGTCGGCTCGGTTCTAAAAATATTAGTTTTGATCAATGAAATAACTTTTTCAATATCGTAAAGTCTAGCAAACAGGCAATAGAGTTCGAAAACAAAAGAAATTGTCACATCTGGACCTTATGAGAGCAAATTTTGAGCTTATGATATTGCCAAATATTAAAAAGGAAAAAGAAGAAGGAAAAGGAAATAATAGAAATAATAAAGAGGAAGAAATAATGTAAAAGGAAAAAAGTAAAATGAAATAATTTTTTTTTTATGTTTTTATGATTTGACATTTATTATTAATTGGAATTCTTTTTAATGAATATAATATTTTGGTTTAAAATGGATAATATAAGAATAGTTTAGGTAACACTTGTGACGAAAAAAGTTTAGGCACCAATATAGTTATAGCCAATGTTGAATGCTTACATATTTAAAGATAATCTTCGAATAACTGTAAGTATCAAATTATTATATAAATAGATTGTTTGTATAGCTAATAAACTAGATTCAAATCTACTCATAACAAAACTAGATTCAAATTTACTCATAACAACTGCACACGATAATATTCAAAAGCTTATGCATGATAAATCTCGAACATAGATATTTAAAACCCAAAATCTTCTCCTTTTTCAAGTAAACCAAAATCTCATCGACTTAAAATTTCAATGTTTAAAGCTATGAACGACACATAATACAAATCTCATTCAGTAATATAAGCAAACCTCATTTCATTTGTGATATATTATTATCCTGTTTATGTAATATGGAAATATTTTAATGGAATGTCCTACAAGTGAAAGGTGTATATATTAATTTATAATATATATATATATATATATATATATATATATATATAAGCATGAGTTTAAAAAAAAATTGAACTGATTAAAATAATTTTTATTATTTATTATATTATTAAATTTCCCATTTTTTTTAATTTTATAAGTTTTATCACTTTTATAAAAAAATAATTTCACTAAAATATTTGGTTAAATAAATTTATTTTATAAAAAAAGTATCATTTTTATAAACAAGAATTTTGATTCAATTAAAAGACTTCTATTAAATGATTTTATATACATATAAATAACTTAAATTTTATATTGAATTAATTTATATTTAAATTGTTATAATTTTATTAAAAAAGGAAAAAAATATATTACTTTAGTTTTAAATAATAAATTTTAATTATTTATAAAATAGTTAACTCTATTGTTTCATATATAAAATCTTATAAATAATATATTTATATAACCTAACCTAATATATTATAATTATATTAATCATATTACGAACTATTATGACCAATTTATTCACTATTAAGAAAAGAAAAAAAATGAATAGTGAAGTAACTTTTAAACTCTTAGCCAACGTCTATTAACCTTCTTAACCCGGCCTAGACATTACACTCGAAATCGGGAGATTACATTAGCCACCGAAGTGACTTGATAAGTTATCGAAGTTTTAAAAATAATTAGTTGAAAACATTTGTTTATTTTAAAAAGGAAGTTTAGTCTTTTTTCAGAAAAATTCAAGAGTTTAACATCTTCATTATAACGGTGTTTACTATTGAAAACTTAATTAGTTGAAAATCCGAATTACTTTCTTAACAAAACATATTTACAATTTAGCAGCGGAAAAGTGATATTAACGTAATTTTAATAAAAACCATGTTTCATACATAATTAAATAAAAATTCATATTCTAATAGCCTAAACCGACAAGCTTATTCTTGTTGATAAACATACAAAAATTAAAGATAAGCTAGACATGCCAAGCCAGATATTGGGGGAAAAAAATAATGAAAATTTTCTAAAGGAAGGAAATCAAACATAAAACTTCAAGCACACAACTAGATCACCTAACTATTGAACTAGATCAATTTACTTGACAAATTTTTAGCACTCAAAAGTTACAAACTTGGGGTGTTACATTAAGTGTCTGGTTGAAGCCTTCGAGAAATATTTCTCGACAAAGTCAATCTATCACACCTGGAAATCTTAATGATAAGTACAACTGTAATTCTAGGTATCAAAATGAAAAACTTCCTACTTATAAGGGTTCTAGTGTAATTACGTGAATCTTGCTAACTGATTTAGCAATTGGTTAGATTTCCATTATTAGTTTCTTTACTTTAAAACTAAGTATTTTCTTTAGTGGGAAACATTATGATGAGGAATGTTAATTTTGATACTGATGAATTGGTTTTGGTGTACAAGTGCAAGAAGGTTATAAAATATATAGATGCCATTCTCTGAGAACACTCTTTCATTTCCTGTATTCATTTTCTATCTTCTATCTTCTATCTTCTTCTCTGGGTTTTTTTGTAAGAGAGAAAAATTAAAGAGTGGTCTGCATGACGAAAAGAAACTAACATATTAGCTTTTGAGGTTAAGAATTTAGTAAACTGGTAATTTTTCTAACTCTTTTGTATCTTTTGATTGAGGAAAAGGGAAGAAAAATTGAACATTTCAGTTTAATTCATCAAATTTGTATTATGATGGTTAAAGTCATAGTTAACCTCTAAAGTTCCTTTGCATGCAAATGAATCATGGTTTTCTTACATGTGTATGCCTTCGTTTTGATTTTGATATAGTTGTTATGCTTAGGTAACTGAGAAAGAGGAGGCTCAAGAAATGAGAGAAATATTAAACAAATATAATTGGAATAAGCTTTCAGGTATTTTGCTAGTAAGTTTCTAAACTTAAATCCTTAGTGCTTATTTTATGTATGTCAGTGTTACTTGTTTACCCGAGTTTTACAAGGGTTCATCAGGCCAAACGATTTATCTGAAACTGAGAAATTGAAATGGGGTGAAATAAAATTTAACATCCCAATTGAAAATCATTGAATGAATTGATCATGAGAAATTGATTGAAATAATGTATTTGATATGTAAGTAATTGTGTTATTCCTTGATTGTATGTGATTATGAGACAAGTTACTTAAATCTGACATGAATTGGCATGTTAAGTGATTGTAAGACTACATGATCTTGATTGTGAGTTTATGCTCACTTTGTTGGTGTTTACATTGCCATGTCTGGCCAAAGTTGTGCCAAGCTAAGATTGATTATAATGTTTGGATAAAAAGAAGAAGAAGTAAGTCTTGTATTATACATATGAACTTACTAACCATCCTATATGCTTACCTTGTTTGTTTTCCTTTCTTTGCAGAACCCGTAAAGTTGGATCATCTCAAAGAGTACACTATCATCGAATAGTTAGATGATCATTTTGAGTCTAGGGTTGTAACATGTATATAAGTGTCTTGGTATGTACCTTAGCATGTGAAAGTATCTTCTACACGGCAAGTATGACATAGTTATTTTGTGTAATGTATTGCTTTTATGATTTGGTACATATTTTGTTTTGGTTATGTTTTATGCTAAAGTAAGAGATGATCTATATTTATATGTTTGGCATGTGGAATGGCATAGATTGAGGTACAAATGGTAGCTTGGTTAATGAATGAATGAGATGAATATGCATTTGGAAATTGGTATCTAGAAGTATACTTGTAACTTGTGACATATTCTTAATTGTTGATGTTCATGCTTAAAGCCTATAAGCCATTGATAGGTAATATGTGCAAATTTGAATGTAGTGAAGTTGAATTATATGTTTTGGTAGATTTGGAATAGATGAAATTGGTATTTAAATGTATGAAATGTCATGTTTGGTTTTGAATAGATTAAGATCATGATAAAATTGGATTTAGTTGGAATTGGTTAGGTGACTTGTTAACATGAAATGGCATGAATTTATCTTGGTGATGATGGTATAATATGGTTTGAGTCAAATAAGTGGGAGTACATGTCTTGAATTAGAACCAAATGGTTCATTTTTACCAAAAATAGGGGGCATATTTTGACGATTAATATCCCTCGTCACAACGATGAAAGGTATGAAGTCACAACGTGACATATTCGTTGGCGTCATCACAACATGGAATTGTTGAAGTCACGACGTTGGCTCTAAATTTTTAAACCTTTACAATTTGGTCCTAATTCATGTACAGTTCAACAAAAGAGATTTCGTAAGCTCATGTGCAACTAATAAATTATTGTAATATATATTAGAATATGAATTATACTTGTTTACATTTTTTATTAGTCGGATGTTGTCAAATTGACTTAGGTTGCTCCAGCAACGATTGTATCATCTTGCAAGTCGTATCCGGCGATCCGGTCGGGCGAGGGGTGCTACAATCTAACTAACTACTTGCTAAAGGATATATTATAACAATTCATAATCAAGGTTGAATTACATTAATTGGCTACTAACACTAAAAAGGACCAAATTATAAAACAATCAAAATTAAGGAATTAAAAATTCAATAAAAAAGCAGTTGGTTGACTTCCATATTGTTGATTAGTCTCTGGATTAGGGATTTAAAAAGCTTAAACTTCTAATTTGCTCAAATTTACCTCTCGGTCACAATTTTACCAAATTAGATGATTTAGTCTGATTTATCTCTTAACTTCACCAAACTAACCTGAGACAATCAAATTGGTGCTCAATAGGATCTCTTCTCGGTCTCACCTATCTAAATATTCACCTAAAGGCATCAATTCTAGGTTGTGAAGTTTATTCAATTTAGTCTAATTTTTATGATTTAGTCCCTATAACAAAAAACTAACCAAGCAACAATTCCATCAACCAACTACCCAAGATTTAATTACTTAACATCATTTTTCATACAAGCAACAATCCAACTTACATTCAAGGCATACATTTAAATAAGCACAAAATATAGGATTAAAGAAAGCTTAATGTTTAGTGATGGTTGTTTGAAGAAGATGATTGTAGCAACAATGGAGATGGAAAATACCAACAAAGTTCAAATTTTTAAATATGAAAAGAAAATAGAGCTGAGCTATATTAAAAGTTATGGATTAATATCAAAATACAAAGAGATTTTTAAGTACTAAATTGCAATTAGACAAAGCTACAGTTAAAACTAACTACCAACTAAAACCAGAAAAGCTAAAGACTAAACCTTAGAAAAAATAAAGAAGACTAACTAGAAAGCTTAAAGGATGAAAGAAAGTAAAGACAAAGTTCTCTCCTAGTTCTCAGCCAAAAGTGGCTTTCATCTGATTGCATTAAAAAATGTTGACAATAATGCCCCTAGAAGTTGTGTTTGATTGGGTATGGTGTTGGACAAAAGACTACCCTTGCAGCTAATTTCTCTCTACCAGGTAGCAGTGTCGCGACACCCAAGCTTTGGTGTCGTGACACCTTAGACAGTAATGAATGTGTGGATCTTGGGGGTCTCAGTGTCACAACACCCACTGGCCGATGTAGCGACATCACCAGAGTTGGTCGACCTTAATTTCTTCACTTTAACACCTTCAAGGATAGCATGACTTCAGAGGCTCGGTATTGCGACATTGGCTTGGTGTCACGACATCCGTCCCTCGGTATCACGACTCCGACGACAATATGCTCCATGTTGATTTTGTGTTGAAGTTTTGCATCCTCAAGGTGAAAGGTCTGGATGTTGTGACTTCCATGGCTTCAGTGTCATGACACCCACTCTGAATGATGTTTTCCTCGAGGTCGGACCATTATCATCTCCCTACATTAACTCAATCATATCGTTAGGTTTCCCATGGCATTATTTGGCCAATTTGGGTCTTAAAAGGGGTAAAACTAATTAAAAACGTTTACTAATGCTTGAAGCTAAAAATTGACAAAAATATATAAAAGATACTTAAATTACTTGAGAATAAGCTCCTCAAGTGTATTAGAGAGTCTAATTTGACATACCAAATTAAGACAGATCAGAAGGCCTTTATCACACTTGTCCATTGCATTTCTTTTATTTTTTATGACATGATAAAACAATGGTTAAATTTCAATTTAATCCCTCTACTTTTTTGAAACTATATGACAATGGTTAAATTCCAATTTTGATCCCTATACAATGATTGAAATGTTTGGTTTTAAAATAATAAAAAAAGCCCCACAATTTTCTTTTAATTCTCTCCCAAAATTCACTAATTTTGGTTTTGTTTAATGCCTCTAAATCCTTATAATGTCACAAATTTAACAAGCCACAATTCTTTGAATAACTTAAAAAAGGGCCAATTCCTTTGGGATTAGTTTGCACTTGGGACCTTGACCTTAGTAGAAATGGGTTCATTGATGACCTTAGCACAATTTAGGATTGTTTATTATATCATGGAGACAAATAAAGAGATGAAAAAAATAGAAAGAAAAACATTAAAAAAAAATCACATGAGATGGAGGGGAAGGAAAACAAATAAAATATTTAAAATATATTGTTAACGGATGTTGAATTATTATTACATTAGCAACTAACAGTTTGATAATTATAATGTGACAAATTGATAACGTTAGTAATTATATAATAATTTTTTAAAATTCAGTGATCTAAACATAATCTAAACCGTAAGTAACCAAGCTTGTAATTTACCTTTGAGTTAATTTCACCAAATGTCCCTGAACTGTGACCTTCATTTTAAATTGGTTCCTAAACTTAAAAACATTCTAATTACTTCTCGAAACTATTGAGATTATAGCAATTAGGTCAATCTGTTATTAAAACTATCAATTTAATCGTTAAATGACAAGTGAAAAATTTAAACAAAAATAAAACATTGTTGCATATCTTTTAAAAGTAAAAGTTAAAAATAAAGTAAAACCAAAAATGAGAAAGTGAAAGATCAAAGCTTCTACAAAAGTTTTGAGAACCTCAAAATCAAGATTTTTACAACATCTATTTTTATAATATTCATGTTTCTTAAAAATTTCATTTTAAATTATGTCACATAAGATCTGACGTGTCATTTAACGGCTACATTAATGAGTTTAGTAATAAAAGGACCTAATTGATATAACTTCGGTAGTTTTGGATGTAATTAGAATTATTTGAAGTTTAGAGACCAATTTATAATTAGGATCATAGTTTAGGGATGCGTAGTGCAATTAATCCAAAATCCTGCTGAGTTTGGGGGTGGGCCGTAGTCCAAAAACCTAATTACAAACCTAAAAAACATTTGGGCTCAGCATCGAAGTGGATTGTAGGGATTCATATGGCTGAGACGCTTATTCAAATAAATTTCTCTGTGATTAAAATTACTTCTATCTGGAAAATCCTGAATGCTTATTTTTCTGGTTAGCATCAAACAGTTTGCTTCCTTAAAGCTTCGCGTATCTCCTCTCTCATGGCGGCCTCGCTGCTCTTATCTTTAACAGCGCCAAACCCAGAAGCGATGGTTCCCAATATCGGGGCCAATAAATCGTCTTTCCTCTCCGGCACCAAGCTCTTCTTGTTGACGAAGCCCCATTCTCGAAAGCCCACTGCTCAAAAATGTTTCAAACCTCCCTTTGCCAAGTCAATCGACCACATCCCCAAGCAATTCAGGGAACAAAATCTCAAAGATGGATGTTAGTTCCCCCCTCCCCCCACTTTTGTTTCAAGCTAAGAACATAATATAGTTTCGCTTTGCCTTAAAAAAAATCCTTCCTTTTTGAAACCAATTGTACAGTTTTTATTTTAACTTAAATGGCAAGGATTTTTAGGGTTGGGTTTTTGAAGTGCCAATTCGTGTCTATCGGACTTGGGATTTGGGATTTGGGAACTAATAGTTTCTTAATTTATTTTTTTGTTTAAAGAATATAGGAGATGCTATTTGAAATTTGTTTTAATATTGCTATAGTCATAAACATGGAATGATTTAATTAATGTATGAATTTACCAGGTGCTATTTTAGTTCTAGTTGGAGCTTTCAGCTTTGATGGTTAATTCTATATTTGAGTTATGAAATTATTACAAGCTGATTTGAAATGGGATTCATTTGAAGTGAAGATAAAAGCTTTTACTTTCTTGTTTGATTGTTTGTAGTGATGGAAAATTATAAAAATGTTCCTGGATATCTTTATGGTCTTAGTCCTTCACAAATGGACATGTTCATGACAGAAGATAATCCCGTCCGTCGACAATCCGAAAGTGTTACCGAGGTTTGGCCCTTTCTAATCTTTGTTGATATCTCAGCTCAGTGAAGAAAATAGTGTTAATGTAGAACCTAAAACTTACTTTTTTCGATGTTTTCCAGGAAAGTATTTCATCTGCTAGAAACTATTTGGATAATGGAGGGATGTGGAGTATGTCGAGCATTAATGATAGAGGTCCTTCTAAATATAGTATGAGTGTAAGCATGTATCGAGGAGGGGGCAGAGGATATGGACGGCCTAGAACTGCTCCTCCAGATTTGCCTTCTTTGCTCTTAGATGCTCGAATATGTTATCTTGGCATGCCAGTGAGTCTCCATTCGTATCTCGCCTATAATGTTGCATGGTGACTAATATCTAATTTGTTGATTTTTTTTTTAATCTTGTTGCTGTAGATTGTACCAGCAGTGACTGAACTTATTGTTGCTCAATTAATGTGGTTAGATTATGATAACCCTTCAAAGCCTATTTACTTATACATCAATTCATCTGGGACACAGGTCAGAAGAATGTTTCTAATTCTTTTATCAGTCCCCTCACCTTTCATTGAAGCATTTACCCTTTTGTGACATCTTGGAATCATGTATTGGAAGTTTTCATACCTATTTGTGTTGATTGATTGCTTCTGATCTATATAGAATGAGAAGATGGAGACTGTTGGATCAGAAACCGAGGCATATGCTATAGCTGACACCATGGCTGTAAGTATCATGATAAACCATTATTACTGTTAATAATTATGATTTACTGGAAATAGTTCAGTTCAATAGTTATGTGGATATAAGTTCTTAGTGTTTTGGGTCATTATTCCTTACTTAGCTGTTGGATGTACTGTAAATTTAACTCGTTCATTTTCCATGTCCTATCTGTTTACCCAAAGTACTGCAAATCAGAAATGTACACTGTGAATTGTGGCATGGCATATGGTCAAGCAGCAATGCTTTTATCTCAAGGAGCTAAGGGTTATCGTGCAGTACAGCCAAATTCATCCAGTATGATTCAATTCCTCTTTGTAACTTAGAAGATGATTATAAATTATGTTGTTTCATTTTTTTACTCTACCTGAAGTTGGTGAAGCCACCAATGAGTCTCGACTTGATTTTCACTACCTTGTTTAAAATCGTTTCTTCAGAATTTCGAATTTTACCTCCTTACTAATTGCTTTTCTTTAGGACTGCAAGATCAAATATTTGAGCTTCCTATCATTTTCTTTTTCCTTGTCCATTTTGCTCTGTACCAATAATGCAACTATTGTTTTCTTTTTAGAGTCCATAATTTTTCTGAATTTCTTAGTCATAACTACAAAAGGGGCGGGCCATGAATTTGCTGGTCAATTTAACTTTTAAGCCCCTTTTTTTCCTTGTTCTTTTGGTTTGATAATAATTGATGTTCATGTTCTCCTTTTCCATGTTCTAAAAACTTGCAGCTAAGTTATATCTGCCTAAAGTCAGCAGATCAAGTGGGGCTGTCATAGATATGTGGATAAAGGTGCTCTCACTCTCTATCCCTTTATGCTTTGTTTATCAGCATGCTTGTTTTAGCTTCTTTTGTGATATTTATACTTATACATATACTATTTTCAGGCCAAGGAACTTGATGCAAATACCGAGTCCTACATTGAGCTAGTAGCAAAAGGCACGGGGAAAACCAAGGAAGAAATTGCTAAAGATGTTCAGCGTCCTAAATATTTCCAAGCTCAAGAAGCCATAGACTATGGCCTTGCTGACAAGATAATCGATTCGAGAGATGCTGCATTCGAGAAACGGGTAGTGTTTTTTTGTTACTTTTGACCCATGTTGTTTTGAATCTTCATTTTTCTTGAAGTGCTATGTTCAACACTCGTATCTAACACATATCTGAACAAAAGTGTAGAGATATGACCCTCCAAGACCTTCAAATGCATAGAGAAACTAAAAAAAAAAAAAAAACTGAACATATTCATATTCAACATTTGTGTTGGATTTCATGCACATATAGTCACCCTCTTATCAAGGTTTTTATTTTTCTTTTGTTTCGTGGTCAGAATTATGATGAAATGCTTGCTCAATCAAAAGCAATGAGGAGAGGAGCTGCTGGTGGTCCACAAGCAACTCCTTCCGGGTTCAGGTGATTTAGAAGGTTGATACCATAACCATACAACATGAAGTCTATACTTTGTGCTGTCCACCCTTTGTTCAATACTTTCATGCCCATACAAACAGATTTGGCAATAGATGTATTTGTGTCGTGTTTATGTATTTTTATATGCCGCAACCATAGGTAAGGTTTTATATAATCATATAAATTTTGCTACGTTAATAATTCATGGTATATATGATTCTGACATATTTGTGCATTCGTATTATCTTTTTACTCTTGTTTTAGTTATTTCATGCAATTATTATACTTGTTTAGATTTGTATTCAACAATCAATCACATGAAACATGATATGCAATGAAAATTATTTCATAATTTGGGGAACCCTTGCTTTGTCAAGTTAAAATACAGTAAGATTCTCTGTATTGAAATATGGAAACTCTAAACCCTTCAGTTTGAACCCGAAACAATTTGGCTTGAATTTATTCAATTATTGCTCTGATTTCAAGATCCATGTATGCAATAAGTAACAAAGTGGGATTCAATCAAACAATAAAAAGTCATGTTAATATGCAGTCCAAAGGTTGTCGAAAGGTATGCTACATAGAAGTGTGAGTCTGATATGGGTATGTTTAATGATCTTGTCTTTAAGTTTCTAAAAATGTGTTAGATACGGGCATTTAAAGACTTAGTTGTTGCTCTGAAAGGGGAAAAATGATTCATTCATTCAAGCCTCAATTGCTGTTAATAAAATGACAAAACCATTGCTGTTCTTTCAACATGCTTCAAGAGGACCTCATATATTTTGTTCCTCACCCTTCCATATGCTACGAATTCGGGACTTTCTGGTGTTGATTTGCCGTTACTTCCCTCCATCATATCTAAAAAGTCGTTCAATCTCTTGATCCGACACATAGATTTAGCTACCTGGCCATGAGGTACTTTTGAAAGGCGTTCATTATCGAAACCGTCTAAATAATTCTCGATATAACCTAAAAACCATGCTTTACATTCATCTTGCAATGAGTCTGCAAGATTTCTAGCTATATTCAAGGTACTTCCCTTCTCCCATTCTGGTATATTTTTCTTCTCAGCTGCAAAACCAGAGTGAAATTCACCATTGTTCCTTTGCCTCGTGATCAAATAACTACCTCTCAGCATGGTAATCTGACTTTGTTTTTTCGTGGCTTTTGCTTCATTCTTTCCCTCTGCAGAAAGTGGGATAAGATCAGATGCCACGGCAGCTTTAACCCATGAGGTTGCATTTCTCCATCGGTCAACAGCTAGTTTTAATTCTTCCTTGGTGTAGCCAGGACTATTCAAATCACTATCAGCCATTCTCTGAGAACTAGTATGTGTTAATGACTGAACAATTCCTCTACACTGAGTCAAGTAATCTTGCAGCTTGAAGAACTTGTTAATTGAAGGCTGTTGATCATCTTCTTTTGCCAACCGAAGCTCTGAAAATTTGCTGAAAGAAAAATGAAAGGAATTAGTGAAGTTCTTGCCATGGCAGACAAAGTAATGAAGGTGCATACAATAGATAAACATTATATATCTCTCAAAATATATTAACTTGATGCTAAATCCAAACTTGTATTCAACTTTCATCATCTTCTATAATCCTTTTTCTACAAATTTAGTATTGAAACATTGAAAAAGTATCACAATTTGCAGTCCATATATATATAATATGGTTTTTAGAATGTCAGATTCAATGGCTAGAAGTATATCACTTGGACTCGTGTATAAGTGCTCCCGAAACCATTTGCAGATATTCATCAGATATGGATACTTAAAGAAAAATGAGGACTCAGAATAAAGCAAAGACTGTTTACAAGTTGTACATTTGCTTACCTTAAGCACTTGAGCAATCTCTCAATAGCAGCAGCTTCTTGCAAAGCATCAACAGCAGCAAGCAAAGAGACATCTCTTTGCCGTAGTACATCCTGCACAAATATATACATATATATGTACGTACATGTATTTTAAGAGCAGGGAAAGTCAAATAAGGGCAAACAAAACTCAATTCGAGCAAAATGGGAATACCTTCCCAAGTTTGACCAAGGAAGAAGGAAGGGTATCCCATAAAATCTCAGTTTCTGCCCATATTTTGTTATTGGATGAAGCTCTTTTCCTTGATTCAGTCAAAGGCTCCTTACTAGTTCTTCTTGCTGATGAAGAGTTCCAACTTTTGCTTGTATTTTTGACTGGTTTTGAAAATTGACCAACATCTTTTGTTCTTAATCTGGAATTTGAATTATCATCATGGAAGCTGAGAAATCCAGCAGACCTAAATGGTGAATCCTGTAAAGTCAGAAAAAAGAGGTATATGTTGGCCTATTTATATGGTATAAAAAGGGGATAGGGGAATGTTATTCGAACCTTAAATCTGTTAGATGCAAACTATTAAGAATTATAAGGAAAAACATGGGAAAATTTAAGCATACTCATATCTGGAACATCCATATCCGACACTCACTCGCCCTAGAGTCCAAGCATCATAGCTTATGGGATAAAACAATGTTGTAGATCATGTTTGGCTATGAAAGAACTGGAAGCAAATAACTAGCTTCTCTTCAATGTTGATATTTATCCTAGATCACACTAGCCAATACAAATGTGACACATGACATGTTTTTTATTAAATTTTGTACACTTTTGAATAAAATGAGATGAATTTGACAGTTTATATACTACTTTTGACCTAAAAACACCTTTAAATATCTAAGTAGGAAAACAGTATAGTTTGGGCTAATTTTGTAGTTAAGCCTAGAAATTATATAAATTATAATAACATTCACTAAAGTTTTGATTTGAGTGTTATGGATGGAGAAAACAATTTTGAAAAAACTTTAAACTTGACTCAACTCAGAATTTAATCGGGATACAATGTGTCAACTAAGAATTTAATCGGGATCCAATGTGACTACGGAATACAGTAGAGTCTATTAATGAATGACTCAATGATCTTACATTTTATAGTTGATAGCCAAGTTTGCCCAGACTACAATGTTGATAGAGAGAAAAAGGACTAAAAAGAAGACTTACATGAGAATTAGGAGTATGGCAAACATGGATTGTCTCATGCTTCACACCTGTGGAGCCTTTTGCTGTCTCGCACCAGCTTTTTCTACTGCAACCTGAACCATTTAAATCCTGTTTCTTCCTTGAATAACCCATGTCAAAACCTTGAATATTAAGGCCATTGGTCCTGGTCCTACAGTTTTGACGCCCTGTACTAGCCCTTTGGTCCCTTAAGGGTGTCGTACAAGGACTTATAGATCGAGCCCTTTCAGCTCTTCGTTGGATCAACAATGGCGATGATGTTTGAGAAAATGCTTCCATTATGTTATTGCCAACAAGATGTTTGGGATCCCTATCAAATGGTTGTCTCCCTGGTATTAGCCTTAACCCTTTCAGCAATGGAACCGGATAGGCAGACTCCAATTTCTCCACATATATGAACTGCCCAATCTGCAACTCGTTGTTTAGAATCATTTCATCTTGTTCTTGAGGCAAAGAAACAAACAATTCGTGGGTTGAATCCGAAACTTTAATGAAAAAGCCTTGTTTAGGCCAAAGATCATCAGTTTCTGACAACACTGGGATTATGCTTACAATCTGTAACAATGCAGCAGGTTCCTTACCATCACCATCATTGTCATCGATAACTGTTTTTTCTTGAACACCCATGTCTGAAAGAAGATTCAAAATAACCCCAGATTGCAGGTTTTCCATGATTCTTTAAATCTAATAGAAAAAAGAAGGTGATAACTTGAAGCATTGGCTACTGTTTGTTGTATCATTGAAGACTATGGGTTGTTTTTAAAAGCTTTGAAATAATCAAGATTCCAAAAAGAAAATGGAATCTGATGATTATAATTTCGGGGTTCTTTTTCCAGGGATTTAGAACCTGTAATTTGTGTTCTTGGATGCTTCGATTCAAAGTTGGTTTTACCGCCATGAACAAGAGCCTTAACTGTCAATGGACAAAGCAAAGATTATATTGGGTCCAATGCATCAATGGAGATCAAAAGCTGGGCTGCTCGAATTTCAGACTTAAAATTGTCCAATTCAAACCCATGGAATCACGACCGTGCTGCTTTTTGTAGATGTATTGGAACCGAATCGGTAGTAAAATCAAATAAATTATTAATATATATATTAAAAATTATAAAATAAGGTTGAATCAACTTAATAGATTTTTAAACTTGTTCAATCTGCCTATATCAATTCCATGTTCAATTTGTCTATACTAATTCATAACTCAATTGATTCCATGTTCAATTTATCTATACTAATTTATAACTCAATTGATTTTTCGCCACTTTTTAGACCAGTATCGTAACCTGTTCTTAGTCCAATCGACCGATTTGTTCCAATACAGAAACAGCATTAATGGACTATGTCAAATTGAAATGCGGTTTCAAAAAGAAATTTAGATCCAAGCCCAAGCTTTGTACATCCAAACTTGCTTATATGACTTATTTTACCATTAAAAATAATAAAAAAGTTATTTAAATCTAATTATAAAGTTATTAATATAAATTATTTTTATTTTTGATTATTTCTAAACAATTAAATAGATTAAACCAGCTAATTTGGGATTGAAAAATATAAATCCAAGTTTGATACAAAATTTTCACCCACATCGTGAGTGTCACATTCTTTACAGAATTCAATATATTGAATTTAATGATACTAGCTCTATAAATAATTGATAAAAATATTAAAAATATTACAAAAAGTTTAAAATTATGAATGTTAAGTTATGTCACTCTCATTAGGTGGATCAATTTTTTTTAGATAATATGTAATTAGTGAGAAAGTAATATTTAAAAATATCAAGTTATTTGGTCAATTTAATGATTGAATTAATGTCATTTATCTTATAATATCAAATCTAAAAAAATATATATAACATCAAATATATTATCGAGTTTTGAATGTTTTTCAAAATCACCGTATACTTACATCAACTATATTATTTTCTTTAGACACCTAATTCTATTACAGGCTTGAATTTTAGCCTAGTAAACCACGTGATCTTATGTGATAAATTCGCTTCAATTACCTAAATTAACTTAAACCCTTGAAGTTAAAGATTTTAAAGAATTCCCTAATAACTCAAAATATTTTTTTTGAGTAAATGCTCTTAATTTGATTACCAAATGATGAACGATACAATTGAGACGAGGAAGAGATTAATAGTCGTGCTTAACTTACATTCAACAGACAAATTAAATTACGTCAATAGCTTACATTCAAATTTATTTATAATATAGAGTTTCAAAGAAGTTAAACTCTCAATAATCTTATTCTTATGATTACAAAATTATCGTGGTAAAATACAAGTTAATGAAGTATTTATAGTTTCAATCTTCCAAGTAGTGGGCTAATCCTAATTGATCAAAGTAAGTCCAAATCATTAATATGTACCTTAATCATGGGCTTTAATGCACGGCCTGTAGCACATGTCCTTCAAAATTTGTCACTCAACATACATCTCGTATAAAAAAATATATCTGAAATTCGATCATTAAAAAGATATATATTTGTTGCGTAATATTTTCTTGTATGTTATTGATAGGAGTGTTCAGGTATTTATACATGTTATTACTGATTCTATTACAGCTCATGATAGGGCCCTACTATTTTGTCTTAACTCTGCTGCCTCTAATACTGACATTCTCTGCGAACTCAAAGTCTATTGGGTATGTGTCTATGGAGTACGCCTTTCTTTTTGTTCCTGAAACTGACATTCTGGGCGGGCTCCGTGCCTGATGGACACGTGTTTGGATGGTCTGCGCAGCATGCGGTCCTCTCTGCAAGCTCCTTGGGTGTATGCGAGCTGAGACCGAGGCCTTCCCTAGGTTCTTGCGAGTTGGATTTGTGGCCTTGCCTTGCAGACTGAGTCCTTGGCTTTGTCTCGCGAGCTAGGTCCATGAGCTCGCTTTGTTGTCCTCTCATGGTTCGCTTCGTACTCAGTCTTCTGGTGAGACCTATCCAGACCACGGGTTGAAGACCCGGATCCTTCCTAGGACTCATGCAGGAGATGATTGATGCATAAGAATAATGTTTTCGAAAATAGTTTCCATCCAAATCTAGTCATTCAAAATAATAGTCTCTTTTTTCTATTTTTCTTTTCAGACTTTTTCGACATTCAATATTTATATTATATCTTAATTAAATTTGAAATCGAGATAAATCAAATTCTTTCAATATTATTTTATCTGTTAACAAAATTTAAACTGAAAACCGAGACTTAAGCTTAGTAAAAAAAAATGAAGTAAAATACACGGCAGAAATCAGTTTGAAGCAGATAAATTCCACTTGGATGCATGTATTGGTGGGCTCAACAAAGCAAAGCGTGCCCCATTTTCTCTTCAAAGGCACCCTTCATTGAGTGCACACTTCTATTTAGCTTTATTCAACTTGTCCCTTTCTTGACGAAATAATTAACCTTTCAAAAAGAAAATATAAACCGGCAAAGCCAGAACAACTTTTTAGAGGCGAATGAAATTTTATTCTTTATAATTTTTAAAGAATTAAATCGAATTTTTATAATCTTAGGAGGGGCTAAAGTGCAATTTTACATTTACTAATTTAAAATTTTAAAAAAATTTAAAAGGCCTAAATGGTAATTTTTCATTTTAGGGGGGCTGGGGCTCATGCCAGCCCCTAGAATCGCCTTTGTCTAATTTACTAAACATTCGTACTTAACAATTACAACATTATTGCATGCTCTAATTTTTCTACGTAAATATAGTATTTTAGTCCTACATTTAATAGGAGTATTGTATTTTTAGGGCTAAGCGTTCGATCAAATCGAGTGAAAATTTTTCCAGTTAATCGAGTTGATGAGTTCTATTTTATCATCCTAGTCGAGTGAGATGAAACTCGAGTTGAATTGAATCGAGTGAAATTGTTCGAGTTAAATTAAAAAATTAAACACGTCAAATTAAAATATTGTTACAGTATAACTAATTCCACGTTAGATCACATAAAATTGAAACCATATATATTTGAAAACTTTTTCAAAGCAAAGTAAGAAAAAAAATAAGATACTTTAGTGTGATAAATTTGAATCATTAATTAACTTATTTAGGTCCCAAAATTATTATTTTAAAATCTTTTTTATAATTTTAACTTTATTCATATATTCTTTAGAATTTTTCAATTTTTTATAACTTTTTAAAAATATAAATTTTGGAATTGTTATAAATATTTTAAATATTTTAAATATTTTAAAGTTTTTTTGTAATTATTGTTGAGAGGGTGACCAATTTGCTCATTTTCAAAATTAATAGGTTCCAAAAGGGTATTTACACCAATCTGTGATTCAAATTACTTGAATTATTTGAGTTATTTGAATTGTAAAATTCAACTCGACTCGAACTCGAAATTTAAATTACTTATTCGAGTTGATTCAAAAAAATCAAGTAATTCAATTAAATTAACTTAAATTCAATTTTTCCTATTATTTCGAATCAAATCAATTTTGCTCACCCCTAATTTTTCACTATTTTTAGTATATAAGTTAACAATAAATTAATTTCTAATTTTTAACCAGTCACATTACTTGTTTTTGGAAAAGAGAATGGTTTTTTTTTTTTCTTATTTTGAAGAGATCTTATTTTTTACTAGAACTTTTATTTATCCTTTTAATTTCAAGTTTAAATTTGTACTAACTATTTTTTATTTTATGTTTAGCTATTGAAATACATATGTATTAAATAAACGTTTTCGTTTATGTTATTACACTAATAGTTAAACCAAACAAATGTATAAAAAATAAATAATATTTTAACTACTTACAGATATAGAAGATAAATAGTTATTATTATTATTATGAATTATAAGAGGAAGGCAAATCCTTAACAGTAATACGACTAACGCGACTCAAATTCTGACCATCAAGCTATAGATAATTAATTTTTAGGAGACTAAAAGGGGAGGGGGGATAGAGACTAGTGGAGGAAAAATACAGCTGCACGACTTGGATTATATCAGTAAGCCATTTACTTGTTACTATACTCAAGTTTACTTCCTTCTTCTTCTCTTTTTTAAATTTCTTGCAGATGTGAAAATACTTAGCTTTGAATTTTTTATTTTTTATTTTTTACAATGGCTTGTAGATGTTAAAGGGTAAGAGTTTTTTTGGATGTGACTCCATTTCGATGCGTAGTTAAAATAGGTGGAGGATACTTAAGTTGAAGCCTTTGATTGTTGTTATTTCTCAACAGTTTGCTAATGTTAAAGTGTGTACTTCTCAATTGTGGGAGGTAATTAGAACTCTTGATATGAAGGTGGAGTTACACCATTTGCTATGGTTCTGCATATTCTCAAGCATTCTCTTATTGTTTGGATGGTCATTCTTATTAGACTTCTTACTCTGAACCGTTTGCTTGCTTTTGGAATTTTTGTTGATACTTATGGCTTTTTTTGTATGGATGCTACAGAAATACATGATCATATTTTCTTTTAGTGTAGTTTTTCAAAGAATGTGTGGCAATCAATTTTGCAACTTTGCTCCGTTCATAAGGCTTTGGGAATTTGGAGGCAAGAGTTAGTTTGGGCGATATTGAAACTTAAAGGAAAGTCTTTACTTGTTACTATACTCAAGTTTGCTTGGAATGTATATTTGTATGTGATATGGAGACAGACGAACAAGATGTATTTTGGTGCATCTTCTTGACTAAAAATGTTGTCTTGGTGCAGATTAAAAAAGTTGCATAAGTTTGTTTGGGGTATCATTGGTTAATTTGTTGTATAGCTTAAAGTATATTTACTGTACGCTATTCTTTTACAACAATTTAATTACTTTATCAGATTAATGAATTTCATCATTCATAAAAAAAGAGAAGAAAAAGATAGTTAATAAAATTTTAACATATTACAAAGGGATATTTATTTTCCTTAATTCAGTAGAATTTAATTGAAATTATAAAAATATATTAATCCAAACACAACATAAATTTAGTGTTTAATTGATTTCAAAATCGAATGCCAAGGTTTTTATGACATAAAAGTATGTATGGGCAGGGTTAAGTTGAATTGAAGTTCAATTTTTATTTTTAAAATAATTAAGTTTGGGCTCGAGTCTAGCTCACCCCCTAAAAGCATATATTATTGTTAAAAATAATAATATATAATAATATATTTTTACATTAATATTTTTATATTTAAATCTAAATTAAATTTTTTAAAAATTTATTTAATTTAAATTCAAGTGAAACTAAAAAATAAGTCGACGGGCCATCCAAGAACGATACTTGTTTCAGTTGGCTTAATCACAATTTCTTGGTTGGACAAATTTAATGACAAAATTAAAGAATAATTCGAAATTTATACGAACCTCATTATGTGCTTAATTACCTTTTTTTCTTGCTTAAGAGAAAAGTGTTGACTTTTTTTTACAAATAACATAGAAATAATGATTAATTTAAGGATATTATAGTTTAAACAAAGAGATAAAAAAAAAAAAACTGCTTTACAATGTCTACAATTATTTATAATTCATTCTCAACCCATAAAATAAAAGAATAATTCGCTTTACCATACTTAAACTCACATCCTCTTGTATTATCATACCAACTAAGCTCGACCCTAATAGTCGTCTGGAGGTGCAGCCGCCCAAGCTCCAAGGCTGAAAAGAGTCCAAAATATTATTTTTCAGTTTTTAAGGGGCTCCAAAAAAATTGAACTTTTAAGAGCCTAATTTTTTTATCAACTTTTAAGAAACTTAAAACCCCATTTTATTGTTTTACTTAAGGTCTCAAAAATGTCAAGAACGAACTCAATTAGCAACGAAACATGTTATTTTCTTATATTGTATTTGAGAATGTATTGGACGTAAACACTTGGCATAAATTGTGCATGTAAATTTATAATATAGTTTTTTTAGTAAGAAAAATATTACATAAAATATTTAGATGGGAATGGTAGTTAATAAGTATAATCTTGTCCCACCTAATTTGGGACTATAAATTCAAAAGATTTAGTGGACCCATGTGCAGGTTTAAAAGATGCTTTTGTTTTCTCTAAGCATCAAAATATCATTAGTTTCATTAGTCATTACTTCCTAAACAGGGAACCTTTTGTTTTATTCCTCACATTGCAAGCAACCCATGTTTTCTCTACATATACAAAAGGCAAATAAGCCAAAAAAGGATTATTTATCAAACATCTCCTAACTATGATTCGGATTTTAAATTAGTCCTTAAATTTTAAAACACATTAATTGAGTTATCAAATTATTAATATTGTATCGGTCGAATTCTTCCATTAGTTTAGCCGTCGATTTAGGCATTAGATGTTAGCTCGTATCTAACATAGAGTATATTTAAAATGAGTGGACAATTTGGATCTAATTTGTTTAAACTTCGAATGGTATGATTTAGGGGTGAGCATTCAATTGAGCCAAGCCGAATCGAGTCAAAAAATTTTGAGTCGAGTTAACGAATCCTATTATTTATACTTAATATTGCGTTTACATGGACTAATTATTTAACTAGTAGATGAAGTACAAGATTATTTAACTATATAAGTTAGGTTGATAGGTAAATATTTATCAAAATGACGCAGTTTTACCTTTTAACTTTAGAAAATGTAAACATGTATTAAAACGAAGTAGTTTCGCCTTTTTTATTCATATTTTCGGATAACTTAAATTGTGTAATTCATATTCGAGTTAAACCAAAAAGTTTGATTTTTTTTTATTCAAGTTAATCCGAACTCGATTAACCCGAATAACTTGAACTTTTTAATTCAAAATTTAAATTTTTTATCAAATTTTTCGAATCGAATCAAATTTTGCTTGTGATTGCACTTTTAGTGTCTCTTATATAGAGAGTTTATTTTAATCTTCTTTAGCCTTAAAATGGAAAATTTACAATTTTGGCCCCTTTAGATGTTAAAATTTTAATTTAAGTAATTTTAATACAATTTTTTTTAGTTTTACTTCACATAGTTGTTGGCTTCCCCCCTAAAGTTGATGTTAGGCTGATGGAAGGAACTTTTTGATGTGGTACTAATGCTTTGAGGATTTATTTAGAATGTTTTGAAATTTAGAGACCAATTTAAAATTAAAGTCATAATCTAAGGGACTTTTAGTGGAATTAACCCCAAGAAAAAAGACCAGACCAACCTTTAGAAACTTCAACTACTACTATAAAAGAGCTGCATGGTAGCAATATTCCACCATGAAAACTGACCTAAAACCAGCAAAATTAAGCCATGAAATTAAAAACCCAGTTTTCTTTTGCTTTATGCCTCTCATTTTTCCTAGTTCTCGTCCCATATAACACTCAAGCTCAGCCATTTGCATGCGACAAAAATGATCCTAATACGAGCAAGTTCCCCTTTTGTGACACAACCTTATCTTACCAGGACCGAACCAAGGACCTTGTTTCACGCCTCACACTCCAAGAAAAGGTTCAACAGTTGGTGAACACAGCCTCCGGCATTCCCCGGCTCGGGGTGCCAGCTTACCAGTGGTGGTCCGAGGCCCTCCATGGCGTGTCGGACCTCGGTCCAGGCACTCGGTTTAACGCCACGGTGCCCGGCGCGACTAGTTTCCCCGCGGTGATTTTATCCGCCGCGAGTTTCAACGAGAAGTTGTGGCTCGAGATGGGGCGAGTTGTCTCGACCGAGGCTCGAGCCATGTACAATGTCGGTCTAGCCGGGTTGACATATTGGAGCCCTAATGTTAATGTGTTCCGCGACCCAAGATGGGGTCGTGGACAAGAAACGCCGGGGGAGGACCCTACGGTGGTCTCGAAATATGCTGTGAATTACGTGCGGGGATTGCAAGAAGTTGGCTCCGTGGGGGACAAGCTTAAGGTTTCAAGTTGTTGTAAGCATTACACTGCTTATGATGTGGACAACTGGAAAGGCGTGGATCGGTTCCATTTTGATGCAAAGGTATATACATAAACATGAAATTTGTGTTGTAACATGTATGTCCGATACGGATATCAATATTTCGTGTCTTAATGCATGTCGGGTACGATTATTTTAAGAGAAATGAAGAGTACAAGTAACGTAAATTACTGGGGTTCTTTTTTCAGGTTACGAAGCAGGACTTGGAAGATACGTATCAGCCACCATTTAAGAGCTGTGTAGTGGAAGGACATGTGAGCAGTGTAATGTGCTCATACAATAGGGTGAATGGCATCCCTACTTGTGCTGATCCAGACCTTCTCAAAGGCATAGTTAGAGGCCAATGGGGACTTGATGGGTATATTTCTATTTTCAACGGACTAAAGAAAACCCGAAAAAATCAAATATCATTGAATGGAGGTTGACTCTTTGTGAAGAAGTATTCAAGTATTGTTTGTTTAGAGAGAGTCGGTATTGTCCTCAGGTCGAAAAAGTACGAGTGCTACCTGAAAAAACGATAAATTCACATAAGATCTGGTCGAGAAAAACCATGAATAGCACATGATCACCTACCAAGAAAATGGGGATATTTGCCTTTGGTACGACCATATCAAGTGGTACCCTTCCCTAAAGATTACCTATATGCTTTTAGGTTAGGAGTTTGACTAGTATAGGCAGCTTTTCAAGGCACTCATGCTGTTGATAGAGTTGAGAGACAAAACTATAATTTGTTCTAGGGGCAATACAAACTTATTGAGGAGATTCGTCTCCTCCAAATAGTCGATACTTTGAAGACTTCTTCAAAAGAAGTCGGCCTCTCTTTAACAAAAATAAATTTAAAACAAATAGTGTTCGATTTTGATTTCACAATTTCCTTTTCCAAAACTGAGCTTAAGTGTTAATGGTAACATTTTTTTCAATGTTTTTGGCAGATACATTGTTTCAGACTGTGACTCAATTGAGGTTTATTATAATGCCATCCATTACACTGCAACACCTGAAGATGCAGTGGCCCTTGCTTTGAAAGCAGGTTTAAACATGAATTGTGGGGATTATTTGGGGAAATACACGGTGAATGCAGTCAATTTGAAGAAAGTAGAAGAATCTGTTGTTGATCAGGCTTTAATATATAACTATATAGTTCTAATGAGGCTCGGTTTCTTCGATGGAAACCCGAAAGAGCTTCTGTTCGGTAACCTCGGTCCATCCGATGTATGCACAGATGATCACCAGAAGCTGGCCCTCGATGCTGCCAAGCAGGGAATAGTTTTACTCGACAACGACGGAGTCCTTCCTCTGTCTCGAACCATCATAAAGAGTTTAGCCGTTATCGGACCAAACGCTAATGCCACGAAAGTTATGATAAGTAACTACGCCGGTGTACCTTGCCAGTATACTAGCCCTTTACAAGGGCTGCAAAAGTATGTCTCCATGGTTACACATGAGGCAGGGTGTAGGGATGTGAAATGCAATAATGATACATTTATCGATCTCGCGGTTCAGGCAGCGGCGAACGCCGATGCTGTGGTGCTCGTTGTGGGGCTAGATCAATCGATCGAGGCCGAAGGGCTCGATAGAGTGAACTTGACATTGCCAGGATATCAAGAGAAGCTAGTGACTGATGTTGCTAATGCAGCAAATGGAAAAGTGGTCCTTGTAGTTATGGCTGCTGGTCCTATTGATATAACATTTGCAAGGAACATGCGAAAAATCGGAGCCATTTTATGGGTCGGGTATCCGGGTCAAGCAGGAGGAGACGCCATTGCTCAGGTCATATTTGGAGACCATAATCCAGGTTGGCTTTTCTATTCTTTTTTTAATTACATTTTGCCTCAAATACATCAATACATCAGTACGCTAATGAATTTTCCTTGGTGTATGATCAGCTGGGAGGTCACCATTCACATGGTACCCCCAAGAGTACGCCAATAAAGTCCCGATGACCGACATGAACATGCGAGCCAACGCCACCACAAACTTCCCTGGACGAACCTATCGATTCTACACCGGCAAAACCCTTTACGAATTTGGACACGGGCTAAGTTATACATCATTCTCCAAATTCATAATATCAGCTCCTTCCACAATACTAATCAACTCAACACCAAACAACATCCTCCTCGAACCATACTCCAACAACGGCGAAGCAATCGACGCATCAAGCGTTGCAAACTGCGACGACCTGCAATTCAACCTCATGATCGGAGTTAAAAACAATGGACCAATGGACGGAGCTCACGTGGTTCTCCTCTTTTGGAAGCCACCGAGCACGAAAGGGGTCACCGGTGCACCGAACATGCAGTTGATCGCGTTCGAGAGGGTTGGAGTTAAGAAAGGGAAGACCAAGTATGTGACAGTGAGCTTAAATGTGTGCAAAGACCTGAGCTTAGTGGATGTTGAAGGGAAGAGGAAACTGGTTATAGGACAACATACCATTTTTGTAGGCACAAGCAGTGAGCACCAAGTGAGGCACCATTTTGTTGTGAGGCAAGCAGGGGATGAAAGTGGGGAACCTTTAGTTTCTATTACTTAATGGCAGGCAAAGCTTATAATAGCCTGCATTTTAGTACTGTATTTAGAATAAATTATGGTGCGTTGGGAAGTAAAAGAATACTAAGAGAGCAGTAACTGAGCTAATATCATCAGGGATATGGATATTAGCTTTGTTTTTAGTAGATATAAGAGTTGGTGTACTCGTGTTATGTTTATCATAATTAAAATATTATATATAACATACTATATAAAAGTATAATGTAACAGCCCAATTTCAATAGTGTCGGAACAGTGATTTGAGATTTCTAAATCTGACGAAAAAGTTAGAAAACTTTGTTAATCGATAATTATAAGTTAAGTGTGATTTTGGAAATATTTTAAAATTAGTGAATTTTGTGAACTAAAAGAATTAATTAGAAAAATTGGGCCAAAAACAAGGTATTGAGAGCTCGAATTCATAAAGTGAGCCATAAATATTTCTAAAAATATTTATGGAGTGTCATTAAGTTATTATTAAAGTTTAGTTTAGAAATTTTAACGTTTGGATATGTAATTAAATGAAAAGGACTAAATTGAAAAAGGTGTAAAAGTTGAATTATAGATTAAAAAAAATTATGAAGGACCAAAATGGTAATTATACCATTTTGTAAAGTTGAGGCGGTTAAGTATGAAAAATCTGAGATTTTTTAAAGTATGTTATTATATTATATATTAATATTATATTATATTATTATATTATTATATTATTATATATATATACAAACAAAAACAAAAGAAAAGAAAGGGAAGAATACCAGAAAAAGAAACAGAGAACAAGACGAAAGCAAGGGAAGAAAAAAGGGAAAGAAAGAAAAAGGAGAAATTGATGGTTTGAAGCTTGGAAGTTTAATTGGTAAGTTAATTTAGTCCTTCTCTTTTAATTTTGATGCTTTATAAGTTTTAGAACAAAGTTTTGATGAATTTAAGTTGAAGTTTTTGAAGTTTTAAAGCTGTTGAATATAGCATATGATGAACAAAAAGATGAATTAGTGGTTTAATTGAAAGAATTTGAAGTTAGAATTGGGTAAAGGATTTAATTGTAAAATAAGCTATAACAAAACTGTTTTGGACAGCAGCAGTAGAGTAACTTTGAAAAATCACCAAAAATCGTAGAAGTTGAAATAGAAGCTGAATGATATATGAAATTAAAGCTTATTGAGTCTACTTTCATATGAAAGAAACAAGGAAAGCAAAGGAATTCTGTAATTTGAGATATTTATATTTTTGTAAGACTGGTTTAAAGGGATTTTGGGATCCCCTGTTCTGACTTTGGAAAATCATAAAAATTGGAGAAAAATAATTAGGGGCTTAAGTTTATATGTCTAGAATTCAGAAATTGAGTCTATTTTCAATAGAAATAAACTAGAACATCATATGAATTGTGTATGAGGAGATAATTAATTTTTAGTGAAGAAGGGTCAGAACTGCCAGACAGCAGAACAGGGGTGACTTTGATGAATAAACTGTACTAATTGGCTAGGCTAAAAATTCTGGAAATTTTATGGTATGAATATATGTGAGTCTAGTTTCAGTAAAAATTAACGGTGCTTCATTTGGAGTTCTGTAGCTCCGGAAATAAATAATTTAGTGACTATAACTCAAATGGACAGTTTTGAATATACTTATGAGTAATTAATGAAATTATTTGACAATGTTACTTATAGCATGTTATATACATTAAGGATGTGGAATGGAGAGGAGGAGGAGGAAAATATGTATGAATATTTAGGTAGTATGGCTAATTTGAAATGTTTTAGACTCAAGGACTAAATTGAATAAAAGTAAAACTTTATGATTAATTTTGTAAAAATGTAGAAATGTCCAATTTGCATGAAATAGATTATTTTATTATTTAAAATTGCAAAATTGAATGAAATTAGTAATTTAGATTAAGATCGATTGAAAAATCGATGAAAATAGAAAATTACCAAAATGACCCTGAATTTTGATATTTCTACAGATTTGATTTAGCTGTAAGTAAGTTGTAACTTAATTATATGATATAAGAAAATATGAGTTGATGGTACGTGAAATATTGATATGATAAATTAACTGTTTTATGTTTATGAAGAAACGGCAAGTGAATGATATTTATCATGACATGAAAATATGTGATTATCTTTAATATGTTAATACAAGGTAATTAAGTATGATGAAACGAGTAATAAATTCAAGTAAGACATGACGAGAAAAATGAATATCTTTAAGGGGCCATATGTTTGATTTTGATTGGTTTCAAATATAAATATTGAATTAAAATAAAATGTCTGATAAATAAATTTGTAATTCCGGTAATGCCTCGTACCCTATTCCAGCGTTGAATACGGGTAAGGGGTGTTACATTTAGTGGTATCAGAGCTTAGGTTTAGTCGGTTCTCGGACCAAACGTAGTATATGTGAAGTCTAGAAATATATGCCATTATTAATATATAACTTGAGATAATGTGATATGTTCCAACTTTGATGATATTTGTATTACTATTATGTGTAATTTATTAATTATGTGTGGTAAGTACTTTAAGGTAAGTATTTAGTAAAATGATAAATTTAAGATTGGGTACTGAAAATTGAGACTGATACTGAACTGAATTATGGAATATTGAATATTATTTTGAGTACTGAATTGAATTGTGAAGTTACTAAATATTGTTATATGTATTGCGTTAAACTATGAAATTATTGATGTAATGAATTACTGCAATACTATGAAACTGATCGAAATAAGAAGTGAAAATAGAATGAATTGAAAATTAAAATTTATTTAAATTACGTAACTAAATTATGAACTATGTGAATATTTGAAGGTATATTAATAGGAAACTAAAAGTGATTTGAATTGAATCAAATTAAATTAAATAAAGAAAATATGTGAGTAATTGAAATGTATATTGATTGGAAAGTAATTAGTGATTTTAAATTTGATTAGACAATAAATTAAAAATACGAATTGAATAAAAATATATTATACATGATTATTTTATTAAATAATACAGAAAGTTTATTTGATTATTTTTTTTTACATATAAATGTTATATGTTTATATGAAATTAATTTGAAAAAGAAAGGAGAGGACCGAATTGAGGGAAAAGGAAAAGAGAAGGTTAAGGAGTGAAGGAAGAATAACATATATCATTTCAACCTTTTTGTTGTAAGTACTACAAGAATTTTAAATTTTTGTTATTTATCTTCTTTGAAATATTTATGTGAATTATTTAAATATATGAGATCCAGCTTTAATGCCCAAGTAGACGAAATTTAGAACTACCGGGATATTAAGGAACTTTAGCGCGCTCTCTGATATTAGCACGTCAGTGCTCTCTGATATTAGCACATTGGTGCTCTCCGATATTAGCACACTGGTGCTCTCTGATATTAGCACGTCGTTGCTCTCGATATTAGCACATTGGTGCTCTCTCGATATTAGCACATTGGGTCTCTCGATATTAGCACACACTGGTGCTCTCGATTATCAAGCACATTGGTGCTCTCTGTTCACTGTGCATCATAATGCACCTCTGTATTTGTTCCAGTATATCCGGTGTGTTCTATAAAGTCTACTTTGGGCTAAGAAAGTGAAATGAGAACAAAGTCAATCACTAAATTGTATCTTGATTAGAAAATGGAAAAGTGAATTTGAAATAGAAAAAATAAATGATGATTTGAATACCCTATTAACTTATCGGGCTAGATTGGATACAAATGGCATGCCATAGGATTGGAAGTGTTCAGGGATTCTTCGACCTTGAGTCGATGAGACACTGGGTGTCATATTATTTATTTCGGATAGATTCAATAAGGTACTGGGTACCACTTTACTTCGGCTAGGCCGATGAGACATCGGGTGTCACTATATTGCTTCGAACTATCCGATGAGGCACTGGGGTGCCAATCTGGTGTGTTTGGTTGGATCCGCGTATCCGCCAAAGTCCGAGTCTTGTTGATAGGGGTAGATATGAATATTAAGTGAAATTAAAATGAGAATTGATTTCCCTATTAACTTGTCGGACTAGTCGGATATAATTGGCATGCCATAGGATATGGAAGAGTACGGGTCTTTGAAACTATCGATCGAGCACTTATGTGCCGACTCATCATTATTATTATTGTTATCGATTCGACACTTTGTGTATTGTATACTATGTACCGTTAAGGCACATTTGTGCGTCTTGGTGTGTTTGGGTTGGAATCTGTGTATCCGTCAAACTCCGGATTGTTAATAGGGTGAATAATCGAAATGAGAAAAACTAAATAAATTTAATCGATTGAACTATTAAAAATATGAGTAAGAAATTATGAGTTGAATTGTGAATCGAATTGAAATGTGAGAATTGAAGTATGAACTTAAGGTTCATAAATTTGTTGAAACATCAAATTATTATTATTGAAATCTGTTGAATAAACGAAATGAGAAAATCAATTGAATTTGATCGGTTGAATTATTGAAGGTGTGGAAAAGTGGAATTAGGAATTGAAATGTAAATTGAAATTGAGATATGAGATTGAAAGCTTGAACCAAAGGTTTATGAATTGATTAAAGATAATGTAGATGGTATATGAGGCTATTTGATGAAAGACTATTGTTGAGGTATGAAATTAAAGTATAAATTAACACATATGACTTATATTGTTACATGTTTGATGTCTATTATTTAATATTAAATGTTAAATTTAAATTATGCATACAACAAGTGAAGTATGAGGTAAGTGTTATTGTTGAATTGAATGGAAATTGAATTAAGTGATGGATAAATATTAGTATTGAATTGTATATTAATAAGAAAGTGAAATTAAATTTAGTTGTGAATAAACTGAAGTAAAATTGAAATTAAAAAAAAAAAATGATATGTGAAGCACATAATAAGAATTATTAGTAAATTAAGAATGACTAGTAAATCTTGAAATATGTTACATATATTAAAGAAAGAAAAGATATAAACATACACGTTTTTAGTACAATGGTTAAATTGTAAAGTATGTAAAAGCATTATGTTAAAATTGTAAAAGTGACATGCGTGTATAATGTAATTTTCCCAAATAAATGAGATTAGATCTACTAAGATATTTGTGGTATACCATTAAGGGACTCAGTGCATTCTCCGATAATAACATGTTGGTACTCATCAAATGCTATCTCGATTAATAGTACATAATAATACACTTCTATATTTGTTTCATATATCCTAAGTGTTCTGTTTAATCTATTGGACCTCTTATAAAAAAAAAAAAAAAGTAAGTAATTTTTGTTATAAAGTATGTTCGCAATATTGAATTAAAAATAAATTGCAAACTGAAAGGGATATAGAATGGATATAAATAATAAACTAGATAAATATGTGTACAAAGGAGCTATAGAATTATAGAAATAATGAAGTTCATGATCAAAATAACAAGGAAATTTCGAGGATGAAATTTTTTTAGAGGGGAAGAGTTGTAACACCCAATTTCAATAGTGTCGGAACAGTGATTTGAGATTTCTAAATCTGACGAAAAAGTTAGAAAACTTTGTTAATCGATAATTATAAGTTAAGTGTGATTTTGGAAATATTTTAAAATTAGTGAATTTTGTGAACTAAAAGAATTAATTAGAAAAATTGGGCCAAAAACAAGGTATTGAGAGCTCGAATTCATAAAGTGAGCCATAAATATTTCTAAAAATATTTATGGAGTGTCATTAAGTTATTATTAAAGTTTAGTTTAGAAATTTTAACGTTTGGATATGTAATTAAATGAAAAGGACTAAATTGAAAAAGGTGTAAAAGTTGAATTATAGATTAAAAAAAATTATGAAGGACCAAAATGGTAATTATACCATTTTGTAAAGTTGAATGAGTTAAGTATGAAAAATCTGAGATTTTTTAAAGTATGTTATTATATTATATATTAATATTATATTATATTATTATATTATTATATTATTATATATATATACAAACAAAAACAAAAGAAAAGAAAGGGAAGAATACCAGAAAAAGAAACAGAGAACAAGACGAAAGCAAGGGAAAAAAAGGGGAAAGAAAGAAAAAGGAGAAATTGATGGTTTGAAGCTTGGAAGTTTAATTGGTAAGTTAATTTAGTCCTTCTCTTTTAATTTTGATGCTTTATAAGTTTTAGAACAAAGTTTTGATGAATTTAAGTTGAAGTTTTTGAAGTTTTAAAGCTGTTGAATATAGCATATGATGAACAAAAAGATGAATTAGTGGTTTAATTGAAAGAATTTGAAGTTAGAATTGGGTAAAGGATTTAATTGTAAAATAAGCTATAACAAAACTGTTTTGGACAGCAGCAGTAGAGTAACTTTGAAAAATCACCAAAAATCGTAGAAGTTGAAATAGAAGCTGAATGATATATGAAATTAAAGCTTATTGAGTCTACTTTCATATGAAAGAAACAAGG
This sequence comes from Gossypium bickii, assembly GCA_025503065.1. Taxonomy (NCBI): domain Eukaryota; kingdom Viridiplantae; phylum Streptophyta; class Magnoliopsida; order Malvales; family Malvaceae; genus Gossypium; species Gossypium bickii. The sequence continues at coordinate 113,255,851 of CP106717.1, read as the reverse complement.
AAAGCAAAGGAATTCTGTAATTTGAGATATTTATATTTTTGTAAGACTGGTTTAAAGGGATTTTGGGATCCCCTGTTCTGACTTTGGAAAATCATAAAAAATTGGAGAAAAATAATTAGGGGCTTAAGTTTATATGTCTAGAATTCAGAAATTGAGTCTATTTTCAATAGAAATAAACTAGAACATCATATGAATTGTGTATGAGGAGATAATTAATTTTTAGTGAAGAAGGGTCAGAACTGCCAGACAGCAGAACAGGGGTGACTTTGATGAATAAACTGTACTAATTGGCTAGGCTAAAAATTCTGGAAATTTTATGGTATGAATATATGTGAGTCTAGTTTCAGTAAAAATTAACGGTGCTTCATTTGGAGTTCTGTAGCTCCGGAAATAAATAATTTAGTGACTATAACTCAAATGGACAGTTTTGAATATACTTATGAGTAATTAATGAAATTATTTGACAATGTTACTTATAGCATGTTATATACATTAAGGATGTGGAATGGAGAGGAGGAGGAGGAAAATATGTATGAATATTTAGGTAGTATGGCTAATTTGAAATGTTTTAGACTCAAGGACTAAATTGAATAAAAGTAAAACTTTATGATTAATTTTGTAAAAATGTAGAAATGTCCAATTTGCATGAAATAGATTATTTTATTATTTAAAATTGCAAAATTGAATGAAATTAGTAATTTAGATTAAGATCGATTGAAAAATCGATGAAAATAGAAAATTACCAAAATGACCACGAATTTTGATATTTCTCTGATTTGATTTAGCTGTAAGTTCGTGTAACTTAATTATATGATGTAAGAAAATATGAGTTGATGGTACGTGAAATATTGATATGATAAATTAATCTGTTTTATGTTTATGAAGAAACGGCAAGTGAATGATATTTATCATGACATGAAAATATGTGATTATCTTTAATATGTTAATACAAGGTAATTAAGTATGATGAAACGAGTAATAAATTCAAGTAAGACATGACGAGAAAAATGAATATCTTTAAGGGGCCATATGTTTGATTTTGATTGGTTTCAAATATAAATATTGAATTAAAATAAAATGTCTGATAAATAAATTTGTAATTCCGGTAATGCCTCGTACCCTATTCCAGCGTTGAATACGGGTAAGGGGTGTTACATATAAGATGCCTTTTAATAATTATATATTTTGTTTTAAAATTAAATAGATTAAACTACAATTTCAAAAAAAAAAATCAAAATAGATGAGGGTTAAAATTAGAATATTTAAGATTTTTAAATGCAAGTTCAATCTTTAATATTGGTGTTAATTTTATATATTTTTTCCTTAACTCGAAATATGAGTATTCATAATTTAATATATATACTATTATTTAAGTCATTAATATAGTTTATGTTACGAGTTATGGACATCAACTCAATTAAGAAATTACTTAAAAAATATTTTTATCATTTCAATTGAAAATTTATTAATTTTAATATAAAGTTTTAATAAATACATTTTTTACATTATTTTTCACACAGATTTTTATTCTTTTGGTAAACTACATCACTCAATTTTTAAAATTTTCATTTTAAGCACTCGTTCGATTATTTTTGTCACTCCTGTTAAAATTATAAATGGAAATCTAATGTAAAATTATTTCTAAAATTTTGATTTCTCGCATAATTTAAATAAAATAAAAAATTATTATTCTAGTCCTCTATCTCTTAATATAAATGAGGTTTATCTCTTTCCTTCATTAATAAAATTTATTATAAGTAATTATGGTCTTTGATTACCAATTAAAGTCAAATTAATAACAAAACGATTGAACTAAATTAGATTAAATAAAATTTTTAAGCATAAACTACAATAATTGTCCCCAAACTTTATTTAAAATTACATTTTAATCACTCAACTAAGAGTTATACAGTCTAACTTTGTCAAATTGTTACATTTTTGTTATTCTACTATTAACTTCCATTAAAAAAATAACATTACGCATTAATTCAAAGGGTTAATAATTAATTTGGTCCTTAAGCTATAGTTAAAATATCTTTAAAATAAATAAAATTCATGTAAAAAACAACAACACAAAAAGGAAAAATCGAGGATTTTACAGCTAATTTTTTCACATCCAATTTTATTAAAAATCAGTGTTTGAACTTTTAAAAAAAGAAAAAACATTAAATACCCAATCACTTTAATCTTATTTGTTTTTTCTGCCATTTACTTTGTTGTTTTACGGTCTCTTCATTTTCATCTTTATTTAACCTTTTTTTTTTGTCTCTTTTTTCATGTAGATTGGCGTTGACTCCACTATTCCTAAATTATTAAAAATAATATATATATCTGTTTTATCTATAGTTTAAAGTAAAATCGTGACTTAAAATTTAAATTTTAAAAGAATAAAAAGAACACTTTGTATTATAAATTTTAAAAAAAATCAAAATTTTAAAATTGAAAGTTACTCAAAAATCAAATTAATCTAATAATTGGAGTTATAGAAAAGAAATTATTGGATTTAGAACAATAGGAGCGTACTTTGTATTATAAATTAAAAGAAAATAATCTCAAATTTCAAAATATTGAAACTTAGAAAAAAAAAACTAAAATAATATAATAGAACATTTTGCTCTTTTCTCTTGCCCCTCTTTATTATTTTTTTCTCTTTTTTTTTTTCATAATTATCAAGAAAACATGTAGATGGGTCATTGATGGTAAAAGTTTTTACCATTCTCAATAACGAAAGTAGTGTTGCAAATCTAGATTTTGTTTCTTGAAGACTCGAGCAACAACAATTGATCTAATAGTGAAACCTGAATCTTGCATTGACATGAATTTTATTAGGGCTTTTAGGGGTTTGAGAAAAAAAAAAAACAAAATAAAATTAGCAAAGCAATTTATGGGGAAAACAACATGAAGTTGTTGATGTGATTGAAGGTGTTCATTATCAGTAAAAAACAAATGGGATTTAATTTGAAAATTTTAAGATATTTTTATATAATAAAAATTTGCAACAAATGTTAGTTTAAAAATTTTATACTTTTAATTTTAAGAATTTTTTAGATTTATACATTTTTATTTTTTTATTTTTTTTAAATTTGTATTTTTTTATTATTTTTATAGATTTTATAATAGTTTTTAGTTTAAGTTTTAATTTTTTTAGAATTATTTTTAAGAAAAATTTTAAAAAATGAAAATGATTTTTAAAATATCAAAATTTTAAAAATTCAAAAAAAGTATAATTTTTTTTTAAAAAAAATAGCATGAAGTATACGTGAATTATAATTTGGGCTATCATATTTAAAAAATTAATATTTTAGTTAGTATTTTTGTTTAAAAAAACAACAATTCAACTCTTTTTGAAAAAAAAAATTATGATCAAATTAGACTCTTTTCAAAATATTGGGGTCAAATTTAACTTAAATAAAGAATAAGGGCCAAATTGAGAAAAAATTGAAAATTTAAGACGTAAATTTCTCATTATGCCAAATTTAAATATATGAAAAATACTGGTTGAAGAAAAATACGAAGATGGGGAGCAGAAAAAAAAAAAAAAAAAAAGCCATAAACTGAAAAGATTTTAAAAGGTTGATGGCCCAAAAAAGTGAAAAGAAGGTAAAAACGCAGCCCAGAAAACGTGAAACGCAAAAACCCAAAAAATAAGAACTTCAAAACGCTAGAGGGAGGGGTCGAACCTCCGACCTTATGGTTAACAGCCATACGCTCTAACCGACTGAGCTACTCCAGCTTGTTGCTTAGCGGCTAAGCATTTATTTTAATATAATATAGTTCAAGGCTGATTATTCAAAAATCAAAGTAATACTAATAAATAGAATATACATATATTTTTTTATAATTTATATATCAGAATAATATCCTAATAATTAATATATTGTGTAAATTAATACTTTTCCCTCATCAATTTTTATTTTTCCTTTTTTTAACAAGTTCATAAATTGATCATAATGTTTTTTTAATAAAATAAAAGTACCATAATAATTAATAAATAATATATAATTACTATAAATATATTATTTTATATTATATTTGATTATAATAAATTTATAAATAATTCAAATTCAACAGAACCAAAGATTACAAGTGTGGTAAATATTCATTTAATATTTAAGACTAAACTCTTAAAGTAATATAATTTTTTTTAATTTTTTCTTGTTAATGAAAAATAACAGCAATTCAACATAAATTTATCCCCTCTTAATGAAATAAAAAATCATTCAATTCAATGGAATCAAAATTTATGTAACATAATAAAATTTCTTATTTATAAATATAAAAAAAAATTCTTATAAATAACTTAAAATAACAATCAATAATATAATCAACCATATTGATTAATTCAAAAGTTTGTTTATATATTCATATTTATAGTTTTATACTATTAATTAAATAATTAATTAAATCCGGTGTCATGAATTAAGTCACATCAACTCAATTATTCCATTCAAAAAAATTTATACTTATAATTTAAAATTATATATATATGAGTAATTAATCTTATTTTTACTTATTATTTTATAAAAATTATCTAGTTCTTATAAAAAAATTTGACATTTTTTTTAACTATCTCATTATAGGTATGTTTAAAATTACCCATAGTCTTTCCCCATCCCATAAATAGAAGGATAATATTGCGCACTCAAACCTACATCTTCTTGCATTGACAACAATACTCATGCCAATTGAGCTAAGACTCAATCGGCAAATTTGAACAATTTTTAAATTGTAATTTAAGTTATTTAATTTTAAATAAAGTTATAAAATATTAGAAGTTATTAATATCTTTGTAATAAATTTTTATTATTTTTAATTTTTTAGTAGTTTTCTAACTAAGTTGATGTTTAATTGATTCGTGACATTAACTCAATCCAAGTCACGATATAGATTAAATTATGATATACCCACAATGTGAATAAAAAAATTATTATATAAAAAATATATTTATAAAAAAATTGATAAAAATAATAAAGGAAAGTTTTTGTTGAAAATATAAAGATTTTAGACATTGTGAGGATTTTCCTAAATTTATTTTGAAATTTGATACTTATGGATTTCATATAAAATTGTAAAAAAAAAAAAACTTTGATAAATTTAGTCACTAACATTTATCCATTTTGTCACTTTAATCCTAATTTTTTTAAAAATTACATTAACTCTCAATCTTCAAAATTTATTCAAATTGGTTTGTTTTGCAAGAAAAAAGATTAAATTGTTAAAATTTTAACAACCATAACATGACAACTCGTGTTAAAATCTAAGTGTATTTTATTGTTAATATAATGACTTTTAAATACATATAAACTAACTCGTGAGTTGTCACGAATACCGTAAATTTTCACAGTTTTTTTTTTCAAAAATATAGATAAGACGTTAATGGAAGTGTTGGACTCCATTTTGACCGTGATGATGAAAATTCTAATTTTATTATAAATTATGTCTGTGGACTTCATTCTGACCCTACTCTTCACCCATCAGAAAAAGAAAAGCCGTTTCCTTGCTCCGCCGGTTCCGGTGAGAATCCATTGAAATTAACGGCCAATTTCTCATAAACTAACCAGGAATCGCATATAAGTTGCAGGTACGAAGCTTGACGACTTCTCCACTTAAGCTGTATACTGTTAACTAATTCGTGCTCATTATTTTCTCAACTGTAAGTAACAGTTTATCGCCTGTTATTTTACATAATTTCTCTCTCTGACCCTGTTTGAGCCTAGGGTTAGGTTAAACTTTATAGTTCATATGTTATGATAGGAAAGGGAGATTCTTTTTCACCTAACTTGGATAAAAAAAAAATTCCAGATTAAAATGTCCCCATTTGTGCAGGCATTCGAAATAATTTTCTTATTTATTGATTCATGTTGGGTACTTATTTGTGAGGAATGTTGTCAGAAAACAGAGCTGGATTTCATCATGTTCTATATGAGTATAGAAGTTGACTTGAGATTGCACTGATAATCAATTATTTCAAGTTGTAAAATTTAGCTAAGGGAAAAAAATGGAAAACAAAAATAAAATTTATTTTAGGGGCATTCCGAGAATCGAACTCGGGACCTCTCGCACCCAAAGCGAGAATCATACCACTAGACCAAATGCCCATCTTTTGATGCTTGCAATGATTTGGCTCTTCTTATTGGCTATTTTGTTTTCAAGATCCTGCTAAAATTTGATGACTAGATGGTCACTTATCAGCAAGTTGTTCTGAAGTTTGGATGCTAACTTGGTACTTGAGCTAATGGTTGAAGATGAGTTGACTGGTCAATTAGGCTGTTGTCAAATGATCAGAGCCAGTGTTGTTTCCTAATGACATTTTATTTCTGGGACTTTGCATACCAAATGCCTGAATATGTTATTGATGTTTTGTCTTTAGCTGCTAAAGCCATTTGGTAATTATGCTAATAAACTCTGTGCTGATCCAAAACTGGACTTGGCTTTTCTCATTCAATAGTTTTCCTGCCTACTTCCTCTTGCCTAATTACAAAAAAAAAAAAAAGGAAAAAGAAAGAAGAAGAAGAAGAAAAAGGGGCATTCCGAGAATCGAACTCGGGACCTCTCGCACCCAAAGCGAGAATCATACCACTAGACCAAATGCCCAGTCCTTGATGCCTGCCATTATACGGTTTTATCTATTAGCAATTTTCTTCAAGATCCTTCTAAAATTTGATGACTAGATGCTAACTTGTCAGCAAGTTGTTCTGATGTTTGAATACGAACTTGGTACTTGAGCTAGGGGTTAAAGATGAGCTTATCGGACAATTAGGCTGTTATCAAATTATCAGCAAGTGTTGTGTCCTAATAACCTTTTAATTCTGGGACTTTGCATACTGACTTGATGGGAGCAGTGGAGGTGATATCTACTATAGTCTTTAGCTGCTAAAGCCATTTGGTAATTATGCTATGGATCCTGAAACAAATCCCACCTTAACCAAGTTTTGTACCTTTAAAGTGCTTCACCACTTTGTGTAGTGCAGTCACTGCACAGAAAAGAAGAAAATTAGATTTTGTGTTGATCAGAAACTGGACAATTGGCTTTCCCATTCACTAGTTTTTCTTTCCATAAACATATATTTAAGCTTGCTTCTCAAATGTAGGTCCATTACATGCCTATGTGATGCCTTTTCTTTGCAGGGTTAAAGCATATTTCTTTTATCCAAAGACTTAGAGATTATAAGCATGAAGAATAGCCTCGGACTCGAATCCCAGAAATATCGTCGTCGATGACACCGGCAATTTTCTCAGACCTTGTTTGGGATGAGGTCTTGTGCATTAGGTACTCTACATCCTTTTTCTTAATCAAGACATATAAACTGCAGACAATGCATGTATGAATGATACAAGGGGTACATGAGAATATATATGTATATGAGAATATAATTTTTTTTAAAATTTTGAAAAATTACTATTCCTAATACTTGTATGGTTAGGTACAACTAATACATTTATATTTATTTATTTTAATGAATTCATTATATAAAATTCACATTGATATTGAGTAGAGTTGAAGGGATTTTATTATTATTTATTCATGTTGGGTACTTATTTGTGAGGAAACTTGTCAGAAAACAGATCTGGATTTCATCATGTTCTATATTAGTATAGAAATTGGCTTGAGAAGGGAAAAAAATGGAAAGCAAATATATATTTCCATTGGGAAGCAAAAATTAGACCACTAGACCAAATGCCCAACTTTTGATATTTGTTATGATTTGGTTCTTCTTATTAGCTATTTTTCCTCAAGATCCTGCTAAAATTTGATTACTAGATGGTCACCTGTCAGCAAGTTGTTCTGAAGTTTGGATGCTAACTTGGTACTTGAGCTAAAGGTTGAAATTGAGCTGATCGGTCAATTAGGCTGTTGTCAAATGATCAGCTAGTGTTGTTTCCCAATGACATTTTATTTCTGGGACTTTGCATACCAAATGCCTGAATATGTTATTGATGTTTTGTCTTTAGCTGCTAAAGCTATTTGGTAATTATGCTATTAAATTCTGTGCTGATCCAAAACTGGACTTGGCTTTTCTCATTCACTAGTTTTCCTGCCTGCTTCCTCTTCCCTAATTACAAAAAAGAAATGGGGCATTCCGAGAATCGAACTCGAGCCCTCTCGCACCTGAAGCGAGAATCATACCACTAGACCAAATGCCCAATTATCGAGCTGTGGTCTAGATTTTTCTGCTCTAATGCTTCAAAATATTAATAATACAAAAAAAAAAAAAAATCCCAGATTCCTCTTGCTTAAAGCGAGAATATTGGTTCTTGCAAAAGTAGAACCCAGGGGCATTCCGAGAATCGAACTCGGGACCTCTCGCACCCGAAGCGAGAATCATACCACTAGACCAAATGCCCTGTTTTTGTTTAATGGATGTATGATTTATATTTATTATATCTGTTAATTAAGAATATAAATATACAACAGAAGGCAAACCATCTATAGCTTATGAATTTCTCAAATTTGATCCTTTCTTTTAACCAAAATACGTATCTGACTTCTAAATAGGCAGTTTGCAAGTTGATTGTGAACTTAGAAGTTAGACTATTTTCTTTCAAATTTGTTTAAAAGCAAAATTGCATAACAATTAGGCAGCTATATTACTTGAATTCGGGTATAAATATCGAGCACAGGTATGTATTTAACCCGAATTTTTTGTGTTTATTCGATCCTCCCTTTATTAGGGAGGCTTAACATTTAAGGCAGATTTTAATAAGTTTGTTAAAAGACAAAAAAAGAGACGGATTTTAATTTATTTTTTGTCCAAGAATAAATTTCTAAAATGACAGAATTTATTTATTATCTTACTTTCTGGCACTGCAGAGGAATCTTAGACAGAAAATAAATGGATCTGAAGGAAAAAAAAAAGAAAAGAAAATGGGGGCATTCCGAGAATTGAACTCGGGACCTCTCGCACCCTAAGCGAGAATCATACCACTAGACCAAATGCCCTATGCTGTCTAATATTTATAGTTAAATATATATAAAAGTTTTGCAGGTTGTTCATGCTGAGAATTATCCGACATGATAATCAAGTGTCTGTTCAGCCTCGGACTCGAATCCTAGAATTATGGCCGTCGATGACAGCGTGAATTTTCTGAGACCGTGTTTGGGATGAAGTCTTGTGCATTAGGTACTCTACATCCTTTTTCTTAATCAAGACATATAAACTGCAGGCAATGCATGTATGAATGATACAAGGACTACATGAGAATATCTATTTTGAAGATTTACTATTCCTAATACTTGTGTGGTTAGGTACAACTAATGCATTTTATATTTATTTATTTTAATGAAATCTTTATATAAATTCACATTGACATTTTGAGTAGAGTTGAAGGGATTTTATTATTATTATTTTACTAGTGTCATCAGTTACCAAGCTGTAAAAGCCCAGGCCTTTGAGTCCTACACTAAATTTATAAATAAATAAATAAAAATCTTTGCTGGGTGATAATGAAATGGTGTGATAGTGGAGCAATTGATGAACACCTTGAAGTGCTATTAATCATGATATATTATCTTATATTAAATTAAATTAATCAATAAGTTAAAAGCAAAAGCAAAAGCAACAAGGAATCTCCAGGTGGGAAGGCCTTTTCATCATTAATTTCTTATACTAAAAAACCTAAGCTCCATCGCCTCCTTTGAGCCTAAAGCAAATGCTTTAATAATTTATTAAAATCAAAATAAAATCTTAGCTAAAACATTACCATCAAACATTAGTTTCCAACTCTCTTTTTCCACTTTAGTTTAACCAAATTTCATTACTTAAACATGCAACTTCACTGGCATTTATGATTAGTGTTGGGGATAAATATTTGTAAGTAACGAATAAGAAAAATAGTGAAGAAATTGAAAAAGTTTCATTAAAGAGGATAAAAAATTACGGATAAATATAATTTCACTAAACCGGTAAAAACGAAGAGTGCAAAGATGGACATTAAAACTAAACCTCGAAACTCGAAAATAAGAACACTCAAAAACTTAAACACAAAATTTTTTAGAAGCTTGTAAAAGCTAATACTTAAATGTGTTATGAATTAATCTTTCTAAGGAATAAAATGGTCTGTTTATAGGCTAAATTCATAGGTCAAATAATTTGCACTAATCAGAGTTTGACCGGGACAAATAATTAGGATTTGACTAGAAGAAGAAAACTGTGAAAATTGCATGCCACGTCGCCACATCTCCTGTCGTGTCGTCTCGATGTCACATGGCTCCTCGTCGCGATATCGCTCTCTGTTTGTGTCTTAATTTGACTAGAATACGAGGCATACTCCACAATTATTGATTGAAAATAAAAATAAATTTGACTTAATCATCCAATCAAATTCGAGCTCAAGCTATAAAATAAATAAAATTTGAGTATTTGAATATTTGATAATTTTGAATTTTAATTAAATTTATATATATATTTTTTATTTGAACTTGAGTTAATCAAATTTATTTATTTTATTAATTTTTATTTTAAATCCGAGTTCAATCATCAAGTGAGTTACCAATCTTGATATAAATTAAGGGCACATCAGTAAACTAATAGTGACTCTCTTAAAATGAAAAAAAAAATATACTTTGATCTCAAAATAATAGAATTTTAATTTAATTCTTTAAAAGTTTTAAAAATAAAAATTATTAAAATAATAAAATTTTAACTCATATAAAAATATATAATTTAATTTCGCCCTAACATACTTCTTTGCCCCTCATATAAACTTTTCTACTTTGGGGAAACATAGTTTTGATATATTTGTTTGAATTATTTTTATCTTAATTTTTTTTATACATAAAAAGTGTTTGTAATTAGAAATAAAAACCCACGATAAATTATTTTATGGATCCTTCCCACCACATCATCCATAGTCCTTTTCTAATTATTTTATGACATTTCAACAGTTTTTTCCATATCATTGACACATAATTTTGGTAATTTTTTCTTTACCTTAAACCATGAACCCGAATCTCAAAACCTTAAATCCTAAACTTAAAACCTCGAATCCTAGACCCTAAACCTCAAACCCCAAGTTTGGGATTCGGAGTTCATAGTTTAAGGTTCATGATAAAAAATTACCAAAATTATGTGTTAATAATATAGAAAAAAATACTGAAATATCATTAAATAATTAAAAAGTGGCCATAATTAATATGATGGAAAGGGTCTACAAAATAATTTCTCCCATTTCACTAATCTAGAATCAAATTGCTATAATTCTCTAAAATATTATCTATACAGTGAAGATAAATTGTGAACAAAAATTTAGTTAGTTAATGAACTGTCAATTATAACTAATTTCATCAATGTTAAATTCTTATCCTCAAACCATCATTTTACAACTCAATTTCAGTTATAGCCAAAACTTTCCTTGCCATGGGATCAATTTTTCTTGGGGAAAAGGGTCAAATGTTACATAAGGTCCTTGTACTATGTGTTTTAAGTTAATTTAGTATATTTATTATAATTTGATCATTTCTAGTTTACATTTTTCGAGGTATGTGTTCTTAGTCTTGAGAGTTTAGATGAACTTATTTTTATTAATTCTATCAAATAATTTGACATTATATTTTTTAAAGATTAGTGATGACATGACATACACACTCACGTTCTTGTACAAATTAGATATTTTTTTGCATATTAAAAATATAAAAAGGAAAAAAATATATTTTTTATCAAATGGTACAAAAACGAGAGAAATCTCAAAATTATATATGAACTTTGATTTAATGTGTAATTTGATACATAAACTTTAATTTTGTACAATTTATATATGAAACTTTGATTGTGATTCTATTATATACATTACATTTTGATTTTAATTTAATTACACACATTTAAATAAATAAATATTTTATTTTTATTTTTATATTAGATAAATATAATTATTTATTTAGGAAATATGTATACATAAACTTATGTTAGATCCATAATGGTGTTAATTATTTTTGGAAATTGAATCAAATAAAAAATTCATATATGAAATTACACAAAATCAAAGTTAATGTATAATGTTACATATTGATTCAAAATTCATGTGCATTTTTAATATTTATTCCTAAAAAGACACCAAGAATACATAAAATTATTTAAGAGAATTAATGGTAAAAAAAATAGAACTTAAGATTGAAAATACACTTTTCGAAAAAAGTAAAGAGATTAGAAATAATCAAATTATAATAGAGGGGTTAAATCCATCGAAATCACATAATACAATACATTTGATAAACTTTGACCAAAAGAAAAAGGTTTAATGCATATTATTCGGATTCTTGAAATTTAATCCCTTTACTTTTAGGGTAAACTATTAAAATAATCATTTTTGTTTATCTCGAGTTGTATTTTAGTTACTTATGTTTGAAATGTTACGTTTTAGTCATTTACGTTATCACATTGCAACATTTTAGTCACTGAGCTGTTAGTTGTCGTTAACGGTGCAATGGTAAAATGATGTGGCACGTTAAATCATCATTTCAAATAAAAATTTTAGGTTAATTTATACAATTGGTCCCTACATTTTTTCATTTTGAACAATTTAATTTTTTTCTTTTATGTTTTTTTTTTTAACTTTCCTTTTTGTTTTATTTTCCATTCTCTTCTACTTCTTCCTCTGTTTTCCTCATTTCTCCATTTCTTTTAACGTAGTTTTTCTATATTTTTCTTTATTCTTCGGTTTCTTTAAATTTAATCCCTTTTACTTTTATATATAACTAACCTTTAAAGGAAACATTAGATATTGATGATTAAAGTTTAATCGATAGCATTGTTAATTGATATTCATTAAATTTAAATATGTGTCGTTTAAATACTAATTTAAAAATTAATGTCTCATCGATAATGCACATTAAAATTTAACAAAAGTTCAGTTAATAGCAATATTGTTTAAATTGGACCGGACCAACCTCTAGTTAGATCGAGAATTTGTTAAAATATCTACTTGGAGAGAAAGGTTAGACCAGTTAATCTACCAATTACTCTATTTTTAATTTTTTTAATAATTTATTTAGTTAAATCAGACAAACCGGTCAAGCTTATTGAATTGAAAATCAAAGGTATGTCTAGTTCGACCACCGATCCATTTTGAAAATTTTGATTAGTTCTTAAATCGGATAAGTAGATGAATTAAATTCCTGCAAGGAGACTAGCCAACAATATAATAAGGGAGCAATGATTAAGGCTCGTGTTTGGCACCCAATCCTGCTGTCGTCATTCCCTCCCCCAATTTCGAAAGCAGAAGGCCTAAATTTTAAAAGTTCAAAGAGTACAAGGACGGGAAACAAAATTAGACCAAAAGAAAATAACAGATTGAAATGTAAAAAATAATGGAAAACAAAGTTGGAAGGTAGAGGGTAATTCCTTTAAAACCGGACAACAATGATAGCTAAAGTAGGAAAAGTGGGATCATTTTTCCTTAAAATATCAAAATCATCTGTAAATTCCTATAATTTTTTCCCTCAATTCACTGCCGTCCACAATATTTTTGGTCACCCCTGCATTTTTCACAGCCATTAATAAACAGGATTTAAAGCTTGGAAGCAGAGGAGCAAACCGTTGAAATCAGATCGGAAAGGCAAAGGAAGAAAAGAGTGAAAGATTTGGGTTTTGAGAAATCAATTCAAAACTGCTGGGTTCACTCTTTTTTTCCTGCCTTGCTGATCTTTTTGGGGTTCTTCCACAAAAAGAAACAAAAAATTTTGGGTGATCTGTGTTGAAAAAGAAATAAAAAATGGCGACATTCCAAGGAACTCAACAAAAATGCAATGCATGCAACAAGACTGTTTATTTGGTGGATAAGTTGACTGCTGATAATAGGGTTTTTCATAAGGCTTGTTTCCGTTGCCACCATTGCAAGGGTACCCTCAAGGTATTTCTTTCTTTTTCTAATCACTAGAATTGATATATGATATAATTGTATTTTGGTCCCTTTCATTAACTGTTTTCAAAAATGTTTGATCGTAAATTGGTAAAAATACCATGAAGGCCCTATACTAAGATTCAAATTGCATTTTGTCTTCTCTACTCAAAAAATTAAGTAAATTAGTCCCTGTACATTAAATCAAAGAGCAAATTGGTTCTTTCTATTAAAATTTTTATCCATTTGTATTGTTAAACACTAGAATTGGATGAAGTTTTTAACATTTTACTTTTTTATATTAATTTATATGAACTAATTTACCTATTTTTTAAATTATTTCTTTTTTTTAGTTCTTTGTTAAATGGAAAATATATATATTTGACCGTATAAAAAATTAGTAATTCAATTTAAGGTTTTTTTTTAGTTTAAGCAAAATTAACTTTGTATACAACGGTGGAGTCAAGTAGAGGCCGAGGGGGCAATGGCAACCCAAAATTTAAATTTTTTTCAATTTAATCCTTTGTAAATATACTATGGCCCTCCCAAAAATATAAGTAGGCCCCTCAAGGTTTAAGATTTTTTTTAATTTCTCCTTTTGTATATATAAGATTTTTAGCTTTCCCCTATTAACATCTGGCTCCACCACTGTTTGTATATATATATATATATATATATACACTGAGTACATTAATATGGTAAATCTTCAAGAAATCATTTTATTTTTATTTTTAAAATTATGCAGCTTAGCAACTACAACTCATTTGAAGGGGTGCTATACTGCAGGCCACACTATGATCAACTCTTCAAGAGAACTGGCAGTCTTGACAAGAGTTTTGAAGGTCTTTTATTTCTCTATTTATTTAATAATGTTTCACTCTATCAAACAAGCTGCTATATATATATAATATATATGTTTCTTTTCAATATTCTTTCAGGAACACCAAAGGTTGTCAGACCTGAAAGACAAATCGATAGTGAGGTAATTCTTCAAAACTAACTGTATGTCTGTATGTATGTATGTATGTATGTATGTATGTATGTATGTATGTTTTATCTTTCACCATGATATAAGATTTATTTTTTGTTTTTCTATTGATTTTGTATTGAATTTGATCCAACAGAGTGCACTGAAAGTGATGAACTCGTTTGGTGGCACCAGAGAAAAATGTGCGGCCTGCTCTAAGACTGCTTATCCAATTGAGAGGGTAAGTATTAACCTATTTTACTCCAATACTTTGTTTTCTTAGTACTCCTGTTTGATACCGGTGGTCACATATTATTCGAGTTCGATTTGGTAATTATTGAATTGAACTTGAGCTACCGGTCGAGTCGAATTTAAACATTGTAATACTTGATTTGAACAATTTACGAGCCTAATTGAACTTTACCTTTTAGTATACTTTTTTATTATAAAATTATATTTTTACCTTTATTATATAGAGAGAGTTTACTTACAAATGAACTTAATTGACTTTTGATATAAAAATTGATAAACGAACTTAATCAAAGCTTGAACTTGAGTTAAATAATTGTTTTGAATTTAGCTCAGGCTCAGAAATTAATATATAAGTAGAGCTCAAGCTTGCCACTATGATTACATCCATACTAGACTGGCCTTGGTTAAATAGTATATTTTCAATTTTAGTCTCTCTTAAATATTTATAATTCAATTTAATCTTTTCCGTCTTCTCTGTTAAATAGAAAAAACTGCATTTTTACCCCTCTCAAGAGTTAAAAATTTAATTTAAATTATTTTAATAAACTTTTTTTAGCATTGGGCCTTAAAAGCTTTTCAATTTTATTGTCTCGACCTCCATTGATTCTCGGGCTATTCGAATATTATTCATTATTGTCTTTGTTTGAAGGTTACTGTGAATGGGACAGTATACCACAAGAGCTGCTTCAAGTGTACCCATGGAGGGTGTACCATTAGCCCATCAAACTATATAGCACATGAAGGTAAACTCTACTGCAAACATCACCATATCCAACTCTTCAAGGAGAAAGGAAACTACAGCCAGCTAGAGACCGAACGAGAGAAACAAGCCGCCACCGCCGCCAGTAAGGTTCCTGCCCCTGCTGCAACATCAACAACAACCACAACCACGGAGATTGCGGCTGAGTCGTAATGATCTCAGTGTGCATCACTGCTGCTTCAATGAAAAAACTTTGTAAAACGATCCAATGTCATTGCTGTGTTGAGTTTCTGCAATGGGGTTCTTTTTATTTTTATTTTTTTTCTTTGATCCAGATATTATTCTTGGTTCATAATATGTGACATAAATTTCCCACTTTCAAAGATGGGATTGAAGGTGATATGTTCCTAGTGGATTCAGCTTTTGAAAAATAAAGATTCTTTCATTGTCTGTCTGTGTTTCCAGCATTGGTTTATTATGTGGCTTTGATTAAAACATTGACATTTGTTTGCATTAGTTTCGGGTTTGATCTAAAAGCACACTCAACATTAAACTCGTTCTCCGAGATGTGGGGATTGATCTGCAGGTTTAACGTGTATGATAATTTAGTTGTGTGTGTAGCAATTATACTTAAATGATATAAAAAAAAAAAAAATTCTAAAAACAAAGAAACTTGTTATATCTTCACCAACTTAAACGTATCATCTATCACATCCTAACGAAGTACTCTATCCCTCTACAGCCACCCCTTGTGGGAGGACATTATTCAATGGAAACCTATGTCAAGCTCTCCTCCTTTTTCCCATTACTAAAAAGGCTTACCCTAGTTAAAGGTCCTATCTATCCCATCTTAATTATTACTAAAATGGGCTTAAAAGACTCTTCTTATATCAGTATCCTACCCAAATCTCAACTCACCCAATCTTCATAAACATTATTACAAAAATGGCTTAAAAAGACTTCTTATATCAGTATCCAACCCAAATCTCAACTTACCTAGTCTTCATCAACATTGCTAGTGGCTTTTAACATCACTATGGTGTGAATCACTAGCAACCTTCATCACCAAATTTTGTACCAACAATTGATATTGTCTATGAGGACCAAAAAGAGAAGTTATTTCTCTACCAAACAAAAATATTCTTAAGATGCAAAACCATGAAATTCTAGAAGATAATAAGGTAAAATATAAAGACTTGCGCTGGATTAACTAAAAAGAAAAAGAAGTAGCCAAAAGAGATCGCCAAAATAAGGGCCCTGTAAGAAGACTTAATTAAAAAGTGGTTAACTAAAAAAAAAAAAAAAAAACTAGTTAAAATGAGAGTTAACTAGAAGGGTTAGCTAAAACGGACTAGCTAGAAGAGTTAGCAAAAATAGAGAACTAGGCAAAGGAGTTTGCAGCTATTTTACCTAAATGACCCCAAAAAATTTATTTATGTAAACAGTCAACTAAATAATCTGAAATGAACAATAAAATTAGGCTCTGTGGACTAGATAGCCGACACCACTATTTTTCTGTTAAAAAAAAATTAGGGTTTTGGACACTAGATGTTCGGCACCCATGTGTTTTTTTTTTCAAACCATATCATACTGGTGTATATTTCTACTAATATTTTTAAAAAATAAATTGGGGTGCTGGCACACTAATGGCCGACACCCCTTTATCAGATAAAAAATATTTTTTTTTGCTGACATACTGATGGCTAACATCGCTTTATCTGATTAAAAAAAAAAGAAAAGAAGATATTTTGGGCATGTTAGGTGCCGGCCAACAAAGGCCCACATCCAACAAAAGGGGATGGGAATATTGCAACATTAACCTCTCCTCGTTTTCCCATCTTTTTTATTTTCCAAATTTAATTACAAATTTTATATTTTAAAATAATATTGGACTACTTATCACGTTGTTAATTATTATTGCATCATTCACATTATTATTAAATTTAATATGCACAATTAAATTAGATTAATTTAAATAAAAATTTCTAAATTATTGTTTCTTTTATTTTAAAAAGTAACGTGTAATATATTTATAAATTTAGAAACAATTAAATGATATTTTAATTGTGCATATTAAATTTAAATTAATTTTTAAATTTAATAATAATGTGAATGATGCAATAATAATTAACAACCTGATAAGTAGTCCAATATTATTTTAAAATATAAAATTTGTAATTAAACTTGGGAAATAAAAAAAATGAGAAAATAAGGAGGGGTTAATGTTACAATATTCTCATCCCCTTTTGTTGGGTCAGCATGGGCATTTGTTGGCCGACATTTGACATGCCCAAAATATATATTTTTTAATCAGATAAAGAGGTGTTGGCCATCAGTGTACCAGCACTCCCAATGTTTTTTTAAATACTGGTATAAATATATATCAGTATGATATGGTTTGAAAAAAAATATACGAATGTCAGTCATCTAGCGTCCAATATCCCAATTTTTTTTAAATATAAAAAATAGTGGTGCCGATCATCTAGTCTCCATAATCCAAATTTACTGTTTATTCTAAGTTATTTAAGTGATTATTTTTGAACCAGAATCATTTACATAAATAATTATTTTTTAGGGTTATTTGGCTAAAATAGCCAGAGTTTACTAAAAGGAATCTAACTACAAGAGTTTGCTAAATAAAAAAGAGACTAACTAGGAAGAGTTCGCTAAAAAGGAGCCTCCCCCTCTCATTAAGGGGTCACCCTCGTGCCACAAAAAGGGGTCGCCTTGCTACTAAAGAGCTGCCTACAAAGTCACGCTCTGCACATCAAGTGCTTACTACTAAGAGCAACCCTTGCACACTAGGGACGCACAACCATGTGTTGAAACTCAAGTTATTATTTATTATATTAATGCTTATCCACTATTAAGCATATGGGCTAAGAGAAAAGTTGTTAATATCCTTATTGTATGTTAGAAAAGCTACATTTGATAAATGATGAAGTCTTAAAAGCTATCGAGATTCACTTGAAAAAATGAAAAATTGATGAAAATCACACCAAAATAACCTATAGATAACAGAAATTAAGTATTATGATTCTAAGGTACCCCACTGTCATTCACAAAAGATGTTAACTATTCTTTATCATTAGCCCTTGTCCTTGAGGTGTTAACTATTCTTTATCATTAGCCCTTGTCCTTGAGGCTCTTCTAAGGAGATTTATTTTGATATTCTTACCCTCCATCACTTATGCATAATCTTGAAGCATAATCTTGAAGGTAGAGGAAAAGCTAGAATATTATTTAAGGGACCGAAATTGAATAATAAATTTTTGAGACAACCAAGATATAATTTTATCATTATATTTATTTATATTTTATAAATTTTAAAAAGGCTAAGGGACAAATTTATCATGTTAGGGGTGAGGGGAAGGGCATTATCTACTCCCTTGCCTCCACCCCTGCATGAGGGTTCTCGATGCAAAAGTTTGAGATACAATTCCCTTAATGCCCTAAAAAGATGTGATAAAAAAATTTAATGCCAATGAGAGAGATACAACCGCTCTTGATGGCCTAAAAGGGATAACAAGAAAAGAATCCCAATGTTAAGGAGAAATGAATTGTCCCTGTTGATGCCTTTAAAAAGGATGTCGAAAAAAAAAATCTTGAAGTCAAGTAGTAGTGTACAATTCTCCCTTGGACACAAACCAATTCTCCCAAATCACAAAGGTTTCTATCGAGCTTCAAATTTACAGTGTATGACCAAACATTTTGCCTCTTCAAGTCAGCTTCGTTAAATTCATCTCCAACACGTCTTATTTTGCATCTTCAAGCACATATCACCAAATTCACCTCTTAGGCGTCTTATTTTGTCTCTTCAAGCTCGCTTCGTAAGTTCGCCTCTAAGGCATCTCATTTTGTCTCTTTAAGTCTGCTTCACCAGCTTCATCTCTAAATATCTTATTTAACCTCTTTAGGCTCGCTTTGCCAAATTTGCATTCAAGGCATCTCATTTTGTCTCTTCAAGTCTGCTTCGTCAGAATCACCTCTGCATGCCTCTACTTTTACTTCTACAGGTTTGGCAAGATTCTTTTGACAGGCTCAAAAGTTTTTTTTTTCTTTTCAAATAGTCAAGGCTACAACAATAGAATATCCATATCACCATAAACAAAAAGATAGAAACATCGTCTGGACAAAAACCATTTTATAATATTCTTCTCAACTAGGAACTATTGTTATAACTCCATGTTCAGACTATTTACCACCTTACTCTGAGGTCTCATCTATAGCATCCTAACGATGCCCTCCATACTTCTCTCTCTATATAAGATCCTCCCATCACCAAAAAGGCTTCAAGACTCTCTTCCTATATCAACTCCACCCAATCTAAGCTCCCCATGAACACTAGTAGTAGCTCTCAGCACCACCATATGAACTTGCCGTAATTTTCATCAACACATCTTGAATCAACCGATAGATTTATTTTCCCTATATCCTTTGCTTAAACTGAACAAATAAATGTTTATAATTTGTATAAACCAATACGATGATCCATTTTATTATTAAAAAATAAAATATTAAAAAATGGATAAACTACAAAAACAATCACTTTTGCTTGTCTCATATTACATTTTAGTCACTTATGTTTAAATGTTACGTTTTAGTTATTTACGCTATCGTTTTGTTACAAAGTAGTCACTCTACCGTTAAAATCCGGTACTTCCCTAACGGCAGTCCTACGTGGCAGTCCAAATGAGTTTTAAAAGTCAACTTAGATGTCCAGTTGTTGGGATGAAAATAGGTTTTTAATCAAATAAATTTAATTTAGACTGCCACGTAGGACATCCAAGTTGGCATTTAAAACTCATTTGGACTGCCACGTAGGACCGCCGTTAGAGAAGTAATGGAGCTTAACGATAGAGTAACCACTTCGTAACAAAACAATAACGTAAGCGACTAAAACGTAACATTTCAAACATAAGTGACTAAAATGTAATCTGAAGCAAATAACCCCAAAAAATTGTTTAATAATAATAGATATTAGAGTGGAACAAAAGTTACAAAATTTGTACACTCAGAAAGAAATATGCATACCAAAAATTTCTAATATATCAATACTAAAATTTCTAATGCTCTGAGAACAATTTTTTTTTTTTTAGCACACGGAAGAATTTTCCAACTAAAACTATCTTTACATGTAGTTTATGGGATGTCATGTTTGTGGACCCACAGATTTTGGGGTTGTAGAAGTAAAACCTGTGTTAAGTGTGTTAATTCAACAATGTAGCTGGTAGTCAGTATAGGCATCTCATGTACAACAAAATATTAAATATGTTTAGAACTTAAACATGAAATAATTGTATTCACATATGCTTACTTATTACATTATTTTTGCATTTATTAAATGTCTCATATTGTCTAATAAAGTTTTGAAACAGATGAAACATTATTGAGTCCCTATTTAAACCATCATATAGGTGCAAGTGCATATTTAGCTTCAAGACAAGGCAAAGGCTAAGGTCTTAACACAACAAACATATCACTCTATATTAGGGAAAGAAAAAGGTTAATTACAAAAGATATATGGTAGATGGGGAGATACTGCTCAACCACCCCCCTTTTTTTTTTTTATATGTTGACAACACCCTTTTTACATTGTAATGTAGTAATTACAATAAAAAAGATAACTGTTGACATAGCCATGTAATTCCTCCTATCATTATCCCCCATTTTGCACAAATTTTGCTTTTCTTACCTGCCTGCAGGCTGCGGTGAGGGAAACCGAGAACTTTGTTTTCTTCAACAATTCCTAATTGTTCAATACAAACAGTTTGGACCGCATGTGCGTATGTAGAAGTTGAAATTGAGAGTGGAGCAGGTACCAGAATAATATCAGGGTGTGGTTAAAGAGCAGGTTTGGTTTTTTCCCTTTAATACCTGAGCAGCAAGTATTAGCAAATCCAGCATCTCAAACCCTGCTGCAGTAACTGAATCTATTTTCTGACCACCAGAATCCTCAAACATATCGCCTGTCTCAGTGTCTATGCTTTCTCCAATAGATTCACCATCTCCCTCAGCTGACCAGCTAATGGGCAGGGAGCTGCCTAGTGCTGTCTTCACAAGTTTTGCCTCAGTAATGATCTCATCAAGTTCTGATGCATTAGTATCAGTATCTTTAGAATTTATTGACTCTGTGACCTAGAAAACCGAATATAACTTTGTTATTTGTCATATGATTCAAACAAGAAATACGAAAGATATAACAGCCGAATACAACTTAGATTCAAATCATCCATCTAAAATATATGGAACATAACATTCCACCCAAGTCCGTAGCAAAGAAACAGCAAGCCTTTAACATTCTTGATACTATGTTTGTATGCATGAAGGAATACCGAAAGATTACCTTAAGAAGTGAAAGACGCAATCTATGAAGTGTAGAAGTCAGGTGGTCCATACTTTCCATGCTCTCCTTGAGTGTAGCATTCTCAATTCTCATTCTAGAAGAAGAATAGTAATAACATAATCCGTGTCAAGTATCCATTATACAAGTAGAAGAAATCACTTTACAATTTGCATGCATAAGAACAACCTATCTTAGAATCAGATGTTGCATGCCATGCAATTCAAATATCCATGATATTTTATTCATACCTAACGAAATCCATGCTATTTGGCGAAGCTTCAGCTTCATTTCCCCCAGTATCTAGTGCACCAACCCAACGTCTCAAATATGTTTTCTTTAGCAGACTCTTTAGCTTTCCATCTCTTTCATAAGTAGCAATTCTTCTGTCAGCAACTTCAGCCAAAACATTCCCTTGCTTCACCTCATTATTGATTTTCCTGCACAAAGCGTCACCTTCTAAGAAATATATTGCTCAAAGATAAGATGCTAGAACTTTAAGAAACCACGAAAAAAGAGGGACAAAGTTAAGATCTCCAGATATGTGAATAAAGAAAGGACAACTAGAAGAGGATTTTGCCTATCCTGAATTGTTGAGAAATGATCATTTGTCAGAAAAAAAGCTTGACAAATCCATTCCTTATCTAAATCATTCATTTATTCATGATAAGGGCAGCCTCATATAATGACTATCCAACTTGGAGCTACTCACGAGAACATAAATGTATAATAAGATAATAATAACAACATAACAGTATTATGAAACAAAGAAGACAATCTTACTCTTGCAATAACTGATATTTCCGCTTAAATTGTGCCAATTCCAAGAGAGCCTTCACCTTTTCATTGGTAACCTGAGTTCAACAAATTTCTTAAAAGTTCATTTTGAAGCAAAGGGTACAATGCAACTAAAGATAGAAGCCATTTAACAACCAAGTAGGGACAAAGTGTATGCTGTAAATAACAGTAATTCAAACTAAAGATCAATGCTGAAGACCAAAGGAGGAGGCTTGTTGTTCCCATACAACAAGGAAATGTAACAAAATCCTCCAAGTCTTCAACAGATAGTATTGCTTGAAACTCATCATTTTTTTTTTTTCTAAAAGGTCCCATGGACTTGAACCAAATAGACCTCATAAATCTAGTCCGTAGTATTAAGGCCTCTAAGCAAAGTCACACACTAAATGTTAGTTCAGGCAAAATATGATCATTCATTTATGTGCTGTAACAAATGACTATGGAAAATAAAATGTGAATCAATCCAAAGTTGAACTGAGAAAGTTACTTGAAGCAAATTTCTCTGAAGCTCATCTACTTTTTTCTGAAGAGCTGCATTAATATTTTTCTCCAGTAAATGTCTTTCTTCCTGCTGTGATAAAAGTAACAGTGCTGCCACCTGACAGAAGATTTAAAGGATGAGAAAACAAAATGTATAAATTACCAGAAACCAGACTGTAGACAGAAGAATCGTCCGAAACCTTTTCCTGCAATGCCTGTGCAAAGGCTTCTGAGGCATCACCTTTACTCTCAGCAATATTATCCAGCACATCCCTCTACAAAATGTGATGGATATAAATAGATATGTACAAATTGCCAGAAACCAGACTATAGACAGAAGATATGTCTAAAACCTTTTCTTGCAATGCCTGTGCAAGGGCTTCTGCGGCATGAGCTTTAGTCTCAGCAATATTTAAATTCAGCATATCCCCCTAAAAATATGACAGATGTAAATAGAAATCGCAACTTGAAACTACATGGTACAATAACAGTGAAATAATAACCACAGCCAGCATCCTTACATCTAGACGCGCCCTTAGTAAATACTATAAATATGAATGGTTTTTAGTTGGTCAAAATTTGCCAAAGTTAAAATATGGGTTTTAACATAACAGGTTCATGTAACTTTCTTCAAAAAACGTTAGTGAGAAAAGTTTTTTTTTTCTGTCAGTCTGCAGTTGCTATTCCTGAAAAATTAGAACTTCCAAAACCAAATGCTTTTATCTTCAAAAGACAACAAAGTCAATACTCAAAATAAAACACCAAAAGAAAACACAAAATGAAACAAAAATACTCAAACCAAAAATAAATATCAATCAATTTATCTTTCTAAAACTCATAGCTAGGACCGGAGGATTTAAGCAGCTCAGGATGTTTCTTACAAAAAAAACTGCATCATTCAAACCCTGAGAAAAAGATAGCACTAGGTTTTGACATAAATGCAACAATGAGAGAGAGAACAAACAAGCAATTAATCTCTAAGTAACAAACCTTAGATACCAACTCGGCTTCAGCATCAGTACTTAGATGTACATCTACATGCTCATATTCATCTGGTTTGAGGACACAGTTCACATTTTGCCCTCTTGCATCAAATTGCCTAATTTTTTCTTCAACTAGCTCAACAAATCTTTTGATATGTGATTTTTCCATATCAAGTAAATTCATAATTTGAATTTTGTGCTCAGAATGATAATGGCGTAGTTCTGTGACCCTGTTCAAAATCATTCTGTCTGAAGTGATCTGCATAAAATTCATAAGGTCAAGGATTTAACCATAGAAAAGAAATTAAAAAGGAAAACATCAAGGCTGTAACGACTCACTTTCTTTCTTTCCAATCCACGAACTTTTTTCTTCAAATGATTTTCAATCTCTAAACCCTATATATCAATAATCAGTTTTTATCAATATGAAACATGTAAAGCAAGCCTTTGAACCTCAAACAAATTCATACCACTCGCAACTTGTTTCGAAGATCATCGACAGAGCTCCTTACTCTTTCCAGCTCTTCTTCCAATGAACTCTGTCTGAGGAAAAGTTATTCAAGTTGCAGGTTGAAATAAAATTCAATCTAGAAAGTTTAAATTTTTATTTAAATCTGAAAATTTTTCAAAGCCTCTCGCCATACTAGTCTTGGCAGCCAAGGACAAGTTTAATTAACATTATATGGAAACGTGATGTAGAACATGCGCATTGGATCTAGTATTCAATTGATCTATTTTAACAACATAAGCAGGAAAAATCAAAACAAAGCCAATATGCTGGATTCTAACGTTTAATTTTGGAGTTGAAAAAATAATAGACATCTAGGCACCTTAGTCCATAGCATTAATAGTCCAAAGTAACAAGGAAATACTAGATATTAAATAATTGGGGACTAAAAAAGACATTATATAATGTTAATTTAAATTATTTACAATAAGGTCACTGCAAAACCTAATAGAGAAACATTTAGAATTTAATGGAACTCACAATGTATTTAGCAGTGGAAGAATCATTGAAACTCCACATTTCTCCAGGATCATGTAAAAGACAAGCACATTTATCATCCAAACTAGCATCCTCTACTTCCCCAATAGTTCCTTGCCTGATCTCATAGAACTTGTTGATAACCTGTCCCAAATTTACAGAAGGTAAGAAAATGCGTAAGCCTTTTTAAAGTAATAAAGTTAAAGGAACAAAGAAAAACAGCAAATAAAGATCATGTAAAAGACGGTGCGACCCTGAAATAAAGGCATTCAGTTTTCGTTTGAAGAAAAAGGCTAACTGGTAAATAGATTAACTAGTACAGCAATAATAATGCTAGTGGTAGGAACTATCAAGGTAATATGTGAAGCAGGCTGTGATCCGTAACAAAAAATGACAAGGTGCATGTGGCACTATTCCAGGAGGCATTGCTTCTTATTAGGATTCTTCTTTTATTTTCTTGTCTCTTCACCCCCTCCCCCTTGTATTAGGAGAAAACTTTTAAAAAGATAATTTTCAATCCATAAAGAGAATACAAGCAATTATTATAGTTCCAAGCAAACAGATTGATTCTCAATAACCAAAATAGAGTAAAATGATCTGTAATCTAATCTATTCAACCTAAATCACATCTTCTGGACAGCATGGAGACAGGTTCAAAGTAGGTTATCAATTTGGTATCAATACCAACAAAATCACTATGTAACGTATACAATAATATTAATTCAAGACAGCACAACTCTTAGTTAAGAAATCAGCTCAAGATAAGAACATAAAGAATTCTAACTGTTACCTTCGTTAAAGTTTCATTTTCCTCTTTCTGTTTTGCAAGATCAATTTGCAGTGCATCATTACATCTGCTCTGTTCAAGACAATTTGATGCAAGCTCTTCTATCCTGTATTACAAATGTTCAAAGATTATCCAAATGAAAGAATTCAATCAATTTGGATCAAATCTGAAATTTAAATTTTAAATAAAATAATTTCTAGAGTTCATATATATGTTCTTAACACTACAAGTTTTTCCTTCCAAAAGCCCACCACCATACATGAAACAGAAAGCAACAATAGTGGGAGCAATCTCCCCAAACCCAAAAGTGAGTGATTCCTAGAAAGATATAAGAATACCTTGACTGAAACTCACTAAACTTCTGAGCCATAAGCTCCTCCTTTTCCTTAGCCTTCTCAGCCTGTTACCATCCATGTAGAATCTTGAAACTCAGGGAACATTTATAAAATAGTATACAACAACAAGAGGCCAATCACAAACGCACTAAGCTTAAACTAATTATGGGAAGAACCTCCAATATTGAATGATCCCGTTCAGCAAAAGCAGCTGCCACACAACCTTGGAAAAACTTAACCTGCTTCTCAGCTTCCACATTCTGGATAAAGAAACAGAAACAAACTAGTGAGACAGATGAAAAACCCAAGCTGGAATTCCATTCATTCACTAAAACACACATGAAGCAACATAATAGCACAAAAACGAAAACTGCACACAATGAGAGAAACAAGGGAAATACCTTAGCAGCCTCCTCACGATGTAGATCAGCCAGCTGAGTCTGTAAACAAGAAAGCAATCACATTAACTCGTACAAGAGGTTAAGGCAAAATAACATAACTGGGAACGAAAAAGAAAAACATACTTTAATTCGATAAGCTTCACAAAGCTCCTCTTGAAGATTTTGGTTATTCCGGACACAAGCAGCTAATTCCTTTCTCAAATTCTCAATCTCCTGCTCTAATCCAGCTGTCCTAATAGGGCATTAATTTTTTGATAAACAAACCCAGAAAAAAAAGGAAAAAAGAAACAAAACAATGAATCTATCAATCAAATATCGAGATAAAAATAAAAATTAAACCTCTGAAAATGCATTCTAGTGGCCACACCAAGATAGCTTGGCCCAGCTTGTTGCATACACAATTGCTCTATATCTTTACGCAATTCGTCACGCTCTACAAACCACATATTCAAAAATAAATAAATAAATGGGGCAAAACAACAACAATAGCATAAATTAAAAGAATGTTGTACCATGTTCTAACTGTTTGATGCGAGCAAGTAATGATTCGTTGTCGTTTAAGCTCGTCCCCATCTTTCCTCAGGTATAAGGAAATAGAGGAGGAAAGCTGAAAATTAGGGTTTTTTCTTAGGGATTGAATAGAAATCGAGTGATAACGTGATAAGAAGGAGAAATTCAAGAATAAACTATATTTCGTAAGAAGCCATATCTTTTTCGAATCTCTCTGTAGTTTTTGTCTTCTTTCTCTTTTTTTTTTTTACGCTAAGGATTACCCGATTTGTAATTATTAACAAATTCATCCCTACATGTCAAATAACATTGTTTTTTATGTTTTCTTGTTGAATTACGGGTAAAGCCCTAATAGCAACTAGACTCAAGTGATTTAAACTAAAACCACGTTTGAGGCCGTGAACACCTTAACCATCAGGCCAAGACACGGGATTAAATAATATTATTTTTATGTGTTATCTTAACAGTGAATTATTTTCAGGGTCTAACTTTGCTCTCAATCCGTTCTTCTGTTTATAATTTTAAAAAAGTCAAAATTTGCTATTAATCATTGTATTATGCATAAGTTGTAGATTTAGTCTTGTATTCAATTTTGGTTAATTTTAGTAATTATACTTTTAAAATCGGTCAAATTTAATATTTTTACTTTTTGGATTTTAAAATTTTCGTCTTGAATAAAACCGTAATAATTGAATTTGCTAGGTCAAAATCTACTACTAGACCTTACAGTTCTGAATTTAGTCTATCTTCTTCAATTTGATTTCAGTCCCTACGCATTTCGAATTTTGAAATTTAAATCCTAACTGAGATAATAACCATTAAATACATTAACTAAAATAACATGGGCTTTCTGTAACTGTTGTGTAGAAATAGCAAGTTGATATAACATTACACATGTGATAATATATTTGATAGGTAAGATTTTAAAAATAGTATAACTCAACAAATTTAACCGCTATTATTAAGTCATAATTGAAATTTTAAAATTTTGAAAAATTATGAGGAATAAAAATAATCAAATTAAAGTATAAAATAAAACTCGCAACTTACACATAATATATAGAGACTAATAACAAAATTTAACCTTTAAAAAATAGTCTACTTTTTCTTTCTATTAGTGTGTTTGGTAAGAAAGATGGAAAATTAGGAAGAATTTTTTTTTCATTCATTGCAAGTCACCCAACTATGCTTAAGGGCTTGTTTAGTAGTGCTTAAAAAAATATTTCTGGCTCCAAAAATACTTTTGAAAGAAAAGGCTGCTTTTGGCTGAAATTTTTCAAAAGTAATTCTGAAAAGTAGAAGCTAAAATTTTTAGCTTTTCCTCTCTCAAAAACACTTTTGGTGCTTAATTATTTTTTGACCTCTCCAATAACATAATACTTTCCCTTTTTTTCTTGGTGCTTAATTATAAATGTGTTAAAATCATTAATTAAAAATAAAAAAATATTTTTAAAATACTAATTACAAATATTTAATATTTAATGGTTATATTTAAATATTTAAAATATAGCTTATATATTCTAATTAAATTTTATAAATAATTAATATTTATTACTTAAAAATATTTAAATTTTATATTTCATATATTAAAATATTAACAACAAGTTATAATATATTTTTTTATATTCTTACTAAAATATAATAATATTAACTAATTTAAATATTATTTAAATGCATATTTGTTACTTGATAAAAACATGTCTAAAATAGACATTTTATTTCTCAAAAGTACTTTTTGATAGCAATGCTAAACAGTTAAATTTTAAACCAAACTTTTCAAAATCACTTATTAAAAGCATTTTCTACATCACTTTTCAAAAGCACTTTTAAAAAGCATTGGTAAACTAGCCTTAAGTTTCTTTTTGATCATTTAGATATAAAAAGTTATAAAATAGTCATTTATCTAATCGCTTGTCGTTTTTTTTTTATCCAATTTCATTAACGGTGGTTAACTTTGTGATGGGGAGATGATGTGGCATTTCAAATTTTGATATAATAATTAATTTAACCCTCAATATTTACACATTATTTTAATTTGGTCATTGTTCTACAAAAAATTACTATCAATATTTACACATTATGTTAATTTAGTATAATAATAAATTTAGCTCTCCATCTCCCACTTCGTCACTACCTCCATTACCTCCACTCTCACCTCATCCCCCTCAATTCCCACCACCATTACGTCAAAAGCGGGGCAGATTGGGTTGAAAGAGCAGTGAATAGACTAAGCAAAACCAATTTTGATTTCATATTTTTTTTATATGATCAAGATATCTTTCATGTTTGTTTTACGATCCATGATTGTTAATCTTTTCAATGTTTGTAACTACCCCACAATGATGCTTGAACATGAGTTCTCTCCCAAGTAATGCAATATGCCTTATTATTGCATTCAACACTTCTTGGTATTTCATCATTATTTATCGAGTAAATTACACTCAAGATTACTAAACTATTAGTATGTTTATATTTTTGGTCATTCAACTTAAAAAGTTACAAGATAGTCATTGAATAATTTAGAAGTTTTCATTTAAGTCATTAGAATGTTAAAATCGCTATTGTTTGACATTTTCTCTTCCCACCGCCTGCATCAATAAAAAGTTCTCATTCCCCTTCTCTTCTATAATTCAATTTTTTTTTTTCATAAATAACTTTGAACGTCATAAATCCGAAATTCAAATAACTTTCTTCTTTGATCTTCGACACTAATTGTCAAATCAACTTGGATATAAGGTATGTGAAACTCATCAACGGATACTGATCCACCGCACCGATTGTCAAATCTTCATTTGGAGCTCGGTAGTTGGATTTTTAAAAAAAAAAAAACTTAACAACCTAGTGACTTAAATAAAAACTTTCAAATAATTCAATAATTTAAATGAAAACTTTCGAATAGTTAAGTAATCATTTTGTAACTTTTTGAAGTTGAGTGATTTAAAAGTAAACTTACTAATAGTTTAATAATTTTGAATGTCTTTTTACAAGTTGAAGAATATTATAATTTTTCGAAATCTCGGATGAGAATATTCGAGAATGGTAAACATTTCTTCACAGAGTTCGCCAATGTAGGCGCGACTGCTGCTACGACGCCAGCTACAATGAGCTTCACAACAGGGGAGGGCCAAAGTTATTAGAGACGACGACGGCTTTGTGCTAGGCGCGACCACCGCTATTACAATTACCAAAACAGCAAGTCCAAAAATGGCCGAGGCATAGGCCGCTGTTATCGCCATTGAAACATCGTTGACATCGAATTCAAGAAGGGAAGGCAACCAAGCAGCCTATGGACGAGTTATATTTTAGCTTCAACGTTGATCACAAAATGTTTTGGATAGAAGATTATCCACCTTGTATCCCAGCAAACTGATATTGTCAACATTTGAATGATATTTTCCATGTTTATATTATATTTATACTTAATTAAAACGTAGAAAACATGTTTTTTAAGCAACACAAATAATATAACCAGTTGCAATCAATCAGTAAATTGTCAAAAGAGGTGTTCATGGGTCGTATCGGGTTCTAACCAAATTTTAGGCTCGATTGATAGGCTTGTGCCCAGTTTGAAAAATGAGTTTACATTTTTGTCCAAGCCTAACAAAGATAAAAAATACTAAAACTCGGATCCAGACCGGCCTGGCAATATTAAAATTTTTTATTTTATTTTTTATATTAAAAAATTAAAATATAATACATCAAATACACTACAAGCATTAAAATAAATGTTTCTCAATAAATTAAAAATACATTAAAAAAATTATTTTTACTTAAATAATACTAATATATATAGATGCAACTTAGTAAGTAAATGCATCTAAAAAGTAACAAAATTAACAATAAAACAAGAGTCATACAATATCTAAAAAATAACAACAAAATAGTAGTAACATAATAAAAGAATAATAGCAAAATAGTGACAAAACAGCATGATTTTTTCTTTTTGCAATTTCGAGTCGAGCTAGACCAGAAAACCTTACCCGAGACTTAGCCCAAACCCTCTCACTTTTTAAGTGTATCTTTGAGCTGGACTAGATAGCCCGACCCATGGACACCTTTGATTGTCAGCTTATTTCTCGAATTGTTTTTCTTTTTCTTTTCATCGAACTTTACATGTCCACAATGGTGAAAGCTCAAATGCATGAACTTTCAGATTAAAAAGAGTAAATAAAATGGAAAATACTACTACGTTTTATTAAAAAAAAAAAAGAGTAGAAATACATGCAAAGGTTCAATTATTGATGCTTAACGAGAGGTTTTTTTTTTTTCTCTTTCTTTTTTTTGCTTTTTTTTGCAACATAAAACGAGGATTTGAAGTATTTGAGTTTATGCCATTTGATTCCACGTTGGTTCCTCAAAAACAAGCATCCAATAAGCAGCAACAACAAAGAGCTGCCAAACTGCAAATGCAAATAAAAAAAAAGTTAGAATTCTAAGGGTTTAAATTATAATTATTTATGTTTTTTTGACGATCAAATATGGGTTTAACGATTGATGGCAGTTCGTTTGAAAGCCGAAAGCTGTAAGTGGACTTGTAAGAGGAGGAGGAAACTCCCCCTTTCTCATGATTTTCTTGTGCCGAGAGATTGAGGAAGTCCCCGATCATAAAGGGTGATTTATACAGCCGTGTGGGCACATGAAGTTACGTATAGGTGATGCTTATGCTTTCGTAGTCATGTAACATTTTGATAAGGTTATCTCTGAGATTGATAGATTGTATCAAAAGAATAAGAGGGTCTTTCTAAGATCATATACGGTGGTTTATACAACCCTCAAGTCCCATGAGACAATTATGGGTTGCATAAAGTCATGTGTAGGTCATGTATGGTCTATGTGACCATAGTCATGGAATATTTTGTTAACATTATCATCGTGATTGACAAAATGAGGTCTCTATACGTGATGGTCGACCTAGCGAGATCTTCCAAGTGTGGGGAAAATATATAAAAATATTGATAGTGAAAAATGTATTTATTTTATTGAAAAGTAGATGCCTAATTGAATTGTTAAGTATTCCTAATATAACCATATATATATACGTGTGTATAGAATGAGGAGCTTACCACCCCTGTAAGCAACCAAAATGCTTTTGCTCTTGAGGAGCATAAGGAGGAGGGTATCCCTGAGCAGGGTATCCTTGAGGAGGATAACCTTGAGGAGGGTATCCTTGAGGAGGATAACCTTGAGGAGAGTATCCTGGCGGTGGATACGCTGCTGGTGGATAAGTTTGTTGCGGCGGATATCCCGGTGGTGGATAACCTATAATTCAATCCACAAAAAAAAAAAATTAAAAATAAATGACAAGCAATTACATTCAATCACAATGATCAAGATATTATAAGAAAAAAAACGAAAGCTAACATTGAGGAGGAACACCAACGGGAGGCGGTTTCTGATCGTAATAACTCATTATTATTTTTTATATTATTTGCTAATACTTTACGTAAAAAAGAGAGAGAGAGAGAGAGAGATTTTCCTTTTCTTTCTTTTTTTCTGATATTTTCCTTTTCTTTCTTTTCTTTTCTTTGAATAGAAAGTTTTTCTTTTTCTTTTTTCCTTTTTCCTAGGAAAATGTAGGAGAGAAAGTTGAAAAGAAAATGTTATGAGCCAAAAAGGAAGGAAAATAGGAGAGTATTAATAGTAGGGTTTTGAAAAGGGAAAAATGATGTGTAGATTAAATTAGCAGATTATGGGTGTTAATTGCGCCTAATAATAACCAACAGCACAAACTTACCTCTTATAATTGGAAATAATCTTAAAATTAGAAACCTACTATTATTATTTTATTATTTTTTGGATTTAACAGTAATAAGTTTTGGAGTTAGTGAATACTTATCATTAATTATTAATTATTAGGGTTGTAAACTTTCTTTCCTCTTTTAAGAAATTAAAGTAGCAAAAATCGATTACATTAACGAGCGGTGCAAACAGAAAATGTCATACAGTAATAATTTTAACAACTCGGTGATTGAAATGAAAACTTTCGAATAGATCAGTGATTATTTTATAACATTTTTTAAGTTAAAAGACCAAAACATGAACTTACTAATAATTTTGTGATCTTAGATGGAGTTTACCCTTATAATTATTGATAACCAATCGTACAGTAAAGATGTAACTTTTGCATGTGAAGTTATCATATACAGACATAATATTATATAAAATTGTTTTGAAAAGCAATATAACATTATGAAAAGGTATATCATTAAAAAATATATATATTTAGTATCCTATATAAATAATTTTATATTAAAGTTTTAACAAAAAGTGTTCTACGTGTCTTAAAGCCATCATATTTTTCTAACAAAATTTTTAGTTTCTCTTATTCAATTTATTTATTTATTTTTTAAATAATGATACTGTTGATTGTCACCTTCACCAAAAAACTACTTAACTCATGTTAAACATGATTTTCACAATCAAACCGATGATTAAATTAATCAAATCGATTCATTCAACTCAATAAATTATTTAAAAAATTGAATCAACCAGTTGAAAATTACCTAAAAGCAACCTTTCAACTGGGGAAAAGACGGCAGCAAGAGCACCTAAGAAACAAGGCCTCAGTTGCTGACTGATGGGAAAAAAACCAACGCTCTATGCAAAATATGATTGAAATTGTTAATATAATTATAACTCCAAAAAGAAAATTAATTCACTTTAATCATTTTATTTTATTACAATAATTAATATGCTTCGATTAAAAAATAAACTATGAAAGATTTAGAATCAAGAAGCAAAGCTCCCCATTATACCACCACCAACATTGACATACTCTCCCCTGTCCCACCCCATGGCCGTCGTAACCATCCGTCAATTTGAACCTCGAATTCGCCGCCACCAGATTTTCATCACTAGCATCAAAATGCCACCCTCTCTCTCTCAACACCACCTTGTCTCAAGGCTAAGAAGCTGCTCAAGTCATAACTTGGGAGCCCGTCCGTCATACATGGTTACCGATAATCGGCAGGTGATGTATAGATACAAGCGTGGCGTGTCACGTATACAGTGACATTTACACCTTCTCCCATGCTTTCTTTGTGTACACACCCTGGCCAAGATTATAAATAAATAGTATTACTTTGAAGTTAGTATTTTATTTATAATATACTTATTACGTAAAGCTAAATTACGTGCGTGCGTGCATGCATGTGGCCTTCATTTTTTTTTTCTAAAATACCTGTGTTTAAAATATGTTTGGGTATCAAATATATATAGAAAACCGATTTCAATATATATGTATGAAAAAAAAATTAATTAAGATTTTTAACCAATTCCCAACATAGATTATTGCAAATCATCACTTGGAACAAGAAAATTAATATTATGAATAATAATTTTCAAAAAGAAAAGCTATAAGAGATTAGCAAAAACAGGAGCTACTTATCCAAACATGAAATTACCATCTGATAATTAGAACTTGTAATCAATAAACCAGCTATTTGATTATCATATTAATACAACATTGCCACTGTCAAAATCAAGAAACTGCTAAAAACATGCTACCTTCCATTGTTGAAAATTGAAATACATTAAAAAATGATCATGAAAAAGGAGCTAGAAATTTGTAGGATGATAATACCTACTGACTTTCCCTTTCACCGAATTCTCCATCTTCAAGCTCCTCAGGGTCAAGATTTCTACGTGAACCATTCCGATGGTCTCGCTTGTGTCTCTTATTCCTGCTTTCGTTATCGGATTCAGGTGTCGATGCGTGCTGCGGCAGTAACAGTCATTAGTGAGGTGCTCTAAGATCACAGTTGCAGCCGATTCAAAGATATAAAATAGAAGTGAATATCAATACCTTTTTTGATTTTCTGCGATCACTGCTATGCCTGTGTGTCTTAGTCCGATCTTTTTCAGTTTCGTTTGAATTGTCCACTGAACTTTGATGTCGTTTACGATGTTTCTTGCTGTCTTCTTTTCCTGACCGTTTATTTTCATTTTCATCATGAACTTCACTTATATCACCATGTGCTTCTGAAGGCCCCTCCCTCAAGTGTTCCTCCTTTTCTCTTTCGTATCCTCTCTCTTTGTCCCTTCCATGCTTCGCCTTCCTCCTATCCCTTTCATCTCTCTCCTTTTCCTTCTTTGCCTGCAGGACAAAACATGAAAAATAATACTAATCATCATCATTTCCTCATTTCTGCACACTTCTAAACAGCAATTGGAGACTGGATAGTCAAAAGTACCTGTGTCCAAAACCCATATCTAACATATGGTCGGACATGGGTAAGGAGATATTAAATGATTTATGCAGTTTACAATCATTTTGTGTTAACAAACATTGATAAGGAGGATCATGGGCTCATTTTTTGTACATATAGTTACTTTGGAGAGTATCACGACCCTTGAGCACACGGAGAATAGAGTAATGACATTTATGGCTAAAACAAAATCCAAAAGAAAATAAAATGCATAGACTTCCCTTTGTTTCACAATAAGAAAACAAAAGCTCGTATTTTAAGTGGGGAAATGATATGCAAATATGTAATACAAATTGAACTACTACCTTGTCTTCTTTCCGTCTTCGTTCCTTCTCTTTTGCATCTCCTTTCAACTGTTTTACGTATTCGTCAAATATCCCCTTGCAGATGTCTTCATCCCCAATGGAACTACATACAAGCATTCAACAAATAATCTTCGAGTAAGCAATTATCTGATGGAAGATAAAATGATTCAAGAAAATTTAGGAAGTTTGATGCAAAACATCAGGGAAAGAAGCGTAATTATTATTTCTTCAAGTTCATAAATTTTCACAGAAATGACATCATAACAACAAATAAAAGAAGCATGGAGGAACAACTAATAAAAGTTCGCAACTCAGAAGGTCCATGTCAAGATCTGGGACACTGTTAGAGAACGACGCAAGCATTTCCAAATTTAATAAACCTTTGTGAACCTTAAGAAAAGGACTCTTCTCGAAAATACTCAGAAAAGATTCCA
Organism: Gossypium bickii; assembly: GCA_025503065.1. Classification (NCBI taxonomy): domain Eukaryota; kingdom Viridiplantae; phylum Streptophyta; class Magnoliopsida; order Malvales; family Malvaceae; genus Gossypium; species Gossypium bickii. The sequence continues at coordinate 113,219,531 of CP106717.1, read as the reverse complement.
CGTGATGAACAGTTATTATTTAAAACTATCACAATCCAATCTAACCAGCAAGTACCTGAATTCCTGACTACTTTCAAGAAGATGTTTGCAATCCTCCCATGCTGAAGATGATGTAATCTCCTGCAAAAGGTTAAATAATCATATAGATTGAATAAAAAGAAATTGAACTATTAGAGCAAATTTTAAGGAAAGCCTGCCTTACCTTCATAGAATGCAATAAATCAAAGAAGTCATCAGCAAGACGTTTACGCTTCTTAGCTTCTTTCTCCTCCTTCTCCTTGACCCTTTCAAGTAATTCCTCAAAAATCAGCTGCAAGAAGATAGCCAATTCAATTAAATAGCCAGATGGTTTTCCCTCACCTCAACATCAATTGAAGTCACATAATAATGCCATAGTTAGAACAATGAATCCGTGAAACCCATGCCCTCTTTTCAGACCCTTTACCCCATGTGTCTAATTCCAATGGAAATGTAGACATTTTGACGCATATCCACGCTGATATGGTATGCAAGTATAAGCAACATAAATGTTCATGAAGAAGGAAAAAAATTTAGAGAAGCCCAAAATTCCAACAGCATGCCCTGAAAAACCACTTTGGCATATAAACAAATGAGAACTATCAAAAACATGCATATACCTTCAAGTTAACATCCGATATAGGTGGAGAGCTAATATCCTCCAAAATGGCAGCCTTCAAGTCTTCTAGAGTCCAAGTTGATGCCAAACAAATCTGAAAACATACCAGAATATTAGACAAAAAATTCATTAGGGCACTTTACCAAGACAACGTAACACAGTTGAATGCCACTGCCACACCTTTCTCAACTTCACTGCATCCTTTACTCGAACTTTATCATCATCATACTGTAAATTGAACATACATAGGTAAGTTATAACAAGTAGTACAGTCACAAGAACAATTTCATAGGCACTAGTAAAGGCTCTTTCACGAAAACCCCACCAGCATGTCTCACAGTAAAAGAAAGCCAATGGTTTACTAGATACTGTAGTAACTTCAGGGTAAAATACATAAAACGAACCAGAGTACAAAGGGTCAAGAATCACCTGTTTCTGAAGCTCCTCAGCTACATCTTCAAACAAATCTTTTGGAGTTGGACCTGAGGTGTTGGATGCAACTGCTAGAAAGGGAGGCGAATCTTTAACCTGAAAACAAAATACATGAAAGACACATCAGAAAGCAAGATAATAGCTGCCTGTGCACTTTTCCCCCAAAACCGTATGAAACTAGCTTGCTAACCATCATGCAATAATCACGCCAATGGGTTTTGGCAGTAAGTGTTGCTGCAGCAACATGTCCTTCCACCAACTTGCGGAACTCATCACGATTTTTACGCTCTGTCTTCCTCAGTTCTTCCTATTTTGATAAAAGACACAAATCAGATCATAGTCCCCAAAATGCAAACATCATGTATGATTACTAAAGTATATAACTGAGGTCACCTTTTGTATCCTCCTCTGCTCCTCTTCTTCCTTCTCTAAGTCACGTATATATTCCTGTAAAACCTTCCTTAAATTAGAATTGAAAAGTACACACAAAATGCAAGTACAATTAGAAAATAAAAACTATTGACAGTCAAATGAAGTATATTACCTGAAATATTTCCAAGCGGTCAATTTTGTCAAGACGTGAACATCTTTCGTCAGTCTCTAAACGGTCCTGAACTTTTCGCCACTGGCTATTTGCCTACAGTGTAATAGGTACCTCATACAGAGCCCAATGTAAACCGTAAATGCAAAACTTGAAACTAGCTTAAAGGTACCTTAATGAAGTCACAAGATTCCAAAAATCGTCTGTACTCCATAACATTCTGCTTACGCTGCTCCTGTGCCTTCACCCGTTCCTGGGCAATAAACAAATTCAAGAAAAGAAATCATGACAAATTTTTAAACATAGTCCCAAATTTGGTAAAAGCCTAAAAGTTCTATTTTCCAACACACACAAAGAGGACATTTATCAAATAAGCAAACCATAATGCACTTGCAAAGGATGGCATAACCTTTGGCCTATTAAATCAATCAGCAATAAACCTAAATAGTGAATTGTAATGAAGGAGAAGGATATAAATATAAGGTTTAATTCATGATTTGACCCCTGACGTATACCCATTTTCCCACTTTGGTACTTAAACTTTTTTGTGCCCCAATTTGGCACCTAAAGTATCAATCACTTCCCGATTCGATACTAAAGTATGCCTCCGTTATATTTTTTTAGCCCATTTTTTTACAGACACTAAAAAAACTGATAGCCAATCACAAAACACCACATAGAGGCTTTATGTAAAAAAAATATTTTTTCTTTTATTAAATGTATATACACATTAAAAAAATATGAAAAATGGAAATAAATATATAAAAAATTCAGAAAAATATATATAATCTAGAAAAATAAATAAACAAATTATAGAAAAATTATAAAAATAAAATTTACAAAAAATAAGACAATTGAAAAGAAATTAGTTGAAATTAATAATATTATTACAAAAAATGTAAAAAAATTAAAATTATAAAAAATTGTAAAAAAAAGTTTAAAAATAACTTTTTTTATAAAATTCTAAAAAGGTATTTAAATTTCAAGGTTTTTTTGCAATTAATTGAAGTTTAAATACTTTTTTAATTTTTATAACAAATTTCAATTTTTATATATTATTTTGATTTTTTAAAATATATAATTATATATTTTATAATTTTATAAAAATAATTTTTTTACATATTATATATGTTTTTTTACATTTTAATGAATATAATATATACAATATTAAAAAATAAAAAAGGGCACATCGCGTATTCTAATAGCAACATGTGGCAAGTCAATGGTCGGTCAACACAGGTCAACAGTCAGTCAATGCCAATCAATGGTCGGTCAAAGTCAACAGTGTTTTTTAGTATTTAAATATTTAATATTATAATTTTCTATTTTTTAATTAAAATTTAATATTTTTATTTTAAATAAATCTAATTGCCACGTGGCACTTTTCCATTGGCCAAAGTGGCCTAACAGTTTTTTTTTTTTTTTTTTTTTTTTTAATGGCGTTACAAAATGGACCAAAATAGGGGAAATTGATACTTGAGGTACCAAAGTGGGAAAATGAGTATACTTTAGGGTCTAAATCGTGAATTAAGCCCAAATATAAACACACAACTTAGATTATGTCGACTAAACTCATCCAAGATAAATGATTACATGATTACTAAGGTGTGTAGAAGTTCAAGTATTTTCAATTTTCCTAGGTTTTCTCCTTTAAAAAGAGGGCCAACAGCATAAATTTATGGAATCACAGGGTAAAACAATGAGCAGGAATATAGGGCTTGAGTACAGACAATCTCAAACCGATGTTTGGCTTACAGTTGGAAGGAGACAAACAACGTGTGATGCATGCACATGCATCCATGTAAACACAAATAATCAAGCATACTGGTATGCACCAAAAGCACTAGTTTTGGCAGATAAATGAGAGGGTAATATACATTTTAGAGACACACCAGCCGAAATAAATGAGTTAAAGGGCCAAAAAAGACCTTTTGCCTGAGTTCATCGATGTAATTTTCAAAAAAATCCTTCCTATCCTTCTCCCGTTCAACAGCTTTATACCTCTCATCATCTTCGAACATAGTAACTGCTTTGCTGAAATATGATAGTGTAACAACCCAATTAGCAAAGACCACCTGCCATGTAATACCCATGCTATACCAAACATTGGTATAAGACCCAAACCAGAACGTTATCAATGTTAAAGTAGGGAATAAAAACAAACAAACCTCCATCTTGTGGATGACGTCAACTCCAAGCACTCCTGTACAACATCAATGATTATCACAAGAGTAAGAAAAAAAACTAAATCTAGTAAAAAGAGATTATACAATCTCTAGCGCGGCAAATAACTTACTTCTAACATTTTTTTATATTCTTCCCGGGCTTTTTTCTGTTTAATCCGCCTTTCCTCAGCATCCTGTTTTTTCTTTTGACCCAAAAACTGAAAAATGGGAAAATTTTATGATAATTATAAATAACACCTTATGAAAATATAATGAACAACATAAATTGTCACTTAATTTGAAACCAATCAAGCTACATGCACACTGAATAAGAGTGACTAAAACTGAAAACAGTACAAGGATCTACCTCATTAAAAGCTTGCTTTCTCTCTCCAAGTGTTCTCAAAGCACCATATCTTTTGTCGTTTATTATTACTCTCATGGCCTATCATAATCAATTAGAATATCAGATGCTCGCAGAAATGCAAGAAATACATTTAATGGTATTGACATACTTCAAACTACCTATTGATTTACCTGATCCCATGTCCAGTCAGAACCAACATTTGCAGACTCCAAAAGAGCTTTGAATGCATCTTTAGCCTCCTAGAAGTGAAAATTACTTTGTAAGTGATAAGGGTCAGGAACTGTAAAAGGAACATTAGCTGAAGGGTATGGAAAATTCTGCTACATACTTGCTTGCTGGCAAAAGTCAAAGATTCTTGATCAATTGCTTTCTCTTCCAATGCATTGTTAATTTTCTCGCTCACTACCACATCTTTTACAGTTTCCTGAAAAACAGAAATCACTTCTGATCTTGCCAATTAAGCATATGCAGAAATTATTGCTAGAAGAATATATGAATAAATCCATCACATACATCTGCATTTTGTGTTGAAACTCCTTCAGAACTAACCATATCCAAAGAAGAAACGTTGCTGATATTATTCCTAAAATTTAAGGAACAGAAAATCATTCAAAGATGGAAAATGCAAAGTTAAAAGAAGATAACTCAAAACCAGTTAAGATAACAATACATCGGTGTCGTAGCAGCATCAGCCACTGAGAGAGAAACTTCAGAACTTTCTGAAACAGCAACAGATGGTGTGATAGTGTCCTCAACTATCTGAACCACATCTACATTGGTCACTGTTGAAGAAGTTGCAACAGGTAAATCTGACCCAGAAACCACGCCAGATTCAATTTTACTACTAGAAGGAACTGGTGCCACTGGAACCGGACTTGAGGAAGCTCCTTGAATTATTGTAGACGATGTATCAGCAGCAGATTGTGCTTCACTTGCAGGAGGTTCAGGAGCCGGAATATGAGAAGAAACTTCTGACTGTGGTCCTTTGGCAGACGCCATTTCTACTTGTTCACGAGCCAACTTGAATATTATAACACCCATGCAAAAAGAGAAGGTAAGGGGCCATGGCCATGATAAGAAATACAGGAAAAATAAGTTAAAAGGTTGTTGAGAGGAGACCTTCAGCTCTTCAGGGAGTGACCATGTTGATAGATTTGTAACCTTGTTGTAGTAATACCTGCAATGTTCAAAAAAGAATCTGATAAAAAATGCCAAAAATTTATAGAAGCCTAAAAGAAATCATTCTAGTTACGCACTTTCTTCCATCAGGACTAGTATATTCTTTCCAGTTAGTTGATGCATCCGCCCTCTGTCACGAAGATAAGAGGTAAGTAGACACTTGACTTTCTTGGGGGAAAAACCACCAAAATCAATTGAAAGGAGGAAAAAGAAAAAAGTTCAAAAAGGGAAGAAAAATCTCAGACGCTTTCCATTCCAGGCCAAAACTCCATCAAATAGCAAACAAAATTATTTGACAATCATATAAGTTTAACTTCAACAGTAAAGACGATATTAGAAACTTTACAAAGGTCAAATAAGAAAAAAGATTAGTGTATCACCACCCTTCACAACTTTTATGCATAACGGAATGCCCATTGACAGAATTTAGTAAACAAACAAATAAGAAAAGTTTTAACAATAACTAAAAGCTCACATCAAAATTTATAAGCACTATGAATCTACAGTGACAAAAAATGAAAGACACAACAAACCACAAAGAAGACCACTATTTTACATTCCCCTTCCCATTTCCTGGGCCACCTTTTCAATTCTTTAGGGATTTAGCAGCAAATCGTCTATAATGTATCTGTATACACTACAATTGCAGAAGGTAGCAACTAAAACACAGATGTCAAAAAGATGGGAAGAATACTTTAAAAGATAGGAGCATTAAATATCGTTAAAGACTCTAACCAGCCCAAATTACTAAATGAAGCAGCAAAAGAAAAGTTGCATAAAACTAGCATTGCAAATTGCACCCAACTAAACCAGCTGACAATCCTTCCAAGCTCAATATCCTCATCTTAGCCAAATGGAGTGAAATAGGAAGTTGTCAGTTCAAATTTAGGCAAACCTACACTGCTTTCATTTAATCCAAATAACAAGGAAGAACAAGCAAAATGCTATATATAAACTTCTGAATGGAAAAAGACCTCTCCTTTCAGCACCTATCTTATTCTTAGGTCGAGAAAAAGAAATCGCTACCTAAATAACCCACTATCACCATCACTTTCATAAATCCATCCATTTATATCATTGGTTATTAAATTTCATGACCTTCAAGATTGAATGAATCTTCCAGGTGAAGCAAAGATGATTTACCATAACATATTCTTCAAAAGCCATCCCAACAAAAGGGAAATCTTCCATTAGAAGAAAAGTGAGAAACTAAGATGACAAGCTTAAAGCCATTTTCTCTACCTTCCACTAAATTATTTTTCTTCAATGGGATTTTAAAAAAAAAAAACAAATGAAGTAGAAAAGCAAAATCATAGGCATGATAACTAATGGCCACATTTCTAATCTATTAAATTTTAGTTTTTTTAGGGAATCAGATAAAAATGTTACTTTATCAGGCCATGCAAAGATGGCACCAAACTTAGGAGTGAAGTGCACTGCAGCTTTTACAGATGAAAAATGGTAAACAACACCTACCAAAAGATTAACACGCAATCCTTCTATAGAATGAAAGAATCTAGAAAAGATTATGAATGACAGAATTACTAACATTCATGATAAAAAGTAGGTAGAGCAAGCAGCAAAGACCCACACCATATCCTACCTCTCAATAGAGTAGCACAGCATGTACCTGTAAGCACCTTTAAAGCTATGGAAGTCATACAAGAAATTTAAAGATATAACAATAGATGAGCTTTAAAGAACGTACCATTTGACTAATACAACTTAACATACACAGATACCAGCAAAATATAAATAATAAAATACCTTTTTAAGTACTCACCCAGAAAAGAATGCCTTTGAAGTAGAAAGTTGCACAAAGAAAATTATATGAGAATACACAAGCATCACGGTGAATTACTACCACATAATTCAAAACCATTCTCCAGGAAATCTCTAGCAAGTTAAGCAAATGCTAAAGAGCCTCATCAGGATGTATTGGTCAAAATTACTAGAGCATTGCCCATGAATTCTTATTTCTTGTGACAAAGGGCAGAATAACTAATTATTATGCATAATTAAAGAAAGAGAGGAAACAACGAGAAAGCTAATGACAAGCAAGAAAGTGAGACTTTCAACAAATTACAAATTAAAAAAAAAAAAAAAAGGAAACTCAAGTTCTAAAGGTTCAGTCATAAAAATCAAGTAAAACTAGATGAAGGACAAAATGCTCTGTACAAGATTTATTTTCCTCCATCAAAGCTAGACATAGGCAAAAGCTTCTCCAAATAACCCCAAACAACACAACATTTTGGCAGTCCATTCTACTAGTTCTGTAAAAACAGCAAGAACAAAGGACTGAGGAGCTAAAAATCATTAGTGCCCATTTGGAAATCTTGATTCCAATCTTGACAAGCAAGCTACCGAAATACATTTCCACATTGGACCTAGATTAATTTTCTCATCATGCAAAGTACTTGCCACGAAGGCTTGAACAGATAAAATACAAGGGACAATGGATCTAACACAGTTTAATAAGCAAGAAACCAGAGACTGAAAAATATAGAAAAAGCTGTATCTTTAGCATTACTAACCTCAATCGGTGTCATCAATTCCAATGGCTTCTCCCAACTAGATTGCCGTGTCTTCTTATTGTAATAATACCTGCATATGGTAAAATGGATCCATGGTTAAATAAATACAAGAATAAAGCGTGCAAGCGATGGATACGAAGTAGAAAAATGCATAGGTAAAATTCTATGCTAAACACTGCAATGTCTTAACAAATACATCTAGTAATTTTTTATGTAGTATTAATTGACACAAGATATAAGAAGCAGCCTGTTTTGGATGGACATTGGACCTTCTCTAAACACCATTACAAACAAGGGAAAATGAGTATTTCAGCAGTCATGTCAATTAAGGTGGTAGGATACCTTATTCCCACCACATTCTCACAAAGCAATCATCTCAAATATACAATATAACTTTTTTACACTACTGAAACCAAAATCCCAGCCTTAAACACTCATCTATTAGCAGCCCAAACCTAGAGTACTATGTACCTTCGTCCATTTGCAGAAGTGTGCTCAATCCAGTCTGTTAAAGCCTCTTCAGTGGGCTTCGGCTGAAGGATAGGAGCCAGAAAGTTCACAACTTTGTCAGCTTAATGTGGTACTCACACAAATAGCAGCAGAAGAAATATAACACGTAAAAGTGTTTGGTTTGGGTGTTTAGAAAATAGCGGAGGCAAATGAATGTCCTTACAGGAATAGTAGCTGTGGAAGCAGACGGTTGTTCACCAATTTGCTGTGCAGATGTGACAGAAGTACTCTGACTCACATGGATACCCACCTGGCCTCCAACAGGAACATTAGGTGCCTGCAATTGTGCCATGGGTTGATATTGAGCCATGGCATTATGAGACACCATTACCTGGCCATAAGAAGATGGTGCAAACTGCAACAACATGAATGTAGAAAATCAAGGTGAAAATTCTACAAAACAATTGTAGCATTAAATACGGTAAATTCTCAATCACTTACGGTATATGATGAAGAGAGGTGTGATGCTGGGACCACAGGAAAATAGCTGTTCGGAGCTTGAATATTAGGTTGAGGCACCGATGCCCCTGGGTTAACATGTTGATTAGGCTGAGCAGCTGGCAATGAAACTGAGGGTGGTGGAGGTAGAATATGGCCTGGTTGGCCTGGTCTAGCAGGTAATTGTTGCATTACTTGAGGAAATTGGGGTTGTGGGGTCTGAGAAGGAAATCCAGTATTCATCACAGTAACTCCTCTGCCAACGGGTTGAAACTGCTGAGGAGGCACTGAAACAAATTGTTGTGGCTGCTGAGATGGAACAACTGGTCGGAACTGCATAATAAATACACACCCACACATAAATTGAAAAAGAGTTTAGATGGATAGCGCTGAATAATATGGCATCAACATTAGGAATAACAGAAAGAAAAGTTATTACCTGACCAGACATAGGTGGGGGGAAATTTTGAGAAGGGTCCATTGAGCCAACGCTAGGAGGCGGGTGAGGCTAATTCAAGAAAAGTGAAGCAATTAGCATCTATTTGTAGCATGGCCACTTCTAGCTGAGGAAAATAAAACTAGTCACAGTGCTCGTGGGAAGATTTTCATGAATGTTACATAGGCCCAGTAAAGAAAAAATCTTATTTCATAACCACATTCACACCAACCTCTATCAGAAAAACATTATTTCAATCACATGCTACCAGTAGACCTGAGGGTTATTGGCCATCTCGGCAATCTGGTTAGCTAAATCAGTACAAAACAAATGACCATCATTATCATCTTAGAAGCCTCCATATGAAAACAGAGCAACCCTTTTTTGCCCTTTAAGCAGCATGTAGAGAGGGAAGAGAGTTTGCAAAATAACAGCAACTAGGGCCAAAAACCATGTGTTTTCAGAAAGATTAATGAAAGAATGAAACTGAGAAACTTCATGAAAATAGTCAAATATAATTGAGCGACTCCTACAATTGCACAAGGTCCAATAGAAAACATGAAGGAAAGTAAAAATCAATCATGAATTAATGATCTTACCAACTAAAATCTCAAAAGAACAAGATGATTGCTCCACCATGCGCTTTAGATACAAATGCTTCTTGGTTCCCTTTTGCCAGCTGTTGAATAAGATAATATTTTCATCATAAGTCTAATCAAAATGAAAATTGGAAAGCCTATAAGAGTTAGATAGTCTACTTTAGATAGTCTACTCCTAGCGTTTGGCGAGTTTTTGACACTTTTACTAACATATATTTCTCATTTTTTTTCACCACGAAAGAGATCATACAGATTTTATCTTAAGTGTCTATGACTGAAAGCCCTGATGAACACTGTTACTAAATAACACTTCTGGTAATAACAAAAGGCAATGCTGAGAGAAAATATAAAAACCCTTAAAACGCAGTTCAAGGTTCAATCTTATAAAGGTAATTAAGCATTAAAACTTTTCACTTGCAATTGAGGCAATAAAGGGTTGCATCAAATTCAGTAGAAAGGCATAATTAAAAACCAAGTATATATATACTTGTCCACCTTGAACATGCATGTCTAAGGAACTCTAAGTTGCCATTTCGTTTCTTCTCTTGACTGATAATAAAGTTGATCAAAAGTCTAATTAGATTAACAAAACCAACAACCAGAGACGCCTAATTAAACCCGTAGAAAACCTAAAACGGCAAAATACATACATATATATAATCCCTATTGGGCATCCATTGATTCTATAAATAAAAACTAAATCTAAATGTACAGAGAGTCATACATGCATTATGCATATGCCTCAATTAGTTTCATATACCCAAAATACAAAGAAACAATGGAAAGATCAAATTTTGAGTCATTGGGTAGAGCATTTAAACAGTAACCAGAATGTTGATAAATGCAATCAATTTGTTTAGGTTTTGACTGATTCCATCAAAACAAAACCCCAGATTCCTCAATTACCCCAAAAATCAAAATCATTTGCATGCCAAACCCCAAATAAAGAACTAAAAAAGACAACAACAAAAACATTCGTAGCCCTAATGACCAAACTAATTCAAATATCACATCTATCAAATTGCAGCCGGCAATTTAAAATGGGCAGCTGATTAAAAAGAAAATTTGAAATAAAAAACGTACTTTGTAGCGTAGGCTAGTGAAGGAGATAAAGCATAACTATATAATAGAAAATGAAATAGACGAGTGCGGTGAATCGAAGAAAGTGACTACACTGAAAAATAATTTAAAAGGATGAAGGAACTGCAGTATACTTTTATAGCCGCGCGCCTCCTTTGTGTTCCTTTTCCTTTTTCGCTCCTGGGATGAATCAGAAATGATGGCTAAATTGCTAGTAAGCTCCTATACTTTTACAATTTTACTTATTTGATGGTTTATATTTTCTTAGTTAAACTACACCCAAGGTCACTAAATTATTAATAAATTTATATTTTGGTCAATTAACTTCAAAAGTTACAAAATGGTCACTAAACTATTCAAAGTTTTTTTTAAGTCACTGAACTGTTTAAATGGTTACACCAACTGAAAGCTCTCATTCCATTCTATTCTTTTTCTCATTAAACAACTTTGAACGTCATGAATTTGTAAACTAAAATTCAAACTGCTTTCTTATTCGATCTTCAACACTAACCATCAGATTGACTCAAATCTAAGATATGTTCTTCTACTCCTTAATAGGTACCGATAGTCAAATCGTCATTTGGAGCTTGTTAGTTGGACTTTTAAAAAGTATTAACAGTCCAATGGCTTGAGTAAAAAATTTGAATAATTTAGTGAGTTAAACAAAAATTCTTAAATAATTTAATGGTATTTTATAAACTTTATAATAATTTAATTACCTTATAATAATGTAGTTTACGTTATTTTATTATAGTTGGGGCTTTTTAGTATCTAATAACCATGTTGAGTTATCTGTAATTTGAGGCAAATATCTTTTAGCACTATTTTTTTTTTCATCCATAACCAGAAAACTCAAACTTCAAGACGTCGAACTTCTTTCATCCCCGCTCATATTATTATTTTTATTTATACCAAATAATCTCTTACATCAAATAAAATATTATATATATAAAAAGTAAGTAGAGTTGTGATTGTCATTTTTTAATAAAATAAAATATAACATAATAATATATGATAAAATTAAAATAAGTTAATGTAAGTATACCAAATAATTATTCTTATACCAATAAGTAGTTGGGTGTAATGATAAGATATATTGCACTCTCAATGAGAGAACTCAGGTTCGAACATTAAAAATAACATTATTAGAATAGATAGCCACGAACCCTGAACATAAATTCTATATAAAAAATTATCCTTATATACATATATACATTTAAATTATATGATGACACCTTCTTGCAAATAAATAAATGGGTTTAAATGATAATAAATACATATATCATATGTTTTATTAAATATATATTAAAAAAATTATTTATTAAATTGAAAATAAAAAACTTAAATATTAATTTAACAGCTACTCTTTCCATAAAAGAAATTAAAACCTATCTATTTCTGACCCCAGTATATATATAAGGAAGGTCATTTACTTCTTTACTAAAATGTAATGTATTTTTGTATGTAGATTATATTTTAATCTTTAAATTTAATTCCATTGCATTTGACCAATATATAATTTTAATCTTCAAACTTTATTCTATAATTTAGTAAAAAAATCAATTAACTCAACACGAAGCGTAGTAGAAACCATGATAATTTTGATATAAGTTAAAGGTTAAAAATTTTATTTAATTAGAAAAAACAATTTGATTGAGTTATGATTAAAAATTAATACCTTTTCTAAAATAATAAAAATAAAATAAAATGTTATTTAAAATGAAATTATAAAAGATAATGTGTCATTTGGTTGAAGTATTTACATTGTAATATCCATCTTAAGAGTTAGTTAAAAGGTGTTTTTGTGAAGATTGACTTAAAATGCTAAAAATGTTGTCAATTTTGTTTTTAGTAGAAAAGAACACACATCTTAGGAATTATAAAAGTTACTTTTATCAGCTAATAGAAGTCTTTAGAACGAAATTGGAAGCTATTCAAAAATGACTAGACTTGGAGGATCAGATACTGCTGTCGTAACCATTTTTCGATAAAACGAAAACGGGAATCGACTTGGTTTTGAAAACGAAAATAAAACGGGAGTCGCCACTGATCTTTTATTAGGTGTGATCGGATCACCTTTGTTTTAATAAAGCGTTTTGATTTACTAAAACAATGCTTTTTTGGTCTACGAAAATTCGAGAAAATAGGTTCGGGAGTCGGTTACGTGCGAGGAAGGATTAGCACCCTCGCAACGCCCAAAATCGGTACCAAATTGATTCATTAGTGTCCCCATGTCGAAAATTTGAAAATTTTGAAAGATTTTAAAAGTTTGATCTCTTTTGGAAATATTTTGAATTTTTTTCGAACCGAGTATTATGATTTTCTTGTTCCGAGAGAATAAAATATCACATCCAGTACATAGGACACGATGATTTTAATCCTCGAATCCAAGATCATCACTTAATTCCCGAGTCTCATGCTTTGAAAGATCAAAAAGGATATTCACATGTTTAGCCAAACGGAAGAACCGAAACCCAACACATAGGGTACGATTTTTCCGAATTTCACGAACATGGAATATTGCCTTATTTAAAAGGAACCTTTGCTTTTGGATAAAATTGATAACTGCATTTAAAAATGATACGCATTTGGTAGTTTAGGTTTTAAAGAAATGTTAATTAAAACATGAAATGGATTATATGCGGCGAATAATGATAATGTAACCCAAATTTGGTGCAATGAAATCATAATACCCATAATACGTAACATTGACATCAATAATCTAAGACATTAATATGCATGAATAATAATAATAATGGAACAATAATATAAACAAATAACAATAATGATGATAATAACATGGAAATACAAATAAACAAATACACACAAGAACGATAATTTTAAAAATCAGCATCAATAATCGAAGCCAAACAAATTAAGCATCACATAACAATCGTGAAGCAAATTGAGAGGAATAAAAATGTAAAGCAAACTTTTAAAATGATAATAAGTGTACTCGACACATATGATGTGAAAAGAGAAATTCAACATTTTTTTAGAATAAGCAATATGGACGAAAGTTTGAAATGAGTACTATTCGAATAAAAAGAAAAGAATTAGCATAAATAATATGCAGAATAATATAGATGGGTTTAAAATAAACATTATGTAAAAGAGGTTTTAAAGTAAGTGGTATACAAAAATAAACGGTGAAAGAAATAGATAATGTGTATGAGAATCTGAAATTAATAGCTTATGAAAAAGAGTAAGTAATAAGACAATTGAAAACGAATGAGTTAGGTAGATTAAGGACGAGATTAAAAAAAAGGCTGAAATTCGGAGCCTCAATCGTAAATAACCGAAAAGGGCATTGGGGGGGACCAAGGTATAAAGCGCTTAAAGCCGGAGGGACCGATTTGGGAAATAATCCTTTCGAGGCGGAAAGGCGCGGATCCGGGTCACCCAACGGGTCAACACGCGGACCCTACCTTCTCAGACGATGTCGTTTTGTGTTTTGTTTAAAATCCTTTTTTTTACCAAAAAAACAGTCTGACCCCTTCAATTTTTTAAAAAATTTCAAATTCTCTCTCAAAAAAATTGAAGAGTCAGAGGACTCCTCTCCTCCTCTACAGTTTCATGCCCGATTATCGGGCTTCCTCAATGTTCCGTCACACCACCACTGCCTCTAGTAGCCGACGGTGTATGAAAGCAGGTCAAAGCGCTTCGTTTGCAGCCCCCTTCGAGGGCTGGACGCTCGGGGTTTTGAAACGAAGGGAAAAGACCTTCAGTGGCGCCCCCGGGCTGAGTCCCGTTCACGGAGAAGGCGGACTCCGATGCTGCGACCGAGGGGTTACGGGTAAGCCCCTTCCCCTTCTCGTTCTTTGATTTTCGTTTTTTTTTTTGGGCTTGACAAATGGAAAAGAAATAATAAATCGGCGAAATATAATAAATGAAAACTGGAAATCAACCTTCAAATCTTGTCTTTGATTTCTTTTTGATTTCTTTTTAGTGTTCGTGGTTCAACAAAAACCGCCGAAGGACGAATGCTTACAAACGTTTCTGCTTTGAATATTTTTTTCTTGTTGCTTTTTTGATTTTTCAAGCCTCCTAACCGCGAAAAAAAGGACCCTTTTAACCCATTTTTGGATCCTCTTATAGTTGAGTGCAATGTCTTCCTTTTATTATTCAACTGTTTCTCCCATATTGCTCTGTTCTTCGCTTCGTTTCTGTTGCTTTTGATGTTGTTTGCAGGTGATGGGCGAAGACTGCAGGCGACGAAGGAGGCCGAGGCGCCTGGGGAAATTTCGAACGTCAGGGGCATGGTGCGTAGGAGCGTGCAGGGAGGGGGCCGAGGTGACTGGGGAAGGTCGCTAGTGGGAGCGTGCGTGGAAGCCGAGGGACGCGTGCACGTGTGGAGCCGAAACGACGCCCGGGGCGCGTGGGGAACTGGAGGCGCGCGTGTAGCAAACGCGCAAGGCAGATGTAGAGCCTGCTGGCGGCGCTGGCTTAGGGTTTCTGCAAAACTTTTAATTTTGGGCCATTGGGCTTATGTAAAATGGGTCAATGGGTTAGGTTGTAAATGGGTTTGAGTTATTTGAAAAATGGGCCATTTGGTTTGGGTTTTAAGTTTGGGTTTAATGGACCCTTTTTGTAAATGGACTGGACTTTTATTGGCTTATTATTTTTTAATGGCTTTTGTTTTATTGGTTTATTTTGCTTTGTTTTTGGGCTCTTTATATGGGTATTGGGCCCGGGCAAATTGGTTATGACAACTGCAAGCCTTGCCATATGATCAACAACCGCGTTTTGGGATCTAGGAACATGACGAATGCGCACCTTCCATTCACGATTAATAATACCATGAATCAAACATAGCTCCACCATTCTGCTATTGACAGATCCACCAACCAACAATGATTTTAAAAATGTTGCTAAATTTTTAAAAAGTTTATTTTAGACATGATGTATAAAAAATAAAATGTAAACTAATTAGTTGGCTACTCAATTTTAAGATGCTTTCATTTTGGTCACTTAAAAATAAATTATTTAAATTTCGTCACCACCATTAGAATTTTTTTTTCATTTTAGTCACTCAACCGTAAATTCCATAATGATGATTGACTTAGCATGCCATATATTCTTTTCTTTTTTTTCAATTTTTGACTCACTACTATTCATCTTCTTCTTCACCATAATCTTCTTCCTTAATATCAAATTTCGGAAATTTATAAAAAGCTGTCAAGAAATCAACAGAAGAAACTTTTATTTGACAACTAAAAATCAAATTAGTTAAAATCATATTTACATTGATTCATGCTGAAATTAGACCTTACCAACTCTAAAATAATTCACTGAAAGAATAAAGGAATGAAAAAAGAGAACTTTCATACACTACAAAATAAAACCATCACCTCACAACATGATTATCCCAAGAAACAAATGTCTCTGAGGCTGTAACAGTCCGGTTTCGACTTTAATCGAAATAGTGGTTTCGAGACCACAAATTCGAATCAGAAAAATATTTAAATATTATTATCTGTGTTTATACTCTGTAAATTTATATCTTTGAAATTTTAGTGATTTAATTTTATCGTTTAAGTGTCCGATTTAATAAAAGGACTTAATTGTGTAAAAAGTAAAAGTTGCTAACTATTTGTAAAAGTGCTAAATTGATTTGTTCTTTGAGTGGGAGGTGTTTATGTTGTAATATTACCATGAATTTATATGATGGGCGGTTATGTGTATATATATTATGTTTATATTAAACTAATAAGGTTATTTTAGTAATTATATTAATTAATGTAATATAATAAAACATAATACATAAAAATGCATGCATTTGTTCATCTATATTGTCGAATATTGAAAGATAAAAGAAAAAAAGAAGAACAACAAGGTTCGGCCACTTCTAGGTCTAATTAAGGTATGTAATTTGTTTGGTTTTTTATAATTTTTACATTTTTGAGATCGTTGCTATGAAATGTACAAAATCCATGCTTTAATTTTTGATTTTGATGAATATTTTGAGTTAATTCATTGATGAATTTATGAGCTTTGTGATGTTAGATGATAGATTATGAAAGATATGTTTGGGATTAATATGTTTTGTATTGGAAATTTTGATGATTTTGAGCAATTAGGGTTAAATTGTAAAAATAATAAATTGAGAGACTAAAATGTGAAATAAATGAAATAGATGGAATTGAATGAGCATGGGTAAAATTCGGCTTAAGCATGGGATATTGATATTTTGAATATTTGTGTTTTATGCAATAGGGACTAAATTGCAAAAAGTGTAAAATGTTAGGGGCAAAATAGTAATTTTCTCATTTATGTGTTTTTAGATTAAATTGAATAAAATGGTGTTTAAATAAGTTTAATTTGAATATGTTTAGATCAAGAACCAAAGAAAATGAATTTGGATCGGGGGAAAACAAAAATAATCGAATAGTTATTTATTCCGTCCGTCGATATCTGAGGTAAGTTTATAAGTAATTAGATGCTGTTAATTTTGAATAAATGTGAACTTTATATGCTAAACTGAATTTTATGAATGTATATAAGCAATGGTCGAATGTCTAAGTGTTTGGGAGCAATGTTTACAAGATTGATTTGATCAAGCTACGATGTCCGAAAGTCTCGTATGAACCTTAGGAATAGATAGGATACATATGTCATGACATAGGATTCCGTTATGTGTTATCGTGTAGGACCACGTCTGGGACGTTGGCATCGACTTGTGTTTACGTGTAAGACTTGTCTGGGACAATGGCATCGTTATGTGATTACATGTAAAACCAAGTCAGGGACGTTGGCATTGTACGATATGTTCGACTATCTGAGTATCCTTTTTAATTCCGAATGGTTCAATGGGCAATGAAAAGTTAAGATCGAGTGTAAATTAAGTTAGAAAATGCTCAGGTATGTATTCATACTAAGTTATGAAGTTAAGGTAAATTTAATATTTGAATTGATGATATAAAGTTATGTGAAATATGAATTATGTGATGGCATATTTGAACATATATTTATTCGGCCTATTGATGTGTATGTATTGTGGAAAGTGATGGTTAGCTATACTAATGTTTAATTGAGTATTTGATCAAAGTAGAATTTATACAAAACTTATATGTTTTGACATATGAAATTAAGTTGGAAATGTACATGAGTTGATAATGGCTTATTTCGGTTTGAATAGATTAATTTTTGTTATGATTAAATGTTATCATTGCTTATGACTTACTAAGCTGCGAAAGTTTACCTGTTTATGTTTACTCTTCGGCTCTTCGCTTTATAGATTTTGGAAGTTGGTTACGAGCTCGGGGATTGTCAGAGAAGTCTATCACACTATCGACTCTTTTTGGTATTTTGTTAAGTTTGAATTTGAACTTATGGCATGTATAGTCTACCTAAAATGTTTAATTTTGGGATATGTAATTATGAGCCATGCGAAAATGGCTTATTTCTTTTGGTTAAGCTTAGTTTTTATGCTTTTGATATAATGGCTTGATTATAATGCTAATGGTTGTGTAAATTCGGAATTGGTTTAATCTTATATGGAAAGTAATTTTATGGTATATATGTTGTGGTGTTTGGTCACGTGTTTCGGCAATGAGGTAAATGATGGATGCTTGTTGAGTTATAGTATGTAATATATTGGTTAAGTAATATGCATGTCTTATATGTGTGGTGTCCTTGGTATATGCTTACAATTTAAAGTAATGATATGTATGGCTTAAGATTGTTCATTATGGTAAGCTTGACATATTGGTATGTTTCACATATGTTGATTTTTATGATTTGGCTCAAACGAAGTAAACATGGTTGATGGATATATATTTCGATTGTGGCTTAGTATTGACTTATTTGGAAGGTATGATTTGTATTATTAATTAGTTTACGTTAGTAAGCTTAATAAAAAATATATATATTTGTGATGTTTGTTATATGATTTGGTAAAAGGGTAATGATAAGCATATTGTATATTCGGCCATGATGCTAATTTATTTTAGAAGTGCGTTTATGACATGTTTTATGTGATGGAATGGTATGATTATTGTGTATATATATTTGATGATGAAATTATGACCATTTATATAGTTAGAAATGTTAAGTTAATGTTTATAATCGGCTAGTCATAAGTAAAGTGTACATGCCAACGATATGACCATATGTAGTTGGATTTTTAGATTCGGCTTGTGACGGCTAATAATGATCATGATTTGTAATGGCAAAGTTAGCTTAATATTGAATGGTAAAATTTTTGTGCTACTTTTGAACCTAAATTTGATAGCCGAAATAGGTGAGAAGAGAATTGATTATGCGAGTGCAATTTATGCATGATAATTAGCATGGGAAAGGGGTGTGATATGGTTTGTATTTTGTGCTCTTATAATGGTTCATAGTGATAGACTAAAATGCGTATTATATATGTTGCATTAAAGTTATGTTCGGCCATAAAGTAATGATATTAAGGTTGAATATGTGTTTGGACAATAATTAGTGTGTAATAGTTTGTTTGGTTTTTAATATGTGCATATGCGGAGTTAAGGAAATGATATGTTTGATATTTGTCAAATTAAATAGATATATTTTTGAATGTCTTAATGTATGCACATGGAATTTGTTATGTATTAAAATATGTTATAATTTGATTATTTGAATACTATAGAGGAGATGTATATATGATTCGTATAAATGAGTTTATATTACTTTAAACATGAATAGTAATGAATGACTCTCATAAGCTATGTATTGTTCGGTAATGCCTCGTAACCCTAATCCTGCGACGGATACGGGTTAGGGGTGTTACAAAGGCTGCCTTCTAAATCCAACCATTTCCCTTCATCAAACTCCACCATGCCTTCAACCACCTTAACCTCCAACAAAACAAACAACTCTGCAATCTCCACCACTTCCACAATCGACACCATCCTTCTTTTCTCCAATCCCAAAATCCCTCTCTTGCCTTCCTTCATTTTATATTTCAATCTCTCCCCAGCCTCTTTAACCTTCTCTATCACCTCATCCAACTCCATTGAAGTAATATGCCTCTTTTCCTTCCTATTAACATCATTCCCTCATTCAAAAAGACCTAACAATCCATCACAGTATACACATATATTATGTTAAATCATTAACTCCATGTTTTAACTTCTTCCCACATAACAAACTTCATTGATGCTTGTTTGATGATGCAGCTAAAGCTTTCTTAAGCAATGAAGTTTTCATTAAATTCACTAAACTCACTCTTGTGTTAGGATTTGGATCTAAACCCTATAATGTTATAGCTTTTGTTCGCTTTGATATCCAAGATGGAAACTTAAACGCCTTACAATGAATCTTTTTATGCATACCCACCAAGTTACCATTATCAAAGGGCGAAAGAAAATAGTAAAAATATGATGACGTGATGTGTTAAGTCGCATGTTATTATGAAATTTATTGCTACCTACGGTTGATGTTTATTGAATAAGGCAACAATTAATGGAAGTGTTTGATTACAATAGCCAAACACCCAATGTTTACAAATTAGTTTGCACATTCACACAAATAGTTCCTTAATGAACAAATACAAGTGTTCTCAATATGCTCTCATACATCAACTAGACAAACCTCGTATCATATATCAATTTCTGCTCGCTAACATAGGATCTAAATGGATACAAAGCAATTCGTTGAAAATAACAATTATAATACAACCAACAAAAGCATAATCCTACGAATATATGACCTTCCAAATCAGCATTACAATCCCGACCAATTCTCTGCAGAACAAGGGTTGTCTTGATTCATTTGAATCTAATCCAATATTTACTAGTCATGAATTGGTTTCTATAGATGGACTATAGTATATTCAAAACATCAACACAATTAATTTTTTTTTTTTTGTACAAAATTGTCAACTCAAATATGGCAAGTATCTTTACTACCTTAGTGGCAGGTTGCAGTGAGCACCATCGAGTGCCATTTAGCATAAAATCACACAACTTGCCTTAACAAAGTTAATGATTCAATGGATAAAATGAATTTTTTATCTAACGAAAGTAACAAAATTAAAATGATTTATTTTTTGGGTGACTAAAATGAAAGTACCATAAAAATTGAGAAAGATTAAAGGTCGAATCATAAATAATCCTAGTAGGATGCAATTGAATGTTACGTTATGGGACCTAATATGAAGTTTGGGGGAGTCAATCACTACTAAAGTCTTTGGGAAGTGATGGGAGAAGATGTGAGATAATAGTGGATAAATTTCCTTTGGAATATGCAATGACCATGGGATCTTTGGGTCAGACGAAATTTCTTTAGGGCAAGCCTTCTCTTGGCTTGTTGTTTTGATTTGTTTTTTTTTTTTTTTAAGTGAATTGTTTATGGGCATTTGTTCTTTTTGGTGATATATAACGTGAATGTAATGGTGAATGAAAGATTAATTTTTTTTATTTATTTTGTGATTGTTGTTACTAATAATATTTTATTTTTAAATTTGAGATGTGCCCTATCACTGTATTTACAACATATTTGGTTGGGGGAATCGAATAGCTATTCCACTCTTATTCAATAATGAACTATGTGATTTATTAGTTTAGGTGGAAGAATAACTCATTTAATAGGGTGAATATTTCTTTTTTTCTTCTACTAGCAATTATTTGGTGATACTTATTCCGTGCAAATTTGAATATCAAATAAAAAATATACATGTTTGCCCTTAAAAGTATTTATATGAATAAATAAATAACATATCATATAATATTAACTAAAATTTAAAATATATTATATTAAATATAATTTCATAATTTCAATAATAAAAATTATCACTTAAATATAAAGATTAAGTCGAGTTGCGAATCAATTTAGAAAACAAGATAAAACTGGGCTTGTTTTCAGGTTGACCCAATTAGAGGTGTCCATGGGCTGGGACAGGTTGGGTTCAAGACCGACCTTAACAAAATTTTAAGCCTGCTTGATAGGGTTGTACCTGGTCAAAAAATGGACCTAAAATTTTGTCCAAACCTGCTCCAGATAAAAATGCTTAAACCGGCCCATCAGTATTACAATTTTTTATATAAAATAATTAAATACACAATACATAAAAAAACACTAAAAACATTAAAATAAATGTTTCCAAACAAATTGAAAATAAACTAAAAAAAGTCATTATACTTAAATAATACTAAGATATGTACAACTTAACAAGTAAATGTCTCTAAAATAATAGCAAATTTAATACTAAAAGAAGAGTTATCAATATCCAGACTATAACAATAAAATAGTAGCAACATAATAGTGAAATGGCAGCAAAATAGTGCGAAAACAATAATAATTTTTTTCCCTTTTTCCAAATTCGGGTCCGGCCGGCCTGGGCCAAAAAAATTTACACAAGGCCCGACCCGTTTTCTAAATGGTCCTTTTTTTTTTTGCCCAAGCCCACTTTTGGTGCCTATATTTTTGCCCAAACACTCTCACTTTTCGAGTGGGCCTTTGAGCAGGGCCGAATTGTCTAACCCATGTACACGTCTAAACCCAACCTAACCTATTAGAATATTTCACTGTTCAAATATTAATATTTTTATATTATTTTTATATATTTATAATTAAACTTGAATTTTAATCTATTTTTAATATTTAAATCGATTTTGGGTCGAGCTGAGCCATCTTGAGAAACAAAAATCTTCTTTCAAGCTCGATTCAAGTCGAGTTGAGCCTACTATAGCATACGGATAGCTCGATTCATGGACAAGTTTACTTATATATATAAATATATTATAATAATTTTTTTGTTTAATGAAACTACAATATTATTACATTTAAATCTATTATTAAATATTAAATATTAAATAAAAATATAAATTATGAATATATAATAATTTAATTTTAAATAATTATTATTTTGATAACCTTTCAAATTATTTTAATATAATTATACAAATACTGTAATAAATTAGGTTAGAAAATTTTAACATGATTTATGATAATAAGCTAATGAGGGTGTTTAGTAAACAAAGTTTTGAGTCTTTTTTAGCTGATTTGGGCACAAATGGAGGATTGAGTAGTCAAACCCTTTAATTGTAGTGTTTGGTGAATGAGGTTTGGAAGAACTTGTTGAGCTAAAACCTCCAAAACAAAACACATTGGGATTTGACAGCTGATTGGGAACTAGATATATGGAATGACATATTTGATTGTGCTTACTCAAAAATTACCCGATTTACCACATACTCTCAAACCTAATATGGGTGTCAATATTTTAGTAGCTTTCATTCTCTCATTCTAAAAAAAAAAAAAAAAAAAAAAAAAAAAAAACTCTACAGTGAATCAATAAAAATCAACATTGCCTCAAGAAATTTTCAATCGAGCCTATTCATCATTGAATATTTATGTATTATTAATTTATTTTCAATTTACTTGTGTAAAATGATTTCTTACGCAACTTTGTATTAATTGAAATATGTTACTAGACAAATTTATTCAAAGTGTGACATAATTATCACTAATTACATACTAAGAACATGACATAATTATCACTAATTACATATTAAGTACATGACATAATTATCAATAAGAATATAGTTTACAATTATATTGATACACCATTACTATTTATCAATTTCCACAAGTTAATATTTGCAAATAAGGAACTTAAATTTTTATTTAAAATTTTAAAAATATTCACTAATTAATTTCCATAATGGATGTTTTAATTCATTGGTAATAGTGTTTTATTTCAATAATATCACCCAATAAAGACTAAAGTATTATAAACAAATAAATACTTAAAAATAAAATGTGTCATACCCTTATTTGTCATTTTACATGTATCAACTTTCAGCTATCAACTAAGTTTTAGCAAACACTTTTAGATAAACAGTTAATAGAATGAGTTGGTCAAATTAGTTAATAGAATCGGTTGGTCAAACCAGTCATTGCAATCAACAATTAATTATTAGCCAATTGTCAAACAAGGACAATATTTTTAATGAATATAATTTATTTAATTTTCATAATATTTATAAGTGGTTGGAAACCGCTTCTTTTATTTAGGAATGGACCAGCGTTAACATACCTTTTCTTTGCGAATGATCTGTTCCTTTTTGGGGAGGCTGAAA
Source organism: Gossypium bickii (assembly GCA_025503065.1). Lineage (NCBI taxonomy): Eukaryota > Viridiplantae > Streptophyta > Magnoliopsida > Malvales > Malvaceae > Gossypium > Gossypium bickii. Next base: position 113,195,567 of record CP106717.1, on the reverse strand, counting down.
GGAGGCAAGCTTGCTTAATCAACGATATCTTGATTATTTTTGCCATTTTTTGAAGCAAAAAGTCAATAGAAGTAAGTCCCAATTTTTCTCAACTCCTAATGTTCCTGTTGAGATTGTGAATGATATTTGCAATACAATCGGTTTTGAACATGTAGATAATTTGGGTATGTATTTGGGTATGCCATTGTTTCATGGGAGAGTTAGAAATCAGAACTTTGAGTTTGTAGTGGATAAAGTTCAAAGGAAGCTCAATGGATGGGATGCGAATAAGCTTTCTCTTGCAAGTAGGATTACTTTAGCTAAATCTGTTTTGTTAGCTATACCTAATTATTTTATGGGCACCGTTCACTTGCTTATTTCCATATGTTGAGAAATTGAAAAGCACGCTCAGAACTTTATTTGGGATCTTATTCGTTAGAACGTAAACCGACGCTTTTAGTTTTGGAAGATTGTTGTCGGCCTGTTGAGAAAGGGGGCCTTGAATTGCGAAATTTAATTGATCAGGATAAATTTTTTATCCTCAAACTCGACTACCAATTGTTGACTAATATAGAGGTGTTTTGGGTTTGCATTCTGCGGAAAAAAGTATAGGATGGATGAGATTCTACCGATGTCTATTACTCAGACCAATTGCTCTTTTGTTTGGAGGTCCTTGTCGAAGGTTTGGCTTGAGGTTCTAAATAATGTCATACGGGCTATTAGAAATGGTAGAACGATTAATTTTTGGAATGACATTTGTCTAAGACTGCATAGACCACTTAGAGATAATTTTTGGAATGACATTTGTCTAAGACTGCATAGACCACTTAAAGATTTCTATATTGGTACAGGACAACCAGTCGATACATTATGTGTTTGTGATGTTGTGGACGATGCATTAGATTTGGATTGGGTGCGGTTGAGGAGATGGCTCCCTCGTTCGATTTTGACTTATATTGCAGTGATGATTCCTCTATCATCATTAAGCATGCCAGATCAGTTGATTTGGAAGTGGAGGGCAAGTGATAAGTTTTCATCCAAGGAAATGTTTAAGAATCTATACCAAGTTGATTCTACTGACTCGTCTACTCAATGGAATATAGTTTGGAAGGCCAAGATGCCCCAATGAGTAAGGTTTTTTTGTGGCTCCTTTGGCATAATAGGATCCTGACTAATGGGGAAATATTGAGAAGACATATGACTACTGATATTCATTTTCTGCGATGTGGATGTGGTGTTGAGACGAGTCTCCATGTGGTGAGGGATTGCTCATTTCCACGTGCAATTTGGATGACGCTAGTACCACGTTAGAGCCATGTACTTTTCTTTTCTCATTCTCTTGAGGATTGGCTGAAATGGAATTTAGAAAATGTTACTTCTTGCTTTGATGATGGGATCCCTTGGAATTCTTTCTTCTTTATTATGTTTTGGCTATTGTGGAAGAATCGGAATTTGTTTGTTTTTTTCGAATGGTCACAGTTGTGTGCTTGTGGATAAAGGTACAAGTTGGACGCGGAGTGTTTTATCTTCGGAACTCGGGCTGTCTTTTTCTCATCCAAGGGAAATAGCTTCTCATTTGTTGCGTCTTGAGGAGGGTTACGTTAAACTTAATACTGACGGTTGTATTCTCACTAAGGAATTGTGCCTCTGTTGGAGGTGTTATTAGAGATGCTAATGGGGACTGGCGATGTGGTTTTACAATGACAATTAGAGAGGGAACTATATTTCAGGTGGAAGCAAGGGCGATGCTTGAAGGGCTTCGCTTGGCATAGGATAAAGGGTTTCAAAAGTTAGAGTTGAAGTGTGACAATGTTTTGTTGGTTAAGACCATTCTTGTTGGAGGTGTCGCGAATAGCAGGATGACAAAACTAACGTTGTTACATAGTATGCTTACAATGGTAGATCAGTTGACAAAATTTGTAAGTCCAGAGTTGCTAATATTTAATTTGATGGAGGATCCCCCGCCGTCGATTAATGAGCTGCTTATGGTGGAGTCTAATCTGTCTGGTTTGAATTAGAGTCCACTTTTGTTTCGCTATTGTTGTTTTTTATTTACTAAAAAGAATATTAAGTAAAATATTAAATTTTTTTATTAAAGGGTAAAATTATCATTTTCTATCAATTTCTTAAATCATTTTATCCAACCAAATAATGTAATAGTATTACTCATCTATTCAATTCAATCAACAAAATTATGTAATTCCTATTACTTATTTATTCCATTATTACCGCATAACTATGCTCTATTTCTTTCAACCAATTATATTAAGGTAAACTTTTTTCTTTAATCTCTTAACATTGATGATATTAGTGGAGTGTAGGAATTTTCTAGTTTAATGTTGTTGGATCGAGTTTAATTAGTTCAACTACTTATATTATAATTTTTTTAATATATATTTTTTGATTTTTGGATTACTTTATTATTTTTATTCAAATTTCATAACGGTTAAATTTAATATTTTTTAAATCATATCGATGGTTGAATCATTTAGATAATTAGTTTGATTAAAAACTTAAAAGAATAAAAAATTTAAAAAATTCTGATTTAATCGATTCAATTGATTCCTAATTTAATCGGTTCAAAAATACCTTTTGAATCGATACCTCAAATTTTTAACCCAATCAATTTAGGGTAATTTACCAGAAAATACCATTTTTTTATTCTAAATTTACAGAATTGGACCTATTCATCAATTATTTACCGGAATGGGCCATTTCCCCTGAAAACGCGTCCACGTCAGTGCGATTTCAGGGGATGCAGCATGAAAACACGTCCCCCTCAGGGACGTGTTTTGCCCGCTTCCAAAGGTAAAAAAAAAAAAACTAAAAACCCCCCACCCTTTCATTTCTTTCACACAAAGGTCCTTACTCATTTTTCTCTCAATTATCTCTCAACTTTCTCTCAAATTCCTCTCAAATTTCACAATAGCCCTTTAATTTTTACAAAAAAGCCCTGTTTAAAATTTTTTGAAAGATTTTTTTTGTTAAATTTAAAAATATTCGATCGTATTAGCAATGGCCGAAGAATTAATTCATCTCGACAATAAACACATCTCCGTCGATCAAATGACAATGATAAGTTTTAATTTTAATTTTTCAATACTATTTAATATTTTTTAGGTTTATGCAATTTTAATTAATTTTTATTTTATAATTTTTTAAACAATCTGTAGATCGGGTGTTGCAATGCTATATTCGCAATATGTCTGGTCCGCCATCATCGTTGATCTAGAATTACCTGCGAGAAGCGAGTTTTTGGCACGTGGCCACGATAGGCCGGGAGTGCAAGTTGGTCCCGAAGCTAATCAATGCGTTGATAGAGATGTGGAGACCCGAGACACACACTTTCCATCTTCCATGCGGAGAGTGTACTATCACTCTAGAAGACGTGCATTTACAATTAGGATTGCCTGTGGATGGGTACGTAGTCACCGGATCAGCAACTTCTTGTGATTGGGGAGCTGTATGCTATGAGCTTTTGGGTGCTATTCCGGATAACATTTACAGAGGTCGGATCGAGATGGGCTGGTTACGAGACACATTCCCGGAGCCGGATGATGATTCGACTAAAATAGAAAGAATACGGTATGCTCGGACATACATTATTGAGATGATTAGAGGCTATCTGATGCCAAACTTGTCATGAAACCTCGTACATCTGAGATTGCTGCTGAAACTCGTTGATTTTAGAGCAGTCGGTGAATTGAGTTAGGGGTCTGCCATGCTAGCAAAATTGTATCGGGAGATGTGCGGGGTGATGTTGCCAAATAAAGCGAAAATCGAAGGTTGCCTATCACTACTGCAATCATGGGCACGATTTCGCTTTCCATTTTTACGTCCTCGAGTGGACCACCCATATACATTTCCACTCATAACGAGGTAAATTTAATATTAGATTTTACAATTATTACGTAGATTTAAAATATAATTTGTATGCTAAAAATTTATTTAATTAGGTGGAACCATTCGGCGAGTTATGTTGGAATACCTACCTCGCTTGAAGATATACGACTTCTATTAGAGCAACGGTCGGAAGCACAAATAAGTATTAAATAAAATATATTTTCGTAATAAAATAGTCGTTTCGTATTTCGTATTTCGTATTTAGTATTTAGTATATAACTGATATTTTTATCATGTTAATATAGTTTGAATGGACACCATACGAGGATCCGTCAATTCGAGCAGTAATTCCGGAATAGTTTTTTCAAAATCCGAACATTTGGCATATGAAGGTGCCATTGGTCAACTATGCCACCGTGGAGATGCACCAGTCAGATCGGGTTCTGCGTCAATTTGGATTCCAACAAACGATTCCCGTAGCATCTGAGGTGCTCGATGATGAGCACAAAGTCGACTTACGGCAGTTGCATACGGATTGGCCAGGATTTTGGTCAGCATAAATCGAATTGTGGGAAAACCGGTATGATTATATACCTACTTGGGAGCCGATCATCGTTCCTAAGTTAGCGTGCATGCCGGAATACATGCCATGGTTTAGGATCCATGGCAAGCAGTATTTACTGTCAGAAGAGGAGAGGCGACGACAACTTCGTGAACAAAGGGAACGACGGGGCTATTTAAATCCAAGGAGAAGGGATGATGGGACGGGCCTATCAACAGCGCCAACACAATCACCAGGCCCATCAACAGCGCCCACACAGTCACTGAACCCAACATTTCAACTGACGACACCCACATCACATCCTTTTCCGGTTATGCCAGGTGCGTATCCTAGCCCTTATATGTATCCTAACCCTTATATGTTTCCTTTTCCCAGTCTAATGGCAGGTTAGAATGCATGGCCCGGTTGGGTCCATTCTTGACTACTTTGACTGGCCAGCCGATCTGTAGGCCGCCGTCGCATGAGGGATTGCACGAGGCACCGTCGGGGAGCTCTTCTTTTTACTAATCTCCTTCGCCTTATGGGATTCAGACACCTCCGCCATGGATGATGCAAACACCTCCACAGTCAATATTTTATCAAGGTGGGTCATGCTCCTAACACCCACAACCAGATGGTGGGTCATTTTCTCAACACCCACAACCAAACCCCCTGTCGGAGGAACCAGAATCCCCGCCTGAGCAACCACAACCCCCGCCGGAAGCTAGAACAAGGAGGAATCCAGCGCGTAATCGTCGACCACCCCCACGTGGCACTGATTCCGACCGACACCAACATTGATTTTTTTAAATATATTTGTATAAACTTTTTTTATATTGTTTCTTTTAATAAATTAAATGTTGTTTTTAATATTTCAATTGTAATTTAATTTTTTTATTTGTAAAAAAATAAAAGTTGTTTTTTTATTTTTATTGTAATTTAATTTTTTTATTTTTTATAAAATGAAAATCATTTTTAATATCCTAATTGTAATTTAATTTTTATATTTTTAATAAAATAAAAGTTGTTTTTTATTTTTTATTGTAATTTTTTTATAAAATAAATGTTGTTTTTAATATTTCAATTTAAATTTAATTTTTATATTTTTAATAAAATAAAAGTTGTTTTTTTATTTTTTATTGTAGTTTAATTTTTTTATTTTTTATAAAATGGAAGTTGTTTTTAATATCCTAATTGTAATTTAATTTTTATATTTTTAATAAAATAAAAGTTTTTTTTTTATTTTTTCATTGTAATTTTTTTATAAAATAAATATTGTCTTTAATATTTCAATTGTAATTTATTTTTTTATATTTTTAATAAAATAAAAGTTTTTTTATTTTTTTATTGTAATTTATTTTTTATAAAATAAATGTTATTTTTAATATTTCAATTGTAATTTAATTTTTATATTTTTAAGGAAATAAAAGTTGTTTTATTTTTAATAAAATAAAAAATACATGCTTTTACTTCTATCATGTCTTTAAATACAATAGTCCAACACTAGTCCTATTGGGTAACAAAACTTTGAAACGGCGAACATCATTGGAATCTTCATCGTCAAAAGCCAAACGCCTCTTTACACCCTTAAAATGGTCCTTGTTTTCCATGATCTTCGTTTAAGCAGACAAACAATGTTGTTATATATATATAAAATGAAGAAAATAGTCTTGTTTTCCTCCTAATTGTAAATAAAATAATCATTTAACAAGAAAGATAATTTTGAAGAATAATGATGATGGTGATATTTTAGATTAATTGAATAACTTTTTTTCTTATTTTGCAACTTAGTCCTTCTACAAAAGTTCACCATTTCCATCAAGAAATTAAAAAAAAATTCATAGCCACCAAGAGACAAAAATGATAATGAGACTATCAACTATTCCGATTTGGACACGAGCGAGATGTATGGCCTGGGTTCCTACACCATCCGCATAACTTCTGTTGGTTGGCTGTTTCTCGGATATCCATATTGTTGCGTATTCTAGTCGAGCAATGTCGACCCTTTGGTTTTCGACGCAGTTTTCTATTCGGTAACAGCTTAAACGGAGCAAGCGATACAGACAGCCACTTACGTTCATCTGGGATTGGTGGGAATACGTGTCTCCACACGTTGTACATGTATTCTATTTTATAAACTTCGTCGACATAGGTCATGTGATCCAGACGGAGATTCTGACAAACCACAATTACATGAGCGCATGGATTGTAAAGTGCGTCAAATATCCCACAGTCGCAGGTCCTATTTCTCAAGTGTACACGATATTGTCCGCCAACAATACCTTGGTTCGGTCTGTTAAACTCCTTCACACGAAACCATAGGTTGTAGCGATCGTGACACACTGTGTGCATGGTGTTGGCCCGTACCTTCGCCTTGTTAATTTCTTGCAATACCTTCGCGCACCATACATGACCTTCCTGCATTTGGCCTTTATAACTCGCTGCTCGTTTTGAAAATAGTTCTGTTAAACGAAAATATGTCTCTCACACAACCGATGTTATCGGCAAATGACGCGTTCTTTTTAGAACAAAATTTATGCATTCAGCCAGGTCTGAGGTTATATGACCATATCGTAGGCTGCCGTCGTATGCTTGTGTCCACTGTTCGAAAGGTATGATGCATAGGTAATTTGCACCTTCTTCGTTAACTGAGCGCAAACTCGCCAACATCTCGTGAAAACGGTACTTATTGATTTCGTACCCTGCCAATATAAGTTGATAGCGAATATTACATACCAGGCTTCAATTAAGAATAAATTGAATATTATAAATGAAATTATATCAATATATATTACTTACCCACGTTGGTCACTTGCCGTCGTTCACTTGTAGATCGATGTTGCCTGTGGTAGTTGGACGCAACATGCCTTAGGCAATATCGATGGTGTGTGCGATGCCATAAGCTTCCATGTCGCTCTATTGTGGCTAGTATTCTAGGGCCCCGATCCGATATAACACATATATCAGGTTGGGGGCAGACATGCCTCATTAACCTAGATAGAAAGAAATCCAGTCATCAGCTGACTCCCCCGGTGTTATTGCAAACGCAATTGGAAGGATTCTCCCACTGCCATCCTGTGGTACAGCAAGCAATAGCCGATGCGTATATCTACCATACATAAAGGTACCGTCAATTTGTACCAATGGCTTGCAGTATAGAAATGCATCTCAGCATTGCTTAAATGTCCAGAACAGACGCTTAAACACTTGGCATCCACAGAGCAATCGATCGTTGTAGTACGCAGGTTCCGATTCAAGGTCTGTTATGCTGCCTAGGACGTATCTCTCCAGCACCTGACACCACAGCCACACTTTATTATATGAAGCGTTCCACCAATCATGCAACTTTTCCAACGCCTTCTGCTTAGCTATCCAAGTCTTCTGGTAAGAGGGCGTGCACCCCAATTGGCTACAAATGTTGGCAATTAAGGCCGGCACTGAAGTCTTGGGATCCGCCTTCACCGTCAGTATTATTAAGTTAGCGAACATATCTGAATCCATCTTGAGATGATCTTGTGAAACACCTGTCAACGAAGTACGTTAAATAATGCAATATTACGTAATATCAGTATTATTTAAAAACCTTGAACATATAATGATACAGTACCGGCAAGACATGTATGTGAACCTTTGTACTTTTTAATCTTCACAAGCCTGTCATTTTCCTTAATGAGGCCATGATTTTCTATGAACATGTACCGTCTTGCACTGCACACTTAGCCTCATACTTATCATGTTTGGCTTTAACCACGTTGTAGTTAACCCCGTTCTTGATGCTATATTGTTTCAATGCACCAAGAAAACTATCCTTGTTGGAAAACTCTTTACCAACTTCTAATTCACCCGAATCCAGCGACGAACTGCTACGGTCACGCCTTCTGTGCGATAGTTCAGAAAATTCCAATGCATCGTCTTGAGATAGATCGACATTATGCATATAGGCTAGAGGCGAGTGCGCCCTGAATCACGGATCTTCTTCTTCATCTGAACCCCCTTTGATATCTTCAGTTATGGTTGGAACAGGCTCCGGTTCAGAAAATAATGCAACTTCTGCACCATTGGGGCCGGGCTCTCGAGGTGGATCCACATCGAACTCATCATCCGACCCACCATCATCTACAACGAACGAGGTCCCCTCGCTGGTGGATGTCGTGGGGAGTACATTATCCCTTCTTAAATAACTTTCGTAACGTCTCCAATCATATGTAGATTACCAACCAATAGAATTTGATGACGTTCCCCAATACATATTTCTAGCATCGAACGTCAAAGAAAAGATATGCATGTCCCATCCACCAATCGAGTGTCGTGTAGGGGTTATTTTTTCCATACTACCACCAAACATAGGTGCTTCCGTATTCTGCCTCTCACTAACAGAGTGTCGGCTTGGGGTGGAGTATTCCCCTCGAACAGCGGTAAATGTTGAAGTCGAAGGAAGATCACTTAGCGATGAAAATTGTACATATACCTCAAGATAGGGTGATCCACTGGCAAGATGAGTCTCCACCATTGCCTCCAAGCTCTGAGCACCTTTGATGTCGAATGAGTCATATCTCACGGGATCAACTGAAGCACAAAATCTATACTTAATAGACTGAACTTTCATTGGCGTTGTTCCGAAGATTTTACACCTGATTCTTTTGCGAAGTTCTGTCAAATCTATATTCTGGTTAAAAACCAGTCGCGTTGTGTTCTCCGATAAAAAAATAACACCGTTTTCGGTGTCACAAACTTCACCATCATAGTAAATAACAGCACTAATACGTTCACTCATCTTCAGTTGCTATTTTACTTTTGCCTCAATTTCTATTATGCAACCTGAGAATGAAATTTGACTCATTTATAGTCTAAGGACAAATAGGAACTACTGTAGCAAAAGAGCGTCCACGTGGGAGCTTTTTTCAGTACTCTTGCTGACAGTGCATCCTGCTTGAAGCGTTTTGGTCACTATTTGTTCAGCAACAACTTCTCTAAATTATTTTACCAGAGACTACTGTAGCAAAAGAGCGTCCACGTGGGAGTTTTTTTCAGTACTATTGCTGACAATGCATCCTGCTTGAAGCGTTTTGCTCACTATTTGTTCAGAAACGTCTTCTCAAAATTATTTTGCCAGAGACTACTGTAGCAAAAGAGCGTCCACGTGGGAGCTTTTTTCAGTACTCTTGCTGACAGTGCATCCTGCTTGAAGCGTTTTGGTTACTATTTGTTCAGAAACAACTTCTCTAAATTATTTTACCGGATACTATTGTAAAGAAAAAAACAAACAATTTTTATATTGCTGATATATTTTTTTCTAACCCCCTAAACCCTAAACCCTAAAACCCTAGTCCTAAAACCCCCAAACCCTAACTCTAACCCTAAAAATAACTGAAAAATCTATTGTAAGGTGGAGGGCAAAACGCAACGCGTCCTTGAGGGAGCGTTTTTGCCACATCAACAAAGTGCGCACTCAAGGATGCGATTTGTGCTCATGTGGCATAAAACGCTCCCTCGGAGACGTATTTTCCTGCTGCATCTCCTGAAGTCGTGCTGATGTGGACGCGTTTTTAGGAGAAATAGCCCATTCTGGTAAATAATTGATGAATAGGTCCAATTCCGTAAATTTAGGGCCAGTTTGGATGGGCGGTGTGTTTACCTCCGGTGAGATTAAAAACAGCGGTGGCGGTGAGATTAGTTACTGTAGCGGTGAGATTGGACACTGTAGCAGTGAGATTAGAAATAGCGGTGGAGTGTGTGTTTGGATTCAAGCGCAATCAGAATAGCGGTGAGGTGAAAATAAAAATGACTATTAAGGACATCATATTAGAATTGGTATATAATAGAAGTTTTAAATTATTTTACTTATATAAAATTATTAAAATATGTGAATTTATAAATTTATTTAATAAAATATTAAAATGTATCTTCCAATATTTGATTATAAATATTTTAATGAATTATATAATCAATTTAAATTATTTATTAGATAAAATGAAAATTATTTTTAATTTTTTATAGTTAAATATTCTTTTATAACAAAGATAAATATTATTTTCCCAAATATCAAATCTTAACAAAAAAAAAGTTCATATTGCATACATGAAGTAACACTCTTCAAAATCTTACAACATTAGTTTTAATCCTCGTTGCGGTTCAATCATCAATAACACCAAAGACAGAATAGTTGTGTTTGATGACTCATGATCCTTAGATTTGTAGGAAAAGTGGAGAAAGCATCACTCTGGAATTTCAAAAACAATAACTACATATTCTGTATTAATGGCATCCAAGACATAAATAAAAACATGGCAGAAATACAAAACATCCTGGCTCATTTGTTGTGTGTTGTGGTGTGGTTGAAAAGAACTGAGGTATCTGAACTCACAACAAATTTGATAACTTGGGGTGGGTACATTTTAGTGTTTAAATCAAACAGGAGATTATTTGGAATCATGAAGAACTACAAGGAAAAATAGAAATAGGAGAACTACAAGTAAACATGAGAACTACAAGTAAAAGCCACCTTAACATCTTTGCTCCTTTATAGACAAGGTTGAAGGCAAGAGTTTTGCATTATGGATAAAGCAATCGCAAATTACTATCACCAGTAATAACAATTAATGCCCTCTTCCTAGAACCATTTGGCATGGAGTGTCATTTGTGAGGACGAGAGATGCGACTCTCCGCAATCTCCCATTAATGTAAAAGCGCACAAAATCGGAAGAAAACGACAAGAAAAGAAAAAAGAAATGTTTACGCATCTCAGTAACAACTAGGAAATAAAATTAGTATCCATCTATCAAGTATAGTTGAAAGTATACTTGATAGAAACCTTAGGCGTAAGGCTACGTGTAATGTCTCCATTTGAAAAGAAGAAAAACAAGCAGAGTGATATGCAAATTGAAGCCTTTGTTGCCTCAAACAACATTTTTCCTGCTCTATCGATGTTAAATTTAACTTGTCTTTACCCCCTTTTTTTTTTTTTTTCTCTTATGCCTTGAGAGATTGGTCATTGGTGATGTACACAATATAACCTCAAAGTTTCATACACAAACTTGCCTAATTCCTCTTTGCTCTCTTTTTTTCTTTTGGTTCCTTCGTTTGGTGTTGCTCATTCTCAAATATTCTAAACAATCAACCACTTTTCAAACTAAAAGCAGAAAAGATAACTTGTAGTTATCTGAGGATGGATTCTCAAAAGAAAAAGAAGGGGATGATGGTCCGAATCGCCTTGTATTTGTAGAATTTACATAGAAATCTTTGTTTGTCTAGCCCCAATTCATTCGTATTCAATGTCAGTCCAATAAAATGTTTTAAGTTACACACAAAATAGATAACAAATGTAAGAGCCTATTAACCATGAGATCATGTTTAGAAACCAAGGCAACTAAACAGACCAAATAAATACAAGTCCATTTCTCATTCCCAAAACTATATCAAACAATTCAAACATTATGGCAAGATGTTAAAGCAATATATGAAGCTACAAATCAAGATGCGACTCTCAAACCAATCATGTCCTTGTGTTAGTAATTGATCTGATTTTAAAGGCATACCTCATATCCAACATGTATCCAGTTGTTTTGAGTGTGTTCAATCTCTGCGGACACTTTAGGAACTTCTGAAGGTAAATCAGTGTTCCCAGGACCAAGAGCTTCATTGAGTAGACAAGTCAATGGAAAAATAATCAATGTCTTTTCATTAAGAACAAGTAAAGGAGAGATCTTTGTTAGTCTCTGCATATACCTATAAACAGAAAACAAATCAAGTTATTAAAAACAAATGGGAATTGAAAGCTCTAGTAAAGCTACATGATGATACAACTTTTAAGGAAAAAATCATCACGATAATGAAATTGGGATGATGAGTGTTGCTCTAATAGATAATGAAATAGAAGTGAAGCAACAAAAGAAATTAAAAACCACATTTGGATGCAAATTTTTCTTATTTCTTACTGATAACGAGAATATGGCGAGTTTCAAAACTTTCACAAAACCATTAAAAGAAACACTAAATTAGACATGGGTATTTTCCTAACAACCAAACAAATGAATTTTGAGTGAGGGAAGAATACAAAACGCATAAAAGAGAGTTTGTTTTTAGCCTCCTTTTAACAATTACCTTGAACAAAAATAATTTCTTTCAATAAAACTCACAAAAAAAAATGAGCGATGGGTAATTTCCTTAATCCAAAAAAGTTAAATTTTAAGAGAAAAGAGAAACTCAAATAAAAAGGTGCGTGTAGTTTCTAAACTGTTTAAGAATGGTGGAAGGAAAGGCATTAGAGTTGAAAATATAAACCCGAAACATAGTATAAAACCCTTTTCTTCATCAACTTGATTTCCACTTTGAAATCCTTCAACTAAATGTAATCATCTTCTCCTATTATCGATTATTCTCACCCATGACTTTCACCCTTTTTGCTTCAACAAAAGAAAAACCGGAAAAACGAACCCAAAACTGAAAACCCCAGGAAATTTTTATGAGTCACTTCAAAAGCCAATGATTTGGGTTAAGCAGAAACTAAAGAATTTGAATTGAAACTAAAGATGAAAAATAGAAGATGTAGGAGGAAAAGTACCTGGATGGAGAAAAAGGAAGAAAGGCGTAATTAAGCTACAAATTCCATGGAGATGTTCAAAAAGGGGTATTTTTGTCTGTGAAAAATAACTACTGCCCCAATTGCCTTCAATCTTCTTTGAATTCTCTAGTTCGGTTCAAAGACATCGATGAGTTTGAAATTAATTTTATTTGCATTGAAATCTTTAAACAAACAATGATGCGGTGAGATTGGTAGCCTAATCTCACCACACTGGAGGAAAACGGTGAACCAAAGGAAGCCTTAGAAAAAAAAGGGTATTTTCTAATAAATTACCCATCAACTTACCCTATTAAATCCACCCGTGTGGATTCACCTTGCTAGTTGCAACAAACCCAATTACACGACCGGGCGGCAAATTTTAAAAATATTCAAAAATTAGAAAAGCCAACTAACCGTAGTTAAAACGATAGTTAAACAAACCAATAACATTATGCCACGTCATCATTTAGGGCTGTCTTGACCTAATCTTAATCACAACAGTTACAACATCACCCTCAAATACCTATATTTGTCCCCCCATTCTCCGCCTATAAATATCCCCCTTCACCGCTATCCAAATACTCAAATTTGAATTTATCTTAGAAGGTGTCTTAATAAACGCCTTCTTTCTTCTTCTTCTTCTTCCTTTCTTTGCTTATTAGAATTTTTCTTAAGCGAAAATGAGAGAGTGCATTTCGATCCACATCGGTCAGGCCGGTATCCAGGTCGGAAACGCTTGCTGGGAGCTTTACTGTCTCGAGCATGGAATCCAGGTATTTTTCCCGTTTTCTTTATGATTTTACGTTTGTTAATGTTACCTTTCGTTTTGTTCACATCTGTGTTTTATGCTTCTTCGTTTCAGCGTTTGTAGCTTAGTTATGTTCAGATCTGTGTTTTACCTCTGAATCTAATGATGCATTTGTTTTTATCTATGCGTTTATGTGGTTTTATTGGATTTGTTAAGTTTTAAAGCTAGATCTGAGGTTTTTAGGTCTCTTTTGTTCATGTTTAATCAGATCTGGTCAATCGTTGTTTGAATCTTTAAGGTGTCGGTTTTTCTTGCTCCGGATCCGGTTAATCTTTGTTTGTGTTTTTAAATTTGTCGGTTTTTCCTATCAGGTTTGATTGGTATTCTGTTTTTTAGCTTTAAATCCATGAGGGATGTATCTGTTTATTGCTGTTAGGCTTTGAAAGCTGATTTTCTTATGAACGGTTTTGTTTCTGTTAACAGCCTGATGGTCAGATGCCAAGTGACAAAACTGTCGGAGGAGGTGATGATGCTTTTAACACCTTTTTCAGTGAAACTGGTGCTGGGAAGCACGTCCCTCGTGCCGTCTTCGTGGATCTTGAACCCACTGTTATTGATGAAGTGAGAACTGGTGCTTACCGCCAGCTCTTCCACCCAGAACAACTCATCAGCGGCAAGGAAGACGCAGCTAACAACTTTGCCCGTGGTCACTATACCATTGGCAAGGAGATTGTTGACCTCTGTTTGGACCGCATCAGGAAACTTGCTGATAACTGCACTGGTCTTCAAGGATTCCTTGTTTTCAACGCTGTTGGTGGAGGTACCGGATCCGGTCTTGGTTCTCTCCTTTTGGAGCGTTTGTCTGTCGATTATGGCAAGAAATCCAAGTTGGGTTTCACTGTCTACCCATCTCCTCAGGTCTCCACTTCTGTTGTTGAGCCTTACAACAGTGTTCTCTCAACTCACTCCCTTTTGGAGCACACTGATGTGGCTGTTCTCCTTGACAATGAAGCTATCTACGACATTTGCAGGCGTTCTCTTGACATTGAGCGGCCCACCTACACCAATCTTAACCGTCTTGTCTCCCAGGTCATTTCCTCCTTGACTGCCTCACTGAGGTTTGATGGTGCCTTGAATGTCGATGTGACTGAATTCCAAACCAACTTGGTTCCCTACCCAAGAATCCACTTCATGCTTTCCTCGTATGCTCCAGTCATCTCTGCTGAGAAGGCTTACCACGAGCAGCTCTCTGTTGCTGAAATCACCAATAGTGCCTTCGAGCCCTCATCTATGATGGCTAAGTGTGATCCACGCCATGGAAAGTACATGGCTTGCTGTTTGATGTACCGTGGTGATGTTGTTCCCAAGGACGTCAATGCTGCAGTCGCCACCATTAAGACCAAGCGCACCATTCAGTTTGTCGATTGGTGTCCTACTGGATTCAAGTGCGGTATCAACTACCAACCACCCACTGTTGTCCCTGGTGGTGATCTCGCCAAGGTCCAGAGAGCTGTTTGCATGATTTCTAACTCCACTAGTGTTGCTGAAGTCTTCTCTCGCATTGACCATAAGTTTGATCTTATGTACGCCAAACGTGCCTTCGTTCACTGGTATGTTGGTGAGGGTATGGAAGAAGGAGAATTCTCAGAGGCTCGTGAGGATCTTGCTGCACTGGAGAAGGATTATGAAGAAGTTGGTGCTGAGTCAGCTGAGGGTGATGAGGGTGAAGATGATGAGTACTAAGAAGTACGTGTGATTGAGTGTGCTTATGATGTCTTTTATTACCTGTTGCTTCCGTGTTATGCAAGCTTCTATTCTTTGAAGCTTGTTAATATGAAATGCTTTTTTATGTTTTATTTGTGTTTGGGTTGAAACTTGATGTTTTTGTTGTGTGTATTTTAAAGTAAATTGTCAAGGGAACTTGTGAATGCCCAACAGGTATAATGGATTCATGTGGTTATTTGACCCTAGGTGTGGACCAGTCAATTGGGCAATTAATTCTTCTACCAATTTGCCCGGGTTTTGAGAGGAAACGACAGAATCTTAAAGAGTAAATTGCAGTAGATGAAAAATTGACTAAAAAAGATAATTGAATAGTTAACTAGCCAATTTGTAACTTTGTATAATTGGTAGATAAAAAAGAAATTTATTAATAATTGTATGAATATTTATGTAATTTTTTATAGTTAAGTGATTTAAAAAAAAAGAAAAACATAATTAAGATAACAGCCCACTTACTAATAAATAAATAAAAATTATTTTAAATTAAAATTTTTGGATATTTGGATCAAGTTGAAGAAATTGTTCGCGTAATGTTTGAAAATTTGGATTTAAATTTCAGAAAGTAAAGTTAGTAAAATATATAAAAATGTATTATTCATCCTTACTCCTCACAAATCATAATCTAATTAAAAATTAGATAGACTCACACATTATGATTTTTACATTCTAATTTAATGGTTTTCACATCAAATTATGCTAGACTACCCTTATCTATGTTATTATTAAACTTGACTGAGTTGATATCACGAGTCAATTGAGCGCCAACCCAATTGAGGAAATTATAAAAATATATTTTCATATTTAAAATAAATTATATTATTTGAGAGTACTTTAGTCTTTTTTATTTTAAAAAAATATAAAAATATCCATATGGTAGAATTTAGAGACATGTAAATTGCATTAGTAAAACCTTAAATTTATCACTCAGTTAAAGTTTTATTACTTCTGTCAAAATTAACTCGATATTAACTTAATATTGATGATAATATCATAATAAATAATTGTATTCATTTAATATTCTTAACTTAAAGTACTTATATTTTTACTCACAATTTAATTTAAATTTTTTATTTTAAAATTTTACATATTTAAAGTTTTATTATTAATTACTTCTAAATCATACCTTTCATTATTTATTACATTTGATTTTTAAATACACCTTAATATTCTAAATTCAAAGTTTTTACATGTATACACACGTGTGATAGGATTTCTTGTATAAATAAATCACAAACAAGTTCCATTTTTTTATTGTGAAAATTTTATTGCAGAGATGAAGTCTAAATGGTTCAAACCTAAAAGATACATAAAGCATCAAAAAATTTCCAAATTTTTTGGGACAACCTCAATCCAGGATCTAACACAACTATAAAAGTACCCTTTAGATGAAACCTGCATTACAACAATGAACAGTCATTAGCTCAAAATGCAGAAACTACATTTGCTGTAACTTGTTTCCATTACAATAATAACATTACTCAGACAAGGTCCGAATCGATGAAGTTTACAATTGAAAGGTTGAACAGCCAGTCAGACTCGAAATTGTCAGCGATAGTTCCAGATAACTTAAATCCTATCACATCGATTAAACACTGCACAGATAGAATGGCTACCATGTTTGCCTTGTTTCGACTTCATTAGCACGGTTCCGGCAGGGAAGCTGAAAGTAGAAGAGTGATAGTTACCCGAGCTAACTGTTTAACTCTTCAATATTGGTTCGAAAAATATAATCTTCACCCTCTAACTCTTCATGATATAGAGAAATTGATGGCATCTGGATCTTTTCGATGGAGTCCTCATCATCTAAAGACCGCCTTCCCTGAAAATGCGAAAAGGTGTTAATCTTACACCAGAAAATCACAGATACAATCCTTACGAGGTTCATAATTTAACTTCGAAAGATGATTAATCACAGAAACTTGTTGATGTATCATTTATTACGCAATTCAGATGATATAACATGAAGTGCTTACAGCAGACTTTTCGAATCCTGTAAGTAAACAATTTGTATGTTCGAAAGAAAAGTTGTTAAATATATTAATGCCATGCAACAACCATGAAGTCCAGACTAACCTTCCTCAATATATAGAAAAAATAGTGAAATCCATCTCCAAAAGTACTCCATTCGACTGACCACGTAAACTTGGCATTATGAAAGAAAGGTTTCCTGAAATGTGGCTATACGAACGAAGTTCCAAGTAAGAACAATGTGCTTAACATTTTAAACGGACAATCTGAATTAGTTTTTTTATTGTACCTGGCCGAAAGTAATAGATATGAAAATGCCGTTGGGTTTCAAAACTTTATGAACACCTTCAAGCATTGCCATGACCTTGGATATTGTTGCTGGCTGTGGATTCCATGGGTCACCACTGTCCACAAACAGTACATCCTTCAAAAAAAGATAAAACGAAGAGGGAAAAAGGGTATCGGCATAATAGGCCTCAATAAGAGAAAGCAATTAAAAAGTAAATTGGTGGCAAAGAAATGTTAATTATATGATATGTGTAAAAGAAAATTCATCTTGGGTTTTTGGTTTACCATGGTTCCTTTCTCAATAACCACATCGAAACACTCATTGCTAAAGGGAAGGTCTAGCATGTCTGCTTCCAGGACTTTTATTTCTGATAAAGAGGTTACAAGAAAGCAAAAAGAACTGATGAATGAAACCAATTTTTGCCATTATCAAATAATAAGAAAAATAATCATATATTTTTATAACAGTTAAGTGAAAATGGATATCTTTTGGACATTTGACGAACGAATTTGCCAATGAAAGTTGACACTGGTATTTAGTTTTGGTTTTCGGTTAAGTCCTAAAACCTTATCTAGTTTTGTTTTCATATGGCCAACAAGTGAAGACTTAATGTTAAAGTCCAACACTGCCGATTGAGTCTCAGCTCAGTTGGCATTGTTGCTGTTGCAATACCCTGGAGGATGTGAGGTCGAACACACTTAAGCACATAATATCCTCAGCACTCAACATGATCGTTTTATGCTCAAGTTTTCTAGAGCCTGGCTTACTACTTTCTGAATGAAAAGACTAAAAAAAGCTATCTACTTATCTACGATACAATCATTTCAGTTTGAACATTGAATTGATAGACTAACCATAAGATATCATATAAACATATTATACGGCACGAGTTTCTTTCTGAATATGTTGTGCGCAATAGTTCAATGATATGCCACATAAGCAAATAAAACTCATAGGACAAAGGCAATAAACTTGAATCACGAAGTCAAACAACAGTTCATATTGCATACTCATCATAGACTCAAATCAAGCTTCAAATTCTAATAGGCCGAACCAAAAAGAAAAGAAAAGAAAACACAATAGCAACTTCAGAAAATATCCACAAAACACACCTTCGTATCCCTTAGACAACAGCCTTTCCTTCATCCTCTCTACTGCAACAGATGACAAATCAATGCAAGTTATGTCTGTGATACCATCCTTGTAGAGCTCTTCACACAACTGCGAGTTCCCACAACCCAGTTCCAGTACCTTCATCATGCAAAATTTTTCATCATTATCGTGTTAAAGTAAACCGAATCCCATTCTAACCAGAACTGAGCAAAACCGTAATGAATGCAGCAAATAACTTATAACCCCAACTCAAAAAGCAAGAAATTTAACTGCTATTTTGCTACAATGTTTAACTAAAATATCAAGAATTTAATACAGTATCCCAAATAGAGCTCAGAAACAAAAATAATCGACTACCCATTTTCTCTTAAGCCTTGAAGCATAGATTTTTAGTTGAATAACTAGAATTTTCCTTCAAAATAAGTACAAAAAATATGAAGCAAAATGGATTTAAAACAATGAGACAGAGATAGAATGTACTGAGGAATTGGGTTTGATATGGGATTGCATGAGATGGCGAAAATGAGAATAATCTTTGAACCATTCATAGTGTTCTTCATTAGAGAAACGCTGGTTCCTGAAATACAAACAAAGAATAACAAATCAAAACACAAATAGAATTTTTTTAAAAAAAAAGTTCTCTTCTTGGGATAAATAAAAAAATTCAAAAGAAAAATGGAGAGACATGAATGGAGAACAAAAAAATGGTTTACCAGTAGTTAGGATCAAGATAGGCCGAAGCCGATGAAGGAAGGTCGGTTTTTTTATGATCTGAATCTGGGTTTTGAGCTGTATCCATTTTTTTTTTCTTTTTGGTTATTAAGTTCTTCCCCTTGTGCTTTATTCACCTCTAGGTTTCCTGGCCCTTAAACCCTAACCAAATCCTCAGTTTTAGAAAAAAAAAAAAAAAAAAAAAACACGAATATTTAGTCCTAAACTTAAAATTTTTCACGTTTTGATTTCTAATTTTCGGTCCAAAACTTAATATTATTTTCAATTTGATCCCTAATTCTCGATCAGAAGAATTAAATTTTTTTAAAATTTTTCATCCATTGAAATTTAGTGTAGGGGCGTATAATTCACCAATTAATTGAATTTATGTATAATATTAATTTAATATATACGATAATAAAATTCTTATTATTGTAACATAATTATAGAAAACAATTAATAAAATCATTAAAAATAATAATCTTATTTTTGTATTTTAATTTAAAATATAAAAAAATTAAAATTATGAGTCATGACATATCAATCCAGCCAATATAATGTTTTGAATAAAATAAATTAATATTTAATTCTGAATTAAACCATTATGTTGGATATTGGTTTAATTGAATAAACGGTATAAATTTATAATTTTTGAACTCATAGTAATTCTCTTTCACTCACATTACAGTAGTAAAAATTGAGTCATAACATATTAATATAGTTAGAATGTTTGTTAATAAAATTGATTAAATCGATCTCGCCGAATTAAATAAATAAATTTTTTTGATCAACTCGGTTTTCGGTTAATTTGATTAGTTATCTTAGTTTAAATGATTAATTGAGTTTGGTTTTGGGATCTAAATTGAAATAATCGAATAAACTAAATTTGATGTTTTTAAGTTAAAAATAATTTTACACCCAACCTAAAAAAAATAAATATAAACTAAATTTAATTATAAACTCAACATAGATATAAATTTATAAAACTAAAACCCAACCCAATTTAATAATTAATTTAATTATTAATTACGTAAATAATTTAATTAAAAAAAAAAACTAAAAGTAAAAAGCCTAACTTAGTCGACTAATTCATTTCTCTCAATTCCCAAAAGCTAAACCACTACACTGTCGAGTGCAGAGTGCCGATCTCCGAGACAGCTACCACAGGCCAGACAGCCACACCAATCACCATCATGGTCATCGAATCTCAAATTCTTGCAAGAAGGATTTGTTACCTACCCATGCAAGAAGCATAGTCCATAAACAAGTGGCTTATGTGGCACCATAGCTTCATACGTGCCTTATCTACTTGCTCCTTTATCTACTTCCAATAAACGCAGCCTAACCAAACACAAATCCTCAATGCAGCTTCCTTGTCTCCACATCCCGCCACCCAAAACCCCTCCGCCGCCGCTCTACATCAAATTCCGCACATCTCACCGCGACAACCTCCGCCACCTTAAAGCCATAGGCATTATCCATCCCAACACCAACCCTCGCGATCTCCCATCCCCTCAAACCGTCGACTACCTCATCTCCACCGTCAACTTCCTCAAATCCAAAGGCATCCACGATACCGATTTCCCTCGTCTTACCTTCCTCTGTCCCCAACTCTTCTCCTCCAACTTCTCCACCTCCGAAATCGAACCGGTTTTCGATTTCTTAACCACCGATCTAAACGCCACCGCACAAGAATCCCGCGGATTGATCGTTCACTGCCCCTACATCTTATTCTCAGACGTGGAATACTGTTTGAAACCCACGGTCGAGTACCTCAAAGGACTGGGCGTCAAGAAACTGAACGAGCCGAGCAAACAGAAGGCGTTTCTATTGAACACGAGGGTGGATAAATTGAAGGCTAAGATCAAGTTCTTGAGGAGCATAGGGTTGAGATACGAAGAAGCAGCGATGATTTGTGCGAGGATGCCAGCGATATTTGGGTACAATGTGGAGGATAATTTGAGGCCTAAATATGAGTTCTTACTGGGGGAAATGGAGAGGAGCTTGGAGGAATTGAAGGAGTTTCCGCAGTATTTTGGGTTTAGTTTGCATAAGAGGATTGAGCCAAGGCATTGGCATTTGAAACACAGGAATGTTAGGATTAAATTGAATAGGATGTTGTTAGGAGGTGATGATAGGTTTTATTCCAAATGGAAATGAAATTTGAAGGGTTTTAATTACAAATATACAATAATTTAACTTTAAAAAAAAACAAAACAAAGAATTTTTGGTGTCAAATAATATCTTGAAAAAACTATTATTCCTTTACATTAATTACATTTTTACAATTTTTTTTACCCACAATCTCTTAATTTTTTTATACAAACACACGTATAGATGAATTTACTTCAAATGTATTGTATCTCAAATTTTAGCACAGTCGAGGGACTAAAACTATAATTGGAATACGCTTGAATATGAAGGCATTTTTGCATGATACGATCCAGATGCAGAAGTATTCAATTATGTATGTGTGCATTCATGTCGCCAGTTATTGGCAAGTGACCATAAACTACGCATCATTAAATCAAATGAAAACCAGCAATTTGATCCATTTTTGCATCATTTTGCTTTGCCTGTTTTCTGTGAACAAATGAAGCCTAAAGATCAACCACCCAAGCTGTCTAACCATCCGTAAACAGTAATATAAAGCAAGCAAAATATGCTGCAAACGGTTGGGTTTTATGAGATGAAGCCCCAAGTTCCCCGGAATATATGATTGGTTAAAATGAATTTTTCCGACCCACTTTTCTCCGCAATCTCCAATTTGATCCCTACACAGAAGATCTGTCCAAACTCTCGACCATTCTCTCTCATCCTGCAAACAATGTAAAGTTTGACATATTTATTAAGAAGTCCATAGAACAAGGTTTTTATGTTGCAGCGCCCAAACTGGAATAAAGCCACAAACTTCCCCACTCTAGGAAAAATTAAAGGTATTAAGCTTTTCCAGCAAATGCCTCGGATAATACAACAAAATCCGTGTGACTCGAAGGTTGGAACTTCATACGAGTTTGGTAAGAAAAGGAAAATAAAAGGCCAACTTACTAGGAACCACCAGCTTTCAACTCTGTTTTGTTAACAGTTCAATGTCAGCTCCAATTTCTGCAATCTTGGCTTCCTTAGAAGCCTTTGCTGCTTTGGCAATGTTCCCAACATCAAAGTCCATTGCTAGTTTTTTCACCACACCCTCAAGCATCTGTATGGAGCATTTAATTTATCAAAACAAAACCAAAATTATTTTTAGGGGAAAAAAATTAATTAAGTAAAACTCCAACAAGTAAATCTGCAAAATAAAGAGGAATAAGCCTAATGATACCACTTAACACTGCTTAGAATTCTAGAGAATAAGCCTTTTAAAAATAATTTTAAAAATCTTATTGCATTTTCTTCAAAGAAAGCTGGTTATAGATGTTTATGAGCTCAAAGATACAAACATCAATTGTTCCATCAACTTTGATGCAGGGTTTAAATATTTTCTTTTCCTTAAAGATGAAACAGCGGAACATGTATATATTATAGCATTTGAAAGCCAAACAAACCAAGAAACAAAAGGTAGATTGTGAAATGGGCTAGTGGATATTTTATTTACTATTAGCCTAATCAAGTGGAAAGGAACAAAGTGTTTGTTATGCTTGCAGTCATGTGGTGAACAAATCCAAATGAAAACAGGGTCAATCATAACTACCATGCTGAAGGTAAGAATAAATGAGTTAAGAGGACAATACCAGTGATCCAATGGCAACTAAAGCTCGGAATCTTGAATCAATCTCTAGAGTTTCCTGTTCAGCAATCTGTGTCAAAAGGGAAAACAATGGAAGAAGTTCATGATTTTTGTAGCTTCATGATTTTTGTAGCTGAAGATCGTTACTAAACAAAATATCAGTGCATTCCATTGCTACATGCACAAGGTTGAGTTCTTAGAGAAGAGAAATCAAATCAGGAATATATAGAATTCAATTCCAAAGTTGGGGAATAATTGAGTAAGGCAAACCTCTAAAGCTGCTGAAAGAACATGGGATTGACCTTCTTCATCCTTCTTTTCAATTAGAAGCACCGCATAACTGCAAAGCACACTCATTAGAAGTGCATCGCAGAGTGTAACTAAAAACATGTACAAAGCAATTGAGAAATAAAAGCAAATTTATAAAGGAGATATAAGCAATTCCATCCTCTTCTATTCAACATCAAAACCCATAGTAAAAAAGTCAACAAAACTTAAGGAAAAGGTCAACTAGGAATTTTTAGGACAAATCCAAAAGAAGGGGCAATAATTAAACTGTCACAAATGGTTTCACTAAAGTAAACCCATGTGAGCATATTTACATAAACAGAATGCTTACTTTAGTATCAGGGTTGAATAAGCCAACTGTAAATTCTTGTTTGGTGATGCAAGACAACTTGAAAATGCATCAAGAATCTGCAAGAATAGAAGAGAATAAAATCATTACAATTTATTATTATTAATTTTCTTTTGTTTGATGAATAAGGCAAAACCCTAAACTGAAGAGGAAAACAAAAATAGTCTACACCTAGCAGACCAGAAGCATCCGAAAGCAATATCAAAAACCTTGATTTACCAAAATAACATTTCAATGTTAATAGAGGAGGCAAACTTACATCACTACGATGCTTTTGCAGCCAGCCATAGTAGCTCGAATTCTTGAAAAAGTTAGTTACAGCACGGATGCTGGTTAAAAGATTTGCAGGAAGTGCAGGATCAGTCGTGGCTTTCATAATCATTTCCATTACCACATCTAGTTCAGAACATAAATTCAAAGTTAAAACTTACAACAGAACATAACAAAGAGGAATAGTTGCATATAAAATTATCTAGTGGTTTCATCAATAAAATAGGAGCTAACCTGTTCATTGGAAGTTTGTCAAATAATATTAGGATAGATTCATATATAGAATTTAACTAAAATATACATTTTTTAGACATTTCCGGTTGCAACAATTACTTTTCAAAGAGAGAGGTAGACTAAATAGCAGAGAAAGTTTTTATGTTAGGTACCATTGACTTCAACATGCCTGAGAAGTACAGTTGCCCCATCAGGGTGCAGAACGGTCATCCTCAGCATGTCAATAACTGCACAAATAGAAGCAAGCCACTGGGAAGGTGAACAATGGATTTGAAACATGTAAGGAGGACTATAGTTGACATAAACAAGCATAGAGCCCTCTAAAATCATAAAGTAAAAGAAAGGATAATTAACGAAATCAGCTTTTCACATAGAGTGGTGCTTCAATTAGAATAAAATAGAGTTGAACTGCCAACAAAACTTCGTCAAAGCAGAATTTAAATAACACCCCAATACCAAAGAAACAACCCAAAGAAGAGACTGCAAACTAAAAGCTTAAAATCTTCTCCACACTAACCAGGAAATATCATGGC
Organism: Gossypium bickii; assembly: GCA_025503065.1. Lineage (NCBI taxonomy): Eukaryota > Viridiplantae > Streptophyta > Magnoliopsida > Malvales > Malvaceae > Gossypium > Gossypium bickii. The sequence continues at coordinate 113,170,635 of CP106717.1, read as the reverse complement.
AACTGGCCATGATTTCAGCAATTTCAGCAACAATACAACGTCAACATCAGCAAACCTGCTCGTATGGTAATGTGATGTGTCCTTCAGAATTTTAACAATAGCACCCAGTCTAGAGATATCCGGTTCTGTCAAAGACAAGTCCTTTTTTTCCTTCACAAGAATGTCAATGGATCCGTTATATGAGAAACTCAATCCAAGAAAACCACAAAGATGTAACAGAATAACAATCGTATAGCAGGTAGCAGCGAAAGTAAACCAGGCAGGAAATCCCGACAAATAAGCTAATGCATACAGAATATTAGCCAGCTAGTCAAAACTTGTCCCTATGAAACCAATGGATAAAACTAAAACCAGGGATGGATATTATTAAGGGAACTGTTATGACACACAAAGCAATCACAAATAGAAAAGTTATAGCTTCTCAAGTTGAGGTTTGATATACAAGAATGAGCTATCAGCACAACAAAGTCATGTATAAGATGATTCAAAAGTTAAAGAGTAAGCTAAGAAAATATTATGAAGAATACTGGTGCAACATAAGACTATCATAGACAAAAATTAAGAATAAATGTAAACATATAAATAAGAATTATTGATTGCAGAATCTACCAAGTCAGCCAGCAGTGTGTTGTTGAACTCTGAAATCTTTTTGAGGATGCCATCAAATTGAGCCGCGTCAAAAACCAGCATTCCTCTCTGGAATAAAGAGTAACAAAGAATAAACTAAAACAAATTTTCTTATTGAAAAATGACAACAAGAAAGTTACAAAACAGCTCAGAGATGCAATAATGATAGTTTACACATAGGTTTGGAGTGGGAGAATATTTAGCATAGTTAACTAAATGCAAAGCTTTGACCACAATTATTTGTGGTACTTTAAGCAATCAATTCCATCTAGAAACATACTACTCTGGTAGAGAAGGCAAGAGTTAGATTCTAAGAACATCTATTTTGTACTTGCAAGTGTTATGTGCTTAAAGGTAGACAGTAGTGACAAACCTTTGGGATATGTTTAAAAGTAGGTTTAGCCGAAATACCTGCATACAAAATTGATGTGAATTTATATCAAGGTTCAAAAGATATCCTGATGTTGGCAGAGTAGAAGGAGAGCTGGTAGAAGGAAACAGAAAAGAATCTATCTCTATATATTAACCAAGTACAAACCAGAAGCATATGATGGCTGTCCAGGTACATAAGCACTAGCTGCAATGAAAAACAACAAGACATTAATCATTGCAAACAAGTACCCAGTACGAGTAGGAATTCATAAAGAGCTTCCAACAGCGAAGGTCAGGACTGAAAACATATTATACTCACAGCCAGTATATGGATCACGAAATGTTGGATCAATATTGAAATCCTTTTGCCCAGTATTTTGAAGTATAAACTCCACAATTTGTTGACGGTAAGAAAGAGGAAGGTTCTCATTCAGAAGCCACTTATCAGCAGTGTCATACGGATTATCTGGAAAGATAGCAGGCCGTGTTATCACTTTTAGGTTATGTTGCATGCCCAATTTGTCTGCTTTATGCCACTTGCAAGTCATTCAAATTATAATGTAAATTTTAAAAATCATGTTCCCTATCATGATTTTGATCATAAGAAATAATGAGGTAGTCCTTAAAATGTTTTTTTCCTCATTAAAAACATGTCCATATATGGTAATATTGCATGCCTGAACCATAGTTAAATTTTCACAAAGAATAACAAGCTGGGAGAACACATGCTTCCTATTGTTCATTAGAGGGTAAAAGATGATGTAGTCATTTTTTTAGCTTTACAAAGAACCTAGGCTGGGGAAAGAGAGAAGGGCAAAAAGATAAGGAGACCCAAAAGATCTGAAGAAAAATGCATTAATTTGGAAACAACAGAAAACACAAGGCTAAGAATAGAGAAATACCTGATCGATTATAAGGTAACTTACGAATAGGTTCCCCATCGCCAATATCAACATCGAATACTGAGTCAGAATAAATAAAATTAAGACTGCAGTTACATTTAATTCATTAACCTTAAACGAGTAAGAAGCAAATCTGCTGACCATAATCATATTGAACTCCATCATGAACTGACCGCTTCATGCTGTCATCTGGACCATCAACTACTTCACCAATCTGAATCAGACAGCAACATGGAAAATATAATAATTTGTAGATGGATGGTTAAGCCAAAGTTAACAACAAGGCAGACCACATCACCAATTAATGGTCCACCAGAAATTTTACCTCTATATGGGAACAGATTTGTCTTGAAATTTAAAAAAAAAAAAAAAACCAAAGACATTTCTTTTATTTTAACCACTAACAATTTGATAAAAACAACTTATGAAACAAAAGAGCAGAATAAATAGGAAGAAAAACATCAAGGCTTTCATGTTCCTCACAGAATATTAAGTGTCAAAATGAACAGTGCACTCAAGATGAGTGAGAACAAAACTTTTAAATGATAAGGAAAATAACTGCTAAGTATTAGAATGAAGTTACCTTATCCCATTTCTGTTCTCTCATATTCCATGAATAAGCTACACCATTGTCTCCTTCTCTAACAATTTTTGTCTGGCCATCACTAGTTCCTGGCCAAATACACCAATCATTAAACAATATTCAACTGCTACTAGCAAAGATATCATCAAGAAAGGAATGCGATGAGAAGGGAAATTAAGTATTTCTACATCTCTAGATTAAACAGAATAAGCATGACTCAAGCACAGCATAAGAAAACTAACTATGTACAGGCAATTGGGAACACACCTGGGATCTGCAAAGCCTCAAGCCCAGGTAAATCTACCAATTTCAAACCACCAACACTCTTCCTAATACAAACAGGAAGGTAAGAGATGGATATCAGGCAAAGCTGAAAAGTTAAAAACCTTAGAACTCTTGAGTGATCCGGAAGTCAATAAACCATATACAAATCATAAAATTACACAATGAACTACTGGGGAGAAGATTATATTTTATTGAAATTCAAGAAGAAGAATGAGAATTGGAAAAGGCATAAATAGTTACTAAACAGTCCCCATGTTTGCACTAAGAAAAGGTGAACAAAGCAGAAGATGATCATATTATAACAATAAGGTAAGCATAAGATATTGGAAAGTGTTATATGATCATACCTACTCAATTTGTATTCGGAAAGTTCTGAAGCATATGCCTCAAGTTCCACAGGATCTGCAATGTTCTCCTGATCTACTGTCCAAATTCTTACAACTCCATCTGAACATGCAGTCACAATATCTCCATTTTCCAAAAATTTAGCATCCCAAACACAACCAGGGTGCTCTAAGCTTTGCACGCAGACCCCATCTGCAATAAGAAGATTTATCCTTGTGATAATAATAATTCCAATGATGCAAAATCCATGTTTAGCTATAAGTATAAGAAAGATAAAAGACTATAACCAGTTATGTTAGTTACAGAGTATTTGGGGTAAGTAAAACTTACCACTGAGAGCGAAAAAAAGAAGAAGATAATATGTTCCCTTATGCGATGAAATATACCCAAGTTAAGGAACAGGTTATGCTTTCAGGTATGCTTGATAAATAATACCAAATAAGATTCCCTGAAAACTTCACTAAGCTATCTAATGATGAGGAACTGATAGTACTCCGAAGACAACTAAAAAATTACTCTATCTTATGACCCCGTGAGATACAGTTCAGCCCTTAGTTACTAATTCATGAGTATGGTTATTTTAAACAGAGATAAAGATGGCAGAAACAATCACCTTTCCATATCTTTGCAAAACGATCTTCGCTACCACTGACAATAAGTCCAGAAACATGAGCATCAACTGTGTAGACAATGGAAGTATGACCAACCATCACCATTAATACTTCGCCACTTTGTGCCCATAACATGATGGAACTAATGTACCAAAATAAAACAGGTAGGAGTTAATGCAACTATACATTCAAGCAATAAAAACATGATAATTAACTAAAAGAGAGATAAAGGAGGGAAAATGAAGATGAATTTAGAACTGAAAGAGAAGCCTCCTTGTAGTCTTAACTTGTAGTGATAGAATGATGAAAGAAAGGGTAAAGGATACTAACCCATCATGTGACGCAGAAAGAATCCCCAATCCATGCATAACTGCCAAACCCCGAACAGTATCTGCACAATCCACAAATGTGAGAGTGCTTGTGCAAACTAATATCATCATTTTATAACAAGAAATGCTCTTCCTGAGTAATTGCATTCCATTAAACACAGAATGCGTTTATACCTAACTACTTATCCAGTAAGAATAAAGCATGGTAAATTTGGGGAGCAGGATACTTACCAGTATGCCCAGAAAAAGTGTGCAAACAAGTCTTGCCTCTCCAAAGTTTCAAGGTTGTGTCAGTTGAACCTGGAGTAAATTTAAAAATTTTAAACCATACACTCTTTTCCCCAACTTTTTGTGTTCATTCGCAGTTCAGATAAAACTGTTATGACCAAATAATTTTTGTCAACTTCCATAACAAAGACTGAATGCCAGCAAGATTATACTGCATGGACAGACCAGAAGACAACACTTATACCAACAAAGTAAATGGATTAGAATCAATGAAAAAATGTGTCATCAAATTTTGCAATGTCATAGAGAATAGATGTACCTGAAACTAGCTCTCCTGAAGGAAGCTTTATTACAGCTTGAATGGCCGACTTGTGTGCCTCCCAGGATTCAACAGGTTGACCCTTCCTCCATCGTCTTAAAGTGCTGCGAAACAGATGGTTAACTATTTTGAAGATTAAATGAAAAACCAAACATAACTATTTCACACAAAATGCAAAACAACTCCCATCCAACAGTGTAATTAACTCACCAATCAACCGATGAGGAAATGATATCCCCACCGTCCAATACAACACCGGTAACCTGCAATTGGTGACCCTTCAATGACTGCACTTTCTCTCCAGTCCTCAAGTCCCAAACAAAAACCATGGTATCCATCCCGCCGGAAACAATTCCACCTTCAGGAAACTCCTCATCCGGTGCAATCCAAGCCAATGGACCGACGAAACTCGAATGCCCTAATAGCATCTTAGACGAAACATACTTACGCTTATCTGACGAATCAAGAGACCAGAACCTAACCGTTCTGTCTCTCGAAGAAGTGGCTATACCTTCACTTCCACAAACACATATTCCACGAACCTAAAAAATAAAAATTCCAGCAACCCTTTTTTTTTCAAAACCTAACTGATTCGAAATTAAAAAGGAAAATGGCGAATGGAATTGAGAGGAAACGAAGGAAATAGAGATCTTACATCGTCTTCGTGGCCTCGTAATTGGCAGCGGAGTTCATATTGCTTGAAATCGATTTCCATGGAACTCATCGTGTGGTTTTAGGGAGTGACAAAAACCGGTGAAATATCTCTTTAAAATTGGAGTTATATTAGAAAGAAAAAACAATTGTCAAGAGCTTCGCTTGTTTGCCAAGTTTTTATAAATTCTCTCTTTGTTTTTCAATTTAATGGGATTTCTTTTCTTTTCCGGTCTTTTCTATCTCTTTATTCACTGTCAAAGTAAAACATTATTTTTTGGTGTAATTTGAATTCCATCTTCTACTTTATAAAAATTGAGATATTAGCTTCTTTATTTTAATTTATCATAATTTAATCCTTAAAAGAAAACCGAGAAGTTAATATAGCACTATAAAAATCATTGCTCAGATTTTGTAAAATACAAAAGTACAATTAAATATAATTTATTAAAATATAATTTTATTTTTTGTTTGATAAATTGCAAATGTTTGGTAGTGCTAATTTTATGATTTTAATTTTATTTATATAACATTTTTGTAATGTTCTGAATAGTTTGTCAAAAACAGAATAAATAAACATTCATCTTTTAACTTAATTTATGATATTAATTTACGTGTAAACTATAAAAATAGTCACTTTTGTTTATCTCAGATTACATTGTAGCCATTTATGTTTGAAATATTACATTTTAGTCACTTACGTTATCATTTTGTTACGAAATGACCACTCTATCTTTAAGTTCCGTTACCTCCCTAACAGCAGTCCTATGTGACAATCCAAATAGGTTTTAAATGCCAACTTAGATGTCACATGTGACAATCCAAATTAAGTAAATAAAATATAATTTGAAACAAACAAAAATTTATAATTTATCCTTAATTTAATTCAAATAAAAAAAAAATGAATACTTTAAGATATCCTCCTAACCCTATCTACTTACCACCTGCAAACTTCAGAAATTGTCTATTATACTTATCAGAAATTATCAAATAAATTGAGGAATTACATCATTGAAAATTTCATAAAATATGCCAATAATAAAAATATATGACTAATAGTTATTTTTAACTAAGATTTATTAATTAATAATTAAAATTGACTAAGTCACAAATTTTATTGAAAAAGATTTAATAATTAATCACATTTGTGTTGGATACTTTTTGTTATCTCATTTTTTTCCCATTTATTTATTGTTATTATCAAAAGGGAAAGTTTTCCAAAAAAAAAAAAAAAAAAAAAAAAAACAAAATAAAGTCAAAAATGAAAAATAATAATAACAGCGTAACAGAGAAAGTAGGGGAAACTGAACGGATAACTCTACGGGAAATTCTTTTCTTTAACCGATAAATATCATAAGGCATAAAATTCAAAACTCTAAACATTTCAATTGCATCATTGTTTCACTCAAAAATTTCGAATCCAACGGTCCATGGCCTGCATGCTAGAGATGCTACAGCTTTACTTGCTGTGGAGATGGACAAAGGAGAAGATGAAGAATCCTGCCATCTACAAAAATAAAAGGCCATATAAGAAGTTAATATTTCACCCTAGTGATTTCTCTGAGAAACAAAGCTCATAATTATGGTGATCATGTCTGTCTGAGTCGGGTCTAAAATTTCCAGTTCATTTCGGTTTGGATAATTCTGGATTTAAAGCACTTTTATAGGTTCCTTACTTTGAGTTTGGGTCATTTGAGTTTGCAGTCAAGTCATTTCAGGTTTTGCCATTCAGAATTGACACTCATGTTCAAGTCATTTCGAATTACCACTTCAGGTCATTTTGGGCTCAATCATTCCTAGCTTCGGTCATCTTCAGATTCGGTTTGTTCGGAGTTGGGTTGTTGGCTTTTTAAAGTCAAATTGGGTTGGGTTGAAATTCGGATTAATCAGGTTGGGTTTTCTAGTTCGAATCAAATTGACAGGTCTACCTATAAGCTCTATGAAGTTAACAATGGTTGAGAGAGTAAAAAGGTGGTACCATAGAAAATGCAGCTCCATAATAAGGGTAAGCAGCAGGTATGAATCTTTCATATTCATTGTGTCTATATGGCCTGACAGGAATCTGCAATCCAATTCCATATGTTAGCAAATTACGTAACAAATTCGAAATATATATACTACGAATTGTGAAAGACCCAAAGCAATAGCTCCCTCCATAAAGGCAATCATAGATGACAATACTTGGATAGGGGAAAATGAAACAAATTTGCTAATAAGAAAAGAGAAAAAGAAACATATTTCTCGAATTTTAACTTCTATTGTTACAAGCTTCCATTCTTCAAATAAAATGAGATAACTAGTAAGAGACTTAGGTCTCAAGATAGAGATTTGTATCCAGGATCATGAAAAACACAAATAGTTACATGCTTTGAAAGGGATAAACTTGTATACCCTAGCTTTTGGTACTCAACCTTGAATTGGAAAACACCATAAACATCGGGAACCTTAAATGAAGTGGAATATAGACCCTGCAAGACAAAAAAAACTAAAAAGCTTCTTTAACATGGACTTCTTTAAAAGATGAAGCTTTAATATGGACTTTGTATGATGAGGGTGGCAACCTAAAAATCTTCTTTATTTGTTTACTTTTATTTATTCAGAATAGGTTAGTGCTAATTTGGATGATATTACTCACTTTCTTACATTGAAAAGGTAGCTTAGTTAAAAATTCACTCAATTTTGCTCCCACCTTTCTGCACACCAGATCTGAAAAATCTGGAAATATTTAAAAGTTCATCAAGAAACATGACATGTTATTAAATTCAAATTATAAGAAAAAAGAAAAAGAAAAAAAAAATCATCAATGGAGGAATCAGTTAAACAGTTATTATAACACATACCTATTACTGAACATACTGCCAGTAATCAGAAGCCAAGGATTGTTCCTTGCCTAAAAAAGAAAAAAGAAAAAAAAATTTCTTCCATTCATCTTTAGTGAAACTATCTTAAAGTATGAGGAAAGGACAAAACTTTCATGTTCTAGACACGCAGAAGATATATAAACAGGGTTTGCAGGTAAATATCATAAACAAGACGACGAGAATTATAACTAGATAGGTTATTTATATCTTCTCTATAAAGTTACTATCTTATAAATTACTCGCTTCAGATGCTTCTAAATTTCATTTTTTTTCATTGAAGAGTAAAACAGAATGTCAAGATAAATGATACCTCAAGTTCTATTTTTGATCACCAAAAATCTCGACAAGAGCATAACCCTTCACTGAAATGATGAAACCTCTTGGCATCTCGCATTATGATCTCTCTGCCAACAATCTTTGACATGATCTTAAATGCAGCATGACAATCACCGCAAACACGAAGGTTCTTGATAATACGAATCTGTCCACGAGCTGGACTAGTGAGGAGACCATTAGCAAGAGCAAGTCTCTCACTATGAGCAAGAAGAGCTTCTTCCTTACTTTCCTGATCTATATCATGCAAAACAAATCTTGTTTCTGGAACATAACCAGCTTCTTTCATATGTTCTTTCAAACGCCTTAGCAGTGCATAGATTCTATCATTCGCAGGATGTGACGTATCTCCTGCACGATACTCGTTGACCCTGCTTCTGACTTCAAGAGGACTTTGACTTGCCAATTTCTTCTTCTCATTCTTTTTAAGGTCTGAATCTTTCAAAGGTATGAGACCTGCCTTTGATTGTTCATTCAAGCGAGAAGGATCTAGCTGCTTCACAAGCTCAGCACAACGATCCCCAAGTTCCAAGTGCCCATGAGTTCTGCAGAGATTCATTAAAGTTTCCCAGACATCAGCACTGGCTTCAAATGGCATCTTTTCAATGAATTCCAATGCTTCATCCAAATGCCCTGTACTCCCCAGCATGTCAACAACACCCACATAATGCTCCATGGAAGGGACAATACCATAATCACTGCTCATCAACGAAAAGTGAAGCATTCCTTCATTAATATCACCAACGACACCACAAGAGTAAAACACTCCAAGGAACATTTTGGCATCTGGTTTCAAGCCTGCCTGCTTAAATTGAGAGAACAAATCAAGGGCATCCTCCCCTAGCCCATTCCTAGCAAGACCTGTTATCATAGTATCCCAAGATGTCAGATTGCGCCTTGGCATCTTTTCAAACACATCAAATGCATCATCTGTAGAACCACATTTTAAGTACGTCTCTAAAATCCTGTTATAGATGCTTATTTTGAGAGGTGAAAATGATCCTATGAGGTGTTCATGAACAGTTTTCGCTTCTTGTAAAGCTTTCACTTCCCCACATGCCTTCATAAACTGCAAAATTTGGGCCAAATCCACATGAACACCCTGCTTTTTCATCAACACCAAAACTTCTACAGCTTCTTTAACATTCCCTTTTTTGCAAAATTCCTCTAGCATCTCAACTGTAGCACTATTTGAGTTAGTCTCAGGAACCTCAGTTAACTCTTCCTTGAGATTAGAAGTAGCAGATACTTGACCATAAAAATTAATGTTATTTGTTACTTGACCAAAAGAACTAAAATTATAAACATCTTGTGGCTTCTGCCGGTACTGGCTGAAATTTGGGCCTTGCGAATTCATATGGCTTCCTTGAGATTCTGTAAACCTTGGTAAATTAAGGTCATATTGATTCTGTCTGATTTCTGTAGGCCCTTCCCAATATGAACCTACTTGATTCTGCATATTGGAAGTACTTTGAGCATCAGCCTCGTATCCTCTAAAGTTTCCATTTCCATAAACTGAGTTATCCTGCAGTTCATTTCTTTTGCTTCCCCAGTGCATTCCATCATGATTCTGATGAAACCCTTGCCCAGCACCCTTCCAAGAACCATTTGCATAAATTCCGTTTGGACTTATCTCTAAGTTCCCATTAGTTTCCCCATGGCTATGATGATACCAACCAGTTTGACCCATGGCACCCATCTGATTTCTTGTTGGCTGCAAACCACTATTGTAGCTATTACGGTTGTCCCCAACCGGACTTCCCGCGTAATCATCCATGGGACATACCACGAAACCCTGGTTTGGGTTTAAGGCCTGTCCATTTTGTTTCTGCTCATAACCTAGTGAACTTGGGGTATCATAAGGAGAATCCTCAAACTGAGAAGTGCTACTAGGGCTATGAAAATCCCACCTTTCAGGGGCAGTGCTGAGGAACTTACTGAAAATTGTGACTGAATGAGGGAAACGTGGTGACGAACGTGCCTTAGATAAAGCGGTGAAATAGTTGAAGGTCAGAACCGAAGCCCTCTTGCTGGACATTGACGCGTTGCTTTGATACCTTGAAACTTCACCTATTGTAGAAACAACCAATCAATGAAGCAATGAGAACGGAAATTTGTTAAAACAAGTAGGGGTGAGCAATCGGTCAGGTCGGTTGGTTCGGTGCAGAAAAACCGAAAACCGACAAAGAACCAACTATGGGAGAAAACCAAAAATACCGACCCGAGTCATTTTCGGTCGGTTAACCAACCCAACCGAGTTAAGTATGCTTTCTCTGTCTGTGTTTGTGCAGCAGCCATACATGCATGCTTCAAACAATTAACCATCAACCACAGACACACATATATAGTACAAAAAACAAGCCACTATTTTTAATCTTAATGTTCAAATCATTTATCAAACCTGCACACCAATGTTGAAGTTGCAAAATGCAAATATGAAGTAATGGGTATCACAGCAGAAATCATTTCATTCAAATATCAATAAACCCCAAAACGCAGCAAACGAAAATGATAATTAGAAAGAAAAAAGAAGAAAGACTGAGAGAGGCGTTAGTTTTTAGGTGAACTGACCAGCGGCAGCGCGAAAACGAGAGAGAGCCCTTACTCCGACGCCGACGGACAGATATGAGGAGCAGAGGCCGATGGCCGAGAGACGGCAATGACGATGCAAAGAAGAGAGGAGAGGCCGACGGACAGAGGTGAAGCACGGGGATCGGAGGCGACGGGGGAACGACTGCAGCAGGGAGCCAGGGAAGGTGTTTTTTTTTGCATTCAGGTTTTAGGGTAGGTAAAATTAATGAAAGCTTAATGCTAAATTTCGCCCTCAAACTATTCATGTTTTTTTCATTTTGATACTTTTTTTTTATTATTATCTCAAATTATACTTAAATTATGACCTGTTGACGATTTAAGCGAATCCAGGTCGATGGTAAGAGATTCCACCCTCTAAAATAAAAAATTATTATTTTAATTATTCTTAAAATTATAAAAATTATAAATATATAGATTATTAAAAATTAAAATTTTATTTCGGTCTCACTTAAAAAAATTTATTTGGCTTCACACCCCCTGGTCGTCACATTGTGTCAATCAAAATGTGTCACATAGCACATTCAACCAATCATAATATATCATATGGTAATTAATTTTATTTAAAATTAAAATATTAAATTTAAATTTAATAAACATATTTGACTTTGATTCACAGTTGACCAAACTTTAATTGGCCTTTATCATTGTGGAGTATACACATGCTGTTATTAGAACGCATCATGTGTTTTTTTTTTGTTTTCTTACATATTATATATTATATATTATTTTGATTAAAAATATAAAAGAAATTATATATAATATATAAAAACTTAAAAATAATTTTTAAAAAATTAAAATATAAAAATATAATTTTTAAATGTCAAAATAATATTTAAAAAATAAAAAAAGTATTTAATTTTAAAAAATTTGAAAAAACAAAACTTAAATTTTAAAAAATATATATTCTAGAAAAAAAACTTAAATTGTTTTGAATATAAATATATTATTTTAAATTCTAGAATTTTAAAAATTTTAAAAAATAAAATTTATTATATATGATTTTTTAACATTTTTAATATATATAGTATATATAATATTAAATTTTAAAAAAGGACACGTGATGCATTGTAATAGACCACGTGCATGGTCAACATCGATCAACAACTTGTTAACAGTGGCCAATATTGATCAATGACAGGTCAATAACAATCAACGCCGAGCAATGACTAGTCAACACCGTTTAATGATGAGTCAAAATCAAAGATGTTTTTAATTTAAATTTAATGTTTTTATTTTAAATAAACTTAATTATCATGTGGTATATTGTGATTGATTAGATATACCACGCGACATATTGCAATTAGTGTCACATGATGACCAATTTTTTTAACATCGGTACAAAAAAAGGTTGAACCAGATAATAAAATGATAATTTAAGTATCAATTTGGGACAAAAAAGTTTAAATACCAAAGTGAAAAAAGAAGCATAATTTGAGCGCCAAATTGAGCATTAAGCAAAAAAAAAAAAAAAAAAAAAAAACCAAACGTGAATTTGCTAAGTTTTAATAAATTTTGTGTAGAGTAGTTCAGCTTAAGCTTGGCTTGACCCGAAATATTAATTTTAAATTTTTTTTTAAATTCACTTATATTTGTAAAATATTAATTTAAACTCATTTTAGGTCCATCTATATATTTGTTTAATTTAATTTTTTATACTATTTTAATTTAATAATTTATATATTTTTATTTATTGAAATTTTTATATCTTAACATTATTTTAATGTTTACATTAGAGTAGTATTATATATTTAATATATATTTATTTTTTTAATGTCTTATAAATTATATAATATATAAAAATAACATAATATAAAATATTATAAATTAGAAAACAAGTCATCCAAACTCAAGTTTTAAATGTTCAAGCTTAAGTCCAATCCATATGTTAAACGAACTTAATTTTTTTGCCTAAATCTATTTTTCAAACCTAATATTTTTATTCAAACTATTCTAAATTTCAAGTAATTTAACTCATGAACAAGTCTAATTATTTGTTTGTGTCTTAAAACAAATTTTGATGATCTTTTTTATTGAAAAAGAAATTCATTGTTAGATATTTTTTGTTGTCTCATTTCTTTTCCATTTATCTATTGATAGTATCAAGTTACTTGTAAACGGAAAGTTTTCCAGAAAGAGCAAAGAAAGTCAAAAATGAAAAATAATAATAGTATTTCTGAAATATTATAACAGCGTAAAAGAGAAAGTAGGGGAAACTGAACGGATAACTCTACGGCATATTTTTTTCCTCTAACCAGTAAATAACATAACGCATAAATTTCAAAACCCTAAACATTTCTATTGCATCATTTGTGCCACTCAAAAATTTCGAATCCAACGGTCCACGGCCTGCAAGCTAGAGATGCTACAGTTTTACTTGCTGTAGAGATGAACAAACGAGAAGATGAAGAATCCAGCCATCTACAAAAATAAAAGGCCAAATCAAAAGTTAATATGTCACCCTAGTGATTTTTCGGAGAAACAATAGCTCATAGTTATGGTGATGATGATGATATCTACAAAAATATCCAGGTGATGTCAGCTCGGATCATTTCAGGCTCCTCATTTTGGGTCAGGGACATTCAGGTTTGCCAGTCAAGTCATTTCGGGTTCTGTCATTTGAGTTTGACACATGTTCAAGTCATTTCGGATTAATTCAGGTCATAACAAGTTTGGATCATTCCTGGTTCAAATTCTTGGCTGTTGGCTTTTTATAGTCATATCAGGTTGAATCGGTTTCAGATTAATCATGTTGCTTTTTCAAGTTCGGATCAGTGTTGACAGGTCTACTTGTAAGCTATAACGTAAACAATGGTTGAGAGAGTAAAAAAGTGGTACCATAGAAAATGCAGCTCCATAATAGGGGTAAGCAGCAGGTATGAATCTTTCATATTCATTGTGTCTATATGGCCTGACAGGAATCTGCAATCCAATTCCATATATTAGCAAATTAAACTCAAATTCGAAAAATATATACCACGAATTGTGAAAGACCCAAGGGAATAGCTCCACAAAGGCAATCATAGATGACAATATTTGGATAGGGGAAATTGAGACAATTTTTCTAATAAGAAAAGAGAAAAAGAACAAGGTTTCTCGAATTTTAACTTCTACTGTTACAAGCTTCCATTCTTAAAATAAAATGCGATAACTAGTAAGAGACTTCGGTCTCAAGATAGAAATTTGTATCCAGGATCATGAGAAAACAAAATTAGTTACCTGCTTTGAAAGGGATAAACTTGTATACCCAAGCTTTTGGTGCTCGACCTTGAATTGGAAAACACCATAAACATCGGGAACCTTAAATGATGTGGAATATAGACCCTGCAAGACAAAATGTGGACCAATATTTTTTTTTAACCATTTATGGATGACTTCGTATCGAGGAAAGACTGATATCACAAACCATATGAGCTCAAGAGACAAATGATATACCTTTTTGTCAGATGATAAAGTTTTCAAAACATAGGGGCTCATCATGTAAAACTGCAATTGGACATCATTAGCAACATATGGCTCCCAGCTTGTTCCAGACCACTCATAGATCTCAACTGAGTATTCCTGATTGAAATATACAGATTTCTTTTCAGTTAATTTCTACAAAATGAAGCTCAGCATTACGTCAAAATAGACAAGGTAGAAGAAATACCAACTCATCATTAATCCTGTATAATGCAGGTTCATCTGTTTCCCCAACTCTGTGGTGTTTCACATTTACAGCCTAAGGATAAAAAACATGAATACAAAATATACATAAAAAGGACCAAGAACATGCCCCAAAATGATGACGTAATAAAAGAATCATATATTTATGACTAAATTGATCGACATGCCTACCTTAAGATGACCTCTTTCATGGAAAATCCATTTGCTAATTTCAGTCAAAAATTGTTCATTGCCTGATTTCTCATGTCTGCCATCAGAAAGAACATTCTCAAATATATCGTGTTTTAAGTACATCAGTTAAACAACAAACCCAGTATGCACTTAGGTGCAACTGCAAAGACATATAAAACGTAATCTCAAGTTGGGAAATGCATCCAGATAAGAAGATCCATATAAAAGCCGAAGCTTTAATATGGACTTTGTATGATGAGGGTGGCAACCTAAAAACTTCTTAATTTGTTTCCTTTTATTTATTCAGAATAGGTTACTGCTAATTTTGGATAATATTACTCAAGTTCTTATATTGAAAAGGTAGCTTAGAAAGTTAAAAATTCACTCACTTAGTTTGGCTCCCAGCTTTCTGCACATCAGATCTGAAAAACCTGAAAATATTTAAAAGTTCATTAAGAAACATGACATGTTATTAAATTCAAAATAAAAGAAAACATAAAAAGAAAAAAAATCATCAATGGAGGAATCAGTTAACAGTTATTATACCTATTACTGAACATGCTTAGTGAGCCAGTAATCAGAAGCCGTGCATTGTTCCTTGCCTAAAAAGGAAAAAAGAAAAAAGTATCACAAACTTATTTGAACAGCATGGTTATTTGAGTCACAGCAAACTAAGTTTCTTCCATTCATCTTTAGTGAAACTATCTTAAAGTACGATGGAAAGGACAAAACTTTCATGTTCTAGACATGCAGATATATGAACAGTTTACATAGATGTACCTGGACAATTGAAACTAAGGAGATAGCAGAACCAGTCAATGGTGGAGGAGTTGACAGCTTCGACTTGGGATTAGCAGAATAGGCAGATGGAGAAGCTGAGAGAACTTTCAACACCTAAAAATAGTGCATGTGTTAAGGGGGAAAAAAGGACCATTGTGGTCATTGATAAATTGTACATGTTTAAATTCCCTCAGATCAGATGGAAGCAGCATACCAAGCTATTGGCAGGACTCACTGAATGGCCGATGCCTCGGAAAAGTATAGGAGCCTGCAGCAAGTTTAATGAAAACTAATCAGAAATATGGATGTAATCTAAGAAGTCCATAATATGCAATGAGCTTAAAAAAATATATCAGAATTCCTGTTGGCTCATAAAATATACAGCTATAGTAAAAATAATCAAAGGTCATCATGCCCTTAAATTTTGAAATAATATTGAAATTATTATAGAAATTTTAAAATTTAATAAAAGTAGTATTTTAGCCGCCACAAATCAAAAATTTTAAAACTTCTAATGAAAATAATACTTTCCCCACTAATATTTATCAAAATTTAGCATTTGGAGCATATGTGTTCCCTTAAATTGAAAACAAAATCTCTAACAATTATCATAAGTGATTAAAAGTTTCATTTCTTTTAATCTTCATTTATGAGTAGAATCAGGTAAAAGTTTCGATACTTCATTTCTTCTTTACAACTTAAACTAAATCTAAGCAAATGATTCAAGAATTTTGCTTGTACAAATTTATATAAAATTATTCAGAGTTCTTCTGATAAATTTGCCCCATTGATTCACATCCTGCATCCAGCCTAGAAGATAATCAGCAAGTGGCTCCAGAACCCCAGTTCAGTATAACAAACTAGAAAACATCTTAAGAAAGGTGCAGTAGCATATAACATTTTATCATTATCATAATCGGAACAACCCCAAACTTACTTGGTCATAAAAGTATCCAGAACATAATAAGAGGATAAGAGTAACAATGCTGGCTGACATTTATACTTACTTCAATTTTTTTGCCTCCTAAGATCACACTAGACTTAATAAAATCATCACTGGCAATCAATGTATGATCTCCCTCAGTTCCCGAAACAGCATAGCCAATGTGATCAATAACCATAGCCGAAGGATCCTACACAGCAAACAACCAAGCTTTAATGAACAATCAAGCGAAGCGATAACAAAGACTGAAGCATAAAATTATACAAAAATATATGCGCATCAGACCTCATCAAAATCAACTCCACATTCAATACCAACTTCCCGAATCAAATCCGAAGCATTAACATCCGCCGCAACAATTAAATCATGACCCGAATCAACAAAATTGACAATGGCGGAAACATCGATAGATCCTCCAAATCCTAAGAAAACAAAATACATTTCTAATTAATTCGAAAACATTAAAAGAAAGAAAGAAAAAAAGGTAATGTGAAATGACTGACGTTCGACGGAGGGGCAGAAGAGGATCAAGGCATCGTAAAGATACTGGCCGTAGCGTTGCAAGGCGATCTTTGGATCATCGGCGAGTTTGAATTCCAGGTCGAAGCCACGTGATTTGAGGGCATTGAAATAGAGGGAGTGTGACGACTTGATGGCGAAGTCGTCAAGGAGAACAAGGACTCGGCGATCCGTCGGCGTTTCGGGAGTGAAAGCATTGCAGAGAAATGGGAGAAGGATCGAGATCGAAGCAATGCAAATTAGCCACAATTTCCCCATTTTTTGATTAGGGATTTTTTTCGTTTGAACTGAATTGTGAAGTGTGAGGATTTTAGGAGGTTCTGGGATATACTACCACTATTTCACCGGGTTGATTTGGCTTCTGATTCGGGGACTTCTGGTTTCCATGAACTTCATGGTAAAATTACAAATATTGCCTGCGTTTTTAACAAAATTACAATTATTTATTTTATTTTTTAACTTTATCCGACAAATTTAAATAGCTAAAAAAATGCCAAATAGTGGATTTAGATAAGAATATTAGACTCGAGAAATTAGTTTTGACAAAAAAAAAAGCTTGAGTCATGATGGGACCCTTGAACCATGGTTGTTTGAATTGGATTAGATTTTTTAGATCGAGAACCAACTAAAATATTGGTCAGGAAAAAAGAATTAGATTGATTGACCTAAGAATTAGTACAAAGCGATTAAATTGGAAAAAAAAATCAGTTGAATTAGATTTTTTTATTTTTTATTATAAATTTTTAATAATTTATTTAATTGAACCAAATGAATTGATCGAACTGGTAACCTGACCAATTCGACTACTAATCCGATTTTGAAAACCTTGCCTTGAACTATTTTTTTTATTTATCATTTTGGCACTTAAACTTTTGTTGTCCTACTTTGATACCTAAATTGTCATTTTTGTCCCATTTTATCCTTAAAATTACTCATGTTCAATACGAATATGTCACATTTTATGTTCTTATAGGCAACTTTTATTTTTTTTTAGTAAATTGAGACGCAATGATAGTTGAACTTAAGTACTAAATTGGTAATAAAAAAAAAGTTTAGATACTAAAATGAAAAAATATATATAATTCAACAGTCAAATTGTGACATAAGCCAAATATTAAGCTCGTTTAAAAATGGGGTAGACTCGGATTCTAATATTGAAAGCTTGAGGCTTGACTTGCTTTCAAATTTATAATTTGATATTTTTCTTTCAAAAATTAAATTAACCCGTAATAATATAATGAAAAATGATTTAATTAAAACTTACAAATTGTTGAGGAGATCAGATATTGTTGAATAGAAAATCGAAGAACACCCTTAAAAGGACAAAAAAAGAAATAAAAGAATGATATTTGAGAATCACTATTTATCTATTTTTTCATCTACTTAACATTGTTTTCGAAACCAAACAAAGGAGTTGAACCAGTTGATCCATAAACCAATGCAAACCAATTGAATCGCTTTTTTTCAAATACATTTTTAATGATTTAATTAATTGAACCAAACAAAACCGATCGAACTGATCAAATCTAAAATTGATAGTTGAACCAGTTTCAACTTCAATTCGATTTTGAAAAGCTTGTTACAAATGCATTGTGTCACATCCAAAATTTACACTATGATATTAGGTTACGAAACTTGTTGATTCTTGAAAATTTACAGATACAACAAAATGCCTAGAGATAGGAAAGATTGGGGTGGCTATGCTTTAATGCTTTCTAAGGATCTCTCATCTTTGTAACAAATTGTTGCAATGTTGTCCCACTATTTATTGGCTGTTACGTAACAAATTTTGACTGCAACAGTCGTGATGCGATTCGGAGAAGTTCGTTTCTGTTACAATGCGGCCTTTGCATTGCATTGCAGCCACAGTCTCTTACTATACATCCTCCTCAGGCACTCTCATTGTGTTACCAATACATCCACTGGCTTTGCTCATTTTGATACTAATTGAATCCCAAAAGTGAGTTCTATTTGATCATTAACCAGTAGCCGATTAATTCAAAATCGAATATACCAAAAGACTTGTCTAATAAAATGTGTAGTTCGCTCATTCATATACACAAAGGTCTTCATTTTCTTATTCGAAATGAGATTAATACATCCACTACGATCATGCCACTCGTTTATACGCCCATTTTTCGGAACCCTTCAATAAGAAAAAGGGTAATATTTTTACTCTAAATGGAAGAAGTGTAGATGTTCTAAAAAGGTACTTCAATATGTTCAAAGAATTCAAGCATAAACCCTAGTTAAGCCTTCTTCACATTAATAGACATATCAAAAAGTGAAAGAATTGAGGAGTTCGTATCGATTGGTACTAACTTTGAACTGCTATAAAAGGAGAAACTCAAAGCAGTCAAAGAACAAATCTTAATAGCAAAGATAGAATAAAGTAAAACTATGTACCTTTGGGTAGTTGCTTTTACTTTCTGCACAAGTAGGGAATAAACAGAATGAACCACCTTTTTTTTGTGTATGTGTGTACTCGTATCTGTGTAATGAATATGCTTCAGTTTGAGCCATTTACAGGATGAGTCTTTCGCACCAGTTGCTGACTTGTGAAGTTGTGATGAGTAAAGCACAGTTTACCATTCCCATTCTGAACCATCTGGAAAAGGTTTCAATGCATCACGGTTGCCATCAACGTAGAATTCCACAACAGCTTTCATTCGTTGGAGCTTATTAGGATGGTAATTTATGTGAACAATGACCGGCTTAAGCTTACTCAGTCTATCATCTTTCCTCACAGTCTTGAAAAGGACTTTGCTGTTCATAAAGAGATAGAAATCCATTGTTCTCCGAGCAGCATGAAGCCCTTCGTACCTTAGATGTGAAGGGAAAAAAAGTTCCTCATTGAAAACTGCCTGGTCCCATGACTTTGGTTCCTTAGCAAGGCGACCAGCCACACGATCTAAGAGCTCGATTGAAGGGATTGTAGGTCTGATATAGAAGAAACCAGAGTTTAAAACCCATATGCGCATTGTGTGTGCATATCGAGCCCATCCCATTGCAGGTTCATCGAAGACATCATCGAATCCATAAGCTGTCATGTTATCATGGCCATCGGTCATGGATTCCACATCTGAATCTCTATAAAGATAATCGAAAGGGTTTTGCAAATACACAATATCGATATCCGAAAGGAGAACACTATACCCCAGCTGCAAAAACTCTCTCAAGATATGAAATTTCAATCCCGAAACAGCATGGTTATTCCCCGTCCTCCCAATGGAAGCAATCCCATCATTTGCATCTCTCTTATACACTGGAACATTGTTTGACTTGCAAAATTCAGTGATCTTATCATCCAAAGCAACAACCAAATAATTAGTTATGCCAACTCTCTTAATGTTTGTGAACCAAATCTCTAACGACTCCTTCACGTTCCAGTTTGCAAGTGCCACTATAAGCTCTCTTCCAACAGCAACAGCTTCCAGAATTTCCGCCAATCTCGGATTAACAGGTTCATCTGGAATCACCGTGGGGTTTGCTCTTAAACCTTTAACGGTTCCGGAAGGCCCTGCTTTACGCCATTTACCCAATGCCTCGACTTGTTTCTGTGCATGATCTTTCTTTTGTTCAGCCAACCTAACCTTTTCAGTAAGCTCCTTAACTTGTTGTCTCAACTCTTCGTTTTTCTCCAATTCGGCCGCATACTCCGCTTTCAACTCATTCAACCTATGAGACGGTTCACATTTGGAAGATAGAACCTAACACAGAGACGAGTAAAAATTGCAGTCATTTTGTTTACTAATTACCACATTGGTGCTGAAAAAAATTCCCACTTAACAAACACTAGATTAGATGATCAAATCTAACACCAACAAACTCAGTAAAAACCCAAATAAACCATTACCAGATTTAGAAACATTTTACAACATAAATATATCAATTCTCAATACCAAATTAACTAAATAACGTGGTTCAAAATTCCAATAAACCAAGAACAAAAATGAAGAGCAGAAGTCAGTCATAACATTGCGGTAAAAAGACCCCTCTGGTCACTTTTAAATTCTATCTTGAGCAAATTGATCCCTCTAAAAAAAATTAGAGCAATTTGTCCCATCAATTTCAAAAGTGAGCAACTAAGGACAACATTTTTTTTATTGGTATAATAACAAATTTAGCCTGCAACATTTACACAAATCCAAGGCTAAATTTGTAATTATAACAAACAAAATTATGTACAATTGACAGACAACGTTAACCCCATGATTAACTATCCTTAGTTGCTCACTTTCAAAACTGAGAGGGATTAAATTGTTCTAATATTTTGAGAGGGATCAATTTGATCAATATCGAGATTGAGAAGGACATAGTGGAGTTTTACTTAACATTGCTAAAAGCTCGATACAGAATTCTCCAGTTTCAGTCCAAAGCAAAAATATAAATAAATAACAAATTTAGCATCCCAATTAACAAAGGAATGAAAATTGAAGTAAAGGGTATATAATTAAGGCATAAAGTAAATCAAGATTTGATCTAAAGAGCAAGTGAATTGAATTCCTGAAAATGCAGAAAATGAAAGGAACCTGGGAGTGGAAAGCAGGGGAATAGAAAGAGAGGAAACCGTGAGGATAAAGAAAAGCGAAGAGGCAACCAATGGAAATCCCAATGGCAACAGCTATTACTATTCTTGATTTCACCACTGACTGCGATGCTTTTCTCATCAACCCACCTTCCCTTCGTCCGCCTATCATTTTTTTTGGTAAGGCGGGGGCGGGGGGGTTGCAGTGTTTTTAACTGTAAATTTGGAAATATTGAAAGGCGAGAGAGTAAAGTGGGGGTGTTGTGTTCTTCAAGTTTAAACTAAACAACACTATTTTAAACAACAATATTGTAATTAAGGGTGAATTACAACAACCATCCCTAAACTTTGATTTAAATTACATTTCAGCCTCCCAACTTTCAAAATTTTATAAAATTATCACTAATATTATTGAATTATTACAAAATAATCATCCAATTGTTAAGTGTCATTAACACTATTTTATCTTAGGTGACATGTTAACTATTCCACATATTTTAAAAAAAGTATTTCCTTTTCCTATTTCTGAATTGTTTTCTTTGATTAAAAAATTATTTCCTAAACTATTCATCAAATTATTTCTTTTCTTTCCTCCTCTGCAACAATGGACGATCTAACCCTTTCCCTTTTTCTTGAATCTTAACTGTTCCTTCTCCAGCGAAAATAGGCATCAAAATGCTTCTCTCAATGGCTTCTTCACAAATCCCCACTCAATTTTCTTCAAAACTCGATTTTTAGAAATAAAATCAACTTTAAAACCACTTTAACTCCAGCTCTCTATTGCTAACCGTTAGATCAACCTCGTTTTGTAATATGTGCTTCTTCTCGCCTTCTCACCATCTAATGTTAGAGTTGATGGAAATGAGTTAAAGTTTCCGTGTAACACGAGCAAGATTTTCGATGGTTATGTTTGCTGCACGGATCAACAAAATGGTGTGTGGTTTGAGGTTAGCCAATATATACTATGCATGGATGATATAAGTGCTGTAAAAACAATCTCAAGGCTCTATATTTTCTGCCTAGACAAACAAAAGCCGCCCAAGGGTTTGTCATGCATTTCAAGAAAATTTACCAAGCCGAGCAGGAGTAGCAAACAACTCAAAAACTTCACAAGATCTTGATTGTTTTTAACATGTAATATGATATTGTTAGATAATTAGATGTTTCTGATATGTAATGTGATGTAAATTAATCGCTTCTCTTCAATCTTTGATATAGCATATTGAAATTTCAATCATCAAAATATAACTCTGCACAATCTTAAATGCATGCATATATATATTATATATGATTCTCGAGGCACACAATCTATCAATAGAGGATGAAATACAATCACCAAATTAAACAAATATAAATCATGTAAAAGATTATGAATATTTTAGTTTTACATTGACATTGAAGAAGGGTTGACTATAACAATTTCTATACCTTGTACAAATTTTCCCTCCGCAAAAGCTGCAAAGGCAAAAATTACAGATAAAAAACTCCTATTTAAAAATATATATATACACACACACAAACATGATAGTAGGATGGATCCAAGAAATCATATTTCCATCAGAAACTCTGTATGTATATACTGAACCTTTTTTAAAGCTTATCCGAAACTCGAGAAATATCGGTACAAACAAATATTTAACCAAAAGTGGTAGAGTAAGGAGGTTACCAATAGAGGCAATGCCTGCAAATTAAGGCTTATTATGACCGCATCAGTCTTCACTGTTTGATTGTGTATCTGAAGAATCTACTTGTCTTGGGCCTTCGATGGAAGGATTTTGTGGCGTTCGCATAGGGTGAATAAGATACCAAACAATCTGGTTCACTGGTAATAAGAAGAAAACGAGAGATTCAATTCCATTGAAGCTTTTACACTTATTTTGATTATTTAAATTTCTTTTATAGTGCATCAAACTTAACCATAAGAACAAATTAGAGCTTTAAAACCTAGCAATGTGTTTAGAAAAATGCTTAGTGAAGTGGTAGATTTAAGAAAAAAAATAGGTGAATGTACTTAAGAGGTCCCTCTATTATAGGGACCTCATCAATATAGCCCCCTCTACTATTATATGGATCAATTTAGTCTCTATACTATTAAAAAGAATCAAACAAGGCCAAATTGAAATAGAGTTAACATTTACTGTAAAAAAAATCACTTACTGTTTAAGAGAGTTAATATTTTCTAAGTTTTTATGGTTCTGTAAACAAAATCTTTTGTCTTCTGTTTGGAATTGAACTGCAAATGAAAAAATAAGTTTCAAGACATTTTTGACACTGTAAATGTTAACTTAGTTATTACAATTTAGACTTATTTGATTCTTTTTAATAGTATAGGGAGTAAATTGATCCATTTAATAATAGAGAGATTAATTTGATCCAATCCCTATAATACAAGGATCTACCAGGTACTTCAATAAAAAAAAATGTAAATACAGAAACTTTAAATATAGCTTTGCAGGTGAGTGTGGTACTTCCAACATAGAATAAAATTAATAATGGTCCGATGATGTACCTGATGCCATGAGCTTCACGATAAGATTCCTTGCAAACTTGATTTCTGCTTGGCGTGCACTAACGATTTTGCTCTACAGGGAATCAATCAGGCCTCTAACATTTTACAATTACTGTTAAATGTTTAAATTCCTAAATTCCTAGTCCCAGGGAATCACCCTCCAGTTTAGTGACAAAATCATGTTTGTGGAAATAAGAATGAAGATGGAACCAGTGGTTGATGAGTGGAAATTATCAGCATGAGCCACAACAAACACTTGTAATATAACAAAGGAACAAATTCTTACCATTTCACTGTTAATGAACTCCAATATTTTATCAAACGTAGCTTGATGCCTAAGTAGAAATGGACGGAGATGGCTCTTATACAAATGCTTGGCCCCCTGTTAGAGACCAATCAGTTATGAAGTGTATATTGATCATGTAGTTGCATATAAAGACAATAACAAAAAAGGAATATTCAGATACAGTTTGCAAAAAATATGGAATAAACTTAAGAGTGCAATTATACCCTAATAAACATATATACCCTTTTAAAATTGGTGCGTGCAGGATCAAAGTAATAAGCTATCCTATCTGTGAAACAGAAGCAAAAACTGAGCTTACATTGGAAGATGGAAGTTGAAGCCAAACTAGAAAAGCAAATTTTGCATGGTAATAGAGAGGAAACCTGAGGAAACAAACAAAATGAACTTCCTTATAACACTTGAAAGAGAATGCTTTAAACCTAGAAATAAGCAAGAACCAGCACCAAAAGAAATAATCAGTAAATCCAAACATTGATCAACCATATATGTAATAAATTAGTTGTATAAAAAGTGTAGCAAGAACAATTCATTATGAAACTTTAATTCTAATAGTTCACTTGTAAATATGAAGCAAAAACCGAACAACATAAAAAAAAAGAAAGGTAAAATGATCTCTCTAGTTCCTCTCAATTTCGAAAGTGAGCAATTAAGGACAACAAATCATTATGTTTACATCTTCTATCAATTGTACATAATTTTGATTGGTATAATAATAAATTTAGCACTCGATGTTTACACATTCTGTCAATTTGTTAATGATTAAACAAATTTAGCCTGCAACATTTGTTGAATCTTTTAGAATGTAGACCAAATTGACAAAACATGTAAACATTGAGAGCTAAATTTGTTATTATACCAATCAAAATTATGTACAATTGACTGAAGACATTAATGATGTGATTGATTGTCCTTAACTGCTCACTTTCGAAATTGATAGGGATTAAATTGCTCCAATTTTTTTAGAAGGACCAATTTGCGCAATTTCAAATTTGAGAAGGACTGGAGAGGTCTTTTTACCAAAAAAAAAACCATTTCTGCAACAATTAAGTTTAAGAAAAGGTACCAGGAGAGGATTTTGTCAGCAAACACTTCAGCAACACTAAAAGATCCATAAACTGCAAACAAAAAATAAGAACTTCTGTGAAACGTAAAAACAGAGTTGAATAATGAATTCAAGCAACTTAATCAGTATGAAGTTCATTAGCCCCAGCTTCAAGTAGGCCAAATACTTTTGGATATGACATGATCACGCAAAACGAAGACAAAACAACAAAAAGAAACATGAACAGGACACAAAAATATGAATGCGTCTAAATCTATATAATACATTATTAACTTCTCAAAATGTATCTTAATATATAATATCTAAAACAAATTAATAGCACAAGAAAACAAGGCAAGCAGGGCATGAAAAAAATGGATAATCTAACTCCGTAGTCCATCAGTAGTACATAAAAATAAAATTTGCATAGGGTACATGCATAGGTGAAATGGCGATTTCATTGTGTGCTTTATAGTGCGTGTTTGTTCCCAACTATAACTTGTCCAGCGGAAACAAAATCCAATAAAGAAGCCATCTTTTAGACAATAATATAATTGAACAAATTCATGATGCATGTAAAACAGAGATAAGTTGAAAAATTGGAATAGCAGGGTAACCAGTCCAATAAAGAAGCCATTTTTGCTGCTCGTTTTGATCTTTGTTTTCGATCGCTTTAAAAGTCGAGTAAACTGGTATTACAGTCCCAACTGTACAACTATGAAATAAAATTAAAAAAATTTAAAAAAAATTAGCAACAGAATCATAATCAATGGAGAAAAGATTTGATAAGTTTTTGACTAAGAGCTTACCATGCCGTTCGAACAACAATATTGGAACTAATTGGAGAGAAAAGCAGTTTTAATCCAACCTAGACAAATTCAATAACCAATTATTACTAACTCGACATAAATTAAACCCTAATTGTTCTTAACAATGATTTTCTTTTCTTTTTCGTTTCTTTAAGTTAAACTAAGCAGATAGTACTAATTCTTAATTGAATGCAGAAAATGTATAAACTAAACCCTAAATTAACTGATAAATAACCATTTCAAACTTGTTAACATAGTTAAATATTAAAAATAAATTGCAAAACAAAAAAGAAATGAGAGACCTCGCTCGGTAAATCCATAAAATTTTCTGGAAATTGTAGAGAGAGATTGGGTTTTGAAGGGAGATTGTTGAATTTGCAGAGTAGAGTTGGAAGTTTGATGACTTCGATTGCGGTGCTTTAAAGAATTCCCTAATTCGAATTGGAAACTGGAGGACTCACAATCAGAAGCAGGATTCAATAAGAAAATTCGTCTTTTTACTATTCCCCAGTCCTATAAATCTTCGAACTTTTGCAATTTAATCTCTTTGCTTTTATTTCCAGAAAGGGATAAAACAACTTTTAGCCTCTGTAGTTACAAACTTTTTCCAATTTGGTATAACGCATAAAATCTCAAGTAATAATAAACGAGTTAATTTATCATTTGGTACCTGAATTTGACTCTAATGTTTAGTTTGGTGCTTGAGTTTTCGGTATTGCTACCAAAATGACCCATAATTTTTATCATGAAAACACTTGATTTTAAAATTAAAGTAAAAATATTTTGAATGAACATAAAATGTAAATCAAATGCTTTTATGGGTAAAAATCAAATGATAAAGACTTATTTAATTATAAAAATAGTTCAAAGACTCATTTAAACAAAGTGGAGTAGTTTAAGGGGCTTTTTTAGTATATTAGCCAACTATCTTTTATGTTTAAGGGCTTTTTTATAAGGAAGTCCCTATAGCTTAGTGGTAGAGCATCGGCCTTGTAAATTGAAGGTCTTTAAAATTTTTATATTTATATAATATTTTTGTTATTTTTCTGTTATATATTTAAAGTATTATATTTATAAAATATTTTTAGATTTTAATATTAAAGTAAAAAAAATTTTGACAAGTAAAATATTAAAAAAAAGGATATATGAGAATTTATTAAGGTTACTTGTAAAATAAAAATAAAAAATACACAATTAACTATATCCTTGGAATCAATGATTATAAAACTTGGAATAAAATTTGTAAAGATAAAGGGTTAATCAAATACGCATCAATTTATATTCACATAATCTCTGCCTCTACCTTTGTCTTGCTCTGCATATTTTGGCCTAGTTTAGCATTGTTGTTGCAGTTGTAAAATGTCATTTCTATCTTTATGAAGAAACAAGATAAATGAATGGATTACCAGAATGGACACCATGGAACCAAATTCAATGATAATTGATTGTTTATATCATTAAGCTCCCAAAGTCTTGGCCCTGTAAAATTTTAAGGGTTAGTTCCTTTAAAAATAATGAAATTATAAGTTAGTACAATGCACAAAACTACGACACTTAAAAAAGAATCTCTGGCTTCGCCTCTTCTCCAAAGAACGAATAGAGGGCAGATAGAAAACAATGAAACCAGTAAATTCAAGTTTGATTTCATAGGCCAAAGTTAATAAACTACTATCAATGCAACATTCCATGTGATCCCACAAACCTGAATCCGAGTAACATTCAACAACCTTGAGTCGGAAAAGCAAGCAAAAGAACATGAGAAACAAAAAATTATGGTAAAAGTACCATGGAGGCCCTCTACTAGAAGTCAAATTGCATTTTGCTCCTTTTGCTACAAACTGGTCATTTGCTATTTGATCTAATGTTCAGGGACTAATTTGCTCATTTTTTAGTAAGAGTAAAATGCAATCCAACTCCTAGTACAAAGGGAGAGTATGATAATTGTGCCAATAATTTTGCTAAAAAGTATTACAAACAGACATGATTTTCATCCATAAAGGATTAAGTTGTACAAACTTTGTATTAAGAGGACATCAAAGATGCAAAAATGCTGTTATAGTATTGCATTTAACAATCTAAAAATAAAAACATAATAAATAAAGAGATGAAGAATGGTTATTCTACAATGAATATGTTTAAAAACAACCTGTTCACCATAATGAAACTATTAACATACCTCCTGAATATATATGGCACTGAATGGGCATCAAAAACAAGATGACACCATGGAATGACATGTTCGAGTTCTTTCAAAGGAATGCTTCAACAGGTTCTCGTAGTTCTTTGCTTAAGCAGTCTAATGTTGCATAAATAGTCTCAGCTTTCAAGTGGGATCTGTCACTAGAGATAAAAGTATTAACTCCATTTTCCACAAAAACCCAACTGCAACCAGCAAACTTCTTGACTTTCCCTCTCATCTCCTTCCTTATCCTCCGCATCTCAGCCCAGTTACCTTCTGCAGCATAAATATTAGCCAGCTGAACATAACGAGCCCCGTTATCTCCTTCAATTCTTAGTAGTATCTCTTCTGCTTCTCGGGCTAATTCCACGTTTTTATTTACCCTACAAGCATTCAGAAATGCCCCCATAATAGCAGCATCATGCTCTATCGGAATGGCTTTCATAAATGCCACAGCTTTGTCTAATCGGTTAGCCCTCCCATACAGATCAATCATACAAGCATTGTGGTCGTTCTCAGGCAATATCTTATAAACTTCTTTCATGGAATTAAAGTATTGTTCTCCGAGTTCCACTAAACCGCAGTGACGGCAAGCTGATAGAAGTGCAACAAAGGTAACAACATCGGGTTTGATTCTTTGATGCAGCATTTCCTCAAACAGCTGGAAAACTTTACTTTCATGCCCATGGTGAGCATAACCAGTCATCATTACATTATAAATGACTGAATCCTTAACCTTAACCATTCGAAACATCTTTTCTGCATATGCAATATTCCCGCATTTCGAGTACATATCAATCATAGCACTAAATAGCTTCTCATCCATTTCGATTCCCACTCTCAGCATAAAACCATGAGTCTGCTTTCCTGGATCCAGAGCAGCTTGTATGGCACAAGCACCAAGGACACTCATAAGTATCAAACCATCAGGAACAGTTGCTTCTTTGTCCCAATATTCACTCAAGAGTTGAAACACTGCATCACAATTCCGTGATTTGAGATAACCGGAAAATAATGCTGTCCACACCACGGAATTCTTCTCAGCCAATGAATCGAAAAGCCGCCGTGCTTCTACCATATTACCTTGAGATGAATAACCCACAATCATTGAAGTGACTGAAAAGGAGTTGTTTCTCCCACTACACAAATGCATTAACTCTGCATCCTTCATTTTACCACACTTGCAATAGAGATCAACGATGCCACTACTTACAAATGGATTCGAAATCAAACCATTCTTCAAAACCCACCCATGAACTTCCTTTCCAGCTTTCAAATTCTTCAATGTAGCGCAAGCACTTAGAACAGTTGTAAAAGTATGTTCATTCCATCTAAACCCATTCTCTCTCATCATAACAAACAACTTCAATGACTCTTCTAAATAACCATGTTGTTGATGACCTGAAATCAAAGTATTCCAAGATACAGCATCATTCAACTCAGGGTCTTTCCAAAAAAGTTCCAAAGCCATTTCCATCTCATTTTCTCTACAAAAAGCTGCCACCATTGCATTCTTGGAAACTAAATCAACCAACCCACCACCGCCTTTATAAACTTGAAAGGCTTCTTTAAAACACCCACATTTAGAATACATGTCAATGAGAGAACTTACAGCAAACCCAGTTTTGTCATTCCTTGTTTTCACCATAAAACAATGTAACTGAGCACCATAGCTCAATTTACCCAACTTCGCACTCAAGTTCAGTATTGTAGTTACAGTAAATTCGTCGATTTTTATCTTATCCTCAAAAGCCGTTTGCATGTCGTAAAATAATTCAAGCGCGGGAGTTTCATACCCATCGGTGCTTGCATAACCAGATAACATGGAATTAAAAGTGACCAAGTCTTTCCCTGGTGCAGCATCGAATAAAGCACGCGCTTGAGTTAGGTTTTGGAATTTTATGTAGGCGGATATGATTGTGTTCCAAGAGAAAACGTTTCGTTCGGGCATTTCATCGAACAGTTTTCGAGCTTCATGAATACGGCCATGTTTAGAATACAAATGAATGAGTTGATTGGATGTGAGAATGGGCGGTGAAAAGCCAGCTTTGATTGATTGAACGTGGAATATTAAACCATCTCTCAACAACCTCATTCATGCAAAAACTGGAATGGGAAATCGATATTAAAGTCTTCAACCAGAAACAGTGTCGAGAGAAAGGATATTGGCAACTAAACAAGGACCAAAACTTTACATTCAGGCTAGCGCAACAGGGCGGGAATGGATCATGACACACGGGATTCCATCCTTGGGAACCAAGACCAGGTGGAGGGTTTATCTCTCTTTCCTATTCCTTTAATGGCAAAAGTAACCCTGCTAGTAGTTGCACTAATATATATGCTTTCCTTCAAACTTTTTTTAACAGGAAAATACTTGGCCATGATTCCCACATTGTTTTAATTTTTTTATATATATAAATTAATCTTGAATTTTGTTCTTAAATTGGGATGTGGATTTTTCTTTCGTCTAATTTTTTTTCAAAAAAAAAAATATATATATTAGGCATTAATTTTGGGAAAAAAAATCTAAGTCTCAACCTAAATAATTGTCAAATCAAAGATTAAGTTGAAGAAAAACAAAAAATTCAAATCTCAGAACACTTACCCAAGTTCAAACCTTCTAGTGTTAACTCAACATTTAATTATGAGAAGAGGAAATTAAAATAATCTTATTTTAATAATTTTACATTGAATTTATAAAAAATAGTTAATGTATATGAAGCTTCGAATTAATCTAATATTTTATCATATTGATTAAGAATATTACTTTTTATATATATTTAGTGATTGGAAACTATTAAATCGAAAAAATAATTGGATATTTTTAATTTACTCATGAATCAATTACGTAAAAGATTAGAAGATGGAATATAACAACAAAATATTTACAAAATTAATCATACAGAAAAGGTATAAAAGTATGTATAGCTAAGTGCGGCTAAAAATGGTGCGAATTATACGTGCACCACAAGAAATTGAAGCACTAGCGTCAACCATGGAGATATATTCTCGGGGCATTTTCCATATAAGTAACAAACGCGAAATCCTGTTAACCTTTCATGATTACCTTCAAAATATTAACGTTGCCAAGGACACTAATAGATGTAAAAATTCAAAGGTTTTAAGCATTGAAGAAGATCCAAGTGATGAAATTCAAACATCGATTTTGTTAGATGTCACCTTTCAAAAATAAATATGTAAATCTGGTAAGGGGTCAATCCCTCAACCCATCCAGCATTGTGTTCTGTCCCTCATTCTTGAAGAAGGCAGGCGCCTTTGTCATAGCTCACACAGTGGTGTTGAATGCCCAGAGAGTTAACACAACCGTGCCAAGAAACTGACGAGTTGGCGCAAGGTGGGGTTTGAACCCATGCGTCTAACATATAAAGGACATATTTGCGACATGGGTGGCTCTTGGCTTGGTCTTGTGAACCCCTTAGCTCTTGGCATCATCATGTGAACCACAAACAAAGGTGCACCTGAGCCCCGCTTCTGGGTGGCAGGCTAAAATCTTGGAGCTAAAACAGAGCATAGACTCCGCAAGAACACAATACCAGACGTGTTAAGGGTCCGACCCAAACATACTATCTTCAGCACAATCAAGAACCCATATCCATCACAATCAAAGTTGAGAACTGAAGCTAAGCTAACCAACCATCTACTACAGAGATAATAAGCCTTGGAACTCAGGCTCAGTTCATAAACATTAAGAATTCAATAGAATTTTTGTTTCAAACAGAAACTATCCCCCACGTTCATTCAAACTATTACTTTCCCAAACAATTTTTTTTTTTGGGGGAATCGTTTACAAACCTAACTAACAAGGATGCCCACCACTAGGTTACAAAGAACTCAACTCATTTTCTCTCTTATCAAATCAATTGCTTGTGCCACATATTTTATACTTCCAAGCCTTGCTTAGGTGGGATTTCCTCGAGAAAACTGTAACTATGGGGGTAAAAGAATATTTATAAATTACAAACGATAATGTACACTCAAAGATAATTACCCGTGACTTTACTTCTCAATGCCTTGTTGCAGATACTGTATTAGGTCATAGCCAGCAGTTGTCCACTTGTTGTAAGCATCGGTGCAGACATTTTTCATGAAATTGGCGGCCTCACGCTCGCTCATCTCAGGATGAAATCTCTTGCGAAGATTTCCAATGGGATCACCCCTGCTGAAACAAGGCAATCCACTGTCAAGCATAAGGAACACAGTGTTGATGATCCCATTCATATGTCGGCGAGCGGCAAGGTATCCCTTCACACACAAGCTGCAAGCATTTGACAAAGAACAAACTCAACATGACTTGGACAATAAAGATAAAATGAAGGGTATGCAGATAAGATAGAAGTATAAAATCGAGCAAAGAAGAAATCACCTTACAAAGTTGTCCCAGGTTTCACTTTTCATAACTCCCGATGGGTCTAGTAATTGAGTCATCTCATGGCTCAACTTGAAATGTGCACTCTCGAACCGCATATTTCCACCAGGTGATGTTTCCAAGATGAAACCAAAATCAATATGAACAAGCCTCCCGACACTGCATTGACACGCATATCACAGTGGTTTTGAGTTATATTAAAAAAAAGTATAAAGTTTACCAAAAAATAAATGGCCGCATAAAATTAACAATTTAAATGTACATGATTGTATAAAAAATAGATCTAGAAGAATATGTTAATTGTTCTCTTAAGATAAACTAAAAATTAGTATGATTTAAAAGAATAAAAGCCAAATTAGAATTATGAAAAATATAATTAAAAAATCATGTGCATCAAACCGGATTTAAAATCTAATTCATTCATACATGGCTATGTATTCCAGTCACTAGTTCAATACTTGCGTCTTTTTTAACTATTCCTAAGTGATTACCTCTTCGCAGGTTCAGGTTTTCTAAAAGCAAATCAACTGACAACATAGGGTACGGCACTATGGCTGGCTTGTTTCTAATTCACTCTTATATGATTATGTGTTTATGACATCAGTGCAATAATTGTTCACAGTTTTTATTAACATAAGTATAATGATTTGTAAAAGATTAAGACCTAGCCGGTTCTTACAATCATCTATAATCATGTTTTGGAGTATAAATTATTTAATTTAACTATTCTACCGATCACTGGTCAAGGAACTAGCAGAGTCATACTTGTCAAAAAGAAGGTTGCCATTGTGTCGATCCTTCGGTTGAAGTAGAAGACTTGCTACAGCATACCCTGCACTGCTAATTATAAAGTTTCTGCGTGCAGCTTCAAAACCAGGAGAGCCAACAGGCCCATAATCCTGTTGAAAAATCTCATACAAACCACCATCAGTTGTTTCACCCATCTGGCTTCTGCTTCGTGTATTTGGCACAACCTGCATCAAGGGGGAAAAAAAAAGAGGGAACTTATTAAGTGAAATATTCATTACAGTACCCTAGGAATGATTATCCTGTAACAAGACACATGCACAAGTAACTTCACTAGTAAATCAAACCACATCATCATATTTGATTGTATAGTACACATTGGGGGAGCAAGGTGAAAATAGCAGTGGTATTCCCTGAATTCACTTAACAAAACCTTCTTAGAAAGTCATTCTCTGTTGTGATGGTGAAAGACCTAAGAGTTGGGACAGACAATCGCATGAATAACAACAATAAGACAAACCAAAACCAAAAACAACTCAGCAGTGGGAGAATTATATTCCCTCAAAGGTCTTTTTCCTTGTAAATTTAGCTGTTATAGATTAGTTATGTCAAAAAGAATTACACAACAAAGGTTCCTTCACTAGTGTAACAGAATTAATATAAATGCAAAACAAGAGCTTAACAGATTAGAAGATATGCTCACCTCAATTATACCTCTCTCCGGACCAGTTGGGAGAACACCATAGGGAAATAAATAGAGATTAAGTCCAACAGCTGTAAAGATGTCTCTTAGAAGAGCTATCACTTGAAGAGCAAGAACATCTTGTCGACAATCATCTCCAACCTTGAATAAAAGTCAATTATAAAAAGATGGCAGCACGGCTTTATGTAAGAAATCAAGATAATGCATTTTATCCAGCAAAACAAGAAAGCTAAAAAAGTTCAATTATGCAACCTGGAACTGTATATTAGGAACTTAAAATTGAATAACTAGAAAGTGTAGTACATAAATGCAACTGTAATCTCAAAAGGTGAGTTAGGGTGCTTTTGTTCCAGCGGAAAGATCAATTTCTAAAATCCAAAACTCCTATAACATACTAAAAAGGAAACCCCCTTTTAGAGCTGGTTGGTGCTCACAGTATCTTGTCTTTTGTAGGAGAAAAAAAGGGAGATGGCCCCATAATTGGTGCATAAATGTGCCAACATGGGCAGCCAAGCAAATAAAGGGGGTTTTGAATTATCCCCAAATTATTGGTACAAGATAGAATTTTGAGCTTATGCGTAAGCAATTCAACCCATAATGTGTCCTGTCCAATTCAAACACGAGTTTACCTTGAAAATGCAAGCCTGGGGCTTTATATCATTCTGGTCACCATCCCGATCAACCACATTAAATGTGATCATAATAGGAACTTTTGCCGCCGATTGTAAGGGTATTCCACTATCGACCTGAATGCCCCTAACAAGCTTATTAGGAGCAGTTGGCAAATAAAGGTCATCACCCTGCAGTTGAATTTTCTCCAACTCCCTAAACCAATAGCATGCCACTCAACCAATTTAATTGCCAGAAAGAAATCAGACATGACGTGTAATCATTAAGAAAGGGAAATACCTCCTGATGCCAGCCCGGCGTTCCTCCTTTGGAAGAGGAAATAGGACACCAGAAATGGATGTAACTTTGTCAAAGAAATCAAATTCTCTTCGAAATACATCAAGGGCCTTGGGCGTGAAACCATCAATAATATGTTGTCGAACAATTGGTAACAGTTCTAGAAATGAACTATTCTGAAATGAGAGAATGTATACAAGTCACTGATCAGAGAATAGAAGACTACAGCCGTATGCTTTACAGCTTCAAAAGTTCAACAAATTAATGGCATCAGAACAATCATGTTATGTTTAGCATTCAACATAAAATCCCATCAGAACATTCCCAGTCTGAGATGATCACTTGATAACAAGGAATTCTGTTGATATGATTGAGCAATGCTAATCCATGCCACACCCTTAATTCTTATTGGACCATTAATCAAATTCCAACCCAGCCCAATTATAAGTTTTCCACTACCCATCACCAATCAAAACCTTGTCTTCACTAAGATAAATTGGATATGAAAGAAAACAAAATTGGAGAATTAATAAATTACAAAACTATTTTTAAGAACAAAATGCATGATTTAACTTTTTATAAAGAACAGTTAGGTAGAATCTATAACTCAATCATATAATTTTTAATTTTTGGCAAACGATAGAAGTGAAAGTACGGAATTGATGCTAAGTAGAGTCAATATCCCCTCACCAACAGTAAGCAAAAGGTACTTGACAAGGATAACCATTGACATTACCAACCAACATGTGATCTATTGGTAGAGTGTTAGACTCTTAATTCCAGTTACTAGAGTTCAATCTGAAGCAGCCTCAAATATGAACAAAAAAATAATTTGAGAGAATCACTGACATTATTCTTGTCCAAAGGAATGCAAGATTTCCTTTTAGTCTAAAGATAGATTGCAATTTTACCATTCTGTACACGTGTCATCAACATTTTCATAACCTACTTTTTTCTCGTTGAGACAAATGCCCTCTTTTGTGGTCAAGTGCCAGTATGTATACAGAGAAGAGTTTTAGTTACCTCCTCATACTTCTCTGTAATTTTTCATTCATATTTTCCTTCTTAGTTATATAATACAGGTAGCTTATGACATTAGACTGTGTCACCATTCAACCCCATTAGATATGCAGTCAGTCCCCTAGCCCAAAATCCGGTCACTTTTAGGAACCAATGTACAGTCCTGCTTTCCAAATCAATAAGGCAAGTTTCCAATAAAAAGAGAACACTGAATACACAAACCTTTCCACTTGCATCTTTCCCAATATCACATGTCTCACCCTGCCATCACAAAGTAAGCACTCAGTACTTACATATAATCAAAAACTGATGTAATGAAAAGTGAAGATGATCATCTATTCCACACAAAACCACTTGAAAAGGCATACTATCTAATAAAGGAAAAATATATTTTTTTCACACCTGCAGATGCCATATTAGAATATGTGAGAATAAGTCACTTCTTTGAGCTGCTCTAAGCAAATACCCTTCCACTAACCTCTGCAAAAAGGAAAAGTCATCAATGCAAAAATTAACATGTGTAAAAAACAATAGGAAGGTTGTGTGAGCAACAAGATAATTTAGGTTTGCAATTCTGGCAATAAGGACAAGGAAAGATTATCCAACCTTTAACCCCGATGATCAAACACTTGATGCATCTAACTGACTCAAGTTCCCAATCATTTGAAAACATAAATGGAAACCATACAGTGATAAAAATATTAAGGTCTTTTTGGTGGTTTTTGGGAAGGAGGATGGAAAAATCAGATTAGTACCAAATAAATTTATACAAAATGCAGCAATAGAGGCAATGTTGATTGATCACTTGGTATGAATGATGTCTCATGCCCAAATTAGTTTGAATAGCTCAGCACCTTGTGTCAAAATTTTGAGATAGAGCCTGAAAGCTCTCAGCCTAACCTAATAAGCATCAAGCCTACAAACTACCCTATGTGAGGTTAACTTTCTAGTATTGCACATCAATGACAACAGAAAATATAAATAAATACCCATAATTCCACTGATAACTCACCCCTTTATCGTATCGCAGAGCTTGCACAAGTTGTGGCATGAAGAAAGTTACACGTTCAGGAGGATAGGACTCCAAAACCCTTAGAACATAAGCCATTACACGTGGATGACCCTTGTATACGGGAGTAAGGAATTCAAGAGCTTGTGTAATTGAACAAGCAGCCCAATGAGGCAATTGTTGTAAAAGTACTGAATTTTCATCAACTGCCTTTGGTGTGACAAAATATGGCAATGCCTCAGGTATACAGCGGATATCCAGTATGTGTGACTGCATGAGAAATGCCAGAAAATCAAGAAGCAATCAACTAATATCATGCCATAATGGCACAATAAGACTATAACAATAGAAGTAGAAGATCAGAGAACAAATCAATGGATGTTTCTGAAATGCTCAGCTTTATAACCACAATGACAGTGGCAACCATCACCTTACCAGCTAAACAATTAATAGCCACACAGTAATTTACAAGTTTCATTTCTTTGCCACTACAATGCAGCTACGTACTCTATAAGGCATACCTGGACTAGCTGAGTTATTTCAGCCTTCAGATGAGTGTTTGTTGGAAATCTTGAGGCTAACGAAAAGGCAATTCGAGGATCCACAGAGAAAGCAGTCCTGGCATATTCGATCCATTTGTCTGGGCTAATTTTGGGCCGCGAAGATGTGCCTTCCCTGAATATAAAGATAAATACAAATAAAAAAAATTAGTAAAGAAATTAATGCAACAAAAGGATCCAAAAAAATATTGTGAAACTAAAATATCAACAGATATATTCCACTGAAAAATGAAAATACTTTGAAAGAGGTTGTGCCCAAACTTCAAGCCGATCAACCTCATGCTGGCACAGCATTAGAAGCAGCTGCTTTCGTTTTTCTCTTCCAACAATGTAGTTGTCCATCTGGCCCCATACAGGGTGATCATTCTGCAAATTTTTTACTAGCTTTAATATTCAAATGGCAACAGAACATACACACAATTCAGAGAGGGTGATATTGATCATTCTGCAAATATTTAAATAACTTTAGGATTTGTATCACAACAGAACATACATACAATCCAGATAAATGTTCTGAGGTAGAAACATTTTAAAAACACATGACCGAAAGATGACCATCTTACCGCCCCAACCAAAGAGTTCCCATTCTCAGTTGCACGCCCCTTGGAATCAGACTGCAGAGAATCTAGCCTCCCACTGGAGAGATAGTGAACAAAAAGAGAGACGGATTGAGCTTCACTCTGTGCAAAATTTATATTGTTTGTGTCATACCACTCAGGCTCATAGGAAAACCACCCCAAAGAGGCCCTGCATGCACCAAAAACAGCTTAGAATACAATTGCAAAGGTATGCTGCAAAAGATAGAAGTTAATAACACACACGCAATTACACACACATATGATGAAGCCTGAAGCCAAAAAGCAGTTTTAAACCTTAAGAACCTTACCTCTCCTTACAAGGGGTACGACCAACAGACAAGCACTGATTGTTGAAAACACTTAATTTAATAAAATCAATCTCATCCCTTAATACCAAAAACCAAAGTCCTT
Source organism: Gossypium bickii (assembly GCA_025503065.1). Taxonomy (NCBI): domain Eukaryota; kingdom Viridiplantae; phylum Streptophyta; class Magnoliopsida; order Malvales; family Malvaceae; genus Gossypium; species Gossypium bickii. The sequence continues at coordinate 113,131,826 of CP106717.1, read as the reverse complement.
GATGGGTTTGAAAACTCCATCATCAATTGTATTTCCTTCTATCTTGACATGCACCATTAGCAATTAATGTCCCAGAAATGGAACTCAAAAGCATGTGTAAATGGTCAGAAATTGAAGCTGTGCAAATCGATATAAGTGTCTTGCTCTGATGGCAAAACATATGCAACCATGGACCATGATTAACGTGTTTGAACTTTATCATTTAGCATATAGATATTTTAAATGGAAAAAAATGTGATCTTATAAAATGCCAAACTTATTGCAATATTCCAATTAGGAATCATGACAGTTGTCTAGTATACAGACATTATATTCCCATTTTGGCAATCAAAACTTCCATAGGCTATATATAGTAATCATCCTTTGAGTCTAATAACTAGTTCAGTAGCACATTCTTCAAATAAGAAGAGTAAATGGTATATATAATTATATGCACATATACATGTACATGTATATGTGTGTTTATTTGCATGTGCATTTGTGTACTGGTGTCTAGGGACAAAGACTGAAACAATGATTCTTAAGTTTTTTACTACAAAGGGGAAAAACATTTTTAGAATAATATGAAGGATGAGATTTCAGGGTCCTAGGAAACCAGGAAATAAAAGTCAATGACTTGTCCAAAAAGAAAACCAAAGCAAAAATAATAGAAAAAGCATAGCTTGAAAGTGAAAGAGAGTTAAGAAAGCAGGAGCCAAATGTCAATTACTTGTCCAAAAAGAAATTTCAACAAAAGAATTAACAAGCTGTATATTGAAAGCGAAAAAAAAAAAAGAGAGTAAATTGCAGTTACCGGTATATTCTATCTTCCAACAACTGAAGCCCAGCTCTGAAATTCTGCAAATTCCCTTGGGATTGGCAAGAGCAGAACTTAAGACCAAGAAGCATGAAAGTGAAGAAGGTGCCAGTGGCTGCCGGATGATGTGAAAAGTTCCAGAGACGTTTGGTTGTTCCTTGCAACATCCGACCAAGTAGCAAAAGTTGCTCAACACTATTGTGACGAACTACCTATTAACCAAACAATATAAAGAGATTACCATCAGAAAATGAGAATCCCATGTTGGACTGTACCTAAATATAGTCAGACCTCAGAACACAAGATAATAAATATTAAGTGCAAAAACATTTGGAGGTGAAAAAGAAACACAACCACACATGCATATACGCAGACAAACACATGAATATTCCTCCATTTATGTTCCAATGCAGTTCAGTGATAAACAAGAAGCAATAAACATAATGACATGAAATACACTTGCGTGAGAGAGCAAATACAAATTATCTGTTACCTCAAAGCGGTCAATAAAAAATCCCAACCACAACCTATGAGCAATTATTTGGTCAACAGGATTAGTATCAGGCAGTGCCTCTGGTTCCCCAGGGGCCAAGTGGGGCCTTAATTTTGCAGCAGGTCCTGAATATTTCACATCAGATGCAAAGAGACCTCGTTTTGTATCAATTGTCCATAACCATGCATCGACAAGTTCAGCAAGGACAAGGGACCCCCATTGTGGAGCAGCAGAAACCAGCCAACTCCAGATGAAAACACCGGTCTCTATAGCATCAGGGGTAGAAATATAAGCTGGACACCAGCAGAGAAGACGCAGAAGTTTTGCAAAGCCCTCCAAATTTGCTTTCCGGTCAGAATCCTGGCAAAGAATTGGAATGTTTTTTAAGGGTAAGAGTGGAATGGCACTAAAAATACTTTTCAGCACTAAGTCTACATATATATGTATATACAAATATAAAATAGTGACAGATTTACCAGATTTGACAGAAGTAGAGCAGTAGCTTGAGAACAAGTTTCGCGGAATTGTGACTTGTCCACTTCTCCACCTTTCTCTGCAATATTGACAAATTGTTGAAGGAGACGCACGAACTTCGAAACCAACATCTCATTAAATGAATCATTCTCAGTTTCTGCTGGTTGAGAGAATGCTCCTGCGATCAACCTTTGGAGGCCACCGCCAAGACCTGTTTGCGGAGAATCAGATTGAAACCCACCAATGCTATTATACAACCTTCTCATGCCAGCAATTTCTCCAGCATAGTTACATTTTACTGTTGCACTAACAATACCAGTACTGAGGACCTCTAAGATGAAGGCTTCTGACAATTTTAAATTTGCTCCTGATGCTGCAGCAGCTGCAGCTATGACTGCAGGAATATTTGCAGTCCGTGTTCCAGCCCAACAATCACTTTTTCCTGTACCAATCCTTATCTCAGACAATAGAGATACCACATCAGTTTTATGCCGTGCCTGCTGCCATGTATTTGCTTTGCAGAGCTTTTCCTGTGGTATATATTTGGAACCAAAAACAACTTACTAAAAGATATATGAAAAAAGGAACAACTCTAGGTCATCTTGAGAATTGTTTTGATGGAGAGAGAAAAAAAAAGAACAGCCTTAATGTTTAAACAACTAAGAAACCACCGAAAGATTCATAACTGAAATTTGTTAAGCTAAATAACGAGTATATGTGTGTCTATATATATGTATACATATAATTTAAGGGAAGTCAAATTTCTTTTGAAAAAGTTGGGGGGACAAGGCATCCTAGTACTAAATGTCATTAGTCAAAAAAATAAAGTAGTAATTGTCAGAGATGTTTAAAATTCAACACCCAATGGATATATTACATAATAATCATGTAGGATTCACATATTCAAGGAGGAGGGAGAATAATAAGCAAAAAAGCAAATAACATATACAGTCATCCAGTGAGCAACCTGGAGTAGACCCTGAGTAGTACATGGAGCATAAGACAGTGATATGACAATCCATTCCCGAACAACTTTTTGGTACAAAGAGCGAACAGCGGCTTCCCAAGCAGGATCATTGACAACAGTAGGTGTGTCATTTTGAACAGAAAAAAGCAGAGAATCAAGACAAGATGAATTCCATAAAACCTGCACATATTTAGTCCATTTGTCTCAAGCATGTTAATCAAATTATGGATACTGGAAAAGCAAAATGTAGAATAACTGCAAGGCGAGAAGAACATCACTAATATAACTTTACCTGAGGAAATCTATCTCTAAGCTGAACCAAAAGGTTCGCAGCAATATCACGAATGCGCTCTTCCCTCTGTGACATACTATTTATTAGAAAACAAGCATGCGCAAAAAGGGTAGATTCTCTAATGACAGCTTCATTGCCTGTTTCAGTTATTCGGTCTTCCTGAAAGCATATGAAGAAATTGTGAGGTTCATATAGTATGATTACGTGCGCATGCACAAATCAGAAAAACAGAGAAAGAAAGCTTATAAAAGAACAGGACAAGAAACCAATATTGTACTAGTAGCAAAAGACATGATGCACTTGTACTGTTTGGTAATGTCATCCAAGAGAATGTAACTTAATTGGAAGAAGGGATTATAAGTTAAAGACAAAATTATTTACCATAGTCGTTAAGAATGTTGCACTTATTTTAAAATTTACAGGAGAAAGAAAAGTAACAGAGTACTTGTGCATAAACTAATCAGATGATTGAACACAAAAACAAATAGTTTCCCAGACAGCACTATAAAGGACGTCAAGGGATAACATATTTTTCAACAATCTATTTTTGGAGCACAAGAAACTTAAGTACCCAAGAAAAATCATCTCATCTTCAGCACTTAAGAAAAAGGGAGCTTATTAGTAAAATAAAACAACAATAACATAAGTATAAAAAAAAAAGGTAAAATGGTTGTAGAAATCCAAATCCTGGAGACAGGTGCCTCATACTACAGCCACAGTTTATGGCACACGCTGATCTTCTCAATATACTTCTCCTAAAAAATATCATGTGTGGACCAATCTGTATATATTTGGGCCCTTTAAATATATCAGCATTCGAAGTGATTATTTAATTTATTTAAGGCTGACAAGAAATTAAATAAAAAGTGGAAAAGAAACAAGGAACTTATATATGATAGATGCATAACTGATTCTCTTATGCTTTTGGGCCCTGGTGCTATCTTGTGCATATGTCTAACTGAAAAGGTAAAGTAAGCCAGTGTAATGAAGTGTAAAATATTTTTAGAATGGGACAGTTCACTAGATTGAACATCCAACTTGTTAAGAAACTAGTGCTCAATAAAGTAGAAGTCAGTTGATTATAAGATTATTAATTATAATTTTAACAACAAAGATGCATAGATGCATGCCTCATAAAATCTCCTAATATGAAGATCGTATTCAAACTGACAAGTACAACAAAAAAGAATAAAATAATACTCCAGAAACTTCAAGTTAATTGAAGACATACAAGCCATGACACTGCTGTTTCAAATGCCCTGTGCACAATTGCTGTCAAACATTGAAAGACAGCAGGCATAAGATTTGGAGTTTTCAAGTACTCGAAGACGCAACTGAAGGCACTTCTTGAAGCGGTCAAACTTGTGCTACCATTAAGGATGCCACCATTACTGCTGAACCGTATTATCTCCAGGAAAGCCACAGCAAGAAGGTATGTTGCCTTTACACCTGAAAATTGAAAAAGCAAAAAGAGACATTGATCAAAGGAGCCTCCTAGGAGCCGACATTTGAGTGAAGCAGTGGTTATAGCTCCTGTTAGTCACCTAGATGACATGGGTTCAAACCCTGTAATCCCCCATTCCCCATCCCCAATATTGTATTTTATCAACAAAAGAAAGAGCCTCCTAGGAAAGAAAACCCAAATAAATAAATAAATAATGGTAGACAGCAGCAGACGATGAGTTCCACTACATAACAAGCTATTATAACACAAGGAATTATTGAACATGGAGAACAGAATTATATCCACCATAAAAGTGCATTAACTTCACCAGACCTGAAATTGTGCTCATTGCTCCAACATCAACTCGCCCACCTAAAGCAGCAGAAAGAGCTGTTCTGTGGCTTACAGCAACTTTCTCATTGCCACTCCCTTGACGACTTCCAGGGTTGTGAAGGGCATTTAGTTCCAACTCATCTTCAAGCCACTTCACTGAGCTAACAACCTGCAAAGAAACACAAACTTAGATATAATTTGTGCGCGTGGGTACGCAGTTCTATTTTCAGAAGCACAAATAACTCAAACTGAGTTGATACAAGCACAATCCAAAAAAAATTTAACATTGCTCCAAAAACGTAGAAGGTTAAAAAAGCCTTTAAGAGACACTGCACTATGAGTCAGCCCAACATAAAAAGTTTCTAATGTTCAACATATTATTAATCAACTCAACTACTAAGTGTAGGCACCTGATTAAGACCATTTCAACTAGACAATTAGAACTTTATTAATGTGTTAATGTCAAACTTATTTGTGTACAATCAAGTACATCAAAAACATAAGAAAAAGTGTCAAATACAACTATTAAATATAAATCAGCCTGATAAAGGTTACTAGCAAGATAGCGGACTAAAGAAAAAGCTAATGATTTGTCAAATAAGCTACTCATTTGTCAGAGGAAATAATGTCAGCGCTCACGGAAGACTTCTTGAAGATGTACTTACAAGGGGAGGAGTCCCTTGAGCAATACGCTGGACGGCAGCAGACCAAAGTTCATTCCACATATATGGTCCACCCACTGCTTGAAGGGCAATGGTACCCATGCTTCCCACACTGTTCAATGTAGAGGAAACTGGTTTTGCAGGTGTTTGAGTCTTCTGTATAGGAGGTGCCAGTCCAAAAAGAGCAATATAGAACCACAAGTTGCGAAATAACTTCAGCAGTGAAGGTTCCACATTTAGCGTAGGATCAAAATCAGAACATATTTCAGCAACAGCAGGAAGTAGGGGCCCCAGAAAATCAGCTCCACTCCTGCAAAGTTTGAAATACCGAGCATAAAATATCTAAAGCATGCACAACAAGGTGGATAAAAGAAGTTGTAGAAAGTAAGCCTTACGACACAGAACCAGCAGAATACAATGTTTGAAATATATTAAACAAGAAAAATATATTGCTATTCAGAAAATATTTACCTTCCACTTTTTGACTCAGCAGCCAAACCTACATCAGAACACAAAGATAACAGGCGAAGGCGATAGTCTGAACGCAATTTAGCACTCTTTAGACCCGAAGCAATCAAAAGAAATCCTGCAGGAAGAGTCTAGAATGTGATTGAATCAGTGAGTATCTAATCAAGAAGAAAAACTCCCAGACAACTAAATAGTAACTTATATCTCACAAATAATGCATACCTCAACACGTTCTGTAGTGGCCTCTGGGGCCAATGTTTTGCTTTCAGCAGACCCTACACTTGATAGTTTACTCAAGTAACTCCTTGTCATTAGAACAACTGTCTCCCGATATGACTTCTCAAAACCTAAACTTGCCATGCGAGAAACAGCATCAAGAAGCTGCAGTAAATTGAGAGTACAGGTCAAAGCCGAGAAAACTTGCCAACAATATTCAAAGAAGCATGATTATTACGTCAACTCTTCAAGTTACTCGCATATGTAGATAGTGGGGAAAAATTCTATAATTAGAAAATACATACTCGAAGCCGTAGTAAACTAGGAGTCATAGCATCACCCTCTTCTAAGCTTTCAATAAAAAGCGGAAGTATCATGTCCACCACTTCAGGCTTGCTGATAGCAACATTTAAATCAGCCAACAGACGAATTACATTAAGCTGTACGGCTGGAACTACTTGTTTCTCTTTATCAACCTGCAATTCAAATGGCCCGTGTAGGCATTGCCAGATATCAAAACTAAATGGGGTTTATAGTTATCACTTATTGGTTAATACAAGCATAGATATAGGTAACATAACCACCACCTAGAGAGAGAAAGAGAGAGAGCAACCTCTATACATGAAAATACAGAATATTCAAGCTAAAGGAAATGACAGAAAAAAAAAAAAAAAAAAAAAAAGAATTTTAATCTAAACTGATAAAAGAGATTGTATAACAACACAACCGGAGAAGATATGTTAATATAAAGCTAATATTATACACAGACCTGCTCCTCGTAATCATTTCTCTCACGAATGCTGGTTGCTAATCCCATGATAAATGTATCCATTGGAGCCCGGTCTTTCGCCCAGCCAGATTCTATAATCTCACAACATGTCTTAAGAACACTCTCAAACAAGGCTCCTTGGCTGTTGCCCCAAGTATCAGCCTGTTGTAATCTTGTTGTAAGAAACATAAAAGAAGAAAAGAAAATACATATATAAACCTATAAGACCATTTTAGAGATTCTGAATCCAAATCTCAACTATAAAACAAACCTGCATACATGCAGCCAGTACAAGGGGTTTAAGACGAATGAGCAAAATACGCAGTGGCTGCCCTCCCCTAGGGACAGCAATTTGTACAATCCCAGAAAGCAAGGTACTGAAAAGCTCCTCACAAACTCTCAACTTTCGCCATACAGAGATTATACATGCTTCAGCAGCATCTATCAACAACGCAAGAGTCTCAAGAACCAATTTCTTAGAGGTCTTAGCATCTGCCTCAAGAGATAGAAGACTTCTAATTTGCATCCTAACAGCAGCTTGATATACCGAAAGTTTTGCATTTACTCTGGATTTTAAAAGTGGCCCCTGTTCAGTCCAATCACGCTTCCTTATCTGCAAACCAAGTCAAAATAAAAAGTACGTCCATCTCATTTTTCCTTACTAAGGGCTCATATAAATTTGAAAGACCAACTTAATATACAAATTTATTGCGAGCGCAAGTTATCTCCCATCTCTTTTTTAACCATTTCTTGTATAATGTTCATTTCATAACTTTCCCTAAAAATTCATCATTCAGTTGCCCAAAAAGAAGAAAAAAAATGCCACAACATATTTGTTGGCATTTACCTTTAGAAATGCAGACATAGACTGAAGCTGCTTCTTAGCAATAAATCTCACTTGCTCCAAAAGCTTTTGATCAATACTTACTTTGTGCAAAATATGAGCAATCAACTTAAAAGCAATTTCTAGTTTCTCCATACTCTCCACAGGCTCCTCCTCGAAGGAAGCAACTTGTTGCCTAAACATAGCCCCACCACCATTTGCCATCAAAGACCCTCTGGATGAGTCGTTGGCCGGGCTTGAAATCTCAATGCCTTGAAAATGCTTGGCGCTCAAAGGTGAACTTTGAGAAGACGATGTCTCCGAGCTTCCTGGAATTAGCTCCCTCGGTGATTCCGGAACTGATATAGCCAACTGCTCGACAAGGTAATTTATCAAATTATCAGCATCTGAAGGTAAAATTGGAGGGAAATTCTGCGATAAAGCCAACAAGAAAGCCCTAGAAATTGCCGAATCATTGCTGCTTGTATCGTGATTATTAACCGCAGCCATAACTACCTCCCCAACCAACCCTGCGATCTCGAAACCGAAATCAGGAGACGAATCGGCAGATTCAGACACGTATTTCAAGAAATCGACGAAGAAGGAAGCAATTGAGTCGTTGTTGTACGACTGCGGCCAAAAGGAACGGTGAAACGACGTCGGAATTGCCCGAATAAACTCTAACATTACCGATTTAGGGCGGTTTTCAGTAGAATGGGGGCACTTAGAGAGCAATCGTGCGACGACGAGCACCGCATTGAGCTGTGACCTCGAAACTCTAGGCGATCCGCCCAGTAACAACTCCGACTGTGGACACCTCCCGCATATCCAGGCGATTTTATCGCTAAATTTCTCCGGATTATTCGCTATAATGTCGCACAGTTCGATCATCGACTCCATCTCCGATCACCAAAATTCTGACTAAAAAATCCGATCAAAATCAACTCTCGCGACCAGATTTCGTCACTAAAAAGATCGCATAACTGAATGAGAAAAAATAAAAAGAAATTAGGGTTTCAGATTTCTCATATATCTTCTTCTATATGAAGAAGCAGCTTCGTAACGTCGCTGTTAGTTCAGTTATGTACTTGTCGCCGTTGTTGCCATTGTCGCCTCTTTTTATTTCCTCTCTCTTTCTCTGCTTTTCATATACTCTTCTTTTTCTTTTCTTTTTTTCCGCTTATTATGTGTTTTTAATGAATTTAACTTCTGCTATTAGTCCCTTTACTTTTCTTTAAGTTGTAGATTTAGTCCCATACTTTAATTTGGTACTTTTAGTCATTGTAGTTTTCAATTTTCAATTTTTTAATTTTCATCTATATAACTGTTAAATTCGTTAACTTAAATTATTTTATTTCTAAAATTTGATATGGCAAACATATTATTATATATGTAATGTTTTCAATTTGTTATTTTTATGTTTTACTCACTACAAATTCAGTTAATAGACTAACAAATATCAATTGCATCAATAATAAAATTTTAAAAATTGAAAAGTAAAAGGACTTCGAATGATCCAATAATAATCGAGCCGAGCTCAAATATTACCGAGCTCGTGGTAGAGCTCGACTCGAAATTAGGAGCTCAATACTCGGCTCAAGCTCAATCGAACATTTATTTTTAAGTGTGAGCACGACTTAAGATATAATTGAACTACTCAAGCTCAATTAAGCTCATTTACTAATTTTTGTACTCAAGCTCAACTCAATAATTAAGCTTAGGGTTTTCAGCAAAAAATAATAATAATAATTAAGCTTAAGGTTAATAATATATATATATTAAAGGTAACAACATAATTTAATAATATAAACACATGAAAAGCTCGATAAGTCTTGTGAATCGTTCAAGTCAAGTATTACTAAACTTGAATTCAACTCGATTGGTAGCTCAAGCTCAACTTGATAACTAATGAATCTAGTTCAATTTTTTTCGAGACGAACTTTAGTAACTTACAAACACCAGTGTCTCATTTACATCCCTATATATGACTAATAATTGAATATAACCAAATGGATTTAAATGGCATTGTTTGGGTCATGACTAAAATTTTAAAATTTGAAAAGTATAGAGACTAAATTTGACCAACTCAAAAAGTGTAGGGACTAAAATTGATCGAAATAAATATAGGGACTAAATTAGTAACTTTTACAAAGTAAAGGGACTAATACAAAAATACAACATTTCATTTCTATTTTAATATTTAAAGCCGAATTTTGTTTCGCCTGCCCTTCGAGCTTCTCGGATTCTTTTTTGTTCTTTAATTTGTCTTAACTGGCAGGCTGGCACAGGTGTATTTAATTTCGTATATTTGGCATAGATAGATCTGATCCGCTACCTCACTCTTTTAGAATATCATCATGAATTAAATACAATATTTTCTACCAAAAGTATATAATATTAGTTCAATTAAAATATCCATTTATTCATTTATTTAAGGTTTAACATATATTTTTTATTCGAGTTTGGCACTTTTTTTAATATGATATTTTTATTATTATTTTTATCTAACTCGATACATGTATTTGATAAAATTTATATATTTTGGTATCCAAAAATATCGATGTTAATTTTTTAGTATTCAATTCGAGTTTTAGAATTGATTTGATGAAAATCTGTCATTTTTTTCATATCAATCGCCACATCAGCAGTTAACAGTTATCAAGGGCTTCAACGAAAAAATGAATTCAAGGGGCTCAATTGGGTATAAATCATGATTCAAATGGTTCAATTGGATGTACTTTTCGACAAGGGACTTAATTGATTTTTTAATTTTTTTTAGGGGACTTGTTTGACATTTTAGCCTTTTTTTACTAGTAATAAATATTTGAATTTTACAATAAAATTAGCATAATATCTCTAAATTTTATTGAAAATTGTTTTTTTCTAAATAGAAAATTATTTCTACTTATGAAAATAAAAAAATTATGATAAATATATATAGTATTAATTCAAATGTAAAACTAAAACTATTAAAAAGTAGTCTTGGATAAAGTTGGTGAAATTGAAGTCCAAATGTTTACTTTCCTGATGTGATATGCATGTGGTAGTTTATGTATATATCATATTAGCAATTAATTAAATTTTAAAATTTTTAAAATATATTTTTAAATAATTTTAAAATTTTTAATTTAAAAAAAAATTAATTGTTTACGTGACAATCCACTTGGATGGTACGTCAACAAAGTTAATAAATATTAACTTTTCCATCCATTTTAGGGTAATTTAACAAATAAGGTAAATTTAAGGGCTAAAAGAGATAAAAAGTTAAATAAATGACTAAATTGTAGGAAAAAAGATTGAAGCAAAAAGGCGAAGAATAAGCAATAACGGGCCAAAATGATGAAAAGAAAGTGTAAAATTGTTATAAACTCTAAGACACGCAACATATTTTAAATTGGTTCTCAAACTTCTAGTTATTCTAATTACATTTTTAAATTATTTAGATTATATAAATTATGTCCTATTATTAAAATTGTTAACTGAACCATCAAATAATACATCAAATAGTATATGATATAGTTGCATCAAACACCTCCAAACTATGAACTACATTTTAAATCAGCCCCTTAACTTTAAAAACTTCAAAACCAAAAATTTTACTATAATCATTTGTCTTTAAATTTTTAATTTTAAATTATGCAACATAAAATCTAACATGTCATTTAACAGTTAAATTAATAATTTTACTAATTTAAAAGATCTAACTAATAAAACCTCCATATTTTTGGATGTAATTAGACTATTTTAAAACTTGAAAACTAATTTAAAATGAAAGTCATAGTTTAAAGATGACTAGTGCAATTAACTATTTATTTTTTATTTAAATCTCATTTATATTCAACAACTTTATCAAACCAGGTTGATGCTAGTGGTAAAAGTTTTTTATTTAGGGTATATTTGGATAGTACAAAGTAGTCGGATGAAATAAAATAATAATTACGTTCTCTTATAATTATAGAAATTTCTAATTTTTTAGACATTAGTAAAATATAATTATGTTGTAATTTTTAATGTTATGTTTGATAGTAAAAATTGTAATTATATAATTAAATAATTTTAAATTCTAAAAGGATATTAGTCATTATAAAAATCATCAATAACACTTCGGAAAAAAAATCTAAATAAGGAACAAAACCTAAAATCAAGTTAGTCTTAAAAAAGTATTCGACAATACAATTACTAATAAAATTAAGGGATAATGTAACTTTTGGCTCCTAAATTTGAAAATCGTTACTCATTTAAGCCCATTCTATTAATGAGCGTAAAAAAAAGGGTTGGCCCATAAACTTGACAACTAGGTTGACTTTAGTACCTGTACTTTTTTTTGTTCACTTTGGAACTTGAATTTGACAGCTAGGTCCATTATGATACATGAAGTTGAAAATTCTAAATGTTTGATAATGTAGCACTTTGAGATTGTGCTACATCATCACTTTACAAAAAGATAGATGTGATGATGTGGTACAATCTCAAGGTGTCTTATATTAAATGTTTTTAATAATTGAACTGATATTTGAACAAGTTAGATCATCAGTTCTCGATTCAACTAGTTCGATCGTTCGACCAACATTAATTAAAATTTCATAAAAATCTAAAAATCCAAGTAAATCCGATTTTATATTTTTTTTACATTTTTATGATTTTATCACTGTATTATTCCATATTTGTTGAGTTATTTTCTATCTAACATTAAATATATACTCGTTGTTATCATCAATTAATTATTAACCAAATATAAATAATTAATAATAATACCATATAATTTAGTTAAATTTAGTATAAATAACTATAATAAATACTACGTAATTTAGTTAATTATCTAGTTAGTGAAAATGTATAGAAAATTATTTATTGTCAATAAAATTTTCAATTATTTAATTATTTAAACGAGATTAATAAATTAATATATAATTACATTTTAAAAATAAAATATATACCCTAAAATTAAAAATATCATCATTGTTGTATAAAAATCAACTTTTTAAATTTGAATAATGTATGAACATGTTTGGATTTAAATGTAATTGTTTATAATTACCCACATAATTACTCAAATTCTTATCCTCCTTTTGATATTTGAAGAGTGTTATTAAAACGTTTCAATTACACCCAATTCAGTGAGACCAATTAATTATAGTGGTTAGTCAAACAGGCTACATTTGTATAATTACAAGCAATTACAATCAAAATCCAATTATAATATGGCTTTTTAAACGCGACACTAAAGAGCTTTTCTCTCATTTAAAATCTAATCCAGACTTAACTCTAAATTTAATCAGAATTCAACATGAATACTAAATGCTATAATAGATTATATATAGATATCTACACTATAAAAGGCTAAAAGGGTATATAAGCCCCTGAAGTTTGGCGAAAAAATCAATTAAGCCCTTTCACGGAAAACACACTCAATTAAGCCTTCAAACTCTCAAATTGTATCAATTAAGTCCCTTGACCAATGTTTCCGTCTTTGACCATTACAACACTGATGTGGCAAAGCCACACCAACTGCTACGTCAGTAAAAAAATGTTCAATTTAAAAAAAATATTAAAAATGTTTACTGTAATGAACCTGGACATTCAGTTATTTCAAACTTTTTTTTTACTTATAGAAAATATTTTTTAAGATTTTAAATTTTTAACTTTTTATAAATTTGTAAAACATTATCAATATAAATATTAAATAAATTTCAAAATTTTCAAAAAATAATAATAACAATTTAAAAGTTAAGTCTAGAATGAATCTAGACATGGAACGTCACGTCAGCATTGTTAACGGCCACATTAGCGTTGTAATGATAAAAAAACAAAAAACGTTGGTCAAAGAGCTTAATAAACGCAATTTAAGAATTTGAAGGCTTAATTGAATGTGTTTTTCGTGAAGGGGCTTAATTGATATTTTAACCAAAGTTCAGGAACTTATATACCTCTTTAGCCTTTATAAGATTACACATACATGATGAGTTTTACATGAAAACATCATAATCTTCAAAGTTTCAAATTTATCGTTTGAATCAAAATTCATTTTTTTCTTTTATCAATATTTTATAAATATAGTTGTTAGATAATTTTTTCCACTTCAGTATATATATACTGTAAAGCAAAATCGGATCCGTGGTCGAATCGATTAGGCCATCAATTCATTGATCCAACTAGTTCAATTCGTCTGTCCAGTTCAATTAAATATATCATTACAAAATTCAAAAATATTAAATGAATAAATAAAATTCAGTCTAATCGCCCAGTTCAATGATGTTTTGTCCAATTAAACTGGTCTATACTGATTCTCAAGTTAACTAATCTATAACTTTTTCCAAACTAATATTCTATATTCCGATCAATTCTTGATCCAATCAATTTGACCAACCGATCTAATTATATTCAAAAGTAATTCCACCAACTTTTAGTTTCCAATTTGCTGTAAACTATTATTTGATATGATTAACATATAAAGGAAAATCTTTCGAAAAGAGTAATTAGAATGTGATAAAAACATATTATTATATGAAAAAAAAAGAGATATGAAATCTTTGTAAATATATAAAATTAAATATAAACAAAATATATAATTAACATAATAAAAGTACAGGAATTAACGCAACAAAATCGAGTTTGTACTTCTAACTCTAAAAAACACTTCCAAATATCTACTTAAAGGTGTAACTCAATCGAGTTGGAATTTGAATTGAAATTCGAGACTTAAAAATAAATTAAGTTACTTTAATATTATTTTTAAACTCACTTTATTATTCACTTATTTAGTTAAAAGGAAATTAACTTCATGATTATCACTTTTTAACTTATTTATTTGCGTGTGAGTTACTTAAAATTTTAATTGAAATTTTCAACATTAATTTAGACTAAAAAACACATATTAAAAAGTTTAAAAGTCTATTAGATTTGAGACTATTCATGTCAATAATGAAAATACGAGGATATTTTATAGTTGGAGCTCAACTTAACATTAGACTAACTGAATTTAAGAGTTTTTTTAAGTCAAACATGAGTACTTGTGAGAAAAATCTGTCTCATTTACCTCTTAATACCAAGTATTGACCCATTAAAATATCACAATGTTTATGACATTTGCATAAAACATAAACACATAGATAATTATAAATATACAATTTTTTTAGGGTTTTCCAAGGTGATTAATACTATACATGTGTTTTGTAAATTTATTAAGGGGATAGATAATAGTCATGAGTTTTAAAACCGTCTCATACCCAAAACAAGGATTGAACCCTTGACTATTGGATATTCAACTCTGTGATTAAATATACCAACTTTGATGAATTACAATAATAAAGAAAAGACTAAACAACAAACACGACTAGCACAACTCGAACCCAGACTACACCTGGAGTCATCAAGCTATCACATGGGTTCAAAGATACCATCCTTTAAATACATATAATTAAACATAGAATACAACATTCAATGCTGAATAGTATGAGTAATATAGATATTAATTAACATGATAAGTAATTATATATAGAAAGAAAGAACAACCAATCTTCTTATATATGATTTGAACAAATATTACTTTCTATATTTGAGTTTTTGCATTGGAGAATTTAAGAAAACAAAGATGGTTGACCCTCCACAAAACAAAAATCCAAAATTTGGTACTGTTTTTTGCTCCTTTCTCATTCAACCAAATTCCCTTGCAGCTGGTTCAAAGCAGATGTCTCCTTCATCCAAAAATAAACCTATGAATAAAAAAAACTCAAACTAAATAGTTTATGTTAGTCAAAATTTACATTTCCATTAATGTTAAAAGACAAAGTCAAACATAAACAGGAGACTATAATCTTCTATGTATAAGAAAAACTTTATACTCTTGTCGGTGTATATATACATATAGTATAGGACATGCTCTTCCAATCTAGATAGCTTCATGCTTCATTGAGCACTACCTATGAACCAAACTGATATACACATATATCGGAGACCCTCTCCAAGTATACATACGATATTCAGCATTCTCTTCGAATCCGGATAACATAGATAATAGAAGTACTACATTATTAAAGTTTCATCCTTTCATGCAGGCAAGTATGAAGATAAGGGTGCAAGTAGTGGCTTTGAAGATTTGTTATTTGGACTCCTAAATGAAATTACATGTTAATATAATGGGAAAATTGTACTTTATCACCTAATAATTTATGATTCATTTATGAACTAAACTATTAAAGGAAACAAGCTGAAAACAATATATTTAAAGGCAAAACAATATTTTTATCAAACACTTGTCTTGCTATATATATGTACCTGGAACAAGAAAATGTTGCCGATAATATAGTTTATGCATTATCGACATAATCAACGTAAAATCATCAACATAGTAGCTTGATATACGTACCAAGTTACAATCCTCCATGGGAAGCGGTTTTATCTATCGAAAGGGCCATTAGGGTCTAGTTGCTTGCAAAGGCCTAGGTAAGTGAGGTAAAGGACACGATCTTTGGCACCAGTGCGGTGGTTCTTGGTGTGTTTGCAAAAATACTTCAACTGTTCAAGTGTACAGCAACCCAGGAGTTGACCAAGGAGTAAAAAGAGCCAGTTAATGGATTTCTTCTTGTCGGAGATGACTGGTTTTGCACTGTTTTCTTGGTCACAAAACTTGCATTTGGGCAACACGGGATTCCGCCAAACAGATGGTGCCCTGTCGTGCATGGACTCTTTGTTCTGGGCAATGTAAGTGGCGATTTCAGTGAACTTGGTTTTCAAATCGTACCCCATCTCGTACTGTCTCTCACACCGCTTGCATTGAACGTCGCCGGTGATGGTTGGTATCGGTATTGACAATAAGTAGTTTAGGGTATGAACGGTGGCTCGACGGGATGTAGCCCATGGGTATGGTGGAGGAACCGTTTCGCTTTGACCTTCTCGTAAGGCATTTGTTGAGTTCCTCCGAACACGTATAGGCCGTGAAGGTCCAGGTCCAGGAGAGGGGACAGGGATGGTGACTGATCCAACGCCGGAAACAGCCACAGGAGACGACGACGATGAAGAAGAAGACAAGACAAGCTCTTGTGAGGGGCATATAATAGAATGGTTAGGGGATAACTGTAGTGGTAACGAAGGTGGAGGTTGATAAAGCAGTGTTTCCATTAACGACGGTTGGGAAACCATTTGTAGCTGTTCTCGTTGGTACGGTACCACCGGAAAAGACATCGCCGACGTCACCAAATCCACCGGAAATGAAACTTTGTTTGCCGCCGCCGTCGTCGATAAAGATAATTCAAGCAAATCGTTGTCCTGCTCATTACCATCATCACCTCCATTATTGAAACCAGTGAATTCTTGATGATTGTTCTTTCTTTTCCTGTTGATTTCTTGTTCTTCCATTGATGGGTTTTTGTAAAAATGGAAGAAGATGAATGGTGGGTTTGAAATTCAATGATACAATGGAGAGATTTTTTGGGGATTGAGATAATAATAAAATGGAGAAAAAGTATTTTGGAATTGTTCTTTTAAAAACAAAGAAACTACTCAAATCCTTTTTTTTAGGGTTTTAGTCCTTGCGTGAACGATTTAATACGGTGACTGCGGGTCTATTGACCATTATGCTGGTCTGGCGGCGGAGATTTTTGTAATGCTCTAATAGCAGTTATTATAACGGTACCTGTTTATCTTAATATTTAATCTTCTTTTTTTTTTATGGAAGATAAATATTTATCTTAATTTTTAAAAAAATTCTATTTATCTTAAAATAATAATTAAAATATGGACAATAATAATTGAAAATGATAATCTACTAGGAAATGAGTTAATAAAATAAAATAATTTACTATTTAATTTTTTATTTTATCATTTATTTCATGTATATAGGCTAAAATATAAATATAGTCATTTTTGTTTGTCTTAGATTATATTTTAGTCACTTATGTTTGAAATGTTACGTTTTAGTCACTACGTTATTGTTTTGTTACGAAGTGGTCACTTTATTGTTAAACTCCGTTACCTCCCTACTAACAGTTCTACGTGGCAGTCCAAATGGATTTCAAATGCCAATTTAGATGTCCAGTTGATGGATAAAAATATGTTTTTAATTAAATAAATTTAATTTGGACTGCCACGTAAGACTGCCATTAGGGAGATAACGGAGCTTAACGGTAGAGTGACCACTTCGTAACAAAACGATAACATAAGTGACTAAAACATAACATTTCAAACATAAATGACTAAAATGTAATCTGAGGCAAACAAAAGTGACTATTTTTATAATTTACCCTTGTAAATACTAAATAATATGATAAATAATGATTAGAAACTTTAAAATATTTACTAGTATAATATAAGTATAGATATATATTCAAATAATTTAACATAAAATTAAAAAAATGGACAAAATCTATTCATGACATAATTTAAATAAATTACTTCAAATTTTAATATAAAAATTTTCCAACTTATCTTTAAAAAAATTAAGATAAAATTAGTTCAATTTTTCTCTATCTCTAATTTCAAGCAAATAACAAGATAAAAATGAAGAAGAACCAATTTTTGTCCTTACAAAGAAAATGTTGAATTCAATATAAACTATACTATAATTCAATATATATGTCAAAAATTTATAATTTATACATAATATAAGGACTAATATCGTAATTTCATCAGTATATATTGGAATTGAAAAATATATTTGAAACTATATGGGATAAATATCAAATATATACATGAATTTTTTTAATGTGTAATTTGATAAATTAATTTTGATTTGGTGTAATTATATATATGAAACTTGAATTGTTGTTCACGTGTATACATCAAACTTTGATTTTGATTCAATTGTCTATATATTAAAGAAATGAATACATGCATTTAAATATATAATTATTTGTGCATGTGATATGTAAACGTAAAATAGTGTTGATCCAATTATAATGTTGTCAGTGATTTGTGAAAATTGGACCAGATCAAAGTTCATGTGCGTCATCACACATTGGATGAAAATTCGTGTATAGTTTTGATATTTATCCTAAATAATAATTAAATTTGGTTAATATTATGTGATAAAAGTGATAGTTTATTATAAAAAATGATAATAAAATAATTTATTGTAAAAAAAATTTCTTCTAACTCGTGAGTATGATTAGGATAAAATATTAGATAAAATTAGTTATTATTATAATATTTTATTTTGAAATTTTTTTAATATTAAATAAGAAGATAAATAATATAAAAATGAGTTCAAATTAAAAAAAAAAACATTTTAACATAAAAATGGATCAAATTTTTATTACTAATAATCTTTTGTCTTAAAAATTTTCATTTATAATTTTAAAATAATACATTATAAGATAAAATCATTTCAAATTATTATTATTATCTCTAATTTATCTTCTTTACCACCAAAAGAATCACTAATTTATCTCTTTTTTTTAAATTTTTTTAATTTTTTTTTAAATTAGAACTAAATTGATAAATATTATAAATGTTGATGGTTAAATTTAATGAATTTTTAGAATCTAAAATGATAAACTTTGTAAACATTGAGGGCTAAATTTATTGATTTGTTATAAATTGAATCAAATTGATAGAATGTGCAAACATTAAAGGCTAAATTTGTTATTAGCCAATAACTGGCCCACGTTAGCTTTTCGTCACTAATCCAACTACAATTAAGATATATTTGATTTTAATGAATGATTAAATCGAAAAAAATTAATACTTGGATAACCAAAATGAAACTAAAACCATAGTTGAGTGACTATTTTTATAATTTAACCTAAAAATAAATAGATTGTGTGAATTAAAAAAAAAACATAATATGCTGGTTTTAGTGAGATTAATCACACAATTAATTGAAGTTAATAATTGCTTCACTATAATCCCTTGAATATATCATGTTACATAAAAATTAACACTCAATTATTTTAGTAGACTCTTTTTACTGTAATTAAGTAATTGATTTCACTTAAAAAAATAATAATTTCACGATATTAATTTATAAAAGGCATAAATCAAATTTAACCCTCAATATTTACATTTTTTTATCAATTCGGCAATTATTCTTTTTTTTTAATTAAATTTGACCCAACCTTTCAAAAAAGAGTCAAAACATTTAATGAAAATGCTAACTTAAACATTAATTTTTTTAAACGATATTGTTTGAGGTTGGGGTTCAAGATTAATGGTTCAAAGTCCAAGATCTAGGGTTTTGGGTTCAAGATTGTGGGTTCACGGTAAAAAAATTATCAATGACATGAATTTTTTTTTTTTTTTGAAATGTCATTAAATAATTGAAAATGACTCATAGATTATATGGTGGGAAATGTCTATAAAATAATTTCTCCTGCTGAGATATAGTAGTAAATTTTTATTTTATTTTTTTATGTTAGTTTTATGGTTTATATTCAAAGTTTGAAGCTACCTCTTTTAATAAGGTTATTTTTAAGGTTCGAATTTACATCTCGTCTTAAAAGTAAAATGTGTCTTAATATTGCACTTAGTCACCCAACACTTATCGGTCCGAATTACTATATAATGATAAATATTTTTAATTTAAATATTATAAATATTATTATAAAATTATTTTATTTTTCGAAATAATAAAATGGCCCTTGGATCCAACCATCATATTCAGCTGGCTTTAAAAAGAAAATTTCCCTTTAGTAAAAAGATTGTCAACAGTATACATTATATTATAAACATACCCTTAGGTTAAAATGTGGTATAAGTCCCTCTATTTTTTTGTACATTTAAAAAATTTAGTCCCTCCATTTTTTTATTTAAAAATGTAAAATTAATTATTAACACCATAAAAATTCTTTCATTAAATTTAAGTTAATTGCAATACCATTTCTTTAATTACATGATTATTAAGTTAGTACTTTTTTTTTCCTTTCAAAATGTCAGATCAACAAATTTAATAAGAAAATTTTAATGACGTCAAAAATTAGATTTGAATTTTGAAATATGTAAATAATAACTAGATTTCTAACAATAAAAGTATACAAAATAAATTCTAAATTTACGAAAATACACCCTATATTTTACCTACCCTAGATGTAGATGCATCTGTTAATTTGCTAGTAACAAGTTAAGCACATTTTGGATTTTGAAAGCCTAATGGGAAAAATGAGAAGCTTGTTCTTGTAAGAGAATAAAATGCATGTATGAAATTTAATGCATGGAAATCAAGAAAATAAGAAAAATGCATGTATGAGATTAGTATGGGATTCAATGTATTGAGAATTAATGTATGTATTTAATATTTTTAATTGTCTATGCTTGGGAATGTCCCAAGTTAGTTTATAGAAAGAGTAGCATTATTTAATTAAAAAATTAGCATTATTAATGTAAATAAGAATTTAAAATATAATATTAAATTTAGCCATCATAGTTAATTTGCTCTTTTTTTAGCTAAATTTGATTATTAGCTTTTAGAAAAAAGTTAAATAGTTTTCTTCAGCAAAAATTTCAACTAAAATATTAATTTTTTAATTATGTTAGTGCGGCAACCCATATAGCAGCCTATAGGTACTTTACTCTATTTTTATTATATGCCATGTTAGCAAATAATTAAAAAATTATAAATAAAAAACATGTTTAAAAATTTAACATTTTAGTCCATATTTCCGTTTAGAAAACAACAATTCAACCCTTTATAAAAAGTTGACGGTCAAATTCGACTTTCTTTAAAAGACTGAGAACAAAATTTAACTAAAGAAAGATAATTCATAAAAGATATAAAAGTTTAAGGCTAAATTTTACATTATCCCAAAATTTATCAAAAATCCTTTACTATCTAAATTTGCTTCTGTTATCATAGTAGTTCTTTTAGAGATACAGAATCATAATTTCAAATAATTAGCATGTAAATTTATAAACACCAATTCACAACATGATTCCAATATAAATGTATATAACTATGAAAGTTAAGTTCTGGAATGCAAGGTTTGCAACGAATTGCAGCATTGCAAGGAGGGGACTTCGAAAAATCGAATTCGAGTTTCAATATTCTGTTTCCAAGACACCATCTATGAGTCCAAATTCCATAGCCTGTGAAAGAACCAGAGGAAGAGAACAGAATGGTTAATCATTTTCTTCAATCTGTTGAATAGGTTTTTAATGTCAATGCCATTTTAAACACAAAGGTAATCACTATTAGGCCTCCCCGAGGGAAAAGCGAATTCGGACTTCGTATGTCACTAACTTTTCCTCTGACTCATATGGAGCAAGAAGAAAACGAAAGGGGACGGGCATCAGGACAGATGTTTTCAACAAGCATTGATGCCGAGCTCCCGTTACCTCGTGTTTCTAACAAAACAAGAAGGCAAACATTACCTCGGAAACAGATAAGAAGCGGTCCCTCTCTGTATATTGTTGCACTTTTTCAAGAGGTTGGCCGGTGAAAGCCTCATACATTTTGTCAATTTTCTGCAACAAATGTAGGGGAAAAAAGGCCAAATTAGAAAGCATATGATAGCAAAAGCTGTTATATGAATAGGATTTAGAAAGCACGACAGGGAAATCTATCATTCTTTATTCATTGCTAGCTTACTCGGAAAATTGCAAAATACAAGAAAGAGGAAATTACATGACGAGATTGAACGGCTTCATTTACTTGACGTCTGACATCTTCAACATGACCCTTCAAAACAATGCATAATGAATCGAGTTCGATTAGTACATGAGACAATATTTCATGTTTGTCACACAGAGTTGAAGAACTTAAATGTAATTTCAAGGTGTCTCAAATTTTTACAAAAGTGAATGCCTCTTCTACAGCAAAACATGCAAATAAATGTCAACAGGTGACAAACAAAATCAAAGAGGAATCTGGATGTCAAATATGTCTAACTATAAGTGGTTGTCAAATTAGGATGCAATGCTGCACTTGTCAGTCAAATGTCTCATTGACCCAAGAGTACAAGAGAACTCCACAAGAGAAAACAGTCAGATATCCACACGATTTTCATTTTAAGTTGTATAAAGACATCGCAACTACATACTTGTCTAAGCATATAAGGACAAGTATTTTTGCTAGTATACACATTCCTATTTGAAGCTTATATTCATACCCTATTCAAAACCTCAATTGTATTTTTTAAAATATAAACTATAACAAGCATAATTCGATATTTCAATCCGTATCCAACTGGTGCTAGAAGATCCAGATGGGATTTCTCCGCATCCCATCAGTTTTCAAATGCTAACATGTGATTGAATCAAAATCATAGAACCTAAACAAAATTAAATGCTTAAAGTAGATTTTGTCCACAAACATTAAAACTTCAGTCATAATAGTAACCGTGCCTCTTGAACAAGATAACCAAGATGTGTACTCGCTATTATAAAATCTTCTCATCACCCTTTAAAAACTCTTCTTTTCTATATCCAGCCACTAACATTGCAAACCAAGAAGTTAAATCATACCCCACATCCACTTTGCGGTTGGTGGATCATAATACGTGCATTTGGCATCGCATAACGCATTCCCTTCTCTCCACCAGCAAGAAGAAGTGCTCCCTGGCTTGCAGCTACTCCGAAACAAACTGTGCCAACCTTTGGCTTTATCTGAAATAATGACCAATTGATGCTTGCAAAATAAGAAGCTCGAATAAAGCATGCCACATGGTATTCATCAAAATACGTACTATGATGCCATAACATGCAGTAATAAGGGCAGAAAAAATACAAAACAATGGACCCCAAAAAGTTTAAAATCTTACCCAAGACATGCAATCATAAATTGCCAAGACAGAATATGTACTTCCACCGGGGCAGTTCAAATACACCTGAAAAAATATTGGTTAAAGTTATAAACTATGACCAGGATCCGAAATTCTCGATTTAAAACCCTACATACCAAAAGGAAAAACAAAGAAAAATAGTAAAAAATATGATCACACCAGAATATCTGCATTCTCATCAATGGCTGCCAGGGTCACAAGCTGTGTTATAACTCTTTGAGCAACCTGTGAATTAACTGGTTGCCCGATGAATATGATACGATTCCTGAATAACACCGTTGAAAGGTCCAATGGTCCTCCTGGTGTCATTACTGCCGGCATTACAGGTGGGTTACCCTTTCTGGCTTCTATTGCACTATAGTTGTACATTAAAAGTATTATAATGTATATATATCAAATAAAATGGAATTTATGGTATGATTGTCTCGTTGGGTAAGTAATTATGATATCAATTAGGTGGTAGCAAAACCTAAACATTCAATCAAAGGATTTTCCTTCAACATTCAACCTTTCCATCCTAACAACACAGTAAACATGACACATTCAAACTTAATAACTAAATCATCAACGAATTTATCCTTTCAAAACCGATGAGTACAAGTCAACAACTAAAAGCTATTATGATGCTGTCTAGTACGATAAGTAATGTATGATATCAATTAGGAGGTAGCAAACTGAAACCTAGGTATTCGATCAAAGGATTTTCCTACAACATTCAACGTTTCCATCCTAGCAACAAGGCATATACGACACATTTGAACTTCATAACTAAACTGTTAACGAATTTATCCTTTTAAAACCGATGAGTACGAGTCAAAAACTAAGGGTCGTGAGTGGTTAACAGGAGACAAACTTCATACACATCATATGTATATGCATTCATGAAATAAGACATAAAGCAGTGATATGAAACTGAAGCAATAAGATAAGAGTAAACAAACCTTAAATCAGAGTCACCGAAACCCTTCTTGTCGATCTTCAAAGGTAGCCCAGAAACTCTACTAGATAACCCTGAATCCATAATTCATTCAATTTATATGTTCATAACCATACATCACATGTAATTAAAAAAATGAATATAATTAACACAAAATTACATTTATAGCTCGTCAAAAGCATTGGAAAAGTTTAACTACAGCTAGGCAAAGTTTTAATCGAATCAATGGCGTGAAACTCCAATTAAAAAGTAGCTAAAAAAGGCCAACTAATTGAAATTTCAAGAATCCGAAAGTTACCCATTGTAGAGGAGTCGCCATATGGGGTTGGCAATGCGGAGATTATCAACCTAGTCGTGCTTCTGAAAAATTAAAAGTTTTCAAAAGGAAAAAAGATAAGAACAATGAGAGCAAACAACATAAAAACATGTATGTACCTCGAAGAAGGGGACGAAATGGAAGTGGGTCTGGTTCGAGAATAGAGTGATAGACTCAAAGAAGATGAAACAGCTGAAGCTACCATTATATAAAAAATTGTATGAACCCAAAGTAGAAAATTTGAGATTTTTAGAGAAGATTGAAAGAGGAGTTTTTAGGACGGGATATAGCCAAGGCAAACGAGAATTGCAGGTGACCTTTGTTTTTGGGTTACGTCTAGATCTATGCAGTGCTTCCTTTTATTATTGGGTTGGGCTTGTTATTTATTTGAATTTATTATTAATTATTAATATGTAAAATAAAAAAAATTGAATTTGTTTATCTTTTGGTTAAAATATGCTCATAGCCCCTGTACTTTGATAAAATTTTAAATTTGACCTCTAAATTAAAAAAGTTAAAAAATAAGTTCTTTTACTTTTTTTTATTTAAAAATCTCGGTCAAATGGTTAAAATTGTAAGTATTTTACATCAAAATTTGTCAATTTAACATATTGATTAGGTTGCCTTCATGTGACAATGATCGGACTATGAATTTTAAGTTGAATAGTATATTTTCACTTTTTTTTATGTATGTGTTTTTTGTTGAACAATCTCTTTATATGTTTTGATCATGTTTGCTCTTTTTTATATAATGTTTAGAACTCCCCATAGCACCTCTATAACCTATAAATAGGAGGATAACATGTTTTAGCGCACTCAAACTCACGTCCTTCTACATTGACAACAATACCCATACCAATTGAGCTAAGACTCAATCGACTTTATATATTTATTTTTAGGTGTTGTATTAGTTATCCACAATCAGTTATTTGGTCATGGAAAACAATCTTGCAAATTCTACAATAAAATTGTTTCAATGAGATATTGAAACTATAGTATTTTTTAGATTCCACATTAGTTTTTCAGATTTATTTTAATATTGTCCTACTTTTAATTTAAAAAATAAATATTACAAGACTTTGTCTATTAATTTTTACTTCGATTAGCATGAGCATTATTATCAATACAAGAATACGTAGTTTTGAGTGCGTTGAAGCGCATCATCTTTCTATTTATAAGCTTTAGGAGGGACAAACGTGATATTTCATAAAGTAATAGCTTAACTTATTCAACATTTTTTCTAGCAAATACTGAACTATTTTAGCACTGATATTATTACAACTATTTTAATACCTAATGTATAAAAAATATTGGATTAATATAATCTTTTATCCCTAAACCTAGCAACTAGGTCCAATTTGATACCTATAATTTTTTGTTCGCTTTTATACCTGAACTTGATTTGATCCCTAAACTTGAATTTCGTCAATATTTGGTGATGTGACACTTTGAGACTGAGCCACATCATCAAATTTTTATAAATTTCAAGTTTAGTGACCAAAACAGACCTAATTGTCAAATTCAAGTCCTAAAATGGACCCAATAAACTATTAAGTACCAAAGTGGATCAAGTTGTCAAATTCAAGGGTCAAAGTTTACATTAATTCAAAATTATTTGGTCCATTGCTAGTGTAGTAACGGTAAATATTAAAAAATTAATGATGAATTAAAATAGAAAATTGTCAATCATTGTGGAGTTAAAAAACTCTACTAACAATAAATAATAACTCATGTATTAAATAAGTTTTTTAACCAGTAAAGAAATTAATTTTTTTTTTTGTATTTTCATGTTCATTTTACAATTCATGTTTGAGGTTCGAGGCTCCCAACAATGTTTCCTCCAAAATTTTAACTTAAGATTAAATTTTTAATGTCATTTATCCACGAGATAAGTTAAATTACAAATTTATTTAAAGGACCAGTGTTGAGAGAGAAAAAGATCTCACATTTTTTTCAAAGTATAAAACTGTAAATATAAAATTTTTCTTTAGATACATTTTTGTTGGCCAAATATTATATTATGGCTAGTAATATTATGTAATTACATTACACTATTTGGATTTTTAACATTTTAATCATGACGTAATTTTATATTCCGTAATAGTGTTAAAATGCTTTGATATAGGGCATAATTTCATTACAATTCATTCTTTAGATTATTTTAGATTACGATCATAATTCTATATTTTAAACAAATTTGTTCATTGTTTTTTTATTATTTTAATCAATTTAGTTTTTTTTTGTTCTAAAAAAATTAAAATGATTAAATTTTTATTTATTTATTGTGAAACATGATACTTTAAAATTATAATTATTATATTTATTCTAATAATTTATTTTTTAGTATATTAATGTGGTTATAATTATAAGTGATAATTGTAACAACTCGATTTCCATTGATGTTGAAAAAAACTTGGTTTTGAAGTCAAATTTATTAAATCGAATCGTCTAAATATTTTTTTGTTGAGTAGTTACAAAGTAAGTGTGAAATTAGAAAATAGAAACATCAGTAATTAAATTAGAAATAAAAATATTTAGTAATTAATTAAATATAATTAATTTAGTAATTAAATTGATTAAGTTATTATCTAAATATTACTAGAACTAAATTATGTAGTGATTAAAAACTAGTTGGAGTTAATTTGAATTTGAGCAAATTCTTAAGTGGTAATTGTACCAAGGGCTTATATGCAAATAAACCATTTTTATGTTAAATAGTGGTTTAAGGAAACCGAAGAAAACCAAAGAAAAAGAAAACAAGAAAAACGTGAAAAGAAAAATCAATAATTTGGGGAAGAAAAATATTATTGGGCTTATTGCTGAGATGCCCATAAACTCATAGTCAATGAGTCAATAAAGTGCCACATGGCACCACCTAATTGGCCAAGACGTCAAGTCATCATTTTTAACAGTATTAGGGTAATGTACCCAAAGGTTGGACCCAACAAAAATATAAGAGACAAATTGAAAGTATATGTATCGTATTGATAAATTTATTAAAGTGGAGGGATAAAACTTGCCATTATTCCTAATTATAATTATGATTAATGATGCAAATTTTTCATCAATTATTATAATTGTGATTTATCAATTTATTTCAACATCGAATATTTATTGAAACTAAAAATATTAAAACAACTAAACTTATTAAAAAATAAATTTTAGACTAAAAGTAATTTAAAACGTGTTTCTAAAAAATCTTAAATTCTGTCAATCAAATATATAAATATTAAATTCCAACAGTAAGAATCAAACAACATAATGCGATATATTACCCATAATCTCAAATTCTCGTAATATTATTACTAAACGTAACCATACATTCTTAAATCAAATATTGCTTAAAACGAACAATACTTTATAAGAAACACAATCCAACAACCCTTTCTTAATCACCAAAATTTATTTAACTAAGTAAAGAATCTAATGGGTATGACAATATAACAATCAAAGATTATATAAATCTTATCAATTTTGACTTTTTCATTTTATTTGTGAAGCAATTATTATAGAGAATGGATTGTATGAACTGTAATTCCACATTATATTTATCTCTTTTCAATAAAAGAGTGACAAATTATATTTTTTCTCTTGATTTCAAGCTTTTTCCTCTTGAAAAAAATTCAAATCCAACTAAAAATGCTAAAAGTCAGAATTAAAAATATGATTTGTCATTTTTGTAGCGACGTAAAATTTGCTCGGGCGCTAATTGAGAAAATTATTGAAATTTAAAAATAGAGTTTTGACTTTATTTAAAAAAAAAGAGTCGCCACCGATCATTTTTCCTAGGTGTGATCGGATAACTAATAAATCCTCTTTTTAAAAGAAAATATATTTTTGAATTTTTTTAAAAAAATGCCTAGTTTAGGTCTACGTCAAAATTCCAGAGAAAAACAGGGTTCGGGAGTCAATTACGCACGAGGAAGGTATTAGCACCCTCGCGACGCCCAAAATAGGTATCTTGTTAAACGCGTGTTATTTTAATTTTCAAAATACAAGTTCAATTTAATATTTAATTGTGATCCAATTGAAAATCGAGAATTTTGACAAATCACATATTATTGTGTTATAAGGTTTTTTTTTTTTTTAATGTGAAAAAAAGACAATCTACTATTATTATTACTTTATCTATCAATTTTTAAAAAAATGATTTAATATTTGATCGTGATTTGACGTTGTTTATTATTTATTCAAAAAGACGATCGTTGTGATAAACTGCAAATTAGCGTACTATATATAAGTATGTATTTTTTAAAAAAAAAATGAAATTTTACTAATTTTTGAATAAAGATTTTATTATTATTATTTTAGAAAATTTTGAATTTTCTAATTTCTAGAAAGGTGTTCTATATTCAACAAAAAAGCAAAGATATCCACCCAACATAGCAGTAAGATCGATGATTTAATGCTAAACTGATTCGTTGCTTTAAAAATTAAATTTATTAAAAATTAAATATTGTAAATGAAATCACACAATAATATTTCAAAAAAAAACCCATAAAAATGTTAATATAATTGAAATAAGACAATATTAAAAATATGGACTAAATGGGTAAATAAAAAAGGTGTCAAGAATATACAAAAGCCCAAAATTATGAGCTGTTGAAATCAACTCGTTTCCCTTCATTTGGGCTGCTGAAATGGGTTCAAGATTGAGTGGGCCTGCACCGATTTTGGGCCACTGCTGGTAAGTGTATGTTGGGCTACCTTTTATTTTATTTTTCTCTTTTTCTCCCTTTTCCCTTCTATTTTCGTGGGTCACCTTCTTCTTCTTTCCCAACCCCCCCTTTTTTTTCCTTTTTACACTAGCCACCGCCAACATGCACCACCACCCTTAGAGCTCCGATCAAACCCCGTCTAACACCAAAACGAGGCTCTCCTCCCCCTAGAACCAGGTAACCCTAAAATGGAGTTGTGTGGGTTTATTTTGATTTTTGTATGATTCGATTTCGGTATGTTGATGATAACGAGGTTGGGAGCAATTGGTGGAGCGGTTGAATGGTAAGGCTTAGGGTCATTTTCGGGTTCGGAGATGGGAGCTTATTTTTTATTTTTTGCTTGATTCGAATGTTTGAAGGGTCTTTTTTGTGATAACCGAATCTTGGGGGTCCTTTTTTCTGTTGATTTCCCTCCTTTTGTGCCTTCATTTTCACCTTCTCTCTGCATTTTTCAGGTGGTGGTTGAAGGAAGGGTCTCCACCCATGCTGGCGACCGAAGAATCCGGGAGCAGGTGCTCAAATCACGTGATTTTGCCAGAAGGACAGATTGCAAACACAGTGAAACTAGTAGGGTTGAAACGTAATTTCAAGAAAGTTAGGGGTCAAAGTGTAATTTTGGAAAAGATAAGGGATCAAATTGAAATTTTGGAAAAGTTTAAGAGTTAAAGTGTAATTTTGGAATAGTTTAGGGGTTGAAGTGTAATTTTGGAAAAGATGAGGGTTCAAAATAAAAATTTGATTTTTTGTATTTTTTATTTTTGAAAATTAAACACGAAATCGAGCTGGACAAAATTTAGTGCTTACAATTTTCTTATTGGAAAGGAATAGAGATGGCGTGGAATCGCAGTTTCATACAATCCTTTCTCATTTTTGTATTTGTTGATTGAGATAAAATTAGAGATGAAGTAAGAAATTTTTTTGGGCCCGAAACTAAATTGTATATTTTTATGTTAGTAAAAATATAATTTCACTATTTTAATATTCTATATATTTATAATTTTTAAATAATTACATCAAAATTAGTTTAAACTTTTGTGATGAAAGATGTGTAAGGTAATATAATCGAAGTCTGCCAAATTGGCACGTTTCTCTCTGCTGTTTTCTTGGCACGTTTTTCTAGGGTTTCTTCTTGTTAGGTTTTTATTCTTTTTCTTTCTTTGATTACGTCTTCTATTTATTGTGAATTTTGTTTTCTAGTCTGGGTTGAATTTAGGGGCTGAATCAGAGAAAGCAATGGAAGATGAGGAAGATGAGGCTTTCTCTCTGCTAGAAGAGTTCAAAGAACAAATATTTGCGTATAATTTTTTTTTGGTGGGATGTTTCCTTACAACCAGTGTGGTCTATTTTCCAGCCATGAGAAATATATTGGCAAACATTTGGCATCCATTAGAAGGGGTACAAATATCAGATCTGGGGGAGAAATGTTTTCTATTCAAAATTTTCAATGAGATTGATATTACGCGGGTAATCACTGGTGCTCCTTGGACCTTTAATAATCATCTACTGATTTTTCATTGGATCCAAGCGAATGAAGACCCGATGTCTATACCATTGGTGTATGCAGATTGGTGGGTTCAGATTCATGATTTACCCCCAGGTTTTTTTAATGATTTAATGGCGACTCAGTTTGGGAATTTTATAGGCAGGTTGTTAGAGCACGGTACAAAGCAAATCCTTAATAGGTATAGAAATTTTATGCGTTTCCGTGTGCAGATTGATGTACGAAAACCTTTGAAACGTAGGAAAAAGATTATGATTACTGATTCAAAGTTCACGTACGCAAATTTCAAATATGAGAAATTAACTCTGTTTTGTTTCTTATGTGGCTGCCCAGGCTATGGTAAAAATTTTTGTCTACTGAGATTGCGGATTGGTGCTCAGGAAGTTAAATTTGGTTGGGGGCTGGCACTAAGGGCCCCGACGAGGAAAGCGTCCACGGTTAATAGTATTTGGCTGATGGATGATGGAGAGAATGGGGTTTTTGGAAAAACTCGATTTGGACAGCAATCTAGTCAAAATTCAAGCCAGAATCGAAGTCGTGAACTGTGGGGAAATTTTAGTAATTCTCTTGGGATAAATTTGGAAGGATACAAATCCAATGAAGTGGAGAATGAAGATCCGAAAAACGGTAGAGATGGTCAGCTGGAAGGGAACAAAGAGAGATGTGGCAAAAGTCAGATGGGGAGATATGTTCAAATCGTCAATGGCTTCCAGAATGGTAGGGAGAGCAAGGGGAATTTGAATGGGAAGGAGCAGTCAAATATGGAGTGAGATGATCCAATGAGTAAAGATGAAGGCAATAAAAGACAAAAATCTGAATCTGTGCTCTCAAATATTTCTAATAAACAGGATTTGTTTGAGGGTTGTGGTGGGCTCTTCACTCATAATCAACAAATATCGGCGGCTGTCATGGAGCAAGCCGACCGGTCGTAATGAAGATATTTTGTTGGAATGTTCGTGGATTGGGGAATCCACGAGCAGTTAGAAGACTTCAGCACATGTTGAAAGTTTATCATCCCCAAATTATCTTCTTTATGAAGACTAAACTGAATGCTAGAAGAATGGAAATTGTTAGGAGACGATGTGGTTTTTCCAATGGTATTGATGTGCCGGCCGAGGGCTCGCGAGGAGGTTTAAGCTTAGGATGAAATGGGGGTCAATTAGTAGATTTGAAGAGTTTTTCAAATAACCATTTATTAATGTAGAGATTCAAGAAGAAGTGGGTAAACCTTGTTGGAGGTTCACGGGTTTCTATGGGGCTCCTGAGGTTAGAAATAAAAGGAGACGTGGAATCTGCTTTGTAGGTTAGGGAGGAATAATTCGTTACCTTGGCTGGTTGGAGGGGATTTTAATGATATTCTTTATGCACTTGAAAAAAGGGGTGGTCTTCCAAGGAATGAGGGTAGAATGGAGGAGTTTCGCAAAACGTTGGAGGAATGTTTTTTGGAAGATATTGGTTTTTCAGGCCCTTGGTTTACATGGGAAAGGGGACGCATTTCAGAGCGAAACATTAGGGAAAGAATTGACAGAGGTGTAGTAGC
This sequence comes from Gossypium bickii, assembly GCA_025503065.1. Classification (NCBI taxonomy): domain Eukaryota; kingdom Viridiplantae; phylum Streptophyta; class Magnoliopsida; order Malvales; family Malvaceae; genus Gossypium; species Gossypium bickii. The sequence continues at coordinate 113,099,370 of CP106717.1, read as the reverse complement.
AGATGCATGGCTTCAAACTTTCCCAAATTATTCTCTGAGGCATATTCCACATTCTTTCTTGGATCATTGTGCTTTGCTTGTTGATTCAGAGATTATTAGGAGGAGGTACTGTCCTATCCATTTTCGTTTTGAGTCTTGGTGGGTTCTTGAGGAGTCTTGTAAGGGTGAAATAAAAAAGCTTTGGGAAGGTAGCTCTGGTCATTACTTAAAACGTATGAATAACCTTGCAAATGGGTTGAAAGCTTGGGCAAGCAAGATCCAGTTCAAACGTAATGGTGAGTTGAAAAGATTAGATAGAAGACTAGAGGAATTGAATGGTGATGAAAGAACGAAGGAGATTTTGAATGAACTCATGGAGGTTAAACTCCATTTAAATATGGAAATGGATAAGGAAGAGAGATACTGGGAGTAACGAGCAAGGTCTAACTGGCTACAATTGGGAGATAAAAATACGTCGTTTTTTCACAAGTATGCATGTAGAGAAGACGTATGAATCATATAAGGGGGCTACAGAGAGTTGACGGTTCTCTTGCGACAGATGAAAGAGAGATTGAAGTGGTTGCTAGGAATTATTTTTTTAATTTATTTGAATCTAGAGGAGTTGGAGATGTGACACACATACTATCAGGGATTAACCCATGAATATTGGAAAGTATGAATCTTAGTTTGACTGCTCGTTACTCAGAGGAGGAAATTGTTGAAGCACTGAAAGGAATGGGACCTACTAAAGCTTCGGGTGCGGATGGTTTTCCGGCGATATTTTTTGAAAAATACTGGCATATTGTGGGGAAGGACACGTGTGACTTTTGTTTGAATGTGTTGAATCATGGGCACTCGCTTGAGGAAATAAACAGAACTTTGCTGGTATTGATTCCGAAAACTGTCTCTCCTATTAATCTTAAGAATTTTCGTCCTATTAGTTTATGCACAGTGATATATAAGATTATTGTAAAGTCAGTTGTCAATAGATTGCAGAAGGTGCTGAATGATTGCATCGATAATTTTTAGAGTACGTTTGTGCCAGGTAGACTCATTACTGATAATGTGTTATTAGCATATGAAGTATTTCATTCGCTTAAGAACAAGAGAGTAGGGAGAAAAGGTTCTATGGCCTTAAAATTAGATATGAGTAAAGCCTATAATAGAGTGGAATGGATTTTTATCAAAGAAGTCATGGCAAAGCTGGGTTTTGCAGGGGGATTTATCGCTCTAATCGTTCATTATCTTAACTCGGTTACATTCTCTATTTTAATAAATGGGGAAGAAGGCTTAAGTTTCAGAGGCACTAAGGGGCTAAGTCAAGGGGATCCACTAAGCCTGTATCTGCTTTTATTTTGTGGAGAAGGCCTGTCAACATTAATGAGATTGGCTTGTCAGGAGGGAAAGACTTGTGGCGTAGAGGTTTGTAGAACTTCTCCTTCAATCACCCATCTCATGTCTGCAGACAACTGTATCCTTTTCGGGGAAGTACCAAATAAGGAGATTGATGTGTTTAAGGATATTCTCAAGGAATATGAGATTTGCTCGGGTCAGTGTGTGAATTTCAAAAAATCAATGGTGTTCTTCAGCTCAAATGTAAATCATCAAGATAGGAATATGGTGTTTCAAGCTCTTAGAGTCCGATGCTCAAATGATCCTGAGAAGTACTTAGGGCTTCCAAATATGGTGGGACGAAAAAATAAAATTGCTTTCTAAGTCTTAAAAGATAGATGAAACAGAGCATTAATAATTGGAGCTGTAAGCACATATCGCAAGGGGGTCGAGAAGTTTTTATAAAAGCAGTATTGCAAGCCATACCCACGTATACAATGGCTTGTTTTCTTATGCCGAAGACACTATGTGTTGAATTGGAAAACGTACTAAACTCCTTATGGTGGAATAAAAGTAACGGAAAAAGGGGCATGCATTGGTGCAATTGGAAGTCATTATGTGCGCTTAAGGAGGAAGGAGGAATGAGTTTTCATGATTTAAGTTCTTTCAATATCGCTATGTTAGCCAACTAGGGTTGGCATCTGTTACGCAATCTTAATTCATTACTAGCGCGAACGTTGAAGGCGAGATATTTTAAAGACTCAGATTTTCTAAAATCAAATCTGGGTAATTTACCTTCGTTAACCTGGAGGAGTCTATGGATGGCAAAAGGACTTTTGTTGAAAGGTTTAGGCTGGCGGATTGGTGATGGACAGAATGTCTCTATTTGGGAAGATAGTTGTGTCCCTGGAAACAAAGCGCTAAGTGGTCAGAATCAAAGTTCCAATTTAAGCATAATAAAAGTTGCAGATATGATTGAGGCTAACACAAGGAAATGGAAGGCAGATTTAATTTTTAATACCTTTACGGAGAGGGATGCTGAGAGGATACTATGCATTCCATTGCCTCTAAGCTCATATGAAGATTTTGTTGTCTGGCGTGGGGAGTAAACTGGAGAATACTCGGTGCGAAGTGGACATAAACTTCTTACACAAGACGGACAGACTCAAGTACAGGATGATTTTAAACAATTTTACAAGTGACTCTGGAATTTAGAACTACCCTCAAAAATAAAAATTACAGTTTAGCGAAGCTCACGTAATTATTTGCCTAACTATAGCAATTTACACTACAGAAGATTAATGAGATCCGCCATCTGCCGAAGGTGCCAAGGGGAAGCTGAGACGATGGAGCATTTGTTTGGAGATTGCCATGTTGTAAAGGAAACATGGGAGAAGTTAAAAATTGCCTGGTCTGCTGGTGAGGAAAATATGGGGTTTACTAAAAGTCTAAAGATTTTTTTTTACTGTAAATTCTATAGAAATTTGTCGGAGATTTGTGTGTGCTTCGTGGGGGATTTGGACAGCCAGAAATAAATTCATTCATGAGGGTGAAATGAAAATGGGAAGTCAAATTGTAGATTTCGTTGTCAGATATATGATGGAACTAGATGGGGTAAAGAAGTTTTTACCTGAGAAACGAATAGTCAGGAGCAGTTAGAGAGCGCCGATAGGGATGCATCTGAAGATAAATTTTGATGCGGCATTCAACAGCAATAGAAAGGAGTCGTGTTCGGGATTAGTAGTGAGAATGAAAAGGCAGAAGTAATATGCTCGAAATCGATTATCAATAAGAATATACCAAACGTGTTTGCTGCTGAGGCGCTGACGTGTTACCAAGCACTCAGTCTGGGTTTTTATCTTGGTCTTCGAGACGTGAAAATTGAAGGTGATGCTAGGACGGTGATCAAAAAGCTAAAAGAGAAGGAAATGGATAAATTTGAAATCGCAGCATATATTGAAGATTCAAAGAAAATGGCTTTGCTTTTCAGAAACTGTATTTTCCTTTTTCAGAACAGGGAAGCAAATGAAGTGGCGCACAGAATAGCTACCGAAGGACTAAAAATGGGAAGTAATACTTAACTGGAGCAGAGGATAAAGGAAAGTTACTGATGAAAAGGGAAATGGAAGGGCAAAGGGTTATCTGTTTGGGGGTTTGTGGAATGACGAAGCAGCATAATCAAGAAATCTGAGTGGTTTCAAAAGATATTTTGTTTGAAATGATGCAAAGCAATTAATGAGGGCTGCAGAAAGCTAATTGGTTTTTTTGTTCTGAGATAGGGATTATGTAACAGCCCGATTTTGACCCTAATCAGAACGGTGGTTTCGGGACCACGAATTTGAGTCAGAAAAATATTTTAAATATTATTGTCTATGTTCATTATATGTGAATTGGTGCGTGTGAAATTTTTGTATTAAAATTTGATTGTTTTGGTGCTTAATTGTAAAAAAAGGGGCTTAATCGCATAAAAAGAAAATTTGGTGGTTAAATGTTTAAGTACCTAATTGATGATGGTTTTATAAATTGAAGTATTGATAAGGTAATTTAGCCACAATTGAACTTAGTGGCCAACCAAAATGCATGTAATAGTGATTTAAAGTTGTTTATTTTATTTTATGATATTATGATATATTATAATATAAGATAAAATATTATATTGGAAAGAAAGAGATGAAAGTGTCCATCTTTTTCTCTGTTAAAATATTATATTGGAAAGAAAGAGATGAAAGTGTTTATCTTTTTCTTTGTTGCATGACCGAAACCCAGCAAAAGAAAAAGAAAGAAAAAAAAAATTGTTGAGTTTTGCCTATTTCTTGGCTGTTCGAATGGAGAAGGAAGAAGAAGACTACCGCATGTTTAAATTTTGAGTTCATTTAGGAGCTGATTCCTCAAGAAACTCGCTGAAGATGGCAGCAAGAAGGGGAAAGAAACCGCTCAAGAGTAGGTTTTGATCGCTGTTCGGTAAGTCCTTGCAATGAAACTTCAAAAATTTCCATGTTTATTATGTGTTTAATACGATGCAGTAAAACGCAGATTTAATTTGTTAAGCAAAGTTAGTAGTTAAAATACATGTTATTTGTTACCAAAATACTGGTCTTAGAAGTGAATAAGAGATGATAAATAAATGTATAAGTTGGTGTTGAAAACGCCGTTGAATATCGATAGTTTCAAAGATGTAATTCTTTGTATTTTATCGTGCAATAAATCTCGTGTAATTGATCCGCCATCGTTTCTAATTAAGGTAAAATGTTGGTTGATAAATGACCTGCTTTTGTGGTAATAGATAAAATATAAAGGTGGTTGAAATTAACATGCATTCTCGTTTCGGTTTATGTTTGAAGAGTTACTAAATTTTGGAGCTTAAAAGCAGTTTAATTTGGGATTTACATTTCCAAATTTCAGTTTTAGTAATGTCCCATTATTATTGGTTGAAGCTAAGAAAACAAGCATTTGTTGAAAGGATGTAGGGAATTAAATTGTCTCGAAAATTATTTCTTCGTCACTAGTGAAATTTTAATGTTCAAATGTATCTTTGAATTTTTAAGTGTCCGAATGCATGCTAGAATTCAACATGTCCAAATGCATGCTGGAGATTAATACGCTGGAGTGTTTTGTTTAGGTAAGTTTTTAAGCAATTAGACATCATTTAACTTGATTGTAATTTAGTTTAATATGTTGTTATGGAATCTATAGACTCATAAAAGAGTTAGCCGAATGTGTTTGAGCATAGAAATATTGTGTTTGAGCTTAACTCAATAGAGTTATAACATTTGAAAGTCCGTATGAATTATGTGGAATATTTGTAATATTCGATATATGAAATGTGTATGAGACAGTTCTATAATATTGATATTCGGGCTTTGGGCCTAGCAAGCCTTGTGCTGGTGAATTAAATTGGGCTTTATGCCTAGCAGGCTTATTGCCGGTGTATAAAACCAGACTTTAAGTCTAGCAAGCTTTGTGCCGGTGTGTGATACAGGCTTAGGCCTAGTAGGCTTTATGCCGGTGATTACGTATAAGCTTATGCCTAAAAGATTTCATGCTGATGTGGTATTTGAGTATGTTAATCAATCTAAATGGCCAGGTATGAATTAACTTCTTACCTATTTAAAATAAGGTAAGCAAGTAACTCAGTTACTTATTACAAATTGTATGTGATACAAATGAAGTTTATATATATATGATTATAATATGTGTTCTCGGTTTTATAAATGAATGATATGAATATTGTGGTTTTGGTCTTTTAATATGTGTATACAAGACCAGGTATATTCGGCCACATGGATAGTTTGTGTATGTGATGCTATATTATAATAATTGAGCTTGAGTATATGAATGTTTATACATTTGGTTATATAATGACATTTTGATTTTGGAAGGTTGGATAATGAGTAAATATTTTGATTCATATAAGCATTCGGTTAAAGAGAAATTGTTCTGTGAATTTATATGTTATATAGGTATGGAATTGAAAGCTTGAAATTAAATGTGATTACAAACGTACAAAGTAGCTTACTTTGTGTGTTATGTTTATTCTGTTTTATAGATTTTTGGACTCAAGTTACAGGCTCGGGGATCGACAGCAAAGTTCACCACACTATCGACTGTTTTGGTACTTTTATAAATTGAAATCGGACTTATGGCATGTATAGGCTAGCCTTGGAATTAGATTATTTTGAAAGTGTTTGTATATAAAGCCATGCGAAAATGGCGTAACATATTAGTTTGAATTTGGTTTTGTTTAGTTGAGTTTGAGTATGTTTGATTATGATGTTTTGTGCAATGGAGTAAAGATGTTATAAACTAGTTAACCATATTTTGCAATGAAACATTTTTTGGTTAGCAGCAGTGACGTGATTTTGAAAAATCACCAAAAATAGGATAAATGGAATTAGAAAGTGAATAAGATATAGAATTAAATCTTATTGTGTCTATTTTTATATGAAAGAAACAGAGTAGGCAAAGGAATTTTATGTTCTGTGATATTTGAATTTTTGTGAGACAGGGTCAAGATGATTTTTGAAGTCCCCTATTTTGACTTTAGAAAATCATTCAAAACTTTACAAAATGAATTATGAGTTATAATTTATATGTATAGATTCTTTAGTGAGTCTATTTTCAATAGAAACAAGTGGGAACAACATATGAAAACTGTACAATGAGATATTTGAATTTAGGTTAAGAGAATAAGGGAAACTTTAATAAATAAACTGTACTAATTGGCTACATGAAAAATTCTGGAAAAATTATAGTAAGAAGATACCTGAGTCTAGTTTCAAGAAAAAATTACGGATCTAAATTTTGAGTTTCGTAACTCGAGTTATAGTCAATTTAGTCAACATGATGCAGATGGACAGTTTCAATTTCTATGCCCCGAATTAGTAGTTAAGTCTAGTAATGTCTCGTACCCGACTCCGGCAATGGTCTCGGGTAAGGGGTGTTACAGATTATTTATGGATGACAGCTGGAAATGGTTTCCTAAAAGCTACCCTATCGTCTTTTGAGTGCTGGGTTGTTTCTTTTGTTTCATGGGCCAATTTTCTTTTAGTTTCACTTTACTTTTTCGGTTTGTTTTTTGTTTTTATCTGTTTCGGTTTGTTTTTTGTTTTTATCTTTATGTTTGGGCTTTGTTTTATTTCTGTTTCTGGACTATTATTTTCGCTTTTTATTTCAAAAAGAAAAAAAGAATTACATCAAAATTTTATCATTTTGAAAAATTAAAGTGTAACTTTACTATTACTTATTTATAATTTTATGGTAGGGCTTAGGTTACTGTGAAGTCATGGATTTCTATATTTACCATTAAAAACATAATGAAATTTATTAAATAAATAAATTAACTTGAGCATTCAAAATTGTTAAAACTACAACATCAAAAGATTATAATCTAATTAAAAGAATTAAATTATGTTTAAAATCATTTTATATTAACTTAGCAATTAACCACTTGATATTAAGTTCTTTAAAAAAACACCTAAAGAATTACAAAATATATAATTCCACACTAAATATTATATGAGGGGGCGAATTGAAATATGTTTTCGAGGGCTTGAACATTAATTTGCCTATTGTATAAACAATCCAAAGTAATTTATATAATTTAGGGAGGCAATGTCTGGCAGTATTAGAGAGGCAGGTAGGTAGGCTGTAGGCCCTAAAAAAAAGGAAAAAAAGTTCAAAACGAAACATTAATAATAATTTAAAAAATGATAAAATATTTAAATATTAAAAATTTATTAAAATTAGAAAAATGATAAAACAAAGATGAAAACAAAATTTTTTTAAAAATAAAATAATAAAAAAACCCAAATTTAACAGTTTTTTATTTTATTTTATTCAGATTCAAAAGGATTTTAATTATTGTTTTATAAACTATTCATAATCTATTTTAACTTTTAAATAAGAAGATAAATACGCGAATTTACGTATTCTTATATTGACAACAATGTCAATACTAATCGAATTAAGACTTAATCAATAAAATATATTTAATTATTAGTTCTTCTATACCATCAATTGGATTACTTAAACCACCTATTTTATGATTCAAGGTCAAGTTAAGTTTTAAATTATTTTCTTTTCAAGGATGATGCCAAAATAAAATAATTAATAATCCACACATCAATAACTATATTGAGAAATAGAAGGTGAAAACTCAAATGTCAATGCCTTGGTGGGATACTTCGGGTATTATAAATTGCATCATGTTAAGTGTGCATTTTAAAAATAAATACCGACCCCCCTTGAATTTCAACTCTTGAACTATCATCTATGTGCTAATATGGCTTCCTCAATGCTCAAAACCCATAGCTTCATCTTTTTCCTTATTGTCTTCTTCATCACTGTCATCGCCAATCGTTGGTCGGATTCTGAGGTTTTCGGCAAGTACATATCTATATCATCATTGGGTCTCAAGCGAGAAAGGTTATCTCACCTTCACTTCTACTTCCACGATGTAGTCTCCGGTAAAAATGCCACTGCAATCCGTGTTGCAGCTAAAGCACCCTTGACCAACCGTTCCTCACCATTCATCTTCGGAGATGTATATGTTGTCGATGACCCTTTGACGATCGAGCCCGATGTCAACTCAAAAATGGTAGGAAAAGCACAAGGATCATATGTGGTCGCGTCGCAAGGGGAATTAAGCTTGTTAATGGTACTCAACTTTGCTTTCACGGAAGGTAAATACAATGGTAGCACTCTCAGTGTTTTGGGGCGCAACGAGGTTCTTTCCGCTGTGAGAGAGATGCCGATTGTTGGTGGGAGCGGTGTTTTCCGATTCGCTCGAGGTTATGCTCAAGCAAGGACTCATTCAATCACTCAAATCCATGCTATTGTGGAGTATAATGTTTTTGTATTCCATTATTGTTGATGATTAGCTTAATTTCTCACATATTTTATTGCCTACATTTAGGGTTGAATTTACTATTGTTCATCACATGATTATTTTGTTGTTCATATAATTTTCCTTCTCTATTGATAATGGATCTATTAATACCTAATATTTCATAGATTTAGACAAAAAAATAAGTATGGGTTCAAGTCCAAACAAATACAAACAATTTAGATCAAATGAATTGATTAACCTAAATAACAAGATTAGTAAAGGGTTATTAGCCTAAACACATAATTGGACTCAAAGGTCACACAAGAAATCTTCCCTTATGGAGCACAAACTTTTTGCACAAAGCATTCTCCAGTATTTTTGAAGGAGCAAGAAACATTGTTTCCAAATTCGGATTAGTTGGATTGATAAGTGGTTGAGGTACTATTTCAGAAAAATGGGTTGGATTGATTGAACTGATCAGTTGAATTGATTTTATTTTATTTTTAATAATTTATTTAATTAAATTGGTCAAATTAGTCGGATTGATCAGAGCCAAAATTGGTAGTGTAATCAATTTGACCATTAATCCGATTTCAAAATCTTTCCAAGAAGCTTCTCCTTCAACTCAAACTATTAGCATGGAATGAGGGTATAATAATATTTGTACATCTTTAAAAATTGATGATGTAACACTGTTTTATTGGTGCCTAAAAATTATATATTTTAGGATCAATATAAATTATTTCCTTATAATTTTATCTAAATGTTTATAAAAAGAATCTATTATAGGGTAAACTATATTGGTAGTCTCCTCAATTGTAATTTTTTTCACTTAATTATAAAAAGATAAAAAATGATCACCTAACTATTCAACTTTTTCTTTTTTGTTCACCAACATTTAAAATATTGTCAAAAAGTTACTTGATAGCTTTTACAATTGGCATAATAACAACTTTAATTTTCAAAATTTATACATTGTGTCAATTTAGTGTTGATTCTAAAAAAAAATTTAACCTTCAACATTTATACACTATGCATTTTTGCAGTTTTGCTTTTCTTTGTGACATTGAGGATTAAATTTAAGATAATGAGAAATAATAAAATTATTATATTAGATTTTTGGGTGTTTTTATTTTTGGTATATTTTCGATTAAATATAGCTAATAAATTTGTCTTTATAGCTTTTTCGGTGAAAAGGTCACAAAGAAAAGTAAAACTGCAAAAAAAAAAAAACCAAATTACATGATATGTAATATTTGGGGTTAAATTTTTTAGAATTAAGACTAAATTGTTTGAGAGTTAAAATTATGCCAATTTTAAAAGCTGCCACATCATCTTTCCATTAGTCATCTAATAGTTGGTGACCAAAAAAGATGAAATCGACTAGTTGGTTGACCATTTTGTAACTTTTCATAATTAATTTTGTAACTTTTCATAATTAGTTGACCAAAAAAGAAAAGTTACTCAACTTTTCATAACTTTTCATACCATGCTCATGTTATTTTTTGATATTCTTGTGTTTAAATTATATTTCCATTGTGATACAATTATTATATTTTGTGTGATTTATAACAATGGTTCAAATCATTATATATAGGCTTTATTAGTAAATTGACCCTTAAATTATATTCAATTTTTATATTGGTTCTTCAAGGTTTTTTATTTGTCAAAATGACACTAAATTATCAAATTTATCTCATTTTTACTCAAAAAATATATGGTGTCCAATAAGAATGTGCCATGAGTTTCTTATTGGTTGGTATTATTTTTGGATAAACATGAACAAAACTAATAATTTAAATATATTCTAACAAAAAAAAAATTTGAAGGACCAATGTAAGAATTGAAATATAGTTTAGAGGCTAATTTATTGGTAAAACCTTATATATACAACATAAATACAATGTTAAAAGAATTTGAGATAATGTAACTTTTTGCCCTTAAACTTGACAACTAGGTCTACTTCATACTTGTACTTTTCCTATCCACTTCGGTACTTGAATTTGGCAACTAGATTTATTTTGGTCTCTAAACTTGAAAAATATAAAAGCTTGATAATGCGACACTTTGAAATTGTGCCACATCATCACTTGAAAATTAAAAAACTTATATAAAATTTAGGTGATGATTTGGTACTATATTAGAGCGTCACATATAGTGTTTTAATAATTGAACCAGTCAAATCACTAGTTTTTTATTCAATTAATTTGATCAATTCAACTTCTAGACCAATACTAATTAAATAATTAATTAAAAATTCATAAAAAAATTTAAAATATATTGAACTCGTACAACCTACTTATCTATTAGTTTTTGTCCTAGTTTTCAATTTTTACCCTTTTCGAGCAGTTACCAGTTCAATTTGTTTAAACCAGTATACTAATCGGTTCTCGGTCCAATCCAGTCATATTTTAAGAACACTGGCCACATCATCAAATCTTGACAGAATCCAAGTTCAGGGACCAAAATGAATCTAATTGTCCTGTTCAAGTACAAGTACCAAAATGGACCTATTTACCAAGTTCAAGGACCAAAAATTATATTATCTCAAAAACTTATATATATTATAAATAATATATTCAAATTTTGAACTTAATTTTTTGAAATGATGGGGAGACATGCTAATCTATACTATTATTGTAACACCTCATACTCGACCCGATCACCGAGTTCGAGCTATAAGGTGCCACATTCATTGTCAGAGCAACTACAATCAAATTTAAATAAAATTCATATCGTTGGACATATAAATACAAATATCATAAGCAAATATTACAATAAAAAACCATTCATGCGTCTTATGTGAGCTTACGAAAGCTCTAATGCTAACCCGAGATCGAATCAGGACTGAATTGTAAAGAATTCAAAGTACAGGTTTGAAGTCGCGACATGAGGGAGTTCCTCGTTGTGACGTGACATATTGTTTTGGTCTTGTTGGGATGACAGGGTTCCTTGTCTCATCCTGGCATTATAGGCCATTTCTCGTTGCAAGGACATATGTTTGACGTTGCAACTTCACATACTGTTTGTAACACCCCTTACACGAGACCGTTGCCGGAGTCGAGCACGAGGCATTACTAGACTTAATTTACTAGTTTGGGACATAATAATTAAAACTGTCCATATGCGTCATATTCACTAAATCATTTATAACTTGAGTTACGAAACTCAAAATCTAGATCCGTAAATTTTCCTTGAAACTAGACTCATATATCTTCTTACTGTAGTTTTTCCAGAATTTTTGGTGTGGCCAATTAGTACAGTTTATTAGTTAAAGTCTCTCCTATTACACAGTTCGATAGTTCTGACCTCTCTTTACTAAAAATCAATTATCTCATAATATAAAACTCTTTTTCCAACACCGTTTTTTTTGTATAAAAATAGACTCAATAAGATTTAATTATATATCTCATACACAATCTAATTCCATTTCTAATATTTTTAGTGATTTTTCAAAATCATGTCACTGCTGCTGTCCAACTATTCCCCTGCATATAATTTCATATTCTTTAAAATAACTATCGATTAGGCATTTCATAACATCCAAAATATGTTCTTAATTAACCATTTTAATGTCTAATCATTACCAAGCATTTACAAGCCAATATTAAGCCATATCATAAGGACATACACACAAAATAGCTAAGTCCCTATACATGCCATAACTTAAAACATTTGAGTCACAAAATACCAATATAATTCTTTTGATAGTGTGTAACGATCTCTGACGTCCTTTTGATCCCCGAGTTGGCTTGTAATACTATAAAAAAAATAAAGAATGGGAGTAAGCATAAAGCTTAGTAAATTTACATGTAAATAAATAACAACATTCTTAATGAATTATCTTATTCTTTTCTTATCAAGATCACTTAAGCTTTTATCTCAATATACTTAAACTTGTATTCTTACCTGTACCTTTTAACATGAATTTGTCTTACCTTACCTTTTTAGCTTGAACTTGTCTTACCTTTACTTTGGTATACTCTTTGAATTTTCCCGTTGAACCACTTGGAATACTAAGGATACACGGGTACCTTTCCTTATGAAACTTAACCATTGTCATGTCTTGACATGGTCTTACGTGGTATCCTTGCATTATGAACTCACCAATGCCATGCCTTGACATGGTCTTATGTGGGACCTTTGCCTTATCGTAACTTATCAATGCCATGTCTTGACATGGTCTTACATGATTTCCTTAAACCCTAATGTCATGACATTTGTATCCTACATATTCCTAAGGTTCAACCGGAACTTTCTGAGATAGCTTTTCCGTCAATTCATACTTGAGTCTTTAAATAATAAATTTACAGAATGAATATGTAAATGTTGGAATTTAATAATATTAAATGTAAAATAATAGAATATTGCATTTATTTACCGCAAACTTACCTCGAAACAAAATACGATAAACTATATCGATTTAGTCCACTATCTTTTTCTTTCCCCGATCTAACTCCGAATTTCATTCTTCTTGATCTATAATAGCAAATTTAGCTTATTTAATACTCACATTTACTAAAACAGTCCTTAACTCTAACTCTGGCAAAATTAAAATTTTGCCCCTAAACTTTTACATATTTATGATTTTACCCCTAGGCTCGAAAACTAAACTCCAACCCTTATTCTTATGCTTTATAACATGCTGAACATTTTTCCCTTCTATGGAAACATCAAATTCTCACTAATTCACACACTTATGACCAATTTATAACTTTTACAATTTAGTCCAAACTACTTAAATTCATCAAAAAAATTCAAAGGCAAAACTTGTTAATCTAACACATATCTTTTATTTTCTACCATCAAACAACAAAAATCACAAGTTCTCATCAATGGCATAACTCAAAATATTCATCAAAATTCAAAATTCAAACATGGGTTTTATAGCACTCGACGCAACGATCTTAAAAACGTAAAATTTATCAAAAACCGAGCTAAAACATACCTTAAATTTAAGCTTAGAATGGCGGAACCCTTGCTTGGTTTTTCCTTCTTTTTCTTTTATGGTTTCCGCAAGAAGATGGTAAAATGAAAACCATCCACTCATGTTTCTTTTATTATAATATAACATATTAATATAATATAAAATTTCAACTAATGTTTTTAATATAAAAAAAACATATAATTATGCATTTCATCATTCAATGCGGTCCACTAGCCATATAATTGGCTAAATTGCCACATAAGTCCTCACACTTAAGAAGACATAACAAATAGACATATTTTCATAAAGCACACTAATTTTACATTTGATGCAATTCAATCCTTTTATCAAATTAAACACACAGACAGATAAATTAGCTCACGAAAATTTACCACATGCTTAATCATATATCATAGGTACCGAATATAATATTAAAATATTTTACTTACTCGGATTTGTGGTTTCGCAACCACTATTCCGTTTAGGCCCTATTTCGGGATGTTACACTGTTTCTGCAATTTCTCTTTGTTTAGCAACCTGCAATTTTCTGAACCAGTTCCTAAACATATAAACATTATAATCATCTCATATTTGCAACATATTAACATCAGATTATGCAAACTAATGCCTTTTCTAACATTTGGCCAATACCCTATCGCCTACAACCCATTTGCCTAACGCAAGCCATTTAAATCATTTACATACTTGCCTATTTCACCAAGTTCATATATATATATACTTGCACCATTTCTTACCATTTCAAACTACCTTTAACTCCATTACAAGCTATATGCATTTAACCAAATTCTAACATTAATCATTAAACCGTAAGTGCATGTACACAAAACTTTATATACCAAATTTGACTCAACCTAGGTACATTTCTTATAACTTTATATACAAACATTATCGAGTCCGAGATTTTGACTAGATGTTGAAGTTGATGCTCGGGATCTCATTTGGGACCTAATTTGCTTACAAAAAAACAAACCGCACGCTAAGTGATAAAACTCAGTGGTATTTCTATAAATCAAATCAATATAACATAAATGTTATTCAAATACAAATAATCAATTCAAGTCTATTATTCAACTAATTTGTATACCAAATTGTAACATAGACTTAGTGATAAATTTATTTGGTTATCTCATATCACCATTTATAAGCATATACTCATATATATATATATATATATATATATATATATACACACATTCATCGATTTACATATTTAATTTCATCTCATCTCATCAATCATTTTTTAGTCTATTGGCTCGTAAATACTCAATCAGCCCCCAGGGCTCGTTTCTAGCTAATTCGCATGGTCTTTCACATGCTATCAAATATCACAATTCATACCAAATCAATTCATATTTCATTTCAATCTACCATACAGCCTAGCCAAATCATGTTTATATAATCCAGTTAACCTTAGACACATTTCAAGACAGATATATGAATTAACCAACCTGTATCCTAATTTGGCACAGCAGTGCATCATCGGATAAACCGAAGGAAATATATTGGCACACGTAGTGCATCATCGGAAAAGCCAAAACAATTATATTGCACACACAGTGCATCATTGGACAAGCCAAAGTAGTTATACTGGCACATACACTGTATCATCGGATGAACCGGAGTATAACCTATACATTTAATAGGCAACCGATTTCCAATGTCATTATATGTTCGATTCACAATCTATCAATCTCAATTCATCATTAGTTCACTATTCTAGTACCATATATAAAATATTTCAACCCAATTTCATATCAATTTTATATATCAAAAAGCCATGCAACTTTATATTCTCTTCAATTTAATCCTCTATCTCAGTATACCATATCAAATAATCAAACATCTCATTTTAACTCATACAAATATTATATACTTACCTCATAAGTAAATCATGTAATTTAACATGAATAAGAAATAATTAAGTTGAATCGGATCATAGAAATACAAACCAAAAGCTAGTGTCACTCGTCGTCGATTCTCACCTTTCCTTTCCCTTTCGATGATCTTATGTCGTATTTAGCTACGAATAATAATTCCATCATAATATGGTATCAAATTCCATTTCAAAACACATTCAATTTCAACATTATACATATTTTGCAATTTATTCAATTTAATCCCTAAAACTGGGACAAACATAACTTCCAATTTAAAGCTCCAAATTGAAATCCGATTTCACTATTACCCATTAGAGGCCTCCTATTTCTCATTCCTACAGTAAATTTTACATTTTATTCAGTTTGGTTCCTAATGCACGGAACTATTAATTAAGCTTTACAGTTGAGTCCTTTTTTCATATCTAAGCTTAAAATCTATTGATTTAACACCTAAAAATTCAAGAAATCAATAATTAAAACTTTCAAAAACTTTAACATTTTTACAAATTGGTACATGGGCTAGCTAAATCAACCTCCCGTAAGCTAAAAAATATAAAAATTACAAGAAATGACTTAATTACACGTACCAATTTATTGTTGAAACTAGAAACCCTTACAGGCCGATTCTTGGTTTCTTCATCTTGAATATTCGGTGTTGATGAAGAAGAAAGAACAAATGAATTCTCTTTATGTCCACTTGTTTTTGTTTAATATTTACATTTTATAATTTAATTATAACTTTTAATAATAATACTACTTACACATTCACCACCGTGCACTATACTCATTTTTTGCAATGGTTTATTTGTATAATTAGACCTTAGTTTAATTTCAATTTAAGTCCTTAACTCTTTGGTTGATTAGAAATTCATAGCGATAAACTTTTACAATTTAATCCTTGTACATAAATTAAGCAATTAATAGGCAAAATTGAAGTACCAAAATTTAATATTCTATTATACGAACTCCATAAATATTTTAATTTAATATTTTCAAGCTCGGTTTATGGAAATGAGGTCCTAAAATCGTATTTTCCGACACTACTAACTTTCGGGTCTTGCAATTATTTAAACTTTTGACTGAGTTGGTACAGGTTAACCAAGTACTAACTCAATTGAGAAAAAAACTAATTTTCCCTTTCTATTAAATGATTGTTGTTGTTATTTTGATGGTAATTTTGTCTTTATTTACTTTTATATAATGTTTTAAAAAATAAATTAAAATTAACATATTTAAGGTCAAATACATGTTCAAACGATTTATAAACAAGTCATGATAAATAATTGTAGTGTATTTACTAATCTTAATCTGATGTATTTACGTGTTTAAATTTCGTTTTACTTAAAATTTAATTATTTTTTATTTTAATATTGTACATACTGCATGTGTTATTATTAATTAATTTCAAACCATACTTTTCATTATTTGTTGTATGTTATTTTAAAATATACGACTGTATTCTAAATACATAATTTTCATAAGCATACGCACAAATTTATGATTCGGGATTAATTCTATTCAAACTAAAAGTGGTATTTAGATAGAATCCCCCAACAATTACTTGTTTCTTTGGCTTTTGCTCGCAAATAAACGCATTGTGGTCTTTTACAAGGCCTTAATGTTGTTCCTAATGTTGCAGGTAGATAATTTGCGTCCATGAATGTGGCCTCGTTATGGGGATCGATTTAGTAATTGCGTCCTAGCATTTTATTTATGTGTTTGTGTTTTGATACATCAATTAATTCCGCTTAAGTTTAATACAAATATTTAATTTTAGTTTTAAATTTTTATTTTTTGTTTTGGTAATTCCTGGGAATGACCCATGTTTTGTTGCCCACCACTTTCACATTTTGGTGTGTAATAGTGGGATGTATAGTTGGTGATTTTTATGGGGAATCATTACTATAAATACTAACTAATGTAAGATTTTTAAATACCAAAAAAATTAAAAAAAATTTATCTAATGAAATTTTGAGTGCTTAGAAGACTTTAACAGTTTTCAATTTTTCGTACAGTTAAATTCAATGTGCTCATCGGTGATTTGACGTGTTTGATAGTGGTGTTACAACATTTGAATTTTGACATTTGGTTCAAACAATGACAGGAAATATTTATGTTTGGATAATGCCAAAATAAACTAATTGATTATCTATATATCAATAACTATATTGAGAAATAAAAGGTACTCAAAGACGTTAAAAAACAGATACATCAAATGTCAATGCCGTGGTGGGATACTCTTGGTATTATAAATTGCATCATGTTAAGCCCATTGTTTTTCAACTCTTGAACCATCACTTATGCGCTAATATGGCGTCCTCAATGCTCAAAATCCATAGCTTCATCATCTTCCTTCTCTTCTTTATCACCGTCATTGCCAAATGTCGGTCGAATTCTGAGATTTTCGGCAAATACATATCTCCATTATCACTAGGGCTCAAGAGAGAAAAGTTATCCCACCTTCACTTCTATTTTCACGATGTAGTCTTTGGTAAAAATGCCACTGTGGTCCGTGTCACAACCTCGACCAATCGTTCCTCATCATTGCTTTTCGGTGATGTGTTTGTCATCGATGACCCTTTGACGACCGAGCCTGATGTCAACTCGAGAATGGTGGGAAAAGCACAAGGAGCTTATGCATTGGCGTCGCAAAACGAATTAAGCTTATTAACGGTGATCAACTTTGCTTTCACAGAAGGCAAATACAATGGTAGTACTCTCAGTGTTTTGGGGCGCAACGAGGTTTTCTCTGCCGTGCGAGAAATGCCAATCGTCGGGGGGAGTGGCCTTTTCCGATTCGCTCGAGGGTATGCTCTGGCGAGGACTCACTCAATCACCCAAATCCATGCTATTGTGGAGTATAATGTTTTTGTACTCCATTATTGATGATGGTTAACTTAATTTCTCTTGTAGTTTATTGCCTACATTTGAAGGGTAGAATTTGCTTCATACGCAATAGCTTATCATTTCGAGCTTTGCTATTATTGTTCATATAATTTTCTTTCTCGGGTAATAGTGAATATTTCATAGGTTGATACTTATACCTATTAATGGGTGGGGCTATCTGTCGAAGCCTGAAAACCCGTTAGAAATTTGGGAAGGTTTAGGTAAAAATATTAAGCTAAAAAAAAGGACTTAAATAAAATAAATTAGGCCCGTTTAAAACATGGGTCAGGATCAAGCTTGAACATTTAAGGCCTGACCCTGTCCCGTTTTTAAGTTTATAATATTTTATATTATGTTGTTTTTATATATATTATTAATTTAGAATACATTAAAAAAATAAATTTATACTAAATATATAATACTACTCTAATGTAAAGATTAAAATAACGTTAAGATGATTATATAAAAAAATTCAATAAATGAAAAATGTATAAAATTATTAAATATTAAAATAATATAATATAGATATATATTTAAAAATTTTAAAAATAATACAGGTAGACCTAAAATAGGCTTGGGTTAGTCTTTTATAAATATGAACAGATTTGAACAAAATTTTAAGCCCATATTTCGGGTCGAGCTGAGTATGAGCAAGTATAGAGTATGTTAATATCATCCTTAGGCTTGGCCCGAACTCAACCTGACCCAACCCATGAACACCTTTGTTGATACTCTCTATTCATGAGAAAGCATAAAGTATGTTAATATCGTTTAATCGATTCAACCAATTCAAACCCTTTATGGATTTTGTTGTTTGAGTTTAGATTTGAATTGGTTGAATCGATTGAATAAATATATTTAACTATATTTTTTCTTTTTAATAATTTATACTGTTGAACCAATCAAATCGATCGGATCAATGGAACCGAAAATTGTTAGTGTAACTGTTGGACCTTGTTGTTTTTCTAAAAGCCTCTGCAAGAAGTTTCTATAAGTTTTTCCTTTAGCACGAAATTTGGTTATAAATTTTCTCGACATTGAAAAGGAAAGAGGAAAAAAAAAAATTTGATTTTAAATTTCATCTTCAAGTTTAATTTTATTTATGCACTCTCATTAACGTAAGTCAAGTTTAATATTTCTACTATACCTCAAGAAATTGGTACGATCAAAACACAGCTCAAATCATAAGCCACAAAGCTTATTTTTCCGACCTGACCTCATCCTATCGGAAAAATTGGCGGGATTACAGTAATGGTACAAAATCAGGGATGAAACGGTGGTCGGTGGTTGGTGGCCAGTTGTTCCACGACCAAAGAGCTGACCACTAGTTCAACACTTAAACCTAGAGTCTAAGCACACAATGCAACGCCCTGGATCTTCTAAAAAATATTTGAGCGGACCACCAGACACGAAGGAGAGACAACTAGGAGAAGTGGTAGTTGGCTAGAATAGCAGTGGCGTAGACGTGGGACGAGCACCGCCCTAATGCAAAAACGTTGGAGCTCCTTGGCTGGACTAAAAGATGTCGGAGAAGAAGAGGACAAGGAACCTTACTCGCAGGGGGGCGTTGAGATTTCAACGAACCGATGTGTTAACTGTTAAGGGCCCGACAAAGGAAGGTGAGGAAGAGCTCTAGAAGGAAGTTGACCTTAGCCATAAATAAAAAACAGCCGCTGCTGATGGTGGCAAACACTCCTCCTCAAGAGCGCAAAATGAGAGAGAAAAGTAAGATATATGCCTGTTTGTGTTCTTTGTTTATATTAATTTTGCTTGTTATTTTTTGTATTTCACTTTTTGACAAATACCTCATCCTCTATTTTTTTTCACAATTATTTAGCGAAATTTAGTAATTTTTTAAATTTATTAATACATAATTTTGATAATTGATAAACCGAAAAAGAAACATATTTTAAGCCCACATTTAGCATGCTTTTGGATTATTTAAGCCTCGATTTATGTAATTTTGTGCTCTTAATCATTTCTTTTCATGTTTTATACCCAGGGGAGCACCCAATGACGAAAAGAACGAGAAACGGGCTTAAAACGGACTAAATTGGGCCAAAATAGAAATCGACACGGCCTGGGCCCAAGACCACACGGTCGTGCCTCATTAAAAGTCCGAACACGGCCTGGCCACGATTCACACGGGCGTGTGCCATGGCCGTGTCCCTGTCATGGAGAAGAGCAATTTCACTCGGAAAAGGATACTTAGGGGCAAAGAAACCCGTTGCAAAAGCCTATATAAATCCCCTAAGTATAATCTAGAAGAGAACGGTTAGCTAGGCCAAGGAGTCGAGCCAGAAAGGTCAGATTTGTGGAAATCACTCGAAGATAGTCAGTTGATCCAACTCAAAAAGCCGGAGTTATACTCAAGACGGAGGATCTCTCCTTCAATTCCTTCAGGGGGTTTTAGGGATTTCTTATGTTTTGTTTTATCTTTTCTTTTGAGATGTTTTCTTTTATTGTTATGAACTAAACCCTCAGATACCTGAGGGGGATGAAACCTAAGATGAATCTTGTTATCGTTTTCTGAACTATATGATAAATATTTGACTTGTTCTTAATTATGTGTTCTTAATTCTTATGTTGATATTTCTGGGATATTAATTCAAGTATGATGTGCTTAGGTGGAGGAGCAAAAGTCCCTGCTTAAGAGTAGATTTAGCATAATTAAGCAGAGTTGATCGCGTGCCTAAAGATAGGGTGACGAGATTTTGCCGGATTAGGGTGAAACCTAATATAGGAGTCCATAGATCGAGTTAATGCGGTTCTAGGGGTTTTAATTAGAAAGAGATTTCAATTAATTAACCTAGGGTTAGACGTTATTCGCTTCGAGAGAGGGTTTAATATAACTTAGGGAATCTTATGGATCAAGTCAAATGAATAAATTGTCTGGTTCAGAGTTAGATGACAAGTGAAGTCTAGGTGGATTCTTCCTTGTGTGTCGTCTTAATCAATTGGTTTTCTCTCAAGTTATTTTCTCAATTCATCCTTTCTGTCTTTGCATCTTTAGTTTAGTTGATAGTTAAATTTAGATTAGATAAATAAGTTCCCTTAATTCTTAGGCTAAATAATAAAGAGAGAGTTAGTATTAGTACTTTGGTTCGTTTGGGTTCAACATTTTGGTCTTGCCTAAACTATACTACTATTCGATAGGTGCGCTTGCCTCAAATCGTTATTAGAGTTAGTTTCCAGGTTCGATCATTCTTTTTATAAATTTTAAGACTCGATAGACACGATCAGTAATCTTTTTATCTAAATACGGAATCTTAAATTTAGAATTTTAAAACTTAAACCCTAAATTTAATCTTTTAATTTAGGGTTTAGAGTTCAAATTCAAAGTTTTAAATTCTAAATTTAAGATTCGAATTCGAAGTTTAAAATTTAAAGGTCAGAACCATGCTAACCCTAAATTTGCCCCAATCTATTTAGACATTTACCATTAAAAATTTTGGGACCGACCCGATTAAGCAACAAGTAAAAAAAATAGCAAAATAAATTGAGAAATTGAACACACAAATTTAACGTGGAAAAACCCCTCTAAAGAGGATAAAAAACCACGGGCAAATTTAATTTTACTATAATGGCAAAAGAACGAAGAGTACAAAAGATAGAGATAAAAACTAAACCCCGAAAACCCGAAAACAAAGAAACCTCAAAACGTAAACACAACATTTTTTAAATGTGTTATGAGTTCTAATATCTAATGGATGTATTTTCTAAGGTTGTAAAAGAGCCTATTTATAGCTAAATTCATAGGTCAAATACTAATAAAATAATCAGAGTTTGATTGAAACAAATAAATAGAGTTTAACTAGAAGATTATTTCTCAAATTTGACTGAAATATGAGTCATACTTAACAAATCTCCACCTTGACTCGTATTTTCACAACGCCATATTTGCCAAAGCCTTCCACGAGCCTATATATATTGAACTATGCAGGGAATTAACTGAGTCAAATTTGTGCTTAGAAACTAAAAGACTTCTAGCCTTCGACTTGTACACTGCCAAATCAAAATAACTCGGGTTTGATTTTCACGAACACAGTGCCCTAACTTTTCAAAACCTGCATCCAAAAGAGAACCTATCTTCAATGAAACGGTCATACCTTTTTACCTCCTATGATCAAGTTGCCTCCGCTCTAAATGAGTTGACTTCAACTCTGGAACGGACGAGGGACGTCCAATTTCACCGGTCACTGTAGAACCTTCCAAATTATAAAGGCTGCCAGTTCTTTTACCTTTTAACAAAACGAGAGCTCTACGAGATACTTTAATGCTGCTCGACTCGATGTTGATCCTGCATCCTTTCAAGTCTAAAATACTCAATGAGATGAGATTATTTTGTAAATCAAGTACATACCTGACATCTGAGAGTGTTCTAATTGTCCCATCATGTATCCTAATTTTAATAGTACCAATACCAATTACCTTACTAGATGAACCGTTTCCCATGCGCACAACTCCATCTTCAACCGAATTGTATGTGGAGAACCATTCTCTATTTGGACACATATGGAAAGAACATCCCGATTCTAGGATCCACTCGGACATGAACTTGGAGTTATCGCTTGTTGACACTAACAAGAAATCATGATCGCTTTCATCATCCAAACTAGCACCAGCTACATCTTCCTCATTACTCTCAGCAACTCTTTTATTTCATAGTTTATAACAATCTGCTTTGACGTGACCTTGTAACAGCCCAAATTTGGGTCTAGTCAGAACAGTGGTTTTGAGACCACAAATTCGTTGAGAAAAATTCTATTTTTATTATATTTTTATGGTCTAAAATTTTACGGAAGGATTTCGTAAAAATTTCGTTCGAAAATTTTGACGTTTGGGTACTAAATTTAGTCAAAAGGACTAAATTGTAAAAACTGCAAAAGTTGAGTTCTATATGTTAGAGGTGTCTAATTGTTATGTGTTTTAAAATTTGAGGTCCTTAAAAGGTAATTAGACCATTGGATAACTTGATGGACAAAAATGGGCATGAATAGGACAAAATTAAAAGAAAAGCCTTAAGGGTATTTTAGTCATTTAGTGTTTTAAATGAATAAAAAGACAAAATACAAGAGAAAAAATCTTCTCATCTTCTTCAAGTTGTTGCCGAAAATTTCTAGACTCCATGGCTAAGGGTTTCAAGCTTTTCAAGCTTCATAATCAAGAAAACATGAAATTTGGACAAAGATCGGGGAAGAAAGAAGTTGTGAGCTAAGTCAGGAAATTAGTCGTTTCGGCATTTGAGGTAAGTTGGTCTAATATTAATAATGCAATAATGTTACAATTTATAATTTAAAAAATGAATTATTGTATTTATTGAATTATGTTGAATTAAATGACTAATGTGCCAAGTTTTTAAATTGATTTAAATATATATCTATGGTACATGAAGTGTATTGAAATATTGTACTTAAATGTGAATTCCATGATTATGAATATTATGAGAAAATTGTGAATTAGTGTTATCATGAGACAAATGATTAAGTGAATGTCGCCTAAGTTTTAACAAGTGTGAAAAATCTTGATTGAACCCTAGGAAACTTAAGTGATAAGTGATCAGTGGTAGCTTCGGCTACATTACAGTGGTAGCTTCGGCTACAATTTAGTGGTAGCTTCGGCTACAATACACAGTGGTAGCCGGCACGTTCATGATGATAGCCGGCTATATTACAGTGTGGCACTTGGTGCCTTATTCAGTGTATCCTTTAGTATTCCATAGGGTTCAACGGGTATTGAATTGATATAATGAAAAGTGATTGAATGTGAAAAGGATTTAATCATGTGATAATAATGTGCAAGTGAGCATTGTGATTGATGCATTTATATATGTAAGTGTGAATATGAAATCGTTTGTATAAGTGAAGTGCAGGTATGAAATTAAGTAGGAAATCATATGAACAAATAATACAAGTATGTGTATGAAATTGCTATTGTATAATTTATATGTTGAATAAAGTGTTTGGGTTATGATGCATCAATTGTAAGGATGCAAATGAGTGAGATGTGCCTATGATCAAGTAATAATTATATGCTAAGTTATACTATGTTTTTGTGCATATGTGTAAAAATGAAAGTGAATACATGAAAATCATGAAAAAAGTGAAATTAGCATCAAGATAGTACTGGACAGCTGCAGTTATGTATTTTTTAAAAATCACCAAAAATGGTAGGAATTGAATTAATAATTGAATGAGATATGAAATTAAATATCATTGAGTCTATTTTCATAGAAAGAAAATGGTATGAGAAAATGAATTATACTTTATGAGATATTTAAATTCTTGTGAGACTGGTTCAGAATGATTATGTGATCCCCTGTTCTGACTTGAAAAATTCATTATAAATTGTACAAAAATAATTATGGGGCATGGTTTATATTATTAGAATACTTAGTGAGTCTATTTTTTATTGGAACAAACAAAAACATTATCTGAACTCTGTAAAATGAGATATTTGAGATTTTGTGAAGAGAGGGCAGAACTGTCAAACAGTGAAACAGGGGAAGCTTTAATGAATAAACTGTACTAATTGGCTAAGCCAAAAATTGTGGAAAATTTATAGCAAGAATATATATGAGCCTAATTTCAGGTAAAATTTACGAAACTTAATTTTGAGTTCTGTAGCTTATGAAATAATTAAATTAGTGACTGTGACTCAGGATAATAGCCTTAGCTGAACTTGAGTAAAAGGTGAAATCATGTGAATAATGATTCTATTTTCTTAAGCATATCTATTGAGGAATGGGATAGTATTGTTAAATAGATTGTTTATTATTATATGCCAACTTACTAAGCTATAAAGCTTACACCATTTTCCCATTTCTCTTAGTGTTGTCAGGTTGGCTCGGGGTTGGTGATCGTTGGAGGTATCATCACACTATCAATTTGTCAAGTTGGAATCACGACAATTCCTAATTATTTTCAAGTGAATGGCATGTATAGAGATTTAGTTATTGACTGTATGTATTATTATGAATTAGTCAAATGTTTAGGCTTATATTGCTTCATTGAATAGAGCCATGAGGTATGGCTCATAATGCCTATAGGTAAGTAAACCTATTTTATGCATGCATGGAGAAATGTCTTGATGTGGCTAAGTTAGAATTAGCTAAAGGTATAACAAAGATCGATATATTATAAATTTTACAAAGAGTTAAGAACACAAAAGGTTTGAAAAATAGCCTAACGTATGCCACACGGTCTACTCACACGGCTGTGTCATTTGTCACACGGGCGTGTGACCCTATTTTGGTAAAAAGATTTTCTAAATGCCCGAAAAGTTTCGGTTTGGTCCCGAACCAACTTTAATGATTGTTTTGGCCTCGTAAACCCATAATAGGGAAATAGAGTGTGACTATGAATCGTTTTAATGTATAACTGAGATGTATGTATCGGAAAAGTGTATAAGATTGCTGTAATGCCTCGTACCCTGATCTGGCGACGGATAGGGGTAAGGGGTGTTACAGACCTAACTTTTTACAATAGCAACACCTTTTGTCTCGTTTCTTTGATGCTACCAAAACGGAAGCTTGCTTATCTGTCTTGTTATCAAAAGGTTTGAAAAGTAGCCTAATGTATGCCACACGGTCTACTCACACGGCTGTGTCATTTGTCACACGGGTGTGTGACCCTATTTTGGTAAAAAGATTTTCTAAATGCCCGAAAAGTTTCGGTTTGGTCCCGAACCAACTTTAATAATTATTTTGGGCCTCGTAAACCCATAATAGGGACATAGAGTGTGACTATGAATCGTTTTAATGTATAACTGAGATGTATGTATCGGAGAAGTGTATAAATTGCTGTAATGCCTCGTACCCTGATCTGGCGACGGATAGGGGTAAGGGGTGTTACAGACCTAACTTTTTACAATAGCAACACCTTTTGTCTTGTTTCTTTGATGCTACCAAAATGGAAGCTTGCTTATCTGTCTTGCTATCAAAACCAAACTTATTGTTGAGTTTGTCTCTACTTAACAAATGACCCTTCACATCTTCAAACTAGAGTTTGTCCCTGCCATAAATCAGGGTCTATCTGAAAGACTTGTATAAAGGGGGTAAAGAGCACTATAATAGCATAGTCTGATCTTCATCGTCAATATGAAGTCAACGTTTTTTAAATCATTTAAAAGAGTAATGAATTGACTGATGTGATCTTTAAGAAGCTCACCTTCGTTCATGCGAAATGTAATGGACGTTGTTTCAACACTAAACGGTTAGCTAGAGACTTAGTCGCATAAAGAGTTTCTAACCTTTTCCATAAGGCAGATGAGATTTTCTCTATCAATACCTCCTGTAATACCGTATTCGCAAGGCACAACTGAATTGCAGACAATGCCTTTTCATCAAGCTCTTCCCATTCTGTTTGATTTAGATTCTCATGCTTTTTCCCGGTAACAACCTTTTTCAAGCCTGTTTGAACTAGAATTGCCATCATCAGAACTTGCCACAGATTGAAATTTATCTCACCATCGAACTTCTCAATTTCAAACCTTGTTGCTGCCATCTCTGAATGAGCTGATCTATGAAAATTGAACTAGCTCTGATATCACTTATTGAGATCGGCCCGATTAAGCAATAAGTAAAAAAATAGTAGAATAAATTGAGAAATTGAACACACAAATTTAACGTTAAAAAGATCCCTCCAAAGAGGATAAAAAACCACGGGCAAAGATAATTTTACTATAATTGCAAAAGAACGAAGAGTACAAAAGGTGGAGATAAAAACTAAACCCCGAAAACATGAAAACAAAGAACCTTCAAAACGTAAACACAAAATTCTCTAAATGTGTTATGAGTTCTAATATCTAATGGATGTATTTTCTAAGGTTGTAAAAGAGCCTATTTATAGGCTAAATTCATAGGTCAAATAATAATAAAATAATCAAAGTTTGATTGAAACAAATAAATAGAGTTTAACTAGAAGATTATTTCTCAAATTTGTCAAAAATAGGAGTCATACTTAACAAAAAATAAATAAACATACTATCATTTGTTTGTCAACCAATTATTATATTGGTAGGTTAGTATTTCCATATCTTGGGTAGAACTCTACCAATGATTGTGGAGTATTAGCTCAGTTGATATTTATATAATTATAGTTTCTTAAAAGTTGCGAATTAAAATTGTATAATACGGGTAATAAATCTTTTTTTTTTAAATTTTACTGATTAATCTCTAAAAAATTAAAATTGTGGCTCTACTTATGATAAATTAGGATTTTTATGTAAAATTAAGTTTTTTATTGATGGAATGATTTTGGGATATTGATCTTTCATGAGATTATTATTATCTTGATTGATTTATACTTTTTAAGGAACATTAATACGAATCGTTCAAGAAATTGAGATTAATTGTCTGTATAATCTTATATTTCTTGAATATAGATTAAACATTAGCATTTTTGTTTAAAAATTATTGTTGTTGGTGTGATTTTGTGCATCTTGTGTTTATATTCATCTTATGTTTTACATATTGAATTCTCATGGCACATAAAAACACTTAAGCAACCTTTGTTGTTGTGAAGGGCATTGTATTTTATCTTGTAACTATCGGCGAGAATTGCGAAATGAAATTTTCTTTCAGTTCAAGTGATAAAAACGGTATGCATAAACAAGTAGTTTTATTTCTCCCTATTGATTAGAAGATTCATCTTGTATAAGTCGTTATTAGTCTAATACTAACAATATAGTTTGATTTTACGAAAATTTTTGTATTTAGGACTTGAATTTATTTAGTTACTATTTAAAAAGTTTTGTAATACTTTTACATTTAATCATGTTATACATTAATCAATTAACTCAAATGATTGGATAAGAAGATTCAACCACTTTAAAAAAAATTAAAAATTAGAAGAAAAAATAGGAAACATATATTTATAATAAATCGAAGATAAAAATGAACTAAAATATTAGTGGCGGAGTCAAGGGGCTAGTAGGAGCCCGACCTCCTTTAAAATAGAATTTTTTTATTTAGGCCCTTTATAATTTATAAAATTTTAAATTAGTAATGGTAAAATTATATTTTAGCCCCCTAACATATAAAAATTTGATTTAATCCTTTAAAATTGTATAAAGATATAGACTATTAAAATTGTGAAATTATATTTTTACTATTAAAAATATACAGTTTAATTCCCCCCAAAAAATTTTTTTGACTCTGCCACGGTAAAATATAATGGAAAATTAAAAAAATTTTGTTAAAAATAAAAGGCTAAAATGTTAAATAAGCCTTTCGAAAATAATTAAAAAAATAATTAATACCATTGATGAAAAGTACATACAATTGAGTCTTTTGCATCATGATTTGTATCTAATAAAGTTTCTTGAAATCTTTTTTTTTTTTTGCTGAAACCTGTAACAAATCATGATTTAAAAAGTTTAATTGGGTATACTTTTCATCGAGAAGTTTAATTGATTTTTTAATTATTTTCGAAAAACTTATTTAACAATCTATTTTTAACTGGTTCTTTTTAATCTCCCATTTTCCTTGTACTAATTGAAATGATTTGATTATTTTCAATCTACATCATTAATTCAACCAATTTTCAATTCAATCCCAAATTCTTTTCTTTTTCTTTGCATTTGAATTCCAGGATGATGCCAAAGTACAGTAATTAATAATCCAAACATCAATATCAAAAGGTCAAGCAGAGCCAAAATAGAGCATCAAATGTCAATGGCTTGGTGATTTTTGTATTATATTGCATCATGTTAGGTTTGTATTTTAAAGCATAAATAACTCCCCCTTCGTCTTGAACTATCTATCTACTAGTGATCCAATCCGACAATGGTGGCATCAGTGCTGAAAACCCAAAGCTTCATCATCTTCCTCATCCTCTTCTTCATCACCATCATCACCTCCTTCTCAAGACTCACTGTTGCCTATGGATATTCTGAGCTTTTCGGTAAATACATATCTCCATCATCACTAGGGCTCAAGCGAGAAAAGTTATCCCACCCTCACTTCTACTTACACGACGTACTTTCGGGCAAAAACGTCACTGCGATTCGTGTCGTAGACGGAAAACAATCGACCAATAGTTCCCCACAGTTTATCTTCGGAGATGTATATGTCATCGATGACCCTTTGACAATTGAGCCCGACATCAACTCCAAAACGGTGGGAAAAGCACAGGGAACATATACAGTCGCATCGCAAGGTGAATTAAGCTTGTTAATGGTGACTAATTTTGCTTTCACTGAAGGCAAATACAATGGTAGCACCCTCAGTGTTTTGGGGCGGAACGAGGTTCTTTCCACCGCGCGAGAGATACCCATTGTCGGTGGGAGCGGCGTTTTCCGATTTGCACGTGGCTATGCTCAGGTGAGGACTCAATCAATCAATCAAGCCCGTGCTATTGTGGAGTATAATGTTTTTGTATTCCATTATATATGATGATCAACCTTAATTTCTTTGCTTACATTTAATAATTTATGATTTTGAGCTTCGTTATATTAATTTACTATGATAAAATGTTTTATTTATATATTAGAGGGGTGTAAAAGTTGGACCAAAATGATTAAAGATTGATTTTGAATTTTCGGATAAAGTTTAATCAATTTGGTTTAAAATTAATTTTGAAATTCAGGTTAAATTAAAATATTAATTTAGTTTCAATTATGAAAAACCAAAATCGAATTAATTAAATTAATCGATTTTGAATTCTATATTTATAATTTTAAAATAGAGTAAACTATTAAAATAGTCACTTTTGTTCGCCTCATATTACATTTTAGTCACTTACGTTATTGTGTTATAAAATTTTAGTCACTGAGCCGTTAATTAATGTTAACGATGTAACAGTAAGTTGATGTGGTACGTTAAATCATCATTTTAAACGAAATTTTTAGGTTAAGCAATTTTATGTTAAATAGCTTACAGGTCTCTATATTTTTTCATTTTGAGTAATTTAATTTTTTTCTTTTATGTTTTTTTAACTTTCTTTTATGTTTTTTGCTTTATTTTCCATTCTTTTCTGCTTTTCCCTTTGTTTTCCTCCTTTCTTCATTTCTTTTAACGTAGTTTTTCTATCTTTTCCATTTGTTAAAATTAGTCCATAAGCTCGCCTCACTCGAAAAAAATAAATTGTTCAAAAATATAAATGAATAGGCACTAGCTTTAACAAATGGAAAATATAGAAAAACTAGGTTAAAAAAATGGAGAAGGGAGGATAATAGAGGGAGAAGCAGAAGAGAATGAAATAAAAGAAAAAAAAAAGTAAAGTTAAAAAACATAAAAGAAAAAAATAAATTACCCAAAATGAAAAAAAATTGGAGATATAATTTATAAATTAACCTAAAATTTTTGTTTGAAATATTGATTTAACGTGCCACATCATCTTACCGTTACATCGTTAGGATAAAATGAAATAGGATTTACATATTATAAAATTTGAACTCAAGATAAATATGAAATAAAACCCAAAAATGTCAATAATCTATTGGTTTAGTGACAAAAGTATTATGTTGTAGGTATACGAGTGTGGGTTCGATCCCAAACAACCCCATTTTCCTCCGTAATTATATAAAAAAAAAAACTCAAAAATAATATTTTCAGCTTTAAAAATTTTATTCTCAAGACTATTTTCTAGTTAAACCATGAACTTATTAACAATGATTTTAGTTTTTATTAAATTAATTATAGTCGCTCCCCAAATCCCCTATTCTTTTCTCTTTGCATTTTTATATCCTATAAGTTTTGGATGGGCATATCAAAATAACAGGATGGTCGTTATAGGCTGCATTCGGCTTGGACTAGCACAAAATGGTCCATGATTAATAGCCATTGATTGGTCCAAGCTAGGGAGGACTAGCCCATTTCAACTTGCCCAAACAAGTCTTAAAATGTTTCAACAATTACATGACAGCGACAAGGCATGGGAAAGGGGAAAAAAATTATATAAAAAATATTTTTTTATATAAAATCTAGAACAATTATAATCATGAAAAATTAATGAAAGCTTTGGAAGCACTCGTAACACACTATATCGTTTATTTCTTTAATTCATAATTGTTTGCTACAGGGGCGAAGCCCACGGCCCTTAAAATTAAAATTATTATTTAAGTCCTTAAATTTTTGTAAAAATTTTAAATTAGTAAAGGTAAAATTATATTTTGGCCCCCTTTAAAATTATAAAAATTTGATTTAATTTTTTATAAATTATAAATTTATAAACTATAAAAAATTAAAAATTCATCCGACCCCCCTAAAAAATTGTTTTGGCTTCGATTTGCTAATTGGTGTCTAATGTTGACATATTAAAAGAGGAATTTGACGTCTTCTAACTGTTGGTTAAAGTTTTCATCTTGTTTTGGTGTACGTTGATCAATTTCTTGTTAGATTCTAGCAGCCCACAAGAAGCAGTATGGTGAGATTTAAGCAAATTTGAAGCTTCGGATAGACAGCAGTTGGAAAGCGTTAGAAGTTTGAACAATAGTAACTCTTTCAATCATGTCATTATGCTGATTCCCAACACTACTTAAATAAAGAGACCATTGTAGTAAAGAGTTATCGGAACTGATAATCGATTGAATCTTTGATTATCTGTCTTGAGAATCAAGTGATAAAGATCAAAACTTCTTTTACTCGGTTATCCAATGACTCACGCATTTTCAAAGATTTTATAATAACTATGAATAAATTAGAACTAATGAGTAATCTCGTACTAAAATAATACTAAAATTTTCAGTCTAATTTATTAATAAACAATTTGGACATCATGGAAACATAGTAGATTGTAACATTTCTGTGGTTGGTGAGTTGTGACCAGTGACTGAGCCATACTGTTACAACAGTAGTCGTCAAAGCTGCCTCCGTTGGCTGGTAGTAGCCGCAATACATCATTATGGCTTAGTGGCTATCACATGGGTTGGCACCTATAAAACTAAAG
Organism: Gossypium bickii; assembly: GCA_025503065.1. Classification (NCBI taxonomy): domain Eukaryota; kingdom Viridiplantae; phylum Streptophyta; class Magnoliopsida; order Malvales; family Malvaceae; genus Gossypium; species Gossypium bickii. Next base: position 113,067,132 of record CP106717.1, on the reverse strand, counting down.
AATTCACTTTGACATTTCACAGAATCATACGTGTATATATATTGTAACGAGTAGTTAATCGGATTCAACTTAATATATAAAATGTTATTTAGATGGTTTATTTATACTTATATATTAATAAATTCCACTAATAGTTATAGGATCTGTTTAATCAAATGTGGAGAAAGCGCAAGTCAATCATTTTGACAAACATATCAATTTAATAAGACAATCATCACTTGTTATCTATATATCTTACGACTTAAGTAATATTATGTTACTCATAATAGAAATTGTTGAATGGACCAATTGACCAACCAAAAGCAGTTACGTGTCGCATTGAATCCACCTACATAAACCTTCTCTCACCCATGAGAGGAGGGGATTCACCCTTTCTCAACCAATTTATCTTACTTTTTCAGCCCTAATTTCATCGCGACATATAATTTTTCGACCTATAAAGTCAACCGTCTCCAAAATTTAAGATATTTTAAATTATTTAATAAATCATATTTTATAAAATCTGAAACATTTAGTTTTTTTTCCTATTTAAATTATTAATTTATAATATGATTAGCAGACTTTCATGATTGCCACCACTACATGTCCCTTTCTTTAGTTTTGATTAAAGTCAGAAGCTTATAATATTCTCATCTAAAAGTGAATGTATATTTTTATTTGAATTTAAAATTAAAATATTAGTTTAATGGTAAAAAAAACAGATTCCACAAAAAATGTTAAAAAATATTTTAAAAATTTGAGATTATATGTTTAAATTCAGTTTTAGTATTTATATCGAGTTGTTAATATATATTTTATGAGGTAAAAGTATCATGAATACTTTCATATTATAGTTAAATTGTATTGTGTCCTTTTTACTAAGAAAATAGGTAAATTAATCATTGTATGTTAAATTAAAGGGTAAATTGGTTCTTTTTATTAAGAAATTCATTTATTTATACCGTTAAAAACTGACATGACTAACGAAATAACAGTAGAGCTGGATGAAATTTTTTGCCCAATGATCATTTTTCTCTTTGATCTAATATACACGAATTAATTTATCTTTTTTATATATCGGTCAAAATACAATTTAACTCCTAATATGTTACTACTCAAAATACAATATTAAATACAAAAAGTTAATAACATTATTCAATCATTTTTATGGTGCATTTATATAATACTCAAAACACATGCTTAAAGATAATTAACTTTAGCCATGTGCTAGCCTTGCTTCAGTTTGAAAAAGTTTAATAGGTATATATAGGAAATTTTTTTCATCATTTCAGGAACATGATTATATATTTATAATTAAGAGTTTTAAATTATTTTGTGAAGGTGTGTTTCACACAATTTGTGAACTATTGAAGTGAGAGACCATGGTTAAGGTTGTTCACTTGGTGGAGAGAGAGGACAGTTCATTGTAAATGTGTCCACTTCCTTTTCCTCAATCAGAAGAGTCACCTAGGTGCTGCTAGAGTGGTGACTATCATCGGGTGGGTCTTATTGGGAGATTTATTTATATATAACAATTGCCCCTAATAGAAGGAAATGTTATAAAGTAATCTTACTCGAGATAAAAAAAGTAAATTATTGATGAAACATATCGGCAATAGATTTGAAAAAGTATTTAAAAATATTAAATTTAGATATATATACCATGTTGAACTAAGAAACCGTGGCATATATGTTTAGAATAGATTCCGTTTTGAGAGAGTTCAAAAAGCAATATCTCGTTGAAAGGTTCTATACATCCACCCTTTCTCAACACATTTCTTTAGACAAAGACTCCGTTTTTTTCGCTTTTTGGGTGGTAAATATTTCTTAGAACATGGAATTTTAATCAAACTCATGCTTGAATTGAAATTGAGATATTAATGCAAGTTCTTCTCTTCTGAATCAGATGGATTCATATTTGAAAGAGCTTGACAATAAATTCTTTCAAAATTAATTATTTGTCCCTCTGTTAGAGGTGTTCCAGAAATGTCAGCAATCGAGTAAATAGCTCTACAAACTAATGGATCGGATCGAATTGCAAACTGGAAAGATTTGTATAGGGTGAGATTTATTTAATTTGGTTATGAAAAAAAGTGTGCACATTTGATTTTTTAAACACTTGGAAAGGTATATTGTTGGAATTAATTTGTTATTATCATTAGTCTACTATTTTTAAATAAAGTCACGTTGTATGATTACACGACGCCTTAAAGGTGAAATATGAACACGCAATGTATGAAAAGATGCACGAAATGTTCGTGAAAGGGTTATTTACTTGATTTCGAAAAATTCACCCAATTGAGACAAGCTTATGATTGTAAACTCCGCAAATGAATATATATGCAACTTTGGCGAGGTGATATACGTATATAATATGGATGAGGTACTATATATAGGCATGTATATATTAACGAGGTGTAACATTAAAGCTTACAATAAGCATTTGACATATATAAATTTATACATGCGACAAGTATTTGGAATTTATCTTAAGTTAAAAATAGATCTACTCATTAGTTGAATTATTTGTTTAGGCTCGAAAATTCTTTTGGAAAATAAAAGGGTTTTGAACAAAAATATGAGACCTGAAAAAAATGAACTTGAACCAAAATAATTGCATGGATTTTGATGATTTCTCGAATATATTTGTGCATGCATTCAACTTTAAATGTAGGTTCATGGTAGAGTTTAAAGTGGCCAACCGAAGAATCCTACAAAACAAGTATAAAAAGAATATGAGATCATTTCAAAAAAGCACAAATCAAAATGCACAAAGGACACCAAAATAACAACATATGACACTTCAATATGGCAACACACATAATCATGAAAGATATATACTTTGGCACGCATATGATATCTTAATATAACTAAAAATATGTAACATACTTATACACAAGGACGACCTTATTATAAACAAGTCACAAGACATAAACACTTACTCAAATGACGCTTGCCAAAACTAGACTCAAATGTTTCAAAACAAAATGCTTAACAAAGGAATAAAAATATGGAAGTTGAGGAAACAATTTTGAGACATATGAAGAAGACATGATTAATACGCAACTAAAACCAACTAAATAAACTAACAACTAATAGCATTAATAACGCTACATAATTTTTGATACAGTTTGTGCAAACCAAAGAGAATGATGACTTTGTGTTGTACCAAGTCTGAAATTAAGTGGATTTATTTTTTGTCCCATAATCCTCCACAACTATATATTAGGATATGTCATATTTGTGTTCTTAATTTATCCCTTTTTTAGCCATCCTAGCCATTCGGTGTTTTTTGGTTTTGGGAGCGACATATATATGTCAAGTGGTTCAAATTCAATATCTTTCAATGCAATGATTTTATGACAAGTGGGTCTTTTTATCAAATAACTCCGTCCTCGAGCTCGAGGTTTTAGTCTTTTCAGAGTAGTTTCCTCATTTATTGCAACTTGAGTAATGACTAAACTCGCTTCATTGGAACCCCTATTGTGACGAACATTTGCTGCTACAGAATAAACCAATTTTAAAATGGGATAACATGCTCGATAAGGCATGAGTTCTAGTATCATAAGTGTTTCTTTGTAGGAACGTCCACGAATCTGATCAATTATTTTAGACAAAATTAAGACACCATTATATTTTAAAAACAAAAGTTGTAAAAAGTATAATTAAATAAATTAAAGATAGACGGTTTGGGCCTTTAAAAGTTCACATGCAAACATTGCATGGGCTTTCAACGTTTTCATCTTGCATTTGGGCTCTTCGAGCGTGGCCCAATCTCGAGACCTTCAAGACGAATCACATGATGTGACTGGAATCACATCAGGAGCAACTTTTGTTAGAATCATGAATTGTTTACGAATAAATTTAAATTTTGAAAAGTGAAAAAAAAAATTTGTTGTAAAATACATGTTTAAAATTATTACTAGTATAGCTTTAAGCTAAAAAAAAATTGCGGTTAATATTTGGAATATTGGTATTGTACTTTTTTATTTCACAAGCAGTATTAATAATTTGTTTTTTTTAAATATTTATTTTTAAATATTTTATTATACCCTTATAAGACATCCGTCAACCTCTTAATTTTACTGTAAAATTTAAAAACTTTACTAACAATGTACCAAATATTTTTCCAAAACGTTAAGATTTATATTTTTATTACAAACACAATATTAATTTCATAAAAGAATATTTTTGTGATTAAAATTATAATCCAATAACTCAAACAAAAGTTTTTCTTTAAAAAAGTAATCTATTACTGTTAAAATTTTTAACTATGGACTGAAATAAATTTTATTATTCTTCATAATTGAAATTTAAAAATTATTTTTTTAACAATTTCATTATAGATTCTAATTATATCTATTTTTGTTTACATAATGCTTAGAACTATTAATTAGGATAATGTGCTTCAGCCCACTCAAACCCATATCCTCCTGTATTGACAACAATACTAATATCAATTGAATTAAAATTCAATCGAGAAACTTAAAAATCTTAAAACACATTTGTCAATGTAATATTTTTTAAAGAAAAAAAATGTGCGTATTATTTCACAATAATTTTTTAAAAATCTACTTTTCTACTAATTCCAACCTTTTCGTGGTCAAAACTTCTTATTCGAAAAATCTGCGAAAGGCAAAGGGGATTTGAAATACGTCAGAATAATGGATCGGGTGCTACGCGGTATCCGCACTTTTTTTCTCTTTCCTTGCGGTATGTACGCTGCCATTTTCATTGTTCTTTTTTATTAAAAAGTAGATTAAAAAAAAGTTGTGTAAAATGATAAAATATATTATATTCGTAAAGAGAGAATATAATTTGACTTTTAAGAATTATATTGTTAAGAGAGACAGTTATGAATTTCGAATATAGATTGTAAAATGGATACGAAAAAAAAATAGATTCTAGGCTTATATGTCAAAAAAGCCCTTAAAAAATCAATTATGCCCATGTATTAATTTTACCCTCAATTAAGCCCTTGTCGTTATTTAAAATAATCAATTAAACTTCTTCGTTAATGATTTCTATCATTAACCATATTGATTATTAAAATAAATTGAAAAATTAATCAGATAGTGACACGTGCAACTTATGATTTAATCTAATAGTTTTCCCATAAAATGATTAGAAATAAGAAAAAAAATTGATATAAAATTATTAAAACTATTAAAAATTATAATAAATATAAATAAAATATAATAAATATAAAAAAAGTTTTATAACACTAATAAAACTTATTTAAAATTTTAAAAAATATTAGAATTCTTTAAAAATAATAAAAAAGAACAATATAAAGTTATAAAAATTATAAAAAATCATAAAAATTTGAATTGGACTGATTAACCAAAAATCGACAAGGGTACCAGTCCAAGAAAAGCCAATAGACCGGTTAACTTGGGAACTGGGTAGTTGAAACGATTTTTTTATTTTTTAATACTCTTATCAAAACAAAATTTTATTATCCAACTATTATCATATGTTAGAATGAAATATTCTAACCAAAGTTTTCAGAACTGGACCGGTGATCGAATTGATCATGCCATCGATTTGTCACTTCGTCTAGTTCAATTAAATAAAATATTAAAAATAAAATATATATTAAAAAATTTCAACTATTCAGTTCCCAGATCAACCAATCTAATGGCTTTCTCTGGACCGATACCCTTGTTAATTTCAGTTTAATCGAAGCAACCGATTGATCCAGTCTAGTTTAAGTTTTAATGAATTTTTTATTATTTTTATAAGTTTAAATCAATTTTCATATGTATTTTTAATATTTAATATTTTTTTATTTTTATAAAATTTTCTATTTTTTATTTTTTTATAATTTTTTTATGATTTTTCAATCATTTTTATGAAAAAATATATTCTTAAAAGTTGTGTAATAGTAATTAATGTTATTAGATTAGTATATTATAGTCACTTATTTATTAATTATTGTTAAGGGGTAAATGGCAAGTTGATGTGGCATGTTAATCTTGCCCCATATGTTGGTTTACAGTTATGAGTAAGGTAGTTAGTAATATATCGGTGATTACATCGTTTTTCTATTGGAACCGGTACATATCAGTACCATATGTTTTTGTGTATTATTTTAGATTTATTAATGTTTTAAAAAATATTTAATATATGTATATAAAATATTTATAAATATCAAATAAATGATACTAGAATTTCGAATATAAAATATCCATAAATTATATAAAATATTTATTAATAAACTCTACAAATAAAAATTATTCATTCAATAAATCCAAAATTAATAAGAAAAAAGAAACGGAGGGTGAGTCGAGGTTTTTCTTTAATAATACGTAAGTTGTTTTTTTTAAAAAAGTTATAATTTAAAAGTGAAAATATGTATTAGGAAAAAAACTTTAAAATTTAAAATGTTAAACCTTACTTTTTATTGTAGTTTTTTTTTTATAATTCAATACATCCTAATTAAGTCTTTAACAAATAGTTAAAAAAATTATATTTTTAATATTATTTATGCACCGATTGATGCAATCAGTACGGACTGAAATTTTCATCTGTGCGAAAAAAATATATTACTTGTTCTACTTTAGTACTAAAACAATACACACCGACTAACACGACTAGGATTGGTACAAAACTAACCACCATAGTTATGAGAGTGTTATAAAGAACGGTTGAAGTTATAAAAGTGGTACGGATTCCCTTTAACAACAATTAACAAATGAATTATCATAGTGCAACAACTCGAAAACGTTAGTAATTATTTCGTAACTTTTAAAAATTAGGTAACAAAAACGTTAACTTAACCTTAATTTAGTGACCATTTGTATAATTTACCTTAAATTTTTAAATCATAAAATTACATATTCATATATAAATATTTTAGTTTAATGTAATTTATGTTACATAAGACCACATAAACAAGTAAAATGCTCGATGATTATGTAGCTAATATTAAAAGGTTAATGTATACTTTGCCCCTTAAACTCGGTGACTAGTATTTAATTGGTATCTAAACCTTTTTGAACTTAATTGATATCTGAACTTAGAATTGATCATGCAATTTGATATTTTTATTGTCACATCGTTAGAATATAATTATGTGACACTGATAGCCAATAATATAATAAAATATGACAGCCTCGGAGTATAACATACGACCAACATTAATAAAGAAAATAAAAATAAAAAGATGTTTAAAAATAAATAAATTTAGAAAAATAAATATTAACCTAATACTCAAGTACCAATAAAGGATGGCAAGCAGCAAGCCAACTCAAGACAATGGTGCTTTTAACCCATCTTTCAATCCTCCATGTATATGCTATCTTAGTATTGACACACATAGACGGTGGCTAATAAAAGGACCCTACAAAATATTGTCGGCTATGATGAAGGAATCAACTAGTACCCTTTTTCTACGAAGGGTCAACATTCGACCGAATTGAGTGGAATTTTTATGAGTTAATTAAGTTTACAAGTTCTATTTAATCATCTTAACTTGAATTGAATTTTTTTAAATCAATTTGAATTAAATGAAATTCAAGTCGAGTCAAATTGAGTGAAATTGTTCGAGTTAAATTAAAAAAAACAATACATCCTAAATTAAAATATTATTGCAGTATAATTAACTCCATGTTAGAGCTACATAAATTTGAAATCATATGTATTTGAAAACTTTTTTAAATAAAGATAATAAAAAAAATTTAATATGATAAACTTGAATTATTAATTAACTTATTTAGGTTTTCAAAATTATTACTGTAGAACATTTTAAAATTTTTAACTTCCTTTATATATATTTTATAATTTTTTTAAAATATAATTTTTGAAATTTTATAAATATTTTGAATTTTAAAAATTATTTTGAATTTTTTTCTAATTTTTGTTGAGAGAGAGACCAATTTACTCATTTTCAAAATTGACAGGGACCAAAAGAGCATTTACACCAATCTGTTATTCGAGTTATTCAAATTTTAAATTTCAGCTCAACTCGAACTCGATCTCGAATCGAGTTATTTGAGTTGACTTGAATTATTCAAATAATTCGATTCGATTAACTCAAATTTTAAAAAATATTAATTTTTTCGAATTAAATCAAGTTTTTACTCACTGCTACTTCTACAAGCGAAAGAAAACTAATAATACCCTCTCAGCCAAGTATAAATAAAGGACTTTTATAAATAAAGAAAATAAAAAAATTTAATACGATAAACTTGAATTATTAATTAACTTATTTAAGTTTCCAAAATTATTACTTTAGAACATTTTAAAATTTTTAACTTTCTTTATTTATATTTTATAATTTTTATAATTTTTTTAAAATATAAATTTTGAAATTTTATAAATATTTTGAATTTTAAAAATTATTTTAATTTTTTTCCTAATTTTTGTTGAGAGAGAAACCAATTTACTCATTTTCAAAATTAACAGAGACCAAAAGAGCATTTACACCAATCTATTATTCGAGTTATTCAAAATTTAAATTTCACCTCGAATCGAATTATTTGAGTTGACTCGAATTATTCAAATAATTTGATTCGATTAACTCAAAATTAAAAAAAAAAATTGAATTAAATCAAGTTTTACTCCATGCTACTTCTACAAGGCAAAGAAAACCAATAATACCCTCTCAGCCAAGTATAAAAGTCAGATATTATCTCCTTATTCATCATCTTCTCCACATCTTTACAATTACTTTACTTCTCTATTACACCTATTACTAAGGATTGAAGAATGTTACAAAGCACAAGTTCCCATGTCTATAAAATTCATTTTTTTTTGCAAGATTTTTAAAAATATAAAATAATTAGAGAATTGATGGAATTAAATTTAATTATATTTTTAATATTGGGGGTTATTTTTCTTTTATTAAAGGTAGCTTTGTCCAAGCATACATCAATCGTTTCTATTCTCTTTGTAGAACCCTCTTGTTTCTTCCCTTCTGCTCTCTTGTTTCACTTTTTTAATGCTTTATCAACCCTCCTTTCTTCTTTAATTTGCTCTTGTTTGTTTCTTTATTTGCTTGGTCGTTTTCTTCATTACTTCTCTGGATTATGGCTATTGATGAGGACATGGAAGTTGGATTGGTGCTACAAGAGGATATCGTGCATGAAATAGAAACTCAGGAGCTCATCACTCATGATTTCATTAATGAAATGATTTACAACATATCTTTGGTTGATAAGGTAATCTTTTTGAAACCTATTCGTCTTCAACCATTGAAAACGATTGTCCAAAAGGCTTGGAAGGCGAAGGGTATTCTTGAGGTCTATGAGTTGGACCACAACTTTTGCATGTTTGTTTTGGAAGAAATGGTTGATAAAAATATATATTGAAGCGAACTCCCCATAGTCACTTATAAGAAAGCGTTTAGTCTTAAAAATTTGACCTTTTGAGGTAGATTTTGAATAGCTTGATGACCGTGCCACGGCGTACGGACATTGAGTAGAGAATCGACACAAAATTATCAGAATTAAAACGGTTTTTTTGCAAGCGTGATAGGTCAGTTGTAATATTTTTGTATTACAATGCAACACGGAGTATTCCGAAGATCGAACCCAAGAGAGTTTGAGTGATAAGGTGACTAACAAAGAAGACACATGCAAATATAAAGTCTAGCTATGTAACACCCCTAGCCTATATCCGTTGCCGGAATAGGGTTTAGGAGCATTACCGATCAAACAAACATAAATTATAAACATTTCATATCATATAATATTCAAGTCATAAACTCGTCAAACTCATATATATATTGTCCCTTATTCGAGCCCTCGAGGCCCAAAATACGAGTTAGAAACAAGTCAGGACTAATTCGGAAACTCAGAGAATTTTTCAAAAATATTAAAAAATTTCAAAGCTGCAGGGTTCACACGATAGTGTGGTCAGGCCATGTGACTCATACAGTCAGGAGACACGCCTGTGTCTTAGGCCATGTGGGCATTCGAAATAGGGACACAACGTCGTGTCCCAGCTCGTGTCTGTGCCCGTATAACTCTTTAACTTGGGTTACACTGTCAAGCCACACGCTCGTGTGCCAAACTATGTATCCTTTCGAAATGGCCTCGCACGCCAGTATGCTAGCTGTGTGTCTCACATGACCGAGTCACACGCCCATGTGTTTGGCCGTGTGGACTCAGAATGTACCTTAAACAACAAGTTTACCATTCCCTGCAAACTTGGACACTAATTAATTCAAAAATCATTCGTTTAACCAGTTCAAAACACAATCAAACACATTCAAATCATGTCAAACCAATCATCCTAGGTGCCTAACCAATGTATCCTCATTGGTACCACATTTATATTATCCAAACATATCATCAAAGCATTATTCAAGTCTAAATTATAAACATACATAATTTAATCTATTTTGCCTAGTTTATGAACACATAAACATCAATTTAACATGCCATAATATAACTTCAAACACAAACACATATTCATATGTATATATCAAACCATTATTAAACTTATAACCTCATTTACAACCAAACTACAAAATAACTATTATTTAGACACCCTAAGTACATGCCGACACAAAAGATAGATATCACCACATTTGAGTTCGGGATTGTTGTTGGATGCTGAATCGACGATCAAAAGTTAAGTACCTAACCTGCACACGGAAAACAAAACCGCACGCTGAGTAAAACTCAGTGGTATTTCTATAATCCGAAAATTTAAAGACAAACAATATAATAGGCATGATTAAATTTTAAGCACAATTGGATATTTAAAACCACATTTATTTATACAATAACATTAACAATTCAAAACTCAAAACATAAATACATCATTTGATACCATATTTAATTTTCATCTATTGCTATATAATAGCTTTTCAAAATTTGATCCACATATTATTTGAAACAATAACAATATCATATCATGAATACATAATTCATGTGTCTCATTTTCATATTTCAATTCACTATCCCATTTTCAATTGACATACAATATCATCCACTATCAATCATAGTATTGTTTATTTAATTACTCCTATTAACACAACTCGGACTCGGACGGATACACGAATCCAACCAACACACCAGTTGATAACGGGCCGTCCCGGGTTAGGAGACGAATCGTTAATGTTGCCCGATCGTAAATTAGACAGTTTCTCGTTCAACTAACAAAGGGATAATTTTGTTGGAAAAATAATATCTTCAAAAATAAATAAGGATAGGTGATAGGTTGAATGAATACGTATTTGAAACAAGAAAGAACCTTTAATAAAAATTAAAGACCCGAATCTTATAAGTTTCAAATTGATGGAAGGAGTTTCGAAATTTGAAACAAGAAAGAACCTTTAATAAAAATTAAAGACCCGAATCTTATAGGTTTCAAATTGATAGAAGGAGTTTCGAAATAAAACCGAGACCCACTATCTAGCGAGATAGGAACCGACGGTATGATATTTCGAAATAAAACCGAGACCCACTATCTAGCGAGATAGGAACCAACAGTATATAGGTAGATGAACGCCACACCCGAAAGGATGATAAGTTCAAATAAGGAAAGAACGACGCCACTAGAAAACTAGATAAGTCAATTCAAACCTCGAGAATAAGGAGAGTGAATACTCACCAAAAGAAATTCTTCTTTTCATTAAAATTCAAGTTGTTTTTACAATTGAAGTTTGACAAGCTATTTATAGGTAGCTTGTAGTGGCTATAAATAAAAATAAAAATAAAAATAAAAATAAACATAAATATTTAATTCCAATATGGCACATTAATTTCTTCAATCCAATTGATCTTGTCTTCCACCATAGGCCTTTATTCATAATCTTGAAATTAAAATAAGGCATTTACCTAATCTCCATCATCAAGTGCTTGTACCATTTATGCACTACTCACCAAATACTTGATTTTATTTCCCACCATATGCCTTTATCCATAATCTTGAAATTAAAATAAGGCATTTACCTAATCTCTATCATCAAGTGCTTGTACCATTTATGCACTACTCACCAAATACTTGATTTTATTTCACATGTGCTTGTATTAACCCCCTTTTTTTAAAATGCTCCCATTTGACACTAGCTAGTATATTTGACTTCAAATAAATTGTAAATGTTCGGTGTGTTTTTGCAGTCTTTTCTTTTGTCGTTCCAAATTTGTGCCACTAAAGTTGAAATGGCGTTTTTAAATTGTTTAGCACGGCTACGCGTAATTGGTCCATTGGGCAGTTCAAGGGTGTCTCGATTGAGTTCTGTCATAGGTGCGTTCATATCATTCCCTTCCTCTTTAAGTTGATTCGTCCTCGAACCATCACCTACATCGAAAGGAGAAAGATCAGAAACATTAAAACTCGCGCTCACATTATAGTCACCTGGCAAGTCCAATTTGTACGAGTTGTCATTTATGCGTTCAATGACTTGAATGGACCGCCCCTTGGGAGAAGTTTAGATCGCCTTTGCTTGGGAAACCTTTCTTTTCGCATATGAACCCAAACCCAGTCCCCTGGTTCAAAAAGAATGCGTCTACGACCTTTGTTAGCTCGTTGGACGTATTGCTTGGTTCTTGCTTCGATATTCTCGCGCACCTTTCGATGCAGCTCCTTTATGTATCTCGCTTTTTTAGCATCGAATGTATAAATTTATCTGTAGGCAATGGTAATAAATCAAGAGGGGTGAGAGGATTAAACCCGTAAACAATCTCGAAAGGTGAAAATTTAGTTCTGAGAATGAAACATTTCGGTTGTAAGCAAATTCGATGTGGGGCGACGGTCTTCCCACGTTTTGAGATTTTTGCACCAATGCTCGCGCAACAAGGTTGATAGGACTCGGTTCACTACTTCGGTTTGTCCATCCGTTTGAGGATGACACGTGGTCGAGAATAGTAGTTTAGTCCCTAACTTTCCCTACGCGAGTTCGCCAAAAGTGACTTAAAAATTTTACGTCCGATCGATACGATCGTCTTGGAACTCCATGCAATCGTATGATTTCCTGAAAAACAAGTTTGCAATATGCACAAGATCGCCGATCTTAGAACAAGGGATAAAATGGGACATTTTAGAGAAACGATCGACTACGACAAAAATTGAGTCCTTCCTGTTTTTGATCTTGGTAATCCAAGGATGAAATCCATGGAAATGTCGACCACCTGAGTGTCCGGAATAGGAAGGGGCGATATATAAACCGTGAGGTGGACTCGTGATTTGGCTTGTTTGCAAGTAATGCAACGATCACAAATTCGTTCAACATCCTTGCTCATTCTGGCCAAAAAAATGTTCTGAAGAGTGGACAATGTTTTGTCTCTTCCAAAGTGACCCATAAGACCACCACCATGTGTGTGCCTCTATCACAAGCATGTCTCGTATAGAACCTTGCAGTATACATATCTTGTTTTCCTTGAAAAGGAATCCTTCATGCCTGTAAAACTTATCAAAAGCACCACTCTCACAAGCATTATAGACATTGCCAAAATCAGCATCGTTAGCATACAATTCCTTAATATGGTGGAAACCAAGTATTTTAGAATCAAGAAAGGTTAATAAAGTGTACCTTCGTGATAATGCATCTGCAACCACATTTTCCTTACCTTTCTTATACTTAATTACGTACGGAAACGATTCTAAATACTCAATCCATTTTGCATGTCGTTTGTTGAGCTTGTCTGCCGACCTTTAATGTACTTGAGTGCTTCATGATCTGAATGAATAACAAACTCTTTCGGCCTCAAGTAATGTTGCCACGTTTCAAGCGATCTTATTAGAGCGTACATCTCTTTGTCATACACGGGGTAATTGAGTGCAGCTCCATTCAATTTCTCGCTGAAGTACGCCACCGGTCTTCCATTCTGAGTTAGAACAGCTCCGATCCCTACACCTGATGCATCACACTCAATTTCAAAAGTTTTATTAAAGTCAGGAAGGGATAACAATGGAGCTTTAACAAGAAATTCTTTAATGGCATTAAAAGACCGTTCTTGCTCATCGGACCAATGGAAAGCCGAATTCTTTTTGATCACGCTTGTTAAAGGAGCGGCTATCGTGCTGAAGTTAGGCACGAATCGGATGTAAACTAGCCAACCCATGGAAACTTCATTTGGCTAACCGTTGTAGGACGGGGCCATTCTTGGATTGCTCTAACCTTCTCTTGGTCCACTTCTATTCCATTTGCGCTACGATGTATCCTAAGAAAATAACCTTGTCAAGACAAAAAGAACATTTCTCGAGATTGGCGTACAATACCTCTTTTCGCAGTTGTTTCTAGGATCGCGACGTAAATGTTGGAGGTGATCCTCCAAAGATTTGTTTGTACACTAATATGTCATCAAAATAAACAACACATGATTTGCCAATGAAAGCTCGTAAAACATGATTCATAAGTCTCACAAAAGTACTGAGCGTTTGTAAGTCCGAATGGCATTACCAACCATTCATACAAACCTAACTTTGTTTTGAAAGCCGTTTTCCACTCATCGCCTTCTCGCATCCTAATTTGGTGATAACCACTTTTGAGGTCAATCTCTTTGTAAAGATTCGAGCCCCACTTAACTCGTCGAGCATGTCATCAGTCGGGGTATCGGGTGTCGATATTTGATGGTAATCTTGTTGATGGCGCGACGATCGACACACATTCGCCACGAACCATCTTTCTTTGGTACTAGTAACACGTGCATCGCGCGCATGGACTAAGGCTTTTTCGGATATATCCCTTTTCTAGCGATTCGGTGATTTGCTTTTGGAGTTCTTTTGTTTCTTGGGATTGCTCTCGATGACGCAGTCGATTGGGCAAAAAGCCCCCGCACCAAGTCAATTTGGTGTTCTATGCCTCGAATGGGCAGTAAACCACTTGGTAACTCCTCTGGAAATATGTCCTTGAATTCCTGAATCAGAGACAACACAGAAAAAGGAAGATTCTCGGGTAAGTCGTTAGTATTCAAAAATGATTCCTTGTATAGTAAGACATACATCGGTTGTCTCACACACAAAGCCTTTCGAATATCTCTTGCTTTTGCAAAAACACTCATTTTTCCATTTTCTTCCTTCGTTTCTTCTTCTTTTTGTTCACACTCTCTCGTTTTATCACTTATTTTCTTGTCCCTCTTTTTTTTAAAATTCTTTTCTTTTTCTTTCTCATTTTTCCGCTCATTTTCTTTTGATTTTTCCATTGATGTCTTCATTTTCAATCGATCCTCATAAACTTGCTTGGGTGTTAACTGAGCTAGTGTTACGTTCCGCCCAAGTACTTAAAAGTGTACCGATTAGTGTAGCCGTCATGAATTGCTCGCTTGTCAAATTGCCAAGGTCGTCCAAGCAGATAGATGTCCGCTAGCATCGGAACCACATCACACAAAACCTCATCTTGATACTTCCCTATTGAAAAGGAAACCAAAACTTGTTTTGTGACCTTAAGTTCTCCCGCGTCGTTAAGCCATTGTAGCTTATACGGATGGGGATGTTTTGTGGTAGTCAATCCAAGTTTCTCCACCAATATGGTGCTAGCCACATTAGTACAACTTCCTCCATCAATAATGACGCAACAAATCTTTCCTTGTATTTGGCAACGCGTATGGAAGATGTTTTCGCGTTGTTGTTCATTTTCGACACCTTGTAAGCTAAGGCTTCTTTTTACCACCAAGATCTCTCCACTTTCGGCTTGTTCTATTTCTTCTTCCTCATCTTGGGATGTCTCATCGGTATCGTCTTCCTCTTCACTTTCGGATTCGATCTCACCATTATCTCGGACAAACATAGTGTTTCGATTTGGACATTGACTTGCAATATGTCCTCGTCCCAAACATTTGAAACACCTAATGTCTCGGGATCGATTCGGAAGAGTTTCCATTTTACCTTTGCTTGTTTCACCGATAGGCTTGTTAGACTGGGTATGCATGCCGATTTCTTTGGCTCGGCTCGGCATGTCCCTTTTGTTGGTCACTTGCCCCCACTTCGATGTTGAGGCTTGATTGGGGTTTGCTCTAGGCGTAGCTTTTCGTTTCAGCTGTTTTTCTACCTTTATAGCCATATGAACCATTTCGATGATATCGATGTAATGATGTAATTCTACAATATTTGCGATATCTCGATTGAGGCAATGCTAAGCGCGCCATGGTGGCTTCTCGTTCTTCTTCCACATTGGCTCGGATCATGGCCACTTCCATCTCCTTGTAGTAATCTTCACGCCGGTGACCACGGGTTAGGCTTTGCAATTTTTGATGCAACTCACGGTGATAGTAGGTTGAGATGAACCTTTTCCGCATTAGTGCCTTTATTTCCGCCCATGTGGATATTGGGCGTTCACCATCCCGTCTTCGACTCGTCGTTAGTTGATCCCACCAAATAAGGCGTAATCGAGAAAACTCGATGGCGCAAGTTTTACCTTCTTATTTTACGAATAATTGTGATGATCGAAAATTAATTCCACCTTTTTTCCCACTCAAGGTAGGCTTAGGATCGGACCGCCTTGGAAAGCAGGAATTGCCATTTTAATGTTCTTTAAATCGTCATCGGTCAAATCTCGATCCCTTCGCTCACGCACTCGTAGATCTCTTCTCCGTTCATCGTGTTCGAAAGCCGGGTTGCTGTCGGCTTCACTTGGTTCGTAGACGTCGTTGTTACGTAACCAAGGTTGTTCTCGTCCCCTTCTCGGAATTGGAGGGGTATTGGCTCGAGGTCTTCGTTCATCTCTTTGATCTAATCGTTCGCTGATTGATCTGAACATACGTGTGATTTCTTGCATTACTATTTGCAAATCCTGATTTCTCCCTTCAGGATCATTTCTCCGCGGTTGCAATCCTCCCCCACCTCCGGCGGCGTTGGATGCTTCGTCACTTATTGTTCGACGTTCGGGGCTCCTAGACATGTTTTTAAACAAAATTACTGAATCCTCACTACAATCCTTACTTGTTCACTCACAAAGAAAATTATCAACACTCACACTCGTGTTTTTTTTTTTAACTCAATTCTGGCTTTTTTTTTTTAATGTATTCACTCTTGCCTTTTACCGCTCAAATTCACTCTTCTAGATTCTAGAAGGTTGTCTTTGACTCACTAGCAACTCATAGGGCGTTTCAAGCTAATTGAGCATGAAGCTGGAAAGCAGTTTAATGTAGAAAAGCCAAGAGATGACCAAGATATGTTAGAGGAGGTAACAATTGCGGGAAGTCAACTATAGTTGATTTCTAACATCTTATAGAGCTAACTAATTATACTGCAGACAAGGGCTGCGTCAAAGTATACTTTGTAAAACACTCGGGAATATAAGCAAGCAAATGTCGTTCGTCTTCTTAGAGAAGAACTTGACAATCTAAGCGGACAAAGGTAGGAAGAAGTTTTTTTTTTTAAACTCGAATTTTTTTGAAACTTACTCGGAAAAACCCAAGACAATCGAAACGTGCCTAATTTAATTGGCTCGATGCGGATGATAACGGGCCGTCCCGGTTGGGAGGCGAATCGTTAATGTTGCCCGATCGTAAATTAGAATAGTTTCTCGTTCAACTAACAAAGGGATAATTTTGTTGGAAAAATAATATCTTCAAAAATAAATAAGGATAGGTGATAGGTTGAATGAATACGTATTTGAAACAAGAAAGAACCTTTAATAAAAATTAAAGACCGAATCTTATAAGTTTCAAATTGATGGAAGGAGTTTCAAATTTGAAACAAGAAAGAACCTTTAATAAAAATTAAAGACCGAATCTTATAGGTTTCAAATTGATAGAAGGAGTTTCGAAATAAAACCGAGACCCACTATCTAGCGAGATAGGAACCGACGGTATGATATTTCGAAATAAAACCGAGACCCACTATCTAGCGAGATAGGAACCAACGGTATAGGTAGATGAACGCCACACCCGAAAGGATGATAAGTTCAAATAAGGAAAGAACGACGCCACTAGAAAACTAGATAAGTCAATTCAAACCTCGAGAATAAGGAGAGTGAATACTCACCAAAAGAAATTCTTCTTTTCATTAAAATTCAAGTTGTTTTTACAATTGAAGTTTGACAAGCTATTTATAGGTAGCTTGTAGTGGCTATAAATAAAAATAAAAATAAAAATAAAAATAAACATAAATATTTAATTCCAATATGGCACATTAATTTCTTCAATCCAATTGATCTTGTCTTCCACCATAGGCCTTTATTCATAATCTTGAAATTAAAATAAGGCATTTACCTAATCTCCATCATCAAGTGCTTGTACCATTTATGCACTACTCACCAAATACTTGATTTTATTTCCCACCATATGCCTTTATCCATAATCTTGAAATTAAAATAAGGCATTTACCTAATCTCTATCATCAAGTGCTTGTACCATTTATGCACTACTCACCAAATACTTGATTTTATTTCACATGTGCTTGTATTAACCCCCTTTTTTTAAAATGCTCCCATTTGACACTAGCTAGTATATTTGACTTCAAATAAATTGTAAATGTTCGGTGTGTTTTTAAATTGTTTAGCACGGCTACGCGTAATTGGTCCATTGGGCAGTTCAAGGGTGTCTCGATTGAGTTCTGTCATAGGTGCGTTCATATCACCAGTTTGACACCCAGTGCCTTATTGGATAAATCCGAAGTAATAACTGCGCCCAGCGCTATATAAATTTGACACCCAGTGCCTTATCGACTCGAAGTCGAAGAAATCCCTGAACTCTTCTAATCCTGTGGCATGCCATTTATATCCTACTCAGCTTGATACAGTTAATAGGGTTCCAATTCACTTTCCAAATACAACCAATATCCAATTATCATATTTACATAATATCACATTTACACACATATATATATTCATAATATATATTCCAATTCAATTCAATTAATATAAATTCAATAAATTCATCACATACCAAATCAATCCATTTCAATTGTAAAACACAATAATTCTCACCCCAACACTTACCATATGCATTAAATTGAATCATAACAATTAACACACTAAGTTCGGATTACAGAAATACAAACTAGAAATTCTAAGCTATTTGATCTCGACTTTATCTTTCCCCTTTTTAGTCGAGGATTCTGGTACGACGTTAGCTACGGAACTAAAACAATTAAAATTCATCAATACAACACAATTCAATTTCATGTTGAATATTTCAATTTTGACTCAATATTTACCCAAATTTCAATTTAGTCCCTAAACCGAGACTAACTTTATTTCTTCACAATTAATCTTATATTTTTATACAAATTTCACTTTAAAAGTTTAACTCCCTATTTTCACTTATATTGAAATTTTTACAATTTAGTCCACATTACTCAAAATTTACAATTTATTCTACAGTTTAATTTTAAATCTATCAATTTAATCCCTAATACTAAAATTATTCAACATTAACAACATTTAAAAAGTCAATAATTGCTAAAATTTCAACTTAGGTCGGGTAGTACTTAACACCGGGATTCCAAAAACATAAAAATTACAAGAAAAATGGACTAAATTGACTAACCAATTGAAATTGGAACTTTGAAACCCCTAGAACTGTTCGTCTCCTTCTTTCTTCTTTTCTTTCCCTTTTTCTTTTTTTTTCTTTCCTTTCTGTTTCATTTTTATCTTTCTTTTTCTTTTACTTATTCATTTTTTTATTATACATTAGTTTATTATTATTATATTATATATATTTACTTAAATATTAGTTTATATATATTTTTAACTTTTATTTACTAATAATATATATAATAATTTTATACTAATGTAGCCTCACTAAAAATAATGGCATAATTGATTATTTAGCTCATTTAATTATTCTTTAATCTATAATACAACTTTCACCCTATATGCAATTTAGTCCTTATACCTAATTACTCTTAATTCATGCAAATTCACTTAACCAAAATCTAATTAACTACACAACTAACTTCGTAATAAATATTTATGAGTCTGATTTACGAAAACGGAGTCTGAAAATACACTTCCTGACACCCCTGACTATCAGGTCGTTACAATTCTCCCCCTAATTAAATTTCTTCCTCGAAATTTACCTGAAAAAAGGTGGGGGTATTGAGATCTCATCGTCTCTTCTGATTCCCAAGTCGCTTTCTCAACATTATGACTACGCCATAGCACTTTCACTAACGGAACTCGTTTATTACGCAACTCTTTCACTTCATGTGCCAAAATCTCAACCGTTTTTTTTTCGTATGACAAATCAGGTTAATCTCAATATCTTCCGTCGAAATAACATGAGATGGATGCTATCGATATATTCTAAACATTGAAACATGAAAAAACATCATGAATTTTCTGTAATTCCATAGGCAAAGCTAAACGATACGCAACTGGTCCCACTCTTTCCGTGATCTTATACGGTCTAATAAAACGAGGACTTAGTTTCCCTTTTCGGCCAAATCTCAAAATTTTCTTCCAAGACAAAACTTTAAGAAATACTTTATCACCAACAGAATATTCAATATCTCGACATTTTAAATCTGCATATGATTTCTGTCTGTCAAAAGCTGTCTTCAATCTATCTCAAATTCTATTAACAATGTCTTCTGTTTCTTGAATTAATTTTGGCTCGATCATTCTTCTTTCACTCAATTCCATGCAACAAACATGTGATCGACATCTACGACCGTATAAGGCTTTATACGGAGCCATTTGAATACTCGATTGAAAACTCTTATTGTATACAAATTCTGCCAAAGGTAAGTAACGCTCCCAACTTGATTCAGAATCAATAACACAAGTACGAAGCATGTCTTTCAAAATCTGAATAACACGTTCAGATTGTCCATCAGTCTGCAGGTGAAAAGCTGTGCTGAAATTAAGTTGCATACCAAGAGATTCGTGCAACTGTTTCCAAAATCCTGAAGTGAATCGCAGATCTCGATCAGAAATTATCAACATAGGGACACCGTGTAATCTCACGATTTCTTGAATATAAACTTCAACAAGCTTTTGAAGTGACCAATTAGTCCTGACCGCAATGAAATGAGTAATTGCGTAAGTCGATCAATAACCACCTAAATAACATTTTTCTTACTTGCCGATAAAGATAACCCCATTACAAAATCCATTATGATACAATCCATTTCTATTCAGGAATATAAATAGGCTGAAGTAATCTGATGGGAACCTGATGTTCTACCTTAACTCGCTGACAAGTTAAACATTTAGCCACATACTCGACCACATCTCTTTTCATTCCTGGCCACCAATAAGATTCTTGCGGATCGCGATACATTTTTGTTCCTCCAGGATGCAAAGTAAAAGGGCTATCATGAGCTTTGTGAAGTACCAACTCTTTCAATTCAGAAACATCTGAAACACAAATTCGATTATGAAATCTCAAACAACCATAATCATCAATACTGAAATTTTCTAATATACCATTCTGAACCATTTCTCTTTTATTCGCTAACCTGTCATCTTCTAACTATGCTAATTTGATCCAATCAAACACTACTGGTATGATTTTTAGTTTAGCCAATAGGGTTCCATCGTCATTGATACTGAACTCAGAAAATATTTCTCGTAATTTAATTACTGCTTTTTTACTCAACGCATCAGCTACAACATTAGCTTTACTAGGGTGGTAATCAATAACACAGTCTAAATTTTTTAGAAGTTCTACCCAATGATGCTGCCTCAAATTCAACTCCTTTTATGATAAGAGGTATTTGAGACTCTTATGATTGGTATAAATATACCACTTTTCACCATACAGATAGTGTCTCCAAATCTTTAAAGCAAAAACCACGGCAGCTAACTCTAAATCATGTGTCAGATTGCGTTCATGCATTTTTAGCTGACGAGTCGCATAAGCAATCACTTTCTCGTCTTGCATCAAAACACAACCAAGACTACTCAAGAAAGCATCAGTATAAATGACAAAATCCTTTCTCGATTCTAGTAAAGTCAAAATTGGTGCTTCAGTCAACATCTACTTCAATTTCTCAAAAATTTCTTGACACTGATCATCCCAAACGAACTAAACATTCTTATATAATAACTTTGTCATCGGTAAGGCTATCTTTGAAAATCCATTTACAAATCTTCAGTAATAACCAGCTAGTCCAAGAAAACTACGAACCTCTAACACATTCCTCGATGCTTTCCACTAAACAATTGCCTCGATCTTTTTTAGATCAACTCTAATTCCATCTGCTGAGATAACATGACCCAAAAATACAACTTTTGATAACTAGAATTCACACTTACTAAGCTTTCTATATAACCATTTCTCTCGTAACACTTACAAAACAATTTCAGGTGTTGTTCATGCTCGAATTTAGATTCGAATAAACCAAAATATCATTAATAAAAAAATACTACAAATTTATCCAAATACTGTTAGAAAATACGATTCATGAGATCCATAAATGCTGCTGAAGCACTCGTCAATCCAAAAGGCATCACTAAGAATTCATAATGACCATATCGTGTACGAAATGTCGTTTTCGGTACATCATTTTCTTTCACTTTCAACTGATAGTAACCTGATCTCAAATCAATTTTTGAAAAGACAGAAGCTCCTTTTAGTTGATCAAATAAGTTATCAATATGAGGTAGAGTGTATTGATTCTTAATTATCAATTTATTCAATTGCCGATAATCAATACAAAGCTACATCAAGCCATCTTTCTTTTTGACAAAAAGCATTGGAGCTCCCCAAGCAATATACTAGGACGTATAAAACCACGATCCAATAAGTCTTGCAATTGTACTTTTAATTCTTTCAATTCTGTAGGTGACATACGATAGAGGGGCATTGACACCGAAGCTGTACCAGGAAACATTTCAATTACAAACTCAACCTTCCGATCCGATGGTAATCTCAGTAATTCCTTGAGAAACACATCAGAAAATTCACAAACATTTCAAATTTTATTGCACCGACTATCAATAGAATTTGAATTTATAACATAGGCTAGAAAAGCTTAAAACCTTAAGTAAGAAGTTTATTAGCTCAAATTGCTAAAATGATACGAGTTGAATCACTAGTTCGAATACCATTCACCTCAATCATATCACCATTTTCATTCTGAACAACAAACTTATTTTTACAACAGTTCAGAATCACCCCGTGCTCCGTAAGCCAATCCATTCCCAAAATCATATCAAAATCACCAAACAGCATTATCAACAAATCAATAGGGAATGTTATATTATGTATCATTAACAGACATATCCTACATACATGATCCACTAACACAGATTGTCCCAATAGACTAGACACCACTATTGATACTCTAGACATCTCGGGTTTTAAACTTCTCGACTCAACCAATTTAGTATTAACATATGAATGCGAAGATTCCGGATCTATCAAAGCATAAACATGTTTTGAATGTAAAAAAATAAATACATGTTACAACATCATTAGCATCACCATCCTCATGAGTCCGCACAACATAAGCTTGAGCTGGCGTTTTGGCCTCCAATTGTTGAGTAACACCATCATTTCCCCTTCTAGCACCACCTCTCGAAAATGAACTACTTCGACTTGACCCGTGACCCCTAGAAGCGGGCATAGATTTCTGAGAAGTAACAGGTGTAATATTTTCATTCTTCGAACGATCTCTAACAAAATGTTCCGTAGACCCACAACGAAAACAACCTCGAGTTAACTTTCAACATTGTGTTATATATTTCAGGGAAAGGGGCGATGTGATTGAGTTATATATTTTTGTATAAGCTAAAATGAAATTTCATCATTGTATTGGCTTACATGTTTATCATTTTTAGAAAGACTAAATCAAAATTTTATTATTTGGGGGACAATAATTTTACCATGTATTAACTTATAAGTTTATAGATTTGTGGGGTTTAAAGCATAATTATCCTATTTAGGGGGTTAGGGTCCCTACCTTCGCCCTTGTCCATGACCTTAGTAGTAACCCTAAGAAAGCTTTTTGAAAAGGCAAGTCTCTTGGCCATTGAAGGAGGCAGGGAGCATCACACACAGGCCAAGAAGGTTGGCTCTGTTTCAAGCCTATTACCCTGAATTACTGAAGATACGATCACCTATAACTCTAATAGGAATTACATTAAAGAAGGTAAGAAGGATAAGACTTGTTCTTCGGATATTGATTCCAAAGATAAGGAGATTAGTTAAATTTCATTTATGGAAGCCTTTCTCCATAATTAACCATTCTTGTTTGGACCTACTCTAAGCTCTTATTGTCCATTTAAGCCTACCCCTTTAGATAGCCCATGCGAGCATCAATTCTCTTTTAAGGGTAAAAAACCAAGCATGACTTGAAGCCTTTTTGAAGTGTTTTCTTAAATATCACAAGCATGATGTGTATGGGTTAGGTTTGAAAAAAATGAAAGTTGGGTCGTGCAAAGGCCTGTATAGGTTGGTTGAAGAAATAAGGCATGAGGTTTGAGACTTTGGAAAGACATCGATCGAACCTCATGTTTCAACTATCAACAAAATCGATGTTCGTCTAAAAATAAAGGTTGAGCGAAGTTTTGAAGGATCAATTTTATTTTAGAATTAGGAAAGCTTTATGCAAAAGAATAATAGTGGGAGCAAGAGTCTCTTGAAATTAAAGAAGAAAATTTGTCTTAAAGCCCATCATGAGAAGGAAAAGGGAGGAAAGTATACTCAAGTTCTTTAAATAGGAAAGAAACCGATTTGTAGAACATACTAAATTTCTATCTCTTTATTTGATGTTAAAGAATGCGTGATAAACCGTAATAGTAACATATTTTAAGCCCATATTTAGCATACTTTTGGATGATTTAAGCCTTGAATTGTGTAAATTGGTGCTCTTAATCCATTGTTTTCATGTTTTATACTTAGGAGAGCATAGGAGGATGAAAAGAACGAGAAACGGGCCCAAAGCGGAGTAAATGAGCCATATCACGAAATCAACACGGCCTGGGCCCAAGATCACACAGCCGTGCCTCATTTAACAGACTCGAACACGGCCTGGCCACGATTCACACGGGCGTGTGCCATGGGCGTGTCCCTGACATGAATAATAGGAATTCTACTCGGATTAGGATACTTAGGGCCAAGTAAGGCATCTCAAAGCCTATATAAACACCTTAGGGGGCAACTTAAAGGGGGAGTTCGACAGAAGCCCTCTATCGGGGCGTCCAGCTAGGCCAAAGAGGGCAGATTTGTGGGGATTTACGCAAAGATAGCCAGTTGATTCATCTCAAGAAGCTAGAATCATACTCAAGACGGAGGATCTTTTCTTCAATCCCTTTAGGGGGTTTTAGGGATTTCTTATGTTTTGTTTTATCTTTTCTTCTGAGATGTTTTCTTTTATTATTATGAACTAAACCCTCAAATACCTAAGGGGGATGAAACCTAATATGAATCTTGTTATCGTTTGCTGAACTATATGATAAATATTTAACTTGTTTTTAATTATGTGTTCTTAATTCTTGTGTTGATATTTTCGGGATATTAATTCAAGTATGATGTGCTTAAGTGGATGAGCAAAAGTCCCTGCCTAAGAGTAGATCTAGCATAGTTAAGTGGAGTTGCTTGCGAGCCTAGAGATAGGGTGACGAAAATCTGCCGGATTAGGGTCAAACCTAATATGGGAGTCCATAGATCGAGTTAATGCAATTCTAGGGGTTTTAATTAGAAAGAGATTTCAATTAATCAACCTAGGGTTAGACGTTAGTCACCTCGAGAGAGGGATTAATATACGTTTGGGAATCCTACGGATCAAGTCAAATGAATAAATCGTCTGGTTCAGAGTTAGATAACAAGTGAAGTCCAGGTGGATTCTTCCTCAAGTATTGTCTTAGTCAATTGGTTTTCTCTCACAAGTATTTTCCCCAATTTCATTCTTCTTTGTCTTAGAATCTTTAGCTTAGTAGTTAGTTAATTTAGATTAAACAAAAAATTCCCTTTATTTTAGGCTAGATAATAAAAAGAAAGTTAGTATTAATACTTTTAGTTCCTTTGGGTTCGACAATCCGGTCTTGCCTTAACTATACTACTGTTCGATAGGTGCGCTTGCCTCACATCGTTGTCATAGTTAGTTTCCAGGTTCGTTGTCACAACGATCAATGCGTCTTTTGAAAAAGTTCTTATGATTAATATTATTGAATCCCTCGATGAGGCTTCTAATCCTAACTAGTTTGCAACTATTTGGTCTTTTTGTTGATAAGGATATGTTATTTATATGTAAATTGATCCTTGTTCTATGTTTTTCTTTAGGCTATTGGATCCTTTTGTTGACAGAAGGGTTACAAGATTCATTATCGGTGCCACTTCTTTATAATAAGGTTAGCTTTACTTTTGTGATTTGACTTGAATCTTATGATCCCTTTGATCTGCAATGAATTAACGTGGCAAAATAATTTTTCACAACATGTTTAAGGAGCTTTTTTTTTCGAACAAATTTTATATGATAAAATTTTAAATAACTATAATTATAATATTTATCCAATTTTTGTATAATTTTTTAGTACATTTTTATATATAAATTTTATTATAAATTAAAATATGTAGTGTTCAAATTTCGGAAAAATAATATTATATGGAGGAGTATGTAAAGTGTAAATGTAATTAAGAGTCGGATTGCCCACGGCGAAAAGGCTGTGTTGTGAAGTATGAGTGAGCATTGATTGTCCAATCACAGTCAAGACATCACTCTCTTATCCCTTCTCTCTCAATCAATACCATCACTCTCTCTTAACTCACCCGACTCACCTTCTTTCCATCCTATCCTCCTCCAATCTCGCCACCTGTCCCTGACCCCACCTTGATACCCTCCACAGCACACAACTTCCATACTACCCTTGGTCACAATATCTCTCCTCCCTCCCAATTAGGCCCTAACAAACGGCACGACCATTTTTAGTCTTCTTCTCCATTTCTTCTAATAAACTCTCCAAGACATTTCAAAACGCTTTATTTCTTTGAATTTAAAAAAAAACAAAGAAAAATGGAGAATTACTCTTACAATTCGTACCCGGATTCCGGCGATTCTTCGCCGCGATCTCGGGAAATCGATTTTGAAAATCCTCCGCCGTGGGAGGATCAATCGCAACAACCGCAGAGTTATAAGGCTAAGTTTATGTGCAGCTACGGTGGCAAGATCCATCCTCGGCCTCATGATAATCAGCTAGCTTACATAGGTGGAGAGACTAAGATCCTGGCCGCTGATCGAAACATCAAATTCTCCGCCATGATCTCTAAGCTCTCCGCTCTCTGCGGCGGTGGCGACGGTGATTTTTCGTTCAAGTACCAGCTCCCTGGTGAGGACCTCGACGCACTTATTTCGGTAACTAACGATGATGATCTCGAACACATGATGTTAGAATACGATCGGCTTTATCGAGCCTCGGCCAAGCCAGCTAGGATGCGGCTTTTCGTGTTTCCGGCGACCGGTTCCGTGAATTACGGGAGCGAAGGGGCCAAATTGGACCGTGAGCGGTTCGTGGATGCTTTAAATTCCGGTACGACTCCTGGAGGCGAGAAAACCGCTGCGATCCCGCAAAGCAATGTGGATTTCTTGTTTGGACTTGAAAAGGGGATGGCTCCACCTCCGCCGGTTAAAATCCGTGATCCCGTGGCGGAACCGGTGATCCAACCACCGCCACCTCCGGTACCGGAAGTCGTTGGGACAGATCATGCCTTGAGTCCAGGTGAAATTCAAAGACAGATACAAGAATTGCAGAGGCTTCAAATTCGGGATCAAGAACATCTACAAGAATTACAGAGGCTTCAAATTAGGGATCAAGAACAGCTCGCTATGTATAGGAAGAAGACTGAAGAAGCTGCTTCTTTCCCTTATACAGGGGAATACTACGCCCAGAAGTTACCTGAAAAACCACAACCGGTGACCGTACAACAGCATGTGCCAGCGACAGCCGGAATCTGGTCGGATAAACAAATTTCATCCGGGGGTTTCCCAGCAACCGTAACGGCGGCCCCAGGACCACCACCTCCGGCGGATCACCCTGTTTACATGATCCCAGCTCCAGTTCCAGGATCGGCTCCGGCCAATCTCTATCACGCACCTCCACCAGTTCCAGCTCCAGCACCTGCACCTGCATCAGCATCAGCAGCACCACAAATGGTTCGACCAGTAACTGGACAAGCCGGTCAAGGCTACTACACCAACGTGCAGAGAATGCCTCATGAAGTTTACCGGGAGCAACCCGTTTACAACATGGTGGCCCAACCTCAACCTCCGCCCACTCAACATCAGCCGATATCAACGATGGCACAACAGGTGGTAAGGCCGCCGAGCAGCGGTGTAACAGATGCTGGATATGGACACATGGCAGCGTACGACAGACAGGCTTACTATACTGCACAGGGGGGTGTCGTGCCTCCTCAGTATCAAGGCGTTGGTGTGGCGGTTAGTGGTGACAAAAGAGGCAACGTCGATGGCAAAGTGGTATATAAAGTTTCACAAGGTTCAGTTTAATTTCTAAAATTATGAAAAAATTTACGATATATCTGTTAGTTTTAATTGGTATTATTACGTATTACTATATATATCAAGTATAAATCAAAATCTTAGCACTTGATTTTATTTTATGCTATATGAAATTATGAGTTTGTGTTGAAAAATTATGATTTACAGTCTGGGTTAACTTTAAATTCGTTGAATATCTAGTTAACTGAATCTGAGTATTGGGTTTTCCTTCTTTCTTCCATTCTTTTTCTTGAGTTAATTGATTAAGGAATATATATATTTGTCTTTGTCTCTCCTTTGATTCCAGGGACCATTAATGAAGCCTATGTGAACAAATCAAAAGATTCTGGAATTGATTTGAATTATTTAACGATCTCCATTTTCTTTTGGTAGCATATAAGGTAAGCTAACAGGAAAAAGATTGGAGTTGAAATTTGCAGCTTAGAATCCAAGCATTTTCAAGTTGATTACTTTTATTTGTTTTGACCCCTATACTATAGTGAAATTCTCACTTTTACTTGTATAGTCCCTTTCTCGTGTGCACTTTTAAACTCACATGGACAATAGTGGAAGGATCAAAATGAAAATTTCCCCAAAACAAACATTGAATGTGAGTATATTTAAAGGTTAGGATCATATCATGATCGGATTTTAGTAGTGAGTTGGAATACTTTAAAATAATAGAGACAAATAATTAGGTTAAGTTAGAAGGGAAATGGAGAATGGGATTTTGATTTTGTTTGAAAGTAATTATTATTATATTTTCCTTTTATTGTGAACTAAGGTCTCATCTTTCATGTGTTTTAGATAAGAATGGGGCCCTACTGCATGAGATTTTTCAATCAAGTTGGGATTAGAAAATAAGAGAAAATAAAGGGGAATTAAAACCTTTTTAGGCATGCAATCTTCAAAATTATTGCAGATTAATTATTTTGTTGATAATTCAAATATTTATTCAACATTCCTCCTTTGCCTAACCATATATGTTTACAAATAAATTCCTTCCGTCTAGAACTATTTAGGCTTACCCGAAATTTGAGAGAAATTTAAGAGGGTTTAGGCAAAAATATTATACTTGAAAAATGTATTGGACAAAAAAGAAATAGACTCATTTGAAATATGGGTCGAGCTGGGATTTGAACATTCAATGTCCGAGCTTGGTCCAAACTAACTCGTTTTAAGTTTATAATACTTTATATTATATAATTTAGAACACTTTAAAAAAATAAACTTGTATTAAATATATAATACTACTCTAATATAAATATTAAAATAATTTTAAGATGACTATAGAAAAATTTCAATAAAAAATGTATAATTTTTTTAAATTTTAAAATAATATAATATAAATATTTTTTAAAAAAATTAAAAATAATATAGGTAGGCCAAAAATAGGATTGAGTTAATTTTTTACAAATATGGGTGGGTTTGAGCAAAATTTTAAGCTCAGATTTTGAGTTGGCTTGGACTTGAAAAATATAAAATATATTAATATTATACTTAAACTTGACCTGGTCCATTAGCACCTCTACTCTCATCTATTCAATTAAATCAATGTATAATTAAAATTTATTTTTTATTTTTTTATTTTGACTAATTCATTTTTTTATCATTTAGGTCACAGTTTTTGAAATTTATTTAAATTATTTATTTTTAATTACGTGATGACATATATTACATAAAAAACTAAAAATAATATATATTAAAAATTTATAACATTGGCGAAATTTAAATAATGAAATTTTAACTTAAATATGACTAAACTGTAGTTTGGTACCCTTAATAATTAATAAATTATATATTGATCTCTAAAAATTTATAATGTAATTTTGACCTCCACAAAAATTTCTCGTAGTTAATAATAAAATACATATAGGTTATTACATGAGCTGTCATGTTAACGCCATTAAGATTATAACATTCAAAACAAAGTTAATTAAAATACGACGATGGAGAACTAAAATGATAAAAAAGTTAAAACCAAAATGACAAAATAAATAAACATTTCAAGCCGATAAAATCTCCGAGTATATGATTTTACTTGAACTGAAACTTATTTAATATATTAATTTTTTTTAATTAAAAGGTAGATAAATATAAATAATAATATATTTTAATAAAAAGATAATCGTTTACCATTAATAATATCTAATAAAGAAAGCCACTTTAAAAAAAATTATTCTTCTTTGCATTACATAAATAGTGTATGAACACTAAGAAAATCCACATACAGGTCTGCTGTTCATTTTCCCAGCAACCAAACAAACAAACAAACAGTCGTCATGCAATGATTGACCCCACCATCACTCAAAATTTTCTTCTTCTTTTTTCTTTCAATGGAGGCTTAAGAGGGAAAAAAACATAAATAAAAAGAATGTCACTTTCTTTGCCAAAATTCAAAATTCCCATTATTTATATAAAACAAAAACTATATAAAATCACCAAATCTGTGCTAACATGGGACTTGTCCCTGTTTGCTTACATTATCCTGTAGTTGCGGTGGCACAATTTTGTTTGATGTTTTGTCTTGGGTATTGACTTGTAACATGCCACATGCTTGATTTAGATACGATGCAAATATATGAATGAATAAGTAGTAAAATTTTGTACCATACGAATAAATTTATGTAAATGTAAAATATCTTAATAATTAGTGAAATCTAATTATTAAAAAATTGGAATGCCATTTTCTTATTTATCAGACTAATAATGTAAAACGTTATTTTCCATCAATCGTTATGCGTATAACGTGTTGACATCTTCCTCCAATAAATCTCTCACATATGTTGGTAGATTCACATGAATAATCAACTATTTTATCTCACTTCTGATCTCTTTGATACGATCTGTCGCTTTGTTATTGTCCCTCGAAATATGTCGGAGTTTTACGTCCCGAT
Source organism: Gossypium bickii (assembly GCA_025503065.1). NCBI lineage: Eukaryota > Viridiplantae > Streptophyta > Magnoliopsida > Malvales > Malvaceae > Gossypium > Gossypium bickii. The sequence goes on along the minus strand of CP106717.1, from coordinate 113,035,975 downwards.
CTTTAGAACACCAGTCATATATTGATCTAATTTCGCTGTAATTACAGTCATGAATATAATTTTAAAGTAAGCATTTTCACAAGACTTTTTGCTCCATTGCGAGCATTCACTTTAAAAGGCAAGAGAAAATTCCATTGAAAGTGGGCCAGCTTAGAAAATTCATTGAACCACACTGGTTTTTCCGTATCCAATGTAGCGTTTCTCTTGTCAATTTTCTAACGTGAAAAATGAAGGTTTTCTAAAATAAAAATAGAAAAAAAAAAGTTAAATCGATTTAATCATTGATTCAGCTGTTACAATTGACTGGTTCGAATTCACATGTTAATTGGTCTAATTTCTTATTTCAAATTAGTATTTTGGCAAATTTTCAGTCTAATTCTAAAAATAATAGTAAAAATTCAATCAAACTCTATTTGATCATAAATCAAATTCGAAAAATGATTCAAACTAGAAAATAACTAAACTTAAAATGACTTAAATTTGCACGGGCATATTTGAAGAGACAGGTAAGAGCTTTGTCCACTCAAATTAAAAATTATTATTTATGAAAAGTCATACTTTGACTAAAAAAAATGTTTAAACTCTTCAAAAATAATTAAATAATAAATTAATATATTATAAAATTATGTTTTAATGTTTTAAAATTTTATTATTCAATTCCGCTTCTAAAAAATTTTATGAATTCGACTTTGCGGATTTAAAATAATATAAAGAAGTAACATAAAATCAACCCAACCAAGTAGCAAACCTAAAGTGAATGGTATATTCGTCCAATGTTATGTTACGCATTTAAGGATGACTGAGTCCAATTAATCAGCTTTGGTTAATGCTGACACGAGGCCCATCATGTCATTCAATTTTGCTTCTATTTTCTTCAATTTTCTTAGGACCCAAACACAACCACATGTTAATTTCAAATGGTTTATGATCCAACCAAGGGACCCCTCAGAATACCAACAAATAATTGAAACCCTCTTCCAGAAAAGTTTTGTTCTCAGAAGGGAGGCCGGAATCACTTGGCTTTGTTAATTGGGAGTCAGTGGACCTCTTAATAGGTCTAGCATTCTGCCTAAGATGATTGTGTTCGATTTTATTAGATTTGATCATAGACCGGGTCATTCACTCAAAAAGTGAGTATAGACCTAAAAAATGAGTTTAGACAAAAAATAAAATTTATTTTTTAAATAAATCAAGTCTTGGGTAAGATTTTTTAGTCCAGGCCTTGCTTGACCCAAACCAAATTTGCCTAATTTTATTCTCTGTTGTTTACTTATATTTTGCTGTTGTTTGCTATCGCTTTTCTATTATATTATTACTCTTTGTTTTTATTATTTGGATATTGTATAACTCTTGTTTTATTATTAATTTTGCTACTATTTTAGAGGCATTTGATTAGTTAGTTGCAATTATCTTAATGTTATTTAAGTACAATTTTTTTAAATGTATTTTCAATTTATTGCGAAACATTTGTAGTGTATTTGATGTATTATATTTTTAAAATTATTTTTATATAAAAAATTAATATGGACAAACTTGGTTGGGCTCGGGTTTAATATCTTTTATATAGGTGGAGCTTTGGGTAAAATTTTAGACTAATTTTTTAAGCTGGGTCCAAACTTAAAAAATGAATCTAAAACTTTTTATTGACCCGGCCTAAACCCGATCCAATCTTAATTCTACTAAAAGCTCTAACGGGTTTATAAAGTGGAAGCCCCTCCACCTTAACAACCTAAATGTGTTGTTTCATTACTTTTTCCATTGCAATTATTAACAACCTTAGTTAAAAGAAAGGGAGTATGGAGAGGAAATGGAGAAAATAGAATAGAAGTAATAAATAAAGAAATAAAGATAAGTAAAAAAAATAAAAAAAATTGCTCAAAGAAATAGTATATGGGTGTGTAATTTGACTTAAAATTTTCATTTGAAATAATATTTTAACGTGCAACGTTGACTTACTATAATATTGTTAATGGTAATTAACGGCTTAATAAGAATAAAAAATACTACAAATTAATAATATTAGTGACTATATTGTAAAAAATTAAACTTCAGCGCCCCAAATGTAATTTAAATAATGTAGTTTACTCTTTTTATTTTCATTTATGTTATTTATTTGTATTTATAATTCATTTAGATATATATATATATATATATTTTATTTTTGACGATTGAATCAGTTAGACCAAAAATCGATAGTTTAATTCATTTGATTTCCGATCCGATTCTGAAGACATTGTTAAAACCATTGTATCGAGTTAATCAACACTATTACTATTACAACAATTTAAAAATGGTGGGTTTGACCATAATAAAAATGGGTGCTTTGCATAATAAAAATGGGTGCTTTGTACAACTAAACCTTAAACAAAGAATGATACAACAGAATAGCCTAAAGAAAAGACTCACCACTTGGCCTCAATAAACAGCAAGTGACGATGAAATTTTCTGTTATTCGCCCGGTTCGATGATGCTATATACGTGATCGCCGAACCAGCTGGACATCGATTAAGCTTTAATCGAATGAAAAATACGATGATATCATCGACTTTCTTCAAACTCGTCAAATCTTGAGGTAACCGCCACTGCCACTTTCTTGAATTCCTACACTTCTCCTGAGGAACGATCTCCGGTTATACGACCAGTTTCTCCGCAAGGACCGTCTCTGACGCCAGGCGGACAATCGGGAATAAAGAGCCGGAAAAATAAAGCACAGCAGCACTAGAATCAGCATCGCTAAACATAGTACCATGACGTTTCGGAAACCGTCTTTCAATGCAGGGTCCTTTTGCACGGTCCATGGAACACCACCAACATTCATTCCAAACACTGATATTCAAGACAAAAGGCAAATAATTCAATGCAGGCAACCTAAGATCTATTGAAAAATCCGATTCGAGCTCGTAAGGGAAAACACTAGAGACGAGAATCGAAATATTATTACCTCCAGTGATGGTGGATAAAGGAAGGAATATTATGGAAAGGAACGAGAGATAATAGAGTTTTCGGTTGATTTGCTCTGATTGCCAGCTATCTAAACCGGCTTGAATCGCGGTAACACGGTTCGCTAGAAACCCGACATTCTCTTTCAGCCTCCTCAACCGTCCGATCAACTCTTCGAGGGAGTTAATGTCTTCACTTGCAAACCAATGTTTCGAACTACATTTTTCCTTCACTCGAGGAAATACTTGCTCACCATGCGCAATTACCTGCATTTTTCGGAGAATACATAGGAAGTAAAAACGGTTTAGCCATGACTTCAAGCACAAGTTATCATCGGATTTTCGGTAATCATCGGAATGTAATGGCTATGGTGAAACTAAAGCAATTTCAGCCGATTAAAATGTAGTTTGACAAGTACAGAGTTAAACATTCATACATAAGGGACCTCATTGAGCCTATTAACAATGGCTCTGCATTCGGTAATGGACGTTCGAATGGAGATTACCTGCAGGAGACGTTGCAAATTGAGATGCATTTTCGGGAATCGTCGATCATCGAGCATCTCTTTCTTTAAAGCAAATCCCCCTGTGATTAAGCAGAGCAATAAGTACTTCGATTCGCAGTTCAAATTGAGCCGATGTTATGCACATATGAACATTGAATATGAGACTCATGCCACTGCTAGTGTTTATTGCAGATATATGGAATGATTAAAGAGTTAAACGGAATTTACCTTGATCCAATTCGAGTTCGACCGAGTCCAACTCCATCTCGAGTTCGGTAACAACATCCTGAAGATGATCAACATGAGTGTCGATAACGTGAACCACAAGGTTCGATACGGATTTCGGAACCGGATTATCCGCCTCCTCAGAGTGATTCATTGTCAATAAGAACTCAAGTACATGTTCTCTAATAACAACGCTACTCCCTTGTTGCCTCTCCCCTCTAGGAGTTTCAATACTAGGGATCTCAGAGAGAAGCGACCGGCCGACCGGCGAAAAACCGAGTCTCGGGACACGTCCTAACGACACGGTAATCACCGAGTTCTCGGTAACCCTTGCAGCTAGCCTAAATGTGAAGTTACTAGAAGGAGGACCAGGTGAATTAACCCTAAAAACAAGGGCTCCATCAACATGTCCACAAAAGGGTCCATTACTAACAAGTGAAAGAATGTCTTGAAGCTTTAATGGTGGACAAAGAACATCAATGAGGTGTTGTGCAGATTGAGAAAGCTTTTGTTTCCCTTTAGGAAGCTCAACATGGTACCAACAAAACTGCTTGCCATTTCCTTCAATTAGATCCCATTCTTTGTTGTAATAATTTCCATGACCATCAAATATGTAAGATTTCTGTCTCACCATTCCAGGAAAATGTGTTTTCTGGAAATTGTTTTCCAAGATTGGAACAGTACTAGAATCCATTTCCTCCATTTCCCTATCTCCAGCTGGTTGAATCTGAGCTAAATCCATAACTTTTAGCAAAAAGAAGAAAAACCCAGATCAGATATTAGCAAAAAATGTTGAAAACAATAAAAAAAAAATCAAGATTCGATGGTTTTTTTCAGACATGACAAAACATGTTGGGAAAAGGAAACTTTGTGAAGAAAACAAGATGGGATTATTTGATTAAAGGGAAAGGAAGACATGTGGTGTAATTTCTCAGAAGCTTCATGTTTATAATAATTAAATCTTCCAACAACATTTTTTTAATGATTTTTTTGTAACAAAAAAGGAAGGGAAAAGAGTTCACCAGTAGTAATCACGTTTCTTGGTTCGGTGATGATAAAATATATTATTAATTTTATGTTTTGGTTTCAAAATTATATATTGGAGATTTAGAAATAGATTTAGGTGAGCAGTTAGTTCATTTGGTTTTAGACCAGAAAAGGAAACAGAAGATTCAATTGTTAGAAGCTAAACAGATTTGGTAGACCAGAAATATTGTTGTACTGAATTGTTTGGTTTTGGTATGTTTTTGGAGTCGAAAAAAAGATAAAGCAAGGTAAAATTACCATAAAGATCCTTGGATTACATTTTATCCCTTCTATTAAAAAATTAACAAAGCAGTCTTTATACATTAGATTAAGAAGCAAATTGGTCATTCTATTAAAAATTTCATTCATTTCTATCGTTAAAAATTAGTCCATGTATGTTATAGCATGAGGTACATATGACATGCCATGTGTAACTGTTTGATTATTTCGTCAGCCATGCTAGTTTTTAATAAAAAAGACTAATTTGTTCTTTAATTTAATGTGTAGAGATTATTTTGCTCATTTTTAAATAAAAGGGGCAAAATGCAATCTAAGCCCTAATACAAGAGCTCCATGGTTCTTTTATAACCATTGTTAATGTTTTAGAACATATATCAATATGGTCTCAACTCTCAATATGTATTTTGAGTCTTGAACTTTAAATAGTTTAATTCTTAATAATTTTATCCAATTCAACATAATTTGAGATTTAACTTTTTATTTATATTATTATTTAAGCTTTTGATTGAGTTGGTGTCCTGAATCAATTGGGCATCAATTCAATCAGAAAAATTATAAAAAATGTCTTTCGTTAACTTTAGTTTTTTAAATGTCCCCTTAGCCGAATTTGCAAATATAATTGATATAAAGCTTTTAATATTATTTCCAAAGTGCTTAAAAACTTAAAATTATAAAATGCTTAAAAATCTTGATTCAAAACAAGTTTTACAACTTTGGAGGATCTTTACGGATACAAGTGCATGGAAGTATCAGTAAAAGCAAGTCAATGAGCACACCAAGAATCCTTCCAGAGTTTTACCGATACTTGGAAGCCCTTCTACTAATACAACCTCAACTGTATTGATACTTGGATGGAGTTCTATTGACAGGATGGAGTTCTATTGACAGAAGTAAGTCAGAGAGCATACCAAGTCAAGTATCAAACTGCTATCGATATTTAGGAGTACTTCTACTAATACAACTAAATTAGTGAACAATTTTTGGTCTCCCTGCACCTTCTACCAATATAACTATAAATATAAGTTTAAATCCTTGAAACCCACTTACTTCTATCAATGCAAGTGAACTTCTACCGATACACCAAACTCCAAAACGATCATAATTTTCGAGACTTCTACAGGAACAAGTTTATTTGCACCGATACAAGTTCCTAACTGGAAAAATTCTTAAACAAAAAGGGGAGCAAGAAGTGCCCAGCTGGAGCACTGATGTTCGACTTTGCCATATCGATGCCTGCCTTTTTGAAGTTCTTTTATATTTGTTTTTTAGTTTTAAATTAAAGTTTTTGGGTTGTAATTTTGAAGACTTTAAACTTCTATTATATTTACTTTGGTTGTTGTTTTGTGAGCTTTTTTTTTTTTTTACATCAACTAGCATTCTTGTAACACCCCTACAGTATTTACGAATTTTAAAATCAAGTATTCAACTAACTCATATACATATACATGTATGACATAAGATTTTATAATATTATACACACTCACTAAACTTAAAATCATATGCGGCATTTTCATTATAACACGACCAATCATATTAAAATATTTATTAGAATCACAAAATAATGCACCATTCATATTATTCATTATCCATGTACTATGTACCCGAAACTACCAAACCGTTTATTTGTATTCATTTCGATAATATTTCAACTACCATTTTCGATTTCATTAGATAGGTTCTTAATATAATTAGCTAAATACATTTAACTTCTTCATTTGCAGCACACAAGACAATTACGTGTGTGTATGTATATATATATATATATATAGCATAAGTAGATTTGACTTAACTTAAGCATTAAAACTAGCCATTTCTCACATGGCTTGTAATTACAACATCAAAATTTACCAAAACGTAGGCTAGCTTATACATGCCATAGACCTTAAGTTATTACACGAAAGAGGTACCAAAACTTTGTTGACAGTGTGACGAGCTTCAACTATGACCCTCAAGCAAGAGATGAGCATCCAAAAGAAATCTACAATACATAAGCAACCACAATCGAAATAAGCTTCCCAAGCTTAGTAAGATTTAAACAATTCAATACTTCATATCGAGATTATGTTTATAAGTTCATACCGAATTATCAAATAATTAAAACAGTGTTCATAGAAATTTATATAAATATATTCTATCTTATACCAAACTTTATGTATCATCACCGCATACTAGTAATAGGTATCCACAACATCTACTTATCAAAATTGATACTCCTATTTCGAGTTACCAACAATTTCTAAGCCATGCATACGTGTGTATGTATTTATTTTTGCACATACCTTTATTTTACTGACCTTTCTCCACTTAATCGTTCATGCATCATGTATGAAATTATATTCAATCCCCTTTTTCCGCATACGTAACAATATTAATAATTACGGTCATATAACAAACGTTGTACCTGCATACTTAATGGTAATATTTAGTAACGTATCGCACACTTAGTGCCTTTACTAATCTTTTCCGCACACTTAGTGCAAATCTTCCCGTAACGTATCTCACACTTAGTGCCCGGTTCTGTATTTGTACACTTAGTACCCTTTATAAGAATAGTCAAGATCTAATTTGCTGCAAAAACATATAAACATAACTTAATAAATCCATACCTCAATTAGAAGCATTTTATTATACTATTCCCAAAACATACAACCACATTATAATTACAAACTTTCACGTCATAGTTTAATATCCTTCAATCTATGCGCATCATTAACTATTAAAACATATATCTATACATTATATATATATATATGCATCTCATGAATTTATAACCAAAGTTCTAAAGAAGAACAAATAAAGTCAACCATGACTATGTATTCAATCCATAATCTCCATATTCGGCAATATGCCCATTTCCATACTTACCAATATTTACATGGATTCACACACACACACACACACACACACACACACACACATATATATATATATTTACATATATAGACATCGAATTAATTAAATTGCTTAAACCTTACCTAGGATATCGACAGATCGACTTCTTGATTAATCGTTCAACTTAGCTTTTCCCCGGTCTAATTCTTTTTCGTTTTGTTCTTGATCTAAAAATTACAATTAAACTCCTTTAATTACATTACTAATCAATATAATCCATAAATTCAATATTTTAAAAATTTACTATTTTATCCCCCAACATTTACATTGTTTACAACTTAGTCCTTATAGTTCAAAATACAAAATAGTAAGTATTTTATCTCTCTTGTTAAGGGCCGAATGTTCACAGCCCCTCTAGTAACTCATTTCTTCCATTTATTATTCTATTTAATCCTCTAAAATTTTCCTTTTTGTGAATCTTTCCTTATACTAAGCTACAACAAAATTCCAAAGAAAAATCTTGTTAATCAAACATACTTTTATACTATTCTATCATTAACCACTCAAACCTCAAATTTCCATTCATGGCAACATTAGATTTTTAGTACCAAATCCAAAAATTCGGGTATAGCTAGATAGACTTCATGTCAACAACTTCAAAAATGCTAAAATTAATAAAAACCAAGTGAAATTACTCACCTTATTAGAACATGCATTAACCGAATATGTGAGAGCTCAAACCCCCCTTCTTCTTCTAGTTTCGGTGATGATGAGAGAAGAAGATGATATTCTCTATTTGTTTTTCTTATTTTAATGGTATCATATTATAATATTAATATAACATCACACATAAAAAGGAAAATGAATTAAATACATGAAATAATCAACATGCCGTCCACTTACTAAAACTTTTAGGGTAATTTGACATGCAAGTCCACACATGCAAGAAATCAAGTCAATTAAACCCTTCCAATTTAAATAAAGGCCACTTTTACCTCTTAAACAATTTGATCCTTTTTCTTAAATTAAACATATAAACAATCAAATTATCACACAATATTCTAACACATGCTTAGACATATATCATAAATATTAAATAAAAATTTAAAATTATTTTTCTAACTCAGATTCGTGGTCCTGAAACCACTGTTCCGATTAGGGTCATAATTGGGCTGCTACAATTCTCTTAGCCTAAGTTTAAAAAATCTAAATTCCTACTCCAGATGGTTTACTGCTACTAACTTCATTATATTATTTTGCCCAACTTGTTGAGGCTTTAATGACTTCTACAGAACTCCATGAGAGTCCTTGGAAGACAAAAAGGTTTCTATCTACTTATTATAATATAATTTTAAATATTTTGATTATTAATGCGATTTTTAATTCTTATACATTAATGATTGATTTACTTGATTATGTTACTAGTTGAATATGATAGATTAAAGAGGAGTTATATAATTAAGCGGAACATTTGTTTCTGTTGTTAAGTATGTTCTCCTATCATGGTTTTGTTCAAAAATTTGTCAAAGGGAAAGATTGTTGAGGCAATTTTTGAGTAAAGCCTAAACTAGGGATAACTGGTTGTGGCATTGTCTACTCAGAAAACTTGCAATGTTTAAGTTGACAAATTTTGGCAACAAAATTCCTTTGGGTTGTGATTCTAGTTAATACTTTGGACAACAACCAACCCATCTTTGATATCCAAACTTCACATAGCAACATATCTTGAAGATTGTTTTGGATTTGGATCAAAGCAATCAACTTCGCAAGTTTGGTGGATCAGACTGAATGGGGTGAAACTTGGAAGTATATTTGGAGATTCAAGACTTATCTTGAGTTGATTGAAGATATTCTTTTTGGATACTATCTTGCTAGTTTCATGGGAAGATTGATTGTAATTGATGTAGTATATTAGCAACTCCTAATTCCTTATATATTGTAGAGCCTCATATATATTTTGTACTGAACGGAGAACACTTCTTATTGTTCATTGAGGAACGTCTCTTTTGAATGCATTGAGTGAATGATTAAGTGTGTGACTTGGTTAGTGTCCTAAATTTTCATGAGGAAAACTTAGAGAATAATTGTCTAGACCTTAGGTACAAAAGTGAGAAGTCTGATCTGGTGAGTGTTAGAAGTTGTAATAACTTGTTGTATGTGTTGCTAAGATAATAGATTATCTCTCTGGATAAGGCATTGCAAATATAGGGAAATCAAATTTCATAAACATATCAAATATTCATTAATTTTTTGCTTGCAAATATCAATTTTGGAGCTAACAATCAGCATTAGAGATACCAATCGATACATACTAATTACTACCAACTTGTACGTATTGACCAATATCTACTTATACCGATTCATATAGATGAGTACAATTTTTGATATTGTATTTCAATGTTTTACTTTTAATCTTTAGTTGTCTTTTTAATTACATGTTAAGTTATAGTTTGCGGGAGGCATATCAAATAACCGTGAAGCTCCATATATATTTAATATATTTCTTAAAATACTCCTAAGTTTTACCAAATTCTTAACTAATTAAATTGAAAGATATTAGACGCAAATTTCACCCCACAGGGTATAGCTGCGGCTCTTTACTTCTTGAAATACAAAATTTTTTATCTACACTTTTTAAATAAAATTATACTTTAATTTTCTTAAAAATAATAAAAATTAATTAATTTTTTTAAAAAATATAAATTATTAATTTTAGTATCTTAAAAATTATAATAAAAATTATAATTTAATTTCCACTACCTAAAATAATTTTTGGTTTCCCCTAGCACCCATTATGGACTTTTAATTTATTCGTTAGTGAAGAAAAAGTTTAGGAATGTTTCACTTTCAATGTAGCCCATCCATGGGCCATACATCACTACTTTCGTCATTAACCCCAAGAGAACGTTAGGACTTTGTCAGCCTCGACGACTACAGTAAGTCTGAGTCTTCGCGATTTAAGAACATATTTTATATTAAAAATTATATTTATTCGATATTTTACTTAGGTTCTGAAGAGTGGTGATCAGTTAATTGATTCATAAACAAACTTTATTCTGTTTTCTTTTATAATCCATTTTCATATATTTTGTTCATAGAATGGAGTCGACCAGGTTTTCACTAACCTTATGTTTCATAGGCTTAGCTTTGTTCCCTCTTATGTATGTGCAATCTGCACCAACGGCATATAAATCAGCTAGCGGTTCAATTGTGCAATCTGCACAAACGGTGATTGCACCTGCACCAACGGCAAATAAATCAGCTAGCGGTTATATTACCGTTAATTCGATTGCCCCTACTGTCCACGCTGATGGCCCTAATACGGTGGTTTCGAATGCCCCTCCTGTCGGTGCTGATGTCCCGAATACCTTCGTTGCTCCCGACTCTCCAGCTGCTCGACTAAGCCCCGGTCTTGTGGTCGGGTTGATTGTAGGAGCTGGTGCTTTGATTTTTGGCTTAGGTTTCATTTGGTTCATTTTAAGGAGGAAAACACACAAGGCGAACAAATTAGATTATGATATGTTTGATGAGCTCTTTGGTGGTGAATTCCAAAATGGGATGGGACCAAGGAAGTTTTCCTTTGTGGAAATAGCTAAAATGACCAGTAATTTCAAGGGTGAAAAGCTTGGAGAAGGAGGGTTTGGTGCAGTTTATAGAGGATACTTAAGGGACTTGGATACTCACGTGGCTGTTAAGCGGATTTCAAAGGCCTCTAAGCAAGGAATCAAGGAATATGCATCTGAAGTGAAGATCATTAGCCGATTGAGGCACAAGAATCTGGTCAAGCTTATTGGCTGGTGTCACGAAAAAGGGCAACTTATACTCGTTTATGAGTTCATGGTTAATGGCAGCCTAGATTCCCATCTTTTCAAAGGTAAAACCTTATTGACCTGGGATGTGAGGTTTCAAATTGTGCAGGGCTTGGCATCAGCTCTTTTCTATCTACATGAAGAAGGTGACCATTGCGTACTACACAGGGATATCAAAGCCAGCAACGTTATGTTGGATTCTAGTTTCAATGCTAAAATAGGGGATTTCGGGCTGGCTCGACTAGTCGATCATGTGAAAGGGTCACAAACAACCCATTTAGCCGGGACTATGGGCTACATTGCACCTGAATGTGTTTCATCAGGAAAGGCTAGTAAAGAATCTGATGTCTATAGTTTTGGAGTTGTTGCATTGGAGATTGCATGTGGTAGAAGGTCAATAGAGCCTAGATATGAAGAATCTCAGGCTTCGCTGGTAGCTTGGGTGTGGGAGTTGTACGGAAATCAAGAGATACTTGGTGCAGTTGACCTGAAACTAGGCATGGACTTCGATGCTATACAAATGGAATGCTTGTTAATGGTTGGGCTGTGGTGCGTCCATCCGGACCAAAATATGAGACCGTCGATAAGGCAGGTAATTCAGGTTCTTAATTTTGAGGCACCATTGCCAAAACTTCCAAGTAGGAGGCCTACTCCCACATATGATGTACCAACTATTTCTGAAATTCAAGTAAGTGACCCATGTTTTTCTACGGTGTCTATTACAATCCCGCGTTAGATCAGTACTTGTAGAAAAATTGGAAAAATTTGTATTGACTTTGATTCATATTAAGTCATGAACTATGTGGTGGATTCAAGTTATAGAAATCATCTTGTTGTGGTGTGAGCAATTTATCCCTTTAAGGGTGTGTGAGTTGTACCAAATTTTTTTTAAAAATGTTAAAATATTGAGTTATTTGAAAATTTTGAACATTAACCTAGTTTATATAAATAGTATACTGCCCAATACACTTAGCCCACCCCTTTTTCAACAAAAATGATAAAAATGGAAATACAGTGAACTCTTCATCAAATGCAACACCATTCACGCATCTTCCTAGAAACACACAACACCCATAAGGGCTAATCTCTCGTGTTAAACTTCGAGGAAACAAGGACGCATCATTAATTAGCATAGTAGTTACCTCTCGTAAAAACCAATTAGCTCCTCAATAAAGTCTAATCCCCCCTCTTCATAAGCATTTCGTCTGAGGGAAAGACACTTTGACCTAGTGAATATTATTGAGGTCAATATAGCCTAGATATGAAGAATCTCAGGCCTAGATATGAAGAATCTCGAGAAGTGGCTTGGTATAAAAGGTTTTGGGTTTAGGGTTTAAATTTATTATTTTATTTAGAGATAAATCTTAAAATTATACATAAACTTTGGTTTAATATGCAATTGCATACATAAACTTTGATTTTGTGCAATTTTATATATGAAAATTTGATTTGATTCAATTTTCACAAATTATTAACGCAATTATTGATATAGCATCATTTCATGTTTTTATAAAAATAATTATATAAATAATTATACCTATTCAATATAAAAATAGATTAATGTATTTATTTTTTTAACTGTGTATGATTGAATCAAACTTAAAGTTACATATATATGTTTGAACTACAATCAAAGTTTCATGTGTATAATTATACCAAATTAAAGTTTATTATCAAATTACAAACTGAATAAAAGTTCATATATTTGAATTTTTAAGCTTATATGTAATATTTGGGCTTAGGGTTTAGGGTGATAAATAATTGATTTAGTCTCTCTCTTTTTTTTTTGTAGAAAAAGGCATTCAAATTAAACATAACAAATATTACATAATAGTTATGAGTATAGGAGAATGTTTAGCTTCTGATACCAAGCAAAAAACAACAGCCACAGAAAGCATTAAAATTAGAACAATCCGAGGTGTTCATTCCAAGTATAAATTTTATTAATTATTTTTTAAATAAAAAATTTATTTCTTTCAAAAATATTTTTTAAAAAAATATTTTAATAATTTTTTTAAAGTTTCTGCTAACATGACATTTCACATGTCATCTTTTGGTGGCTACTATTAGTCACGCCATCTCCTTTTGACTATCAATTTACGGTTTTCGTTAACAAAAGGATTTAGTTGATTATTTTTTTTTGTCATTAAAGACGCAATAGAGTACACTTTATTTAATGGCTTAATTAATTTTTTTTCATTTTTCTACTAAGGGTTTTTTTTTTTTTTTTACTCTTAAACCTTATTTTTTTAATGTAAAAATTTATGTTTAGTTTGAATTATTATTTAGTTCTTTTTGTTACTTTATTTTACCTTTATTTATTTTTAGTTATGAATACATTTTACTTAAAATTAATTTTTATTTGATTTTATATTATTTTTAAAATTTTAATTTTAACTTCGAATATTTCATATAAAGTTAAAATTGTTAAACTTTAATTTTTTACGAATTTAGATATATGTCGATAATAATAATTAATTTAGATTCAGATTTAGATAGTAAAAGTAAGATAATTTATGGATAATTTGTGAATTCAAATTTTAAAGTAGATTTATAAATTCAGATTCAAATAATCTCGAATTTATAAATATTGAACCCACACAGAGGAAACTCGCAGTGGGAAGGCATTTGAGGACGCACTTCCATAGAAACAACTTGATGTTGCGAGGCGACTTCAGTTTCCACTGTGACCTCCGCTGCTTCTCTCTTTTAATGCCTCTGACTTGCTCTCTGTTAGCCGCTAAACCATAAGTGCAAGATAAACTAAAATGTCCATTGCTGGAGCCATTCCAGCAGAGCACATATTGAACGTCAGTGTTTAGACACACTAGAACACTCAATATTGCCTCCCACCAGGCATTCGGTATCGAGAATGATAAGCAATCCCTTCCTTGCTCCTCAACCAAGTCTCTCACAGTTTTAAAATTATGATCAAATTCCTCGTAGTTCAGGGTCCCAGTGATTGAAGCCCTTACTGCTCCCAGTCCACTCCAATCATCAATCCAGAAGTTCACGGATTGTCCATTACGGTTGGACCATCTATGGCCTCTTTGGAATAATGGGCTAACTTTCCTAAGGGAGGACCAAGTGGTGGTTGACACATCGGTTTTCCTCTTAGATTGGTCACTGTCCAAAAGGTATTTCTGAGAGGACTTTCACCCACAAGCTTTCCTATTCATGGATGATTCGCCATGCGAGTTTCATAACCTGAGCTTGGTTTCTAAACCCAAACCACCATTTTCTCTGAAGTAGCATAAGCTTATCCCAATTAATAAGATGAAGTTTCCTCGCATCCTCCGCCCCACCCCAGAAAAAATTACGGTTGATACGGTCAAGCCTCTCCCAAATGCTAGCCGGCAGAAGATGACACTGCATGTAGTAATATGGGATGGCCGATGTTAGTTGACCGTAAGGGTGTAGCGGATTCGATTCGGTTTGGTTTTTCATTTTTGAAACCAAAACTAAAACATATAAACTAAAAATTGAAATATCTAAAATCAATAATTGCGGTTCAATTCAGTGATTTTTACCAAATTTGGTCGTTGTAAGAAAAAATAATATCAACTTTTTTTTTTTGCCAAAAAAATCTAATAGTGCAATTTTTTTTTTACGACAACCATAATACATACTCTATATTCATTTATATATTTAAGTTAAGCTATTAAGTTGTTACAAGGAAAGTTAATACATAAACCGTATATCTATATTTTTTTTCGTGTCATTTTGTTAATTAGTTTAATTAGTTATAACTGGGCGATTACAATATGTCTTATAATTGATTAAATTCATAATTATGAAACATATATAACTGTGGAAAGTTCTTTCTTTTATGAATAAAATATTATAAAGTTCAATAAACTATCTTCTTAAAATTAAAATTATGCATATAATTATAATTATTATATTAAGAAATTTCCTTTACTATAAAACTACATTTTTATAACTTTTTTTATGAATTATTTCTATAATTTTATCTTTTTGTATAATCATATCTACCTGTTGTTGTTAATAATAATAGGATTAAATGAATTAGTCTATACAGATTTTGAAATGATCAATTTATTATTCTATTAGGACTATTCCTTTAAATATAGTTTCTTTTTTCATTTTGAATTGTATGATTTGAGTGATAATACCAACTCGAAATTGAACTGAACAATACAAAACTCAAACCGAATAAATTGGTTCAAATCGATTTTTGATTTTTCGATTTTCTCAATTTCTTTACTCAACCTTAATTAGTTGAATAAAAATAAAATTTCAAGTTTGGACAAATAAATTTATGTATCATATGATTGTAGAGTTGTCATAATTCGTGGATTAGGTATTGGCTATAGAAGAGACGAGTGTTCATATCATTGTCAACATATTAGACGTGTTTTATGGACAAAACCCATGGGTTACCTTACAAGTTATGTAGCAGGACATTTTGCATCAATCTGATATTACTCTTGTCGATAGACATATGGAATCTTATCTCCTATTGGTGTAAATTAAAGAATCTAATCAATCTGGTCTACAAAATACAGAGGCAAATAAAGCATAAAAAAGAGTGTAAATGGTTGGGTGGGCAAACCACGTGACCAACTGAAAATATATAGTGGCCTTTGTCATAACATTGTTCATCTTAGTACTCAAAGCTCCTTTGGTCAAAGTCATCAGTCATCGTGATTTCTGCCCTGGATCGATGGGACATCATTTGAAAGATTCATCCCTCCTCCCAATCCTTTCCTTTAAAAAAATGAAATTCCCATAAGTTCTAGGTACTAATAATTAAATTTGGTACACATCTGTTTGCCAACAAGCAACTTCTAAAAGAATTTAAGAAGTAAAAAGTAATATTATTTATGAACATAAAATATTTTATAAGGAGAAATTCACATATATCAGTATAAAATTAAGGTTAAACTATAAAGATAGTCACTTTTGTTTGCTTCAGATTACATTTTAGTTATTTATGTTTGAAATGTTACGTTTTAGTCACGTTATCATTTTGTTACAAAATGGTCATTCTACCGTTAAACTCCGTTACCTTCCTAACAACAGTCCTACGTGGCAATCCAAATGGGTTTTAAATGTCAATTTGGATGTCCGATTGCTGAGATGAAAATAGATTTTAATTAAATAAATTTAATTTGGACGTCACATATGACATCTAAGTTGGCATTTAAAACCCATTTATACTGCCACATAGGACCACCGTTAGGGAGGTAATGGAGCATAAGGTAGAGTGACCACTTCGTAACAAAACGATAGCTTAAGTGACTAAAATGTAACATTTCAAACATAAGTGACTAAAATGTAATCTAAAGCAAACATAAGTGACTATTTCTGTGGTTTACCCTAAAATTAAAGTAGTTTTACATTTTTTATATCTTTTTGTACGATCCAACTATCACATTTTATATTTCATTCATATAGATCATATATGTCAAATTTGATGTAAATTAAAAATTTCTAACTATTTCTTTTGTGTAAAAAACTTTCAATCATTCAATAAATATTAATATAAATAATATTTTAATCAATATGATAGAGATATTGAATTGGTTAGAAAATTTACATGCATGACAAATACAATTATATCGATAAATTTAAAGATTAAATTATTAAAATATTAATTGTAAGAAAATATATGAAAGAATATAAAAGGATCTCTCCCATTTTAATGATAATATATCAAATATGATATATTATAAATTTTTAAAAAATATAAAATTATTATTTTTAATCTCATATCATATTTTTAAAATTTTCACCTTCTTAAAAAAGTAATTATGGGTCAATTTTTAGCTCGAGAAAAATACTTTTTCTTTTAAAAAAAAAATTAGCTTGTTTAAAAATATCTTTGTTCCAAAAAATATTTTTAATTTGACCCTTAATGGCAGATTCCCAAGAATTTTATATAACATTTTGAAAATTTTACTAACATGTTTTTCTTTTTCTTTTTACTATTTACTAGATTACTAATTAAACATTTCAATTCCTTGAATAATTTTTTCCCAACATCACATCAATAGTTTTAAACACATTTTTTTTCAAACCCAATCTTCTTTTAATTAAATATTTATTTCCACACAAAATTATTTTAAATTGGCCCTCAAAGTAGACATGCTCCTTTTTCTTTTAATTACCAACTCATCAAAAAGGCAAATAAAGTTATTGGTCGTAAGGTTGACAACGAAAATTTCCATTAAGAAATACATCCCTATAAAAACAGAAAAGATAATGGAAAATAAATAAAGATAAAAGTTTGTCCTTAAACAGTTCAATAGATTTTGTCACATTAGAGCAATAATGTCGTGTTTATCAAGTAATTGACCTATCCTACGCATTACCTTTCCTCATATTAAGGTTTTTTTTTTTTTTTTTTAATTTGATGCTGATTTTTCTGTTTATATCTCGGCTTATAGTTACTTCTTTAAGTAATGTTATTTCAGGGTTTTTTAAATGTTATTTTTAAGCGGCAAGAGTTAAGTTGTGTACTTTGGGTTTTTTTTTTTATGTTATTTTGGGTTCTTTAACCTACTCTTTTTGGGTTGCTAGTCTGACGTATATAAAAATGTAAGAATTTTTTTATTTTTCAATGCTTAACTTGAAATTTTTTGAAAATTATTAAGATATCAATAAGTTGGGCTGAACAGTATTGCACAGCACATAGCTAGGATTTATTCAAGAAGAATAACTCTGATCATAGGACTTTTTTAGGAAATTATTGGAATGGTAGGGTAGCTAATTTTTAGGTGTAGGGATTTTGTTTAGTTAGGTTTTTTTCACAGAAAAAAAATAATGGTTTCATTATTGTATTAGTTTATATATTTATAATCTTAAAAGATTAAATTACAATTTTATCATTTGGGGTTAAAGTATAATTTAACAATTTCCTAACTTATAATTTTATAAAATTTAGTGGAAAAAATTGTTATTTTCCCATTTTAGGAGGCATTGGCCACTGTCAACTCCTTAGTACAGCTTCTATGCCTTACTACTACACCCAACATTCGTTAGTATCTTTAAGGTTTGTCGAAACTTTTTTTTTAAAATCAACTTTTATTTTTAAAAACAAAAAATGGGAGTCGCCACCAATCCTTTTTTATTAGGTGTGATCGGGTCACCTCGTAGTTTGATCGTTTTAATAAGATGTTCAATTTATTAAAACAATTTTTTTCGGTCTACAAAAATCTAGAAAACAGGTTCAGGAGTCGATTACGTATGAGGAAGGATTAGCACCCTTGTAACGCCCAAAATTGGTACCTAATTGATTATTTCATGTCTTAGTGTCAAAAGTTGAAAACTTGGAAATAATTTAGAATACGATCCCTCTTTGGACTAATGTTAATTTTACCTAGAAATTGCGGAAAGTATGCTAAAGACCCTCTCATCTCGTTGCAACAAAATGTCACATCCTGTAAGTTAGGACACGACACTTAGAATTCTTAAGAGTAAGTTTGCCTTTGTTTTTTTTATTCGAAATCTCGTGTATTTTAAATTAAAAAGGATATTCGGTCATTTGGGGTCAACGAGAAAAAATTGAAACCCCGTAAGTTAGGGCACGACTTTCTCGAGTTTCCAAATACAGAGCATTGCCTTATTTTGAAAATTTTTCTTTTTTCGAATAGTTATCAAACTTAAGATTTAAAACGATGTGAGTTTATTTGAAGTATAATATAAAGACAACCAATTATATTTAAACGAAGTGCATGGGGTAATAATAATGCAATAATATAAAACGATTATACGAGTGGAATATATATGATAAATAAATGAATGTTATAATAATACTAATGTACTATAATAGTCATAATAATATTAACAAACAAATTACAACAATAATAAAATAAACAAGACAATAATAAATATACTTATAAAAACAATTTACGAGAATCATATAATATATTCTATTTTAACAATAAAATGAATAATCAAAGATAAATAAAAAAAAACAATAGAAATGACAATAATAACAAAGTAATAAATAAATAAATATAAGGAAAAAGAGTTTATAAAATATTGAAAGTAAAGAACCAAATTGAAATATTAATGAAATTAAAGGTACAATTTGTAATAAAAATATAAATAAATAAAAAATATAAATAAATAGTAATAGATAAAATAATAACAATAACAATAAGACAAAAAAGGAAAATGAAAAAAACAAATAAATGTATAAATATAAATAAACAAATAAATACAAAGAAAAATAAATTATAAAGGACTAAATCAGAATCTGAGCAAAACTTAAGGTAAAAATCATAATAAAATGAAAAATTAACAATAAAATGGGTTAAGGGATCAAAATCGGATGTGTGAAGGAAAGACAGAGACCAATTGGGGAATTGTTCCTTGTTCCCAAAACGGCGTCGTTCCTTTCGGGGACTAAAATGAGACACAATAAAATTATGGGGCAAAATTAAAAGAAAAAAACTAAATTATAATGGGCCATAAAAGCGGAGGGCTCTAATGAGCAAAAAATCCATGCGCTAAAAAAACACGCGGATCTTGGAATGGGTCGGGTCGGACCATGGGTCGGCCCAAAACGGCTCCGTTTTAGGTGCTTACCCATTAACATGGTCTAAGGACCAAATTGAAGCAAAAATAAAATTTTGTGGTAAAATTAAAAATAGAAAAATGAGATATGGCTAAAATGAAACGCGTTGTAAAAGCGAAAGGACTGATCTCAGAAATATACCCTTTCTCAAAAACACAAGGATCCCAGGGGTTAATCGGTTGGGTAATCGGGTCGGCCCCAAAACGACATCGTTTTAGGGCTATTCAGACCCTTCTAAAACGGTGCTGTTTTGCCAGGCTATAAAAGCAAAATTTTTGAGAAAAAAAATTCATTTGTTTAACGTTTAAGAAAAAAAGGGTTCTTTATCTCATTTTCTCTCTGAACGAGGTCCAGAATCCGACCAAGGGGATCGCCGCGGCCATCGGTTGTCGGGCGACGGCGACCACCGTCCTCGGTGGCTAAAAAAAATACTCCCTTTTTTTCATTTTTTTCGCGTAGAACTTCGATTTGGAGTCGAAAAATCTCAAACTAAAGCCAAAACTCCGCAAAAGAAAGAAAACTTTTCGGTTTTCAGCGTCCTCTGCCGTGGCCTTTGGCCAAATCCCCAAGGATTTGACGGCCTTTCGGGTAGGAAGAAACGCCGACGATGGAGCGATGGCCAAACAACGGGTAAGAAATTTATTATTAATTACTTTCTGTATTTTATTGTTTCGAAAATGAAATCAGAGAGAAAAACAAAGTTAATACCTTTTGAAACTTGATATTTTTTTTGTTTCAAAATTCTTGTTTTTTTTTGTATTCAATTGTCTGTAAAATTACATTGATAATGTTTGTCGCTTTTTATAGCCAATTACACTGCTTTATTCACTATTTTTGCTACTGTTTTGTCACTGTTTCTCTGCCATCGCATTTCTGTTATTGTTCCTTTTCTTTGTCCTTCTTTTTGCTTGTTTGCTCGAGTTGACGGAGGCGGAGAAGGGCGTTTTTGCCGTTCTCGTACAAGGCAGCAGAGGAGGGGTCAGGTCTTGGGACGAGGCGCTGACGTGGCATGGGCAGCGGCGCCAGAAACCCTAGTGTTTCTGGCTTCTGAAAAGTAATTTGGGCCACTGGGCCTTTTGTTTTTGGTTTGGGCCATTTGGATCTCTTTTTTTTTTTTGTAATTGGACTGTTATTATTTATTTTTATTTGGTTTGTTGTTTTTGGTTTTGTGGGCCCGGGCAAATTGGGCCTATTACAAGGTTATTTTTTTATTTTGTTAGTATAAAGAAGTTTTTGGATGAGTGAAAATATTAGTTTATCATTATATTAAACTAATAGTTTGATTTTTTTAGAGGTGTTAGAATTGAATTATATATGTTTGGTAAAGTCAAAATGTAATTTTAACTTTATATTAACTAACAAGTTTATAATTTTTGAAGGGATTAAACTAACAATTCCCCATTTAGGGGACCAAGGCTATTACCTATCCGTTGGAGTTGTCCCGAAAAAATTATAAATATTAATATTCAGATTTTTTTTAAAAATTTTACAAGTATAAAGCAAAATACGTGTTTGAGTAAGCATAAAATATAGAATCAATTTATTTCAACACAAACAAAGTAAGAACGGTAAAGTTAAACAATTACAATGCAAACATACTAATAATGGGAAGATTCTAAATTAGAACTAAAGCTACACATGATAAGACTCAAAAACTTACAAATAATTATATATGATGAGTCTCGAACCTGAATACTCCAAACCCAAACTTCCATTTTTACTAGCCATGCTAAAACCAGAGTATTAATATTTGAATTTTAAATTTACCGAAATTTAATGTGACTAGCAAACCACCGTTGGCCAATTGTGGTTGAACAAAGATGACAAGATCCCTAATGTAGGTCTCCATTATCATTTTCTTTAAAATCTTTTTTTCTTTTTTAATTTTAAAGTTTGTTTAGAGATGCTGATATGAAATAGTTGTGTCGGTTTTCAATGGCGGTTGACAGAGAAACAATTTTTCGAGTTGAAGCATATAGCTTAAAAGAAAAGATTCAGGCAATTAGAACTAATGTGATAATGCACTTCTAGAGGAGACTCTGCTAATTGGTGAAGTTGCCAATAGTAATTTGGTGGAATTACGTTTAATTAATTGTCTTTTCAGACGAAATTGGAAGATAAAATTTTGTCATATTCTAATGTCTCAGAATGTTGCTGCTGATCAAATGGCTAAGTACCTAAATAATGATACATTGAATTTATTGTTATTTGTGGACCCACTAAATTTTGTTCAAGGGATTTTGCAGTTCGATAATAAAGTCTTTACACGGATTTGATTGGTTTAATATAATCGTTTAATATTGTTATTTTCTAAAAATACAAAGAAAAGAAAAATATTAATAATTTGGGTCATTATGCCAAAACAATGATAATTTTGATCATTAACGATGCGTGCAGTGACCTAAATCGTATTTGGCAAGGAAATGCTTTAAAATAAGTTAATGAAAAACAGTATTTGCTATATTACAAACAAAATTGAATTGGTCACATGTATTACATAGTAATAAAATAAATAAAATGTGACATTTCTTTTTAACTTAATAAAAAATCACTACCAACAAGTGCCAGGTGTAGTGATTAATCACATTATACTTTTTAAACAAGGTGTAAATTTAAAACTTAGAGAGAAACATGGACTGTAAAATAGACATAAACGATACAAAGAAAAAATCAATACTAAGACCAACCTATCAGTTAACTAGATTTTAGCGATTCAACTTGTTTGTCTCAATTTTTTATTTTGCCGATTTCGAGCAGTTTTCAATTCATTTAGTTCAACCCCTTTATTTAGATTAGTATAACGGGTGAATCTCTGTCCAACCGACCTACTTCAATCATATTCTAGGAACACTGGCCATATTTTCAAATCTCGACGAAATCCAAATTCAATAACCTAAATAGATTTAATTGTCAAGTTCAAATACCAAATTAAACCAAAAAAATATACAGGTACCAAAATAGACCTAATTACTAAATTTAGCGACCAAAATTTATATTATCCTATTTAAGAAACGAAAATTCTTATCTAAATGCAATCTGATCCAACTTTTGATGAAGTCTAATATAAATAGGTGAATATGTGGTTTGAATTCAGTTTTTTAATTGACCTAGCTCAATGTATAAGCCTAAATTACTATTCATTCAACATTAAAAAACAAAATCTTTGGAGCGGTCCTGGGATCGAATGAAGAGGCAAAGAATCAATGTTTGGGGGCCAATGTAGACAGGTATAATGAATCTAAATCAATGAACGCAGATTTGGAAGAAAGCCCAAAGTCAAAACAAAATCAGGCTCTTTTATACGATTCAGAGAACCATAAGGAACGGAGTTCTTCATCGGAGATTGAAGGGAACTTGTACAAATTAGGCCGAGTAGAAGAAAGAAGAAAGCTCTAAACAAAAAATTAGATCTATATGCAAGATTCAAGATACAACACTCACAACGAAGGAGAAGTAGAAGAGGGACAGAGGGCTAAGAAAACCGACAGGAAAAGGGATTTTGAGAATCAACAATAGTATTTCAACTTTATCACTTTTGGATTCCGATATTAGCAATAGGAGAAGAGTTCTCCTAAGAGAAGCGAAAAAGACGTGGGAGGTAGGGCGAAGGCTAGGGTTCAGTGTGCAAGGAGACGAGGAGACAATTATCGAAGAAATTATAAAGATTGATGAAAAGCAGTAGGGAATAATCAAGGCTGGGGATAGATGGTGTCTGAGATACTGATAGTGTTGTTATATTTTAATTATTCTATATTTGATAAGGAGTACGAGAATTATTACGTGTAACACAAGAGGGTTGGGTTCGGCTACAAAATTGATGCTGTTAATAGAGTTGTGAGAATGAATAGGGCTGATGTGTGTTTAATTCAAGAAACTAAATTAGAATTGGTGTCAGTGGAGCTGGTTAGAAAAATATGGGGTGACGATTGTTTTGATTTTAAATACGCTACTACTGTAGAAAGGTCTGGGGGTTTATTAACAATTTTTGGGATAAGGGTAGTTTTTCGGCAGAAGTTGATTTGAGTGAGAGGAGGATCATTGTTATAGCAGGAAAATGGGTGGCAAAAGAGAATGAGGTGACTCTAATTAACATTTATGCTCCAAAAAGCCTTGCAGAACAAAAAATATTGTGGGAAGAAATTTATAGATTGAGAAATCAATTTTCTAAGGCATGGATTTTAGGTGGAGATTTTAACGTAGTGAGAAATCGTAGTGAATGCACAAACTGCTCGAGCGCTGAGAAAGGATCAAAGGAGTTTGTCGAGTTCATAGAAAGCTGTAAGTTGGTCTACTTATTGTTAATTGGAAAAAAATTCACATGGTTTTGCCCGGATAGTAAACGTAGCAGGTTGGATAGATTTTTAATAGAAGAAGACTGGGTGGTTCGGTTTAAGGATTTGCAACAGAATGTGTAACACCCCAAACCCGGCCCAGATGTTATGGTTGAATCTGGCAATGTCACATGATAAGGTGTTTGAAAACTAAGTTTCTACGATAGATCCATTTCATTTGTTTACTCTTGTTGACTCTAAAATCGCTTAATTATTTAGTCGATTGTTTTAAAACACAATTCGTTGCGGAAGCTTTAGAAATCATTTAATTTATGAAAAACTGAGTTAGTTAGGTAAATTAGCCCATCTTAAAAAAACCCCTTTGTTTCAGTGAAAATCGTTTGTTTGTTGATTTTGTGCAGTTATCAAATCCACGAAAACAGTCTAAAATCTGAAATAAAAGCAAACAGTCCAAAAAGTCCAATTTACATAAAAAATGACTTAGAAAATAATTAAGAAATAAATACCAAAATTGAAAATTAAAATAGTTTAAACTACGTGTGCCCACCGTCAAGTCCTTCGCTGTGATCCCTCAAGTTTAGGGATTACCTGTACACATTAGACAGAAGAGAGTTAGTTTACGTAAACTCAGTGTGTAATCCTAAAGAAAACAAACAATCAGTTTACAATCATACGCAGTCTGGGCCTAAGCCCTTTTTAGTATCAGTGGTAGTTGGGCCTTAGCCCATTACAATACTAGTATCAGTCATGCATAGAGTCTTAGCCCATCACAATATCAGTAACAGATATATAGTATTCAATAACAAAGTCCTACCCAAACAACCTCTACACACATTCTCCGTCCAACCCTACACTCCATGTGAGGATTAAATCAACCCACCCATCCTTACATTCCAGGTAGTATCGAATGCGCCACAAATAGTAGGTTGTAGCTGAGCTGCCAGTATATTAGGCTTAAGGGCCTTTCAGCACACTTCCTCCAAATAATATCATCCCAACCCAATGCAATGCGACATACAATATATGACATGCTATTAGGTGATTATCAATACTTACACTCAGTTCAGTTTACATGCAAATTATTAACATGCTCAGTACATATATAATACAACCAGTTTCACACTTTTAGGGGTCTAAGTAGTGCTTACTTACCCTACAGTAGGTTCACAGTTAACTTGGGCAACCCACGCAACCTTAGGAATCAATTTAATAAAAATAGGCTCATATGCCCGTGTGGCCCACACGCCCAGGTTGGCCTTGGCCCGTGTGGATCACACGGCCTGGCCCAAATTTTCACACGCCCATATGGACTACCTGTGTGGGCTCACACGCCCGCGTGGCCCACACGGCCCAAATCAGTTTAGCCCGTATGTCGCACACCGTCTACCAAGCCATTACAGGCTGTGTCTTATGCGCACGGCTTAGCCTCGTAGATCACATGCCCATGTTCTATCACACGGCCTACCACATGGGTGACCACATGCCCGTGTGATGTCGACAGTGAGGTTTTTGGCTTTCGTTGAAGCCTCATTTTTCGCGTTTCTAGGTACACACCTGGTATCATTTCACTGTAAAAACTATCTCGAGCCTTCTCAAACCTAAAAATTGTCATTTTAAAGCCCGAAATTAGTAACACTAACGAAACTCGATGGAAATTATTTCGTAAACAAAACCTCACAACATCTCAAATGCTCATGAAAACTTACCATTATTGATCCGAACCCCAAGAAATTAAATTGTTGCAGGAACCCTAGCCAAATCTTGACCTTCACCTAAATTGATAATAACAGAACCAGCTCTTCATCAATCACTAATTCGAAAAGCGTTAAGGTTTAATAAAACTACTTATCGAACGATGAAATCAGAAGATGCGCAAACTGAGACGAATTGAAACAGAAATCAAAATGACGAAAAAGAAAAGAAAGATAGGAGATTCAGTTGTGAGAAAAGAAAAGAAAAGAATAGCTGTCAAAAGTTGAGAGAGAGTTTTTCCAAAAAGAAAGGACAACAACTTTTGATAACCCTCAATCCTTTATTTTTCTCCACTAAGCCCCTCTCAGTCTTTGAAAGCTATCAGAATTATTTCACTCAAATGCTCAAAAATAATAATACCAATGCCAACATAGGGATTCGAACACCTGACCCCCATCACACCAACACACATCATAACCACCAGACCAGCAAGCTCATTCTGATATGGTTTTACAAATAATTAAATATAAGCCCACTGAATAGAGATAGGGCTTATACCAGAAAAATACTAAAATTTGCCAAAGCTAAGGCTTGAACTTGAGACCTCACACACACACCCAAAACACTTAACCATTGAAGCATATACACATTTGTCATACTTTAACAAAAACCAAAAAAATAAATTTTGGGGCATTACAACTCTACCCCCTAAAAGAAATTTCGACCTCTAAATTTACCTGATTAGAACAGATGAGGATACTTCTGACGCATCGCATCTTCAGGCTCCCACGTGGACTCCTCAGTGCTATGGTTCCGCCACAGAACCTTCACTAAAGGAATGGACTTCCTCCTTAAAATCTTAACGTCGTGATCCAAAATTTGAACTAGCTCCTCCTCGAAGGTCAAATCTGGTCGAACCTCAATTTATTCAATAGAGAGAATATGCGAGGGATCAGAGCGGTAGTGCCCCAACATCGAGATGTAGAATACATCGTGAATACGGTCTAACTTTGGAGGTAGCTCTAACTGATAAGTGACCGGTCCCATTCGTTTCAGAATCCAGTACGACCCAATAAACCTAGGGCTCAGCTTGCCCTTACGATCGAACCTCAGAATCTTCTTTCTTGGAAAGACCTTAAGAAAGACCAAGTCCCCCACAGAATACTCAATCTCTCGCCTCTTCAGATCAGCATAAGGTTTCTATCTATCAGAAGCTGCCTTTAGACGATCCCGAATAAGTCGAATATTATCCTTTGTCTCAGAGACCAACTTTGGACTCAATACACGTCGCTCACCCAATTCAGTCCAACATAGAGGTGTATGACACTTACGACTATACAGAGCCTCGCATAGTGCCATCTGGATGTTAGACTGGAAACTATTGTTGTAAGCGAACTCGGCCAACGACAGGTGATCCTCCCAACTACCTCGAAAATCAATCGTACAACTCCTCAACATATCATCCAGTATCTGAATCACCCTCTTAGATTGACCATCTGTCGTTGGATGGAACGCAGTACTGAAGTCTAGCCTTGAACCTAGAGCCTCATGTAACTTCTTCTAAAACCGAGACGTGAAGCTAGGATCCCTATCAGATATGATCAAAACCGATACCCCATGCAGTCTCACTATCTCATAAATATAAAGCTTTGCCAGCTTCTACAGAAAATAATCAGTATGACCGGTATAAAGTGACTGGACTTGGTCTATCGATCCACGATGATCTATACTAAATCCTTCTTAGTAGGTGTTAGAGGCAAACCACTAATGAAATTCATAGTTACACGCTCCACTTCCATAGAGGAATCTTAACCGACTGCAGCAAACCCGAAGGTAAATGATGCTCAGCCTTAACTTGCTAGCATATCAGACATCTCACCACAAAATCCGTAACCTCACGTTTCAACCCTGTCCTCTAATATAACTCACGAAGGTTTCAGTACATCTTATTTCTACCAAGATGCATAGCATAAGTGCTACTATGCGCCTCTCTCAGTATAGACTGTCAAATCAGTATTATTCGGCACACAGATTCTCCCACAGAAGCAGAGTACCCCATCATTATTTAGTCTAAAATCCATAATGTTACCACTCTCAACCTGTCGAAACTGATGACCCAAAGACTCGTCCTCTAACTACTTACCCTTAATCTGCTTAATCCATGTTGGTTTAACCTAAAGCTCAGCCAACAAACTACCATCATCAAATTAACTGAGGCGAGCAAACATCACCCTTAAATCAGTCATAGCTCTATGGCTTAGTGCATCGGCCACTACATTGGCCTTGTTAGGGTAGTACTCAATGGTGCAGTCATAGTCCTTGAGCAGCTCAATCCATCTACGCTGCCTAAGATTCAGCTCCTTTTGAGTAAAGAGATACTTGAGGCTCTTGTGATCAGTGTAGATGATACACTTCTCACCATACAAATGTTACCTCTAGATTTTTAGTGCGAAAACTACCGTGGCCAACTCCAAGTCATGTGTCGAATAATTCGCCTCATGAGTCTTAAGCTGATGAGACGCATACACTACCACCTTACCATCCTGTATCAACACACATCCCAAACCGACATGTGACACATCACTATAAACTGTGAATCTCTTCCCAGGTTCTGGTTGTATCAAAATAGGAGCTTTACTCAGTACAGTCTTAAGCTTTTTAAAACTCTCTTGCTGCACATCAGTCCAATTAAACTGCAAACCCTTACGTAGTAATTTAGTCAAGAGTGCTGCAATCAATGAGAAACCCTCTACAAATCGCCGATAATAACCCGCTAGTCTCAAAAAACTGCGGATCTCAAACACGTTCCTAGGCTGCTCCCACTCCAATACAGCCTCAATCTTTCGAGGATCAACTCTAGTCCCCTCAGAAGAAACCACATGACCCAGAAATGTCACCTCACGTAGCCAGAACTCGCATTTGCTAAACTTAGCATAGAGTTGCTTCTCCCTCAAGGTCTGCATAACAAACCTAAGGTGCTCATCATGCTCATCCTCAGTCCTCGAGTAAACAAGCATATCATCGATGAACACCACCAGAAACTGATCCAGATAAGGCTGAAATACTTGGTTCATCAAATTCATGAAAGCTGTTGGTGCATTAGTCAGTCCAAATGGCATTACTAGGAACTTGTAGTAACCTTAACGAGTCCTGAACTACGTCTTATGTATGTCAGCCTCCTTGACCCTCAACTGATGATACCCAGATCGGAGGTCAATGTTAGAGAACATCAAAGCTCCTCGAAACTGGTCAAACAGATCATCTATCCTCGGTAAGGGGTACTTATTCTTAATAGCCAACTTGTTCTGTTACAGGTAGTCGATATATATCCGTATGGATCCATCTTTTTTCTTCACAAATAGTACCGGTGCTTTCCACGAAGACACACTAGGGAGGATGAACCCACGATCTAATAACTCCTAAATTTGAGCCTTTAGCTCCACAAGCTCCTTCAATGTCATTCGATAGGGAGCAATGGACACCAAAGCTGGACCAGGTAGGAGCTCAATACCAAACTCCACTTCACGATCGGAAGGTAAACCAGGTAGCTCCTTAGGAAAGACGTCTGGAAAGTCATTTACTGTTCGGATGTCCTTAATAGTGGAATCCCCAAAATCTGAAACAGTTACATAACCCAAGAATGCCTCACATCCATTACGTACCAAATTTTCTACCACCAGTGCGAAAATCACATTAATTAAATAATTCCGGCGCTCTTCAATCATGATATCTCATCATCTTCTTCAGTCTTCAATACGACTTTCTCAGTCGCGCTGTCGTAACCATTTTTGAAAAAAACGAGAATCGACTTTTTTAAAAAATAGGGAGTCGCCACCGATCCTTTTTGTTTAGGTGTGATCAGGTCACCTATAAAAATATTTTGGTCTTCGAAATTCGAGAAAATGGGTTCGGGAGTCGGTTACGTGCAAGGAAGGGTTAGCACCATTGCAGCGCCCAAATTTGGTACCAAATTGATTGATGTTGTCCCAATGTTGAAAACTTGAAAATATTTAGGGTAAAAAGAATTAAAAGAATAGGTTAATTAAATCGGGATTGAATCTCAAAATTAACTCGTTTCAAAGGAATAAAAGTACCATACCCAACACATTAGGATATAACACATTTATACTCTGACACCGAGATCATCTTTGATCTTCAAAGCGTATAAAAGGGTATTTGGTTAATTAGTTGAACGAAAAAAATCGACACCCAGCACGTTAGGGTGTGATCTTTCGAACTTCTAAACACACAAATATTGCCTTATTTTTTTTAAAGAATGTTTAAAGGATGTCGACTTTGCGAAAACATATTTTTATTTTAAACAACAATTATATGCCAATATTTGTATTTTATAAAATATTGAACAAAATTATTTAAAAGCAATTATGATGTATTAACATTTAAAATAGGCAATAAAGCAATAATAACACAAAATATGATAAATGATAATTCATATACTAAAGTAATTGTAAATACATGATGAAGTATAAATAAATATAATTAACAACAAACAAATATGAACCTATTTAACGCATGCTTAGATAATAGATAAAAAGACACATACATAATAGAGCCAATATAAACATAATGTATAGTGATTTTAAATAAATATATAAAATTACATATATAAAGAAAACAATATAAATAGAATATATTATATAACATAAACAAATTTTAGTTAAAAATAATATACGATATAACATTATATAATATACAAATTAAAGACATATAATATATATAAAAATGTCTAATGAAAATAATTTTTAGTTAAATAAAAGTAATAAATAATAATTATAAAAATACATATATATTTATACTGTTAATATACTGGTATATAAATAGTAATATGGACAATTTAATACAATACGAAATAATAAAATAAAATAAAAGGATGAAAATAAAATAAACAAAGAAAACGGGGGTCAAATAGTAATTAAAAAAGAACTGAAAGGATTAAAATAAAACACGCGTTAAATGACAGGGGTTAAAGTTGAAATTATACTAAATTTTAAAACAGAGTCGTTTTGACTTAAACCGTTGAAGACCCATAGGATCGAATTGAAACGAAATACGAGTTCTGGGGCCAAATTAAAAATAAAAGAATTTAAATCAAACGAGATAGAAAATAATAAAAACACGGAAGGACTGGAATAGTAATTAGATCATTTGATGAAAACAAGCAGATCCCTTGAACGGGTCGGGTTGACACCCGGATCGTAGTGGGGGCTAAACGACGCCGTTTCGCATCCAGTTTTAAAACCCAAAATTTCCTTCTTTATTTCATTTGCAGACTTCATTCTTCAAAATAAAAAATAAAAAATGTTCTCTCTCCCTCTCTCTTTTATACCCGACGATCGGGCTACTTCCCTCTCCGACACACCACCGCGCCACCACCGAATCGGTGGCCGGTGATGGCTAAGATCGGGCCTTGAGGCTTTTTCGAAACCCCTTTGCAGACCACGCCCCTTTGTATTCCAACAAAAAAACGAATGAGAAAGGAAAGTTCCCCCTTTAATCTTAAAATCGGCCTCGGCGAAGGAAAGAAGATTCCGACGACGAGCCCCAGGGTTCGGGTAAGTTCCCTCTCTTCTCTTTGTTATTTTTTATTATTACTTCGTTTTAGAAACTTAAAAATAATAAATAGAAAAATGACAGTAGATAGTAGGATCGAGAACTAAATCGACCTTCAAAGTTCCTTGTTTCTGATTGTTGATAATGCCAAAAAGAAGAATCCTTTTTACATTGATTTTGAATGGCTTTATAGCCGAAAACACACTATCTGTTTTTGTTATTCCACTATTTGTTCCATATTTCTTGGTTCTTGTTGCCTCTGTTTCTCTGCTTGTCGTCCCTTTTGCAGGGTATGGACGAGGCGTGCGGGCATCGATCGAGGCGCGGGCGATGGTGGTGGCTGACAACAGGGCGCGTGGGTTGCTGAAACAATGCGAGGCGCGCGTGTGAAGGACGCGGTGACCAAGGCGCGGAGAGGCGTGCGGCGTACCAAGGAAACCTAGGGTTTTTTCTCTGCCGAAAATCTTTAAGATTTTTGGGCCATTGGGCCGATGTAAATTTAGGCTAGGGATGGGTTAAGTGGGCTGGGTTGTTTTATTAAATTTGGGTCTGGTACTTGTTTTGTAATTGGACCTTGCTGTAAATAAAGACTATGGACTGTTTTATTATTATTGATTAGCTTATTTTGTTTTTTTTTTGTTTCTGATTAGGGCTCGGGCTAAATTGGGTTGCTTTATTGATTGGGCCTTTAGTCTGTATTGGGCCTGGGCAAAAATTGGTTATTACACGCGCAATCCAAGTTAACACGATGCTTGACCAACCAGTCCATCCCCAGAATTAAATCGAACTTCCCAAAGAAAAGCTCTATCAGATCAGCCAGAAAGATTTCTCCTTGAACCTCTAAAAAAACGTCTCTAAACAGCTTGTTAACCCTTATAGATTGCCCCAATGAACTCAGTACAGTAACCTCACTCTTAACCAAGATCCCCCAAATTTTCAGACATAGTGCATGCTATATAGGAGTGAGTGGATCTTATATCTATCAATGCAGTATATGGTACATCAAAAATAAGAAACGTATCCGTGATGACGTCCGGAGTATCTTCATCCTCTCAGCGACGAGCGGCATAAACTAGAGCCAGATGCCTCGCCTCATTCTGTTCGGCACCTTTGCCCGGTGCTCTCTACCCACGGCTCATACCATTGCCACCTCTGGCCTAACACGGCCCCTCGTAGTTGCTAAACTACCTTCGGTGGCTGTATAGTCTCAGTACCCAGAGCTTGCCTCTGATCAGCCCTTAGCGAACATTCTTTAATGCGATCTTCTTATGACCCACATCTCAAGCATACCCCAGTCCTCTTCTAACACTCACCCTGATAGCGTCTACCATAATCAGTACATGGTTGCAGTCCAGTAGCAGCAACAGGGGGCCCAACTCTAACTGACCCATCAACTCTAGCCTTTTTCTTATGCCTCTGCACAGAACTCGAGGGCTCCGAATCCCTATTGTTCCTACCTATCTCTATGTTACGATTTTGGTGCTTAACACGCTTAACCTCCTCGCTGATCTTCACATTCTCAACCAGGGTAAAAAAATCCCGCTCCTTCTACGGAGCTATCAAAACCCGCAAGTTATCTCCGAGGCTATCGTCAAAACAGACACATCGCTCATACTCAAACTCCACCATACCTCATGCATACCGGCTTAGGCTTAGAAACTCGGCCTCATACTCAGCCATTGATCGATCTCCCTGAGTTAAATTCAGAAACTCCCTTCTACATGCATCCATGTAATTAGCTCCCACATATTTTCCCTGAAAGACGGTCTTAAAGGACTCTCACATCAATCGTTCAGGCTAAGTGCCCTCTTTAATAGTAAGCCACCACCGATATACCTCACCATGCAGCAGCGAGACTGTACCCTTTTATTTTTACTCTGGGGTGCAATCTAGATCGTCCATGATCCTCTCCGTGGCCTCAGTCTAATACTAGGCCACATTAGAGGCAACTCAGTGACACCCTTGAGTAGCTTAGCTCTATTGGATCGGAGTCATTCCGTAACCGACCCTCAGCCCTCAGATCCAGTATTGGGCTCAGTGACCCTCTCCAAAATCCTGAGCATAGCTTAGGACAGTACACTGTCCCCAGCTGTGCGGTTTTAAGACCCAGTCTTAGTCATAGGTGAAACCGATGTCTCACTAGTATCCAAGTTAGGCAGGTTGCCAGAAGATTAGGATCCAGCTTGAGCCCCTCTATGGCCTCTACCATGGCCTCTCGTACCCCGTCTGCGAATATCTTGTGTGCTAATATCTAATCAAATTATCTGTATTTAAAAATTTTATGGATCAGTTACAGTTTAATATTTATTAATAGATGTTTTATGTAGAACTTTATTGGTAATTCAGAGTTTGTTTTGGTATATCGCAGTTTCACTACAGTTTTCAATATACACTAACTAAAGTGTTTTCAGTATAGTATACTACTTATAGTAGTTTTAGAATATACTATCAATAATAGTTTTAGTTTAAAACAATTTACAGTTCAGAATACTTACAGGATTGGCGCCGGAGACTCGGTGTACCACTTACTCAGTAAAATATTTCAACCATTCTGTAATTAATACTTCAAGACCAAATTTTAAAACCTGTAATCAATAGCCGAGTTTCGTAACCTGGGTCTGATACCACTGAATATAACACCCCAAACTCGGCCCAGACGCTATGGCTGAATCTGGCGATGTCACATGATAGGGTGCTTGAAAACTAAATTTCTACAATAAATCCGTTTTCATTTGCTTACTCTTATTGACTCCAAAGTCACTTACTTATTTAGTTCGATTGTTTTAAAACACAATTCATTGCAGAAGCTTTAGAAATCATTTAATTTATGAAAAACCGAGTTAGTTAGGTAAATCCGTCCATCTTAGAAAAACACTTTTATTTCAGTGAAAACTGTTTGTTCGTTGAGTTTGTGTAGTTATCAAATCCACGAAAACATTCTAAAATCTGAAATAAAAGCAAACAGTCTAAAAAGTCCAATTTACATCAAAAATGACCTAGAAAATAATTAAAAAATAAATACCAAAACTGAAATTAAAATAGTTTAAAATATATGTGGCCACCGTCAAGTCCTCCGCTGTACCGATCAGTCATGTTTGGGAATTACCTATACACATTAAACAGAAGAGTGTGAGTTTACGTAAACTCAGTGTGTAATCCCATAGAAAACAAACAATCAATTTTCAATCATACGTAGTTTGGGCCTAAGCCCTTTTTCAGTATTAGTGGCAGTTGGGCCTTAGCCCATTACAGTATCAGTATCATCATGCATAGGGCCTTAGCCCATCACAGTATCAGTAACAGATATACAGTATTCAATAAAAAAGTTTTACCCAACAAGCCTCTACACACCATCTCTATCCAACCCTACACTCCATGTGGGGATTAAATCAACCCACCCATCCCTACACTCCAGGTAGTACCGAATGCGGCACAAATTGTAGGTTGCAGCTGAGCTGCCAGTATATTAAGCTTAAGAGCCTTTCAGTACACTTTCTCCAAATAATATCATCCCAACCCAATGCAATGCAACATATAATATGTGACATGCTATTAGGTGACTATCAATACTGACAATCAGTTCAGTTTACATGCAAATTATTAACATGCTCATTACATATATCATACAATCAGTTTCACACTTTTAGGGGTCTAAGTAGTGCTTACTTACCCTACAGTAGGTTCACAGTCGACTTAGGTGACCCTTGCAACCTTAGGAATCAATTCAGTAAAAATAGGCTCACATGCCCATGTGACCTGCCCGTATGGGCCCACATGCCCAGGTTGGTCTTGGCCCGTGTGGCCTGGCCCAAATTCTTACACTTCCATGTGGACTACCCGTATGGGCCCACACCCATTGTGGCCTTCACGGCTCAAATCAGTTTAGCCTGTGTGCCGTACAAAGTCTACCTAGCCATTACAGGCCGTGTCTTATGCACACGACTTAGCCTTGTCGATCACATGCCCGTGTTCTATCACATGGCCTACCACACGGGTGACCACACGCCTGTGTGACGTCGACAGTGAGGTTTTTAGCTTTCGTTGAAGCCTCATTTTCTGCGTTTCTAGGTACACACCTGGTATCATTTCACTGTAAAAACTATCTCGAGCCTTCTTGAACCAAAAAATTGTCATTTTAAAGCCCGAAATTAGTAACACTAATGAAACTCGATGGAATTTTTTTTTGTAAACAAAACCTCACAATATCTCAAATGCTCGTGAAAACTTACCATTATTGATTCGAACCCCAAGAAATTAAATTGTTGCAGGAACCCTAGCCAAATCTTGACCTTCGCCTAAATCGGCAATAACAGAACCAGCTCTTCATCAATCACTAATTCGAAAAGCATTAAGGTTCAATAAAACTACTTATCGAACGATGAAATTAGAAGATGCCCAAACTGAGACGAATTGAAACAGATATCAAAATGATGAAAAAGAAGAGAAAGATAAGAGATTCGACAGTGAGAAAAGAAAAGAAAAGAAAAGAATAGTCATTAAAACTTGAGAGAGAGTTTTTCTAAAAAGAAAAGACAACAACTTCTGATAACCCCCAATCCCTTATTTTTCTCCACCAACCCCCACTCTCAGTCTTTGAAAGCTATCAGAATTATTTTAGTCAAACGCTTAAAAATAATAATACCCATGCCAACGCAGGGATTCGAACACTTGACCCTCAACACACCAACTTACATCATAACCACTAGACCAACATGCCTATTCTAATATGGTTTTACAAATAATTAAATATAAGCCCACTAAACAGAGATAGGGCTTATACCAAAAAAATACTAAAATTTGCCAAAGCTAGGGCTTGAACTTAGACCTCACACACACACCCAGAACACTTAACCACTGAAGCAGATACACATTTGACACATTTTAACAGAAACCAAAAATATAAATTCTGGGGCATTACAAAAGAGGCTTAATAGATCTGTATTGGATCATATCCCAGTGATGTTGGTGAATGAATCTGTAGAATGGAGACCTCGACCTTTTAAGTTTGTTAATGCGTGGCTTAAAAAGGATGAATGTATGAGGTTGATTGAAAGGGAATGGTCAGGAATGGTTTTAAAGGTAAAACGACTACCAAATTGATAAAACTGAAGAGAGCTCTTAAGAAGTGGAAGATGGGAATATTATGAAAAGAAGAATCGTCGAAAGTGAGGCTAGGATAAAAGAGATTGATGATATAAGGGAAAAAAGAAAGTTGACCGATTTGGAGATTGAGAAGTTAAAACAGTTGAACATCGAGATTTGGGAAGCAATAAAATCAAAGAATCAATTTGGCAACAAAATTTGAGGATGACTTGGTTAAAGAAAGGGATGCTAATAGTGCTTTTTTCCACAGGGTGGTAAAAATTAAAGCCAAAAGAAAAATAGTGTTTAGCTTAAAAATTGGGAGCCAAAATATTAGTGATCTTAAGGATATGAAAGAGGGGATATTCAATTATTTCAAAAATTATTTTGACTGTTCTGCAAGAAGGTGGAAAATAGGGTTAGATTTGAATTTTAGGGTGTTTAACGAGGAAAGAGCGATGAAATTGGAGGAACCTTTTTCGATGAAAGAAATCAAAGAAGATGTATGGAGTTATGATGAATCGAAAGTGCCTGGGCCTGACGGGTTTAATTTGTGTTTTTTTAGAAAGTGTTGGGAAATCGTGAAGCATGATTTTTTTAAGGTGATGTCTGATTTTTTCACATCCGGAAAACTTGAGAAGAGCATCAATTCTTCATTATCACTCTTACTCCAACGGTGGAAAATCCCATTGAAATTTCAGAGTTTAGGCCAATTTTCTTGGTGAGCTCTCTTTACAAGATTGTGTCCAAGGTTTTTTTATGAAGATTAAGGAAGATGGTAGGAGACGTGGCTAGTGATACACAATGTGCCTTCATAAAGGGTAGGTGGATATTTGATGGGGTGTTAATTGCAAACGAATTAATCCATTCAGTTTTGAAGAAAGGTGGCTGTGGGGGTAAGCTGATTTTCAAATTAGATTTCTCAAAAGCTTATGACTGCGTTAGATGGGATTTTTTGGAGTTGGTGTTATTGAAAATAGGGTTTGGGGAAAAGTGGAGAGGTTGGATGTTGGAATGTTTATCTACGGCACGAGCTGCAGTTATCATTAATGGCTCATCATCCAATGAATTTAGATTTCGTAGAGGACTTCGACAAGGAGACCCACTGTCTTTATTTTTATTCATATTAGTGACGGAGGTTCTCCATTTAGCTTTGGACAAAGCTGCGGAGCTGGGATTGATTGGAGGCTTTAATAATGTTATTCATGGTATGAGCTTTTCTCATCTTCAATTCGCGGATGATACTATTCTCTTCTTAAAAGTCGACGATAAGGAGGTGACCAATGTGTAGTATATTCTAAGGATTTTCAAGATTTTTTCGGGGCTGTGCATTAATTTTAAAAAATCTTGCTTAGTGGGGTTCGGAGTGGAAGAAGAATTATTATTTAGACTAGCTACTAGTTGCAAATGTGAAATAGGTTCTCTACCTTTCAACTATTTAGGGATACCATTGGGAGCAAATCTGAAAAGATTAGCCATATGGGAACCGATAATAGACAGAGTTAGGAAGATGTTATCGGGATAGAAATGCCGTTCACTTACATGGGCTGACAAGGTTGTTCTTATTAACGCAGTGTTGTCTTCATTGCCGATATACTTCATGTCCTTGTTCTAAGCTCCGGTGATTGTTATTAAACAAATCAACAAGATCAGAAGGAATTTCCTATGGGGGAATATGGATGAAAAAAAAAAAAGATGGCGAGAATTAGTTGGGATACTGTCTGTAAGCCAAAGGTTAAGGGTGGGGCGGGTGTGGCAAATCTAGGTGTTAAAAATAAAGCTTTATTGGCTAAATGGAGCTGGCGATTCGCGATAGAAAAAGAAGCGTTATGGCGAAAGGTTATTTTAGCTAAATATGGGTCAAATGTTCAACAAATGGCGGTTTAAGGCGACTTATCAAAAAGATATGTCTGCTGTTTGGGGAGGTATAGTAGAAAATGCTAAAGATGCTGAAGTGTCAAAATGGGTGAGGTCAGAATCTTTCTTTTGGAAAATAGGGAATGGAAAGTCGACTTTGTTTTGGTGGGATATTTGGTGTGGGAATCGACCTTTGAAAGTGTTGTTTCCAAGGCTTTTTCGCCTTGCTAAAAATAAAGTAAGTACTGTAGTCGACTCTTTAAATTATTCAGGGAATGGTAGTGTTAATTGGGAAGACTGGTTTTCTAGATCTTTGTTGGATAGGGAGAATGAGATGTGCAAAGATATGGCTAATAAGGTGAGTGGTACGGTGTTGTTATCGGAAGTAGAGGATAGGTTGTATTGGATCAATGATAAATTTGGGGTGTTCTTGGTTAAAAAATGTTCAGATTTACTGATTCTAGATGATGAGGCAGACGTTAATTTTGCATGTAGTAAAGTTTGGAATATTAAGGTTCCCCCTAGAGTTCGTAGTTTTCTTTGGATGCTTGCGATTGACAGAATTCCATCTAAGGAATTTTTTATTAAAAGAGGAGTGAACATTCAAAATTTTTCGATAAATGCCCTTGGTGCGAAGGAAAGCCGGAAAGCGCATCTCACATGTTCTTCAAGTGCAGATTTATCGAAGACTTTTGGGCTAAAATCTTCAATTGGTGGGACGCTGTTTGGAAGAAGGTCGATGGTTTTGTGGAGTTCTTCGCTTTATGTAAGAATGTGAAAATAGCAGCAAGTAAGAAATGCTTATGGCTGATTTCTATTGCTACAGCATGTTGGACAATATGGTTAGTAAGAAATGGGCTGGTTTTTGATGGAAGGAGAGTGCATATGGAAAATTTGGTGTTTCAAACTAAGATAAGGGAATTGTTGTGGATTAGATCAGTTCATAATGAAATCATGCTGTAGGAGAATTTTTTTGTTGATCTCTCTAATGAGATGTCGAGTCGTGTCCTATAAATCTAATTTTGTTGCTTCTTTTTGGAGACCACCTCGTTTTGGTTGGTTAAAATTCAATGTGTGTGGCATCGCGAAAGAGGACAAAGTAGGGTGTGGTGGAGTTTTGAGAGATATGAAGGGGATTGCAAGAGGGATATTCTCTGGTGTTGCCGATACAACTGTTGCTGAGGAAGCTGAGATTGGTGCGGTGAAGATTGCCCTTGAAGTCTTTCTATCTATGAATTGGAAGATTACTGATTCGTTATTTATTGAAGTAGGTTCTTCAGAGGTGTTTTCTTGGTGTATTAACAAGGTTTTGAGACCTTGGTCGCTTCATGCAATTTTTTCAGATATTGAATCTGCTAAGCTCAAGGTCGGATCTGTTGTCTTCTCATTGGTGGATTGGAATGAAAATGACATGACTCTCTCATTGGCGTTGGTTGGTGTCAATCGGTCGCAAGTGTTTAAAGCTTGGAGGTGATCTCTTGTTTTGGTGGTTGTTTTCTTGTTGTTGGGACTGTGCTCTTATCTTGACTGCTGTAATTTTTTCTTTTTTGGTTGCTGTTCTGTTTTGTCTTTGACAATAGAATAGTTCGAATGAAGAAATATTTTTTTATAATATTTTTGATTGAGTAACATCAATCTAGTAAACCCCTTAATATAATATAAATAAATTAAAATTAATATTTTCCAACGAAGAAAATCGAATTTCTGTATTGACGTTATGAAAAAGCCAGTAATATGAATATCTTATCTGCACATCTGTAGTGCTCCCATGTGCTATTTTGTGCACGTGAGTCCACTGCTGACAATAAAACATCACGTGATAACTTGCTAATCTTATGTAGCCCCTATTCTTTCTTGCTGCACACGCAATACGTACTCACTCTCTCGACTATTGTCCTATACTGCATGCAAAATAAGATTTTAAATTAATTTGATATTTTCACCCTGTTAAAACAGTCCCTATTATTTTACATATTTAATATTTAGTCCACATACTTAAAAAAATTAAAAATAAAATCCTTTTACTTATAAGAAAATTTTAACTATATAATTAATGTAAAATAAACATATTAATTTAATAAAAAATAAAAGAACTTATCTCTCAAATTTTATCAAATATAAAGACTAACAATATATTTTAATCTAATCTCGATCAATAATAATATTTCACGTCTATAAAAATAATATATATTCTTTATCAAATATTATTTTGTAATAAATTTGAGTGCGACTTGCTGCATATAGAAAACGTGCATGGTTTTGTGTGGACGGAATCATTATTATTTGGGATATTGGACCACAATTTATCTATGGGAAATATTTGATAATTAATTGACGGCATTGAGTCAGACTTTATTAAAATAAATTATCTTCTCTTTTCAGGTAATAATACAATATATCTTCTTAATATATAGAATTAGATACCAAACAGGATCTATGAAAATCTTAAATTGAATAGATTGTACCACATCGTGTCTGTGGGACAAAACTATCAACAAAACAATTATATGTATATAATTTGAATAATCTCTTCATTGGTTTTGCATCTGATAATATTTGTTCTTTTTAATACGATGTTCAGAATTATTTGTAGCTCCTCCCTAACTCATAAATAGAAAGATAATACGTTTTAGCGTACTTAAACTTATGTCCTACTGTATTGACAATAA
Organism: Gossypium bickii; assembly: GCA_025503065.1. Lineage (NCBI taxonomy): Eukaryota > Viridiplantae > Streptophyta > Magnoliopsida > Malvales > Malvaceae > Gossypium > Gossypium bickii. The sequence continues at coordinate 112,994,687 of CP106717.1, read as the reverse complement.
TGTTCATGCTAATTGAGTTAAGACTCAATAAGACTCAATAAGAAATATGTATGTTCTAGATTTTGTATATTCAAAATTGAGTGGGACTCAATTCAAATCTGTATAAATAACATTAGTAACTAATTTGAAAACTATATAAAATAAATACATTTTAAAAAACAACAAAATTAATTAATTAGTAAATATAAAAAGTTCTAAAGAATTCAAAAATTATAAAAGCTTTCCAAATTTTCAATAAAAATGTTGGAAAAAAAATTAGTTTTAAGTATTTTTAAAATTTCAAAAAATAAAAATGAAAAATAATGAAAAAAAAGAATCTCAAAAATTTAAAAAAAATTAACTTAATCGAGTAAGTAATATTAACAATAGTGACGTGACTGTTAATATTTCAATTATTATGTCGGCTTGATAATACATAGTTATTGATATGATATCATTTTGTCATATCAACAACAATTCATTTAAAAATTAAAAAAATTATAATAATTTTTTTGACAATTTATAATAATCTATTAATCTAACTGTAACACCCCAAACCCGACCCAAACACTACAGCCGGATCTGGTATGTCACTAAAAAGATTTTATAAAAGATGTCGCAATTTCGGGAAATATTTTTCAGGTTTAAATATTAATACCGAAAAAAACTTAATAATTTATTAATTCATATAAGATGTAAATTTCATAAAATGCCTTGGTGAGTTAAAAAAAAAACTGAATTTATTACCTGCCTTAACTTAATTAAAGGAAAATCTTAAACGTCTAACAATAATAAAAGCCCAAAATAAATCCGGAATAAAAATAAAGCTAGTGGCCCATGGCCTTATTACAATGGAATTTAAAACCCATTAATTAAAGATATTAAGAATAAAACTTCTAAGTAAAGTCTTCTGCTGGATTTAATTACTCTCTCGCATGGCCACCTCGCGCTCCCCTCCAGCCCAGTCCGATGCACTAAGTGCTACCTGAAATTGTTAAATAATAGGGTGAGTCACGAGCCTCAGTGTGCAACCCTCGTGCACCATTTGTAACACCCCTTACCCGAGACCGTTGCCGGAGTCGAGCACGAGGCATTACTAAACTTTACTACTAATTCGGCATAAAATTTAAAACTGCCCATCTGCGTCATAGTCACTAAAATATTTATATCTGGAGCTACGGGACTCCAAATTAAGATCCGTTAATTTTCCCTGAAACTAGACTCATATATATTTTTACTATAATTTGTCCAGAATTTTTGGTATGGTCAATCAATACCAGATTTTTCTTAAAATTTCCCCTGTTTTACTGTTTGACTGTTCTGACCTCTCTTCACTACGAATCAAATTACTCTTTGTAAAGAATTTAGATGGCCTCCTCGTTTAGCTCATTTGAAACTAGACTCATTCAAGATTTCATACATATAAATTTTAATCCACAATTATTTTTGTGCAATTTATAATGATTTTTCAAAGGCAAAACAGGGGATCACGAATTCATTCAGAACCAGTTTCACTAAAATTTAAATATCTCATAATTTCGATTTATTTTGCTTATCTATTTCTTTTATATGAAAACAGACTCAAAGAGCTTTCAATTCATATCTTATTCACTTTCTAATTCCATTTCTTCTATTTTTGGTGATTTTTCAAAATTACGTCACTGCTGGAATTCAAAAACTGTTTCATTGCAAAATATTGTTAACTAGTTTATAACATCTTTACTCCATCTCATTTAAACTCTATACATGCCATATAAATCTTCAAACATAAAACAAAAGCTACCGGAATTGATCTGGATAGTGAGCTTTGCTGTGATGATTCGATCTATCTCTTCTCTTTAACTCAATCTACATAAAAATATCAAACAAACACAAGTAAGCTTGATGAAGCTTAGTAAGTTCATAGGTTCAAAGTAATGCTTACCACACATAATATTTCCAAACAATAACAAAACATTTTCTAAAGTTCCCTGCCATTCACAACCATTGTTAAAATACTTCTCATAGTTGAGACATTTGATTCACTCATTTTATATTACTTTTTATCAAATTAGGAAACGTCTTACGAATTTGAGTACGTCGTTGCTCAGTGCCACGTTTCACAACTCAGTATGGTTAATACCATACCTACATTTCACAACTCAGTTTCACAACTCAGTATGGTTGATACCATACCTACATTTCATATCTCAGTATGGATGATACCATACCTACATTTCACAACTCAGTATGGATGATACCATACCTACATTTCATAACTCAGTATGGATGATACCATACCTACATTTCACATTTGCCATGGATTAACCATGGTCTTATCCGTCAATTCATCACATGTCACGACACGAACATACTCAATTCTGCGTTTTTCCTAATTTGAATTACCGCCATTTATTCTTTCATTTTATCATATTTTCCACAATCCCACAGCAAATTCACATTTACAGCACATTATATCATTCAATCTTTCACAAATAAACATATAAATTCAACCATATGAACTTACCCGGCTGATTTGTAGAAGATTTTGAAATTTAGGGACTACTCTGCAACTTTTTCTTTTCCTCTTTCTTCTTTGGTTTCTTGATCTATAATGTAAAATATTTTCACTTATTAGCATATATTTCATTTCCATTTCACTTCACAAATTATGTTCTTTAAATTTCGAAATTGCACTTTTACCCCAAAATTTACAGTTTTTACAATTTAGTCCCTGCTCAATTCAGCCATCAATTGAACTAATTTTTCTCAATTAACACTTTATTCTATCATTACAAACTATTTCACAACCTTTTATATTCTGAATTTCAACAGCAACCTCTAATTCACAACTTTTTCACAATTAGGTCCTAAATATCATTTCCTATCAAAATCACTTAATAAAACCACCTTAATATGAAATTATAATTTAATTTTCATAATAATTCACCATAAACTTCCATTTCTCAGCAAGGGTAACTTTTAATTTTACCCACCAAATCAAAAACTAATGAATTCTATAAGTGGATCTAGTTGTAAAAGTCATAAAAACATAAAAATTATCAAGAAAAAGCAAGAATCAAACTCACATGGTGTAAAAATATGAAAACCAACTTTCTCCAGACTTTTTATGGCGTTTTGGCTGAGAAAATATGAAGATATCTCTAGGTTTTTCAATTTTATCTTTATTATACATGTTAAAATCACAAAAATTCCAATTTTGCCCCCATTTCCCTTATCTCCTGCTGATTCCCTTGCCTTAGCCGTCCAACCTTCTCACTTTTAGGTTTAATTGCTCTTTAAATCCTTTTTCTTTTAACACTTGAGCTATTTAATTCTTGTAGCAATTTTGCATTTGTTACAATTTAGTCCTTTTTATTTAATTGACTACCCAAACATTTAAATTTCTCAACCAAACTTTAATATTAACTTAATAACACTCCATAAATATTTCTAAAAATATTTATGGCTCGATTTTCAAATTCGAGGTCTCGATACCTCGTTTTTGACCCATTTGACCTAGTAAATTCTTTTAATTCACCAAATTCACCAATCCACAAATTCTTCTAAATTCTCATTTGACTCATAAATATTAAATTACTATCTTACTCAATTTTACCTGTCTGTGATTTAGTGAACTCATATCACCATTTCGACACCACCAATGAAAAATTAGTAGTTTACTCTCTCCCCTTTTAAAATTTCGTCCTCGAAATTTGTTACCTGAAAATAGATTTGGATACTGTGATCTCATTAACTCCTATGTTTCCCAGGTTGCCTCCTCCATACCATGCCGATGCCATAATACTTTAACCAATGGTATTTTCTTATTTCGCAACTCTTTTACTTCACGAGCCAAAATCTTTATTGGTTCTTCTGAATAAGTCATATCCGGTTGAAGCTCAATTTCGATGATGGAATTACGTGTGAAGGATCGACCTATACCGCCTTAACATAGACACATGAAACACATTGTGGATCTTCTCAAGTTCCGGAGGTAAAGCCAACCGATAAGCTACAGGACCAACCCTTTCCACAATTTCATACGGCCCTATAAATCTCGGACTCAATTTTCCTTTTCTACCAAACCGTAACACCTTCTTCCATGGTGAAACTTTTAAAAATACTCGATCACCCACTGCATATTCTATGTCTCTTCGTTTCAAATCTGCATATGACTTCTGACGATCTGAAGCAGCTTTTAGACTATCTCGAATAATCCGGACTTTCTCTTCAGTTTCCCAAATCAAATCAACCCCAACTATTTTTGATTCACTCAATTCAGACCAACACAATGGGTCTTGCATTTCCTACCATAAAGAGCTTCAAATGGTGCCATTTTTATACTAGGATCGATAACTATTATTGTAAGCAAACTCAGCCAAAGGTAAATACATCCCAATCTGTCACCAAACTCGAGTATACAACATCTTAACATATCTTCTAGAATTTGAATCACTCGCTCTGACTGTCCATCTGTTTGAGGATGAAACGCTGTACTAAAATTTAATTTGGTACCTAAAGCTTCTTGCGATTTGTTCCAAAATCTCAAGTAAACCTCGGATCCGATGCGAGATGATAGATCTTTGGAACTCCATGTAGTCTCACAATCTACACACACATACAATTCGCTAACTAACTTCTCAAGTGAAAAATGCATTACATTGGAATAAAGTGTCTTGACTTTGTCAATCTATCAACAATCACCCATATCAAATCTTTCTTTCTTGGAGTCATATAGGCAATCGACACAAAATCCATTGTAACACGCTCCCACTTCCATTCAGAATCATAATGGGTTGTAATAAACCCTTTGGCACTTGATGCTCCGCTTTAACTTGGCGACAAATCAAACATTTTGCAACAAATTTGAAATTTCTCTTTTCATACCAGAGCCACCAATATATCTTTTTCAAATCACCGTACATTTTTGTATCGCCGGATGAATAGAATACATACTATTATGTGCTTGTAAAGAATATTATTCTTCAAATCGAATTGTTTGGAACACAAATTTCTGTTATGATAACGCAACATACCTTCATCATCAATTTGAACTCGAATCTAAATTATCTCGAACCATTTGTCGTTTAAATACCAATTTGGTCTTCATTCTGCAGTTTTCGAATTTGTTGAAGAAACGTGGGTTTCACTTTCAATTCTGCTAATACAACACCTTCTTCATTAAGAGTCAAATGAGCATTCATTAACCGAAGTGCAAATAATGATGACTTTCGACTAAGTGCATCAGCAACTACATTAGCTTTTTTCTGGATGGTAGTCAATAACCAAATCATAATCTTTCAGCAACTCTAACCACCGTCTCTGTCTTAAGTTCAGTTCCTTCTGAGTCATTAAGTATTTCAAACTTTTGTGATCCGTATAGATATAACACTTCTCACCATATAAATAGTGTCTCCAAATTTTCAAAGCAAAAACAATTGCAGCTAATTCAAGATCATGTGTAGGGTAATTCTTTTCATGTGGTTTTAATTGCCGTAGTGAAGCATAAGCCACTACCTTGCTAAGCGCGCATTAACACACAACCCAACCCATTCAAAGATGCATCACTGTACACAATATACGGTATACCTGATTCTGGTTGAGTCAAAACTGGAGCTTCTGTTAACATTTTCTTCAATTGATCAAAGCTCTGTTGACATTTATCAGACCATACAAACTCAACATTCTTTTGTAACAAACGAGTCGTTGGTGAAGCAATCATGGAAAAATTCTTTACAAAACGGCGATAATACCTGCTAGTCCCCAGAAAACTTCGCACTTCAGTTACATTCCTCGGTGTTTTCCAATTCACCACTCTTTGAAACTTTACTTGGATCCACACGAATCCTTCCTTGGTGATACAATGTGACCTAGAAATCCAACTTCATGAAGCCAAAACTCACATTTACTAAATTTTGCATATAACTGCTTTTCTCTCAAAGTCTATAATACAATTTTCAAGTGTTGTGCATACTCGGATTCTGTCTTTGAATAGACCAATATGTCATCAATAAATACCACCACAAATCTATCCAAATAAGGCTGAAAAATCCGATTCATTAAATCCATAAATGCAAGAGGGCATTTGTTAAACCAAAAGGCATTACGTAAATTCGTAGTGACCATACCGAGTTCAAAAGCGATCTTTGGCACATCACACTCTTTAACCTTCAGTTGATAATACCCAGATCTAAGGTCTATCTTTGAGAACACTGCAGCACCTTTCAATTGATCAAATAAATCGTCGATACGAGGTAATGGATATTTATTTTTAATTGTTACCTTGTTCAACTGTCTGTAATCAATATACAATCGCAACGAACCATTTTTCTTTTTCACAAATAAAACAGGTGCGCCCCAAGGTGATGTACTCGGTCTGATGAACCCCTTATCCAATAACTCTTGCAATTGCGTCTTCAACTCTTTTAACTCAGCTGGTGCCATTCTATATGGAGCTATTGATATCGGAGCTGTACCCGGAATTACATCAATTACGAATTCAACCTCACGATCTGGGGGTAAACCAGGTAATTCCTCAGGAAACACATCAGTAAACTCATTAACAAGCGCAATCTGTTCCATCTTCAATTCAGAACCCCGAGTATCAAGAATATAAGCTAAAAATGCTTCATTACCCTTCCGAATCAATTTCTGAGCTGTAATGGCTGAAATAATCTGACATCATCCTTTTTATCTCCAAACTCAGCTGAAACTATTTCCCCTGTCTGACATTTTAAATCAACCCATTTTTCTCTACAATTTACTATGGCATCGTGTTTAATCAACCAATCCATGCCAAGAATAACATCAAATTCTCGGAAAGGTAACAACATTAAATCGTGAGAGAATTCACGACCTTGTATTTTCAAGTGGACCCTTCCGACATATTAAATTAACTAACACACTTTACCCTAACGGATTAGTGACTTGCATATCAAAATCAGTGGACTCAACAGTCATTTTCTTTTCTGACACTAATGCAGTGCAAATATATGAATGCGTAGATCCAGGATCAATTAAAGTATACAGAATCATTAAAAGATGGAAAATACCAGCTATCACATCTGGAGCAGAAGCTTCCTCTCTTACCCGAGTAGCATATGTACGTGCGGGTGCCCTTATTTCTGATCGGGCTACAGTATCTCTCATTCCCGAACGAACAGTCTCAGCAGCACTACTTTGACCCGAACGTCTACTTTTCTGAGGAGTATTTGTTTGTTTCTCGCTTAGCTCTTTATTTTCTTTTAATGATTGAGGACAGTCCCGAATAAAATGATCAGTTCCACCACATCTATAACAAGCTCCGATTCTTCCCCAACATTCACCAATATGAAATCTACCACAATTTTTGCATCTAGGTCTCGAAATATTTTGTACACTACCAGTACTAGCTGCTGGTTTATTAGTCACTCCGACATCTCTTTGAGTTGTTTTACTTTTATTCGATCGTTCCGGAATTGTAACAGATCGACTAGAATCATCTCTGAACTTTTTAGGCGGAAAAGTCGAAGTTGGTCTAGAGAAACTTCTTTTATATACTTCTTTGCCTTTTCTTTCTCTTTGCATCTTTCTATTATACACTTCTTCCATCTTTTGAGCTCGATCAGACAGAACCACAAATTCTCGAATCTCAGTGCCTCCTATCATCATTCTGATTTCATCATTAAGCCCTTCTTCAAATCTAATGCACATTTCTTCCTCTGTCGGTACAACATCCCGAGCATATTTACTGAGATACACAAATTCTCTTTCATATTCGCCCTTTATTTTATTCCCTTGTCGAAGATCTAGAAATTCCCTCTTCTTCTTATCCAAATATCTCCTTCCCACATACTTCTTTTTAAACTCATTTTGGAAGAATTCCCAAGTAAGTTTATCTGCAGGTACCACTGCCTCAATGGTTTCCCACCAATTATATGCTTCTTCTTTCAGTAATGAAACCGCACACCTCAAATAGTCTTCCGGAGAACAAATCATCTGTTTGAAAACTCTCTCAAAACTCTTTAGCCAATACTCTACTTTAACTGGATCATCATCCGATCTTCCCCGAAATTCTTCAGCTCCGAACTTTCTGAGTTTCTCAATCGGTGTTCTTTTGTTAGATTCATCTATTAAAGGAGGAGCAACTGGGGTTGTAACTGGTGGTACAGTAGGGGGAGGAGGAGGTTGTTGTGCCTGACTTCTTCCTTGTATTGTTTCACTAAACCACTGATTCATTACCCCGTAAATCAAATTTTTAAGTTCTTCCTCTCTCATCAAAGAAATCGGAACATTATTACTTTTTCCCTGCTCAGAAGTCTGTACTCTACTATTAACTTCCTCTTCATGATCAGCACCCTCGGGTCTATCAGACATCTTTACAATCTATAACAAAAATTAATAGTTAGATCGGATCACTCACATCTCACTATCACAGATTTATATGGCATGCATTTCTAGACATTTTATACATCACATTCGTTCCAAGAATCGTCTAAACCAAAGCTTTGATATCAATAAATGTAACACCCCTTACCCGAGACCGTTGCCGGAGTCGAGCACGAGGCATTACTAAACTTTACTACTAATTCGGCATAAAATTTAAAACTGCCCATCTGCGTCATAGTCACTAAAATATTTATATCTGGAGCTACGGGACTCCAAATTAAGATCCGTTAATTTTCCCTGAAACTAGACTCATATATCTTTTTACTATAATTTGTCCAGAATTTTTGGTATAGCCAATCAATACCAGATTTTTCTTAAAGTTTCCCCTGTTTTACTGTTTGACTGTTCTGACCTCTCTTCACTACGAATCAAATTACTCTTTGTAAAGAATTTAGATGGCCTCCTCGTTAGCTCATTTGAAACTAGACTCATTCAAGATTTCATACATATAAATTTTAATCCACAATTATTTTTGTGCAATTTATAATGATTTTTCAAAGGCAAAATAGGGGATCACGAATTCATTCAGAACCAGTTTCACTAATATTTAAATATCTCATAATTTCGATTTCTTTTGCTTACTCTATTTCTTTTATATGAAAATAGACTCAAAGAGCTTTCAATTCATATCTTATTCACTTTCTAATTCCATTTCTTCTATTTTTGGTGATTTTTCAAAATCACGTCACTGCTGGAATTCAAAAACTGTTTCATTGCAAAATATTGTTAACTAGTTTATAACATCTTTACTCCATCTCATTTAAACTCTATACATGCCATATAAATCTTCAAACATAAAACAAAAGCTACCGGAATTGATCTGGATAGTGAGCTTTGCTGTGATGATCCGATCTATCTCTTCTCTTTAACTCAATCTACATAAAAATATCAAACAAACACAAGTAAGCTTGATGAAGCTTAGTAAGTTCATAGGTTCAAAGTAATGCTTACCACACATAATATTTCCAAACAATAACAAAACATTTTCTAAAGTTCCCTGCCATTCACAACCATTGTTACAATACTTCTCATAGTTGAGACATTTGATTCACTCATTTTATATTACTTTTTATCAAATTAGGAAACGTCTTACGAATTTGAGTACGTCGTTGCTCAGTGCCACGTTTCACAACTCAGTATGGTTAATACCATACCTACATTTCACAACTCAGTTTCACAACTCAGTATGGTTGATACCATACCTACATTTCATATCTCAGTATGGATGATACCATACCTACATTTCACATTTGCCATGGATTAACCATGGTCTTATCAAATCAATTCATCACATGTCACGACACTAACGCATTACTCAATTCTGCGTTTTTCCTAATTTGAATTACCGCCATTTATTCTTTCATTTTATCATATTTTCCACAATCCCAAAGCAAATTCACATTTACAGCACATTATATCATTCAATCTTTCACAAATAAACATATAAATTCAACCATATGAACTTACCCGGCTGATTTGTAGAAGATTTTGAAATTTAGGGACTACTCTGCAACTTTTTCTTTTCCTCTTTCTTCTTTGGTTTCTTGATCTATAATGTAAAATATTTTCACTCATTAGCATATATTTCATTTCCATTTCACTTCACAAATTATGTTCTTTAAATTTCGAAATTGCACTTTTACCCCAAAATTTACAATTTTTACAATTTAGTCCCTGCTCAATTCAGCCATCAATTGAACTAATTTTTCTCAATTAACACTTTATTCTATCATTACAAACTATTTCACAACCTTTTATATTCTGAATTTCAACAGCAACCTCTAATTCACAACTTTTTCACAATTAGGTCCTAAATATCATTTCCTATCAAAATCACTTAATAAAACCACCTTAATATGAAATTATAATTTAATTTTCATAATAATTCACCATAAACTTCCATTTCTCAGCAAGGGTAACTTTTAATTTTACCCACCAAATCAAAAACTAATGAATTCTATAAGTGGATCTAGTTGTAAAAGTCATAAAAACATAAAAATTATCAAGAAAAAGCAAGAATCAAACTCACATGGTGTAAAAATATGAAAACCAGCTTTCTCCAGACTTTTTATGGCGTTTTGGCTGAGAAAATATGAAGAAATCTCTAGGTTTTTCAATTTTATCTTTATTATACATGTTAAAATCACAAAAATTCCAATTTTACCCCCATTTCCCTTATCTCCTGCTGATTCCCTTGCCTTAGCCGTCCAACCTTCTCACTTTTAGGTTTAATTGCTCTTTAAATCCTTTTTCTTTTAACACTTGAGCTATTTAATTCTTGTAGCAATTTTGCATTTGTTACAATTTAGTCCTTTTATTTAATTGACTACCCAAACATTTAAATTTCTCAACCAAACTTTAATATTAACTTAATAACACTCCATAAATATTTCTAAAAATATTTATGGCTCGATTTTCAAATTCGAGGTCTCGATACCTCGTTTTTGACCCATTTGACCTAGTAAATTCTTTTAATTCACCAAATTCACCAATCCACAAATTCTTCTAAATTCTCATTTGACTCATAAATATTAAATTACTATCTTACTCAATTTTACACAGCCGGATTTAGTGAACTCATATCACCATTTCCGACACCACTTGAAAAATTAAGCCGTTACACCATTAGATTTTGGGCCTTAGCCCTGCGAGAATATATAATGAGAATATAATATAACAGAAATTATGCAAAGCCCAACCCAAGTCCTAGGTTTCCATCCGGTACACGCCACCTTTACCTGCCAGTCACACCATTAGGGATTTCTACAATCAACCCATACCGCTACATGCCATTGATGGCAGTCATGCTGCTCATCGTCAAAGTTGTGACAGAGTCACTAAATTTGAAATGGCAAAAGCCACGAAAATGAGTTGTGACAGAGTCACCCGGTGAAATGGCATTAGCCACGAGCAGTCATGATGAGAAGCCGCTACAACGAGAACACTTCCTTTCAATAAACCCAACCCCATGCAATGAAAAACAACATACTTATCACATATGTCATCTTAACGGGAACATTCACTTAGGGAATGAGAGATCACTAACACGGTGATTCGCTTTTACCCTCATTGGGTTTTAATCATTATGCCGAAATTTCGGCATTTATCAGAATATAACAGATTAATAAACATATTTTAATAGGCAATCTAAATGGTGTGAAAGTGTTACACACCTGGTTACCGTTAGGACAACACTCTCTATGTCGACACTATCAGAAGCTGCTAAAACTGCTATTTGTCTAAGATTTTGTTTGGATGCCGGTCCACAACCTACTGGCCAATCCCGAACTGCTGACACCGCTCGTTTTTTTTTAAACTTAGGGATTCTCTCCTTTGTCTGATCCACATTTAATTCCATCACAAATCCTTATCAGAGCTACTATCACAATATTTAATCGTTAATCCTCATGATACAGTTAAGATCTTGTATCCAATGAACAAATCTAATAGAAATCTAAGGAAATCTTCTTACCTTAAAATCCTAAAATTCGAGACTAATGATTTTCGGCTTTTAGATCTAGTCAACCAAGTTTCCTTCAAATCTCGGAATGCCGCCCAACATAGAACCATTAAACTATTAGCTTTTTCGGCTTTTGCCTTTCAAAAATCAGAATAGAATATGAGAAACTAGCAGAAGTCGACACTTACATTAACACAGGGATTTCGACTAGCACTAGAAAGAGGATTCGGCAATGCCAAAGTAATAGATTTTAAATGCCGGAATAATAGATTTAACTCACAAATAGGATGAATAAAGAAAAACTATAGAGATTTCGGCTTTTTAGAAAAATTGGCACAAGGGAAAGAAGAATGGAGAAAAGGTTTCTGCTTTTGAAGAAATTGAAGAAGAGAAATTGGAGAGGAAGAGGCTAGGGATTTTCGGCACAAGGAATGAGGAGAGAATTAGGGTTTTAAGTGTCAGAATCAAGGAGCTACCCCCTATTTATAGGATTTTCGGCACCTCCTGTATAAAACCGAAAACGCCCTTCCTAATTAATTAAAATTTAAGCTAAATAAAAGGGAAAATTCGGCACCCCTTTGCCATGCAGTAGTCGATTTCTTTACTCCTCTCAGTGGTGGATTTTCGGCCATCATTCTCCTTGTAGATAGGCTCCTATCTTTCCTCCTTTTTATCTTCTATATTATCAATTATAAAATCTAAATATATCTTCTTATTTTTAAGCCTTGTAGCCGTCCACCTCATCAAGTCTTAATGTCGAAATTTAACTCACTTAAATTAAAAGATTTGGGCTTCATTAAACCTAAATTTTGGGCCTCTAACTCCTTGTGTGTGGTGTCACCTTCTAATTCCCTTACAGTGCCACCTTTTGTTGGGCCACAAGCCCACGTTGGTATTTTAAACATAATTACCACTCTTTTAACTCTATAATGCCCAATCTAATAATTTAACCAAGGCCTTTACCTAATTCTGAGCCCAATTTGGACCCCTATTACTTAAATTAATATATTAAACATATTCACCCATTAAACGCATAGGCCCAAAAATTCAGGATGTTACACTAACGCTGACATGTAGGACACTTAAGGATGTATTTGGTACATCGAATTTTAGATTACATTTCGTAATAAGATTATGAGAATGTAAGTTTATCTCATTTGGTTTGTTTGACTGAAATGTAAGATTCAAGTGTTTGGTTGATAGAATATAAGGTTACTTAAAAGCAAATTTTACTCTATTGTCCTTATTATAGAGGTTTTTTTTTATTATTTATTTATACAAGTTTACTTCTTTTAACATTTTTAGGTGTTATTTGATAAACTGAAAAATTAAGTACTAAATTTAATTTATGAAATTTATTTGATATATTTGTTAAAACTAAATGCAGAATGTGATCAATATGTTTGCTAAATGCAATTTTGAAAATTTTAAAAGTAAAGTAATTGAAGGATAATATTAAAAGAAATAAAATAAAAAAATTGAGAAAAGTTTCACATTAAACGATAAATGGATCCTTAGCTTAAAAAATTAAATCATTGAAAATATTATTTTTTCATTTTATTTAAGTTTTTCAATTACTTATCAAACAAGACCTTAGTCTCATTCTTTTTCATTAAAGTATAATAACTTAATAAATTTATTGCTATTACACCTTGATTTTATCATAGGAATTCAATTCAATCACCATTGAACCTAATTATGATAATTTATTTATATGTTTTATCAATTTCTTGTTGCAGAGGAATTAGTTGTTTTTAATATGAAAAGAGAAATGAAACTAAAAATTTCACAAAAGCAATTATTATATTTATATTGGAAAATTATTTAGTACGCTGTCAGTGGAGTTTTTAGATTCCACAAATAGGATCAGAATGTTTTTAAGTGCCCTATAAAGTTATAATAAAATATTAAAAAAACAGACACATACCAACTGACAACGTCAAAACAGGCCCGGCGTCGGGGACAAGGAGGTCCTTGACGTGGGGATGGCGTGACAGCTTTTGGTAATGGATGTGGCGACGACGTCGTGACGAGGAGAGCCGGCACATCATGACGATTCTTGATGTTATGCAACCATGTTTTGTACAACTCAACACGACTTCTTCTTCTAGTTGGACTCTGATTATTTCAGGGTTATTTTAATCATTTCAGCCCTTAGTATTGAACCTATTTAAAGGGTTTTTGTAACCCTAATTTAGACACACCAATCAGCAATGACTTTTCTTTGAAAGTGACAAGATGTAGTTACATATGGAGTTTTCGTGAGAGTTTGAGAGAATTTTGTGAAACCCTGTTTGTGAGAGCTTTAGGTGTGAGTTTTGTATTTGGGGCTTGGGTTTTGTATTATCATTGTATTCTCGTTTTGTTTACTCCATTAATGTTAAGTCAATACCTCTTTTGTTATAATTTTTATTTTCTTCAAAAGAATTTTTCACATAAAATTTATGTTAATTATTATTTATTTTTTTTCATTATTTATAGATGTCCATCCCAACATGCATAATTATCTTTAATTTGCTAGGCTCACATCATGAATACCAATCTATTAGCAATTAACTGTCTAATTTAATGCAAATTAACAAATCAATATATAAACGCACAATAAAATGAAGTCTAGCAATAATGTTATGCCCAAAACAAGAGAAATAGGTTTATCTTCAATATATTTGGTCACTTCCCCAATTTTACTTATTTTTATTGAAAATTTGCTTCAAATGGAAGGATTAAATTGAATAAAGATTTAAAAGTTGATGATTAAGTTTGTTATTATATCTAATATATAAAACATTGTTATACAATTCTTAATACCTATAACCCATTAAATCTAAGGATAATACATGGTTAAGGTGATTTAACACACGTCATTTGTACGTTACAACAACAATGATTCCAACTGAACTAAACTTAATCGATGATAAAATATTAAAATAAATATTTAATAATAAAAAATTATTTTACTCTTTCATCAAATATATAAAAATTAATTTGATTATTTTTCGATAAAAAGAATCAAAATGTAATCCAAAATATACAGTAATGATTTGATTTACATAGTAATTAGTATAGAATAAAGATTTTTTTTATAAACAAAAAAAGAATAGTTTTAATGATATAATATAAGGCTATTTATGTAATTCAAGTCACCAACCATGTCCAATTTCTTCACCTGACTCCTTTATAAGAAATCCCAAATAAACTTCACATTCCCACAAGTTGTTTAAGAGAAAGAAGAAGAAGAAGAAGAAGAAGAAGAAGAGCAAAGCAAAAAGAAAGAAACCCTTCTTCAACATCTCCATCCATTTCTCTCCCATTAAAACCCTACTCTGTTGATTATAGAGATATAAGGGAGATAATACATAATGGGTGGTGGGAAGAGATTTGCTGTTCTTCTGTGTGCTGAGGATTCCGAGCACGTTAAAAAGAGGTACGGCGGTTACTACGGCGTTTTCGTTGAAATGCTGGCTGAGGAAGGCGAGACTTGGGACGTGTTCAGGGTGGCCAACGGTGAGTTCCCCGACGACGAACAAGTTGACCGCTTTGACGGCTTCGTTATAACGGGGAGTTGCAATGACGCGCACGGCAATGACGCTTGGATATGTCGGCTGGTTTCGCTTTTGAAAAAGTTGGATTCTTTGAATAAAAAAGTCCTCGGGATTTGCTTCGGTCACCAGGTTGGTATGTTTTAATTTAAGTAATTAACATTTAATTATTTTCTCTAGTCCTTTATCATTACTATATTATGATACATATACTATGCACGTAAAAAACAATATTTATAACATATTATCAATATTATTATTCATTTCATTTGTTTAATAAGAGTATAGTTTTAATTCGATTGGTATAGATATTGTTATCAATACAAGATGACGCGAATTCGAATGCATTAAAACGTATTATTATCTTATTTATGGGTTTGAATGAAATTATAAATAGTTCTTGATAAATATTATTGGTCACTGTATCCATCAATTATATTAATGAGGGGATATTAAATATTGAGTGGTCCATAAACCATAGTTTGCTGACATACTTTCCATCTAATTTGGAGGTTTTTATTTTTTAATTATGGACCAACATTTTCAGTCTTATGCCACTTTTCTTGGCTGTAGAAAGGCTTAAAAAGGATGAAATTGTATGGTGTGAACCTTTGGTTAAAATGTGCAAAAAAATAACCAAAAGCCAAAGGCCTTTGTTTATTATTGTTTTATTATGATAAAAAGTTTTCCAAAAATGGTATAAAAAGTAATATTAATTAAAAAATTGAATATAATTTTTTTCACTAAAGGCCAAAGGCCAAACCTTAATTGTGAAGTGAAAGAAAATAATCATTTATTGCACATGGGTTATGTTTGTTTTGCCTTTTTCTTCTTTCTTCACCAAATCCCATTGTTGGCCACTTAAATGACATTTTGTTTTCTTTACTAAAAGTCCACAATTAGTGGTGACCGAAGTCACTCTCATATAGATGATTTAAAAGTAGGATGTTTTAATAAAGATAGGTTCAAAAAATAGATTTAGATAAAATTTAAGTTTTTTTTTTTTTAAATGAGTCATGCATTGGGCTAAATTATTTTTATTCTAATTTAGCCTGAATATAACAATTATTGTTGAATAAAGATTGAAATTTTAAAAATAAAAAAATATAAAAATAAAAAATAACCAAATTAATATATACGAAAATTTATAGCTTTTATAAAATACAAGGACTTAATAGCAGAATTTAACCTTAATTAAATTATGGATGACCCTAGGAACTGTAGAGGTTATATATATATGAATGAATGAATGATAATGTCGACAACTCAGGTGCTGGTTGGCAGTCTTAGCATATGGATTTAAACAAAAGCTGCCTTTATTTATTTCATTAATATGAATTGCTAGTAGGCAGGCTTAGTTGGTGTTGTCAGACGCAAAGTTATTGGACTCACATCTCATTGGCTGAATACTAGTTCAAAACAAATAAATTGAATCAATTGATTTATAAATCGGTTTAAATCGATTGAGTTATTAAATTAATTAAATTAATAATAGATGATTTTATCGATTTACAAAAAGATTTTGGGATTTTCTGAATTTCCCACCAATTTCACCACACGTACCTTTTCTCTATATGATTCATACAATGTAATACTATCCATGTCTATGATTTCTTTGACCTAAATGTTCACTTTTCTTAACTATCTATGTAAATTGATCATAAGGTTCTTAGTCGTGCACTGGGAGGAAAGACAGGCCGTGCCATCACCGGTTGGGACATTGGTGTCACAACCATTCATTTCTCATCATCTTCATCAAAGCTATTCTCGTCTTTGAAAATCCCAACCACTCTTTCCATCATCGAGTGCCACCGTGACGAGGTTTGTCAATTTTACGAAGAAGAAAATTCGATAATTTATTGTTACGAGATTTAAATTAATGTTTTTTTTTTCCCTTCTAAATGTACTACCATAGGTCCGAGAACTTCCGCCGAAAGCAGAGGTGATTGCATGGTCCGAGAAAACTGGGGTCGAGATGTTTCGATATGGGAATCATATCATGGGCATTCAAGGTCACCCTGAATACACTAAAGACATTCTTGTTCACCTCATCGATCGGCTCAGCCAACGCGATTTCATTGCGGTAAATCGATTGTTATTTAATGGTTGAATCGTGAAGAATAAATAAAAAGATTTTGAAGGGTTTTACGTATCAAATGCAGGACTCATATGCTGATGATTTGAAAGCAAATATGGGGAAAGTGGAGCCTGATAAAGATGCATGGAAGAAGCTATGCACCAGCTTCCTCAAGGGTAGATTATGATCCAAATTTACAAAAGAAGATTGAAGTTGAAGTATATGTTTAAGTCATACGGGTTGCGCATGTTCTAATCCCATGACGTAAGAACTTGGATTTTGAATGATGCAAAAATTAATATTCAATTATTTATAATTATATTTTTTTCATAATTAGTTTTCTATTCTTAAATTTGAAATAATAAATTTAAATTTGATATCTAAAATCATTGTCATCAAAATCAATTTATTGTGATTATTGGAGTGGTCCAACTTTAAATGTTATAAGCACCTTTCTAATTTTATTCCGGGACTTTTGGTGAAATTGCTTGTGTAATTCTTCTAATATTAAGTACTTTTAGAATAGAAACAAGTTGGTAAAATTGATAACAATATTAAAAGAAATCATCCAAAATTTTGACATGTCGGCACAAATTTAACATGATATTTACAATAAGAGCAAACTACTAAAATAGTTACTTTTATTTGTCTCAGTTTACATTTTAGCCACTTATGTTATCGTATTGTAATATTTTAATCACTGAGCCGTTAATTGCCATTAATGGTGTAATGGTAAGCTGACGTGGCACTTTAAATCATCATTTTAAACAAAAATTTTTGGTTCAATCTACAATTGGTCCCTATATTTTTTTCATTTTGAGCAATTTAATTTTTTTTCTTTTATGTTCTTTTCACTTTCCTCTTCTTTTTTCCATTCTCTTCTGCTTCTCTCTCTGTTTTCCTCCCTTCTTCATTTCTAATTTTAACGTAGTTTTTCTATGTTTTCTATTTGTTAAAACTAGTCCACAAGCTTGCCTCACTCGAAAAAATTAAATTGTTAAAAAAAATAAAAGTATAGGGACTAATTTTAACAAATGGAAAACATAAAAAAAATTACATTAAAAGAAATAGAGAAGGGAGGAAAACAGAGAGAGAAGTAAAAGAGAATGGAAAAAAAGAAGAAGGAGAGTTAAAAAAAAAATAAAAGAAAAATAAATTGCTCAAAATGAAAAAAAAAATGGTGACTCATTGTATAGATAAACCTAAAATTTTTGTTTGAAATGATGATTTAACGTGCCACATCAGCTTACCGTTATACCGTTAACGACAATTAACGGCTCAGTGATTAAAATGTTACAACGCGATAACGTAAGTGATTAAAACTTAACATTTCAAACATAAATGACTAAAATGTAGCCTGAGGTAAATAAAGTGACTATTTTGATTGTTTAACCGGACAATAATATCTAGAATACAATAAAATAATTAATTTTAATATAAAGTGAATTTTATGCATCTAATATTAATATATTAAAGTCACCAAGCTTGGCATTTCCAACAGAACATTACTTGACTTGATGTCTCGATGCAGCACGCATTGGTCACATTCTTCTTGCAAATAGAACAACGCTGAGGTCACTCCCATGTCGATTTTATACCTTGTATCCCGTGTCAACAAGCATGGCTCTCTATGTAGATGGTAATCGAGACTCTTATTTGGAAGGAACTCATACATAATGAGGAACGCCTTATTGCCATGGCACCAACTGATGAGTTAGACCAAATTCCTATGCCTCAATCTGGTAATAGTTGTAGCTTCTGATTCATACTCTTTCACTCCTTGGTGAGAATTTGGAGTTATCCTTTTGACAGCAATACTGCAGTTGATGTTACTCAATGAAAGAATATTGAATAGAAAATGATGATATTATTTGTAAAATGAATCTTGCTCTTTACAAGCCTTGATACAGAGTTTATATAGACAACCATAGACAACCATGCCTAACAGATAATTTGTTAGCTCATAACAGAATGCTAACGTCTATTTTATCACATGTGAATTATACTATAACATTCACCTAGCTTCTTCTAATGGTACAATCTGAAGAAGATGACGAAAACGAGTAAACAGTGATACAAATAATGGCTTAGTGAGAATATCCGCAACCTGATCACTTGCCGGAACTTCACCAACAATCAACTCTCCATTAGCCACCTTTTCACGAACAAAGAATAAATCAAGTTCAACATGCTTGAACTTGGAGTGCAAAACAGGATTAGCTGCAACAGCCATAGCACTAGTATTATCACACCATACAGTAGGAACATCAACAGAGATGAGTTTTAATTCAGACAGAAGAGACACAAGCCAAGCAATATCACTAGTAGCTCTAGCCAAACTCCGATATTCAGCTTCAGCTGTGGATCGAGAAACAACTTGTTGTTTCTTGGAACACCACGAGATAGGGTTATTCCCAAAATAGACACAATATCCTGTTGTAGAGCGACGATCATCAAAATTAAGACCCCAGTTCGCATCTGCATAACCGACCAAAGAAAGTCTATCCGACCGATGAAAAACCAAACCATGAGACGGAGTGCCACGTAGATATCTCAAGATACGTTTAAGAGCTGTCATATGTACTGTAGTGGGTGCATGCATGAACTGACATACCCGATTCACCGCATACGAAATATCTGGTCGCGTTAAAACAATATATTGAAGAGCTCCAACCAAACTCCGATACTCAGTTGGATCAGCAAGTCGTTCACCTTCATCTTTAGATAGCATAGGCGAGCTGACCATTGGTGTATGAACAGGTTTCGCATTAGCCATAGAACAACGATTAAGAAGTTCTTTAATGTATTTCTGCTGACTCAAATGAAGACTACCAGAAGCAGATTTGTTCACTTCTACCCCCAGAAAATAATGAAGCTCACCCAAATCTTTAAGAGCAAATTTGTCGTTAAGCTGTTGAATAAAACTATCAATTGCAGCAGACGAGTCTCCAGTGACAATAATGTCATCCACATAAACAAGAACATACAAAGTGAATTTGTTAAGAGCTTTGACAAACAAAGAAGCATCAGACTTAGACACAGCAAACCCATTACCAACAAGAAATTTTCTCAATTTGTCAAACCAGGCACGAGGAGCTTGTCGTAAACCATAGAGGGCTTTAGTCAGATGACATACCAGTTGTTCACCATGGGAGCCATATCGAACGAACCCCGAGGGTTGCTGCATGAAAACTTCATCAGTTAAATCACCGTTCAAAAAGGCATTATTGACATCAACTTGCCTGAATTGCCACCCACGAGACACAATAATAGAAATAATAACACGTATAGTTGCTGATTTGACGACTGGACTGAATGTGTCTGTGAAATCACATCCCGGCACCTGAGAACATCCTTTTACAACTAACCGAGCCTTCCTTCGATCAACAGACCCATCAGGATTCTTTTTTACTTTAAACAACCATTTGCATCCAATTGCTTTGCGACCAGACGGAAGAGGAACAAGATCCCAGGTAGAGTTGGCTAACAAAGCATCAAACTCAACTTGAACTGCCTGCCACCATTCAGGACGTGCAAGAGCCTCTTCAATCGAACTAGGCTCAAATTCAGCTACGTCAACAGATAACACCTTTGGCTTAAATATCCCTGCTTTAGACTGAGTAACCATGGAATGAGTGTTAACAGACTCATCTACTCTTGCAGGCAACAATGTAACATCCTAGATTAGGGGTTATGTGTTCGTGCATAATTCATGAGTTAGTAGGTTTTGGCGGTGTTTGGAAGTGTATTAAGGGTTTTTAGAATTCTAGGATGGAAGAGAAAAACTTTGGAAAATATTGGAATTTTAAGTGAAAAGGGAAAACTAGGCAAGGAGGCCTTAAAAGAATTTTGTGGAGTTTAGGACACAAGAAATCAATTGGCAGAGTGGCTTGGGGCGCTAAGGTGCAAGAGGGCTTCAGGAGGGAAGAGGGTCGAGTCTTGACGGCAGCATGGGAGTGTTTTATTTTTGGCTTTTGGTGTTAAGGGGGGAGCTAGGTAGGAGGTTTTAAAAGAAATTGTGGGGGGTTTATGACGCAAAAGAGCTAGCAGCAAAATGGCTGGTAGTGTGCGGTGACACCAGCAGGTCTCATGTTCGATTCACATGGGCAGCAAGAAGTGGGGTTTTATTTTTTTTGGCATGTGACGTCAAGAGAGAAGGGGAGAGTTGGACGGCATGTGGACTCCAACAAGATGAGATAAGGCTTGTTTTAATTTTTTTTTATTGTGGCTAGGATAGTGGTGATTATATTTTATTTTTTTCTTTTATTATTTTAATGGGTAAGATAAGAGAAGATAAGGGATAAGATGAGGGATTTATTTTATTTATTTTGAGTGTGTGAGATAAATATAGAAGAGATAATGGTAGCTTACTTTTATTAATTTTAAATGAAGTGATAATGGGAGGAAAGTGTGGGATGATAAGTAAAGATAAGTGGCCAGCTAAGGGGCTCCTTGGGTTGATAATTTTCAGTCAATTAGGGGGGATTAAGTGCTGAATTTTCTTTGGGGAGTGATCATCTTTTGTTTTGTTTTTTTTTATTTTCTTGGTGCCGAAATTGAATTCCTCCATCTCATTCTCTTTTTGTGCCGAACAACCATAGGAACTCAACTTGTTTTTCTTTTTAACAAATGCAGAAACCCCCTACCATTAGCTAGCATTGCCGATTCTCATAAGCCTCTCCTATTCATCTATTCTTTTATTTCTTCTCTTCTTTGTTTGGCACCTTAAAGAAACACCATAGCCGAATACATCTTTTCCTATTGTGGCTGACTTTTCCATCATTATTTTATAAGGCTTAGCCGAATCTTCAAGTGGTATTATTCTCCTTATTCTAACGCTAGTTGTAGAAACTGAAAGTGTCGTGGGTGGTAAGTATTTAAGTATTCTGTTTGTTTCTTTTTATTTGTGTGACGAAATCAAGTGAGTGAGGCCTTGGTTTTAGTCATGGTCAAATGTTCATAGTGTCCTTATAGGTGTTTCTTTTGTATGTGCCAACGTTAGGGAGCATTAAAGGAGTTTCGAGATTTGGAGCACTCAAGGTAAGCCATTGTAGTATTCAGCCAAGAGTTATTTTTATGGACTAAGTGCTTAAAGCCGATTTTAACATGTGACATATAGGGATCTCGACATCACTTGAAGCAAGGGCCGATTTTGAGATTTAGTTTAGTAAGGTAAGGAGGCTTGTGTTATTCGGCCATAGGCCATATTTGGGTTTAAATGTGACCGATTTGTATTATGGTTAATTAGGGGGCAAGTCGACAGAAGTAGAGCAAGTATTCGGGATTTGAATAAGTAAGGAGGATATCGACAGACATAAGGAAGTTCCGGGATCGTGTTAATTCAAGTAGCTAGGGATTTCGCTAAATAGTAAGGTGTGTGATTAACCCACTGTTTTCCGGGTTTATGTTATATTGTATGTGTTGTGTAAATGCTAATATGTGTAGTGACAATTATGAATGGATACCCTTAAGGGGTATATCAAAAATCAGGTTAGTGTTAATTATTAAGAATGTGAATATGCCAATGACAACGTGATTGTATGTCGAATAGCATGTGCATGCATTATTTTACTATGTTATGACATTATCATATGTTGCATGTGCATGGGATAGGATCTGAATGTGAAGGAAAGACAGGGTGTACATTTATGTACGTGGTCTAATGTTAGTCTTGTGCTACATTGGCGCTTGACGGTAGCTATGTGCTTCATCAAGGGAGGTGTTGGCTAGGTGCCACATCTCGGCAGTTGATAGCTGTGTGCATCACCGTGGACTGATTGATATGTGGGATCACTTAGGTGATCGGTGGCTTAGCCACGGCCTTGAGCAGCAGGTCTGCCAAGGTAAGATATGTGGATCACTATGTGATCGGTGGATTAGCCACGGCCTTGGGCAGCAGGTCTACCAAGGTAGGTGTGATGGATGGACATTAGGTTGGGATGGGTTTCATAATTGCATAATTTGTATGTGAATATATGTGGTAATGGGCCAAGCCCAGTATTTGGAAACATGTGGTTAATTACACTGTTATAAGAATGTGATATGGTTATGGGCCAAGCCCAATAAGTGAAAGCATGTGATTAAGTTGCATTAATATCTGTTATATGGGGTAATATATGGTTTGACATGTGGGTGGAATTCAGTGGTCTATTTGCACACTGAGTCTGTATGACTCACCCAATTTTTATAAAACCCTTCCAGGTGATGCATGATGCTCGGATCGGGTTTGGAGTGGATACGAGGTGGCCCATACAGAAGAAGTTGTTTTCATTATATAATAGGATTTATAAATTTCAGTATTTTATGGTATTTTTTTGAATAGTTATTTGTTGTAATAAGGGCCTTAAAGTATTTGAATTTGTTATGTTTAAGTTGGATTTACAAGTGGGATATTATTGTGTAAGTTTTAATTTTAAAAGCTATTTAAATCTCAAAAGTCATATTAAAGTTTTGAATCCGATATTTTTTATAACAACTCGATTTTTACTTAGAATGTTTTTAAATTACGAAAATGTTTTATTAAAGGCAACAAATTTTTAACGGTATTTACTTTTAAGTAAGATTATTTCCAAACGTTTTCCACAGTGGCATTTCAAATTCGGTCGTAGTGAATGGGCCGGGTTTGGGGAATTACAGTTTGGTATCAGAGCCAGATTCAAAACTCGACTTTGAGGGTTTTGGATCCAAAAATGTTTTCAAAGATGGGCTTTTCAAAATATGGGCTTTACTTCAGGTTATTCTGGCATGGCACCTGTATCTCCGGCCCGAAGTCCACCAGGTAAGTACTTCTGACTTCTGAAATGATTTGAGCATGTGAACTGTATGGGCTTTTATGGGAACGTAGATTAGTGAACTAGGATCTGTTGAACACTAGGACTAGTCTACTCAAACACAAGTACATAAGATTTAAGGACCATTAAACAAACCTGTGATTAAGTCGCCGAGTTACGGTGTGGCAACTGTTGTGCGCATGTCTAGGAGTGGATTCAGTAAGAGCTTGGTATTTAAGCAGTCCTAGTGACGCACCTCCTCTTTACTCGAATCCTACCTGGTGCGTAGCTTCGGTTCACCCTAACCAAGAGGACTCAGTCATAGGCTAAACTCAATAACTAAAACCCGAAAGGGATTAGCTGTATTTTCATAAAAACTTTGGTTTTAAATCACCAAATTACCCTTTTAAATGGTAGCAAACTTAGCTTGAAAATTTTTCCAAAATATTTTTGATTTACAAAATTACGAAAATACTCTTGTGTTGTAAATTACTAAAATGCCCCTGGTTTAAAAAAAATTTATCATACTACCCTCGAATTTTATTAAAATATTCTTACTTTACAAAAATATTAGAAAATTCTATTTTGCAAAATGTTATGATACCCGGATTTGGAAAATTTACGAAACTACCCCTGATCGACAAAATTACCAAAATAACCCTGATTTTCCAAAATTTCTACCATGGTTCTGATTTGGGAAAATTTTTGAAATACCCCCGAGTTTTGGAAAATTTCAAGGTGCCTTGATTTATTAAATTTTTTTTTGAATTGACCCTGATTTATTACCAAAATACCCCTATAGGACAAATGACGAAATTACCCTTGGGTGGGGAAATGGACAGAAATGCCCATAAAAGTGAAGTGAGTGCTGTGGATCAATAAATGTGTCTTTATGGATGAATGTGAATGTGATTCTCTGAATTAGAATAGTGAACTTGAACTGAAACTTTGTTTGATCGAAATAACTAGTTCTGAATATTTTATGTCATAAAACTATTCGGGGATAATAAGTGGAACAAAAGTACTAATACATAAAACTTTTTAGTCAGATTAAATCGCGACGTTAGAAATGAGCTTTAGGGGTCGTGGTCGTCGTGGACGTGATAGAGGCAGAATGGCCGTATCGGAACCCGTTAGATCGGGTCAAGGGTCCGAGAATGGAGTACCACCACCCCCAGATTTTGGTGTTGAGCAGCAAGATTAGACGGGGGATGATGCTGTGTCACAGGCAGTGTTGCGAGTTCTTGAGATGGTGGCTGGAGCAGGTGGAAATATGAGAGCTAGGAAGTCCGTACCCGAATGACTTCAAGCCAATGGAGCTGAGGTGTTCCGTGGCATATCGGGTGTGGCACCCAGTACTGCTGAGTATTGGTTGGAGGCGACTGAGCGAATTATGGATGAGCTGGATCTGACCGCTGAGAAGAAAGTGAAAGGAATGGTGGCGCTGCTTCGTGACGAGGCATATCAATGGTGGCTCATTGTACGGGATAGTGCTACGGCTGAGGAACTCACTTGGGATTATGTTAAGGCAGCATACCAAAAGAAGTATGTTGGTACTCATTTCATTGATGCACAGAGAAAGGCATTTCTAGGGCTGGTTCAGGGGAACAAGTCCGTAGCGGAGTACGAGGCCGAGTTCTTAAGGTTAAGCCGATATGCTCGAGGAATGGTGGCTACGGAGCATGAATGATGTGTCCGATTTGAGGATGGACTAAGGGACGATCTGAGGTTGTTGATAGCTTCACATCAAGAGCGAGAGTTTGCTGTGTTAGTGGAGAAGGCTAAGGTAGCCGAAGGGATTAAGGACTCTGTGAGACAGAACAGAGATAGGGATAGGAATCGAGATAAGAGGAATTTTGGATCGTCAGAATCATCTGAGAGTCTTCAGAAAAGACCGAGAGTTGAGAATTCTGCTCGTGTGTCTAAGCCAGCTACTGAAAATCTGAACCATCCATGTGCTCAGTGTGGAAGGTATCATGTTGGCAAATGCTGGAACCGGAATCGAGAGTGTTTCAGATGTGGGTCTAAGTCTCATTTGGTTAAAGACTGTCCTCAGGATCCGAATAGAGCTCAGACAACAGGACAAGGACACGTGCAGCCAGGCCGAGGTGGTCAGCAGGCAACAAGGGGTCGTGGTTCGAATCATGAAAGGAATGGTTCCGGCCAAGGTCGTGGAACACCAAATAGAGGTGCTGAAGGTTCTGATGCGAGGCAACCAAGATTGGTTTATGCAGTTGGCCGTCACGAAGAGGAATATGTGCCAGATGTGACAACGGGTACATTCCTTGTTCTGGAATACCCTTTATTACTTTGCTTGTTATTAGCTCATTCTTGTACTGTTAGTGAAGTGTCTGAAGCCTTGCATGTGAATTTAGAGATTGTGCCTAGGAAGTATGATAGTGCTATCAAGATCAGAGTGCGCAGCATAAGCGTAGTGCGGTGAGTAGGATTGTATGACTGTTAGTAAGTAATTTCGAGGACGAAATTTTTTTTAAGGAGGGTAGAACTGTAACATCCTAGATTAGGAGTTATGCGTTCGTGCATAATTCATGAGTTATTAGGTTTTGGCGGTGTTTGGAAGTGTATTAAGGGTTTTTAGAATTCTAGGATGGAAGAGAAAAACTTTGGAAAATATTGGAATTTTCAGTGAAAAGGGGAAACTAGGCAAGGAGGCCTTAAATGAATTTTGTGGAGTTTAGGACACAAGAAATCAATTGGCAGAGTGGCTTGGGGCGCTAAGGTGCAAAGGGGCTTCAGGAGGGAAGAGGGTCGAGTCTTGAAGGCAGCATGGGAGTGTTTTATTTTTGGCTTTTGGCGTTAAGGGGGGAGCTACGTGAAGGAGGTTTTAAAAGAAATTGTGGGGGGTTTATGACGCAAAGGAGCTAGCAGCAAAATGGCTGGTAGCGTGTGGTGACGCCAGCAGGTCTCATGTTCGATTCACATGGGCAGCAAGGAGTAGGGTTTTATTTTTTTGGCATGTGACGTCAAGAGAGAAGGGGAGAGTTGGACGGCATGTGGACTCCAACAAGATGAGATAAGGCTTGTTTTAATTTTTTCTATTGTGGCTAGGATAGTGGTGATTATATTTTATTGTTTTCTTTTATTATTTTAATGGGTAAGATAAGAGAAGATAAGGGATAAGATGAGGGATTTATTTTATTTATTTTGAGTGTATGAGATAAATATAGAAGAGATAATGATGGCTTACTTTTATTAATTTTAAATGAAGTGATAATGGGAGGAAAGTGTGGAATGATAAGTAAAGATAAGTGGCCAGCTAAGGGGCTCCTTGGGTTGATAATTTTCGGTCAATTAGGGGGGATTAAGTGCTGAATTTTCTTTGGGGAGTGATCATCTTTTGTTTTGTTTTTTTTTTATTTTCTTGGTGCCGAAATTGAATTCCTCCATCTCATTCTCTCTTTGTGCCGAACAACCTTAGAAACTCAACTTGTTTTTCTTTTTAACAAATGCCGAAACCCCCTACCATTAGCTAGCATTGCCGATTCTCATAAGCCTCTCCCATTCATCTATTCTTCTATTTCTTCTCTTCTTTGTTTGGCACCTTAAAGAAACACCATAGCCGAATACATCTTTTCCTATTGTGGCTGACTTTTCCATCATTATTTTATAAGGCTTAGCCGAATCTTCAAGTGGTATTATTCTCCTTATTCTGACACTAGTTGGAGAAACCGAAAGTGTCGTGGGTGGTAAGTATTTAAGTATTCGGTTTGTTTCTTTTTATTTGTGTGACGAAATCAAGTGAGTGAGGCCTTGGTTTTAGTCATGGTCAAATGTTCATAGTGTCCTTATAGGTGTTTCTTTTGTATGTGCCAATGTTAGGGAGCATTAAAGGAGTTTCGGGATTTGGAGCACTCAAGGTAAGCCATTGTAGTATTCGGCCAAGAGTTATTTTTATGGACTAAGTGCTTAAAGCCGATTTTAACATGTGACATATAGGGATCTCGACATCACTTGAAGCAAGGACCGATTTCGGGATTTAGTTTAGTAAGGTAAGGAGGCTTGTATTATTCGGCCATAGGCCATATTTGGGTTTAAATGTGACCGATTTGTATTATGATTAATTAGGGGGCAAGTAGACAGAAGTAGAGCAAGTATTCGGGATTTGAATAAGTAAGGAGGATATCGACAGACATAAGGAAGTTCCGGGATCGTGTTAATTCAAGTAGCTAGGGATTTCGCTAAATAGTAAGGTGTGTGATTAACCCACTGTTTTCCGGGTTTATGTTATATTGTATGTGTTGTGTAAATGCTAATATGTGCAGTGACAATTATGAATGGATACCCTTAAGGGGTATATCAAAAATCAGGTTAGTGTTAATTATTAAGAATGTGAATATGCCAATGAGAACGTGATTGTATGCCGAATAGCATGTGCATGCATTATTTTACTATGTTATGACATTATCATATGTTGCATGTGCATGGGATGGGATCTGAATGTGAAGGAAAGACAGGGTGTACATTTATGTACGTGGTCTAATGTTAGTCTTGTGCTACATTGGCGCTTGATGGTAGCTATGTGCTTCATCAAGGGAGGTGTTGGCTAGGTGCCACATCTCGGCGGTTGATAGCTGTGTGCATCACCGTGGACTGATTGATATGTGGGATCACTTAGGTGATCGGTGGCTTAGCCACGGCCTTGAGCAGCAGGTCTGCCAAGGTAAGATATGTGGATCGCTGTGTGATCGGTGGATTAGCCACGGCCTTGGGCAGCAGGTCTACCAAGGTAGGTATGATGGATGGACATTAGGTTGGGATGGGCTTCATAATTGCATAATTTGTATGTGAATATATGTGGTAATGGGCCAAGCCCAGTATGTGGAAACATGTGGTTAATTACACTGTTATAAGAATGTGATATGGTTATAGGCCAAGCCCAATTAGTGAAAGCATGTGATTAAGTTGCATTAATATCTGTTATATGGGGTATTATATGGTTTGACATGTGGGTGGAATTCAATGGTCTATTTGCACACTGAGTCTGTATGACTCACCCAATTTTTATAAAACCCTTCCAGGTGATGCATGATGCTCAGACCGGGTTTGGAGTGGATACGAGGTGGCCCATGCAGAAGAAGTTGTTTTCATTATATAATAGAATTTATAAATTTCAGTATTTTATGGTATTTTTTTGAATAGTTATTTGTTGTAATAAGGGCCTTAAAGTATTTGAATTTGTTATGTTTAAGTTGGATTTACAAGTGGGATATTATTGTGTAAGTTTTAATTTTAAAAGCTATTTAAATCTCAAAAGTCATATTAAAGTTTTGAATCCCGTATTTTTTATAACAACTCAATTTTTGCTTAGAATGTTTTTAAATTATGAAAATGTTTTATTAAAGGCAACAAATT
This sequence comes from Gossypium bickii, assembly GCA_025503065.1. Classification (NCBI taxonomy): domain Eukaryota; kingdom Viridiplantae; phylum Streptophyta; class Magnoliopsida; order Malvales; family Malvaceae; genus Gossypium; species Gossypium bickii. The sequence continues at coordinate 112,965,080 of CP106717.1, read as the reverse complement.
TTTAACGGTATTTACTTTTAAGTAAGATTATTTCCAAACGTTTTCCGCAGTGGCATTTCAAATTCGGTCGTAGTGAATGGGCCGGGTTTGGGGCGTTACAGACAACCTTTCCAGAGAGCCATCTGCTGAGGGGCTTGATGCATTTCACAGGATACTGATGTTCTCTGAAGAGCCTAAAAGATTAGTTGCTGTGGAATTTTGATGAGCATTTTTTGAAGAGCCCAAGACAGATGGTATAGAACTAGTTGCGCTGGAAGTCTGACGAGCATTTATAGAATCAACAGGGAGATCTTCATAAGCTCCAGAAGGTGCTGCACTACTTTGAGGAACAAATGATCTGACAATGGGAACATATGTAGGAAAGCTCACAGGTTGGGACTGCTGACTATTAGAAGTGCCAGAAGAGGAAAACAAAAACTTTTGTTCATCAAAAATCACATGACGGGACATAACGATCTTCCCATCCGGTAGTAAACAAAAATAACCTTTGTGCTGAGAGCTGTACGCAAGAAATGTAGACAGTTGAGAGCGATAGTCAAGCTTGTGTCGAACAAACGGTCGTAAGTAGGGGAAACAATAGCACTCAAATACTCGAAGATGCTCATACTCTGGTGGACGGCCATACAGACATTGATACGGAGATTGATCACCCAAGACTGAGGTGGGTAGTAGATTAATGAGATGCACGGCACTCCGGAAGGCATAACTCCAGTAGTCCATAGGCACATTAGCCTGAGCCAACAATGTAATCCCCGTTTCCACAATATGACGATGTTTACGTTCAGCAACCCCATTTTGTTCAGATGTATAAGGACAGGATAAAAGGTGAAGAATACCATGTGTGGCTAAAACAGATGTAAAATTTCGAAATTCACTACCCCAATCACTTTGAAACTTTTTAATGCATTTTCTAAACTGAGTCTGAACCATCTGTCGAAACTGTAGAAAACACTCGAGAGCTTGAGATTTTCATTTAATCAAATAAATCCATGTGAAACGACTACACATATCAATAAAAGACACATAGTAGAGATTCCCTTCAGATGAAACCGAGGCTGGCCCCCAGAGATCAGAGACTACAAGTTCAAAAACCTCATCATACTTTGTAAGAGATGGTGAGAAGGGTAGTTTATGTGATTTCCCTTGCTGACATGCTACACATACTTCATCAACACAAGTTTTATTGAATTGAACATGACATTTACTAAGAACATTTTTTACTATAGTAAACGAAGGATGGCCTAGTCTCCTGTGCCACAATGTAAACACATTATTACTTGAGGTAGTGTCTCGAACGGAGGCGTTATGCACCACTGGAAAATCATCCGTCAAGTTGGTCGAAAAATAGTAGAGTCCATCACGAACTCGGCCCCGCATCAAGATTTCTTGCGTCTGGATATCCTTAACCACACAATACGAGGGGTGAAATTTGAAAAAAAACTTTGTTTTTTGCTGCAAATTTAGACACAGAAAGTAAATTCTTGCGAATGCTAGGCACACACAGAACATTTGATAAGTGTAAGACTTTCTTCTCTGTAGCAAACAACGAATTCCCAATAGATTCGATTTTAGTAGAGGCGCCATTACCCATTTTAAGTGAAGAGTTACCTGTATACAGATTGGAGGAATTGGGAGCAGACGCATTCTGACATACGTGGTGAGTGGCACCCGAGTCTGGGCACCAAGTCGCACCTTCTACTGGCAACGGAACATACGAATTTGTATTGCTGGAATTTGAATCATAAGCTGTGGCATCTGAATAGTTAAATGCATGTAAGTCTGAAACCCGCGGAGGTAGCCCAACAAATTGAGAGGAGTCATACAGAGAGGAATCAACAGGAAAAACTCGAGCTCTCGGTTTTGTGCGCCATGGAATAATAGTGTGGAAAAATTCTATTCTTTCGAAACCCGTGTTGAAACCGGTCCACGAGGCCCAGAACTATGTCCAATTTCATGTGTTCCATGAATATTAAAATGAGGATTTTCTGAACCATGGATATGCGGCCCAGATTGCTCATAAAGTTGAGCATTAAATGGAGCATTAGTGGGCCCACCAAATTCACGCCTTGCATATGGAAATGATTGAAAGCCATGTGCAAATTGCCTTGCACCATTCGGCCCACGTGTAGGGAGGGTAGGCCCACGTGTGTCTAAAGATTCCACCACCGGCCATCTTTCTTGATAACCAAACCCTTCTTTTGAATTAAAAACATTTTGTTGACCATAGTTGCCCCAATTTTGACCATTCCAATTTGCCCAATTTTGACCATTCCAATTTGCATCTTGAACATTCTCCCTTCCAGATTTCGCATCAACACCAGGCCAAGAGTTTCGATCGTCACGAGACTGATCATCACGATGCTATCGGTAGAAACATCATTGTGTAAAATGACCATAGCGGCTACAGATTTGGCATTAGACTCGAGGGCGAAAATCGCGACCCAGTCCACGACCGATAGATCGACCACCACGACCAGGAGCCTCCGCCACGTTAGAGGAGGAACGTTTGACCAGATTTGCCACAACAATAATATCCTGAGCAACACGCTCTTGACACTGTTTGAACTCGAGCAAGGTATCCACGACACGTTGAAGGGGCAAGGAGACCGGAGAAAGAGAGATCGACGAGATTATGGCACCAAGCTCAGGGAGAAGACTCGCCAGAAGTAAGTCGATTCGGTCATCCTCGGAAACAAAAGATCCCGACGCCTCTAAGAGAGCACACAATCCCTGCATCTTATCAACAAGATCGGAGATCGAGAGATTACCTTTTCTAAGCGAATGAAGTACATGACGCAACCGGGACTGTTTGGCGTGAATATCAGCAGCGAAGAGCTTCGTGGCCGTCGTCCATACATCCAAGGCCGTCTTAACATGATTGAATGAAGGAAGACGTGAAGAGTTAATAGTGGATAGCAACCATGAGGTAAGCAAACTGTTTTGTTGATTGAACGCTATCATGGCTGGATTGATAACACGAGATCCATCAGTAGTTTGAACAAATTTATCAGGAGCAATTACAGAGCCATCAAGAAATCCTTCTAAGCCATAACCGACAAGGATGAGACGAACTTGCTTTTGCCATTGAAGAAATGTGCTGCCGTCCAATTTGACAACCTCATGACGAGGAAACGAACTGACTACCCGATCACCGGAGAAGGAAGACTCAGGAGTATCAACCAGAGCAGGATCAGCGGTATGCATGGTCATGATTGGCACGCCAGGAGTTGTTAACCAGTGACTGATACCATGAAAGAATATTGAATAGAAAATGATGATATTATTTGTAAAATGAATCTTGCCCTTTACAAGCCTTGATACAGAGTTTATATAGACAACCATAGACAACCATGCCTAACAGATAATTTGTTAGCTCATAACAGAATGCTAACGTCTATTTTATTAAATGTGAATTATACCATAACACTCAAGAAGCCTAAATAAACCTTCCCAAAACCTCCCTCTCCAAGGAGGCCTTCATCGGCAAAATTACTAGTTGCAAACCTGAGTTTCCTATAGGAAAACTTCCTAGCTGCTGTCATCATTTCCATTTCTCTGTTCACAGACATGGCTCTATCTTCCCTCATCCTACTGTACTTTTCTCTCCTACAGAATAACAAACCAGACCCTGAACTAGGAGCAAAGTAGAAATGGCACCAACAATGGCTACAAGCATGTCAGGCTATCCCTCAACCCTCGACTCTCAGGCTATTGTCTAGCACCGGTCAGGTATCGTCAACCATCGACAATCAGATTTGGATATTAATTTTAATTTTTTTAGATTCATATTTTTGTGAATTCAGATATCCGACATAAGGTTAAATTCAAAAATTTTACGAATTTAGATATCCGACGAATATTACTATTTAATTCGGATCCAGATTTAGATAATAAAAATTGAATATTTTTTTGGATTCGGATTTCAAGGTAAATTTACGGATTCGGATAATCCAAAATTTACAAATATCCGACTCACTGCCATCTCTATTTAATGGGGTAATAGAAAGTTGACATTGCATGTTATATAGTCATTTTAAATGAAAATTTTAGGTTAAATTTTACAACTAATCTTGTATTTTTCTTTTTAAGTAATTTAATTCTTTTTATTTTATTTTATTTTACGAGAAAGAAAATAAAAAGGTATAAATCTTAAGTGTGTAATTTGACCTAACATTTCTTGTTTGAAATAATGGTATAACATACTACATCAGCTTGTAGTTTGTTAACAAGAGTTAACAACTTAGTAATTAAAATATAATAAATTGAAAAATGCTAATGACCATATAATAATTTTTCAAAATTTAATGATCAAAACATAATTTAAATTATATATAATTGATTAACTCTTTAGTTCACCCATCATTTTAATTAAGTTTTAAATCCAATTTAGGATATAATTTAACTTTAAAAAAACAATATAAATCCAAAATAAATTCTAAAAAAATTTATGAAAAAAATGGTAGTAATCATATTCAGGGGCGAAGCCAAGATAATTTTTTAGGGGCGGATGAAATTTTAATTTTTTATAGTTTATATCTTTCTAATTTGTAAATGATTAAATCAAATTTTTATAATTTTAGGGGGGCCAAAGTGTAATTTTACCTTTACTAATTTAAAATTTTAAAAAAATTTCAAGGGCCTCAATAGTAATTTTACCTTTTAGGGGAGGTCGGGGCCCATGCCAGCCCCCCTGGCTTCGCCCCTGATCATATTATAAATTTTTAAAATTCGGTGACTAAAATATAATTTTAAACTATATGATTAAATTTGCAATTTACTCATCATTTTAATAGAGTGATAAATCGAAAGTGGGATATAACTTAACTTTGAAAAAGATAATATATATCCAAAAATAAATCAAATATTTATTTTATGAAAAAGATAATTTAGTTTTTCTTTTTGTATTTTCATGTCCATTTTTATATTTATGTTCAGGGTTCATGGTTGTTCTTTTCAAAAATATCATTTTCAAAGTTCAAACTAGTATCTCTCTTAAAGAATACAGTATACTTTAACATTGCATCTAACACTTGTTGATATAATCTATAATAATTGACATTAATATGCAATTATTTTCTTTGGTTGGGAACAATTGTAATATTAAAATAGAAATCTTTCGATAATTTTTTTATACAATGTTTAGAATTACTTGTAACCCCTTTCAATTCATAAATATGAGGATAATGAGCTTCAACACACTTGAACACACATCCTTTTATATTGACAACAAATAACAAAAAATCAAACTGCTAAAACTTGAGTTCATAGACTTGAGTTCATAGACTTATCTCGTTCTAACATCCAGCACCTTAATTGGTATTATCAAGGTGAACATCGAACACACTCTTTGAAAATGAAGAAAGGGGATTGGTGCCTTCATTGAAGTGATTTCGTTTCGTTGTAAAATTTTAAAGTAATTGAATATATAAAAATTACCACATATTCATTTAATATTATTTGTATAATGGGTTTAATGGTTTTTGTAAGTAAAGTAAATTGTATAAGTAAATATTGACTCATTAATTACTTAAGATTTAATTAAAATTAAGTTGCATTATATGATTAGATTGTAACAAGAGAAAACAATTTATGTTAGTAGTTAATCTAAATTGTTCGTAGACCATGGGGTCAAATTAAACAAACGACTAATATAAGCAATATTATGTTGTCTATAAGTTCAATTAGAGAGATAACTTGTCCTAGCTATCGAAACAACTTTCAAAAATAAAGATATAGATGCGATTGTTTGAATTGACAATACATTAGATATGAACTAAGTTGAATTTATCCAATGATCTTAAGGTAGTGGGTTAAATGTTATTATGTTGGGTATATGGCTTATACATGATAACGCTTCACTCACAGTAGTTGAATAATAGTTAAATAAAAATAGTAAATGATATATTCTCATTAACATTGTATGTATTATGAAAATGAAACATGAGATCATGAGTCATTTGTTTGGGTCAAATTATTTTATCATTACTAGTATGAGTAATGATCATTTTCATTACGGAGTGTACGGTTGTCAAAGTTGCCAAAATTAAAACATACTTGAAAAAAATTAGTAGAAGCGACAAGTAGGGTCGAGTCCACAGGGATTAGTAGAAATTTTATTCCTTCAACTAAAACAAATAAAATAAAGGGGAATGGTGGAGTTTTTATTTAAAGAAAACTTAACAATTAATATTAAGGTTTGAAAAAAAAAAACAAAGAAAGCAATAATCAAAATTTTGGAAAAAATCAATGAGCTGAAACTCTAGTTAAACTAAATTATTCATTTGATTTAAGAGTTTGATCATTGATGCAAAGATGATTTTTAATATTCTTTTATAAATTGCTTATAGTTGCCAATGATTGTCTAGCAGCCTAATCTCTTCTTATCTTATTGATAATTAAGGCAATTGTCATTAATTATTTTCTTTATTGACAAACAATCCTATAACAATCACTTAAGAATTTAATCTATCAATAGCATTAAGAACAAAAGACACACAATCAAGGTATATTTAGGCTAGATCACATACCCACACTACAAAAATAATCATGTAGTAGTCACAAATAATAGAAATCAATAGATTGACTAATTATCTAATTGGCAAAGCAATTGTTGAAAGCTATCAAATACAATTAAGAAGGCCATTGTATGATTTTAAAGGGGCCATTGTATTCATGTTTTAAAAGTTAAAAATGTCATATTACGGGGCTTTTCTTTTGAGGGCTACAAGATGTGATCACAGATGAATTTTTGTGAGAGTTTTCGTGGCAATTAGGGAGAGAATTTTATTTCTGAGTTACGACTTTGTATTTGGGTTTTGGGTTTGTACGTTTAGTAGATTTAGGTTTATTTTCTCCATATTGTACTCTCGTTTGTTTACTCATTTGGTGAAAAGTCGAAGCCTCCTTTGCCCATGTTTTTTATCCTTTTCGGAGGAGTTTTCCATGTAAAATATTTGTATTCATTTTTATCTATTGTTCTTATTCGTTGCCTAAACGAGTCGATCCCCAACAAAAACTCATGTAAAAAATAATGCCTATTCAAAATAAGCGAAATTTTTTCAGTTTCTTTACTAAAAATAAGGCATGGAAGTGGTTAAATATTACCAATTCAATTAGTTTATTACTAACTCATATACTAAAATATGCCTAGAAAATAATACTCCAACCAAATGTAAGATAAATGATTTGCATTATAAAAATTGTGAATGAATGGACAAAATGATGAATATAATTTCTCAAAGAGGCAAAAGATGACTTAAGATTAATCGATTTTCTTTGAATTATTGGGTTCAAAGTGAAAAATTAAATTATATAATCATCATAATCTAAATTTATTCGGATAATTAAATAAATTTGTCCATAAATTTTAATTCAGCTTAATTTTTTCATTCAAGCTAAAAAAATTGGACTCATTTAGATTGACCCAATTGGCACAAAAGGGCATTGATGCCGTGGCATAGAGAGTGCCCTCAATTAGTTTGTCATTGGCTTTGGTTATCTTGATTCTTACATGCATAAAACTCCCCCGATTGAATTAATTTGGAGCTTTGAATTAAAATTAAATTTTTGTATATTTTCCTTTATAAATACCCTATTTGATATAATACAAAATATTAAGAGAAACTCTACCGCAATTTTTTTTTGGGTATTTTATTTGAATGTTTTTAGTGTATTAAAAAAATATTTTTCTTGACTTGAGATTTTAAATTGAGAATAATTATAATTACAATCATTTAATAACTATAATTTGAATTTATAAATTTAAATTTTGGTTACAAGTTAGAGGTTTGCGCAAAGCTTTTCTCAAAGGAGTCTCTATTTTTGTTTTGTTTTCGATTATTTGAGTTAGAGTCTACTCTCTAAACAACTGTGAACTCAAAAATAATGAAGAAGATGAATTAATTGAAAGCTTAACCATTCGGATTTTAATTCGAGTTAATAGAAAAATCCAAACACTTTACTTTAGGCACTTGCCTCCCTTAAGTTTAGTGTAATATATACTTGCCCCATATGGTTTCATGAATGCCCATTTGGTCCCCCACTCCCCCTTAGTTTGAAGAATATCCATAAGTTTCCTTTAGATCTATTTACTTCGCAAATTTTAAATAAAAAGATAATAACAATGAAGTGAATTTATTAAATTATTTTATGTAAAATTAATTAGTTATCATTGTTAGGAAGGTTTTAATGAAAACAATTAATTAAAATATAAAATTAAAAAATTTCAAAGGTAGTATTATAATTAAATAGTTAAAAATTTAACATGTATTTTACCAAAAAAAATTATTAACTAAAACTAAAATAGTTAACAAAAACAATATATATTGTCTTCACTTGGATGAAGTGGTACTTAAAGTTTTTCGCAGACATTCGTATAATACATATTTAAATCGTGTGACTTTCATCCCTAACCCCAAATATTGTATGAAAAACAAAAACAATATATAATTATTATTGCTAATCCAAGTGAGCATATATAGAGATTTCCTTGGTGAATAGCCATGTGAGTTTATCTAGTCTAGATTATTAGGCACCTAACAAGGCGTTCTCACCGAGTGAATCGCTGCCTTTTCAAGTTCTCGAGCTATCATCGGAGTCAAGAGACGAAATTCCTATTGGGGACAATATCGATCGGTTGAGGAATCATATGTGGGTTTTCATCATATATATATATATATTCTTGTTTATGTTCCACAATCTGAATTATATATAGATTTATTCTAATATAAATTTGAATATCTTCGGATCATCAATTTGATTGTGTTTTTTAATGATTAATTATGGTTATAATTGTTTGGATGTATTGTATATAATTTAATAGTGTTAACAATTCAACTTTTATTTTTTAAATTTAAAAAATAAATGAATTGAATTTTTTGAAATCAACCAAAGCAATCGTTACACTAAGAAGAATAAAATATTTACATAGAGTGATCTTCGTATATACCCAATCAAAAGAACAAAACACAAGGTGCAGAAACCATGGATATAACACAGCATCAGAACTGGAAAACAAGAAGCCAAATATACAACAACAACAACAACAAAAGAAGGTTCAACTACCAACTGCCAAGAAGTCATTGCTTGGCTTCCGTGTCATAACCTGGAGCCATTGTTTTATCCTTAAAGGAATGGATACCTGACACAGTGCCTGAACTTTGAGTTTGGCTTCTGCTGGAGGCATTGGTATAGGATGAAGTGGCAGCTGAAGATGTGCCAATGTTGTCTTGCAGAGCTGCAATGTTTATTGGAACCGGCATCTCGCGTGGTAAACTGGGCGGTGGGGCTTTGGAGCCAAGGATTTCGATAGCCTGTGTTATGGATGGGCGGTCAAAATAGTTTGGGTGAGCACAAGCCATCCCAACTAACAGCAACCGTTCCATTTGTTCCGTGTCGTAGTTTCCAGACAATCTTGGGTCAGCAGCATCCAAAAGGCGCTCTTCCCTATACAATTCCCAAACCCATTCCACCAGTTTTGTCTTGAGTCTCTTGCCATTCCTTTCAATCACAGCTACGGCCTTCTTTCGGAAGGCTATTTCTAAGGCAACAATACCAAAGCTGTATATATCGGATTCCTTAATGGCTTTGTATGTCTCAAGATACTCGGGTGCTATATAACCATCAGTCCCAAGGATCAATTTTGTTGTTTGAGACCCTTGTCCGTGGTCAACAAGCCTAGCCAGCCCAAAGTCACCAAGCTTGGCATTGTAACTCAGATCCAACAGAACATTACTTGACTTGATGTCTCGATGCAGCACGCATTGGTCACATTCTTCTTGCAAATAGAACAACGCTGAGGCCACTCCCATGGCGATTTTATACCTTGTATCCCATGTCAACAAGCATGGCTCTCTATGTAGATGGTAATCGAGACTCTTATTTGGAAGGAACTCATACACAATGAGGAACTCCTTATTGTCATGGCACCAACCGATGAGTTGGACCAAATTCTTGTGCCTCAATTTGATAATAGTGGTAATTTCTGATTCGTACTCTTTCACCCCTTGTTGAGAATTTGGAGTTATCCTTTTGACTGCAATATTGGAGTTGATGTCCCTCAAGAAGCCTAAATAAACTTTTCCAAAACCTCCCTCTCCAAGGAGACCTTCATCGGCAAAATTATTGGTTGCCAGCCAGAGTTCCCTGTAGGATAACTTCCTAGGTGCTGTCACCATTTCCATGTCTACGTTGACAGACATGGTCCCATCTTCCCTCATCCTTCTGTACTTTCTCCTCTTGCAGAAAAGCGAAGCCAGACCCAGAACTAGGAGCAATGCAAAAATACCACCAGCAATGGCTAGAACTACCCATAGCCATGTCTTGCTCTTCCTTTTGGGGTTTATTGGAGGGCCTGGCGCCACATTTGGAGGATTGCTGGTTGGATTCATGGAAACCTGTAAGCTGGAGCTGAAATCCCAGGAATAAATAGTGTGTAGCTCAGATAATCGTCCAGTGGATTCGGAGAAGCCAAAAGTGACCCATTCTGGTAAATATAGACTAAGATCCAATATTGCAGAAAGACTGGATGAATTTTGACGAGTAAGGTCATCAGCATCACGTAAAAGAACGCTAAGGTTTTTTGTACTAGAGTTGTAAGTGATGAAAGCATCAACTTTTCCCCCTTTTTCAATATCATTCCACAGCCATTCGACAGGGTGGAATGAAGCCTTTACAGAGTTAAGATCAATGGCCACGTGATCTGACATCGTCGGAGGATCCCATGGATTGCGAAACGTATCAAATTCCACTGCAACAAATCTAGAGTTGGCATCTGAATCGCAAGTTTGAAGTCCCAGACAAGCACCTACGGAGTTAGGAGCGATTTTTGAACCATAGGGAGCAAGGAAAAACGCAAACCCATCAGCCCTATTATCATCCTCATCCCCATCTCCGAAGGACTTATTCATGGAATTGATGGCGAAAGAAAATTGAGTGGTGAAATCTGCAAGTCGGAGATTCCCAGATGAGTTGTCCCAAAGGTGCATTGGTTGGTAATAAGTAGCTCGACCAACTCTATAGATTAAAGCCTTGCCATTTTGGTTGGTGGTGAGTTCTATTGCGCCACCTGATGCTGTTGCATCACTTTCAAACTCTATGCTAGGCGTATCTGAGGTGAAATTAGTGAAAGTGAAATGGATGTTACCATTATCAATTGATGCAGCCATAGGAAGGGTGTATAACAATAATACTATGAAGAGAAATTCAGGTTTAAGAGATTTGAGATATATATTCTCAGCTTTCTTCATTTTCAGAGTAAGGATTTTGAGGGAACTTGCTGCAAACACATGCTAATTCATTGCTTTTCAGGTCTGGAAATAAACTAAAATAAAGTTTGACATTCTTGCCATACATTGGACCTACAAAGCATCGTATTCAATCTCCTACTTTGTGGTTGATATTTACAAATTTAAAGAAATAAATATTACATACATTTATTTTCATATTTAATTAATATAATTTTTTGTATATACAATATAATAACGTAAAGAGAAAGGATTGTATGAAATAGGGATATTATCTCTTTCCAATAGTTTTATGCCACATCAGTATTCTTATCCTGAATTTTAGGATTTTAATTTAGATTTGATTTTCTTCAGGATGAAAATGCTGATGTGGCATAAACCTATTGGAAAATGGATACAGATGATGTTACGTCACTGTTTCATACAATCCTTTCCTATAACGTAAATGATACTTAACTAATAATATTATTGGTGATTTGTAAAAATTAAATCAAATAAAAAATTTATATATAATTCCATAAAATTAAAATTCATATTATTATATATTAAATTAAATTTCAAATAAAGTTTTAATATTTATTCAATAAAGGAAGATGCCAATTATTTATTCAATAAATTTTGTATATTGAAATGACATTAAATTATTAAAATATATACAAATAACATAATATCCCAATTTTATATAATCTTTTCTTAATAAATAATTGACTTATTCTAAGGGCTCCACTTATTTTGGTCATAAATGTTTATAAAACTACAAAGACTTTATATTAATTACAAGTCAATGGGTCTCTTAAGAACAAGTTAGAAATTATAAATTAATTTAGTTGGAGTTAAGTCATGTTAAAGGTCTGGAGTCCATCAATGACAATAGAACTGCAAAGACTTTGAATATTATTGGTATATGGAATTAGGCAATAAAGAGTACGTGTACAATGTTGGAAGATTTTGATGGTTTAGTTTGACTTTTTCATTTTTAAATTATATATAATTTTCTAATTTATTTTGGTGAATTTTGTTTAAATTTATTTAATTAAGCTTTCAATTTATTTCCATCAATCAAAAAGCTTAAGTTCCGTTCTAATCCAAATTTCAGTATGCTCTAATTGTTTGGATGTGTTTAGATTGATATTGGTCTATACCAGTAGTATTAGTTGATACAAGATTTTAATAAAATATTAAAAATTTTATAAAATAATATAAAATAAATAATAAAATATATAATTTGAAACTAATTAATAATAACACATGAAATATGTATTATATTAAAATAAAAAAAAGTTTAAATATACAACAAATTTATTAACAAATATACTTGTTAAAGTTTCATATAAAAACTAAAAAATAATTTAGTTCAAATGGTAAAGAAAACGCTTTATATGCACAATGTCTTTGGTTTAAATCTCGTTATAGAGTATTGATATATAAAAAGTCAAAAACACCCACGTAACCGTATAACTTACTTTGTAAATGCATGATTTTTTTGATAATTTTCTAACTGAATCAGGACCCAATTGATAAGTGACACCAACTCAATAAAAAACTTTTTAAATAGTATAGATAATAATTTTGAAAATGTATGTATTTGCAAGGGTGTAAACAAAGGGTATAGAATTATAAAACTAGGAAGATTTATAATATAAAACAAAGGTTGTTTTGCAGCTCTGTTTGTAAGACATGAGCCGGGAGTTTTTATTACTTTATTTTGCTTGTAATCAATTGATTGAGCTAAAAAAAAAAATAGATTTATAATATAGACTTGTAAGAATATGTGCTTAGGAGTTGATCTTTTCTTTTCTTTTTTCTTTTAGAATTTTTTCAAAAATATAATTTTATCGTGTATTAATTTATAATTTTATAACTTTTGAAAGGATTGAATTTTCTTTTTTATTTTGAGAGAGGGTAATGTGTAATTTTATCATATATATATATATAAATTTATAATTTAATGATTTATACGAGATAGATTCACTCCTAAATTCAAATGTTTTAAAGAAATATAGTAAATAGACGTGTTTAAGGTGAGGCGGTGATGGATTTATTTGATTTGTTCAACTTGAATTTTGAACATCATCCTATATAACATGTGTTGCTATTTGACACAAATATCGGCGATGATCTATTTGACCTGATAGATTATATAAATATTAATTTGGATAGCACTTTACATCTTTAATCTTATTAAGAATAGAAATGGGTTGAATATTTGTATTTTTAAGATTATTTGAATTTGAATATGCAAATATGATTAAAGAGTTAAATCTATTTATTACCCGTAAATTATTCTAATATTACTTTATAAATCTAAATTCGAATTAATTACTATTAGCCAAATTCGTAAAAAAAAATTCAAAAATTTTACTTAGCCATGCATACACACACAAACATTTCAGGGGCTCAAATCTACAAATCCAACAATAGGCCCTCCCTTGATGTACTGTTCAAATTAGCAAGTTGGAATGATGGATCCAAAAAATATCCAATTAATAGATTTAATATTCTTCGTTAATATTAATATTCAAAATTCAAAATTCAAAATGATGAATCTAGAGAACGTGGAATAAGTCTACAATTTTATGTATTTATATCTATTAATTCTATTACAACCTATCAAGAGATTATCCGAAATAAAAATATCTAAAATACAATTAAAATTTTCATTAAACATAAGTAGCTAATGTTAAAATTTTAATTATTATATTCATGAAAGCACCACTTATCAATCCATATAGTTTAATACTAGATTTATTCACACACTCACTACCTTAGTCATAATTTTTTTATATCTCACCCTATAAAATAAAAATAAATATTCATAGAATATTTGTTGGCTGTTTTTTTTTTAAAATTAATTTATCTTTATAACCTTATTAATGTAGGCATTCATTTTTGTCCGAGCTCGATTGGGGGCCATTTAAATTTTGTTCTCTTTTGAGCCGTTCGAAGCCCATTTGGTCTATTTGAAACATTTATTTTGCTTTTCTTTTTTTTTTTTCTTCTTTCTTTTTTGGGCCTGTCAAATGCCCAAATTATTATTACTATCATCACTGCTATTACTATTATTAAATACTATTATTATCATTTTTTACAAATAAGAAAGATTAAAAAAAACAATATATAAACATGAAATGAAATGAAATGAAAAAGAGGAGGGCTTTCATTATCTTTGTTCTTAAAAAAAAGTAAAAAAAAAAAATACAACAACTACAAGCATTTTATTTCTTTTTTTCTTTTCTTTTTTTCTATCTTTATTTTTGGCCATAGGCATGTCATGAGAGATCGGATTTTGGGTTCCGATGAAGGGGACGTCATCGGACCATCGGTCCTCCGTCCCTAGGAGCCCCCAAAAATCCTATTTTTGCCCTCCCCTTGCTAAAATAAAGGTTTCTTAAAAGAAAAGCTTGATTTTGGGAAAAAATAGTTTTTTTTTTAAAATGAGAAAGTTTAGATTTTGAAAAAAAATAAAAATATTTTTTTAGTTATTTTAAAGGAAATTTAAATTTTTAAAATAAAGTTTTGATTTTTTTTTTTCAACTATTTCGAAGTAAAAGCTTAATCTTTAAGAAAAATAGTTTTTTTTTTTAAAAAATGAGGAAGTTAAGATTTTGAAAAATAAAAATCTGTTTTTTTTAGTTATTTTAAAGGAAATTTAAATTTTTAAAATAAAGTTTTGATTTTTTTTTCAACTATTTCAAAGTAAAAGCTTTAATCTTTAAGAAAAATAGTTTTTTTTTTTTAAAGAAATGAGGAAGTTAAGATTTTGAAAAAAAAAAATCTGTTTTTTTTTTGTTATTTTAAAGGAAAGTTAAAATCTTTAAAAGAAAGTTTTGATTTTTGTTTTTAAGTATTTCAAAGTAAAAGAATATGTTTTTTTAAGTCGTTTTAAAGGAAATTTTAAATTTTTAAAACAAAATTTTGATTTTTTTTAACTATTTCGAAATAAGGTTTTGATTTTTAAGAAAAGTAATGATTTTTTCTAAAAAAAATTTTGATTTTGCAAAAAAATAAATAAAATAAAATTTCGACCACTGTATGCGGCGGCCCACCATCTATCCATTGGGCTCTCCAATAGTGGAGCCATGGCCAACATAGAAGTTGGAAGAGAAAGAGATTTTTTTTTTAAAAAAAGAATAAGGTAAAAATGAAAGAATGAATAGTTTTTTTTTTTTTTCATTTATAGGTTTCAAAAATGGGCAATTTTTAAAATTTACAAAAAATGCCCTATTTTTTTGCAGCACCACTCTCGCTCTCTGACCTATTTACACTCGTAACCTTTTTATTTATTTAAACAGTCGATTTAATTTGAAATTTAAAAATTAAAGGCAAATTAATTGCTACAACAATCTTCTGTCTTCCACATTTTTTATATTTTAATCCTAAAAGTATGATATATCATTTTGTTTCCATCTTCAATAAATAATTTACATTTATATCTTCCATGTCACTTGCATTTTTATATTATATATTTAATGTTAATTATGCACTTTATTTTAATATTTTATATTTATTCACACTTGTATAATTTTTATTTATTCTTATTTCGTTTTATTTATTTTCATGTTTATTTATTTATTTTTACATATTCCCTTTACATACATTTTAATATTATTTATTTAACCGTGATTCTTTTATTGTATTATGAACAAGGTGTATTATTGTTATTATTATTATCATCATGTTAATGTCTTATTTATTTCATTTATTTAAATTTTCTTTTTATTATAGCCATTTTGAAAGAGTTTTAACTTTCATTAGCTTTAGCTAATTTAATTAATTTTCCTATTTTATTACTCTTGGTTTTAAAAGAGGGAACCTTAGGTCATTTTTTCATCCTATAATTATTGACATGAAGTTAGTTAAGTAAGTGTTATACTTTAATGAAACCATAAGGTTTTTACATTTGGATTTAGGTTTTAAAATAGTTTTAAATATAGTATAAGATTATAATCTTAAGTTAATATGTAAATATTGTTTAGGACTTTATTCAAGATTAAAACTAAAGAGTTTTGTAGGTGAATTGTAAATCAGAGTAGGTCTTTCTAGGTATTTTATTTTAGAAATTTTTTTAAGAAAGCTAATAAATGTTATTTAAGATTTATTATTTTAGGATTTTGATGAATTTAAATCTTAGATCAAGAATTTTAAAGTAAGATAAATCATAAACCTGACATTGGATACTTTCGTAAGATATTAATAGGATCAACGTTATTAATTAAATATTTTATAATAATAATAATAATAATAATAAAAGATCGAATAAGTTGTAGATGCATTTTAATATTTCTTTTAATTCATTGGTAATTTCTAGTTTTTTTTTTAGAATTATAAAATAGAATTAATTTTAGGAATTGAATGTATTTTACTAGAATTAATTAGGTATCCTTTAGGGTTCTCGTTAAAATTAAAAATCTCTAATTTAAGTTTCAAATTAGATAAGTTTGATGAACACATCTTAATCGAGCTACAAGTAAACCGGAGGCGTTTCCTTTAGAGTTTTTATTTAAGATTTCCATAAGATTTTAGCTTAAATTAAGACGCTTAAATAAAAAAATCTAGCTCTTAAGACCCCGTAGGACTATCCCCAGATAGGTGTTGTGGGGGTGCTATAACTTTCCCCACACGTTACCGTACTCCCGAACCCAAAATCTGGTGATGAGATCGAGTCTAAATTTTTAGGATTTTTCTGTAGTATTAATTCTAGATTTTTAGACGATAGGTGGCTAACCAACCTAGCCCTAATTGGTTAGTGGCGGCTCTACGTAATTTAGTCCCTCCGTGTCTAGCTTTGCTTATTAGACCCCGTACTCTTATGTAGGCGACGTTATGACAATTAATATATAATTTTTTAATGAATAAGTTTAATTTATCTTTTTCCTAATTAAATTAATGTATCAACTCAATCATGAGTTTAAATATAGTATATATAGATAGACATGATTTGACCTACTAATATTAAGGTGACAACAAAATTTTCACCTAATTAAATTATCTTCAGACACTTGGATTCTCAGTGGAGTCCAGAGACAATATTTCCCATTGAAAATAATATCAACCGCCGAGGAATTATAGGTGGATTCTCAATTTATATTTATTCTGGTTTATATCCTATTCTACATAGACTCTATATAGATTTATCCTAGTATAAATCTGAACATATTCTGATTATCAATTTGATCCTACTTTTTAATGATTAATTATTTGTAACACCCCTTGTCCGAGACCGTTGCTGGAGTCGAGTATGAGGCATTACTAGACTTGACTACTAATTCGGGGCATAAAAATTAAAACTGTCCAACTGCATCATGCTGACTAAATTGACCATAACTCGAGTTACGAAACTCAAAATTTAGATCCGTAAATTTTCCTTGAAACTAGACTCATATAAATTTTTACCATAATTTTTTCAGAAATTTTCATATGGCCAATTAGTACAGTTTATTCATTAAATTTTCCCCTATTTTACTGTTTGATGGTTCTGACCTATCTTTACAAAAACTCAGTTATCTCATTGTACAGATTTTCAATAATGTTCTTGTTTATTCCAATCAAAAATAAACTCATTAAGGATTCTAAGCATATAAACTATGCTCCATGATTATTTTTGTACAATTGTTAACAATTTTTCCAAGACAGAACAGGGAATCAAGAAGTCATTCAAAACCAGTCTCACTAAAATTTAAATATCTCATAATATAAAATTTCTTTGCCTTCTTTGTTTATTTCATATAAAAATATACATAAAAAGCTTTAATTCTACATCTTATTCACTCTCTAATTCCATTTCTCCTATTTTTAGTGATTTTTCAAAATCACGTTACTGCTGTTAACCAAAAACTGTTTCATTTAAACTCCATACATTAATCATACTTATACACAAAAGTATAGCCATTTTCGCATGGCATATATACATTACAAAATATCATCCAAATATTAAACTAGCCTATACATGCCTTAAGTTCAAAAATCTAAACTTTAAATATACCAAAGTAAATCTATAGTGTGGATGACTTTGTTGACAATCCCCTGATCGTAGCTTGGTCTATCTCTATAAAACAGAATGACAAATACACAGAGTAAGCTAACTTAGCTTAGTAAATCTTAAGCAATTATAACTACATGATCAAACATTTATTATTATACACCAAATCATTTTATAACCTTAATAAAATCACATAGTACAATTTGATCATCTTATCCGAATACCACCAATTTAATAAGTACCATATACAACTTAACTCCATACAATCGAATGTACATATATTTATATACGTAATTCAACATGTCCGAATGTATATCCATAAAATCTCCATATGGCCGAACTTATTTATGTATAAATACTCATACATCCATTGAATACTCTAATGTTGCAAGTAAACAACATCAAATCAATATCATATTATCCACATATCCAAAAATGTCGAATACACAAACCCATTATCTATCAACTTACTTAATCAATAAACATCACATATAACTTAAGTCAATACATACCTTATGGCCAAAATAATCTAATTCACTTGATTAAGCTTTACCTTGTTCATTTGCCACCATAATTCAATCATTCGTAAGCATAAGCTCGTATTATAAGTCACCGGTACAAAACCTGCTAGGCATAAGCCTGAATCACACACCGGTACTAAGCCTGCTAGACCCGAGGTCTAATAATCATTCACCGGCAATAAACCTGCTAGGCAAAAAGCCCGATAAGTTCACCAGCCCAGGGCTTGCTAGGCTCATAGCCTGAGTAGTAATACTTTAAATTTTCTCACCTGAATCATTTTATATATCAAAACTTTTACTCATTTCGAACTCATTATACGAACATTAAATAGCACATATCACACAAATAACTTAACCGAATCAATTTTATACTTAGCTAAATTCGGCTAATTCACATATAGTTACAATAATTCCAAATTTCAGCATATGCTAATTTACGAAAATAATTTACGATGATTATTTGCTTAGAGACTTACCTCGGATATCGACGGACGACGAAAACCGACTATTCGACTATTTTCGCTTTTCCCCGATCCCATTCCATTTTCTTTGGATCTTGATCTAATCATGTTCAAATTAAACTCATTCAAATATATTTTTATTCAATTTAGCACAAAACACATAAATGGGTAAATTACCATTTTGCCCCTAATATTTCCCACTTTTTACAATTTAGTCCTTTTTGCATAAAACACAAAATACACACAATTTGAATAAATACCTTAAGGGCAGAATGTTCCTAGGCTTCATACAAGTCCATGCATGACATTTCTTTCACATTTTAGTCCCTCAAGAATTTATTTTTGACATTTAGTCCTAGATACTCAATTTAATCAAAATTTCCAACACAAAATTTAATAATCTAACACATATATTTTATTTAAAACCATCAACCACCATAAAACATAAACATTCATCAATGGCCGAATGTTGAATATGCATCAAATTCAAAAATTTCAACATGGGTTAGATAGTATTTGAGGCAACGAACTCAAAAACGTAAAAATTATCAAAAACCGAGCTAAACTCATACCTTAAGCAAGTTTGAAAGGTGCCAAACCCTTGAAATGTTTTTCTCTCTTTTAGTTTCGGTCAAGAGAGGTTGAAGAAGATGAGCATGCCAGCAAATTTTATGTTTCTTTTATTTATTATAAGTTTATAATATAATAGTTAATATATTATATCATTAAAATAAAATAAGCATGCAATATTATATCATAAAATAAGCATGTAATATTATATCATTAAAATAAGTGTAGACCCAATTTTACCCGAGTCCAAAAAGCCCAATTACAAAACCCCTAACCCACTAAAACCAAATAAACCCAATCAACCCAAACCCATACACCAAATTAAACCCAAGCCCAAAAACATCTAAACCCACCTAGCCCAAATCAGAAAATAAAAAAATAAATAATAATAATAATAAAAACCCTAGCCGCCGTAGGTCTTGACTCCACTTGCTCTGCCCAGTGCCACAACCCCCACCTACTCCACCTGCTCTCTGCCACCGCCACTCCGCAACTTGCACCTGCAAAACATTAAGGAGAAATGACAGAAAGCAAAAGAAAAGTTGTAAAAATTTGGGCTATAAAAGCCGATCGATTTCTTTGTAAAGGTTTTTTTTTTCGGAAATAAAAAAACGAGATTCAAAAAAAAGCAAAGATCAAAAATAGCAAGCAGACAGCACAAGAAAGCAAGAACCTTAAAACCTGTTTAAAAAAAAAACCCAAAACAGTAGCGGAAGGTGATTTCTTTTCCTTTTCATTTTCGAATTTTTTTTCTTTTTCGACACATGTATTTATATATATTAAAAAAAGAGTAAAAAAATCAAATCTTACCCTTTTCCGGCCACCGTGCACGGTGGCCGGAGCAACGAGAACGGAGAATGGAGCGACCCCCCCTTTTGGACCTGCAGAGAAAAACAAGAGAATGTTAAAGTTTTTTTTTAGAAGCTGCTGAAATGAATTTTTCTTCATGATTTTCACTTATATACCTATATCAAAACGCCGCCGTTTTGGTCGTTGCCCTTAAACACCAAAACGACGCCGTTTGGCTGAGGGCCCGGATGCGCGACCCGACCCGACTGAAGGATCCGCGTGTTTTCGTTGAGCGGGCTAATTGCGCGTTCAGTCCTTCCGCATTTTTAGATTTTAAAATTAAGCTTTCCGTTATTTCAATTTTGGCCCAGAAATTTCGCGCGGTTTGTGATTCGGTCCACTCCTAAACGCTGTGCTTAATTATTTGGGGAAAATTGCGCTCCTCGTCCCCAGCGTTTCGCGCGCATGGCTATTTCGTCCTTTTATTTCTTATATTATCTAATTTGGCTCCTTTATTTCTGTTTTAATTTTAATTTGGCCCATCTGTTATATTCTTTTGCATTTTTATTTGTTATAGCCATTATTTTAATTATTTATATTATTATTATAATTAAATTATTTTATTACTTAATATCTTTATTACATTTATTTTATTAGAACTTTTGCATATATATATTTTATTCTTTGGCATAGATATTTTATTATTTACTTCCTAATTACTATTACCAGTATTCATATTATTATCATTATATTCCTTCTTTTCAACAGTTTCTCTTATCATTGTTTATTATTATTATTATTATTATTTTATTTTTCATTTCTTCATTACTAAATTATATGTTATTATTAATGTTATTTTTATTATCATTTTATCTTTCGTTTTATTTTTTACATTACTATTTATACATTATATATTATTATTAGTATTATTTATATTCTCATTGTCATTGTTCTTTATTGTTATTGTTATTACTATTATTTATTACTATCACTATTTCTTGTCATTACCTTTATTTTATTATTATCATCTTATTATTTTCGTCACGATCGTTACTTTATTTTCGTTATTATCGTTATTATTATTCAATATTATCATCATCATTATTAGTAGTACTTTTATATATGTTCATTATAAAAAAAAATACATTTTGTAAAATTATCTGCGTTTCATTTAAAAGTTTTCCGAAATAAAGGCAATGTTTTGTATTTAGAAATTCGGGGAATAGTGCCCTAACGTGCTGGGTCGCGATCCTCCGTTTCACTAAATACTTAAACATCCTTTGGTCTAACTCCATAAAACACGAGACGACTTTGATTACGAAAGATTAAAACATTGTGTCCTAACGTACTGGATGTGATGTATAGATCTTTTCGGAGCAAAGAAATCTCGATTTTTTTGGCCCGAATACCTACACTTATTCTTAGCTTAAACACTATAAGATCAAAGTACATTTTACAAAACTACTTTATTTCGTCCAAGAGTTTTCAAATAAGGCAATGTTTGTGTGTTTAGAAATTCGGAGAATAGTACCCTAACGTGCTGGGTTGCGATTTTCCATTTGACTAAAACATTGAACACCCTTTTTATAAATTTCACGAACACCGAGATAACTTTGATTACGAAGGCTTCGAATATCGTGTCCTGACGTGCTGGATGTGATGTTTGTGTCCTCTCAGAATAAAGAAATCTCAAATTTCGACCTCAACTATCCATACATTTTTTAAAGATCCGAATTTAAAATCTTTTCAAATCTTCGACATTGAGATATTGATTAATCAGCTTGGTACCAACTTTGGGCGTGACGAGGGTGCTAACCCTTCCTCGCACATAACCGACTCCCGAGCTCGTTTTCTCAAAATTCGTAAACCAGAAAAATATTGTTTTAGTAAATCAAAATGTTTATTAAAACAAAGGTGACCCGACCACACCTAATAAGGTCGGTGGCGACTCCTGTTGCATTTTATTTTCAAAACCCTAGTCGTTTCCCATTCTTTAAAAAAAAAATGGTTATGACAGCTTGGCGACTCCACTGGGGACGTCAAAAAGAGAGTCAAGCCACGAGTTGATCAATTTTTGTCCTTTGGTCGAAGATTGAAAGTTTTGTTTTAACATACGATCCTTTTCTTTATACGCATTGGGCCACGATCTTCATTATTGCATTTATATACCCTTATATCCTCTAAACTGTTGATATACTTTGGCATTGCATTGCATGACCGTTGTGGTCACACCCCTAAGTGGGAGTGAGAAACTACTCCTTCGTGAGGTCTTCACCTCCGTGCAGGATAGTGGATCGCTTTCGGAATACATCCGTACCTATGTCTTCGTGAGATTTTCATCTCCGTGCAGCCATAGGAAAATGTATTCCCCTGAACCGAACTCGGTCCATATGAGCCTATAATGGATGAGGATCGAGGAATTTACTGGTTCAGGTACCTTTACCCTAGAACCAAACTTCATATAGCAAACCTTAAAAGCCACCCCAGGCAGAGCTACGCCAAGCCCTAGGAGGTTACCTGATTAGGCCTTCGAATTCTTTATTTATGAAATATTCACCTCATTTTATTTTAATTGCATTGACATATTCATCAAAAAGGTGTTGATTCACGTTCGGTTGCTGTATAGATAACTTGTCATAGAAAAGGGGTTGCTTGATAAAGTGGAAGACAACGCGGCTGTCCGAATATGGGCCGAGACCGTACAGCAAGAAAAAGGCGATAGTCTTATGGTGGGATACACATCGGAATTATGGGATTTCACACGTGTCAGCATTACCCCAAAATAGTCTCCAAGAGATGAGGGAAATATGGAGTCAGTGGGACGACGAAGTTAAGCAATTATTCTACTATCATTATGGTGATTTGCCTCATCTGCTTGATGTCAAGATAGACCAACACTTATTCCGAGCTATAGTCCAGTTCTGGAACCCTGCCTATAGTTGCTTTACTTTCGGGAAAGTAGATTTGGTACCCACTATAGAAGAATACACGACTTTGCTTCGCTACTCCAAGATTCAAGTTGACAAAGTATATGTGAGACCCGTTAATGTCCCTACATTTTTGAAAAAGCTAATGACTATTACGGGAATGAGCGAGCAGTGGATTATTGCCCGGATAGAGCAAAAGGGAGATTGCAAGTGTATCCCTTGGAGAAGCTTAAGAGATTTAATCATAGCGCACCCAGATCTGAAGAAAAGGGTCGACATCCTCGCCTTGAGCATTTATAGACTGATCGTCTTCCCAAAGGCTCTAGGATATGTGGACGAGACGGTCTCTGACTTATTTGACAGATTGGATAGGAACGTCACACTTATTCCCGCAATTTTAGCCGAAACTTTCAGATCCCTAAATACATGCCGAAGAGCTGGCGAAGGAAGATTCATCGGTTGTGTGCAACTCTTGCTGACATGGTTCCACGCTCATTTCTAGAAAGCAGAAAAAGTATCGTGTCGGATCTTTTCCGAGCAATATTCCCCGCTAAAAATATTAGCAGCTACAACAAGATGAGACGATCTTACTGAAGAAAGATGGATGATGATTCTGCAAAGCTTGCAAGAAAAAGATGTAGAATGGAGAGCTCCTTTGATGATTCCGGACGAGATCTTGTATCGGTGTGGCGATTTTGATTGGGTTCTTCTGTTGGGAATATGGGGAGCTGTCGGGTACGCTCCTCTCCTCGTGTTGAGATGGTACAGATCAAGACAGTTTACGCCAGTGACACAAGGGTTAATGCAATGTGAGTTTGAATATAAAGGAGATCATAGCAAAAAGAGAGTTCATGAAATATCGAATGCTTGGAGCCGGACTTACAGAATGAAACATTTTGCTGCTATTCCAATGACAACTCCTGAATATGACCGATGTGGACTCAAAGAGTCAACGACAACATCCCCGCATTAAGTCAGGAAAATGCCCGACCGCTAGAAGAGCACCTGCAGGTGATCCCATCTGAGCTCGAAATCATCAGACAGGACTTTAAGAAAAGAAGTCTGGAATGGGGAAAAAGGATAGAGCAGCTAGAGGAGGATAAAATGCAGCTAGGGTTAGATGTTGATATTCACAAGCTAGAAGTTGAGAGACTGAGAAAAGGAAAGAATAAAGCTGAAGAAGACTTAGACAGCTTGAAGACAGACTATAAGAAGCTACGAAGATCGATGAAAATTGCGGGACTAGGAAAGAAGTCGGAGCAATGGCATCAAGAAATAGAGGAAGAGAAAGATAGATCCAGTCGATGGGAGAAAAAATTTCGAGAAGCTCAAGAACAAGAAGATACTCTGAAAAGAAATTTGGCAGAAAGTTAAAACGAGAAAGAGAAATTGAAAAGTTGAGTGTCGGAGCTAGAAAAATCCTTATATCAGTATCGCAGCCGTAATTCTGTGATTGAATTGAAGGCCAGCCTAAGCAAAATTGAAGAGATGAAAGTAAGGATCGAAGAGTTAGAATCTGCTTTACATGGTCGCGAGCTTCGGGTGGAGCTTCACGAAATTAATGAAGAGCGGTGGAAAGAACAACTTCACCATTCCCAGAGTCAAGTCAGAGATCGGGACTACATCATGGGGGAAGCCGTGGCGCAAGTGCGAGAAGTGGCAGATCATCTACAAACTTTAGCAGCCCAAGCCGATGTACTAAGTCTAAAGTACGAGTCAGAGTCGGACCGAGGCCAAGAGTTAGCATGGCTTCTCAAGAAAGTCAAGGCCCTAAGTGTTAGGGCTAGGCCTTATATGTAATCCATTTTATGTAAAGAAATTTGTTTTCTGGAAAAGCTATCTTAATGAAATTGAATCGAAATCAATGCCTTTTGCTGCATACATGCATTTTCATCGCATTACATCGCATCATATGTATTTAAGTCTATAAAAAGAACCTAATTGGTTAAAATTATCAGACAAGAGAGAGGAAAGAGGAAATCTGGGAACTGAACATTACTATGAGACTCGTGCTAAAACCAAGAGAATGGATCAAAGGTTCAAACAATTCCAAAAAGAAATGCAGGAACGAATGCAAGAGCAAATGTTGAAACTCCAGCAGGAAATGAAGGACCAAATGCTGGAGGCTCAGAGAAACATGATAGCACAGATGGCTCAAATGCTGAATGGAGTAACAGATAAAGGGAAAGGTCCAATGCCTCCGGTCGATGAGGATATCGAAGGCGCTCCCCCGAGTCTTACCCCGCCGCACTCAAGAGCCCTGCCTGAGGAATATCTCCAAAGGCCACCAGTTACAATCAGGCCCCAGCAAGGGCAGGATGACACTAGACCTCCCGTGAGCCATCACGCGGGCTCTGGATCCCAACCAGGAGATAGCCCAGCCAATCTTGTTGTGCCCGATTTGGATGCAGTAGAGAGAATGGGGTCAAGAATTGAATCCTCAAAGCAACTAGAGGATCATTGCAAATGGCTAGAGGAAAAGTTCAAAGCGCTGGAAAGCATCGATCATCATTATGGGATCGACGCAAAAGATTTAAGTCTAGTTCCCGATTTGATACTGCCCCATAAGTTCAAAATGCCCGAATTTGAAAAAGATAGTGGGACTGGCTGCCCGGAGGCCCACATTACCATGTCCTGCAGGCGAATGGCCAGCTACGTGAGTAATGATCGGCTCTTAATCCATTGCTTCCAAGAAAGTTTAGCGGGCGCAGCAGCTAGATGGTATAACCAGCTTAGTCGAGCCAACATTAGTTCCTGGAGAGATTTGGCTTAAGCGTTTTTGAAGCATTACAGCCACGTTACGGACATGGCACCGGATGGAATTACCCTGCAAAGCATGGAAAAAAGACAAAATGAAAGTTTCAGACAGTACGCGCAGAGGTGGAGGGAGGTCGCCATGCAGGTTCAACCACCCCTCTTAGAAAAAGAGACTACTATGCTCTTCATTAATACCCTGAAGGCCCCTTTCATAACCCATATGATAGGGAGTACGACTAAGAGCTTTGCCGACATAGTGATGGCAGGGAAGATGATCGAGCATGCTATAAGGGGCGGCAAAATCGAGGCAGGAGAAAGCACTAGGAGGGCCACTCCTAAGAAGAAAGATGATGAAGTAAATAACGTGAGTACATACAATAAAGGGTACTCGAAGGCGATCACGGTTAATCAGCCAAAGGAAGCTACTGCTAGACAACAAGGACCAGCAAGACAGGAATCGGGCAAAGGCAGCTACTGCTGGACAACAAAGACCAGCAAGACAGGAATCGGGAACCAGACCAAATATCGAAAAGATTCAATTTACGCC
The DNA here is from genome assembly GCA_025503065.1 of Gossypium bickii. Classification (NCBI taxonomy): domain Eukaryota; kingdom Viridiplantae; phylum Streptophyta; class Magnoliopsida; order Malvales; family Malvaceae; genus Gossypium; species Gossypium bickii. The sequence goes on along the minus strand of CP106717.1, from coordinate 112,938,286 downwards.
AATTTCGATAACGTACAAAGAGCTATACCAGATTTTATTCAATGAGCACGTCGTGTCCCCATTCTATTTGCAACTATTGCAACCTCCATACCCTAAGTTGTACGACTCTAACGCTCACTGCGATTACCATGCAGGGAAAGAGGGGCATTCAATAGAGAATTGCCTCGCCTTTAAAAAGGTAATCGAGAGGCTAATAAAGATGGAGGTTATAACACTCGATGACATGGTAAAAAAGGGGAACCCACTACCCAATCACGAAGATAGAGGGGTAAACGCGATTGGTGAGGAAGGGGTGAGGAAGATCAAGAAGGATGTCACAGAAGTGAAAACCCCATTGCTAATAGTCTGGAAGGAAATGGCAAAAAGAGGATTGATAGATTCAGATCTTGCGGAGAACGGGAGGCATATAAAGAACTACTGTGAACTCCATAGGACAAAGGAACACGAGATTCAAGAATGCGCCGAGTTTAGAATTTTGGTGCAAGGCTTTATGGACAACAAAGAACTGGAGTTTTATGAAGAAGGAGTAGAGGAAGAGGACATATGTGCGATCGAGGAAGAATTGACAAAGCCTGGAGTTAATTACCGAGAATCATCATTTCGCGAAACACGGAAGGCGGGGCACAGGGAAGGCCGAAAATTATAATTCAGAAACCTACTTCTTTTCCCTACAAAGATAGTAAAAAGGTACCTTAGAATTATAATTGTAATGTGACGATGCCATGGGCGGAAAGCTCCACTAGCAATCCTGAGGAGGGCAAGAATGAAGGGTTCTATACGCGTAGCGGGAAGCGTTATGATCCTGGAAACAGATGAGAAGAACTAATGAAACCGAAGACTGTGCTGATTGGGCAAAAAAGGGAACCCGAAGCCCCTATCAACGAACCCGTAAAAGAGGAAGAGGTCAAAGAATTCTTGAAATTCTTGAAACACAGTGAATATAGCGTGGTGGAACAACTGCACAGACAACCAGCCCGTATCTCCGTGTTAGCCCTACTTTTGAGCTCAGAGGTGCACCGCGAAGCATTGATGAAAGTACTAAATAAGACCTATGTTACTAAGGATATATCCGCCAACAAGTTGGACCGTCTGGTTAGTAACATAAGCGCTGACAATTTCATCTACTTTAGCGATGATGAAATCCCACCCGGAGGCATGGGATCTACGAAGGCCTTGTACATAACTACCTGCTGTAAGGGATACACTTTGCCAAGCGTGCTAATAGATAATGGGTCAGCGTTGAACGTCCTACCACTGGCTATACTCAAGAGGTTGCCAATAGACAGTTCTCATATGAAAGCATGCCAGAACATAGTGAGAGCGTTTGACGGCACTGAAAGAAGAGTGATGGGGAGAATAGACGTACCTTTATTAATAGGGCCTAACACTTACGAAGTGGACTTCCTGGTCATGGATATCAAACCCTCGTACAACTTCCTATTGGAGAGGCCATGGATTCATTCGGCTGGGGCCGTACCCTCATCGCTGCACCAGAAATTGAAACTGGTAACAGAAAATCGGTTGGTAACCATAAACGCGGAAGAAGACGTCATAGCGATCGTTACCAGTGAAGCACCGTATCTAGAAATGAATGAGGAGGCCATCGAATGTTCCTTCTGATCCTTGGAGTTCGTAAACACGACGTTCATCGCGGAGGGAAGTGAAGTTCCGGTGCCCAAGCTATCCAAGACCACCAAGATGGGATTACAAATGACGATGGGAAAAGGAGCACTACCCGGAAGAAGATTGGGCAAATATCTCCAAGGAAAAGTTCAGACCCCAATGCTGAAGGAGAAAAGAGACCGCTTTGGTTTAGGTTTCAAACTAGATGCTAAACAAATGAAGAAGGAAATGGAAAAGAAGCAAGAAAGGAGAAGGGCCCGGCTAAACGGAGAGGACGTTAAGTGGGAACCGATGATATTCCCCCACATATCCCATACCTTCATATCAGGAGGAATAATTTACCCAGGAAAAAGATCTCTTAGAGATGAATATTCTCACATCAATGCTATACATGATGAGGTGACTAATCAAGGAAACCTGTCGGGTATTCGCCCATATGAACCTAGAAGCACTCTAGACAATTGGACTGCAGAGGAATTTCCTGTAGTTTTTAGAGATGATACAGAGTAATACTCAGAACACACTTGTTGTTTTTAAGCCTAGAAACAATGAGATTTCTTTTGTGAAATAGGCTCATGTTCGGACATTTTGTTTTAATGAATACATCTTCAATTCTGCTAAATATTCTCTCATTTTTATCATTTATTCTTTGTTCTCATTCATATCATGTAAATAGTTGTCCTCAAATTCATTTGTTCTTTGTACACCCTTTGATACCCATCACAGGTCTCTAGACATCAACGATATGAGTAACAGAGACTCTGATTCGTAAGTCTGCTTTGAGCAAGACATGTGTTCAGAGGAATCTCAGGATTTTGAAAATGACACAGAATGCGACTTGCCTCTAGATTTGTTGAGAATGGTAGAGCAAGAAGAAAAATATATCTTACCCCATAAAGAGTCGGTAGAAATGGTGAACCTAGGAGAGGGGCAAGAAATGAAGATTGGAGCCCATATTACTGCAGAAACCAGGCGGAACCTCATCGAATTACTTCATGAATTCAAGGATGTATTTGCATGGTCGTACCAAGATATGCCCGGACTAAAAATGCGATATCGCAAAGACAACCGATTGCCCATAAGAGAAGAATGCAAGCCAGTCCAACAGAAGCTCCGAAGAATAAGGCCGGATGTCTTGTTAAAAATAAAAGAAGAAGTCGAGAAACAATTTAATGCTGGGTTCTTGCAAGTAGTTAAGTACTCGAATTGGGTAGCTAATATTGTCCCGGTCCCTAAGAAGGACAGAAAAGTACGGATGTGCATGGACTACAGAGACCTGAACAGGGCCAGCCCGAAAGACAATTTCCCGTTGCCTCACATCGACACCTTGGTAGACAATACAGCAGGTTATTCGTTGTTCTCCTTCATGGATGGTTTCTCGGGATACAACCAAATAAAGATGCATCCTGAAGACATGGACAAGATAACATTTATAACCATGTGGGGAACATTTTGCTATAAGGTAATGCCATTTGGGCTAAAAAATACGGAAGCGACATATCAGCGAGCCATGGTAACTTTATTCCATGACATGATGCACAGGGAAATTGAGGTTTACGTCGATGATATGATCGCCAAGTCCCGAACTGAAAAAGAATATGTGCAGGTTTTGAGAAAATTGTTCTTGAGGCTGAGAAAATTCCAGTTGAAGCTTAACCCGTCAAAGTGCACCTTCGGAGCTCGGTCCGGGAAGTTGCTCGGGTTCATAGTCAGCAAAAAAGGGATTGAGGTTGACCCGGATAAAGTCAAAGCCATACAGGAATTACCTCTACCACGTACTCAAAAGGAAGTTAGAGGTTTCTTAGGAAGGCTAAATTACATCGCCCGGTTCATTTCACAACTGACCGAGAGATGTAACCCCATATTCCGTCCCCTCAAGAAACACAATCCAGGCACGTAGGATGAAGAATGCCAGAAGACCTTCGAAAAGGTGAAACAATACCTGTCCCATGCCCCAATACTAACGCCGCCTCAACCAGACAAGCCACTAATCCTTTATCTAACAGTACTTGATAATTCGATGAGATGCGTGCTGGGTCAGCATGATGAGTTGGGGAAGAAAGAAAAAGCAATATACTACCTTAGCAAAAAATTCACCGAATGTGAAACGAGGTACCCGCCAATTGAGAAATTATGTTGTGCCTTGATTTGGACAGCTCGAAGATTGAGGCAATATATGCTGTATCACACGACATAGCTAATCTCAAAGCTAGATCCCCTTAAATATATGATGGAATCTACCGCCTTAAATGGAAGGATGGCCAGATGGCAAATTCTACTTTCTGAATTTGATATCATTTATGTAAACCAAAAGGCGATAAAAGGGAGTGTGATAGCAGACTTTCTAGCCGTAGAGCCCTTGAAGACTATGAGCATTTAGATTTTGATTTCCCTAATGAAGATTTGATGTACGTAACAGACACTGAAGAAGGCACCTCCGAAGACCATCCTTGGAAACTGAATTTCGATGGGGCATCAAATGTTATGGGCAATGGAATTGGGGCAGTCCTGATGTCCCCAAAAGGAGACCATTATCCATTCACTTGCAAACTGGATTTCGATTGCACTAATAATATGGCTGAATATGAAGCTTGCATTATGGGTCTCCGCGCCGCTATCGAATGCAAAATCAGGGTATTGAAAGTTTATGGAGATTCTGCTCTGGTAATCTATCAACTCAAAGGAGAATGGGAAACCAGAGATCCAAAATTGGTTATCTACAAAAGATTGGCCCAAGAATTGATCAGAGAGTTCGATGACATCACTTTCAATTACCTGCCCAGGGACGAGAATCAGATGGCTGATGCTCTGGCCACCCTGGCTTCCATGTCCGAATAAATGAAAGCGAAGATATGAAGCCAATACAAATGAGCATTCATTAAGACCCAGCCCATTGCTACAATGTCGAGGAAGAAGAGAAAACTGGCCCACCATGGTACTACGATATACTGCGGTATGTAAAAAATCGTGAATACCCAGATCAAGCGACTAAGAACGATAAAAAGACGCTGAGAAGACTAGCCTGTGATTACGTCCTGGATAGAGAAGTCTTATACAAGAAAAGTAAAGATCAAGTGCTGTTGAGATTTGTGGACGCCGCTGAAGCTAAGTTAATCCTGGAAGAAGTCCATGAAGGTGTCTGTGGAACTCACGCCAATGGTTTCACAAAGGCCAGACAAATAATGAGGTTTGGATATTATTGGTCCACCATGGAGGGAGACTGTATCAACTATGCCAAGAAATGTCATAAATGCCAGATTTATGGAGACAAGATTCACGTGCCCCTATCACTTTTACATGTTATAACTTCTCCATGGCCATTCTCCATATGGGGCATGGATGTCATTGGGCCAATATCTCCGATGGCTTCGAATGGACATCATTTCATCTTTGTAGTCATTGACTACTTCACAAAATGGGTAGAGGCGGCTTCATATGCTAACGTCAGTAAATCAGCGGTTAGTCAATTTTTGAAAAAAGAGATCATCTGTCGATATGGAATGCCTGAGAGGATCATATCAGACAATGCAATGAACTTAAACGATAGCACGATAGCAGGGGTTTGTAGCCAATTCAACATCAAACACCACAATTCATCACCGTATCATCCAAAAATGAATGGGGCAGTGGAAGCAGCCAACAAAAATATCAAAAAGATAGTGGGAAAGATGACTGAGACTTATAGAGACTGGTATGAGAAGTTGCCGTTTGCACTCTATGCTTATCGAACATCCGTCAGAACCTCTACTGGGGCAACACCTTTCTCATTGGTCTACGGGCTGGAAGCGGTTCTACCTATTGACGTGGAAATACCTTCTCTTCGAGTGTTGTCAGAAATAAAACTGGATGAGGCCGAATGGATCCAAGCTCGATATGATCAGTTGAATTTAATTGAAGAAAAGAGATTGAGGGCCATTCGTCATGGTCAGATGTAACAAAAATGGATGATGCGAGCTTATGACAAGAAAGTTCGGCCAAGAGAATTTCATGAGGGGGACCTCGTGTTGAAAAAGATCATTCCCATACAAAAGGATTACAGAGGAAAATGGATGCCGAACTGGGAAGGGCCGTATGTGGTAAAGAAAGCTTTCTCGGGAGGTGCACTGATTCTGACTGAGATGGAAAGGAAATGCTTGCCCAATCCCGTGAACTCGGATTCGGTTAAAAGGTACTTTGCTTGAAACAGAAGAGGCCAAGGTGAAAACCCGCAAAGGACGCTTTGAGACTTCAAAAAAAAAAGAAAAAAGAAGAAGGAGAGGCCAAGGCGAAAACCCACAAAAGGGCGCCTTGAGACCAAAGGGCTTTTGAGTTGAAAACCCAAAAAGAGCGGCTCGAACTTTGAATGGACACGTGGCAATCTTGCAGCATTGGAATCAACAGAAGAGGAAGCACGTGCATAATTAGGGCATTAACGAAGTACTTTGAGTCTTCTAAACACGTGCTAAAGCTCAAAACAGTCTTCATGAAACTTGTATAGAAGCCCAATCGGTGGTGTTTAGGGTGTTTGATTTGTGTCTTGCTCATTTTTATTATCGTTGGATTCTTTTTCACCACAAAAAGGATATGTTCCCGATCAATTTCTTCGTATCATTGATAATTCTTTTTAAAAACTCTCCTTGAAATTAATTTATTGTTGCCCATCATTCATAAACATGTTGCATTGAAATAATAATTGATGAACTGATAATTTCACAAAAGAAAGTTCTACGTATTACTTTGGAAATCTCTAGACAAAGCAAGAAACCGAAACAGGACAATTGTTTAGAATTTCTACGTACCCAGATTAAAGACATTGAGGAAAGAAGGGTCTCAAGAGGGACCGTTTTCTTCAAGTTCCTCACCCAATTCATTAATGGAGATAAACAATGTTACCTAGTCATCCAAAAAGTGGTACGACAGGTCAATTTTTGACAAGGAAAGATTCGAAAACCCTAAATCGCTAAGGAACGAACCCAAAATAAACCAAGTCGGGTATCATTTGAGGAGGAGTTGAGAATCTCGGGAAAGACGGCTAGAAGTCAATATAGGCCCGCGTCCTGAAGCCTAAAATGGGCCTTGAAATTCCCACAAGGGCAAGTCGTTCATACGAAAATAGTTACTGCAACGGAAACAAAGACGAAACCTTGACAGATACATAGACGATAATACCTCAAATAGGAAATCACACTCATAACATTCTGACTCATCATGCTCATGGCATCCTAATCATTAGGCATAAGCATGTACTCATTCTACAGGTTACGTCCTCAAGAGGACATTGCAGTTGAGCAGATCTCGTCTCCCTGAGTATGCAGTGGAGTAGATTGAAGATAGCAGATTTGAACTTCCTGAAGTTGCAGGAAGATCGAAGACATCAGTCTGGTGATCCCTGAGTTTGTAGGGATCAGATTGAAGAAAGTAGATTTGACATTCCTGAAGTTGCGAAGAAGGATTAAAGACATCACCCGTGATCCCTGAGTTTGTAGAGATCAGATTGAAGAAAGTAGATTTGACATTCCTGAAGTTGCAGGAAGCAGACTAAAGACATCAGTTTGGTGATCCCTGAGTTTGTAGAGATTAGATTTGACATTCCTGAAGTTGCAGGAAGCAGATCGAAGACATCAGTCTGGTGATCCCTGAGTTTGTGGGGATCAAATTGAAGAAAGTAGATTTGACATTCCTGAAGTTGCAGGAAGCAGATCAAAGACATCAGTCTGGTGATCCCTGAGTTTGTAGAGATCAGATTGAAGAAAGTAGATTTGACATTCCTGAAGTTGCAGGAAGCAAATCGAAGGCATCAGTCTGGTGATCCCTGAGTTTGTAGGGATCAGATTGAACAAAGCAGATCTGACATTCCTGAAGTTGCAGGAAGCAGATCGAAGGCATTAGATTGAAGAAAGCAGATTTGACAGGAGCAGATTAAAGTTAGCCAATTAAAACGAAGAGTCCTATACCTCTGAAGTTGCAGCAATGGAGTGGATCAAAGCAACAAAGTGCGAGGGACTAGAACGAGGCTATCTGAAGAAAAGAAGTATTGAGAAGTTAAGACTCGGCAAGACCGGGAAAAATTGGCTCTTTTAAAGTCTTTGCTCTATTCTCGTTACACAACAATAAGCAAAGAGGAGCAGCTATAGACCCAATTTTACCCTAGTCCAAAAAGCCCAATTACAAAACCCCTAACCCACTAAAACCAAATAAACCCAATCAACCCAAACCCATACACCAAATTAAACCCAAGCCCAAAAACATCTAAACCCACCTAGCCCAAATCAGAAAATAAAAAAATAAATAATAATAATAATAATAATAACCCTAGCCGCCGTAGGTCTTGACTCCACTTGCTCTGCCCAGCGCCGCAACCCCCACTTGCTCCACCTGCTCTCTGCCACCGCCACTCCGCAACTTGCACCTGCAAAACATTAAGGAGAAATGACAGAAAGCAAAAGAAAAGTTGTAAAAATTTGGGCTATAAAAGCCAATCGATTTCTTTGTAAAGGGGGTTTTTTTTCGGAAATAAAAAAACGAGATTCAAACAAAAGCAAAGATCAAAAATAGCAAGCAGACAGCACAAGAAAGCAAGAACCCTAAAACCTGTTAAAAAAAAAACCCAAAACAGTAGCGGAAGGTGATTTCTTTTCCTTTTCATTTTCGATTTTTTTTCTTTTTCGACACATGTATTTTAATATATATATATTAAAAAGAGAGTAAAAAAATCAAATCTTACCCTTTTCGGGCCATCGTGCACGATGGCCCGAGCAACGAGAACGGCGAACGGAGCGATCCCCCCTTTTGGACCTGCAGAGAAAAACAAGAGAATGTTAAAGTTTTTTTTTTTTTAGAAGCTGCTGAAATGAATTTTTCTTCATGATTTTCACTTATATACCTATATCAAAACGACGCCGTTTTGGTCGTTGCCTTTAAACACCAAAACGACGCCGTTTGGCTGAGGGCCCGGATGCGCGACCCGACCCGACTGAAGGATCCGCGTGTTTTCGTTGAGCGGGCTAATTGCGCGTTCAGTCCTTCTGCATTTTCAGATTTTAAAATTAAGCTTTCCGTTATTTTAATTTTGGCCCAGAAATTTTGCGCGGTTTGTGATTCGGTCCACTCCTAAACGCTGTGCTTAATTATTTGGGGAAAATTGCGCTCCTCGTCCCCAGCGTTTCTTGCGCATGGCTATTTCGTCCTTTTATTTCTTATATTATCTAATTTGGCTCCTTTATTTCTGTTTTAATTTTAATTTGTCCCATCTGTTATATTCTTTTGCATTTTTATTTGTTATAGCCATTATTTTAATTATTTATATTATTATTATAATTAAATTATTCTATTACTTGATATCTTTATTACATTTATTTTATTAGAACTTTTGCATATATATATATATTTTATTCTTTGGCATAGATATTTTATTATTTATTCCTAATTACTATTACCAGTATTCATATTATTATCATTATATTCCTTTTTTTCAACAGTTTCTCTTATCATTGTTTATTATTATTATTTTATTTTTCATTTCTTCATTACTAAATTATATGTTATTATTAATGTTGTTTTTATTACCATTTTATCTTTCGTTTTATTTTTTACATTACTATTTATACATTATATATTATTATTAGTATTATTTATATTCTCATTGTCATTGTTCTTTATTGTTATTGTTATTACTATTATTTATTACTATCACTATTTCTTGTCATTACCTTTATTTTATTATTATCATCTTATTATTTTCGTCACGATCGTTACTTTATTTTCGTTATTATCGTTATTATTATTCAATATTATCATCATCATTACTAGTAGTACTTTTATATATGTTCATTATCAAACAAAATACATTTCGTAAAATTATCTGCGTTTCATTTAAAAGTTTTCCGAAATAAAGGCAATGTTTTGTATTTAGAAATTCGGAGAATAGTGCCCTAACGTGCTGGGTCGCGATCCTCCGTTTCACTAAATACTTAAACATCCTTTGGTCTAACTCCATAAAACACGAGACGACTTTGATTACGAAAGATTAAAACATCGTGTCCTAACGTACTGGATGTGATGTTTAGATCTTTTCGGAGCAAAGAAATCTCGATTTTTTTGGCCCGAATACCTACACTTATTCTTAGCTTAAACACTATAAGATCAAAGTACATTTTACAAAACCACTTTATTTCGTCCAAGAGTTTTCAAATAAGGCAATGTTTGTGTGTTTAGAAATTCGAAGAATAGTGCCCTAACGTGCTGGGTTGCGATTTTCCATTTGGCTAAAACATTGAACACCCTTTTTATAAGTTTCACGAACGCCGAGATAACTTTGATTACGAAGGCTTCGAATATCGTGTCCTAACGTGCTGGATGTGATGTTTGTGTCCTCTCGGAATAAAGAAATCTCAAATTTCGGCCTCAACTATCCATACATTTTTTAAAGATCCGAATTTAAAATCTTTTCAAATCTTCGACATTGAGATACTGATTAATCAGCTTGGTACCAACTTTGGGCGTGACGAGGGTGCTAACCCTTCCTCGCACGTAACCGACTCCTGAGCTCGTTTTCTCAAAATTCGTAGACCAAAAAAATATTGTTTTAGTAAATCAAAATGTTTATTAAAACAAAGGTGACCCAACCACACCTAATAAGGTCGGTGGCGACTCCTGTTGCATTTTATTTTCAAAACCCTAATCGTTTCCCGTTCTTTAAAAAATGGTTACGACAATAAGCATGCAATATTATATCATTAAAATAAAATAAGCATGCAAATGCTTTATAAAAGCATATTGCCGTCCAATATATTGCCAAAAAGGGTCAATTTACCACTTAAATCCTCATCAATAAGAAGACAAATCAATTTAGCCACTAAATTTAATAATTGGCTATTTTTACCACTTATGCGATTTAGTCTTTTTTCCAAAATTAAACACCCAAACAGACAAATTATCCCATGATATTTTAACACATGCTCAAACATATAACATAGGTATCAGATATAATATTAAAATATTTTTCTAACTTAGATTCGTGGTCTCGAAACCACCGTTCTGATTAGGGCCAAAATCGGGCTGTTACATTATTATTATAGTTATTTGTATATATTCTATGTAATTACAAGTGTAACTATATGTATAATTTCAAAAAAAAAAAACATATATTAGTTAACAACCAAAGCAATGATTATGCTAAGAAGACTAAAATCTATAGAGATGAAACAATATATAGAGATAAAAAAAAAAAAAAACAAATTATTGCCCATCAACACTCTTTTTATTTCTTCTTCTCATTCATTCAATGTATTTTCTCTCTTTTCAGTTTATAGATCTATTTGTGGATATCTTTATTGTCTTCACAAGTTGTGATGGATAGATGACGGCGATTATCATTGTTGAAACACCACCGACCACTGACTGTTTCATTTAGAAAGTGGGTAGCTTTTCATTGACTTTTTAATATGTTTCTGTTTTGAGAGTTTCATAATAATAAATGATTTTGAGTCGGTTTGAACTCATGTTATCTTAAGTTTTATATGTTTTTTTTGTTTGTTTTTCCATTGTTTAATAAGTCTTCACTTTTAGAAGATTTTGTCTATTCTTATAGCATGCTTTTAGTCTTACTTATGCATGTAGTTTTGATTTTGTGAGTAATTTTAGGGTCGGTTTTGTCGTTGTCCCCTCTAGTTTGATGGATGCTGGTTCCCGCTTTGGACCATCTAAGGTTGATTTCCTTATTGTATTAAGTACTTGTAATCATTCCTGATATGTTGTGCTTGAGTTATGATAGAGTCGATTATTTACGTGCCATAATGTTCTATTGATGCTGAAGTTGAAGCTTTTGTTGTGTTGATGAAACTTATGCATATAACGAGTATTTGTTATTCCCCAAATTGTATGGTCTTATTCATTAAATAAATTAATGACCAAATTAAACAATCTATTCGGACTGCATAGTCTCAAATCTCAATCTCTTAGAGATAAAAGCATATTAAAAAGGAAGAAAATCTATAGAATATTTCAAATTAAACTATAATCAACAGCCAACCAAAGCAATATTTGCACTAAGAACACTAAAATCTTTAAATAGAATGATATTCGAATATACCCAATTAATAGAACAAAACACAAGGTACGGAAACCATGGATATAACAAAGCATCAAAACAAGAAAACAAGAAGCCAAATATACAACAAAAGAAGGTTCAACTACCAACTGCCAAGAATTCACTGCTTGGCTTCCGTGTCATAACCTGGAGCCATTGTTTTATCCTTAAAGGAATGGATACTTGACGCAGTGTCTGAACTTTTAGTTTGGCTTCTGGTATAGGATGAAGTGGATGCTGAAGATGTAACGATGTTGTCTTGCAGAGCTGCAATGTATATTGGAACCGGCATCTCGCGTGGTAAACTGGGCAGTGGGGCTTTGGAACCAAGGACTTCAATAGCCTTCGTTATGGATGGGCGGTCAAAATAGTTTGGGTGAGCACAAGCCAGCCCAACTAACAGCAACCGTTCCATTCGTTCCATGTCGTAGTTTCCAGACAATCTTGGGTCAGCAGCATCCAAAAGGCGCTCTTCCGTATACAATTCCCAAACCCATTCCACCAGTTTTGTCTTGAATCTCTTGCCATTCCTTTCAATTACAGCTACGGCCTTCTTTCCGGAGGCTATTTCTAAGGCAACAATACCAAAGCTGTAAATATCGGATTCCTTAATGGCTTTGTATGTGTCAAGACACTCGGGTGCTATATAACCATCAGTCCCAAGGATCAATTTTGTTGTTTGAGACCCTTGTCCGTGGTCAACAAGCCTAGCCAGCCCAAAGTCACCAAGCTTGGCATTGAAACTAAAATCTAGCAGTACATTACTTGACTTGATGTCTCGATGCAGCACGCATTGCTCACATTCTTCTTGCAAATAGAACAACGCTGAGGCCACTCCCATGGCGATTTTATACCTTGTATCCCATGTCAACAAGCATGGCTCTTTGTGTAGATGGTAATCGAGACTCCTATTTGGAAGGAACTCATACACAATGAGGAACTCCTTATTGTCATGGCACCAACCGATGAGTTGGACCAAATTCCTGTGCCTCAATTTGATAATAGTGGTAATTTCTGATTCGTACTCTTTCACCCCTTGTTGAGAATTTGGAGTTATCCTTTTGACAGCTATATTGGAATTGATGTCCCTCAAGAAGCCTAAATAAACTTTTCCAAAACCTCCCTCTCCAAGGAGACCTTCATCGGCAAAATTATTGGTTGCAAGCCTGAGTTCCTTGTAGGAAAACTTCCTAGGTGCTATCACCATTTCCACGTCTACGTTGAAAGAAATGGTCCCATCTTCCCTCATCCTTCTGTACTTTCTCCTCCTACAGAAAAGCCAAACCAGACTTAGAACTAGGAGCAAAGTAGAAACGCAACCAACAATGGCTAGAACTACCCATAGCCATGTCTCTTTCTTCCTCCTGGGGTCGGTTGGAGGGATTGGTGGTACATTTGGAGGATTGATGATTTTATTCATGGAAACTTGTAAGTTGGAGCTGAAACTCCAGGAATAAATAGTGTGTAGCTCAATGCTAGATCCAGTGGATCCGGTGAAGCCAAAAGTGACCCATTCTGGTAAATATTGACTAAGATCCAACATTGCAGAAAGATTAGATGAATTTAGACGATTAAAGTCCTCAGCACCAAGTAAAAAGACACTCAGGTTTTTTGTACTAGAGTTGTAAGTGATGAAAGCATCAACCTTTCCTCCATGTTCAATGCCACTCCACGTCCATTGGACAGGGTAAAAAGAAGTCTTGATAGAGTTGAGATCAATGGCCACGTGATCTGACTCCAGATGATCCCATACATTGGGAAACGTATCAAATTCCACTGCAACAAATTTAGAGTCGGCGTCTGAATCGCAACTTTGAAGTCCCAAGCAACCACCTCCGGAGTGAGGAGGGATTTTTGAGCCATCGGGAGCAAGGAAAAACGCAAAGCCATCACCCCTATATCCGGCGGACTTATTCAAGGAATCGATGGAGAAAGAAAAATGAGTGGTGAAATCTGCAAGTCGGGGATTCCCTGATGAATTGTCCCAAAGGTGCATTGGTTGGTAATAAGTGGCTCGACCAACACTATCGTTTAAAGCCTTGTTTCTCTGGTTGGTGGTGAGTTGGATTTGGCCACCTGATGCGGTTGTATCAGCTTCAAACTCTATGTGAGGCATATTTGGGGTGAAATCAGTCAAATTGAAATGGATGTTACCATCATCAATTGCTGCAGCCATGGTGAAATGAACAAGTAACCCCATAGGAAGGGTGTATAAGAATAATAATATGAAGAGAAATTCAGGTTTACGAGATTTGAGATGCATATTCTCAGCTTTTTGAGCTTTCTTCATTTTCGGAGTAAGGATTTTGAGGAAAGTTGCTGCAACACAAGGTAATTCATTTCCTGGAATAAATTAATTCATTCCTCACTAAAATAAAGTTCGACATTCTTGCCCTACATTGGACCTACAAAGCATTGTATTGAATCTCCTACTTTGTGCTGGGAATTACTGGGACAAAGATAAGAAAAAAAAAAAAAAAAAACTTTTATTTTTTTGTCGAATTCATTAATTATATTATTTTAAAAAAATATTTATTAATTTATATATGAAATTTGATGCAATTATATATAAAATTATAATTTTATTCAGTTATACACGTTTAAATTAATATAATTGTTTGTGTATATAATATAACAACTTACATTATACTAATTCGATTTGTAAAAATTGAATCAAATAAAAGATTCATATATAATTATATAAAATCAAAATTTATATATGATATTATTCATTAAATTAAATTTCAAATACAATTTTGATATTTAGTCAATAAAAGAAGGTTCCAACCTACCCCAATTACAAGTTATAAATTAATTTGGTCTTGTTGCTTACTTTTTTGGGTGGAATTTATTTTAATCCAGTTTATTTCCTAGCAAGTGCTCTTAAAAGCACGGTTTATGGGGTCCATCAATGCAAGACTTGGAATAATTTTTATGAATTAGGCAATAAGACCACAAAGACTTTGGGTTAATTACAAGTCAATGGTTCTCTTAAGAACCGTTCGAAATGATTTTTTTGATAATATTTTATATATTTGTTCATTTTGCTAAGAAAATTCAACTTTTATTAACAACCAAAACAATCATTACTTTACACTTGGAAAACCATAAGAACAAGAACAAAATAGTAATCTTCATAGCCAATGAAAAGAACAAAATACTAACCAAGAACTCACTATCTGTGTCTGAACTTGGCGTCTCTATTTTATCCTTCAAGGAATGGATATTGGAACCATTGCCTGAAGTTTGGGTTTCGCTTCTTCTGGCACCACTGGTATGGGATGCCGAAGATGTATAACTATATTGTCTTCCAAGGATGTCGATAGCTTGTCTGGGCTCCACCACAAGACTGCATAAATATGTGCATTATTGGGGGTCTATCAATAATAATAAAAATGCAAGACTTTTACTATTAATAATAAAAGTGCCAAGACTTTTACCATTACAAGTCAATGGACGTGTTAATAAAAGTGCCAAGACTTTTACTATTACAAGTCAATGGACGTGTTAAAAACAAACAAAAAGCAGTAAGGAATCCAACCATTTGCTGTAAAAAAAATAAAAAATAAAAAATAAAAGAAGCTCACTCAATAACATTTTATGAATTGTATACAAAAGACTCAATGAAAAACAAGAACTCAAGACACTTTTTATTCACTGATTTACATCTTTTATATAGGTTGAAACTACAACAACTTTAACTAAAAAATAGGATAACCTAGAAGCAAAATCACAATCAGATATTAAACCATGATTTTAGCTAACCATTCAACAACTTTATTGAAACTAATTTGAATATTTTATCTGCTGATATGCCCAAGATCTTAGGCCACTAACTGAGTTGGTGGTGAACTTTAACACTCCCCTTCAACGCCAACTCCAAACCTTTTCACAATCCCAAGTTGTGAGCAAAACTTTTCTAACTTAGTTGTACTCAAGCCTTTCGTGAACAAGTCTGCAACCTGGTTATCAGTCTTGACATAGGACAACTCAATTTCTCCTTGTAACACCTTCTCCTTAACAAAATGGTAGTGCACCTCCACATGTTTGGACCTTGTGTGAAACACAGGATTTTCTGCTAAACGAATAGCTGACTGATTGTCACAATAGAGGGGTATTGCATAACCAACTTTTTGGTGCAAATCTTCCACAAGTTGCACTAACCATGTACTTTCTTGGGTTGCCGTAGCTGCTGCTCTATATTCTACCTCTGTTGTCAATAAGGACACAGTTGGCTATCTTTTACTACACCAAGAAATTGTCCCTGAACCAAACTTGAATATATAGCCAGTGGTTGATCGACGTGTATCGTGATCCCATGCATAGGCAGCATCACAATAACCAGCTAGTTTACAAACCTTACCTTTCTTATATAGAAGACCATAATCAAGAGTACCCTTCACGTATCTTAGAACTCGTCAAACTGCTTCCAAGTGTTGTTTCTTGGGATTCTGCATATATCGACTCACTACCCCAACAATATAAGAAATACCAGGTCGAGTTAAAGTTAGGTAAATAAGACTACCTACAAGTTGCTGATACATCAACCTATCTTCTAAGTCTTTCCCTTCATGAGCAAAAAACTTGATGTTTGGTTCCACTGGTATAGTGATGGTCTTGCAATTAAGCATTCCAATTTTCTACAACAAATCTTTTGCATATTTCTCTTGACAAAGAAACATGCCTTCTTTTGTATGATCAATTTCTAGCCCCAAGAAGTGTTTAAGTTGGCCAAGTTCATTCATTTGAAAGCGGACTGACAAGTTTTGTCAAACTTGGTGGATTTATTCACTATCATATCCAGTGATTATCAAATCGTCCACATACTCCAACATGTTGGAACATTTTCAAAAATTTATAGTTTTCCAATAACTATAAATGAATGGGTATAATTAATTAAAAGATTATATCTTTTGATTTTTTGAAAAAGAATTATAATTATTTAAATAATATTATTTGAATAGTTATAATTAAATGAATAATAATGTTTTTATTTTAAAAAAACATTATTATTCGGAAAGGTACCTATTGATTAAATATGTCTCTATAAAGAGACATGAAAATTCCTATAAATAGGAATCAGATTTCATTTGAAAAAAAAAAACAATTCTAATATTCTTTCTTTCTTCCTTCATTTTCTAATATTGTTAGATTGTTCTATAAAGTATTATACAGTAAATTCTTTATAGAAATTGGTTTTCTTGTCATATATTGCTCGGTGTGTAGTGGGCTATTCTAAAAATCAGTGCAAAACGCAAATAGCCATTGGCTTCATTGTATCCTCGAGGTTAATTTGCTTGGAACTCGTTTTGCACAACCAAGATAGGTGGGGCGAATATAACCTTAAAGATAGTGATTTAATACACGCCTTGGAGCCTTGTCCTATTTCTTCTTCTGTTCGAGTTTTTGTTCGTGTGTTCGAGATTTGTGTGTTCGAGATTTTCCTCACCGGAGTTTTGTACTAACAATTTTAAGGTTATATTTCATAATGACTACCGCAACTCACGAAAGTGGAACACTAAGGGAGTTGGCTTCCAATTTTGTCAAACTTGATCGGTTTGATGGTGGCAATTTCCGACGATGGCAGAAAAAGATGCACTTCTTATTATCAACTTTGAAGATTGCATATGTTTTGGATACCCCAAGACCCGAGGAGACTAAAACGATTCTCATTGTCGCAACCCGAGAAAGACAAAAATGGGACAATGCTGATTATATGTGCATGGGCCACATATTGAATGGTTTATCTGATGGTTTGTTCGACACCTACCAAAATGAGGTCACCGCTAAAGAATTATGGGACAAATTGGAGACAAGATACATGACCGAAGATGTTACAAGTAAGAAATTTCTTGTCAGTCGTTTCAATAATTATCAAATGATTGATGGTCGATTCGTTATGGAACAATTTCGTGATATTGAAAAGATTTGAATCAATTCAAACAATATGATATGAAAATGGATGAAATGATTGTTGTATCCTCCATAATAGACAAACTTCCTCCATCTTGGAAAGACTTTAAAAGAAGTCTAAAACATAAGAAAGAGGAAATATCTCTTGAGGCTTTGGCAAATCATCTTCGTATTGAAGAAGAATATCGAAAGCAAGATCAGAATCTAAATTCTGAAAATGCCAAAGTGCATGTTACTGGAGGAAGTACTGAGACTACTAAACCATTCAAGAGAAAGTTTAAACAGATGATAGAGCACCTAAGTTTAAAAAGAAACAAAAGGGCTCATGCTATCATTGTGGTAAGCGGGACATTTCAAGAATGAATGTCGATTCTTAAAGAAGAAATCATCTTCTAAGGTGACAATAACGAAAAGTTTGTTGCAATGATATCCAAATTAATATGGCACAAGATGATAATACATGGTGGATTGATATTGGAGCAACCAAACACGTGTGCAAAGACAAAAGCATGTTCACAAAGTTTACACAATGTGAAAATGACAATGTCTTGTACATGGGAAATTCTTCCACCGCAGACAATCAAAGGCAAAGTGCGTTGAACTGCAATTCACTTACTGGAAAGGTTTTAACCTTAAATGATGTATATTATGTACCGAAGTTAGAAAGAATTTAGTGTCGGAAGTCTGTTAAATAAGTTTGGTTTCAAACTTGTTTTTGAGGCGAGATAAATTTATTTTATCTAAGGGAGGAATTTTTGTAGGAAAGGGTATATGTATGAGAGTATGTTCAAACTAAATATTATCAATAAGAATGAAAATACTATTTCGCTTATATGATTGAATCTTTTTGTTTATGGCATTATAGATTAGGTCATTTGAATTATAGAAAATTGAATGACATGTATAAGTTAGATTTAATTCCTGTTTTTAATAATAATATTGAAAAATGCAATACATGTATGTTGACTAAAATTACAAGAAACCCTTTCCCTAAGGTTAAAAGAAAAACAAAATTGCTTGATTTAATACATAGTGATTTATGTGACATGCATAATACTCCTACATTAGGTGGAAAGAAATATTTTGTTACTTTTATTGATGATTGTTCTAAATATTGTTATGTATATTTATTGCATTCGAAAGATGAAGCGCTTGATAAATTTAAAGTTTATAAATCTGAAGTTGAACTTCAATGTGAATCATTTATCAAGTGCTTAAGATCGGATAGAGGTGGAGAATACTATAATCCAAGTTATTTTGAATCCATGGGATTGTCCATCAAGTTTCACCCCTTATACACCACAACAAAATGGTGTAGTATGAAAGGAAAATAGAGTATTAACTGAAATGGTAAATTCAATGTTATCATATTCGTGTCTTGGACAAGGTTTTTGGGGGAGAAGTCGTTCTAACATGACTTGTCATATATTGAATAGAGTTCCTAATAAGGAAACTAAAATAACTCCTTATGAACAATGGAAGAAAAGGAAACCAAACCTTAATTATTTGAAGGTTTGGGGTTGTAGAGCTATTGTCAAAGTTCCAACACCTAAACGTAAAAAGTTAGGTGAAAGAGGAATTGAATGCATATTTATAGGATATGCACATAATAGCAAGGCATATAGGTTCATGGTAATTGAACCAAATGATTCAATTTCAATTAACATTTGTTATTGAATCAAGAGATGCTATTTTTGATGAAAATAGATTTAATTCTATATCAAGACAATTACTGACCACAACAATTGATTCATTCTTCAAATGAGAATGAGATTCCATTGAAACAAATTGATAATAATGGTGAATCTTGTCAAGAATTAAGAAGAAGTAAGAGGATTAAAAAGGTCAAAGGTTTTGGACCAGATTTCATGATGTTTCTTGTAGAAGGAAAAGGTGAAAGTATATACAATAAGATACCTTATTGTTACAATACGTAAATCGATCCTATTACATTTGAAGAGGCAATGAAATCTCAAGACTCGCTTTTGGAAAGAAGCAATAAATGATGAGATGGATTCAATAATGGGAAATCAAACTTGGATCTTAGTTGATCTTCCACCGAGTTCCAAACATATAGGTTGTAAATGGATCTTCAAAAAGAAAATGAAGGTTGATGGAACCATTGATAAGTTTAAAGCAAGGTTGGTAGCCAAAGGTTTTACACAAAAACAAGGTATTGATTACTTTGATACCTATGCTCCAAAGAGCAAGAATTGCTACAATTAGACTCTTAATATCACTTACATCTATATATAATTTGGTTATTCACCAAATGGATGTTAAAACTGCATTTTTAAATGGTGAATTGGAAGAGGAAGTGTACATGGAACAATAGGAAGGATTTGTTGTTCCAGGACAAGAGCATAAGGTATGTAAGCTTGTTAAATCTTTATATGGACTTAAACAAGCACCAAAACAATGGCACCAAAAGTTTGACAATGTCGTTTTAGCTAGTGGCTACAAAATAAATGAATCAGATAAGTGCATATATAGCAAATTTGAAAATGGAAAAGGTGTCATAATTTGCTTATATGTAGATGACATGCTTATTTTTGGCACGGATTTGGAACAAATAGAAAACACAAAGAAATTCTTGTCAAACAACTTTGCTATGAAGGATATGGGTGTAGAGATGTTATTCTTGGGATTAAAATAACCCGAGATGAAAGCGTATATAGCTTTATCACAATCACATTACATTGAAAATGTGCTTAAAAGTTTGATCTTTTCAATCAGTATACCAAAGATCTACACCCATGGATCCTCAAATAAAATTAGTATCTAATCTTTGGTAGGAAAATTGATCAATTGAAATATGCAAGTCTAATTGGTTGTCTTATGTACATAATGACTTGTACAAGACCAGATATTGCATATGCTGTTGGGAAATTGAGTAGGTACACAAGTAATCCAAGTAATTTGCATTGGCAAGCATTGAATAGAGTACTTAGGTACTTAAAGAAAACTATTAACTATGGATTGTGTTATAATGGATATCCTCCAGTTTTAGAAGGGTATTCGGATGCTAGTTGGATTACAAGTTTGGAAGATCATGCATCTACTAGTGGATGGATCTTCATTCTTGGTGGAGGAGCCATTTCTTGGGGTCCCAAGAAACAAACATGTATTACTGATTCCACCATGGCAAAGAAATTATTATTGCATTAGCATTTGCATCTAAAGAAGCGAGAATGGTTAAGAAATTTGCTTTATGATGTACCTCCATGGCCTAAGCCAATTTCACCTGTTTCTATCCGTTGTGATAGTCAGGCTACTCTAGCAAAGGCATATAGCCAAATATATAATGGAAAGTCTAGACACATTGGATTAAGACATAGTTATGTCCGACAATTAATCTCGATGGAGTGATCACTATTAATTATGTGAGGTCAAGTGAAAATTTGGCGGATCCTTTGACAAAAAGTCTTGCTAGAGATGCGATAAAAAGGACCTCAAAAGGGATGGGACTCAAGCCCATTAATTAGAGTCACCCATGATGGAAACTCGACTCAACGCTTGGTATAACGTCAAGTCTTGAGTTCAATGAGATAAAGTACATCATTAGTATGTGATCATTAGCACTATAAATAAATCCATCCTAAGATTAAAGTGCTAGGTACCCGTAATGATAAGGGAAGGATGAGTAATGTACTCTTAATGGACCCATAACATAAATATGTTAGAGTGTTATAATTACGAGAACACTTTTGATGGGATCTACCTATGTGAGTGGAAGTGTGGCGCTTCTAGGGGCTCAAGGGCTTGGCTCGACAAAGACTCATGAAAAGAGGACACGGACACATGGCCATAATAGTGTCCCTAGATATTATGCATTGACCAATGTTGAAATCATTGTGTGAGATGTGTTCGGTTAATCAAATGAAATAGTTGGTTCAAAGCTTAGTCTACCATGCAATTTCGATTAACTTTAACATGTTTTCACTAAGTGAAGGTTCAATCGTAAGATACCTTCATTTATGCAAATTGATTTCCAAGAATATCAAAATCTAAAATATTTTGAAAATGGGGGGAGATTGTTGGAACATTTTCAAAATTTATAGTTTTCCAATAACTATAAATGAATGGGTATAATTAATTAAAAGATTATATCTTTTGATTTTTTGAAAAAGAATTATAATTATTTAAATAATATTATTTGAATAGTTATAATTAAATGAATAATAATGTTTTTATTTTAAAAAAACATTATTATTCGGAAAGGTACCTATTGATTAAATATGTCTCTATAAAGAGACATGAAAATTCCTATAAATAGGAATCAGATTTCATTTGAAAAAAAAAAACAATTCTAATATTCTTTCTTTCTTCCTTCATTTTCTAATATTGTTAGATTGTTCTATAAAGTATTACTGCAGAAATTCTTTATAGAAATTGGTTTTCTTGTCATATATTGCTCAGTGTGTAGTGGGCTATTCTCGTCAGTGCAAAACGCAAATAGCCATTGGCTTCATTGTATCCTCGAGGTTAATTTGCTTGGAACTCGTTTGCACACCGAAGATAGGTGGGGGCGAATATAACCTTAAAGATAGTGATTTAATACACGCCTTGGAGCCTTGTCCTATTTCTTCTTCTGTTCGAGTTTTTGTTCGTGTGTTCGAGATTTGTGTGTTCGAGATTTTCCTCACCGGAGTTTTGTACTAACACAACACTATTGCCAACTTCCCTTCACTAACTTTGACAAACAGACTAGAATCCGCATGAGGCATAATATAACCAGCTTGAGTTAAAAATTCAGCGATCTTACCATACCATGCTCTCGGCGATTGCTTTAACCCATATAATGCCTTCTTTAACTTGCAAACATAACTAAGATGACTTCCACTCTCAAATCCAATAGGCTGATTCATGTAAATTTCACGATCTAGCTTTCCATGCAAAAAAAGCGTTCTTCACATTCATTTGCCACAGCTTCCAATCTTTGCTAGCAGCAAGAGCCAAAAGAACTCAAACAGTAACAATCTTTGCCACTGGGCTAAACGTCTCTTCATAGTCCAATCCATATTGTTGAGAAAATCCCCTTGTAACTAACCGAGCCTTGTACCTCTCAATTGATCTATCAAGACGATACTTTATTTTATAAACCCATTTACAAGATATGGGTTTCACATCTGGTGGACGTGGCACAAGCTCCCAAGTCTGGTTTTGTTCCAATGTAGTAATCTCTTCCTTCATTGCTTTTACCCACTCAGAATCTTGAGACGCTTCTTCATAAGTTTTTGGCTGGACTAAAGGTTTTTCCTCTGCTACAGCTATATTAGCATATTTGGATTTTGCCTACGAAATCTGGTTGACCTTCTAAGTTGTGGCTGTGAAGTTTCTTCACCCTCTGGATTGATTTCGACCTCCTGCCTTTAATGAACACCATTTCACCAAGGATTTGTGGTTGTCTCAACAACTTCATTGTCTCCAATTTCTTCATTAGCTGCAGGACTTGGTTGTATCTCAAGAAACCGCTTCTCTATTTTCCCTTGGGGTTGATCTTCTTTTACTTCAGAATCTGGCAACTTCACTTGTTGTGGAGTCCACCAAGAAGAAGTTTCATCAAACACTACATTGCGTGATGTGTAGCATTTGTCAGTCACAGGGTCACAACACCTCCATCTTTCCTTTGCTTATCATATCCAACGAAGATACACCGGATTGCTTTCTTATCGAACTTGCTCCTTAAATGACTTGGAATAAATACATAGCAAATACACCCAAAAACCCGAAAATGACCAACAGCAGGTTTAGTATCCCATAGTACCTCAAAGGGTGAGATGAAACCAAGCTTTGGTGTTGGAAGTTTATTAATGACATGAGCAGTGGTCTTTATACATTCTGCCCAAAATCTTCCAGGTATATTTTTTGCATGAAGCATACTCTGACATGTCTCAGCAAGAAGTCGATTCTTCCTCTCGGCAACTCCGTTTTGCTGTCGCATGTTGGCATATGTGAATTGATGATGAATCTTGTTAAATCGTGCTAGTTTTATTGATGTAAAATAGAATTATTTATTGAATTGAACTCTAATAATCTTAATTATCAGGGATAAACTTTAAAATTATATATAAACTTTGATTCATTGTGTAATTTGATACATGAACTTTAATTAATGCAATCTTACACATGAAACTTTGATTGTGGTTCAAACGTATACATGAAACTTTAATTTTTATTCAATCATACATATTGAAAGATATAAATACATTAGTTTATTTTTATATTGGATAAATATAATTATTTTTGTATGTGATATATAAACATAAAATGATATTATATCAATAATTGTGTTAATAATTTGTGAGAATTAAATCAAATCAAAACTCCATATGCATAAAATTGCACAAAATCAAAGTTCACGTATGCAAATGCACATTGAACCAAAGTTCATGTATAGTTTTGAGATTTATCCCCTAATGGATAAATCTCAAAACTATACATGAACTTTGATTCAATGTGCAATTGTATACTTGAACTTTATTTTGGTGCAATTATACACATGAAACTCTAACTGTGGTTCAAATATATACTTGAAATTTTAATTTTCATTTAATCATAGACATTGAAAGAAATAATTATTTTTTATATTGGATAAATATAATTATTTGTGTATGCAATATATAAATATAAAATGATATTATATTAATAATTCTGTTAATAATTTACAAGAATTAGATCAAATCAAATTTTCATGTATAAAATTGCATAAAATCAAAATTCATGTATATAACTGCATATTAAACCATAATTTACGTATAGTTTTGAGATTTATCCCTGTTCCTAATTATCACGTAATTAATATTAGAGTTCAATAACAATTAAAATTTAAGTTTAGCTTTATATATAGCATTCGGTAATTAGGCATATTCAATCAAGTAGCATCTAAACAAATTTATTGGTAAAAAAATGGAGATTTTTTAGCATTAATAAGTTAGAATTATATAAAAAAAATGAAGAATTAAAGTCATGGTTCTTCAAAGAGGCAATATCCAATCATATTCGAACAACAATGGCATCGAAAAGTGATCGAAAATTA
Organism: Gossypium bickii; assembly: GCA_025503065.1. Lineage (NCBI taxonomy): Eukaryota > Viridiplantae > Streptophyta > Magnoliopsida > Malvales > Malvaceae > Gossypium > Gossypium bickii. The sequence goes on along the minus strand of CP106717.1, from coordinate 112,913,645 downwards.
TGTTAATTGATGATGAGATAATGTAAGATTCTGATATTTTTTTAAAAATTTATATGCTTATACTGTGTAAAGCAAGCGTTCTTAAAACTATTTCCTTTTTTTTGACTATATAAAAAAATATTTTGTGAGTTTATTTTGGAAATAAAGTCAAAATTTAAACAATTATTAAATATGCTTATTAATTTGCTTTAAATATCTTTCCTATTTATCATGAACTATCATTATAATTTATGCATGTCCCTTTAGTTTTTTTTTTTTTTTTTCAAATTAACATGATAGTTTACTTTCTTATATAATTTAAAATATATCTTATTTAAAAATTAAGATAAATTATTAATATCAGTTGTAAATAACAATAATTAAAAATAGACTATTTATGAATTAATTAAAAATTAAACGCTAAAATTTTCACGCAACATTAGAAACTAGCAATGAGAAAAATAGGACTATTTGTTATCCTTTGTTGATAAATCAAAATTATAAATGCATAACAATTCGTAATTTCTTGAAATAAACATAATAACATACAAATTGAATCCATAAACGGTCTACAGAATTTTATTATTATTAATTAAATTAAATGCGTATGGGTAGTTAATTAAGAAAATTTTTCTTAATATCATGCAACTTTGTCAAGGTTTCTCTCATGGATAAACGATCTTTGGGCGATTGAGCTGCACAACTTAATCCAACTCTTATAACAGCTGCTAAACATTCTTCATATTTCCGTCAGATGTGATCACTGTCAGTGCTGCTGGTGCCGCCATTGCTGCTGTCATTACTAGAGCTAGGGTTTGATGAGCTTTGTTCTGAACCTCCATGGTTCTTCAATATCCTTGGATCTGTTGGGAAGAAACCGAACAACCGAAGGGAAGCGAAGCACAACCGGTGTTCTTTCTCTCCCTATAACTCTTGTCAAATATTATGGCAAGTATAATAGCACAAAATATTTGTTCTCTAGCAACCTATCAACCACAAATCAACCAATGCAACCACAACAAAAATAATAAATAGAGACACCGATATTTTACGTGGAAAACCCCTCTAAATCAAGGGTAAAAACCACGGGACTTTAGAGTCCGATCAAAAGCTCCACTATAATCAAATGTTCAGCTACAAGATTACAATATCAAGCCTACAACAAGCATTCAACTCCAACAAGGCTAACAATATGTAATCTTTAGCAAAAGAGAGAAAAATAGGAGAACATCACCAAAAACGTAGCTGCTGTAAAACGGGTATTTCTGACGCTACAGGACTCGGATGAAAAATCCGACCGTACAAAATCAAGAACACCTTGTCGTCTAGCTGCTGTCCAAAAATCAGCTCAATCGAACCACGGATGGACCTCCGATCGAAGAGTTGATCACAGCTGCACCAAACTTGAAAAAAATAATTTTTCAGCTTCAAAGCTATCTGTTTCTCGTTTGTTTCTCTCCCTCATTTCCAATTTGATTTTGGCTTTCTCTCATATTAAAATATGCCGGCCACATCACATGTATAAGACAAAAAAAATAAAATAAAATGATAAAAAAAAAAAAAAGGCCATGTTTTATGGCAGGTTTTGAGGGATTCCCACATAGTGGGACCCTCCCAACAAATCTCCCCCTCCAACTATGTGAGGAATGCCTCCATACCGGAGATCAAACAACATGCTTCAAACTTTCCTCTTGGTAAAGCCTTCGTCAACATATCAGCACCATTATCATCAGTATGTATCTTCTCAAGCTCTAATGACTTTAGCTTCAAGAACATCTCGTATCCAATGGTACCTTACATCAATATGCTTAGATCTAGCATGAAAAGTTGAGTTCTTACCAAGATGAATAGCACTCTGGCTATCACAATACAGAACATACTTCTCCTGTGTAAAACCAAGCTCATGCATAAACTTCTTCATCCAAAGCATCTCCTTGCACGCTTCGGTTGCTGCAATGAACTCTGATTCAGTGGTGGACAATGCAACACACTTTTGCAATCTCGATTGCCATGCCACGACTCCCCGCATAAGTGATCAAGTAAACTGAAGTAGATCTCCTCGAGTCAATATCTCGGCCATGTATGCGAATCAGTATAACCAACAAGAACAGGTTTCTCATTGCGAAACAAAGTCTCATGTTGGAAGTGCCACGAAGATATCTCATAATCCACTTCATTTGCATTCCAATGCTCTGCTGGATTAGAAAGAAAACGACTGACTGTACCAACAGCATAAGCCAAGTCTGGCCTCGTACAAACCATTGCATACATCAGACTCCCCACGGCTGAAGAGTAAGGAATTTTCTGCATCTCTTCCTTCTCCTTTCTCGTGGAAGGACTATGCTTAATACTCAATCGAAGTGCGTAGCAAAGGGAGTGCTCACCGCTTTAGCTTTGTCCATGCTAAACCTTTGAAGTACTTTCTCGATGTACTTCTCTTGTGATAACCATAATTTCTTGGCCTTTCTATCACGTGTCAACTTTATGCCAAGAATTTGCTTTGCTGGCCCCAAATCCTTCATTGCAAAGGATTTACTCAACTCTTGCTTCAACTTCTCAATTCTAGAAGCATTCTGACCAACAATAAGCATGTCATCAACATAGAGCGAAAGAATTATAAAATCATTACCAGAGAATCTCTTAACAAACACACAATGATCAGAAGTAGTCTTCTTGTAGCCTTGCTCCCCCATAACAGACTCAAACTTCTTGTACCATTGCCTTGGAGCTTGCTTCAAACCGTACAAGCTCTTCTTCAATCTGCACACATAGTCCTCTTTCCCTTGTGCAACAAACCCTTCTGGCTGCTCCATGTAAAGCTCTTCTTCTAAGTCACCATGAAGAGCGGTTTTCACGTCCATTTGTTCGACCTCTAAGTCATAACAGGCTGCCAAACTCAGTATAGTTCTGATAGAGGACATCTTCACAACTGGGAGAAAATATTTCTTCAAAATCAACCCCTTTTTCTGGAGTATAACCCTTGACGACCAATCTAGCCTTGTATCGTGGAGATGAAGACTTCTCTTCTTGCTTCAACCTGTAAACCCACCGATTCTTCAAGGCTCTTTTGCTCTTGGGCAGTTTCACCAACTCAAATGTATGGTTCTCATGCAAGGATTGAAGTTCATCTTTCATCGCTTCAACCCACTGACCTTTGCATTCACTCACCATAGCCTCTTCATAACATTCAGGTTCTCCCCCGTCAGTCAAAAGAACATATTCATCAGAGGAATACCTGACAGAAGATCGTCGATCTCTAGAGGACCTTCGAAGTGGAACTGTTGGTGGAGCTATAGGTGCTTGCTGTTGATCATTCACAACATCATCCATGGGAGCATCAAAGTCACCTATATCCTGATGCTCATCAGTAACATCACCATGCACATCATCCTGGATAGGACCTGGTGAAGAGTTTAGGGGAACTGGATTCACATCGATCAAATCACCATTGTCTTGTGAATTCACTTTCTCCGTCTTATCAATGTCATCGATGGTGCGATCCTCAATGAAGACAACATCTCGCTTCTCACGAGTTTCTTACGAGCGGGATCATAGAGTCTATAACCAAACTCACCATCTAGACCATAACCAATGAAGATGCATTGTCGAGTCTTGGCATCCAACTTGGATCTTTCATCCTTTGGAACATGAACAAATGCTTTACAACCGAACACACGCAGTGATCATATGACACGTCTTTGCCAAACCAAACTCTATCGGCACATCACCTTGCAAAGGAACACTAGGTGATGATTTATCACATGTGTCACTTTGTATTCAAAGCTTCACCCAAAATGATCTTGGCGACTTTGAATCGACAACAAACATCGACTCTCTCAATCGGTGTTCGGTTCATTCTTTTCACCAACCCATTTAAGCGTGGAGTCTTTGGTGGTGTTCTCGATGTACGATTCTCTCGCGATGGCAAGTACTCATGAAACGGCCCGTGTACTCGCCACCATTATCGCGATCGAATGCACTTCAACTTCTTCCCTGTTTCTCTTTCAACTGATGCATGAAACTGTTTAAACACCTCAAAGACTTGACTTTTAGATTTCAAAGTGTAAACCCATAACTTTCTCGAATAGTCATCAATGAAAGTCACAAAATAAAGTGCACCGCCAAGTGACCTTACTTTTATCGGACCACAAACATCTGAATGGACCAACTCTAGCAACTCTGATCTTCTATGAGGAGGACGGCTTCTAAAAGAAACTCTTCTCTGCTTTCCTGCTAGACAATGAGCACAATCCTTTAATGTAGCATTCTTCAAGCCCGAAAGTTGATTCTTTTTCGCTAAACAGTTAAGGCCCTTCTCACTCATGTGACTAAGTCGTTTATGCCACAACTCGGTTGAGTGTCATTCATCATCACATCATCATTTGTTTCTCGAGAAGCTGAAGCTTGCATCAAATATAAATTTGAGCTCTTCTTTCCTCGAGCCACAACCAAGGAGCCTTTAGTCAGCTTCCACTGCCCATCACTGAAGGTGTTACAGAATCCCTCATCATCAAGCTTTCCTGCAGAGATCAAATTCAAACGGATATCCGGTGCGTGTCTGACATCCTTGAGAGTTAACTTTGTTCCATTGTTACTCACCAAGTGAACATCTCCCATACCAACAATCGGAACCAAACCGTCATTACCCATCTTCAATACCCCAAAATCACCAGGAGTATAAGATGTGAAGAAATCCTTTCTCGACGTGACATGAAGTGATGCACCAGTATCAATCACCCAACTAGTCTCGTCACATACTAAGTTGACCAAATTCTCATCACGAATGACCAACAGATCTTCACGAGTAGCAGTAGCAACACGCTCGGATTTTCTATCATCATTCCGATCGTGTTTATCACCACTTTTGTTCTCTTTCTTCCACTTGAAGCAGTATTTCTTGATATGGCCTTTCTTGCCACAATGATGACACTCAAGATTCTTGTATCTCGATCTTGACTTGCTTCGGCCTTTATCTCTACTCTTTCCATCTTTGTCTCTGTTCCTCCCCCTGTTCTCAGTAACTAACACCTCGGACTGTGATGTAAAACCCTGAGATCGTCTTCTGACCTCTTCATTCAACACACCACTCTTAGCCAAATCCAAGGTAATAATACCCTTTGGGGCAGAATTAATGAGCGAAACCCGAAAAGTCTCCCAAGAGTCTGGTAGAGTAGCAAGCAACCAAAGCCCTAAAATCTCGTCATCAAATTTGACACCCATACCAAGCAACTGATTCATCACGCTCTGAAATTCACTCACATGGTCAGCTATAGACGTTCCTTCTTTATATTTCAACGCCATCATTTTTTCTTGACAAAAATAACTTGTTATTGCCCGATCTCGAAGCATACAAGCTTTCAAGCTTCTCCCACAATGTTCGAGCATGTGTCTCCTGATCAATGTGGTTGTAAACATTTTCTTCAACAAATTGCCGAATAAAGCCACACACTTGTTGATGCTCAAATTCCCATTCTTCATCACTTTTCGAATCGGGTTTTTGAGTAGCAAAGACCTGGAAGATCTGAGCCTTCACAAACAACAAGTCCTTCATTTTATTCCTCCAAAGTTGATAATTTGTGCCATTCAACATAATCATCTTGCTCGTATTAATTTCCATAATTATTTGACAGAATAACCGAGCTCTGATACCAGTTTGTTGGGAAGAAACCGAACAACCGAACGGAAGCGAAGCACAACCGGTGTTCTTTCTCTCCCTATAACTCTTGTCAAATATTATGGCAAGTATAATAGCACAAAATATTTGTTCTCTAGCAACCTATCAACCACAAATCAACCAATGCAAACACAACAAAAATAATAAATAGAGACACCAATATTTTACGTGGAAAACCCCTCTAAATCAAGGGTAAAGACCACGGGACTTTAGAGTCCGATCAAAAGCTCCACTATAATCAAATGTTCAGCTACAAGATTACAATATCAAGCCTACAACAAGCATTCAACTCCAACAAGGCTAACAATATGTAATCTTTAGCAAAAGAGAGAAAAATAGGAGAACATCACCAAAAACGTAGCTGCTGTAAAACGGGTATTTCTGACGCTACAGGACTCGGATGAAAAATCCGACCGTACAAAATCAAGAACACCTTGTCGTCTAGCTGCTGTCCAAAAATCAGCTCAATCGAACCACGAATGGACCTCCGATCGAAGAGTTGATCATAGCTGCACCAAACTTGAAAAAAATAATTTTTCAGCTTCAAAGCTCTCTGTTTCTCGTTTGTTTCTCTCCCTCATTTCCAATTTGATTTTGGCTTTCTCTCATATTAAAATATGCCGGCCACATCACATGTATAAGACAAAAAAAAATAAAATAAAATGATAAAAGAAAAAAAAAGGCCATGTTTTATGGCAGGTTTTGAGGGATTCCCACATAGTGGGACCCTCCCAACAGGATCAACTGTCTCAAAAACTTGATTTCTATCCACAGCTGATGCGAATTTGTTGAGACTTAATCCTTCTTTAAACATCTCATCAGTTGGTTTCTTGGCAATGAACATTTCAAGCACAAGAACTCCAAAACTATAGGCATCTCCACTGGTTGAAGCTTTGCTCCCTAGGCCATACTCTGCCCATAAATTCAGCAATACATTAGATTGAAAATGCATATGCAAGTTTTCTTTTAATGTTGGTAAAATAAGGGTTCGATTTATTGTCTACTCACACGGTGCAATGTAACCAACCGAGCCTTTCAATCCCATTGTCTTTGTTTCTCCCTTTGGGATTGCCTTTGAGAAAGGAACCTCGCCAAGCCGAAATCCCCACATGAGCTACCATATTTTCATCCAAAAGTACATTTGCGAGCTTCAAATCGCGATTACTACAACAAAGATCGTGATCGTTAGCAGCAAATAATCCATGGCGGAAGCTACATCAATGGCTATATGCGATCTTTGCATCAAGGTCAAACAAAACCACGATTCCTCATCCTCCGGATATAGCCACTCATCTAGGTTACCATTCGGCATGAACTCGTATAGTAAAGCTTTGAATTCATCTCCTTTATGATCGATGCTCGAGCATGAGGTGAATATCTTCACCAGTTTCGATGCGACATTCCTCAAGGCCTCGCATTCAAGAAGAAAACTCGAACGGCTTTGGTTTGTTGCGGGTCAAGAACTTTGTGACAAAGAAATGCGTTGTTGATGGAAGCTCCATTATCACCGGTGTTGAACGTACCTTTGTAAACCGACCGAAACCTCCCTTGCCAAGCGGGTTCATTTGTAAAATTGCTTGTAGCAATCTGGATATCCGAGTAAGATATCAACGGCGATAACCCTTTCAATAAAAGTAAAGATTGATTCGCCCTTCACCCTGCTTTTTCTTCCTTTCGAATATCAATGCCCCCACAAAGCAAAAAACCAAACATATAACCGGTGTAACTCGAGTGATTGGAACTAAAATTTTGATCAAATGATTACTCCGTCTTCCCTTTGTTTTGCATTGATGAAGTTGCAGATTTCGGCAATTTCTTTGTCGAACCGCAAAGGTCGTCGTTACCGGATCGAAGACGAGCAGTGAGATTTGAGAAGATATTTCTGAGGCGCATCTCCTTCCAAATGATTGGAAGACAAATTTAAGACCTTTAGTGACTTAAGATTTGCCAACTCTTGTGGAATTGGTCCGAAAGATTGTTGGAAGAGAGATCCAAAACCTCTAGTGGTAATATATTTGCTAATGAACTCGGATTTCACCATCGAGATTGTTCCAGACATGTTGAGGTATAGCAAACTTGAACACCACCGATTGATGAAGTTAAAGTTCCAAACAAGTTATTTAGGAAACATCAATCACTTGAAGTGCTTCAAGTTGTCAACATCACTGGGAGAGGACCGAAAGCATGTTATGCTCCAAAACCAAGTAGTTTAAACCGAAAGCTTGAAAACCTCTTACGGCATGCTTCCATTTAGCCTATTCCAAAGCCAGTCCAATGTTTGTAGTCACTGACAATTTCAAGGTGGTGGGAATTTTACTTAAAAACCGGTTATTCCTCATTACGATTCTATAAACTCGTGTAAGATTAGCAAAGATTTAGGATTTCTCCAGAGAACATATTATGGTGCACCAAAAAGTTTTGCAAGTTTCCGAGTTTGGCTATGCTCCTTGAATATCACACTGTCAAAGAGTTCATCTCAAGTGAAAGAGATATCGATTTTGGAACTTGTCCATCCCCGAGGAAGCCACGATCAAGAAATTGTCGACCAATGCATAAATGTTGGATATTGGCCGACAGATTCGCCATCGAGGAAATTCACCGGAAAGTGCGTTGGAATTTATCGTCGGATATTCAAGCTGAGTACAGTTTGAAAGGGAATCAATGAAGTGAACATTCCGAGCAGTGCTAGAGGAGAAAAGATTTTGACCAAGGTCCAGCTTTATAATTTTTCTCATGTTGCCAAACAGAGGAATCGGACCATGAAATCTATTCCAAGACAGATCAAGACATTCAATGTTTGAAGCGTTAGATAGATACGCAGGTAGGATTCCCTCAAACCAGTTTAGTGCCAAATATACTTCTCTGACATTTGGGAGAGCCTGAAATCTATGATTATCATTTGGAATTGGAAGGCTTCCTGAAAGGTTATTATGTGTGACAGACAAGAAAACCAAAGAAGAAATGTTGAAAATAGAAGAAGGGATTTGGCCTGAGAGATGATTGTCAGAAAGCTGAATATATTGAAGCTTTTTAAGCTGACCAAACTCAGTTGGAATTTCACCGATTAACATGTTTCTTGACAGATCAAGATAGGTTAAAGAGGAAAGGTTCCCAAATGTAGGGGGGATTGAACCTGTGAGATTATTGATGGAGATGTTAAGGATACTAAGCCTTTGGAGGTCGCCTAGTTGAGGTGGAAGGTTTCCACTAAATCTGTTCCCTTGCAATCCCAGTGTTTTAAGGTTAAGGCAATGAGAAAGAGCAACAGGAAGAGTGCCATTAATGGAGTTATTTCTAAGGTCAATATGTCGAAGATGGGAAAGCTTACTGAACTCCAACTGAAATTGACCGTGAAATAAGTTGTGGGAAAGGTCAAGCGTGCGAAGGGAAGTGAGGTTTGAGAGAGAAGGAGGTAAGGGGCCAACAAGGCCGAGTGAACTGAGTTGGAGAGATTCAACTCGGGACCCTTTGCTGGTGCAAGATATACCAAACCAGGTGCAGTGAGAAGTAGAGTTGCGGGTCCAACCTGAAAGTGAATTTAGAGGATCATTGAGTTGGAGTTTGAATGATAGCAAGGCTGCTTTGTCGGTTGTTGAATCAAACTCCCCCATATGCTGGCACGTACAAGAGTTTATGTGAATCTGAAACAAGGAGAAAAGCAGCACCAAAAACTGCACGTATTCCATGCTTTACAAATATGGCTGCCTGCTCTTGGGAGTTTCACAATTTGTACATCTCTATCTAAAGAACACTCCATCAAATTCAATGATTTAAAATGATGTACTCTTTTTTTTTTTTTTTTAAAAAGGGGACATTTTTTTGTCAATCCTCGTGTATACGAGTCATATCAAAAGTCCAAGTCAATCCCATGTACAGATCATCTTAGGTGAGTTGGATTGATTAAATTATATGTTTGAAATATTCTTTCCATCTCCCAGCCAATATTTATTTATTTATTTTAATCATATATGTCAGCAAGTCTTTAGTCAACTCAACTCTTCTAAACAAATATATATATTTCTTAATATTTATAATTTTCACTTACAAAATTTGAAATAAAAATATATATATTTATACTACCCAAATGAAGAAATTGAAACCCTCTGAGAAATCAAATAAAGAAAAAATTATAGCCAAGAGGACTTATAAATTAATAATGTATATTGTTATTTAAGTTTATAGATAAATTGATATTACAAGTAAATTAAATACTAATTTAATGAAACACAAAGTAAATCATATTTTCATGGGAGTAACTTTATTTTTAATTTTTTTCTATGTAAAAACCTGAATATGATAATATTTAAATTTAGAGCACTTTATCATTTCCTACAAAACTCTCTTTTAGTTTTAATAGAAATTTTAATATTAGAGAGAGAGAGAGAAAAATAGGAAGGCTCAATGGAAATGATTGGCTAGGAAAGATATTTTCATACAATACATGAAGAGGATATGCCACATCGATAATTACAATATAGTTTTCACATCAATTTTCCTTATGAAATTGATGTTCAACGACTCTACTAATACGTCTACGATTCTATACATCAGCAAAATAACATTTTTAGGTATTGTATGGACAAATAAGTTGGGATTAATTAATAAAGTCTTTAATTTTTTAGGGATGGTAATGAATGAATTTTATCAAATTTACCATTTGCATAGTTCCGCTTAATTTGATATTTCTTTCTATTTATTTTTAATTATTCAAAATATTTTGATTTATTTCTAATTTTATATCATGTGTTGATTTTGTACTTCATATCTCAAGACTTGTTCAATTATAATTATAATCTAAAGACGATTATTGTAATATAATAATATGTATGTAGTCAAAATGACTAACTCACTCCAAGAACTAATGGTCATTACAATGTTACAACAATATATTTAATGATAAAACATCTATAAAACCTAAGCTATCGTACAAACTCGAACAAGTAAAAGAATTCTTCATACATCAACATAAACATGTTCCAAATAACTCAAAACCATGAATCATATCTCCAAAGCATAAAAATGAAAGACTATCATACTCCTTCATCCTCCCATATAAATATAATCATATGTTAAAACTAACTGCAAACTAATAATTTCATAAATAAAAAAAAAACAATATAAATTCTTACTTACTAAATACTCATCATCATCTTTATCCCCATAATAAAGTGTCAGGAAAGCTTTTCTGCGGTATATCTAAATACTGAATTCTATAGCGTTTTTATTTTTTACTATACCAATATAAAAAGAATATTAAGTACCAATATAAAAATAATATTAAGTATTTTTATGAGATTACAAATTCTTACTTACCGAGTCATATTATTAGACTACTTTTTTTTTTGAGTAATTCCGGCTAGCTTTATTATTAAATAAAGATACAACCAAATGATGGGTTGCTAAAAGCGGACCCAATGCAGGAAAAAGAAAGTAAAACAAATGTCTAAAGATTATGGCCCAAAACCAAGTAAAAGAAATGTCCAGAATATTAAAGAAAAGTGGAAACGTCCAAAATAATAAAGAAAAAGTGAAAATGTCCTTTCAATTTCAAATCCAGCCGGTGTAGATTAGCTGGCATCCATTAATCTTCTGACTTTTCTATTTCCCATACCAGCCAATTAATTTGATAGCATTCTCAAGGATATTTTAAAATTTGCTATCCCTTCCTCTCCACGCCTCTGCTAACTTCCTTCAGTTCTGATTCCTTTGCCCGTTTTCCTCTCTTCGACGCTGGCGGTTCGCGAAGGCTTCTTCTACCAGGTAAATTTCCTCTCCTCTTCTTAATGATTCTGTTGCTACATCGTGGGCCGCTCCATTGTTTTGTCTTTTGTTTTTTTTATTTTTATGTTTTTATATAAAATTTAAAAATACCCCATTTAAACTTACAACACATTATTATTTCATCCAATTTCACCCGTGAGTGTCTCTAATACTAATGGATAGATAAATAGATAGGAAGCAATCTATCAAGTTCATTTTGCCAAAATGATTTGAAAGAAGAGAATACTATTACTAATAGGAATTATGAACAATAATAATATAAATAATAAATATTTTTTTACAAACTAATGCATCCTAGTCTCACCATCATCAGATCAACTTGACGATAAACAGCGATCAACCAATAAAAAATTACCAAAAGCATCAAGAGATCCACTGCATCAATGATACATTAAAAGCCAAGTGTCAGATGACCTATCCTTCTCCTCATCATCTCAAATCTATCAACATCAGTATGATCTATTATGATAAAACCCTTTGAAAATGATTCCTAATAGATCTGGCAACACCATTATACTGACAAATCTTACATATACGTCAGAATATGACTAAAAATTTAAAAAGTAAAAATAAAACTATTTTGAAAACAGAGTGAACAAAACAAAACCACAAAAACTGTAGGCAAAACAAAACCACAAAATTGTGAACAAAATCACAATAATGTGGACTGAAATTAAAAACAAAATAAACCTACAATAAAAAAGATGTTAGAGAAATTGCGACTAGCGACTAACCCAAAAGCCAACAACCGCCATTGAAAAAAATATTTAATTCTAAAAAATAAACAAATTTTTTTAAAAAAAAAATCTAAAAATTCAACCACAATATTTTAACCTACTGTACAACGATGCATGAATAGAGTATACTACGTAATGGACAATTAGAATATTATTTTTATGATTTGAAAACCTTATTTTTCATCAACTCTCCTACTGAAATTGATGTTCAACTATTCTAATAAAAGTGAGTAAAAAAATTGATGTTCAACCTAAGAAAGAACACACCTCTCCGGATTTATCAAATTATAGTGTTCTTTAAAAAATTGAACTTTGCTAAGTTATTATTAACAAGATTGCGAAGTTGAGCAACTTTAATTAAGTATTTTAATTCTTGATGAGTTTCTTTTAAATATATTTTTATTTTATATTAAAAGTGAGTAATAAATCTCATGTATCTATTTTAGATACGAAATAAATATTCAAATGGCATGCAATAAAATAAAAATAAATAATCAAAACAAGATACAATATAAAATGAATTGTTTATATTATACATATATTAAATAAGTATGATTATAAATCTAAAATATATTAAACTTTTGTTAATAAAATGTTTATTGTAATTGAAACAAGAGTGTAAAATAACTTTTTAAAAAATAAAAATACAAAGGTTTCATAGCTGTTCCAACAAGTGTTCCAAACAACAAAATGAAACAAAACAATTATGCGAGGAGAATAAAGCAAGAAGAAATATCAACACACAATATTTGTTAATGTGATTTTTATTTACCGATTTTATCTCTCTGAAGCCTCACTCAAAAATTGATTTTACTCAACAATTAACTCAGTACAATTATTGGCTTAATCCTAATTTATCTATTATATTGGATAATTGCAGCTCCGAAGTTGAACTCAAATTATTAGAATCACTTTTTAAAAATAACTTCACTTGCCCTCGATAGAAACTCTCTAATAAAAGCCTAAATAGAATACAAAATATATTGAGAAAACAATACAAAATTATAGACTAAGATACTCAAAAAGCACACCAAGCATGTGGGGCTAGAGGTGTACATGGGCCGAGCCGGGCCGGGCCGGACCCAAAAAATGGGCCTAAAGTTTTGCCCAAGTCCGGCCCGGTCCGGACCGCCCGTATTAATTTTTTATATTATTTTATATAATTTTTAAATATATATAATACATCAAAAATACTAAAAAAATCAAAATAATTTTTTTTCAACAAATTGAAAATAAATTTTAAAAAATATGTAGAATTAAATAACACTAAAATAGATGCAACTTAACAAGCAAATGCCTCTAAAATAATAACAAAATTAACAAATGTTTTTAAAATAATAACAAAATTAACAATAAAATAAGTTTTATATAATATCTAATCATTAACAACAAAATAATAGAAACATAATAGTAAAATGGTAGCAAAATAAGGAGAAAAACAATAAAAAAATAATTTTTTTTTCCTTTAGTGAATTCGGGCCGGGCCGGGCCCGGGCCAAAAATGCCTTACCCGAGCCTGGCCCATTTTTTAAATGAGCCTTATTTTTTTTGTCCAAGCCCATTTTTCGCGCCTATATTTTTGCCCAAACCCTCCCACATTTCGGGCTGGCCTTCGAGCCGGGCCGGACCGCCCGGCCCATGTACACCTCTATGTGGGACACAACAACTTATGTATAGACTTTATTCGATCAACTTTTAATTAAAAAGATAAGTTATCTCCCAAATTTAAGCTAATTTTATCCTCCAAGATATCTCCATTTTTGTTTTCGAAAATGGCTTTACCCCTAAGGAAATTTAAGGCTCTGATTGGTTTTTGGAAATAATTTATGTTTCATTTTAATTTTAAAAAATAGTTTTTATTTTTTAAAATATTGAAACATGCGTTTGGTAAATAAAAATAAAAAATTAATAATAAAAACACGAAAATGTGTTTGGTAATTTTTTTATAATAGAATTATGAGAAATAAAATAAATAATTTTTTACATTCATCTAGATTTGAACCAGATTACAAAATTTAATATCTGAAAATTTATTTTTTAAAACAAGAATATTTTTTCTTTTTTATTGGTTTAAATCAGGGTCAATTAATTTAAGGTTAAATTGTAACAACCCAAACCCAGCCTAAACGTTATGGCCGAATCTGGAGAGCTACATTAAACCACATCTGGAAAGTCCAACTTTTAATAATAAACACTCAAACGTTTCAAAACCATTTACAAAATCATAAACAACCCATAAAATCTAGTCTTTAAAAGCAGCAATCCGAAAAAAAAAATGCAATAGTATAAATTCAGATAAAACAAATAAGTAATCAAACGGATATGACCAAGCTCCTACTACGTCGAGTCGTCTAAGTCTATGGGCTACCTGAAATTCAATCAATCATACTCAGTGTGTAACTTATGCATTCAATTAAGCAGAAAATATCAGACAAGTCTTCGAGTTCCTATTACTTAGATAGTTTACAGAACTGGATACAAAAACAGAAATATGATATATAAGATATAGATACAGATCATATAAGATACAGATGCAGATTTCCTACCCCATTCTGCTACACACCATCTTCATCCATCCCTACACACCAAATAGGGTAGTATCAAGTACTCATCCATCTCTACACACCGCATAGTGACTGTATGTCACGTTGAGAATGTTGCAGACTAGCTGCTAGATTATAGTGCGATAAATTGCCAAAATCAAATATATATATGTGTGTGTGTGTGTGTGTGTGTGTGTGTGTGTGTGTGTGTGGCTTAGCCACCAAAATCGACAGATAATTGAATTTCAGATATATATATATATATGATTATGATTCAATGCGTACGTAACAGAAATCATATATGCATATACAGTGGTATAGATTCAAACAATACAGATCATACTTGCTTATCAAATAACACATCAGATATATGTTTATATAATAGATTTTCCAGTAATGGACAATTAGATAATGAGTTTTATAGCCTAATTCAGATCATACAGACTCTACAGAAGGCCCACGTTCGATACGAATGATGTTTATGTCCCTAGGGAAAATTTTTTTATTTTTGACCCACATGCCCGTGTGGATTCACACGGCTTGGATGATTGGCTCGTGTGACTCAAACTAGAGAGTTACATGGTCTAGACACACGCCCATGTGACTCACAATCAAAACAGTCCCACATATGGCCTGAACACACGCCCGTGTGACCCAAGTCAAAGAGTTACATGGCCTACCACACTACCTGGCACACGGCCGTGTGGCGTCGACCACCATGGATTTCGGCTTTCGCTGTTCATAGAAAACACAATTTTCATTACACACCTGACACAGGCTTAATGTAATAGCAACAAAGATGATCTCAAAAACTACAATCAATTGCGCAATTAATCGATTAAACCAAAACAAAACCTTAAATTCACATCCAAACCAAATTTACGTCAAATAAATTCGATGGAAACCAAGTCAAACTTAACACTTGCCCTTGCGTACAAAAGCAATTACGAGAATTCTACGTCGATGGAAAGACGCTGCTCTTGAGAACTGCACCTATTAAAGAATTACACAAATTAGGAATTCACTCCAAACGAAAAAGAACAAACACGTCAACCGTTAACAAACTCATGCAAAAACAACTGAGTAAAGAATACTTACATAGTTTAATTGAAAAAAAAACTAGCAGCACAATGAAACGTAGATACGAGCAGATTCCACAACCAATCACTGTGACCAAGAGGGAAAAAATTGATTCGAAGCAAAAAAGAGTAAAAAGAAAAGAACGATAGAAAAAAAAAAGACATTTTGAAAATGTGGGAAATTTTAGAAAAGTGAAACATTAATAAAATATTTTTAAAAAAATAAAGGATAACTAAATTTCAAAACAACATAAAATATTTTCCTAATGCTTATATAGAGACTCGAACACAAGATGAAGAGTATACAAAAGCTTAACCATTGAACCAACAGACTCATTCTTGAGATAAACTTACACATAATTAAACTTAAGCCAATCGTTCACAGATAAGGTTTGAATCAAAAGAATAATAAATTTTCCAAAAGTGAGACTTGAAGCCCATGACCCAAACACACAAACAAGACCTTTTACTACAAAAGCAGATACCTATTTATTGATAGAGTTTACCAAACGAAAGCTCAAATTTTGAGGCATTACAAATCTCTCCCCCTAAAAGAAATTCCGGCTTCAAAATTTACTTGATTCAAACATATTAGGGTATTGTTGTAACATCCTGATTTTGGGCCTAGTCGAATAGTGGTTGCGAGACCACAAATTTAAAATCAAAAAAATTCATTTTATTATTATTTTGATTTCTATATTATGATACTAAAGTTGTGTGAAATTTTCATAAAGAAATTTCCTCGTTTGAGTGCTCAATTTGATAAAAAGGACTAAATCGCGTAAGGTGAAAAACTTGATGTCTAATTGATAAAGGCACTAAATAGCTATAAAATTGAAAAGTATGAGCACTTGAATGGTAATTATACCAATAGAAAAGTGAGGAGACAAAGATGGACATGTAGTAGGTGGATTTGGTGAAGTTATTAAAAGGTTAAATTGGTAAATAAGTTAATAGGTATAATAAGATAAAATAGCAAAAGCTATCATCTTTATTTTTCTTCTTCTTCAACCATAATTGAGAAAAAATGGTAGTCATGGAATGGGTTTCATTCGGCCAAGCTTTGGAGCTTGATAAGTGAGTGGTTTTTGTTCCGTTTTTAATGATTTCTATGTTTTTGGAGTCGTGGTAACTCAATTTAACTATCCTGTACCTTCGTTTTCAAAACTGTTAAAGTTTTTTGAATTTTTCCATTGTTGATAAAGTGTGTATTTTGATAATTGATGATAGAAAATACATCCTTGTTGTTAGATAATATAACAGCCCAATTTAGGGCCTAGTTGGAATAGTGGTTGTGAGACCACAAATTTGAGGTAGAAATATGTGTTTTATGGTTTTTATGAGGTCTATGGCATGCTTGTATGATTGTGTGAAAATTTCATTAAGAAATTTGATTAATTTGTGGTCAATTTATTCATTAGGACTGAATTGCAAAGATTGAAAATATGAGATTCTAGAAGATTCAAGTATGAAATAGCATTATAAACATTATTAGAGGTCCTTATTTGGCAATTAGACCATTATATATTAAGACGGACAAAAATAGACATGGGAAGGAAAAATATCAAGAAAAGTGCCTTAAGGGCATTTTTGTCATTTGGTTAATGAAAGAATTAAAAGGGAAAAAGAAGTCAAAATTCATGTCCATCTTCTCCATGCTAGCCAAAAATTTCAAGGGCACCATAACTAGGGTTTCTTCATCTTTCAAGCTTGATTGTAAGTACCTCTTAGCCCCGTTTTTAATGTTCTTCGTATGTTTGAGATCCTCGTAGCTCGATTTAGCTATTTCTAGCTATATTTTAGGCTAGGGTTCATGTTCAAAAATTTACCCATGTATGACATGCATGTATTTTGATGACTAATGAAGGAATATGAAAGTTTAATGCATGATGAACACCTTTTTCTAAGAGATTTTCATGGAGAATTCATAAAAAGGACCAAATTGTAAAAGTCATGAAAATGGTCATAAAGGTGAGAATTAGTGGAAATTATGGACTGTGATAGTTATGAAATTGGTTCGGCTAGGCTTAAAATGCAAAGAAATTGAGTAACAATCATTTTATGAGCCTAGGGACAAAAGTATAAATATGTGAAAGTTTAAGGGCAAAATCATAATTTTGCCAAAGTATGATTCGTGGGTTATTTTAGTTAATGTGATTATTAAACAAGTGAAATTGTCATTATAGATCAAGAAACACGAAGCCCAGATCGAAACCGAGGCAAGAACAAGGTGGTAGACTAAATTGAACAATTCCACATATATTTTGGTACCGATGTAAGCTTGTGTGAAATTAAAGCTACATAATGCTATTATGTTTTTAATTGCTTGAAATCAGGAGAAATGTATATTATTTCTATGGAATTGATTAATGATGCTTCGATGAAAGTATAATGAAATTATGTAAAGTTGAAACCCCGGTTGAACATTAGGAATAGCAAGGATACCACTGTCACAACATGAGACAAAGAAGGTCCCGTATAAGACCATGTCTGGGACATGGCATCGACACCGAATGAAGGTCCCGTATAAGACCATGTTTGGGACATAGCCTCGGCACCAAATGGAGATCTCGTGTAAAACCATGTCTGGGACATGGCATCGACATCGCCATACGATCTCGTATAAGACAATATCTGGGATATGGCATCAACATCGAGATATGAGATCCCGTGTAAGACCATATTTGGGATATGGCATTGGCATCGTGATACATGTATGATGAGATTGAGTATCCTTCAATATTCCAATTAGTTCAACGGGTAAAGAGCTAAGTTTATGTTAAAGATGATAAAGAGCTAAGTTTATGTTAAAGATGACAAAGAGCTAAGTCTATGTTCAAGAGAATAAAAGTGCTAAAGATGTGTGATGAAGTAATACATATACCCATGAGTAACTTACGAGAAATGAATGCAAAATGTGATATGTGATTTGGTAAGAGTAAGCATGAGTAAGTTATGTCAATGTGCTTGAGAGCTTGTGTATTATTTAATGTGATGAATGGATGTTATCATGAGCTTTTACGTTGCTATTTATTTCATGCAAGCTTACTAAGCTTTATGCTTACCCCTCTCATTTCCCTTTTCCTTGTAGTATCGCCAAACTAGCTCGGGGATCGTAGGACGTCGAAGTTCGGATCACACTATCAACTACTCTTTTGTATATCAAAGTTTGATTAGTTTTGGGTATGACATGTATAGGAACTTGGTCATTTTGTGATATGTCATATTTGTTAGCCAATGTGTGGCTATTAATGTCATTCAATTCATTTTGTAAATGGCCATTGGATTTGGCCAATACTTGCTAAGTATTTATAATCAATGATAATGAAATTCATGAAGTACAAGTATGTGCAATTGGATGAATTACGTATGAAGATTTTGCATGATTAAGTAGGTTGTTATTAGGGTGTAGATGTTTTGCTTCTAGATATTAGAAGTGTCTTATTGTCATGTTGTGTGATGCATTGAAGTGATTTAAGTGTGGTTGCTTTTCAGGATGGCAATTGGCTTGGTAAATAGCCTTATAATTGTCCACACGGGTAGACACACGGGCGTGTGTCTAGATTGTGTGTGACACACGATCAGCCCCATGGATGTGTTGATAGGTCGTGTGTCCCCTGCATCTATTTGCGAAAAATTTAGTTCGTCACACGGGCCAGCACATGGGCATGTGACTAGGCCGTGTGCCTCTAAGCGTTTGCTGACGTCATAAATAGAATGTCAAGGTTTTCACACACGGGTTAGGACATGGGTGTGTCAAGGCCGTGTGAGGGACACGGGCCATAGACGCTGGCATGTTCCAGGCCGTGTGAAAACCCCTGTAGGTTCGAAATGAAAAATAAAATCCACATTGGCTAGGAACATGGATGTGTGTGACCACACGACCTGCCCACATGGGCGTGTGGCCCTGTTTTAAGCAAAAAATTTCTAAGTGTTCATGAGTTTATTTAGTTCTAATATTTTAATGGATGTATTTTTTAAGGTTGTAAAATAGTCTATTTATAGACTAAATTCATAAATCAAATAATAATAAAATAATCTAGACTAAACAAAATTTGAATGAAACAAATAAATAAAGTTTAACTAAGAGAATATCTCTTAAATTTAACTGAAATACGTGACATATATAACAGCTCGAAATTAGTAAAAATAAAAATAACAATTTTGATAACATTAATTCCAAAGGAACAAATGGCACATATTATATTAATATTTGTGATTGAATCATACTCAGCTATCCAATTAAATATACTATTTAATAGCAAGTTATCCTTTCAAATATTGAACCATATTTGAGCAGGTTGAGATACATTAGATAGCCAATGTGACTTTGTCTTTGCTATTTCAATTTTCATTGCCGGCTAAAAAATTATTAAATATTTAAAATTCAGTCAAAACAACTAATATTTTTGTCGGTTAAAAAACTTCAGTCGGCTAAAAAAATATTAAATTTGTCGGTTTTTTTTTAATTCACACGTTTTAAACTTTTTTTACCTTTACATGTCGATTCAGTAAGCAAGGCTAATTTAGTCTTTCCATTCATGCATTCTGACTGTTCGACCTCGACCAGAACATCCCCTTCAATAAGCAGCGCCTTACCTACTAAGCTTTAAAGAGTAATCCACCGCATCAGAAACTTTTTTTTTTTGAAGCACTTCTTCCTGATAGAAAAAGTGATAATTATTTTAGATTTTTTAGTTTGTCTATTGAGTTTTAACTCAATTAGTATTGGTAATATTGTCTATATAGGAGAGCATAAATTCGAGCGTGTTGAAGCACATTTATCCTCCTATTGAAAGGATAGGGAGGGATTATAGGTAGTTCTAGGCAATTTCTATAAAAAAATTAATTTTAAACTTTTTATGTATTAATTTCATACTTAAATTATAAGTAAAATCTTAAGTTAATTAATACAAAATTTGAAAAAATCATATAATCTTAAGTTAGATCATTAGTAAAATTTAAGTTAATTAATATAATTTTAAGTTAAAATTTAGTTAATTCATCTAGTTCCTCTAATTCTACATTAATCAGGAGAATATGGCAAACTCTGTGGACAATTAAGCAGTGAAAATTTTAACATATTCTCCAAAAAGAGAATATAATTGTGAATAATCTTATCAAGTTGGTTCGAGATACAAAATCCGATTTAAAATTGGTTGAGGATATTCCTTTTAGTACCTAGAATAATTGCGTTTCTATCCATTTTATTTAAAAGAAAAAAAGCATTTTTTTGCATTTCTGGTAACTTTCAATTCGAAAGAACTTCTTAAGTTTGATAAATGGCACGTATACATTAAATTATATTAATATTTGTGATCGATTAATATGCCATTTAATAGAAAGTTATCCAGTCAAATATTGAATTATACTTGGGCAGGTTGGGATAAAATTACATATGGCAATATGTCTGCATTTGGCATTAAAAATTTCATTGAGGGTTACATGGAAGTATAATTATTAGGATGTGTTTGATCGATAGCGTGTAATTATATTATAATTTTTATCTCATGTTTAGTAGTATAAGTTATAATTATATGGTTATAGTTTATATTTTAAAAAATATTAATTACTATAAAAAATTATTATAATTAAAATCAAATTATCATACGTAATATGTAGTTTTTTTTTCGGTGAAAAGAAATAAAATGTCAATTACAAAAAGTAGCCCTTAGCTTCGTCAGCTTGAAGCAAATCTAAAATTTCGCTAGGAACTTCTTCAAAAACTTGTAGGTTTGACTTCCAACTCAGACTCAATTTAGCAAGGCAATCTGCTACCATATTCATATTCCTTGGAACATATTTGATACTCCATTCCCCTATCGATTGTATGAGGCGCTTAGTTCTTCTGAGAACAGCAATTCCAGAGTCTCCCGTGTTCAAGGCAGATAAGTTCTGAACCACTTCTAAGTTATCAGATGCAATGGTGATCCGTCTAAAACCTTTGTTTAAAAGAATAAGGATGCCATCCATTATACCCCAAATTTCAACTTCCATTGGGGAGCAAACCCCTAAAAAACGGTTGAAACCCATTATCCAGTTTCCTTCATAATCTCGAGCCACGCCTCCTGCCGTAGCAGCTTCGGTATTACTGTTAACAGCCCCATCCGTGGAAAGGAATACCCATTTGTCATTAGAGTTGTTGGATATTTTAGAATTATGGAGGGTATTCTTCTGGACGTCTCGAGATGCTTCATATTGCTAAGCCCAACAGCTAGAGACTTTCACTACTTCAATAGCTGACCAGGAAATATTCTGGAAGATAAATAGATTCCTATTTTTCCATATACGCCACGCGATCAGCCCAAACAGACACGACCAGGTAAGGCCACTTCCCTGCAAGCTTTCATGAAAACAAAGGTTAAGGGTAAACCAATCTGGAAAGGAGACAGGAAAAAAACCTTTGTTTTAGCTGATTAGGAAGCACAAGCAACCACACTTCTTTCGCCACCGGATAGTCTCGAAGGACGTGCTCCAAGTCCTCAACATCATGTCCACAAATAAGACAGGAACTACTATGGCTAATTCCTCTTCTAGCACGTTCAGAATTGGTAATATGTAGTTTAAGAATGTAGTAAATAACACTTTTATAATATGTAAATTATTTTTTATAATATTATTTTTTATCATATTTTTAGAATTTTTAGGATTTAAATAATATAAATTTTTGTTATAATTTTATAAAATACACAAATTATTTTTATATTATATTTTTTAAAGTTAAACTATATATGATTGTTTGGAAAGTCAAGGGGTAATTGGATTTGGGTGGAATTATTCACGTAACTACTTCAATTCTCACCCTTCTCCTAAGAATTGAAAAGTGTAATTGAGTACTCCAATTACATCCAATTCAGTGAAACCATCAAATACAATAGTTATGCAAAACTTCATCTTTATATAATTACAAATAATTACTCTTAAATTCAATTATTAAGTGGCTCTTTAAACACTTCATTATGAATCATGTTTCAAACTATTAAACATGGACAATCAAAATTGAATACTTTGCTTAAAATGACTTGGTTAAAAATGTTTAATTTTAAATGGGTTTTATATAAATTTATTTTAATCTATATATTCAAAGAAATTTTAGTACTATGCTTATTTCCATTAACTAAAAAATTTAAGTTAATTTTTTTTAAGTGTATAAATATATAATATGTAAAATAATTTGTGTTATTAACTCAATCATGAATTTAAATATAATATAGATACACATAGGTTAATTTATTCAAATATGTTGAAAAAAATTGAGAAACTAAGCTGATTTTGTAAAAAAATTACTGATCTACATTCATGATTTATTCAAATATAATTTGTGTTTTTATAAAAGAATCATGATTAAAGCAAATACATTCAAATAGTATTTTGGAAAACTAGTATTCATGATTGAATATGTAGAATATGAGAAAGTAGGTGATGTTTTCATGAAAGGGAGTAAATATGCGTTGTACTCTTTTTCCCTTAACTGAGGTTTTGTCCCATTGGTAAGGTTTTTAATGAGGCAACATATTATGCGTATTATAGATTTTGTACTCTTTTTCCCTCGTTAGGTTTTTATACCACAGGGTTTTTCCTAATAAAGTTTTAATGAGGCACATTATCTACCGATGGACATCCAATGGGGAGTGTTATGAATATCATATTAAGTGGATGTCCATCACGATCAAGATAAAATTTTGGTATACTTTAAATTTAATAGTTATTAGAATTAGATCTCTACTTCTTTTTTACTTCTTATGCCTATAAATAGAGACTCTGATGAAATATTGTAATTACCACTTTTGATCAATAAAGTATATTCTTTATTGCTTTCATATTTTCTTTGTTCTTTATTCTCCCTATCTCTTTTTATTTTATAACAATACTATTATTTTTGGTAGAATGAAATATAATTCATTCATTTGACACAATAAAATGAGTTTATTGTAATTTTGGACTCAAATCCTTTTAGTACGAAAATTTTAAGTTTATTACTCCAACAATTTATATTCTTATTCTGCTCCCAACAAAAATTTTCGATTTCAAGGGTTGGTACATGCCTCTAAATTTTGTGAAATTTTCTTTTAACCCTTTTAAGTTTTAAAAATTTTAAATTTGATATTATAATTAGTATTTAAAGAAAAGAAAATTTTGTGTTTGACCCCAAACATTTTTAAAGTTCTTTTTGTAAAATTTAATTTCTTCTATAAAATTTATAATTTTTATGATAAATTTAATAACATTTATAATTTAATCTAGTAAACTAATACAAAATTGCATCTAAAGATTAATTTGATAAAAATAAAGCTAAATAATTATAATATCTGATATAATTATAAATAATTTTAATATCCAAAATTTGCTGTTATACGGCATTGTTATATATTATTTCAAATAAAAATTTTAAGTTAAATTGCATACCTAATCCTATATTTTTCTTAGCATAATACGACCAGTTGCATCATCCTGTAGGATGTGACTGAGTTCCATTAGTGGTTCTTGGGCAATATGAAGTCACAATTGTCTCAAATCTCAATCTTTTAGAGATAAAAGCAAATTAGAAAGGAAGAAAATCTATAGAATATTTCAAATTAAACTATAATTAACAATCAAAGCAATCATTACACTAAGAACACTAAAATCTTTAAATACAGTGATCTTCGTAAATACCCAATCCAAAGAACAAAACACAAGGTGCGGAAACCATGGATATAACAAAGCATCAAAACTAGGAAACAAGAAGCCATATATACAACAAAAGAAGGTTCAACTACCAACTGCCAGGAATTCACTGCTGGCTTCCGTGTCATGACCTGGATCCATTGTTTTGTCCTTAAAAGGAATGGATACTTGACGCAGTGCCTGAATATTGTGTTTGGATTCTGTTGGAGGCACTGGTATAGGATGAAGTGGATGCTGAAGATGTAACGATGTTGTCTTGCAGAGCTGCAATGTATAGTGGAACCGGCATCTCGCGTGGTAAACTGGGCAGTGGGGCTTTGGAACCAAGGATTTCAATAGCCCGCCTTATGGATGGGCGGTCAAAATAGTTTGGGTGAGCACAAGCCAGCCCAACTAACAGCAACCGTTCCATTTGTTCCATGTCGTAGTTTCCAGACAATCTTGGGTCAGCAGCATCCAAAAGACGCTCTTCCCTATACAATTCCCAAACCCATTCCACCAGTTTTGTCTTGATTCTCTTTCCATTCCTTTCAATTACAGCTACGGCCTTCTTTCCGGAGGCTATTTCTAAGGCAACAATACCAAAGCTGTATATGTCGGATTCTTTAATGGCTTTGTATGTGTCAAGATACTCGGGTGCTATATAACCATCAGTCCCAAGGATCAACTTCGTTGTTTGAGACCCTTGTCCGTGGTCAACAAGCCTAGCCAGCCCAAAGTCACCAAGCTTGGCATTGAAACTAAAATCTAGCAGAACGTTACTTGACTTGATGTCTCGATGCAGCACGCATCGGTCACATTCTTCTTGCAGATAAAACAATCCTGAGGCCACTTCCATGGCGATTTTATACCTTGTATCCCATGTCAACAAGCATGGCTCTTTGTGTAGATGGTAATCGAGACTCCTATTTGGAAGGAACTCATACACAATGAGGAGCTCCTTATTGTCATGGCACCAACCGATTAGTTGGACCAAATTCCTGTGCCTCAATCTGATAATAGTGGTAATTTCTGATTCGTACTCTTTCACCCCTTGATGAGAATTTGGAGTTATCCTTTTGACAGCAATGTTGGAACAGATGTCCCTCAAGAAGCCTAAATAAACCTTTCCAAAACCTCCCTCTCCAAGGAGACCTTCATCGGTAAAATTATTGGTTGCAAGCCTGAGTTCCCTGTAGGAAAACTTCCTAGGTGCTGTCATCATTTCCATGTCTACGTTGACAGACATGGTCCCATCTTCCCTCATCCTTATGTACTTTCTCCTCCTACAGAAAAGCCAAACCAGACTCAGAACTAGGAGCAATGCAGAAATGCCACCAGCAATGGCTAGAACTACCCATAGCCATGTCTTGCTCTTCCTTTTGGGGTTGACTGGAAAGCTTGGTGCCACATTTCGAGAATTGATGGTTGGATTCATGGAAACCTGTAAGCTGGAGCTGAAATTCCAGGAATAAATAGTGTGGAGCTGATATAATTGTCCAGTGGATCCGGAGAAGCCAAAAGTGACCCATTCTGGTAAATATAGACTAAGATCCAATATTGCGGAAAGAGTAGATGAACTTTGAAGAGTAAGGTCATCAGCACCACGTAAAAAAACGCTAAGGTTTTTTGTACTAGAGTTGTAAGTGATGAAAGCATTAACTTTCCCCCCATTTTCAATATCATTCCACAGCCATTTGACAGGGTAAAATGAAGCCTTTACAGAGTTGAGATCAATGGCCACGTGATCTGACTTCGCCGGAGGATCCCATAGGTCATTGGTATACGTATCAAACTCCACTGCAATAAATATAGAGCTGGCGTCTGAATCGCAACTTTGAAGTCCCAAGCAACCACCTCCGGAGTTAGGAGGGATTTTTGAGCCATTGGGAGCAAGGAAAAATGCAAACCCATCACCCCTTGTGGTACTATGCAAGGAATCGATGGAGAAGGAAAAATGAGTGGTGAAATCTGCAAAGCGGAGATTCCCTGATGAATTGTCCCAAAGGTGCATTGGTTGGTAATAAGTGGCTCGACCAACACTATTTTCTAAAGCCTTGTCTCTTAGGTTGGTGGTGAGTTGGATTGCGCCACCTGATGCGGTTGCATCAGGTTCAAACACTATGTCAGGCATATTTGGGATGAACTCAGCCAAATTGAAATGGATGTTACCATCTTCAATAGATGCAGCCATGGTAAAATGAACGAGTAACCCCATAGGAAGGGTGTATAATAATAATAATAATAATAATAATATAAAGAGAAATTCAGGTTTAAGAGATTTGAGATACATACTCTCAGCTTTTTGAGCTTTCTTCATTTTCAGAGTTAGGATTTTGAGCAAAGTTACTACAAATGCATGCAAGATAGTTGATTTCCAGGTACTGAATAAATAATTCCTTCTTCACTAGAATAAAGTTTGAACTTCTTGCCATACATTGGACCCAAAATGCAGCCTATTGGATTCTCCTACTTAGTGGTGTCAACGAAGAAGACTTCATAATAATAATAATAATAACTCTTCTTTTACTAAATCAATTATATTTATTTTAAAATTTTATTTATTAATTTATTGATGAATAATGATGTATATGATAAATCGTGTCTAAAATTCTAAAAATTTCCATTACCATAGCTAAAATCTTTTTATCAACTCTTTCATCTTTTTTTCCAAACACAATCAACATGGCTAAAATCTTCCTCTCCATTACCGTAGCTATATTCATATCATAACTATCATCTCTATACAATAATAATAATAATAATAATAATAATAATAAAAGCATCAATCCAAATTTTAGATAAAGTAAGATTGAGTTTTTTTGGATATTGTTTGGTTGATTTAAATGATAGAAAACAAGTTTTGGAAGAGGGGAAGAAGATACTCAAATTTGAATTTGAAGGCAATCAGACAATGAAAAAAAAAAAAAACCTAAATTTGGTGTGTTAAGGTTTCGGGATTTATTTATAAATCTAAAAAACAGTGTATTTTTTTTAAAAATAAAAGTTGGAAACAAAAAGAAGTAGTAAAAAATAAGAAAATGATAAAATTTGAACTTAAATGAATACGAGTCATGATCGATGGTGAAGCATATGGTGGTTGACGTGACCATTGATGTCAAAATTGAAAAATTTTAGGTTTAGCTTGGGTTTTAGTTTGATGATTTAATTTTCAATTTAATTAAAGTAAAACAATTTTTGGGGTTTTTTTTTTACGTTACTGTAAACCAAAAAAAAAAAAACATTAGAGATTCTAAATCTTCTCCTTTCTCACGTGGAAAACATCCGGAAATTTTAAAAACATTTAATTATTTCATGGTATTAATGAGTTTTTATTATTATAAAATTTTCTTTTCTATTTTTACAATATATATTTGAGTTTTTTATATTTTTATATTTATAATTTTTAAAAATTGATATATAAATACACGATAAGTTTTTTTAGTTAAAAAAGTCACGTGGCATGTTCTTATTGCTCACTTTTTTCTGTAAACGACATTAAAAAATTGGACTAAAATATATAACAAAATGATGTTTTAGGTATCGAATCAAGAAATGAGTATACTTTAAGTACTAAATTAGATCAAAAAAATTTGAAATTTGAAATATCAAAAAGTGAAAAAAACGAATATACTTTAAACACCAAATCGTAAATTAAACCTAATTTTAATAAAGATATTAGTAAAGATACATCGAAATCTTTTTGTAGTCGAAGAACTAAGTTTATCAAGATTAAAATCATTTGGTGCAATATTACATCTAAACTTAGATTTTTATGCAAATATTGTATTTTAACTTTATTCTTGAATTACGAAGAATGTAATATATAAATGATATTTAATTTTTTTATTGTTTGTATTGGGAATCGACTCGATTAAGCAACAAATAAATATAAATAGCAAAAGAAATTGAGAAATTGAACACACAAAATTAACGTGGAAAAACCCCTCCAAAAAGGATAAAATATCACAAATAAAGATAATTTTACTATAATGGCAAAAGAACGAAGAGAACAAAAAATGGAGATAAAAACTAAACCCCAAAACAAAGAACCCTCAAAACTTAAATACAAAAATTCTCCAAAAATGTTATTAGTTCTAATCTTTTAATGGAGTTATATTTTAAGGTTGTAAAAGAGCCTATTTGTAGACTAAATTCATAAGCCAAATAATAATAAAATACTTTAGACTAAACAAAATTTGAATGAAACAAATAAATAGAATTTAACTAGTAGAGTATCTTTTAAATTTGACTGCAATACGTGACATATACAATAGCTCGAAATTAGTAAAAATAAAAATAACCATTTTGATAACATTCAATTCCAAAGGAACAAATGGCACATATACATTATGTTATATTAATATTTGTGATTGAATCATACTCAGCTATCCAATTAAATATACTATTTAATAGCAAGTTATCCTATCAAATATTGAACCATATTTAAGCAGGTTGAGATAGATTAGATAGCCAATGTGACTTAGTCTTTGCTATTACAATTTTCATTGCCGGCTAAAAATATATTAAATATTTAAAATTCAGTCAAAACAACTAAATGTTTTGTTGAAAATGAAGTATGTCTCAAAAAATTAAACATTGAAAGTCAAAATTGAATATTTAAAATGTTATTTTGTATTATATATCGATAATGTAATTCAATTATGAAAGTTTTTGAAAGTTTTTAAGTTGATACAATACTTAAAAACCATCCATAACCTATCTCAATTTTTAAATAAGAGGATAAACGCGCTTCAACACGCTCGAACTTATGTCCTTCTACATTAACAACGATACCAATGCCAACCGAATTAAGACTCAATCGGCGAAGTATATATAATTAACCTTTATAACAAATCATTAAAATATTTCTAGTTTTCAAATTATTAAACGTAATTTGAATGAATAAACTCTCAATTGATTGTTACCAAATTATAATATAATATATATTGACTTAGTAAAATATTGAAGTAAGGTATTACTGTGTGTCAACATTATACTAATACATACATACATATACATATATATATTATCGAAAGTAAAGTTTTCATACATTTTAGTAAACATTGGTTAGTGAAGAGTTGAAATCGTGATAATTGGCTGTGTTGGTTACATATTACCTCAACTTTTTAGTATTATAAATTGTGAGTATTAATTCGATTAATATTGGTATTGTTATTTATGTAAGAATATATGAATTCGAACGCGATGAAATGTATTTATCCTCTTATTGAAGGATTTAATAGATACTATAAGTAATTTTAATCAATTTGTATAAAAACTGATATAAACATTGTAAAAAATAGAATGTCGATAATGATAATATACCGCAAAAAAAAAGAGCAATAACAATAAAGAACACACAGATTTTTACGTGGAAACCCTTTCGAAAAAAATCACGGGCAGAGGAGAAGGAAATTTACTATGTGGAATTCGAATAATTACAAGAGGAGTAAACTATGTCTATTTATAAGCTTGTAAAACCATATTTTAATAGGAGTGTTATAAGATTGAAACACCTAATTCTAATCAATATCAAATAGATAAAATTTAATAAGATTTAAAAAACCTTATTCTAAAATAAAATAAAAGAAGTACAGTTCTATAGGGATTTTGATTTTATTTTATTTTATCACTATATTTCACTATGTCGAATTAGAATAATTACAAAAGAAATAAACTATTTTTATTTATAGGCTTATAAAATTATATTCTAATAAGAATGTAATAAAATTAAAACACTTTATTCTAACAACCATTTTTCCCAAAAAGTTGGATAGACCATTTTTTTGTGATGATATGATGCTGAAAACAATTTTTTGTCCTTTTTTGACCTTTACATGTCGATTCAGCAAGCAAGGCTAATTTAGTCTTTGCATTCATGCATTCTGACCGTTCGACCTCGACCAGAACATCCCCTTCAATAAGCAGTGCCTTACCTACTAAGCTTTAAAGAGTAATCCACAGCAACAGAAACTTTTTTTTTTTTTTAAGCACTTCTTCCTAATAGAAAAAGCGATAATTATTTTAGATTTTTCAGTTTGGGATTGAGTCTTAATTCGGTTAATATTAGTAATATTATCTATGCAAGAGAGCGTAGATTCGAGCGTGTTGAAGTACATTTATCCTCCTATTGAAAGGATAGGGAGGGACTATAGGTAGTTCTAGGCAATTTCTATAAAAAAATTAATTTTAAACTTTTTATGTATTAATTTCATACTTAGATTATTAGTAAAATCTTAAGTTAATTACTACAAAATTTGAAAAAAAAATCATATAATCTTAAGTTAGATCATTAGTAAAATCTTAAGTTAATTAATATAATTTTAAGTTAAAATTTAGTTGATTCAGCTAGTTTGTCTAATTCTATATTAATCAGGACAATATGGCAAACCGTGTTGATGATTAAGCAGTGAAAAATTCAACATATTCACCAAAAAGAAAATATAATTGCGGATAGTCTTATCAAATTGGTTCGGGATACAAATCCAATTTAAAATTGGTTTAGGATATTCTTTTCAGTACCTAGACTAATTGCGTTTGTATCCATTTTATTAAAAAGAAAAAAAGTATTTTTTTTTTTTTTTTGCATTTTTGGTAACTTTCAATTCGAAAGAACTTCTTTAGTTGACAAAGGGCACATATACATTAAATTATATTAATATTTGTGATCGATTAATATGCCATTTGATAGAAAGTTATCCAGTCAAATATTGAATTATACTTGGGCAGGTTGGGATAAAATTACATATGGCAATATGTCTGCATTTGGCATTAAAAATTTCATTGACGGCTACATGGAAGTATAATTATTAGGATATGTGATTAATTGATAGTGTGTAATTATATTATAATTTTTTTATTTTATATTTAGTAGTATAAATTGTAATTATATAGTTAAATAATTTATATTTTAAAAAATATTAATTATTATAAAAAAAATATCATAATTAAAATCAGATCATCATACGTAATATGTAGTTTAAGAATGTAGTAAATAACACTTTTATAATATGTAAATTATTTTTTATACTATTCTTTTTTTTGTCAATTTTTAGAATTTTTAGGATTTAAATAATATAAATTTTTGTTATAATTTTATAAAATACACATAAATTATTTTTATATTATATTTTTTTAAGTTAAACTATATATGATTGCTTGCAAAGTCATGGGGTAATTGGATTTAGGTGGAATTATTCACGTAACTTCTTCAATTCTTACCCTTCTTCTAAGAATTAAAAAGTGTAATTGAGGTGCTCCAATTACATCCAATTCAATGAAACCACCAAATATAATAGTTATTCAAAATGTCATCTTTATATAATTACAAATAATTACTCTTAAATTCAATTATTACGTGACTTTTTAAGCACTTCATTATGAATCGTGTTTCAAACTATATATTAAACATGGACAATCAAAATTGAATACTTTGCTTAAAATGACTCGGTTAAAAATGTTTAATTTTAAATGGGGTTTGTTTAAATTTATTTTAATCTATATTCAAAGAAATTTTAGTACTATGCTTATTTCCATTATCTGAAAAGTTTAAGTTAAATTTTTTTTAAGTGTATAAATATATAATATGTAAAATAATTTGTGTTATTAACTCAATCATGAATTTAAATATAATATAGATACACATAGGTTAATTTATTTAAATATGCTGAAAAAAAATTGAGAAACTAAGTTGATTTTGTAAAAAATTACTGATCTATGTTGTTTTTCTTTTCTCTCCTAAATGCCACATCATTGAAAACGTGTCACGTAGGACGCGTTTTCATGAGAGAGAAAAAACACACATCCTACATGGTGAGTTTTCACTACCACATTAGTGAAAATGCACCCTGTAGGACGTGTTTTCACAAGTTAAAAATTATTTTTTTCTTGCCATTGGAAATTAACATTTTGTATATTTATTTTTGTCTGTATTTGAGATAAACATGTTATAGTTTTAAGGAATACTTGAATTTACAATGGTGTCGTGGAGCTAGGTGACCTATAAATTTCATTTGCCATGTAAGTATGGAGTCATCACCTAGGAACCCGGATCGGGTTGCAACTCAAGGACTCAGTTGATGGTGATTATACAGTTTAGGGTTGAAGTGTAACTACAACTTCAAGTTTACAAAGGTTATGCTATCAAGAAGTGGAGCATAAATGGGGCCGTCGGTTACAGTGGTTATGCAGGCACAACAACGAGTTTCTTCTCATAATAGGTTGCTTTGTAAAACTCAAACGTAAGTAGGGGAAGAAAAACACAGCGGCGTTTCAGTATAATCAAGTAATGCGTCTTAGCCACCACCACTGAAGGTGATGGCTCCATTATTATAACTTGTGACAGCATTGGGGTGTAACAGGTTATACTAAAAAGGTCACACCGCATTCAGTGGAGATGGACAATACTAATTACTTGATTATACTGGAAAGCCCCTTACGTATTCCTTCCTCGCACCTATGTTTGAGTTTTATGAAGCATGCTCTTCGGGTGAAAAGACTCATTGTCGTGCTCACATTAGCTGTTATAGCTAACACCCAATTGGATAAGATATGGTCTACTTTGGGTGCACATGACCCTCACGACTTTGTCTTTGAGAGAACCCATACACCCCAAAAAGGCCTTTTACCACTTAAGTGTTACTACCCTTTTATATAGTCTAGGTCTCTCCCGTGTTTTGTCGATTTGAGATTTCCATAGGGTGTTACATTCACCCCCTTAGGGACTAAGTGTCCTCGCTAAGGTTTGCCCCACCATCACTCAAGAGGCACGATGAGTGGCTCTGATACTAATAAATGTCATAGCCAACACCCAATCTGGTAAGATATTGTCCACTTTTGGTGCACATGGCCCTTACCGCTTTGTTCTTGAAAGTACTCATACACCCCAAAAGGCCTCTTACCACTTAAGTATTGCTACCCCTTTATATAGCCCAAGTCTCTTCTATGATTTATTGATGTGGGATTTTCCTAGGGTGTTACATTAGCACTGTTAACTACGGGTCCATTTATGCCCCATCCTTTGACATCATAACCTTTGTAAACTTGAAGCCTTAGTTACACTTCAACCCGAGAAGGTATAATCACCACCAACTTGGACCTCGAGTTGCAAAGTGCTCTTAACTTCTTAAGTGATGACGTCATCCTCACACAATAGATGAAATTTGTAGGTTATCGAGCTCCATGACATTACCGTGAACCCAAATATAATTTAAAACTATGAATACGTCTCCTTCAAAATGAGAGAGAAATAAATCTTAAACATGAAAATTTAAAGGAGATTGAAATGTGGTGAGTAGGGGACAAAGAATGAGCATTTATATAGGGGATGGGATGGGGTATAAAGGGAAAAAAATTATCATGATAATCTTGAGTTGTAGGGTTTAGAAGCAGTTAAGCTAAAGCGGTTGAAATGGCCAGAGAGAAAACACTCCCTACAGGAGGCATTTTCATTTGACATGGTAGAAAAAACACTTCCTACAAGGGGCGTTTTCCACAAACATGTCAGACATGTGGCTTGAAAACGCATATTGTAGGAAGTGTTTTCATTACGATGTCAGATGAAAATGCCCCTTACAGTGAGCGTTTTCTCTCTAAGCATTTCAACCATAAAACTTAATTACTTTTGAGCCTTTGCAACTTGGATTCCCGGGATAAACTTGATTGAGGTAATGTAGAAATTGCATGTGTAGAACTCGCACACCAAAGTTAATATTAATTATTGAAATATAGAAGAGCTAATTAAAACACTAGCTCATGCAGTGAAAACACTAACTTATTCGTTTATTCATTATTTTTTCCTATAAAGTGTAAGTTACTATTAATTATTAAAGTGAGATATAATACAATTCGCAAGCCCAAGTTTAGGGTTTTTTCAAACCTTCTGAGCAATTATTTGCTTTTTGAAAATATTGTACTTAACAAATGGACCGAGAAAAACTTAAATGAAAAAGTAACATAAATAATTGTAAATTTTAAACTCACAACTTGAATGTGTACAAAGCAAACCAATTTAATAAATTTGTTTCGTACATTGTAAATAAGTGTACATTTTAAATGTAAAAAAAAGTATATAAAAAATTGTAAAATTACAAAATAACGTAATCATTTGTGTCCCGAATATGTGCCACAACTGGGTGGGGTAGGGCACGCCTCGAGTTTCGTCACACTATTTGGTTTGTCAGCTTCTCGTCGACTTCAGGATCAGTTTGACATCCACATCGGGGTTGATCGCTGACTTAATCTTCTTCCTCTGTGGTTGAATGCAACTGTGTCCTAGCTGCCCATCGTGGATTCCCTCTCTTTGAGTTGGCGGTTGCAATGATGGCCCACCTTGGTAGAATAATGATGTTGGGGATGTTTGCAACATTATCAACATGCAATTATATGTCTTCGTATGGCCTAGTTGTGGATAGAAGATAGGAATCATTAGCAACACCGAATGTGTCAGTATTATTGTCTAGATTGGCATGTTATATGGCACGGTAGGTGGTGGTCATGCATAATATATCCCTGTGGAAGGTGTTGATGTAGGGAATGGTTGTACGTGCTATGGTGCTTTGTAACAACCTGTTTCCAGTGAAATCGAAATAGTGGTTTCAGGACCACAAATCCGATGTCGAAAAATTTATTTTTATATATTTTAAATATCTATAGTGTGTTAAAATCATGGTATAAAAATTTCATTAAGAAATTCTACCGTTTGTATGCTCAATTTGTGAAACAGGACTAAAGCGCATAATGTGCAAAAGTTGTGTTCTTCTAGCTAAAGGTGTTAAATAGCTATAGAACTTTAATGTAGAGGTCCTTATTGAGTAATTAAACCATTAATTGAGGTAGTGGATGTACATGGATTTCAATCATGAAATTTGACAATGTTAGGTTTGTATTAGGTGTAGTAAAAGATAAAAAAAATAAAGAAAAACAAAAGGAAGCTATCATCTTTTTCATTTTGTCTTTCCCCAACCGTTTCTAGTAGAAGAAAATAGCCATGGAAGCTTGAAAATTTCAGCCAAGCTATTCTCTTAATTGTAAGTGATTCTTTGACCCCTTTTTTGTTGATTTTTATGTTTTGGGGACCCTTGTAGCTTAATCTAGCTAAATGGATGATTAATTTGAAATATGGTTGAAAGTCTAGGGTTTTTCCATGAGAGATTTTTAATTTTTATTGAAGTTAATGGAAGAATATTAGTCTTTGTTGTTAATTAAACAACTTTCGTAAAAAGATTTTTAGTGAAATTGTCAATTAGGGGTTCATTTGAGAATTTGAAAAGTTATGTGTTAAATGTATGAAATTGTGGAATGTGTTGGCTGTTATAAGCATATATAAATTTTGACTAGGCTTAGCTGTAGTGAGATTCCATGAATTTCATTCTTACGAGCCTAGGGACTATCTTGAAAAGAAGTCAAATGTTAGGGGTAAAATGATAATTTTACCATAATATGAAATTTGATTGAATTGAATAGAAAAAATATTAAATAAGTTAAATTTTATTATATTTAGATCATGAAAAGCCACGTTCGGATTTAGATCGAAGTAAAGATAAAGTAGTAGATTGATCGGTTGATTTCTTCGTATAATTACAAGGTAAGTTCGTATGATTAACCTTTAATGTTTATTTATTAAATTGATGAATGGTATTATGAATGTATTCATATTCTTAGTTGAAAATATAATTTATTGTTGGATTATGAAATTGAATTAAATGTTCAAAAACAAGTACATTACAGGATTGAGTACAATCGTTTTATGGTAAAAGACGATTTTCCGGATAAGACCATGGTTGGACCATGGCAATATTTATATATAAGACCATAGCAGGGCTATGGCATTATGATGATAAGACCATAACCGGGTTATGGCACTACGAACGTAAGACCATGGCAGGATCATGGCAATACATGTGTAAGACCATGTTGGACTATGGCACAAGGAAAACGATGTACTCATATCCGTAAGCCATTCTCAAATTCAGAAAGACACGGTAATTGATATATGAAATTAATATTGAAATACTCGTGGTTATTATTAGCATTGATTTGAAATAAGTATATCCAGCAATATTCAAATGACTCAACGGGTACTGAGGATGATACAAGGTTATACGGTTTAACATAAACAAGTATAGAGATCCATGTGAAATTACAAGATGTAATTCATAGTAGATGTTTCTACACATGGCTAATATAATTGTGATTTTTTGTTAGGCTTTGGGCTGAAATGGTATTTATCTATGTCTTAAAAATTGCTTATCTGAATTGTGTATGAGTGGTAAGTTGTATCTTTAGTTAAACGAACTTACTAAGATAAATTGCTTACTTTGTTTATTTTTTCGTGTTTTATAGTACTTTGGAAACTTGCTCGGTTCGAAAGTATCGGAGATCGTGTCACACTATCAAACTCTTATTTTGGTATTTTGGTCTTTATAAATTTGGGTCAAATGGCATGTATAGGTATTTTGGCTAGTATGGCCTAATTGTTTTGTGATGTATTTAACCAAATGGTTTGGTTGATAATGATATATATATTTTGATATGCAATTTGGTGTAAATGGTCTTATGACATGTTGTGTGTATTTGCTATATGGATGCTTTGTTTTGTAATTTGGTATATAATGTACTAAATGATTGGAATTGAGATGAGTATGCATATTAGGATTTAGGCACAATGCCTCATAAATGATATTGACCATGTAGGTAGACTTTGGAAGTATTTTGGTATGTTTAAAAGTGGTCAAATAAATGTGTTTATGGATATCATGTTGTATATGTGGATAGTGCATGATATAAACTTGATATTTGTTGGTTTGAATGCCTATTTATGCCATGGTTGTATGTGCATTGTTGAGCCTAGGTTGGTACTATATTAGGTGAAAAATATGGCTTGGAAAATAGCTTATTTTTGTTCACACGGGTAGAAACACGGGCGTGTGTCTCAACCGTGTGTCCCCTGATACTCTTTTAGAAATCAATTCAGTAGCTTCACACTGCCTAGCACACGGGCGTGTGGCCGGCTGTGTGACCCAAGTCACTGAGTTACACGGGGTCAGACACGGGCTGGGACACGGCCATATCACCCCATTTCGAATGTCACACGGCCTGAGACAAGGGCATGTCCCTTGACCGTGTGAGACACACAGCCTAGCCATACAAGCGTGTGTCCCCTACAGTTTGAAAATTTCCATATTTTTCTAAAAAATTGCTTGAGTACTAGGTTTAGTCTTGAACCACTTTCATTGTCTATTTGGGGCCTAGAGGGCTCGTATTAGGGATTGTATGAATGAATTTGAAAGGTTTTTAATTTGTACGAGAATTGAATTTGAATTTTATGATTGTTTGAGTTACAAGTCTGGTAATGCTCTGTAACCCTGTTCCGTTGTCGAATACGATTTAGGGGTGTTACATGCTTGTTTAAAATAAACTAGTGCTGAGTATGTTGATGCATGGAATGATTGCATGCGTAGTGGTTGTGTAAAATAAACTGGAATTGAAAGTGATGAAGCGAGGAATAAGTGTGCGTGTTATGATGCTTGTAACAAGAAATTGGATTAGAAGCAAATACAAATGAACCATACTGATCGGAAGGTTGCACGAAAATCAGGTCTTCCGGTGCAGATAGAGCAGATGTCGATCCCGTCACATCTTCATCTCTCGACCTAGGATTGTTGGGCCCTCGTATTGGCCTCCTACGGTGACGTTGCCTACTACTTTTAGAAGCCGACAGTAGATACGACTTACTGTTATACCTGAACCAATCCATGTAATCTGGAGATTTCGTCAACTCTGGTGTGAGAAATGGTTCACATGTTGGCAAGTAATCGTACCTACGCTGCCACATCTCAATGTACTTCTTGTGGAATGTTGGCCAATCCTCCTCGAGTCTCCTTCGCAAGTCAATCTTGTGTAAGTCAATGAGCTTCTAGGGTGGTGGTAGAATAGATTGCGTACACTTGAACCGTCACATGAATCGGTCGGATTCGTACATCTCGACCATTGCAAAATGGCCAATGGCACTTTGACGTGCCAGATGTTGTAACTAGCCAAAAATTCTGTCAGGAGACATTCTTGAATCCTCGGATCCGCATATGGCATCCATACAAACTACACATTACGATTTTATAATTTTTAAAACGTGTCTGATATTTAATTTCAAGTGTTATAGTACATATTATATAACTTTGAAAATCATAAACTAACATCCTCTTCGATTTCTTGATCTGAAGCTAGTCAGATATCGTCGAGCTTGGTTGGTATACCGTTGTGTCTCACAGGGTTGTTTCACCTATTCAAATAATATGTTATTTCAAAATTACAACAATGAAAAATAAAAATGGTAATGATATTGTCAAATGAATTTTACCATATGAAGGAGCATGCAACTATTGATTTTAGTTTTATTCGATATCGTCGCTGGACATATTTCTCGGTATAATGTCGCCAACACCGTTGATCCCCAACTAAGTTG
Source organism: Gossypium bickii (assembly GCA_025503065.1). Classification (NCBI taxonomy): domain Eukaryota; kingdom Viridiplantae; phylum Streptophyta; class Magnoliopsida; order Malvales; family Malvaceae; genus Gossypium; species Gossypium bickii. Next base: position 112,874,742 of record CP106717.1, on the reverse strand, counting down.
TCCCGATTCTTTTAAGTCGACTAGTAGTAGTAGTCGTCTTAAATGTATCAAATTGCAAGATTTATCTAGCATTAATAGACCCCTAATCAACCTCAAGATGAATGTGCGCGTGAATTGTTCCTTTTCACCGTCATTCGCTAAAGCCTCGATAGTTTGAAAGTTGTCCTCCAACCATCTCATCTCGATCTAGCTAACCCTAAACTTGTTCGGCACCTTCCCTAGTAGTTGCTCACATGTTGCACTCCAATCAGCACTAATAATTGGCCCTATAACAATATCCCCATCGACCAATAAATCAAGTTGTAAACTAACATCCTCGAGTATAATTGTACACTTGCCGTAGGGAAGATGGAATGTATACATCTCCGATCTCTATCTCTCAACCAAAACATTGATGAGGGGATCCAATTTAATCCCCGTATAAATGTTTTTTAAGGAATGTTTTTCTATATATAACTTTAATTAGTGATGAAAACCAAACTGGGATATAATTTACCTGTAAAAACATAACATAAATCCAAGGAATCTTGGTACCTTGTAATAATTGACATTGCTGTTCTTTTTCCTTTTTGTTTTTGGTTCTGACGACATTAATTTGCAAATGTTTGTCAAGAAGTAATTGGCTCCTCCTATTGTCAGGGGCTCCACTACAGTTACTGCTTAAATATATTCTTTATTGTTGTCCATCACTGTCAATAAAACTACAAAGACTTACACTAATTACAAGTCAATGGGTCTCCTAGGAACCCTTCGAAATTCGAATCGGTTTTTATTTATTTATAAGATTTTATATTTTCGTTCATTTTGCTAAGAAAATTGAACTTTTATTAATAACGAAAACAATCATTATTTTGCACTTGGAAAACCATAACAAGAACAAAAACAAGAACAAAATTAAAAATCTAAAAATAGTAATCTTCTTAGCCAATGAAAAGAGTAAAATACTGAGTGTTAACTACTAACCAAGAACTCACTGCTTGGCTTCTGTGTCTGAACTTGGAGTCCTTGTTTTATCCTTCAAGAAGGGATATTGGAACCATTGCCTGAAGTTTTGGTTTCGCTTCTTCTGGAACCACTGGTTTGGGATGAATTGGATGCCGAAGATGTAACAATATTGTCTTCTAAAGCTGCAATATATGTTGGAACCGGCAGCTCCCCTGGTAGCATGGGCAGTGGGGCTTTGAAACTAAGGATGTCGATAGCCCGCGTTATCGATGGGCGGGCATAATAGTTTGGGTTAGCACAAGCCAGCCCAACTAAGAGCAACCGTTCCATTTGCTCCATGTCGTAATTGCCATACAATCGTGGGTCTACAGCATCGAAAACACTCTCTTTCCCGTACAGTTCCCAAACCCATTCCACCAGTTTTCTCTTGAATCTCTTACCACTCCTTTCAATTACAGCAATAGCCTTCATTCCGGTGGCTATTTCTAAGGAAACAATACCAAAACTGTATACGTCGGATTCCTTAATGGCTTTGCATGTGTCAAGACACTCGGGTGCTATATAACCATCAGTCCCAAGCATAACCTTAGTTGTTTGAGACCCTTGTCCATGGTCAACAAGCCTAGCCAACCCAAAGTCACCAAGCTTGGCATTGAAACTCAAATCCAACAGAACATTACTTGACTTGATGTCTCGATGCAAAACGCATTTGTCACATTCTTCCTGCAGATAAAACAACGCTGAGGCCAGTCCCATAGCGATTTTATACCTTGTGTCCCACGTCAACAAGCATGGCTCTCTATGTAGATGGTAATCGAGACTCTTATTTGGAAGGAATTCGTACACGATGAGGAACTCCTTACTGTCATGGCACCAACCAATTAGTTGGACCAAATTCCTATGCCTCAATCTGGTAATAGTTGTAACTTCTGATACGTACTCTCTCACCCCTTGTTGAGAATGTGGAGTTATCCTTTTGACGGCAATACTACAGTTGATGTCCCTCAAGAAGCCTAAATAAACCTTCCCAAAACCTCCCTCTCCGAGCAGACCTTCATCAGCAAAATTACTGGTTGCAAGTCTTAGCTCCTTGTAGGAAAACTGCCTAGGTGCTGTTACTTTTTCCATTTCTACGTTGACAGACATGGACCCCTCATCCCTCATCGTGTTGTACTTTCCTCTCCTGCAAAAAAGCCAAACCAGACCTAGAACTAGGAGAAAAGCAAAAATGCCACTAACGATGGCTAGAGCTAGACATAGCCATGTCTTGCTCTTCCTGCTGGGTTTGACTGGAAGGCTTGGTGCGATTGCTGGAGGATGGATAGTTGTATTCATGGAAACTTGTAAGGTAGAGCTGAAATTCCAGGAATAAATAGTTTGTAGCTCTGTCAGATTGTTATATCCAGCGGCTCCTGAGAAGCCAAAAGTGACCCATTCTGTTAAATATCGGCTAAGATCCAGTGTCGCAGAAAGACTAGATGAATTCTCACCAGAAAAATCACTAGCATCAACTAAAAAAACACTCAAGTTTTTTGTACTAGAGTTGTAGGTGATGAAAGCATTAACTTTTCCCCCATTTTCAATATCACTCCACCACCATTTAACGGTGGGGTTAGAAGAAGCCGTGACAGAGTTGAGATCAATGCCCACGTGCTCAGACATCCCCAGAGGATCCCAAGGACTGTGATACGTATCAAACTCCACTGCAACAAATTTAGAGTTGACGTCGTAAGTCAAACTCGAGCTGCAATTAGTTTGAAGTCCCAAACAACCACCGCCGGATCCAGGTGGGATATTTGAGCCACTGGGAGAAAGGAAAAACGCAAACCCACTAGCGTGTGAGCTTCTGTGCAAGGAATCAATGGAGAAAGAAAATTGAGTGGTGAAATCTGCAAGTAGGAGATTCCCCGATGAATTGTCCCAAAGGTGCATTGGCTTGTAATAAGTGGCTCGACCAACACTACCACTTAGACCCTTGTTTATTTGGCCAGCAGTGAGTTGTATTGCGTTGCCTGATGCGTATGCATCAGCTTCATACACTATGCGATGCGTATTTGGGTTGAAATCAGGGAAAGTGAAATTGATGTTATCATCATCATCCACTGATGCAGCCTTTGGAAGATGAACAACAAGGATGAATAATAATATGAAGAGAAATGCAGGTTTTGGAGATTTTACATACAAGTTCTCAGCATTCTTCATTTTCAGATTAAGGATTTTGAGGAAAGTTTCTGCAAACGCATGGTAATCCATTGCTTTCTCAGGTGTGGAATAAATAATTTGCTTCGTCGATAAAGTAACAATAATTAAAGAAAAGTTTGGAAACCCAAAAAGCACGTTTAGATTACAATCCTTCTATGCTTCGGTGTGTGAACAAAGACTTTTTAAGTGTATCGTAATAAAAAAAGTTAATTTGGTTCAATTTTAAGGGTTAATCCATTTTTTGGGCTGAATTCGACTATGTTCCCTTGCTGGGTCCCATTTTCTTTTCGTTGGTACAGTTAATACCTGAATTTCACAATTATTTTCATGTTAGTATAAATTAGAGGTGTTCATCAGCTCGAAGGCCCGACCGAAATTTGGGAGGTTTGGGCAAAAATATAAGTCCGAAAAATGGGCTTAGACAAAAAATAAAGCCCGTTTAAAAAATGGGTCGGGCCTCAGGTAAGGCACCCGGGCCCAGCCCGAATTCACTAAATGACAAAAAAAATCTGCTATTCTTTTTTTTATTTTTGAATGGTATTTTTTTGTTGTTTTCTCCCTATTTTGCTACCATATTACTATTGTGTTGTTACTATTTTGTTATTATTGATTGAATATTGTATAAAACTTATTTTATTGTTAATTTTGTTATTATTTTAAAGGCATTTGTTAATTTTATTATTATTTTAGAGGTATTTGTTTGTTAAGTTACATCTATCTTAGTGTTATTTAATTCTACATTTTTTTTAAAATTTATTTTTAATTTGTTGGGAAATATTTATTTTAATTTTTTAGTATTTTTTGATGTATTATATATGTTTAAAAATTATATAAAAATTTAGTATGGGCGGGCCGGGCCGGGCTCGGGTTTTAGCATTTTTATATGGGCCGGACTTTGGAAAAAATTTAGGCCCATTTTTGAGCCCGGCCTGACCCTAGCCCGATGAATGGGCCTAAATTTTTAGTTGAGCCCGGCCCGACCCATGAACACCTCTAATATAAATTAACTTTGTTTTAAGGGAATCTCAAGAATTGAATTGGACAAAATAAAATCTAATTTTTAATATGGGAATAACTGTGATTAATTTGCAAAAAAAAGAGTTAAAGTCTTAATGTGGAAAGGGTTAAATCAAATGTGAGTAACTTAAAAAAAAAAAAAAAAAGTTAAAGCAAAGGATTAAATTATTTTTTTGGGTTTGAACTTCACAATTATTATCATTAGGATTTGAACCTTTTTTTTTTTTCAAGTTAAGTCGTAAATTTAGTTAATTGTTTTTATATTGGGGCTTGAATATTTTTTTTATCTAAATTAAGTTCTAAATATGACAATTGTTCTTACTCTGAGGCTTGAACTTTATTTGTCCAAGTCCGTCCTTGATATTTTCTTGAAAACTCTAAAGTTTAGGCTCCAATGTAGAAACAATTGTCAAGTTTAAGTCTCAATATGAGAATAATTATCAAGTTTAGAGCTTAACTTAGACAAAACTAAATTAGGTCCTAGTGCAAGAATATCAAGTTTAGACCACAAATAGTACATTAACCCTTTTTAGAAATTATATGTAGCGATGGCAAAAGAGTGAGACAAGATGAATGTTGTCAAATTTATCATCCCTCTAAAGTTAGCACACTTTGTGTTATCATCCGTCTCACTCTATTATGGAGGTGCAATATTAAAAATCATAATCACCTTCATAAACATTAGATATATTCATTCTTACTCTACTTAAAAATTAAATTTTACTAATTATTTTTAATATTTTTTATCTTTTTAAAAACAAAAAATATTTAAACATAATTTTCTAAAAAAAAAAGGGTTAATACTCTCAAATCGAAATGTAATTTTAAGAGATACGATTAAAGACTTTTATAATACACTCTTATATTTTTATCTCTTTCATAGTTATTACACTTATATTTTTAACTGCTTGGTATCTATTTTTTTTTTTAAAAAACACTCTCCACTTTGTATATAATAAATCATTTGCAAATATATATATATATATATATATATATATATATATATATATAAACTTTTCATTTAATTTTTCGCCTCTTTTGATTTTTAAATTTGCATTATTTGTCAAATTACTTAAAACAGATGAAAAAGTTTATAACTTTGACGACGTGACATTCATGTGACAATTCATGTCTATATCATGCAAGCAATTAATTAATTTTTAAAAATTAAAAAATATTTAAAAGATATTTTTTATACTTTTTAATAGTTTTAATCATTTTTTATTTTTAAAATAATTTTTATAATTTTTTGAATATTTTAAATTTTAAAAATTATTTAATGACATGACATTCATGTGGCAATTTATGTGTATGTTCCGTTAGCGAAGTTAACAAACTCTAGATTTTTCATTTATTTTAGAAGTGATTTGATAAACAATATAAATATAAAGGCGAGACGAAAAACTAAATGAATGATTAAAATAAATTCATTTATAAAATTGAAAGATGAAATAATTTATTATGCCTAAAATATATTAATTCAAAATTTATGGAAGTGTTTAAATTTTATCATGTTAAAGAAATAATTATAAGTTTGTCCCTAAAACCATGCAACTCCAATCCACAAACAAGATGAGTATTAAAACTAAAAGTATATGAACACAAGAGGAAATAATTAAGGGTTTAAAATATAGTTCATGTTAATTGATAGTTCATGTTAAAAAAATTAAGGGTTTAAAATATAGGTAATTTATATTCATAGTTATTTTAAAATAGGATTTGTTAGAGTTATGTGATTCGAATCCTTGTTAAAAAAATTAATACTGTGGTAAAATTAGGAGATTTGTGTACAACTACACCCTTCTATTTGACATTGATTAGATTAAGGTTTTTCAACCTTTAAATAATTGCAGTCGAAACTCCTCTTATATCATTCAGTTTTCAACATTAGTGAATTTCTCCTCCTCTGCTCTTGGTTTTTCCTAAAAAGCTTTCCTCCTAAAATATGTGTGTGTTCTTATTTTTCTTTTCTTTTTGCTTTGTGATTGTTTTATCTTGTCATTATCAACCTTCAGTTTTAACAAGATTTGTCTTATTTTAGTTATTTTTTAATTTAGTTATTCTAATTAAGATAATTATTTGAATTAATAATTGATCTTAAAAATTTCATTAATCTATTAACGAATTGCTAGCGTAGCCCATTGCATGATTGACTTGTGACAAATTTTTTTTTACTTTTGACTAAAGTTTGGGACCTCTCTTTAATTAGCCCAAAATACTTTAGTTTAAAATTAACAAAATTAAAAAAGCATAAGGATTTATTTGGCCTTCCAACTTTACAAAAAATATTAATTTTAACCCTCCATTTATTTTTTTGCTTTTTTTTTTAATTCTTAAACTTGCATTATTTATCAAATCTCTCTATGGAAAAATTAATGTTTAAATTATTTTTAAAGTCTCTCAAAATAATATTTATTATTAAAAATAAAAAAATTTAAAAGAATAAAAATCTGACTTAATCCAAATCTTAAAAATAATATTCATCACAAAGGTGTTCTTTGGTGGAGTATATAATAAGTAATTGGTCAATAAAATAAAGGGTTTCTAAGATTGGAATCTACTACTTTGTGGTGTGAACGAAAGACCTAGACTTCCTAATAAAGGGTTTTTTTCATTAAAACATTCTAGAAGAGTTTATTATTAAATACTTTTTACGAGATTTTGAGCTTTAAATTTTGAGAGGATTCCATGTATTTGGATTGTAGGTGTGTTTCACATTTTTCTCTCAGTTAAATTCTATTATCATCTCTTAATCAAATTTTGATTATTCTATAGATATTTTAATATAATTAAAATTTTAATATTAACTTATTTAAAGGGATTATGTATCCTTATTTTGAGATGTCAATTAGAAAAAGGGTTTTTCTTTAGCGGCGACAAGATGTAGCCATATATAAGTTTTGATGAGAGTTTTGTAGTAATTATGGAGAGTATTTTATACCCCTTTTGTGAGTGCCTCTAAATTAGGCACATGTCTGCCATCTGACCCGACTCTACCTTCAATTAGATTATGTGGAAAGCAACGAATCATCACCCTTGTTCTCGACCACATCAGTTACCTCTGTAACTATTTGAAACTGCTAGAAACTAAAATTTGTGATCTGTCGAACTTATCGATATCTAAAATCGTTGTTGTGTCACTGAACGAGTCGATCTGCAAAAGCTGAATCAGGTTATGATATCAGTTTGTAAGGGATAAATCCGATTAGATAATGAACAAAGTGAATAAAACAAGAATTAAAAAGATCAAACACGCAAATTTTACGTGAAAAAACTCCTCAAAAGTAGATAAAAAATCACGAGTAAAAGGAGAGTTCACTATAATAAAGGAGAATATTTAGATTAAGATAATTTTGTTCTTTGTCTCGAAGGTTTTCTTTTTTCTTTTAGAGCTTTGAGTTTTTCTTTTAATTCTTTCCATCTTTAGTACTCTCTCTCCTTTGGCCATTGTTTTTTATCCTCTTTTGAAGAGATTTTCTACGTAAAATTTGTATGTTTGATCTTTTCGATTATTATTTTCTTCACTTTATTTGTTATTAAATCTAGTTTACCCTCTACATAAATATACAACCGATGTTAATAAAAAATATAGTATTAATACCTTGATACTCATGAGTACTAAGGTCAAGATTTTTTATATTTTTCTTTTTAATTTTAACTTACTTTAGAGTTCGTTTAGGCATAACAGATTTATTCAATGAATTTTAGGGTGATTATTTTTCGAATGTATCAAAAACTAGAAAAAAAAAAGTAATTGACAAAATTTTATATTTTGTTATAGAAAAAGAATAACATTAAGTGATTATATAAAAAATAATCAAATCTATGTAAAGGTATCACTATCAGACTGCAAAATTCCTTTTATTTGAGATTGAGCTTCCTCAAACAATATCAAAGTTGAGGGACCTCTATTGACGAACTTAGTCATTTGATTAGTAACCGCATTCTAAGCTCTCAATAGAAGGTGATTTCTAATCCTTCAATCTCGTTTGAACAAGCTACTAATTAATTGTAATTCAACTAAATTACTATTGGAAACGCCAATCTAAATATTAATGAGATAAAAATAAACTTAAATAATTATAATATCTTATATAAATTGAACATTTAACTTATTTTGTTGTCTTAAATTTTGATAATCAAGATTATCCCGAATTTATAAATTCCTTAATAAATGAGTTGAACCTGTTTTGAAAGTATATTTTATAAAAATATCTAGCTTTACCCATTTCTAAAAGCATAAAAAACTTTGTCTCAAAGTCTATTTTAACTTTTTCTTATACATTTTTTCTAATATAGTACGAATAGAATAACATTTATTGATCGATCAAATATTATCTCTATATTTTAGAATCTGAACACGAGTTTATTAACTCAAAGAAATATTTGAAATCTAAATACGAGAATCCTATGCAGAATCTTTGCACATTATCAAACCAAGAAAAAGGTCGACATTGGCGCCATGGCCCATGGCCCATGGCCAGTCTCTGCTCCACCACAAGTAACTTTCCTGCTCCATCAAGACTTAGAGTATTACAAGTCAATGATTAGGGAACCAGACGTTTAAGTTACGTTGGATGTATTTAACAAGGTGCATTTAAGTTTATTAAATATTAATTTGATTGATATAAATAGTATTGTTAATGTAGTAATACGTGAGTTTAAGTGCGATTTTCCCTGTTAATGGGTTAGGGAGGGGTTATGGATAGTTTTAGGCATGATGTAATATATATATATATATAATCAAAACATTATTAAAAAAAATGCAGTGCACTTAGATTTGTTGAATCTAAAACTATAAATATTATTTGGATTTATACTATTAGATTATTGCACACGTTAATAAATTTATAAAAATAATATAAATATTAAATAAAACTTTGGTTAAAATGAAAAAGTTAAAATATTAAAAATCGCAGTATTTTAAGTTTAAATCCTATCATATGCATATATTTTTATAAATTTTATATAAAAAGATAAAAACACCACACCAATATTTGTTATATTGTAAAAATAATGAGTTTTTGGTAATTTTAAAATTGAGTTGTGATCTGCCGATTGCGTCTTAACTCGATTGACATAGACATTGTTGCCAATACAAAAGGATGTGGTTCGAGTGCGCTGAAACATATTATCCTCTTATTTATGGGTATGTATAGGTCTAGCTATTGTGTCAAATAAATCGGATATCATTAGAATTTATAATAAAATTGTTTAAAAAAAATTAAGTAATGATCTAGTTGATAAGTAATACGAACTCAATCAAATATTTAGAAGGTATTTAGTATGATACAAAATTATAGAAATTTAATTTGTTGAAATATGACTCCAATATTTTATATGAAAAAATTAATTTACTTTTCTTGAAATATAACTTTTTTTTTTCCACAACCATTTTAAACAATTTGAAAAATAAGGTAAAGGACACTTATCTCTCAAGTTTGGCATAAAATACACTTATCCTTTTCGAGTTTAAAAAATCCCAATCTAATTACTAAGAAAATTTTAAATATAACTACAGCATTGTAATTATTTACCTATGCATTTTTATTCGTTTTTTATTTTTAATTACAAAATAATAAAAATTTAAGCCCTTGCTAAAGTGCTATAAAATTACATCTATTTGACTTTTTTTTAATAGTCCGAAAGTCAATGGTGTTAGAAATAATAGTTTCGAAATCACATTTTTAATGTTCGAGTCTGTAAATATTATTATTAATATCAGGTTAGTAAGAAGTTTAATTAGAGTTTTGTAATTGGATAGTTAACTATGGTACAAATGTAATGACCCTAAAGTTAGTGGTAATGAAAATGAGGTATTGGGACCTCATTTTGGTAAATCGGACTCATAAATATTTCTATTAAATATTAACAGAGTTACTATATAGATGAATTGAGTTTTGGATGGTTAATTTTATCAATTGGGTAGTTAATTAAGGTGAAAGGGCTAAACAGTAAAAGTTGTAAAAATTAACCGCTATTAAATTTTAATTAGTTGGAGGACCAAATGAGCAAATTGACCGTTGTTAAATGATCAAATGGTGGTGATGGCCAACTATCATCCACTAAGTTTTTAAGTATGGTTAATGTTAATTAAGTATGGATTAATTATAAATTAATTAAGGTATATAAGCTAAAAAAAAATGTTATCATCATTCCTTTGTTCTTCTTCAACCGAAAATACAAAGCAAAACCTAGGGAATCCATTTTTAAGCTTTAAAGCTTTTGTCCTTTCAAAATTGGCAAAAATGTAAGTCATTTTCTTGTAATTTTATGTTTTGAGGTCTCAAGAGCTTGATTTAGCTAACCTGAGTACTAATTTGTAAAATTGTTAAAGTTTTCAAATGTTTTTATTGTTGAATATTGAAGCCTTTTGTACTAGATTGAAGGGTTTTAAGCTTAGGCATGAAAAAAAATACTAGTTTGTAAAGTAAAAATTGTTAGTTTTGAAAATAGAGACAAAATTGCAATAATTTTGAAATTAGTATAAATTTTATATAATTATAAGTATTAGAGGGATGTAGAACAGTGAAATTAAAATCAGTTTTGAAATCGAAGCTCAAATTTGAAAGTTATGACATTTTCTATTTTAGGGACGAAATTGAATAAACTGAAAAATTCTAAAGAATTTCTATAAAATGAAAATTTATTGGCATATGCAAATAAATTGATGTTATGGGATATTTGAAATTAATTACTATTCAGAATGGGATTTGAATCAAGTCGAAGATAACAGGGAAAAAAGGAAAATTACAGAATAGTCCTTGTTGTTCAACTTGTCTATCGATTTTTCTAGGTAAGTTCATATGGTATACTTATGTTTTGACCATTATGTATGTTGTAATGCTAGTACATGTAATAACCAATTTTGGCCCGGACCCGTCAGAGGCAACCGGGCCCAATACCCATATAAAGAGCCCAAAAACAAAACAAAATTAAACCAATAAAACAAAAGCCAATAAGAAAAATTAATAAAAGTCCAGTCCAATTACAAAATCAATACCAAGCCCAAAGTAGAACAAACAAGTCCAAATTACACAAGCCTATCAAACCACTGAAAAACCTAGCCCAAAATCAGTCTAAACAGACCCAAATCCACAGAGGCCCAGGCCCAAGAAAAATTACATGGCCCAAAAGGCCCAGAACCTTAACAGGTTCAGAGACCTAGGGTTTCTGGGAAACCCTAGGCGCCGCAGCCCCATCTACGCATCCCCATGCGCGTCTGCCACACGCGCCTCTCGCGGCCTTTCACCTGCCACCACGCGCCACGCGCGTCGTTCCTCGTGCCCACGCGCGTCGTTCCAGTGCTCTTCCCCACGTCGCGGTCTCGCACGCTTCTGACGTTTTAGCGCCCATGCGCCTCGGCCTCCATCTCCTGCGCGCCTCGCCCATACCTGCAAGACAGGAAACAAAACAAACAACAGAGAACGAAGAAAAAATAAAAATAAAAATGGCATCTGTAAATCGGTTATATAAACCGAAGCAAGCGTTTGTAAAGGGGGCTTTATTTTTTCCATTTTTCAAAGCACAGAGAAAATCAAAAAGATAATCAAATAAAAAGAAAGGAACTCTGGTAACCCTTTCACACATTATCAGAAACCAACGAAATTTACAAGATTGTTTTTATTTCTCTGTTTTACTTTCTTCACTTTAATACCGCTTCTTTTACTCTCTTATGTTTTTATTTACCGTTTCGAAGTCTAATACATGGAGTTAGTAACCAAAACGAGAATAAAAAGAAAAAGGAGTGTTTTACCTGGCTTGAGCACCGTCCGCAGTAGTTTTGCCGTGGACCTAGCGGCGCCTGGGACTAGGGACGAAACCCTAGCAGAGCAACAAACGGGGGCTCTCTCAAATTCATTTTCTCTGAAGTATGGAAGAATGATTTTAAAACATCTTTTTTTATTTAAATAAAACACGAAATGACGCCGTTTGAGAGGGGGGATCCGCGCGCCGACCCGCTTGGTGACCCGGATCCGCGTTCCTCTGCTTTAAAAGGGACATTTGCGCGTTTAAACCTTCTGTTTCCATGCTTCTGTTCGATTAGGTCCGTTATGTGCTTTCTCTCTTAAAATTAACCCCTACAATCGGTGTGATATTTCAATTCGATACCCGTCCGCATGCTGCGTTTTGATGACCTGGAATAATTGTGTGTTTTGTCCTTCATCATTTACATTGCACCCCATTTTAATCCATATTTCCGCCTATTGACTTTGTTATAAATTAACCTTTAAATTTTATCTTTGATTCAATTGAGTTTTTCTATCCCTTGCTTTAAATTGTTTAAAATTAATTTATTAACTGTGATATGTTTTAAATTACTTACTTATACTTTTATTGTATATATTTTGTCTTTCATTTTTTTGCAATATTCGAATGATTCAAAATTGATTTAATATTAGATATAAATATCTTACGTCATTAAATTATATATATATTTAGATTATATTGTATACATTATTTTTGCATCATTTTAGTTGTTTATTCCTTTAATTTTCTTTCATATGTATACGTATATTTTCTTCTAAATCCGTTTATATGCATTTATTATTTCTTTTTAAGTTCTATTTTATAATATATTTTTGTTCATTTCAAGACTTTCTATGTATCATTATATTCTTATATAAACTATTCATATAAGTTTTCTTCACTTCGTGTATGTCTTCTATATAAATCAATATGTATTTTTCTATATACTATGTTTCGATTTTCTCCTTGTATAATATTTTATTTTTAAATTCATTTACCACATTATTACATATATTAATTATTTTCATCTTCGCATTTTAATCTATGTTGAATTCCAGGTATACGTCTATACATACAATTTGTAGCTTAGCATCTCTCTAATTTATCTTTTCGTCTTGAATGTTAATATTTGTATGATGTGTCACCCTTGCATGAACCTTAATTTGTTCTTTTGTGTTTTCATTATTGCCATATATTACCATTTTATATGCTCACTTATACTCTTCGCTTCATTATTGTACTGTGATTAAATTTTTAACTTATTTAGGGAAAAATAATCCATCCGAACAAGCCAAACAAACACATTTTGAGTCAATCGTAAAATCGCTTATTTGAAAAGGTTATTAAATAAGGCAATATTCTACGCTTGGCAACCCGAGAGATCGTGCCCTATGTGTTGGGTTTCGGTTTCCCGCTTGGCCAAACGTTCGAACATCCTTTTTATATTTTAATGCATGAGTCTCGGGGATTAAGAGATAATCTTGGATTCGAGGACTAAAATCATCGTGTCCTACGTACTGGATGTGATATTTTGTTCCTTCGGAACAAGAAAATCTTGATATTCAATTCGAGAAAACTGAAATATTTCCAAAAAAGGATCAATTTTCTTTTTTTTTTTTTAAATTTTCAACTTTCGACATTGAGACATTAAATAATCAATTTGGTACCAATTTTGGGCGTGACGAGGGTGCTAACCCTTCCTCGTACGTAACCGACTCCCGAACCTATTTTCTCAAATTTTCGTAGACCAAAACATTGTTTTAGTAAATCAAAATGTTTTATTAAAACAAAGGTGATCCGATCACACCTGATAAAGGATCGGTAGCGACTCCCCTTTTTTTCAAAACCAAGTCGATTCCCCTTTTTTTAAAAAATGGTTACGACAGCTTGGCGACTCCACTGGGGACATTGAGAGTCAGGCCGTAAGTTGATTGATTTTTGTCCTTTTGATTGAAAATTTGGAAAATTGTTTTGAAAAATCGTGTTTCTTTGATGCATTTGCTTATGCTATAGTGTCGAGTCTGGTGAAATACTTTGGCATTGCATTGCATGACCATTGCGGTCACACCCTTAAGTGGGAGTGAGAAGCCACTCTTTCGTGAGGTTTTTACCTCTGTGCAAGATAGTGGATCACTTTCGGAATACATCCGTACCTATGTCTTCGTGAGATTTTTATCTCCGTGCAGCCATAGGGAAATGTATTCCCCTGAACTGAACTCGGTCCATATGAGCCTATAATGGGTGAGGATCGAGGAATCTGCTGGTTTAAGTACCCTTGCTTTAGAATCGAACCATATATAGAGAGACCTAAGAGTTCGTTGTAGGTAGAGCCGTGCAAACCCTAGTTGTTACCTTAAATAGGAGTTTGATTATTTCCTGTTTATTTTAAGTTCTTTTTGTACCTGATACTAACTTGTTGTGTTTTTCTTTTATTGCATGGCATTTCATCATGAAAAGATGTTGATCCACATTCGGTTACTAGATAGAAAAGCTTAACATGGAAAAGGGGTTTCTCGATAGAGTGAAGGATAATGCGACCGTTCAAGTATGGTCCGAAAGGATACAGCAAAAGAAAGGAGATAGCTTGACAGTGGGGCATGAATCAGAGTTATGGGATTTCACCCGTATCAGCATAGCTCAAAATGACCTGCGAGAATTGAAGGAAATATGGTATTCCTAGGGCAACCAGGTCAAGCAACTGTTCTATTATAACGGTGATTTGCCCTATCTGCTTGATATCAAGGTAGACGAGTACCTACTCCGGCCATTACCCAGTTTTGGAACCCTGCTTACAGTTGCTTTACTTTCAGAAAAGTGGATTTGGTGCCTACCATAGAAGAGTACACAGCTTTGTTCCGATGCCCGAGAATTCAAACTGATAAGGCGTATTCAAGGTTTGCTAATGTGCCGGCATTCTCAAAAAAGCTAATGAACATTACAGGGATGAGCGAGCAATGGATTACGGCCCGGATCAAGCAAAAGGGAGATTGTAAGTGCATCCCTTGGAAACACTTGAGGGACCTGATCTTAGCGCATCCTGATAAGAAAAAGAGGGTCGACATCTTCGCTCTGAGCATCTATGGTTTGGTCATCTTCCCCAAAGCGTTAGGGCATGTAGAGGATGCGGTCTCAGACCTATTTGATAAACTTGATAAGGGAGTCACACCTGTCCCCGCAATTTTAGTCGAAACCTTCAGATCATTGAACGCTTGCTGAAGAGCGGGTGAAGGGAGGTTTGTCAGATGTGCACACCTGTTGCTATCTTGGTTTTATTGCCATTTTTGAAAGATAGAAAAGGTCTCATACAAAGTCTTTTTCGAGAACTATTCTCTCCTAGAGAAATTAGCAGGTACGCCAAGGCGGGACGACCTATCTAGAGAGAAATGGATAGCGATTCTCCAAAATTTGTAAGTTAAAGATGTAGAATGGAAGGCTCCGTGGATGATCACTGACGAGATCTTGTATTGGTATGGAGGGTTCGACTGGGTCCCTTTACTCGGAATATGGGGAGCTGTCGGATATGCCCTGTTACTAGTGATGAGGCAGTATCAATCAAGGCAGTTCATACCTGCGACACATGGATTAGCCCAATGTAAATTTTCCTACAAGGATGACAATTATAAGAAGAGAGTTTGCGAAATATAGGATGCATGGACCTAAACCCGGAAAATGAAGAGACTCGCCATAGGGCCAATGGCGACCCCCAAGTACGATCGATGGTGGGGCAAAAGAATCAACGACAATGTCTCAAGGCCAATCCAAGGAAATGCTCGACCAATAGAAGAGCAGCTGCAAGTAATCCCATCTGAATTAGAGATCATCAAGCAAGATTTCGAGAGAAAGAACCGGGAATTGGGTAAGAGGATAGAGCAGCTAGAAGAGGAAAAGATGCAGTTGGGGTTAGATGTTGACATCCACAAGTTTGAGGCCGAGAAATTGAAAAAAGGGAAAAATAAGGCCGAAGAGGATTTGGATAGCTTAAAGACGGACTATAAGAAGCTACACCTGTCCATCAGAACTGCTGGTTTGGGCAAAACATCAGAGCAATGACGACAGAAAATTAAAGAAGAAAAGTCCAGAGCCGATCAGTGGGAAAAGAAATTCCAAGATGCTCGAGTACGGGAGAACGCTTTGGAAAAAAGCCTGTCGGAAAGCCAAAGTGAAAAAGAAAGGTTACGCGCCCAAGTAGCAGAATTAGAAAGGTCACTGCATATGCACCATAGTCGCAACTCAGTAGTCGAATTAAGAGACAGTTAGAACAAGATCGAGGAGATGAGAGGAAGGATAGGAGAGCTCGAGACTGCATTATAAGATAGCGAAATTCGAGTTGAGCTCCTTGAAGCAAACAATGAATATTGGAAGGAGCAGCTCCACCATTCTCAAGAACAGATCAGAAACAGAGACTATGTAATGGGCGAAGCTGTGGCTTAAATCTGAGAGGTGGCCGATCATTTGCAAACCTTGGCGGTTCAGGCTGATGCGTTAAGTCTGATGTAAGAGTCAGGATCGGAGCGAGGCCAAAGTTTAATTTGGCTTCTTAGGAAAGTTAAGGATTTAGGCATTAGGGCAAAGTCGTATATGTAATCGTCCGTTCTATGAAAGGAAATTTGTTTTCTAGTAAAGTTTATCTAATGGAATTGAATCAAATCAACACCTTTTTGCATTCATACCATGCATTTGCATTACATTGCATACATTAGCATCACATCGCCATAATTATTCACTAAGGCTAAAATTGTATAATCCGTAACTATGACATTACGAATCTGGAATCACGTCATCCCTATAGGACACGTCTAAGAACTAGAGCTATGGACGCCGAACTCAATGAGAGGATCTAAAGAATGGAAAGAATCCAGAAAGAGCTGCAAGAACAGTTAGCCAAGTCACAGCAAGAAGCAAGGGATCTGATGGTACGATCCCGAGAGGAATTTCTAGAGCAAAAGGATCAAATGGCTAAAATGATGGAGATGTTGGCGGCTCTGGCCAAAGGAAAAGGACTCGCGCAGAGTCCTGATATTACAGAACCCCATTCGAAAGTTAATCAGGATCCGCTCTATCCCCCAGGATTCACGCCACCCGATGCTCATGTAACGCAAAGAGGATATCCTCAAGGGAACCCGATAGGCCTAGAACAACGACCCATACCACCTACTTATCTGGGGCAAGGTGTATTCGTATCAAACTCTGGAGACAATTCTGCTAATCTGATTGTTTCGGATTTGGATGATCCGGTAGAAATAGCTAGGCTAAAAAGGGACGATTATGACGCCGAGGACTTTGATAAAACGAACGAGGCCGAGGAAAAGAAAATATGCGCCTCCGATGACCAACAACCAACCATCCCTTATAGTGTCGATCGACCTCTGGTGATTTATTATGAGGTTAAGAAGAAGGAAGCCGAACCGAATATGATAATCAAAACACTAGCTCATTTCTTTTACAAGGACGACAAAGTAGTACCATGGAAATACGACGTCAACATCACCATACCCGAAGCTACGACTGGAAACGTCAGCGAGGTAAGGCATTTTACCCGTAGTGGGAGGTGTTATTCCCCAGAGGTGGTCGAAACAAAGAAGAAAGCCGTTGGCACGAGCTAGAAAGGAAAGGTACCGATACATGATACTGAAGTCGATGTTGAGATACAATCTGAACAAGCAACTAAGAAACCGGTGAATGAGGATGAAACACAGTAATTCTTAAAGTTTATTAAGCACAGCGAATATAACATCGTGGAGCAGTTGAACAAACAACCGGCAAGAATCTCGGTATTATCTCTATTGTTGAACTCAGAGCCACATCGAAACACTTTACTGAAAGTGTTAAACCAAGCGTATGTGCCAAGCAATGTACCCGTTGAAAAACTTGATAGGTGGGTGAATAATTTAAATGCGGATAATTTCATCTCTTTCAGTGATGATGAAATACCACCAAACGGTAGGGGCTCTGTTAAAGCATCGCACATTGCAATCGGTTGCAAAGGCTATATAATACTGCATGTGCTTATCGACAACGGGTCTGCGCTTAATGTCATGCCGTTGGCTATACTGTCCAGAATGCCGGTTGACATGTCTTATCTGAGACCTTGTCATTCCGCAGTAAGGGCATTTGATGGAACACGGCGAGAGGTCATAGGAAAGATCGAGATTCCTCTGGAGGTGGGCCCGTGCACATGTAATGTCAAGTTCCAGGTCATGGACATCGCACCTTCATATAATTGCCTTTTAGGAAGGCCCTGGATCCATTCCGCTGGAGCAATCCCTTCATCTTTCCATCAAAAAATAAAGTTTATCATGGATAACCGTTTGGTCACGATCGCTGGTGAAGAAGGCACTGTCGCATCACTCTCTGCTGACGCACCCTACATCGAGGCAAACAAAGATGTGGCAGAATGCTTATTCCGTTCCTTCGAATTCATCAACGCTACATTTGTTGCTAAAGGGGATAGGGTTCCCACGCCCAAATTGTCAAGGAATACCAAGATGGGAATCAAACTGACGGTGGGAAAAGGAGCCCGAGCAAGGAAAGGCTTAGGAAGATACCAGCAAGGGATAGCTAGAGCGCTAAAACTGGTACACAAGGCTCGATATGGGTTAGAGTTTAAGCCAGATGTACGACAAAGAAGGAAACAGCTACAGAAAGATCAGGAAAAGAGGATTGCAAGAGCCTCAGGTCAGGAAGTAGAATGGGAGCCCATAACGTATCCGCCCTTGTCGAAAACTTTTACGTCTGCAGGAATGATGTACCCAGAAGGAGATAATTCACGAGGCATGCTGTTATTGGTTGAAAGGGATTTTCAAAACTTCAATATAAACGTCATTGACAAAGCGGATGATACGATGGAAGATAATTCAAAGATACGCCCTGGTCCTCCTGGATTTGTTTTGAGCAATTGGACCGCTGAAGATCTTCTTGTAGCTTCTAGGATCCCCCCAAAGTAATGCTCAATGCTCACTTTTTGTATGACCCTAAGTTGTAGGGGAATCTGTTATAAGAGTTTATGTTGGCTATTTAGCTTTTAAATGAACATTAATGAAGATGCATTTTGTCATGGTCTCTTATTCTCATTGGCCTCACATTTATTCCCTCTTCTCATAGCCTTTCTTTATATATATCTCATATCATGCCATAGTATCACGTTTATAGGTTCCAATACCTCGATGCTCCTCTATAGCTTCTTTTTCATTTACCTTTCAGGTGCTCAGATATCGATGACGTGAACAATCCCGTTACAAGTCCTAAAATCAATTTCGAGCAAGTTGTTTGTTTAGGAGAATTCGAAGCTGAGGAAAACGCTGAAGATTACGTCTCGTCCCCCGACTTACTAAGGATGATAGAACAAGAAGACAAACAGATATTACCCCATCAAGAATCTGTTGAGACGGTGAACTTGGGAAGTGAAGAAATGAGGCAAGAAGTGAAGATTGGGACCACCATTTCAGAGAACACCAAACATGACTTGGTCACCTTGCTTCACGAGTACAAAGATGTATTTGCATGGTCATATCAGGACATGCCAGGATTGAGCGAGGATATAGTGGTCCATAGGCTCCCATTGAAACCAGAATACGAGCCTATCCAGCAGAAACTAAGACGAATGAGACCCGAAATGCTCTTAAAGATAAAAGAAGAAGTCAAAAAACAATTCGGTGCCGGCTTCTTACAAGTCTCTAAATATCCAGAATGAGTGGCCAATATTGTCCCAGTGCCAAAGAAAGACGGCAAGGTGCGAATGTGTGTGGACTATCGCGATCTAAATCAAGCAAGCCCTAAGGATAATTTTCCCTTGCCGCATATCGATACGTTGGTGGATAACACAGCAAAACATTCATTGTTCTCTTTCATGGATGGATTTTTGGGTTATAACCAGATAAAAATGGCTCCCGAAGATATGGAGAAAACTACATTCGTGACGATGTGGGGAACGTTCTGCTACAATGTGATGCCATTCGAATTAAAGAATACTGGGGCAATATATCAGAGGGCAATGGTGATGTTATTCCACGGCATGATGCACAAAGAAATAGAAGTTTATGTCGACGATATGATTGCCAAATCTCGGGGAGAAAGAGAGCATATTGGAAACTTCAGGAAATTATTTGAAAGACCAAGAAAGTTTCAACTGAAGCTTAATCCGGCCAAGTGCACATTTGGAGCAACTTCGGGGAAATTACTAGGTTTCGTCGTCAGCGAGAGAGGTATTGAGGTTGATCCGGACAAGATAAAAGCCATACAAGAATTACCACCTTCGCGAACACAAAAAGAAGTCAGAGGATTTCTAGGGAGGTTGAACTACATCGCTCGGTTCATCGCTCAGCTTACCAACCAATACGACCCGATTTTTTGACTCCTTCGAAAGCACAACCTTGGGGAATGGAACGAAGAGTGCCAAGCTGCTTTCGACAAGATAAAACAATATTTGTCTAGCCCTCCGGTGCTAGTACCGCCAACTCTCGAGAGACCGTTAATATTATATTTGACTGTGTTCGAAAATTCAATGGGTTGTGTACTGGGGCAACACGACAAGGCGTGCATCATGGGACTTCGCGCAACTATTGAACGAAACATCAAAATCTTAAAGGTATCCGTGGATTCGGCATTGGTGATTTACCAAATCCGTGGAGATTGGGAAGTGAGAGACTCGAAGTTGGTCAAATATCGCGATCTTGTTGCGGAATTGGTCAAAGAATTCGAGGAAGTGGCTTTTAATTACTTCCCACGAGAAGAAAACTAATTGGCTGATGCCCTGGCCACCTTAGCTTCAATGTTCAAAGCGAACCGAGAAATGGAAATAATGCCCCTCCAGATGAGCATATATGAGGCCCTGGCGCATTGTTTTAGCATTGAAAAAGAGGTAGATGGACAGCCATGGTTTCATAATATCTTAGAATATGTCAAGAATCAAAGATATCCTGAGCAAGCAAATGAGAACGATAAAAGAACAATTAGAAGAATGGCAGCGGGATTTGTTCTTGATAGGGACATCCTATACAAAAGAGGAAAGGATCAAGTGCTTTTGAGATGCGTGAATGATATTGAAGCCAGAAAGATACTTGAAGAGGTCCATGAAGGAATTTGTGGAATGCATGCCAATGGTTTTACTATGGCCAGGAAAATTATGAGACTCGGTTATTACTGGTTGACGATGGAAAGCGATCGCATCGCACGCATTTGAAAGTGTCACAAATGCCAAGTTTACAGCGATAAAATTCATGCAGCACCTTTGCCCCTTCATGCCATGACTTCTCCGTGGCCTTTTTCTATGGGGCATGGATGTTATAGGGCCAATTTCCCCAAAAGCTTCTAATGGGCATCGATTCATTTTTGTGGTCATAGATTACTTCACAAAGTGGGTTGAGGCCGCTTCGTTTGTGAATGTGACAAAGACCGCAATTTGCAAGTTCTTAAAAAAGGAGATCATATGTCGATATGGATTACCTGAGAGAATCATTTCAGATAATGCTTTGAATCTGAATAACAAGATGATGAAGGAGGTGTGCGAGCAATTTCAAATAAGGCATCACAATTCCTCACCCTATCGCCCAAAGATGAACGGAGCAGTAGAAGCTGCTAACAAAAATATTAAGAGGATTATTGGGAAAATGACCAAGACGTATAAAGACTGGTACGAGACGCTCCCATTTGCCCTATATGCATATCACACATGTGTTCGGACCTCTACAGAGGCAACTCCTTTCTCCCTAGTCTATGGGATGGAAGCTGTGCTGCCTACCGAAGTTGAGATCCCCTCTTTACGAGTCTTAATGGAGACAAAACTAGAAGAATCAGAATGGGTTCAAGCTCTATACAACCAACTGAATCTGATCGAAGAAAAATGCTTGAAAGTAATCTGTCACGGACAAATGTACCAGAAGAGAATGATCACAGCCCATGACAAAAAGGTACGACCGAGGGAATTCCGCAAAGGAGAACTCGTGTTGAGGAAGATTCTCCCTATACAGAAAGACTTTCGAGGAAAATGGGTACCAAATTGGGAAGGACCATATGTCGTAAAGAAGGCCTTCTCGGGTGGAGCTCTGATTCTCGTTGAGATGGATGGAAAAGAGGTGCCAAATCCAGTGAACTCAGATACAGTGAAGAAATACTATGCCTAAAAAAAAAGACCAAGATGAAAACCCGAAAAGGGCGTCTTGGTAAACGAAAGGGTGTAGGATGAAAGCCCGAAAGGGAGTCCTGAGGAAGCAGATTTGGGCTTAAAGAGCAAGAGCGATTTAAATCGAGAATCGAATGGCGAGATATTAATGCTTGAAGCAGACACGGAAGCTTGAAATCTTCTACACAAGGAGCTGTGCTCGAGAAGATCTAGGATCAAGAAACGTGGAGAAGTTCATGCGTTGGATATCTAAGAACCTCTGTGACATTTGAATCTGCTTTCCTTTCTTTTATAATACCTTCTTCATTGAACTATTCCTTGTCAATTTGTCTTTGCTTATTACTTTTCAAAATAAATACAGATATGAGGTATCCCATTCATACCCACTTGGCCATTTTCATACATCTCATGATTGGTTCATTTAAATTATAAATAGTAAAATTACATACTCTAAACAAAAAGAACGTTGAGCATTACCTGGATGAGAATCTGGTAAGTACAAGAGCCTCAAAGCAAAGACAAAAGTTCAACAGGGGGCAAAAGGGTGATATACGAGAAAACGCAGATTACTCATAAAACTTGAGGACGGCTACAAAACCTGAAAGAAAAGTCAAGAATCGAAGCAATAAATACAAGTCATCATGAAAGTCATAACGAGAGATACATGACAAATAAGCCCAGGGCGCATGGCATAATCATGTAGGCATAAAAACATTTAAGGCCAACACGTGCATATCCTGATAACATCACGCATGACACATACAGGTACACCAATGAAGCAAGAAATTCTGATGATAGTTGTACCAAATCGAGGAAAAAGAAGACATCCGAGTTCCACCAGATGATATGTTTTGAAATTCTGATTGCAATATCAACTCATAATACGAGAGGTGAGTTGAGAGCCGTGTCACACTGTTGAGATGTTTTTCAATTTCTGTCCAAAATATCAACTCATAATACGAGAGGTGAGTTGAGCCTCAGATCACGCGCTGAGGTATTTTTCATTTTTTATTTTTCGAATATCAACTCATAATACGAGAGATGAGTTGAGCCTCAGATCACATGCTGAGGTGTCTTTCAATTTCTGTTCAAAAATCAACTCATAATACGAGAGGTGAGTTGAGCCTCGGGACACGCCGAGGTATTTAATTTCTGTCTTTCAATTTCTGTTCAAAAAAATCAACTCATAATACGAAAGGTGAGTTGAACCTCGGGGCACGCCGAGGTATTTAAGTTCTGTCTTTAAATTCCTGTTTAAAAATCAACTCATAATACGAGAGGTGTGTTGAGCCTCAGGGCACGCTGAGGTATTTTTAATTTCTGTCTTTAAATTTCTGTTCAAAAATCAACTCATAATACGAGAGGTGAGTTGAGCCTCGGGGCACGCCAAGGTATTTAAGTTCTGTCTTTAAATTCCTGTTCAAAAATCAACTCATAATACGAGAGGTGAGTTAGGGCACGCCGAGGTAT
Source organism: Gossypium bickii (assembly GCA_025503065.1). Lineage (NCBI taxonomy): Eukaryota > Viridiplantae > Streptophyta > Magnoliopsida > Malvales > Malvaceae > Gossypium > Gossypium bickii. Next base: position 112,851,242 of record CP106717.1, on the reverse strand, counting down.
TTAAGTTCTGTCTTTAAATTTCTATTCAAAAATCAACTCATAATACAAGAGGTGAGTTGAGCCTCGGGTCACACATGCCGAGGTATTTTTAATTTCTATCTTTCAATTTCTGTTAAAGTTAACTCGAAATACGAGAGGTAAGTTGGGCCTCGAGTCACGGGCCAAGGTATTTTCAATTTCTATTTTCAATTCATGTTTTTCAATTTCTGTTTTTTAAAAGAAAAAAGAAAAAGAAAGAAAAAACAAAAAGAAGAAGAAAGAAAAAGTCAACTCATATTGCGAGAATAAGGAAACAGTTTGAAAAGTTTAGATTTATTTCCTCAAAGTCTCAGAGGAGCAGTTAGTAGATCGAAGCTACAAATCTCTTCGTGACCTGGAGTCATATTGGTGCAAGTTGAAAGAAAATAAATCTCATCATTTAGAAGATTGAATAAACAAGATTGAGCAGGAGCAAATCGGAGCTACAGGTCATATCTTTCAGAAGCAGCAGTGGAGTGGATCAAAGCAACAAGTTACATCGGAGTTGAAGATGTTGGAAGAAGACGAGGACCAATGAGTCAAGGCTTGACCAAGACCGGGCAAAATTGGTTCTTCTATTGTCTTTGCTCTATTCTCGTTTCACGACAATGAGCAAAGAGGGGCAGCTGTAATAACCAATTTTGGCCCAGACCCGTCAGAGGCAACCAGGCCCAATACCCATATAAAGAGCCCAAAAACAAAACAAAATTAAACCAATAAAACAAAAGCCAATAAGAAAAATTAATAAAAGTCCAGTCCAATTACAAAATCAAAACCAAGCCCAAAGTAGAACAAACAAGTCCAAATTACACAAGCCTATCAAACCACTGAAAAACCTAGCCCAAAATCAGTCTAAATAGACCCAAATCCACAGAGGCCCAGGCCCAAGAAAAATTACATGGCCCAAAAGGCCCAGAACCTTAACAGGTTCAGAGACCTAGGGTTTCTGGGAAACCCTAGGCGCCGCAGCCCCATCTACGCATCCCCACGCGCGTCTGCCACACGCGCCTCTCGCGGCCTTTCACCTGCCACCACGCGCCACGCGCGTCGTTCCTCGTGCCCACGCGTGTAGTTCCAGTGCTCTTCCCCACATCGCGGACTCGCACGCTTCTGACGTTTCAGCGCCCATGCGCCTCGGCCTCCATCTCCTGCGCGCCTCGCCCATACCTGCAGGACAGGAAACAAAACAAACAACAGAGAACGAAGCAAAAACAAAAATAAAAATGGCATCTGTAAATCCGTTATATAAACCGAAGCAAGCGTTTGTAAAGGGGGCTTTTTTTTTTCCATTTTTCAAAGCACTGAGAAAATCAAAAAGATAACCAAATAAAAAGAAAGGAACTCTGGTAACCCTTTCACACATTATCAGAAACCAACGAAATTTACAAGGTTGTTTTTATTTCTTTGTTTTACTTTCTTCGCTTTAATACCGCTTCTTTTACTCTCCTATGTTTTTATTTACCGTTTCGAAGTCTAATACAAGGAGCTAGTAACCAAAACGAGAATAAAAAGAAAAAAGGAGTGTTTTACCTGGCTTGAGCACCGTCCGCGGTAGTTTCGCCGTGGATCTAGTGGCGCCTGGGACTAGGGACGAAACCCTAGCAGAGCAACAAACGGGGGCTCTCTCAAATTCATTTTCTCTGAAGTATGGAAGAACGATTTTAAAACATCTTTTTTTATTTAAATAAAACACGAAACGACGCCGTTTGAGAGGAGGGATCTGCGCGTCGACCCGCTTGGTGACCCGGATCCGCGTTCCTCTGCTTTAAAAGGGACATTTGCGCGTTTAAACCTTCTATTTCCATGCTTCTGTTCGATTAGGTCTGTTATGTGCTCTCTCTTAAAATTAACCCCTACAATCGGTGTGATATTTCAATTCGATACCCGTCCGTACGCTGCGTTTTGATGACCTGGAATAAATGTGTGTTTTGCCCTTCATCATTTACATTGCACCCCATTTTAATCCATATTTCCGCCTATTGACTTTGTTATAAATTAACCTTTAAATTTTATCTCTGATTCAATTGAGTTTTTCTATCCCTTGCTTTAAATTGTTTAAAATTAATTTATTAACTGTGATATGTTTTAAATTACTTACTTATACTTTTATTGTATATATTTTATCTTTCATTTTTTTGCAATCTTCAAATGATTCAAAATTGATTTAATATTAGATATAAATATCTTACATCATTAAATTATATATATTTTTAGATTATATTGTATACATTATTTTTGTATCATGTTAGTTGTTTATTGCTTTAATTTTCTTTCATATGTATATACGTATATTTTCTTCTAAATCCGTTTATATGCATTTATTATTTCTTTTTAAGTTCTATTTTATAATATATTTTCGTTCATTTCAAGACTTTCTATGTATCATTATATTCTTATATAAACTATTCATATAAGTTTTCTTCACTTCGTGTATGTCTTCTATATAAATCAATATGTATTTTTCTATATACTATGTTTCGATTTTCTCCTTGTATAATATTTTATTTTTAAATTCATTTACCACATTATTACATATATTAATTATTTTCATCTTCGCATTTTAATCTATGTTGAATTCCGGGTATACGTCTATACATACAATTTGTAGCTTAGCATCTCTCTAATTTATCTTTTCGTCTTGAATGTTAATATTTGTATGATGTGTCACCCTTGCATGAACCTTAATTTGTTCTTTTGTGTTTTCATTATTGCCATATATTACCATTTTATATGCAGACTTATAATCTTCGCTTCATTATTGTACTGTGATTAAATTTTTAACTTATTTCGGGAAAAATAATCCATCCGAACAAGCCAAACAAACACATTTTGAGTCAATCGTAAAATCGCTTATTTGAAAAGGTTATTAAATAAGGCAATATTCTACGCTTGGCAACCCGAGAGATCGTGCCCTATGTGTTGGGTTTCGGTTTCCCGCTTGGCCAAACGTTCGAACATCCTTTTTATATTTTAATGCATGAGTCTCGGGAATTAAGAGATAATCTTGGATTCGAGGACTAAAATCATCGTGTCCTACGTACTGGATGTGATATTTTGTTCCTTCGGAACAAGAAAATCTTGATATTCAATTCGAGAAAACTGAAATATTTCCAAAAAAGGATCGATTTTCTTTTTCTTTTAAATTTTCAACTTTCGACATTGAGACATTAAATAATCAATTTGGTACCAATTTTGGGCGTGACGAGGGTGCTAACCCTTCCTCGCACGTAACCGACTCCCGAACCTATTTTCTCAAATTTTCGTAAACCAAAACATTGTTTTAGTAACTATTAAAACAAAGGTGATCCGATCATACCTGATAAAGGATCGGTGGCGACTCCCCTTTTTTTCAAAACCAAGGCGATTCCCGTTTTTTCAAAAAATGGTTACGACAATACATATAAGTTTTTAGTGAACTTTGAATTATTTGTAATTTAGTACAAAAAAGGTGAGATTTGGATTAAAATTGATAAGGAATAAATATAAGCTTACATGCCAACAATTACACTCATGAAACTTTGTAAACGTATTTTACACATGTTTATAGGTTGATTTTTTATGATTCCAAGCTTCAACATTTATTGCAAACTCAAAGATACATGTGATACAAGTTTAGTCTGGACTGGTAATCTGATGTCGTTTTAAAAGTTTAGCTTGGATTGATAACCTTACATGTATGTGTATATATATGTGTGTGTGTGTAACTCTAGTCAAGCTATTTAATGTGTCGATATAAAGGCTTACCTTGAACAGGTAACCTGACACGATTATGTTCAGCTCGGACGAGCCTCTGATGCGATTAGTACCTATGTAATTAACTTGTTTACTAAATTTCATCGGGTTATACTAATAATATAAAATGATAAATATAGATGATGTGGAATATATTTGATGATCAATTGCATATTAATGTATGGATTGAATATTGAATATTGAATATTAAGTAATGATATGTTATAATTAGAGGTGTGCATGGGCCGGTTCGGGCCGGCACAACTAAAAATTTAGGCTCGTGCATTGGGCTCGGGCCAGGCCGGGCCGAAAAAATAGGCCTAAAATTTTGCCCAAGCCCGGCCCATATAAAAATGCTAAAACTCGAGCCCGGCCTGGCCCGGCCCGTATTAATTTTTATATTTTTTTATATTATTTTTAAATATATATAATACATCAAAAAATTAAAAAAATTAAAATAAATATTTTTCAACAAATTGAAAATAAATTTTAAAAAATATGTAGACTTAAATAACACTAAAATAGATGCAACTTAACAAGCAAATGCCTCTAAAATAATAAAAAAATTAACAAATGTTTTTAAAATAATAACAAAATTAACAATAAAATAAGTTTTATATAATATCTAAACAATAACAACAAAATAATAGAAACATAATAGTAAAATGGTAGTAAAATAAGGAGAAAAACAATAAGAAAATAATATTAAAAAACAATTTTTTTTTCCTTTAATGAATTCGGGCCGGGCCCGGGCCAAAAATGCCTTACCCGAGCCCGGCCCATTTTTTAAACTGGCGTTATTTTTTTGTCCAAGCCATTTTTCGGGCCTATATTTTTGCCCAAACCCTCCCACATTTCGGGCGGGCCTTCTGACTGTGCCGGGCCGCCCGACCCATGCACACCTCTAGTTATAATACATGTTATAATGAATTTGGCAATTAAGCTCACCAAATCGTTGTGATGTTTACTGTTTTCATACTTTTGAACTTACTAAGCATTCGAAATGCTTAGTTAGTTATTTTTTCTTTCTCTATAGATAGTCCGATTGCAGAACTCGTCAATCGGACTTCACAAAGCTCACATTATCCTGTTATCGATTCGATAGCCTTTTGATCATTTTGTAGCTCGGTTTTATGGCATGTATAGAGGTGTTATAGGTGTGTTAAATTGTATCTATTAGCTTAGTTTGAACTTGGTTAGGTTGTGAAGTAAGATATGTTAATGCACATATGTATATATATGTGTGTGTGTTTTAAGGTATGTTTTGATCATATTATGAGACATAGTGCTTGAATGGCTTGTTTGAAAGTGCAAATGGTATGTTTGGAATAAGGAAATGGCTTGGTTGATGATTTGAATGGCTTGAATGCATAGAAGTTTAGTTTGTATTTTAAACAAATTGTTGGATGTGTTTTAGGGTTAAGTGTGATAATTTGAATTGGTTGGTTTGGTCCATGGTAAATGAAGTTGTAGTGTAGGAAGAAACCATACTAATTATTTTTAAAATGATCCTACCTATTGTTTAGAAACAAATCTCATAATTGCAATGCTTCTTTATTTCTTTCCTATTATGAGTAAATTAAAATTTCACTAATAATATAAAATCATGTTATTTTATAGTTTATATAGATTAATTTTTTCAAGGTTGGTTGTTATTTTACTAAACAATGTTATTTTCAAAATTTGAACTCAAGTCTCTACTTAAGAATAATGAAAGTGGATAAGTCGATTTACTCTCTATCTTAACTGATGTTCCACACATAAGTGAGAGAAATCAATACACAATGTTTGTTAAAGCAATTCCAATAAATAATCTTACAGAACCTTGCTCGGTGAATAATTTTATTTAACAATTATTTGGATCAATTAAACTTAATCTACTCTGACATAAGAAGTAATTGTAACTCCTACAATGACCTTAATTATTACAAATCACTCGCCAAAACTCCACTTAAAAAATCACAATAACTCTCTAATAAAATAACTACAATAGTACAAAGCAAAAAGACAACCAGAAACCCTCCACAAGCACACCAAATGCAGTCGACCAATAGCGTTTATATAGGATTCTTCAAGCCCAGATCCAGCCAGCTTTTAGATAAATTTTATCATCAATTTAAAATTGATTTTATCTTTCAAAATTTCTAAGTAAAACAATCAGCTTAATCCCAAGTAAAACGATAACAATAATGTATGAGATAATGAAAATCGATCCTTCCTCTTTGAATTTGGTCAGCTTCATTAAGGACGGAATAAAACATGAACTCAGGAACATCTGTTATTAGTGTAACACAGAAGATCCAAGTAAAAAAATACCAACATTATATTGCAATTAGCTGTTCTGGAATTGCTGTCTAAAAATTTGTGCAATAATTTAGACAAGTGATAAAACATGGATGTAACAAAGCATCAAAACTGGAAAACATGAAGCCAAATATACAAGTAAATAGAAAAAAAAAAAAAAAAAGTTGACTGCCAAAACACACTGCTTTGCTTCCACCTAGCTGGCTTTTTTTTATCCTTTCAAGGAATGGATACTTGAAGCAATACCTGAACTTTGAGTTTGGCTTCTGCTGGACGCACCGGTATGGAATGAAATGGATGCTGAAGATGTAACAATATTGTCTTGCAGAGCTGCAATGTATGTTGGAACCGGCATCTCCTGTGGTAGCATAGGCACTGGAGCTTTGAAAGAAAGGATATCGGCAACCTGCGGTATCGATGGGCGGTCAAAATAGTTTGGGTGAGCACAGGCCAGCCCAACTAAGAGCAACCGTTCCATTTGTTCCATCTCGTAATTGCCATACAATTGTGGGTCAGCAGCATCTAAAAGGCTCTCTTTCCCGTACAGTTCCCAAACCCATTCCACCAGTTTTGCCTTGAATCTCTTGCCATTCCTTTCTATTACAGCAATGGCCTTCTTTCCGGAGGCTATTTGTAAGGCAACAATACCAAAGCTATATATATCTGATTCCTTAGTGGCTTTGTATGTGACAAGACACTCGGGTGCTATATAACCATCAGTCCCAAGCATAACCGTAGTTGTTTGAGACTCTTGTCCGTGGTCAACAAGCCTAGCCAGCCCAAAGTCACCAAGCTTGGCATTGAAACTCAAATCTAGCAGAACATTACTTGACTTTATGTCTCGATGCAGCACGCATTGATCACATTCTTCCTGCAGATAGAATAATGCTGAGGCCAATCCCATAGCGATTTTATACCTTTTATCCCACGTCAACAAGCATGGCTCTCTATGCAGATGGAAATCGAGACTCTTATTTGGAAGAAAATCATACACAATCAGAAACTCCTTATTGTCATGGCACCAACCAATGAGTTGGACCAGATTTCTATGCCTCAACCTGGCAATAGTTTTAACTTCTGATAAATACTCTTTCACCCCTTGTTGAGAATTTGGAGTTATCCTTTTGACAGCAATACTGCAGCTAATGTCCCTCAAGAAGCCTAAATAAACCTTCCCAAAACCTCCCTCTCCAAGCAGACCTTCGTCAGCAAAATTACTGGTTGCAAATCTTAGCTCCTTGTAGGAAAACTTCCTAGGTGCTGTCACCATTTCCATTTCTACATTGACAACCATGGTCCCATCTTCCTTCCTGCTGTATTTTCTCCTCCGGTAGAAAAACCAAATTAAACCCAAAACAGATATGGCACCAAACATGACTAAAACAATCCAAGGCCATGTCCTGTTCTTCCTTCTTGGTTCGACAGGAGAATTGCTTGTGCTTGTTGTTGCTACAGGTGCAGCTGTTGGAGAATAGATAGCTGTATCCATGGAAACTTGTAAGGTAGAGCTAAAATTCCAGGAATAAATAGTGTGTAGCTCAGTCGTTCTGTTAAATCCAGTAGCTCCTGAGAAGCCAAAAGTGACCCATTCCGGTAAATATTGGCTAAGGTCCACTGTTGCGGAAAGACTGGATGAGTTCTCACGAGTAAAATCATCAGCATCAACAAAAGTAACACTCAAGTTTTTTGTACTAGAGTTGAAAGTGATGAAAGCATTAACTTTTCCCCCATTTTCAATATCACTCCACCTCCATGCGACGGTGGGGTAAGAAGTCTTGACAGAGTTTATATCAATGCCCACGTGCTCTGACATCTCCGGAGGATCCCAATCACTCCGATGAGTATCAAACTCCACTGAAACAAACTTAGAGTTCACGTCGTAACTCAAACTCGGATAGCAGGCTTGAAGTCCGAAGCAAGCACCTTCGGAATGAGTAGGGATTTTTGAGCCATTGGGAGCAAGGAAAAACGCAAACCCACTACCGTATGAGCTTTTATGGAAGGAATCAACGGCGAAGGAAAATTGAGTGGTGAAATCTGCAAGTAGGAGATCTCCAGATGAATTGTTCCAAAGACGCATTGGCTTGTAGTAAGTAGCTCGACCAACACTACCATTTAGACCCTGGTCTGTTTTGTTAGCAGTGAGTAGGATTGCGTTGCCTGATGCGTATGCATCAGCTTCATACACTATGAGATGCGTATTTGAGTTGAAATCCGGGAAAGTGAAATTGATGTTATCATCATCATCCATTGATGCAGCCTTTGGAAGACGAACAACAAAGATGAATAATAATATGAAGAGAAATGCAGGTTTTGGAGATTTTACATACAAATTCTCAGCATTTTGAGCTTTCTTCATTTTCAGAGTAAGGATTTTGAGGAAAGTTGCTGCAAATGCATGCAAGGTAATTGATGTTCAAGTCTGGATTAAGTAATTTGCTTAGTCAATAACGTAAATATAATAATTAAAAAGAAAGTATGGGAACCCAAAAAGCACCGTTTAGATTGTAATCTTTCTATGCTCAGCGGCGTCCACGAAGACATTTTTTTTTTTTTTTTTTTAGTATTATGCATGTGGATTTACTATTGATGTTTGAATCGTGATTGTTACTCTTGTTTCTCATATTCAAATTTATATTCTCTTTTTAAAAAGTGTAATATATTTTATTATTGCATCCAACTAGGTGAAAAAAAAAAAAATTTATAACTAGGTGTCCATCATCCCGCTAGCAATGACTTTAGAGCTTCATAATAAAAAAATATTTTTTATTACCAAATGTAAAAAAGAATTAGAGTATATTATATTATTAGTCACTCAATTATAAGAAGTTTCAAAATGGTCATGTAATTATAGTTTTTTTTTTATAGTCATTTAACTACGAAAAGTTATAAAATGACCACTTTTATTTCTTCTCTGGTCACAAGCTAATAAATAAAAAAGGTAAAATATGCCTATAGTCCTTGTACTTTTTGCAAATTAGGAATTTAGCTCTTTTACTTATATTTCTAGGAGTCCCTCTGCTTTTTAAATTTCAAAATTCGGGTACAACTGTTAATCCTATTAATTTTTTTGTTAAATTTAGGTTAATTATAACATATTTTTTAATTACATGGCTACCAAGTGAGTTATTTTTTTATTCCAAAGTGTCACAGCAACAAGTTTAACAAAAATAAATAAATTAATAATGTTAACAGTTGGACCTGAATTTTAAAATTTGAAAAATAGAGGAACTAAATTCTTAGAAATACAAGTACGATGACTAAATTCTCGGTTTTTGAAAAGTAAAGGGATTATATGCACATATTAACCTCAAAAAAATAAAAACACCCAAAAGTCCAAGATATTGGGTGATCAAAAAAGACAAAATTTGATAGTTGGATTACTATTTTGTAAGTTTTTATAGTTGGTAACCAAAAAAAGAAAAAAAACCATAGTTGAGTGACCATTTCGTAATTTTCCATAGTTGGTGATCAAAAAAAAGGAAAAAAATTATAATTGGGTGACTACTAATGTAGTTTACCCAAAATATTAATTTGATTAAGTTTTAAGGGTTAATCGATTTTTTGGATTGAATTCCACATTGTTCTTAGGATAGGATTTGAAATTTTTTAAGTTACAGAATTTAGCAATTATTTTCACATTAAGGTTTAAACTAGACAATTATATTTACATTGAAATTTAAATTTTTTTAATCAAATTGGTCCATGAATTTGACAATTATTTCCACATTTAGCCTAAAATTTTTATTGGTTCAATTTTTTTAAGGAAATATCAATAACTAAATTGGGCAAAAAAAATCCAAGTTCCATTTACAAGAAAAAGGGATAAATATCAAAACTATACATGAACTAGGGTTAAATGTGTAATTGTATACATGAACTTCAATTTTGTGCAATTTTATACATGAAATTTAGATTTTGATCCAATTCTTGTAAATTATTAACACAATTATTGATATAACATCATTTTATGTTTATATATTGTATACATAAATAATTATATTTATCTATTATAAAAATAAATTGATGTATTTATTTCTTTAAATATATATGATTAAGTCAAAATCAAAGTTTCAAGTATACATTTAAACCACAATTAAAGTTTCATGTATATAATTGCACCAAATTAAATTTTATTTATACAATTACACATCAAATCAAAATTCATCTATAATTTTTAGATTTATCCCTAAAAACAATTGTCAACTTTACCGATTAATTTAGAAAATAAAAATTGTGGCCAATGAAAAAGTCTTTTCAATAAAAAATTATTTTACCATAAACAGCGCCAAATTGCTCAAATTCAAAAAGAAATAAGGCCCACACGCATATATACTATTTTTAGTCAAACATTCTTTTAACAAAATTCAACCCCATCCCTTAATTAAAGCACCAATTTTTTTTTTTTTTTTTTTTTTCATATTTTCACTACAATGTCAAACTTTGTCAACCCGCTATATATACAAGTTTTTCACTTTAAATTTAAATTTTAAGGGCTGTACATTGAGTTTTGATTTGATTGATATTAATATTATTATCAGTGTGATAGGATATAAATTTGAATACATTGAATCGTTTTATCCTCCTATTTAAGTAGAAGAGACTATGACCTATGAGTAATTCTAGGTATTATATCAAGAAAAGCAAATATGATTAAAACTTATAATAAAATTAATGTTAAAAATAAAATCGTAAGAGTTTTGGGTTTTCTCAATAAAAAAGATTGGATAGAATTCTCTTGATATCACTGCCAAAGTTTTTTCAATATGGTATACAACTTTTACCCTTTCGCTTTCTTTATGTTTTGCTTCATTACTATAAAATAATTAACATTTTACAAGTCTGGTTTTCATATGTGCCTGCCTATATTACAGAACATTTTTTCTAGATTCATAATGGAAGCAAGTTGTATATAAGATCCCATTCCTCTATTTATTTTCTAATTATTCGAAATAACTCTTTAAAGATTTCATCATATAATAATTTCATCGCATATATTATTTTAATTCATGGTAAATTACAAGAGGAAGGCAAAGCTTTAATAGCAATGCAACTAGCACGACTTAAACCTAGGCCACACTTGAGGTGGTGAATACCCTGACCAGGGGCAAAGCCAGAAAATCTTTTAGGGGGCTGAAATTAAATTGTATATTTTTACGATAGTTAAAATGTAATTTAACTATTTTAATAGTCTATATCTTTATAATTTTTAAAAGATTAAATTAAATTTTTATCATTTTCGAAGAATAATATGTAATTTTACCATTACAAATTTAAAATTTTAAGAAATCTAAATCTAACATTTTTCATTTTAGAGGGACTTAAGGCCCTACAAATCCCCATAAATTCACCACTGATGACTAGTCTAGACACGAGGTTGGTAGTAATCCATTATGAGCGTAGTTTGGACAATAGTGCATCAAAAAGAAAAAAAAAAATTAAAACCAAAAAGCAATCTTTTGAGTATGTTAACCATATATACGTTTCAATTTTGGGCGGTCATATATGTAGCTGAAACACAATTTATGTCGTTGTTGAGTTGATCGAACTATACAAAAGTTGGATATGTAGCAAAGGAAATTAAGAAAATAATTAACTATTGACTTGAAAAGTAGTTAATTGAACTGAAAAAGCAAGCACTTAATGCTATCTGCTTTTATTCGATTGACATTAGTATTATTGTTAATGTAGAATAATGTAGATTCAAGTGTGATGAAACATTTTATCCTCCGTTAGAGAGAAATTTTGAGTAGTTCTAAATATTATATATATAAAAAAATAAATTAAATGAATGTTAATCAAGGAGATATATATATATTATTTTTGGCTATTTTACTTACTGTTCATTTCACCATTACTTATTGTTATGTAATCAAAATTACTAATGAATAAAATGTTGTCTCGAGATATAATATTAAAATTTGATAGTTGAGTTTGGATTGAGTCTTAACTTTGAATTTCACTTTTTTAAAATTTCGTATATTAATGAAATTGAAACTTAAATATTACAAATGAATAATTGCGAGTATGATTGATGATTAAAATTTGTTTAAATGATAATTGTGATTTAAAATTTTATGATTATGTAATGAGACTGTCTGAGTTACTTTGGGAACGTAATATAATATCACATATTTAGATTCGATGACCGGGTCGAATATGAAATGCTACATATAGTGACGAGTAGCTATCATCCGATAATATAATAGTCCTAACATGAGTTTTTTGTTCAATCTAACCTCGTAGACTATCACAAAATTAGTACACTAAAGACACAAATCCTAACAAAATTACAAGAATGTCAATGAAATTTAACACTTATAATACAGGGATTCCTATTCCACCACAATGCCAACACTCTATATTGATTTCGAGATTTACATAGAAACATTAAGATAAATTCGTAATAGCAAAGTGCACTTGTGAAATCTTGAAAATTATTCATAGAAATTTTGATACTCATTAGTGTCAAGGTCATAGTAATATCATTCTATTATCAGCTAAAACAAAATTAGTTTAAAAGTATGATGGTTAACTGAGTTTTGTTTACATAGTTTAGATACAATAATTCTATGTTTACGGAGTCTCACTCAAGATATAATCTAACTCAAATGTTAAATTAAACAATCATAATTGTTAAACTTTGGCCTGCAATGCAATAGGAAACCAATATGCAGAAGCAGCATTGGAGCTGAACCAAGAGCAGCAGCTTATTTAGTTCATTTTGTTCATTTTGTTTCAATGTAACTCAGTTTAGTTTCTTTGTAATTTGTCCAACTAAGTTAGTAGGATTAGTTGTGATGTGATGTGAATTTGATGTAATGGCTGATATGTCATCTAACTTTTGCTTGTAATCCAAAGTTTGTATTAGAAAATTCTAGTGGGAGCAGTTATATAGTTAGGTAACTTTCCAATTTGTCATGTAACTTTTATATTATCAAAGCTTCAATGAAAAAGATTAAGTTTCCAGCTATATTTTCTTCCAAGCCTTTAGTTCTTCTTAAGCTTCTGTTTCTATTTCTTTTGCTTTGTTCTTTTTCGATCATATGCAAAAGTTCATGCTCTTTGTTTGTTAAGTTGCTGCCAATACCCCAAAAAATAGTTATCAAAGCCTGTCATCTTTGAGGGCCTCCATTGTTGGTTGTTGTTTTGAGTAAGTAAGCTTAAGAAAGAAAAAATTGAGGCTGTTGAACTTGTTGCAATAGGATGAGCTTCACACCACCACCACCACCTATGTTCACTAGTGAAAACTACCATATTTGGCTGGTAAAAATGAAGAATTATCTTCAAGCACAAGATTTTTGGAATGTAGTTGAAAACGATGTTGAACCACCTCCATTGAGAGCCAATCCCACCATTGCACAGATCAGGCAGCATAGTGAAGAATGTGCCAAGAAGCACAAAGCAATGTCTTGTCTGCAGAATGGGGTATCTGATGTGATTTTCACAAGAATAATGGCTTGTAAATCACCTAAGCAAGTATGGAAGAAGCTGAAGGAGGAGTTAATGGGGTCAGACAAAACAAGGTAACAACAAGTAATCAATCTCAGGAGAGATTTTGAAAACCTGAAGATGAAAGATTCAGAGACCATCAAGCAATACTCAGACAGGATAATGGCTATTGTAAACAGCATAAAGCTCTTAGGAGAAGACTTCAGTGATAGCAAAGTTGTTGAAAAGGTCATCACCACCCTTTCTGAGAAGTTTGAGTCTAAAATCTCTTTACTTGAAGACTCAAGAGATTTGTCAGCCATTTCATTATCTGAGCTGATAAACTCACTTTATTCACTCGAGCAATGAAGGGCCAACAAACAGGAAGAGCATCCTGAGGGAGCTTTCCAAGCAAAGGCCAGAGAAGGCTCAAGTCAGAAAGGAAAGAAGCCTTGGCTCGATAAAAGGGAGAAACCAAGGAGAGATTCAGGCAAGAGGAGGTTTCCACCATGCAAGCACTGCCAAAATACCACACATTTGGAGAAGTATTGCTGGTACAAACCAGACATTCAATGTAGGAGTTGCAAGCAGTTTGGATATATAGAAAAAGTCTACAAAAATAAGGGCAAGGCACCGGCACAGTAGTAAAATCAGGCACAAGCTGCTGAGGACCTTCAAGCTCAGAAGGAGCATGTCTTCACAGAAACATGCTTTGCAACTTCTAACAAAGCCAAAATGGAGTGGTTAATGGACAGTGGCTGCACACATTATATGGCAGCTGATGAAAAGCTGTTCAAAGACCTTGACAAAAGCTTTGCCTCAAAAATTAGAATTGGTAATAGGAATCTGATTGAAGCCAAAGGCAGAGGCAATATGGTGATCAACACTTGTTCAGGTAACAAAGTGATTTCTGATGTGCTTTTCGTGCCTGGCATAGATCAGAATTTGCTAAGTGTTGGACAATTAGCAGAAAAAGGTCACTCACTTGTTTTTTAGAATGGTTCTTACACTGTTAAAGGCTCACATGGTCAGGAGCTAGTCACAGTAGCAATAACTGATAGGTGTTTCATGCTTGATATGAATCTGCTTGAAAAGAAGGCTTACACCAGTTTAGTTGATAGTGCTGGCCTGTAGCACAAAAGACTAGGCCATGCCAATTATAAATCACTAGACATGCTGCATAAATTGAATCTGGTTGATGATGTGTTCAAGGTTGATGTTGAAGACACTGTTTGTGAAGTCTGCCAGCTTGGTAAGCAAGCTAGATTGCCCTTTTTAGTTAACGAGGCATTTAGAGCTCGAGAAAAGCTTGAGTTGGTTCATTCTGACATTTGTGGACCAATGAAGACTTCTTCTTTGAATGACAGCAGGTATTTTGTACTGTTTATTGATAATCTGACTAGATTTTTCTGGGTCTTTTTCTTGAAGCAGAAGTTTGAAGTGTTTGAAGCCTTTAGTAAATTCAAGCTCTAGCTGAAAATCAGACAAGCTGCAGGATCAAGGCTTTGAGAATTAACAATGGCTCGGAGTACTTGTCTGATAGATTTCAGAAGTTTTGTGAGCAAGCTGGGATCCATCATCAACTAACCACAGTGTATACTCCTCAACAAAATGGAGTATGTGAAATAAAAAATAGAACAGTGATGGACGTGGCCAGATGATTGCTATTTGAGAGCAAGTTGCCAAGTAAATTTTGGGCTGAGGCTGTTAATACCTTAATGTATCTGCTCAACAAGTTGCCTACACATGCTGTCAAGGACAAGACTCCTTTTGAAGCTTGACATGGACTCAAACCAACTGTTTCACACCTAAAGGTGTTTGGCTGTGTCTGCTATGCTCTCATTCCAGCAGAAAAGAGAACCAAACTTGAGAGAAGAGCTGTTCCAGGGATATTTGTTGGTTACAGCAGTATAAGCAAGGGTTACAGGGTGTTTGACCCTGCAACAAAGAAGATCTTAGTGAGTAGAGATGTCATGTTTGATGAAGAGAAGGTTTGGAGCTGGAATGATTCAAGCACAAGTTAGATTGAAGAAGATCAACTGGACAGTAGCTTGGAGACTGTTGAAGCTGAGTCCAGCAATGAAGATTTTGATGATGCTCCAGTGAGAGGCACTAGAACTATTGTTGACATCTATCAAAGATGTGATGTTGCAATAGTTGAACCTTCAGATTTTGAAGAAGCTGCCAAAGACAAGCATTGGAAGAAGGCTATGAAAGCTGAATTAGAAATGATTCACAAGAATGATACTTTGGAATTAGTGAACAGACCAACTCACAAGAAAGTTATTGGTGTCAAGTGGGTATTTAGAGCCAAGTACAATGCTGATGGCTCTTTGAATAAGCACAAGGCAAGGCTTGTGGTGAAAGGTTACAGTCAGCAATATGGGATAGACTTCATGAAGACATTTGCTCCAGTGGCTAGGCTAGATATCATCAAGCTCCTGTTTGCCATAGCTGCTCAAAAATAGTGGAAGGTTCATCAATTGGATGTTAAGTCAGCCTTCTTAAATGGCTTTCTTAAGGAAGAAATTCTCATTGAACAACCAGATGGATTCAAGATCCAAGGAGATGAAGATAAGGTCTATACGCTGAAGAAGGCACTGTATGGTCTGAAACATGCACCAAGGACCTAGTATGACAGGATAGACACTTACCTGTCTAGGCTCGGGTTTGAAAAGAGTATTAGTGAAGCAACACTCTATGTGAAGAAGTCAGAAAGTGAAACCTTGCTGATTGTATCTGTCGAAACTATTTTTAAATCGGATTTTAAAATGAGGATGGAGTGTAAAAATAAAAATGGGAATCGCCACCAATCCCTTTTTACATAGGTGTGATTGGATCACCTTGTAAAACGTTTTATTTCAAAAAAACATTCAATATTGGTCCACAAAAACAAGAAAATGGGTTTGGGAGTCGGTTACGTATGAGGAAGGGTTAGCACCCTCATAACGCCCAAAATTGGTACCTAATCGATAAAATCATGTCCTAATGTTGAAAATAAAAAAAATTTAGAAAATATGATCCTTTTATTAGAAAGAAAACCAGGACTTACTTTTCACAAAGAAATAAAGTACTTTTACCCAGTAAGTTAGGGCATAGCACCTCATGACTTTGAAATTAAGCTCGTCTTTATTCTAGAAAATTCCTACATCGAGACGCAAAACGTCGAACCCAGTAAGTTAAGGCACAACACTTTGAATTCCCAAAAATATTTTTTTTTATTATTTTGAAATTGATAAATCTCAAAAATTTTTAAAAGGGGGGATATGTAATACCTAAAGTTTCACGAGAAAAATCGAACCCAGTAAGTTAGGGCAAAATTCTTCTCGAAATTCCCCAAATATCACATATCACCGTATTTTGAAAACCATTTGAATAAAATGTGTCGATTCAAAAGATGTTTTTATAAAAGCTATGGTTTGGATAGGATATTACAACATATATTAAAATAAATAACAAATTATAAATAATAAAAGAATAATATAAATAACAATATAATCTACAAATCATACTAACAATGAATGATAAAATAATAACACAAATATAATAAACTATGCTAAACAATAATAAACAAACTAAAGCAAATAAATAAATAACATGTAATAGCAATAATTGAAAAATAAAAAAAATAATATATTAAACATTAAAAAAATAATAATACTTTTTATATATAAGTAACAAAAATTTAAGGTAAAAGGAACTTATAATAAATATATATAATTTAATAATATAATATATATATAAATGATAGTAGTAAAAATAATTAACAAATAGTATAAAGTATTTTAGAAAAACATGTATAAAATTACATAAATAATATAAATAATATAAATAAAATATGTTAGATAATATAGATAATTTTAAAAAATAAGGATTTTAGGAATAATATATAATATAATCTAATACTATATAATGTATTTAAAAGAATAATATAATAAATAATATATTGATAATACATAATAAAAAAATAATATTAAATCATATAAAATAAATAATAATAATTAAATATATACTAGATTAGTACATATAAAAATATATATATAAAACTTATACTATTAATAAATTAATATACAAGTAATAAAAAATATTTAATATGATAAAACGTTTAATATAACAACAAAATAATTTAAATTAAAAAATAACAAAAGAAATTTAGGATTAAATAAATATAAGGGGTTAAATAACAATTAAAACAAATAGAAAAAGATTAAATTAAAACACGGGTTAAATTACGAGGGTTAAAATAGCAATTAAGTCAAAATTTTAAACGGTGACGTCTTGATTTTGGCCCTTAAAAGAGTCTGAGGGACTAAATTGGAACAAAATTAAACTTTAGGGCTGAATTAAAACTAAAAAAATGAAATTAATTGAAATTAAAAAAAAAATGCAGAGAGACTAAAATGGCAATTAGGCCATTTAATGAAAACGTGCGGATCCTTCCCTGGGTCGGGTCAAAGCACGGATCTGATCTACTAAACGGCGCCGTTTCAACACTTATTAGTTAAGCAAAAAACGGCGTCGTTTTCAAATCCCTATATAATTCAAAACTTTACCCAAAATTCATTTCAGAAACCCTTTTTTTTTTAAATTTTTTTTAGAAAAACGCTCTCAATCTTCCCCTTCCCTGTTCTGGGTTCATCACCGAACCCTCGAGCTGCTTTCTTCGCGCGCTACATGAGCCACCATGGGCGATGGCCAGAGGTCGAATCTCTTCTTTTCGAGCCCATCGGAAGGTAAACCCCCCTTTTTTATTACTATTTTGTAAATAAAAGATGTATGGAACATAAAAAAATAAGAAAATAACAAAGGACAGAATATAAATCACCTTAAAAAAATTTTATTCTGTTTCAATGTTTTCTTTTTTTTTTTATTTCCATGTATTCTCTTGTCTGTGTATCAATGTCTTTCCCCTCGTATTACAAAACAATCGGGCTTTTATAGCCTTGGAAAATAAAATGAAAAAAGAAATCCTCGTTGCTGCCATTTTTGCCACTGTTTTCTTTCCTTCTTTGCGCAGGTTGGAAACGGAGATCTCGTCTGTGCGTTGATGGTGTGATTTCGGGCACAGATCACGGCTTGACGAGGAGCTGGTGTCAAGGTTGCGGCGCGATGTTGGGGTGTTTGCTGCGGCGCCTAGGGTTTCTTCAGAAACCCTAGGTTTCTGAGATTGTTTAATTGTTTGGGCCCTTTTGGGTCGTCTTTGTTTTGGGTCTTGTGTGTTGGGTTAATGGGTCATTAGTCCGGTAGAGGAGGTCTAGTTTGGGTCAGGACTGGGGTGTAAGTGGGCCGGTTTGGGTTTGTATTGTAATAGGGCCACGGGTAATTGGGTTTGTAACAGGTTTTGGGCTGTAACCTCATAAAAATGGACTGTGCTAGACATTATTTATTTTTTATGTAACACCCCCTACCTGTATTCGTTGTCAGAATAAGGTACGAGGCATTACCAGAGTTTACAATTTTTTTTTTAAACCGAGACCATTCCAATTCAACATATTTTCAAAATAATTCATGCATATTTATAAGATAACTTTAACACATAGGCCATACCAATGGCTGACCTTACATTCATTTCATATTAACATTTATTTTATTAGCTTATACATGCCATTGATTTCTAAAATAAAGTTTCTTAAAATACCGAAATACTGGGGTTGATAGTGTGATGAGTCTCCCACCGATCCGACCTCCGAGCTCTTAACACTACAAAACAGGGAAAAAGGAAATAGGGTAAGCACTTTGTGCTTAGTAAGCCCATGTAACAAGAATTACACTTACCTAGTATTTTCAATACAAGCAATAAACATTCATATACTCACTCAATGCATTATTACCCTAACATTCACAAACTCAACATCCAAGTTAGTCCATTAATTTCCATATATCAATAATATACACGCCATGATTGATGAGCTCATCAATATCATGATTTCCATTTCCTTGTTATTTTTCTATATTTATCCCGTTGAATTACTCGAAATTTCGATGGATTTTCGTGAGGTACACTTTTGTGTACAAATCCGGTCTCATCAATTCATATTCATGTGCGCACATTTTCATTTGAGAGCACACTCCCATGAACCTCATCTTTCTGGCGGGATTACTAGTCCGAGCTAAATCCAGTAATATAAACTCATAGAGTATTGTCGGGATTACCAATCCAAAGCTAAATCCCCACAACGACAATTACTCTAATGAGCTTGGATCCGAATTACGAGTCAAAGCTAAATTCAGACCTAATTCGGATTACCGTCCGGGCTAAATCCATTTTCCACATATTCTTCGGGAGGGCTATATCAGGATAGGATCACCCGTCCGGGCTAGATCCTTTTTCACCGTCAATTCCTTTTTAGAGATCCATCGAATTTTTCTTTCATTCAACCGGGATTTCTTTCCCCTTTTTATCAAATATATCAATGTTTCATCAAATTTCATACAATGGACATTCAAATCATATTCATATCAATAACATACATTTCAAACATTTAAGAATATAATTCAAGTTACACGAACTTACCTCGATACTAGTTCGTTTATAAAATCTACTAATCCGGGACTTTTTCCTTTCCTCGATCTAGCTTTGTATTTGAGTTTTCCGGATCTAAATAAATAAAGTCAATCATCAATTCAATACATTTCATGTTCACATGTAGCATTTTCTATAATTCTATTATTATTTTTAGCTTATTCAAAGCTGTCTACTTGAGTCACAGTCACTAAATTGTTTATTTCTCGAGCTACAGAGCTCCAAATGAAGAACCGTTAATTTTCCCTGAAACTAGACTACATATCTTCTTCCCATAAAATTTTCAGAATTTTTGGTATGGCCAATCAATACCAGATTATTCTTAAAGTTTCCCCTGTTTTACTGTTTGACTGTTCTGACCTCTCTTCACTACGAATCAAATTACTCTTCGTACAGAATTCATATGACCTTCTTATTTATTTCATTTGAAAATAGACTCATTCAGGATTCTAAACATATAAAGTTAAGCCCCTAATTATTTTTCTCCAATTTTTTTATGATTTTTCAAAGTCAGAACAGGGATCCTGAAATCCTCTGAACCAGTCTTACAAAAATATAAATATCTCAAATTACAGAATTCCTTTGCTTTCCATGTTTCTTTCATATGAAAATAGACTCAATAAGCTTTAATTTCATATCTCATTCAACTTCTAATTCCACTTCTACGATGTTTAGTGATTTTTCAAATTTACTCTACTGCTGCTGTCCAAAACAGTTTTGTTATAGCTTATTTTACAATTAAATCCTTTACCCAATTCTAACTTCAAATTCCTTCAATTAAACCACTAATTCATCATTTTATTCATCATATGCTATATTCAAAAACTCTGAAACTTCAAAAATTTCAACTTAAATTCATCAAAACTTTGTTCTAAAACTTATAAAGCATCAAAATTAAAAGAAAAGGACTAAATTAACTTACCAAATTAAACTCCAAGCTTTAAAAACTATATTATCCTTTTTTTTTCTTTCTTTTCTCTTCTTCTTTCTTCCTTCACGTTTGCTCTCTGTTTCTTCCTTTGTTTTTATCCCTTTTGTTTCTTTTCTCCTTTCTTTATATATATATATAATAATAATATAATAATATAATAATAAACTAAAAATCTCAGATTTTTCTTCAATTAACCGCCTCAATCTAGACAAAATGGCTTAATTGCCATTTTGGTCCTTTATACTTTCTTTTAATCTATAATTAAACTTTTACTTTCATTTCAATTTAGTCCTTTTCATTTAATTACCTACCCAAACGTTAAAATTTTCTAACGAAAGTTTAATACCACATTACTAACATTTTATAAATATTTATAAAAATATTTCCTATCATATAAAGACTCATGCAAACATATTGAAATAAATTTCTATTTAAGTCGGATTTATGGTTGCGAAACCATTATTCCGATAATCTTGAATTTAGGCCATTACAACTCTCCCCCCCTTTTAAGGATTTTCGTCCTCGAAAATCTTACCAGTAAAGAGGTTTGGATATTGTTTCCTTATTGCCTCCTCCGGTTCCCATGTCGCTTCCCCGTGTTTTTGCCACAATACCTTCACCAAATTTATTTTTTTATTTCTAAGCTCCTTTGTTTCGTACAATATCTTGATCGGTTCTTCATCAGTAACTCATATCCGATTGAATCTCCACTTCTATCGGAGAAATAACATGTGAAGGATCGACTGATTATCGTCGTAGCATAGACACATGAAAAACATTATGGATTCTATCAAGTTCTGGTGGTAATGCCAACCGATAAGCGACCGGTCCAATTCTTTCTGTGATCTCATATGGCCCGATAAATCTTGGACTCAATTTACCCTTTTGACCGAAACGGAGAACTTTCTTCCAAGGAGACACTTTCAGGAATACCTTGTCACCAACCTGAAATTCAATCTCTTTTCGTTTAAGATCGGCATATGATTTTTGGCGATCGGAAGCTGCTTTTAAACTATCCCGAATAACCTTCACTTTTTCTTCTGTTTCCTGGATCATATCAACCCCGTGTATCTTCTTTTCACTGAGCTCTGTCCAATATAACGGTGTTCTACACTTTCTACCATACAAAGCTTCATACGGAGCCATTTTAATCTTTGGATGATAATCATTATTGTAAGCAAATTCAATCAAAGGTAGATACCTTTCCCAATTGCCTTCAAACTCTAGTGTACAACATCGGAGCAATACTTGAATTACACGCTCAGATTGGCCATCTGTCTGAGGATGAAATGCAGTACTGAAATACAACTGAGTACCCAAGGCTTCTTGCAATTTATCCCAGAAACGAGACGTAAACCGAGGATCTCTATCCGATATAATGGAGATAGGCACTCCATGTAGCCTGACAATCTCGAGATATGTACAATTCACCGGTTTATCTAAAGAATAATCCATACGCACGGAATAAAGTGTGCTGACTTTGTCAATTGGTCAACAATCACCCAAATAGCATCCTTTTTCCTCGAAGACAATGGTAACCCGATACAAAATCCATAGTGATTCTTTCCCATTTCTATTCCGGTATAGTAATTGGTGAAGTAACCCAGAAGGTACGATGTTTCTCGCTTTAACTTTGTTGACATATCAAACATCTTGATACAAACTCGTAAATATCACGCCCATACCGCCACCAAGACATCTTCTTCAAATTATTATACATTTTATTACTTCCGGATGTACTGGACATAGTACCTTTGTGAGCCTCGTGTAAAATCTTTCTCAGACGAGCTCAATTCTTGGGTACACATACCCTACCTGCGAATAATAAACAATCACCAACCCCAACTTGAAATTCGAGATCAAGACTGACTCACATTGTGCCCGTTTAACCTGTAACTTCTCATCATTCTTCTGAGCTTCACATATTTGCTGTAAAAATGTCGGTTTAGCTCTCAATTCAGCTAAGATTGAACCATCATCAACCAAAGACAATCGGGTATTCATAACTCGTAAAGCAAACAGAGATTTTTGACTCAAAGCATCAGCCACAACATTAGCCTTACCTGGATGATAATCAATAATCAAATCATAGTCTTTTATCAATTCAAGCCACCTGCGCTGTCTTAAATTCAGATCTTTTTGTGTCATCAAATACTTCAAGCTTTTATGATCAGTATAAATATGACATTTCTCACCGTACAAGTAATGCCGCCATATCTTCAATGCAAAAATAATAGCAGCTAACTCAAGATCATGTACCGGATAATTTCTTTCATGTGGTTTAAGTTGTCTTGAAGCATAGGCTATTACTTTACCTTCTTGCATCAAGGCACAACCTAAACCATTTAATGAGGCATCACTGTAAATAACAAATTCCTTACCCGATTCAGGCTGCACTAATACTGGTGCTTTCGTTAATAGATCTTTTAATCGGTTGAAACTCTGCTGACATTCATCAGTCCACTCGAACTTTACATCTTTCTGCAATAATCGAGTCATCGGAGAAGCTATCATAGAGAATCCTTGTACAAATCTCCGATAATAACCAGCTAAACCCAAGAAACTTCTAACTTCAGATACAGTCTTCGGTGGACTCCAATTGACAATAGCTGAGATTTTACTTGGATCTACCCTGATGCCTTCAGCAGATACAATATGTCCAAGAAAACCCACTTCTCAAAGCCAAAATTCACATTTCTTCGAATTTAGCATATAACTGCTTTCTCTCGCAGAACTTGCAACACAATTCTCAAATGTTACGTATGTTCTTCTTCATCTCGAGAATAAACCAAAATATCATCAATGAATACTACCACAAATCTGTCTAGAAATGCTGATCTCGAATATTCGATTCATCAGATCCATAAATACTGCAGGTGCATTAGTCAACCCAAACGGCATAACCAGAAACTCATAATGCCCGTACCTGGTTCTGAAAGCTGTTTTTGGCACATCTGACTCCTTTACTCGTAACTGATAGTAGCCCGATCGGAGATCAATCTTTGAAAATACAGTAGCACCTTTCAACTGATCAAATAAATCATCAATACGAGGCAACGGATACTTATTCTTTATAGTTACCTTATTGAGCTGTCGATAGTCAATACACAATCTCAAAGACCCATCTTTCTTTTTCACAAACAGAACCGGAGCACCCCAAGGTGAATGACTCGGTCGGACAAAACCTCTATCAACAAGCTCTTGTAACTGTGTTTTTAATTCCTTTAATTCTGTAGGAGCCATTCGGTATGGAGCTATGGAAATCGGAGTAGTTCCCAGAATCAAATCTATAGAAAATTCCACTTCTCTTTCTCGGTGGCAACCACGGTAACTCTTACGAAACACATCGAAAATTCGCATACCACCGCATCGCTTGAATTTTCGACTCGAGATACCTTGGTATCTAATACATAAGCAAGAAAAGCATCATACCCCTTTTGACATACCTACGCAAGAATAATCGAAATCACATCAGATAATCCCTCTGTCTGATTGAATTTAACCCGAAGTAATTCACCATTCTGACACTTCAACACAATATATTTCTGTTTACAGTTTACTACTGCATCATGCTGAGTTAACCAATCCATGCCCAATATCACATCAAACTCATCAAATGGTAGTAACATCAAATCATCCAGGAAACAATAACCTCTTACCATCAGTGGATAATTTTTACAAATTTTATCCACCAAAATAGATTGGCCAAAGGGGTTCGAGACTTTAACCGCAAATTCAGTAGGTTCAACAGATAAATCTTTAACGCATTCAAGTTTTACACATATATATGAATGCATAGAACCGGGATCAATTAATGCAGTAATATCAGTTTCAAGTAAAGAAAATGTACCAGTAATAACATCGGGTGCTGAAGCATCTTCTCTGGTACTAATGACATATGTCCTAGGAGGCGCTCGTGTCTCAGGCCTACTTGCAGTATCTTTTGTAGCTCCTCAGCTACCACTAACATTACCGGATGGTCGAGATGGTCTACCCCTCAAAGATGGATTACTTGGCTTCGATATATATTCAGCTTCTTTTTCACTTCTTTCTCGGACAATCTCTCGAGAAATGGTCAAAAGAACCACATCGGTAACAAGCCCCACTCTTAAATCGACATTCACCAAAATGAGCTTTATTACAACATCGGCATCTCGGCTTAGGGTACCAACACCGCCAACACCGGTCACCGATGGAGTGGAAGGTCTTGAATTAGATGCTTGTTGTGAACCTCGCACTCTATCCGAATACCAGAGTGGTTGAGGTAGAACGATCTGGTACTTCTTCAATTTCTTTGGAGCAGAAAACTGAGATTTTCCCATTGGTCTTTTACTAAAAATTCGAGCTTCCCTCTCAGCTTGTTTCTTTTCTTTGCTCCATTCTTCTGCTTTATAAGCTCGTTCTGCTAGTGTAGCAAACTCTCGAATTTCAAGAATTCCAACAAGTAGCTTAATTTCTTCACTCAACCCTTCTTCAAATCGTTTGCACATTTCAGCTTCCGACTTTACCCATTCTCGAGCATATTTACTCAACCGAACAAATTCTCTTTCATACTCAGATACTGATCTATTGCCCTGTTTCAGCTCAAGAAATTCTTTTCTTTTCTGATCAAGGAATCTCTGGCTGATATATTTCTTTTTGAACTCGGTCTGGAAGAATTCCCATGTAATTTCTTCTTTCGGAACAACTGAAGCTTTAGTATTCCACCAATGATAAGCTGTGTCTTTTAGCAGTGAAACAACACATTTCAAACATTCTTCTGGTGTGCAAGATAATTCCTCCAAAACTCGAGTAGTATTCTCTAACCAAAATTCAGCCCGTTCGGGATCATCATCAACTGCTGCTCGAAATTCTTCGGCCCCATATTTTCGGATTTTATCAACAGGAGCTTTTCCTTTTCTTACAGATTCAGTACCTGTACCCTGTGGAATCTCGGGAACCGGTGGAGGAACAGGAGGGGGAACTTGAGTTTCTTTGCCTTTGTAGGGTTAGTTCTTATGTCTTTGGGTAAACCATTCATTCATCATTTGAAAGAAGGCTATTTTTGCCTCCTCCCTTTGACCCTCTATACCGGACCTTCTACTGCTAGTTTCTTCTCTTTGTATTGAAGCCGGAGCATGACTCTCAGCTTCCTCAGATTGAGCTCGGTCAGATGACATTACTATAAGGAAAACACAATTTAAATGGTCAGGAGATATCACACTATCAAAAATAATTTAAATGGCATGTATAGCTAATCCGTATTCGCTATATCGGTCCTAGAACCGACTAAACCGTAGCTCTGATACCAACAAATGTAACACCCCCTACCTGTATTCGTTGTCAGAATAAGGTACGAGGCATTACCAGAGTTTACAATTTTTTTTTAAACCGAGACCATTCCAATTCAACATATTTTCAAAATAATTCATGCATATTTATAAGATAACTTTAACACATAGGCCATACCAATGGCTGACCTTACATTCATTTCATGTTAACATTTATTTTATTAGCTTATACATGCCATTGATTTCTAAAATAAAGTTTCTTAAAATACCGAAATACTGGGGTTGATAGTGTGATGAGTCTCCCACTGATCCGACCTCCGAACTCTTAACACTACAAAACAGGGAAAAAGGAAATAGGGTAAGCACTTTGTGCTTAGTAAGCCCATGTAACAAGAATTACACTTACCTAGTATTTTCAATACAAGCAATAAACATTCATATACTCACTCAATGCATTATGACCCTAACATTCACAAACTCAACATCCAAGTTAGTCCATTAATTTCCATATATCAATAATATACACGCTGTAACACCCCCTACCCGTATCTGTTATTGGAATAGAGTAGGAGGTATTACCAGAGTTTACTGAACATTTTCGAATAATTCTGAGTCATTTATTGTTCATATTCTGAAAATAATCATAACGTCCCTCTATTGGGCCCTCAAGCCCAAAACATACATTAGAGCCAACCGGAATTAAATCGGGATCATAGGAATTTTTCGCAAAATCCTAAAACTTTCCTACATTGGTTAACGTACTTTAATATTAACAAACTTATTTTCTCGACATGTCTCGCTTCAATTTATTACTTGTCCTAATACACATAATTTTCCTGTATCAACGTATCAAAGATAGTATTATATTTACATGTCATGATACATATCATTCTCTTATTGTTTCTTCATAAATATAAATTGTTCAATTTATTATGACAATATTTCATGTACCATCATTTTCATGAGTTTAGTGTATATTTATTCCAAGAGTGATTCATAATCTTGAATATGCATAATTATCGAGCAAATTTCACATACATGTATTTTCCATGCCATATTTCAATGTATCAAATAATTATCATTTCTATGTCTTTCAAGTTTAATTTCATGATTTCAAGTACTTGTCATTTTCTATATTTATCCCGTTGAATTTCTCGAATTTCGATGGATTTTCTAGTAGTACACTTATAGTGTACAAATCCAGTCCATCAATTCATGTTCATGTGCGCACATTTCCATTTCAGAGAGCACACTCCGCGAACCTCATCCTTACAATGGGATTACCAGTCGAGCTAAATCCTCAGTAAGAGAGCACACTCCGCGAACCTCATCCTTACAAATGGGATTACGGTCGAGCTAAATCACTGTAATATAAACTCATAGAGTATTGTCGGGATTACGGTCCAAAGCTAAATCCCCTGCAGCGACAATTACTCTAATGAGCTTGGATCCGAATTACACACCCAAAGCTAAATTGGACCCAATTCGGATTACCGTCCGGGCTAAATCCATTTTCCACATATTCTTCGGGAGGGCTATATCGAGGATCACCCGTCAGGGCTAGATCCTTTTCACACATATTCTTCTCGGGAGGGCTATATCGGGATAGGATCACCCGTCGGGCTAGATCCTTTTACCGTCAATTCCTTTTCAACGATCCATTGAATTTTCCTTTCATTCAACCGGATTTCTTCCCTTTTTATCAAATATATCAATGTTTCATCAATTTTCATACAATGAACGTTCAAATTATATTCACATCAATAACATACATTTCAAACATTTAAGAATATAATCCAAGTTACATGAACTTACTTCGTTGCTTGCCCATGTTTATAGTTTCACTAATTTGATGTCTTCTCTTTCCATGTTCAAATCTCGTATTTGAGTTATCCGGATAAATTTGATCATCATTTTCATTCATTTCATATTCGATACATTCAATTAATGCTCTAGGCAAAATTACCATTTTGCCCCTAAATTTTTAATTAATGATGATTTCATCCTTAGATTGAGAAAAATAAAATTCTTGTAATTTAATCCTTGTTCCAAGCCTAATTATTCTCATATATATCGACAAATGACCCATGAATTATATGAAATATCGTAATTTTCCATAATTTCAACACTTTTCAATTTAATCCCTAAAACATATTTTCACCCTATCTTGATCTAAATTAATAATTTCATTCAATTTTATAATTTAAATAATAAAATAATCCATTTCATGCAATTTGGTCATTTTTGACATTTTTACAAAATTGCCCATAAAGTTTTACTTTTATTCAATTTAGTCCCCGAGCCTAGAATATGCTAGCTAAATACTCATATATATTTTCCTCCTCCTCCTCTCCATTCCACATCCTTAATGTATATAACATGCTATAAGTAACATTATCAATAATTTCATTAATTACTCATAAGTATATTCAAAACTGTCCATTTGAGTTATAGTCACTAAATTATTTATTTCCGGAGCTAAAAAACTCCAAATGAAGAACCGTTAATTTTTCCTGAAACTAGACTCGCATATCTTCTTGCCATAAAATTTTCAGAATTTTTGATTTAGCCAATTAGTACAGTTTATTCTTTAAAGTCACCCCTGTTCTACTGTCTGGCAGTTCCGACCCTTCTTCACTAAAAATTAATTATATTTTTATATAGAATTCATATGATGTTATAGTTTATTTCTTCTAAAACTAGACTCATTAAGGAATCTAACCATATAAATTATGTTCCCAAATTATTTTTGTACAATATTTGATGATTTTTCCAAGTCAGAACAGGGGATCTCAAAATCACTCTGAACCAGTCTTACCAAAATCTAAATATCTCAGAATACAGAATTCCTTTGCTTTCCATGTTTCTTTCATATGAAAATAGACTCAATAAGATTTAATTCTATATCTCACTCAACTTCTAATTCAATTTCTACAATTTTTGGTGATTTTTCAAAGTTAGACTACTGCTGCTGTCCAAAACTGTTTTAATGCAAAATGTTAATTATCAAGTTTATAACACCTTTATTTCCTTCTCTACAACATTTCCCATTACTTTCTCTTATTTTCCTTCACTAACATATCAAGAACATAAAACTTTATATAAGAAAACTCTACATTAACATCATTTCCATGCTTTTTCCATAATATCAAACTTAAAAATATATTGAAAACATGATGTTCTTACCTTGTTTTATAGATTTCAATCTTTAACTTGATTTTCTCTCTCCTCCAGCTTCTATTTCTTGAATCAAACTTGATATTCTTGCTCCTATAGTCTCCTTGTCATCTTTCTCTCTTGATGGCTATGGAAATTCTTTTGAATTCTAAGTGAAAATGATGGATTTTTGGTGAAAGGACTAATTTGTAAAGAAAGCAAAACTTTCTTTTCTTTCTCTTCTTCTCACGTTGGTTTGCATGGGAAAGAGATGATGATAATTCATCATCTTTCCTTCCTTATATACTACATAAATAATAATAAAATAATGATAAATAATAAAATATCTTATCAAAATAAAATAATATTTATCTAATTAAATAATTATAAAATATCATCACTATCATCATTACTTTCTAGATTTCTCTCTCTTCTAATTGACCATTTTGCCCTTTGTGATCTTTTAAAATTCCATCCTTGAATCATCACATAATTTGGTAAAATTATGATTTAGTCCTCATAATTCTTTACCTATTCAATTTGGTCCTAATTCATCCATTTCCTTTAGTTTCTAGATTATTCCACCCCTAAAATATTTGCACTATTGGTCCTTTAACTTTTTCATACTTACACTTTAACCCCTCAAATTTTGAGTATTTACACTTGGGCAACAATACTTTTCTCACTTTACAATTTAGTCCTTTCTTGAATTAATAATGTAATATATCATAATATACTTCGAATATTGACATAATCTAAATTTTTTTTTTTTTTTTTGCTTTATTTCCTTATTATATCAAAGATAATATCTTACTGTAAAATTATTTTTTTTTTTTTGGGGTATTACACACGCCATGATTGATGAGCTCATCAATATCATGATTTCCATTTCCTTGTTATTTTTCTATATTTATCCCGTTGAATTACTCGAAATTTCGATGGATTTTCAGAGGTACACTTTTGTGTACAAATCAAGGTCCGTCAATTCATATTCATGTGCGCACATTTTCATTTCAGAGAGCACACTCGCATGAACCTCATCTTTACAATGGGATTACAGTCGAGCTAAATCCTCGTAATATAAACTCATAGAGTATTGTCGGGATTACCAGTCCAGCTAAATCGCAACGACAATTACTCTAATGAGCTTGGATCTGAATTACTAGTCAAAGCTAAATTGGACCTAATTCGGATTATCCGTCCAAGCTAAATCCATTTTCCACATATTCTTCGGGAGGGCTATATCAGGATAGGATCACCCGTCCGGGCTAGATCCTTTTTCACCGTCAATTCCTTTTTAGAGATCTATCGAATTTTCCTTTCATTCAACCGGGATTTCTTTCTCCTTTTTATCAAATATATCAATGTTTCATCAAATTTCATACAATGGACATTCAAATCATATTCATATCAATAACATACATTTCAAACATTTAAGAATATAATTCAAGTTACACGAACTTACCTCGATACTAGTTCGTTTATAAAATCTACTAATCCGGGACTTTTTCCTTTCCTCGATCTAGCTTTGTATTTGAGTTTTCCGGATCTAAATAAATAAAGTCAATCATCAATTCAATACATTTCATGTTCACATGTAGCATTTTCTATAATTCTATTATTATTTTTAGCTTATTCAAAGCTGTCTACTTGAGTCACAGTCACTAAATTATTTATTTCTCGAGCTACAGAGCTCCAAATGAAGAACCGTTAATTTTCCCTAAAACTAGACTACATATCTTCTTCCCATAAAATTTTCAGAATTTTTGGTATGGCCAATCAATACCAGATTATTCTTAAAGTTTCCCCTGTTTTACTGTTTTACTGTTCTGACCTCTCTTCACTACGAATCAAATTACTCTTCGTACAGAATTCATATGACCTTCTTATTTATTTCATTTGAAAATAGACTCATTCAGGATTCTAAACATATAAAGTTAAGCCCCTACTTATTTTTCTCCAATTTTTTTATGATTTTTCAAAGTCAGAACAGGGGATCCCGAAATCCCTCTGAACCAGTCTTACAAAAATATAAATATCTCAAATTACAGAATTCCTTTGCTTTCCATGTTTCTTTCATATGAAAATAGACTCAATAAGATTTAATTTCATATCTCATTCAACTTCTAATTCCACTTCTACGATTTTTAGTGATTTTTCAAATTTACTCTACTGCTGCTGTCCAAAACAGTTTTGTTGTAGCTTATTTTACAATTAAATCCTTTACCCAATTCTAACTTCAAATTCTTTCAATTAAACCACTAATTCATCATTTTATTCATCATATGCTATATTCAAAAACTCTGAAACTTCAAAAATTTCAACTTAAATTCATCAAAACTTTGTTCTAAAACTTATAAAGCATCAAAATTAAAAGAAAAGGACTAAATTAACTTACCAAATTAAACTCCAAGCTTTAAAAACTATATTATCCTTTTTTTTTTCTTTCTTTTTTCTTCTTCTTTCTCCCTTCACGTTTGCTCTCTGTTTCTTCCTTTGTTTTTATCCCTTTTGTTTCTTTTCTCCTTTCTTTATATATATATAATAATAATATAATAATATAATAATAAACTAAAAATCTCAGATTTTTCTTCAATTAATCACTCAATCTAGACAAAATGGCTTAATTGCCATTTTGGTCCTTTATACTTTCTTTTAATCTATAATTAAACTTTTACTTTCATTTCAATTTAGTCCTTTTCATTTAATTACCTACCCAAACGTTAAAATTTTCTAACGAAAGTTTAATACCACATTACTAATATTTTATAAATATTTATAAAAATATTTCATATCATATAAAGACTCATGCAAACATATTGAAATAAATTTCTATTTAAATCGGATTTATGGTTGCGAAACCATTATTCCGATAATCTTGAATTTAGGTCATTACATTTTATTTTGGTTTGCTTAAGCCCGGTCAAAATTGGGCTCTTACAGTATCTCTTTATGTTGATGACTTGCTTGTAACAGGAAACAAAAGTGAGTTGATTTCTGAATTCAAAATGCAAATGCAGGAGGTTTTTGAAATGACAGATTTAAGAGTCATGACATACTTCCTTGGGATGGAAGTGAAACAATCTGATCATGGTATCTTTATTAGCCAATATGCCTTTGCATTGAAGATTCTTAACAAATTTTGCATGCAAAATTGCAAAATTGTTAGTGCATATGTGGCTCTAGGAGAGAAGCTAACCAGTAGTGGAGATCAAATGAGGGTTGATGAAAAAGAATATCGAAACTTAGTGGGCTGCTTGCTATACTTAACAGCAACCAGACCAGACATCATGTTTGGTGTTAGTTTATTGTCAAGGTTCATGCATTGTTGTGACATAACTCATTTTAAGGCAGCAAAAAGAGTTTTCAGGTATGTTAAAGGAACTTTGAAGTTTGGGGTCATGTTTGAGAAATGAAGTAAGCTTAAACTTGTTGGCTACTCAGATAGTGATTGGGCTAAGTCTGTTGTTGACATGAAGAACACCTCGGGCTATTTCTTCACCCTTGGCTCAGGTGTTTTCTGTTGGAGCTCAAAGAAGCAACAAACTGTTGCTCAATCTACAGTTGAGGCAGAGTACATTGCAGCATCTGCAGCTGTTAATCAAGCTATTTGGCTTAGAAAGCTTCTATGTGATTTGAATGAAGATCAAACTAAGCCAACTGAAATCTTGGTTGATAACCAATCAGCAGTTTCCATAGCCAAGAATCCGGTTTTTCATGGAAAAACAAAGCACTTTAAGATCAAATTTCATTTTGTTTGAGAGGCTGAGCAGTCAAATGAGGTCAATCTTGTTCATTGCAGTTCACAAGACCAATTGACAGACATCCTAACCAAGCCACTTGGTACAGTAAGGTTTGAAGCTTTAAGAAGCAATATTGGTGTTTGTTGCATACAGTCCAAGGAGGAGTGTTAAACTTTGGCCTGCAATGCAACAGGAAACTAGCATGCAGAAGCAGCATTGGAGATGAACCAAGAGCAGCAGCTTATTTAGTTCATTTAGTTTATTTTGTTTCAATGTAACTCAGTTTAGTTTCTTTGTAATTTGTCCAACTAAGTTAGTAGGATTAGTTGTGATGTGATGTGAATTTGATGTAATGGCAGATATGTCAGCTAACTTTTGCTTGTAATCCAAAGTTTGTATTAGAAAACTATAGTGGGAGCAATTATGTAGTTAGGTAACTTTCCAATTTGTCATGTATTTTTTATATTATCAAAGCTTCAATGAAAAAGATTAAGTTTCTAGCTATCTTTTCTTTCAAGCCTTTAGTTCTTCTTAAGCTTCTGTTTTTATTTCTTTTGCTTTGTTCTTTTTCGATCATATGCAAAAGTTCATGCTCTTTGTTTGTTAAGTTGCTGCCAATACCCCAGCAATAACAATCCGTCGCTACCGAGTAAAGCTTATAACCCCATTATAAAGCAAGTTTATGCAGTTCCAATAGAGAACAATAGATCACTCAGCCAACATCAAAAGCAACTCTTTACTTTGCTCAATAGTGATCAATAACAAAATAAACCAAACACTCAACCCAAGAAAAAGATAAAGGCTGGCAAGAAAGATACTTGTGAATTTGAAGATTTTCCAGCTCTCGAAGTCGTGTGGTACCAAGGGGAAAGTGACACCTATTTAGAGGATGAAATGTAAGATTGAGTCACAAGATAATCTCCTCTAAAATAGGAAATAAATCTCTTGAAAAAACCATCAAGAAAAACTAATAATTATCTCCTAATTAACTTTTTATTCAACAAGGTGATAAGGATAAGCATTTAATCTTTATCTAATAAACTCATGGTCATCAAAAAGATCAATTGAAACTCTTGAGAATCTTATCCGGAAGTACATTGTTGTTATGTCAAATATATCACAATCTTGTAAGCCATAAACAACTCAAACCAAAAAGGAAAAAGCCTTCCCATAGCCTAAGCAAAATTTTATTCTTGTTCTAACAGGTCATGGAACGAGTAGCAACCAAAGCTCCAACATCAGCAAATAATTGGAGGATAAATTTTACAATAACTGTTGTAAACGTTTAGGACTTAGATACCCATTTGTGTCGGAATATCCCTAAAAAACCTGTTTCGAGAAATAAATTTCCTATAGACATATTTTAATTTATATGTAATTACATTATTCAAATAAAAAAACTTTAATTAGTCTAAAATTTGAAAATTAAATTGATTTTGTAACAGGCCAATTTCGTCCGGGCCTGTCAAAAACTAAACCCAAATAAAACAAAAAAACAATAAAATCAAAAATCAAAAATCCAAAATCCAAAATCCAAAATTAATAAGAGTCCATTTACAAAACAGTCCAATATCAGTCTAAATTACAAATGATGGCCCATATCAAACTAAAATAAATAATTCAGAGCCCAATCGGCCCAAACTAAATTTTTAACCCAATTTTCAAGCCGGAAGAAATCAGGAGATAAAAATAAGAAGGGCACGAGGGACTTACCTGGCTCTGAGTACTATTCGCGGTGGCTCCACGGCGGACATGGCGGCGCACAAGGAGGGGTGACGAACCCTAGTAGAAAGAGCCCCTTTCTCTCTTTATTCGAATCGAAGAGGAGCAGGAAAATGGTTTAAGCATTTTTTTTTATCCTTTAAATACAAGTATCAAACAGCGTCGTTTAGAAGGGTGCAGGATCCGCGCGTCAACCCGATTTGCGACCCGAATCCTCGCCTTTCTGCCTTAAAAGGAATATTTCCGCACTAAGTCCCTCCATTTCATGCTATGATTTGATTAAGCCTTATTTCAATTCCTTTTTATAACTTAATTTTGTCCTGGAATTTATTCACTGTTTCAAATCAGTCCTTGTTTAAACGTTGCGTTTCAGGATTTGGTTCATTTCCTTTTCAGTCCTCCTTGGTTTACGCGCGTCACATTTCGGTCCTCATATCGATTTCAATATTTCACTTATTTATTAATTATCCCTTTTATTTTACACTTATTTCAATTGAGTTATTTTAATTATTCATTATTTTGATTATTTTAATATATTATTTTGAATTCTTTTACTAATTTTACATTATTTTAATTTGATTGTTTTTTAATTTCATTTACACAGATTCTTAGTCGTTGTATTCTAGAACTTATTTCGACAATTACTTTTGTACATATTTCTAGGATTTAGGAATTTATATTTCATATCCATATACATTATACTATGTAAATATCATTGATTTCACATTATTATATGCATATATTTTTTAATTCTATTTATTTATATAACTTAGTTTCTTTAAATCCCTATTTTATTATACATTTAGTTTATTTCGAAAACTTTCATATATATTATTATCATATATAAATAATTTATATTAGGCTTTTATTTTATATATGTAATTTTAGTAAACTAACTTTCTAATATTTCGTACATTATTTAATTTGAATTTCTTTTGTGTAATATATTTATTTTATAATTCTTTTGTATATTAATATTCAATATATTGTTTATTTTCATCTTTGCTTTATTTAAATTACCTCACATATTACTTGTTTTAAAACTCATATATATATTTTGTTGTTTGTTTATTAATGATTTTAAATGATTTTTTTTTTATTTTCTATTTGTCTTAAGATTGGATGCATTTTATTTATGATAAATTGCTTAGTCTTTCTTTCTAAACTATCTTTTAATTCACTAGTCTTGAATGTTAATATTTGTATAGTATATAATATGTTGCTAGAACCCTAATTTACTCATTTGTGTTTTTATTATTGCTATATATTATTATTTTATGTTCACAATTATACTTTTGTTTTATTATTGTATTGTGATTAAAATTTCCAACTTATTTATGAAAAATTGTTCATCCAAACAAACCAAACAAACACATTTTAAGTCAATTTTAAAATCGCTTATATTAAAAAAAATTTAAAAGAAGGCAATGTTTGATGTGTGGAAGATCGAGGAATTGCATCCTAACGTGCTAGGTGTCGATTTTTCTCGTTCGACCAGATAATCAAATATCCTTTTTAAATCACATGATTCCAAAATTATAAGATGATCTTGACTTTGAGGGTTCAAGATATTACATCCTAACGTGCTAGGTGTGGTATTTAGTTCATTTAGAGCGAATGAATCTTATGTTTGGAATTCCACTTGCTTTTCAAAGAAATTGCATTTTTTTTAAACTTTCTAAATTTTCGACGTTAGGACAACATTAATCAATTTGGTACCAACTTTGGGCGTTGCGAGGGTGCTAAT
This sequence comes from Gossypium bickii, assembly GCA_025503065.1. Taxonomy (NCBI): domain Eukaryota; kingdom Viridiplantae; phylum Streptophyta; class Magnoliopsida; order Malvales; family Malvaceae; genus Gossypium; species Gossypium bickii. The sequence goes on along the minus strand of CP106717.1, from coordinate 112,814,665 downwards.
CCTTCCTTGCACGTAACCGACTCCCGAACCCATTTACTCGAATTTTGCAGACCAAAATATTTTTATAGGTGACCCGATCACACCTAAACAAAAAGGATTGGTGGCGACTCCTTATTTTTAAAGTCGATCCCCATTTTTTTCAAAACTCTAAAATAAAAATAGTTTCGACAGATTTGATTGAATTATATATGGTCCACTTGTTATTTTTAAAAGTATTTGATATATGTATATAGAAATATTTACAAATATTAAATAATAAAATTAGATTAATTTCAAATATAAAATATTTATTAATTAAATAAATTATTCTTCAATAAACTTTACAAATATAATCTATCTTTAAACAAACAAACAAAAATAAACAAGCAAAAAAAAGCATTTCATAAATCAATTAATAATTCAACAAATATAAAATAAATAATAAAAAATTAAATTTAAAATTTAAAAAGTGTCAACTAATACAATAAATTCCGATCGATATAAACGAAATCAATCAATACAATTAATATTGATTCATGGGTCATTTGATTCAAACTTTTTTTCTGAAGTGATGTACGGATAAATTTTTTGTTTAACCGATCCAGTCGGCTTGGCCAGGCCAATTCTAACAACGGTAAAATTGATTTGCTTGAGTTTGGAATTATAAATTTGTGAAGACTTAGACTATAATTGATAAATTGAAAAATTAAATGGGGTTCTTTCTTGTAAGGATCAAGTCATGGAATAAAATTCATCTAAAATATTTCTGTGCCTTCGATCCTTGCTTCAAACTCTACTCATTGTGCTTCGAACATACCAACCGCTGGCTCTCGCACACCATTACTAGCAACAGTCTAAAAGAAATTTTCCATCAACATGCTCCAATGGAGCAGGATGAACAAAAGTTTCAGAGGCCATCATTAGTTGTTGCTGCAAAATAAAATGATTAAGAGACCCACATTTTTTCTCAAACTTGGCTCGGATAACAATAAGAACGAAAGACAAGGAAGTAAAGTAAGAACAATGAGCACTTGAAAAATACTCTCATGCAAAAACCAAGTACAAATGACCCTTTATATAGAGAAAATAAACGACTTAGCATAATCTTAACAGACTTGACCCTCATAAACTCCTTGGCTCACTAACCATATCTCAACAACTGGAACCATTGCCAGAATTTTGGTTTTGGCTTCTGTTGGAGCCTCTAGTATTGGATGAAATGGACGTTGAAAATGTAGCAATAGAGTCTTCCAGTGAAACAATGTATGTTCGAATCGGCATCTCCGGTGGTAAAATGGGTAGTGGAGCTTTGAAAGAAAGGATGTCAACAACCTGCGTTATGGATGGGCGGTCAAAATAGTTTGGGTGAGCACAGGCCAGCCCGACTAAGAGCAGCCGTTCCATTTGTTCCATGTAATTGCAAGACAATCTTGGGTCTGCAGCATCAAAAAGACTCCCTTTCCCATATAGCTCCCAAACCCATTCCACCAGTTTTGTTTTGAATCTCTGGCCGTTCCTTTCGATTACAGCAATCGCCTTCTTTCCGGTGGCTATTTCTAAGGCAACAATACCAAAACTGTATATGTCGGATTCTTTAATGGCTTTGTATGTGTCAAGACACTCGGGTGCTATATAACCTTCCGTCCCGAGCATAACCTGTGTTGTTTGAGACCCTTGTCCATGGTCAACAAGCCTAGCCAACCCAAAGTCACCAAGCTTGGCATTGAAACTCAAATCCAACAGAACATTACTTGACTTGATGTCTCGATGCAACACGCATTGATTACATTCTTCTTGCAGATAGAACAACGCTGAAGCCAATCCCATAGCGATTTTATACCTTTTATCCCATGTCAATAAGCATGGCTCTCTATGTAAATGGTAATCGAGATTCTTATAATTTGGAAGGAACTCATACACAATAAGAAACTGATTATTGTCATGGCACCAACCGATGAGTTGGACCGAATTCCTGTGCCTCAATCTGGTAATAGTGGTAATTTCTGATTCATACTCTTTAAACCCTTGTTGGGAATTTGGAGTTACCCTTTTGACAGCAATATTGCAGCTTATGTCCCCCAAGAAGCCTAAATAAACCTTTCCAAAACCTCCCTCCCCAAGCAGACCTTCATCAGCAAAATTACTGGTTGCAAGTCTTAGCTCCTTGTAGGAAAACTTCCTAGGTGCTGTCACCATTTCTCTGTTTACGTTGACAGACATGGTCCCATCTTCTTTCCTGCTGTAGTTTCTCCTCCTGCAGTAAAACCTAACCAGACCCAGAACCAGGAGTGAAGCAGAAATGGCACCAATGATGGCTAAAACTACCCATAGCCATGTCCTACTCTTCCTCTTGGGGTTGGCTGGAGGATTGATAGTTGTATTAGTGGGCATGACAACTTGTAAGGTAGAGCTGAAATTCCAGGAATAAATAGTGTGAAGCTCATAATAACTTCCAGTGGTTCCTGAGAAGCCAAATGTGACCCATTCTGGTAAATATATGCTAAGATCCAGAGTTGCAGAAAGCCTAGATGAATTTCGACAAGTAAAATCATCAGCATCAAGTAAAAGAACACTCAGGTTGTTTGTACTAGAGTTGTAAGTGATGAAAGCATTAACTAGTCCCCCATTTGCAATCTCATTCCACCACCATTTGACAGCGGTAAGAGAAGTCTCGACAGAGTTGAGATCAATGCCCACGTGAGCTGACAACCCGAAAGGATCCGAAGGATTGCCAAACGTATCAAACTCCACTGCAACAAATGGAAAGTTGATGCCGTGACTTTGAAGTCCCAAGTGACCACCTCCGGAATTAGGTGGGATTTTTGAGCCATAGGGAGCAATGAAAAACGCAAACCCATCACCAGAGTTATTATGCAAGGAATCAATGGAGAAAGAAAATTGAGTGGCGAAATCTGCAAGCAAGGGATTCCCAGATGATTTGTCCCAAAGGTGCATTGGCTTGTAATAAGTGGCTCGACCAATACCACCCCGTAGATTCAGTTTCATTTGGTTAAGGGTGAGTTGGATTGCGTTGTTGGATGCGTATGCATCAGCTTCATACACTATGTCAGGCATATTTGGGGTGAAACCAGTGAAATTGAAATTGATGTTATGACCATCCATTGATGATGCAGCAACAAGTAACCCCATAACAAGGATGGATAGTATGGAACGAAATGCAGGGTTCTGAGATTTGAGATACAAATTCTCAGCATCCTCAGCTTTCATCATTTTCAAAGTGAGAATTGAGAATAGTTGCTGCAATTGCAAGGTAATTGATTTTCAGTTCTTCCTACAATAAATAATAGCTACTTAGTCAAAAAAAAATTTTTAATAATTTTGAACTAAACTTAAATAGTAATTTGAACACACAAGAAAATTCTGGACATTAGATTAAACATAAAATATACAAGTTATAAAGTACAAAAAATTACTAAAAATTCAGTAATGCTTCTCTTTTTGCGTTTTTAATGGTCAAATTATTATTATTTTTATTTCCCAACTCTTGGAATTCTTTTCCATCAAATTAAATTCTCCATTCTCATTGTTGGAATTTAGAAAAGCTTCCAAATTCAAAATCGAATTTAGACACCCAATTGCCTCGATGAAAAAGGATTGTATGAAACACAGATATTATTCATTTCCAATAGTTTAATGCTACATCATGAAAATGCTGATGTGATATTAAACTATTGAAAAAGGATGCAAATATTATAATATCATTGCTTCATTTTATTCTTTCTCGAAAAAAAGCATTAAAGATCAAAATTAAAGAACAGATATTGAATATATGAACTTATATTAAATTAAGTACTTAATTTTTAATATTAAATTTTATGATTGTTGAATTTATATTAAAAAAATTACTTGATAATTAGTAAATATAAGTACTGAATATCTGAACTTTTTTAAATAGGTAATTTATTTCATTTTTTTAATAAAATAAAATCAACATACAATTTTCTAATTAGTAGTTACCTAGCTATTTATCATATTCAACTCTTTTTTTTGAATATTTTATATTTAATTATCAAACACATTAAAAATATTATATGCTGAAATTTTTATTTTTTAATGATTTATCAAACACACCCTTAGATTGTAAAGCAAAATGAAGAAAATTTGAGATTTTAATTTTAATTTTAGATTTAGTTTGTATATTAATGAAAATGGAAAAGGAAAGAAAATATAATTAAAAAAAGTTATTTTTAAATAATATTTTTAATATTTTTTTTTATTTTTTAAATAATTTATATATGTTAAATTTTTATATATATCAGCAAAACTAATAGCTATTAACTTTTCTCTCTAATTTTAGATAATTTAACAAAAAACCAAAATTTCAAAAGTTAAACGAAGCATAAAAGGGAAAGGGGGCTAAAATGATTTTTTTATATAGTTTGAGGACTAAAATAATTATGCATTTTTGAGACATTAATTTGCAATTGTTTGGTCAAGAAGTCATTGGCACCTTGTATGGGCTCTGCCACATTTACTGCTCCTACTAAAATTAGATAAATTATAAGTCAATGGTCATCAACTTGTTAGTTGGGATTAGAGTTGTTTACGAGTCTTTGAAAGTTTAATCGAAATTTAGGAGTTACACGTAAAATTGTTAAGTTTGAAAAATATTAATTTGTAGTTTAGGTTTCACTAAAATATTTCTAGTCGGATCAGGCTTGAATAAGTATAAAGTATATTAATATTATGTTTAGATCCAATCAGACCATTAACATCATTAGTTGGAATATGGTATGATATGTCAAAAAATAATAAAAATTCAAACTAAAACTCACGCTAGCACATGATGATACTAAAGATGCACACATGTCAATTACGCATAAAGAATCTCAAGTTTGGGTATTTAAAAAACTAAAACTTTGAATTTTTTTTTCAACAATAACAAAGCCTTATTGGCTATATATGTTGCTATTGTTTTACATTATTTTTATTTAATAATGTTAAAAAAGGGTAATATATTGTTATACTCACCCACGTAAAGACACGTAATAAGTTAGAAAGACACTTGAATAATAAGCTTATCATTATAAAACCAAAACGCACTCTTGAGTTCTCCTTTCCAAGATGACCTTCAGGAAAAATATATGTCATTCGCCATCTGAATTCTTAACACAATTGCTTTATCTAATCAGAGTCAAAATGAATGATAGAATTTGTCCTATTATAGACACCCTCGTCCCATCGAAAACATCTTCACATGTTCTATAAATATAGCTACGTGACAAGTCTAACACGTTAACATAATCTTACATGGGACTCTTGCCTATAAATACTTCCAGGAATAATAAAAAGAGAGTAGACTCTTCAAGAATACTAAATCTATACTCAATTAACACTCCTTCAACTTTTACGTTCTCTCCATCTCCACTCTCCAAAACCTTCGACTTTTCATCCTTCATAGTGAACACCTTTCTCTCATTTATACTTCTCCCTTATCATATACTATATCAACAATTATACATTTTATTATTTACAACCAACCATCAAACGTTACAATATAACCATCCACGATATTTGGATTATAACATTTAATTTGTCTCTTATTAGTTGACTTTGTTATCTCCTTAATGAAATGATAATATAAAATATTAACTGTATTATCTAATTTAACTCTAGACCTACAATTAAAAAATAAATTTGATGCTTTTAAAAACAATTAAACATAATTTTTAAAAATTTTCAAAATAATTCGAACAATATCATAAAATTATAGTCTCCATAAATAATTCATTCGTCAAAAAAACATAAATGAATAAAAAAAAGTTTGGAATTCTTACTATTGTGGACCCAAAAAGTCTGTGGTGTAAACGAAGACTCTTATAAGACTTCGTAAGAAAAAGTTTTTAATCAAATATAAAAATTAAACCATTTATCCCACTTAGAAAATTTGGCTGATTTATATGAATGTAGCATCACTGTTTTTAATATTTATTTTATGATAAAATATTTAAAACTATTCGTAACTTTCTCTTAATTCTTAAATAAAAGAATAATATATTTTAGCACACTTAAATTCATCTTCTTGTACTGATAACAATATCAATATCAATCAAATTAAGACTCAATCGACAAATTAAATTATCACAATATAAGATATTTTTATGTAAAAAAAAAAATTTAAGGTGGACGCCATGATTGAAGGGAATTGAAGAATTCAAAAAATGCATGTGTTCTATCCTCATCTTAGAAGAAGTGGCACTGGTCAAATTTTCTTGGAGTGAAAGACTATTTCAAGCATTGAAGGCACTGGTCAACTTTCTGTCTAAAAATTGTGGCCTAGAAAGTTGAAGAAGAAATTACCTAGAAATCATTAAAATCAACTTTAGTCATGTAACTTTTGTTAAAACTCTAATTTTGTCCTTTTTACATAAAATTTTTTTATTTTTTTTCAAGCTATACCGTCTCAGCCATTTTAAAATAGTCCATTTTCCCTTTTAAGTTCTTCCTTATTTAATAGTTAAGCTATTTAATCACTTTAACAAGTTTTGCACTTTTTCAATTTAGTTCTTTTTATCTAATTGACTACCGAAACATTAAAATTTTCTGACGAAATTTAATGCTACCTTATTAACACTTTGTAAATATTCATAAAAATATTTATGGCTCGGTTTATAACACCGAGATCTCAATACCTCTTTTTCTCAATTTCTTAACCAAATAAATCTTTATAAAACACAGTTTACTATTTCAAAAATCTTTAAAAGCTACATTTGGCTCGTAAATATTAAATAATATAATTTACGAGTTCATTTGTAGAATTTGGTGGTCTCGAACCACTATTTTCTACATCGCTAAAATTTGGACTATTACACTAATGGTAATGGATTAAGTATTTGGTGAATTTTTTTTGGTTTGTAAGTGAGATTTTGGGGAGAGTGATTGTAAGAGTTTGAAGATAATTTTGAGGTTACAATTATCAATAGGTATGAGGATAGATTGAGACTAAATCAAGAGTTTTATTGGATTAGTTGTTGAGTAAAAATCAAGGGCTCTTCCGTACAATCCATTCAAAGTAATCGTGAACTGGCGAAAGAGGTGATTGGAAGTATATAATTAGGGTTAAATTAATTTGTAATTAAATTCCAATGTTTTGACTATTAAGTACATAGTTGTTTAATCATGGAGTCAATCTATTAAAAATATTGTAACTAAACTCTCTATTATACGTCATTACGAAAGTTATTTATTTTAAACTTTAGTCCAATGACCTTGTTAATTTGTTACCTCAAGGGATATCCATTAATCTGATTCGATTCCTTTTTATCTCATGAACACCATTATATTTTTCACAATGAAAATGATCATTACTTATGCTAGTAATATAAATTTATTTGTCTCGGACAAATTACTTATGGTCATATTCCGTTATTGTAAGTGAACTCATTTCATGCATAAATTACTTGAAAGTTTATATTTACAATGAAAATATAAATAACTGATGCGTGTTTATGTTATCTGGACATTTAACTATCGCTTATAATTTAACAACTTAATAACTACTTTTTTTTATTTTCCAAAATATTTTGTAATTAATTTAGTTAATTTGCCCAATTAAATTATTTTCTCAATCTAATTCTAATTTTATTAAAGATAAATATATTTAAATACCTCGTTAATAAAATTGTGATGACTAATTAATTTAATTTCCATTTGGAACTTCAATTATTTAATTCCAATCAATTAAATAACAATTTGAATAAATTAATTTAATTTCTAAGTCGCCTTTTGTACTTAAACTAAAAAACGCATTCACTGCAGATACTGATATATACAGTATATATTTATCTTAATCGTCATTTTCATTCGTTTCAAAGTATTGGTTCTATATGCAATCCGTTTTGGGTTATGTCGAACTAGTAGGAGGACTAATTGGATATAATTAGGGCTTAAATAATTTATAATTAAGTTCTGATTCTTCGTTTATTAATTACAGTATTATGTAATCATGGAATTATTTCAGTAAAATATCGTATAAAAACATCATGTAAAAAAATATTTGTTTATACAACTTAATATTAATTAACTTTTAAGTAACCAATGAACAAATATTTGTTTATACATTTTATTTTACATAAAAACAACATTTAAAAACATCATGCAAAAAATATTAAATAATCATTCAAAAATATTTATTTATTCAATCTATATAAAAATTTACAAATAAACAATCACAAAATCAAGACACAAGTGCCAAAAAATTTACAAAAAAAAAATTTATGAAATTCTTATTTGATTTAACAATTGTACAGCAAGCCTATTCCATCACAGTGTTAGCATTTTATAATTCTTTCACACCTCATAAATAGAAAGATAATACGTTTTGGTACACTTAAGCTCATGTTCTTTTACATTGACAACAATACTCATACAAACCAAACTAAGACTCAATCAACGATTCGATAATAATTTCATTCTATCATCAGCAATCAATTGGACAATAAATTCTGCAGTCATTGTTCTAAAACATAAGAAACTAAACATCTATGAGCATATTTTAATGGATATATATTTACATTATTCAAATAATAATAAAAAGACTTTGATTAGTCTAAAATTTGATGATTCAAATAAAATAAAAAACCTTCAATAAATTTTACAAATACAATCCATCATTAAACAAATAAAAATATATTTTATAAATTAAACTGTAAAATCATCCCATATTATACATATAACAATTCATCATTAATAAATCCCAAAATTAAATTAAAAATTAAAAAAGAAATAAATCCAATTGATACCACATATTTTAATAATGAAATCAATCTATAGGATTAAAATTTACATCGAAATAAAGCTTAAAATTTAATATTCCGATTTGCTACCGAAACGGAATAGTTGAATTAAAAGACAGTAACAATATAAAAGTAAGAACTTGGATAAGTCACAATTAACTTTTGGTTTTTCAATTTGGTCCATCAATAATAATAAATTGGCAAGACATAGAACATTACAAGTCAATGATTTTAAGTCACCTTGCCATTGGAAGTATTCATCCTAAAATTGCAAAACTTCCTATATTTGTCACTAGTCAATGGTAATTAGTCCTCTTTATTGTTTTCTAATTAAATAGGTGGTCGGATTTGTCAAGAAATTTTTGTTTGATGAATTTAATTAGTATGTTTCAATTAATTCATGTCGATTCATAATGTAAGAGCCCAATTTTGACCAGGCTTAGAAATAAAACCAAAAAATAAATAATATCCAGTGTTTTTTTTACAGAGCCCATTTCATTACTAAAACCAAACCAAGCCCAAACAGACAAATCCTACCCAGACTAGCCCAAAACCCCAATTACACCCATTTGAGCCAAATTGCCTAAACCCAAAACACCCGTGGCCCAAAAGGCCCAAAAACCTTAACCGAATCAGCAGTGGCCTAGGGTTTCTGAAACCCTAGGCGCAGCCTCACACCCCTGCTCCTTTCGCGCCGCAAGAGCAAACACCGCAGGTTAAGCCGCAAGTCGCGCCGCAACTTGTGCGAGCCCCATCGCCACCACGTTCTCTGCCTCCAATCTGCACAAAAAAGGGAAGAATCGGAGCAGAAAAAACAAGATAGTAGCAAAATCTTTTATTTCCTTTTATTGTATTTATTTTGAAGGCTATAAAAGCCTTCCAAAAATCTGTAATAAGGGGGAATATACACAAACAGAGAGATACAAACACAGAAAGAAAAAGAATATAAAAAAATATTCACAATAAAATCCAGAGAAATAAAAGAACAGAAACCATTTGCAGAGGTTTTTCTTTCTACTTTATTTTTTTTTTATTTTTTATATATTTCTGCATATAAACAGAGTTTTAAAAATATAGAAAAGAGGTTTACCTTTCGACGGGCTTGAAAAAGAGAGGTTTGGCCTCCGACCACCGCCCATGATGGCACGTGTTGCGCGTGAAGTAAGAAACTCGAGGGTCCGGTGACCATCCCCGAACAGAGGAGAGGAGAGTTGAGAGTGTTTTCTAAATTTGTTTTTAAAAGGGTTCAGAAATGAATTTTGGGGCTGAATTTTAGCTTTTATAGCCCATCCGCACGACGTCGTTTTGGCGTGGTCAGGTAAGGACCAAAACGACGTCGTTTCACGAAACTGACCCGAGACCCGACCCGTTACATCAAGATCCACGTGTTTTTACTTCCAGTGGGTTGTTTATGTGCGCAGTCCCTTTGTTTTTAAGCTTATTACAAATAGATCATTTTTTTAAAATTTTAATTTGGCCCTAAAATTTATATTCAGTTTCTTTTTAATCATCGGACTATGTAACAGTCCGGTTTATACCCTAGTCGGAACAGTGGTTTCGGGACCACATATTATTTTCAGTGCCTATGATATATGATTAAGCATGTGTTAAAGTTTCGTAAGTTAATTTATCTGTCTGTGTGTTTAATTTGATAAAAGGATTGAATTGCATTAAATGCAAAACTAGCATGCTATTTGTTAATGTACCAATGTGATGTGGCTTATTAAGGGTGGAGTCCTTATGTGGATATTATACCTTTACTCATAGTAGTGGACAATTATGTCCATCTTACGAATGATTTTTTTATAAGTTGTATGAAAGGTTAATTATGTTATTTGTGCATTAATATGTGTCTTAATAAAACAAAAGAAAAAGATGAACATTATCATCTTACTTTGGGGTGCCGTAAGTTAAAAGAAAAAGAAAAAGTTAAGCTTGTTCATTCGGCCATGGTTCAAGCTTAAATCGGGTATGTGTTTTCGATCGGTTTTCGATAATTTCTACGTTTTTGTAATCGTTGCTTCATCTACTATCAAACCTGTAATAACCAATTTTGCCCGAGCCCTTCAGAAACAATCGAGGCCCATCAATCAATAAAATCCAAACCAAATAAACAAACAGAATAATAAAGTCCAAAATCACAGTCCAAATGTCCAAATTACAAGCCCGAAATTAAGCCTAATAAGAAAAACAATACAGTCACTTTTACAAACCAATTTTAAAAACCCAAAACAGATATTACAAAAGTCCAAACTCAGATGTCCAACTACGAGCCCAATTAGACCCAGAAAAACCAAACCCACCAAACAAAACAGGCTCAAAATTTAAGCGGCCCAATATGGCCCAAAGACTTAACAAGATCAGAGAACCCTAGGGTTCCTTCCTTCCCCCACCAACCGCCGACCCTTCATCTGCATACTACCACGCGCGCCTTTTTGATCTTCGCGCAGGCCCACGCGCGCCTTTCACAGCGCCCTTCCCCGTGCCTCAGTCGAACGCCCGTTGCTGCTGCAGCACCACTACGCACACCAACCAACGGCTTTAGCATGCCTCTGCTTTGCCCATACCCTGCAGACAGAAAACGAAACGAGCAACAGAGAGCATGGAACGAAGCAGAGAATAATAGAAAACAACGAAATGCCTTTGTGAATCAGTTATAAGAACTGAAATCATTGCAAATTTTACGGGGGGCTCTTTTTTTTGGAAAAGAAAAAAAAACAATGAAAACCATCAGAAAATCAAAGAATCAAATTATAAGGTTGTCCTTCTTTATTTTCTCTGATTCAACACCGTTTCTCCTACTCTTTTTATGATTTTTTATCTACTGTTTTTTCGAAACCAAATACGAATATTAATTACAAAACGAAAACAACAAAAAGGGAGAAACGTTACTTGAATCCGCTGACGCGCCGGAGAGTCCATTCCGTCGTCGTTGTCGGGTTCAAAAACGGGTTTCGAGGGTACCCTGAATCGGAGCCGGAAGCCTCTCGTGTGCAACGTTGGCCACTGAGCGTTGGTGGCACGACGGACGATGTGATGGGTGATCGAATAGGGAGACCGAGCGTCGATTGAAAAGAGGGCAAGACGGCTGCCATTTCTTTTGTATTTGAAAAGGGGTTCTGCAAATGAAAAACTTAGGGCTAAATTGAGTTAAAAATTGGGTGTTTTAATGGCAAAAGAAACGGCGTCGTTCACTAAAGGGAGACCCGCGCATATTCCCCAAAGGGATAATTGCGCAATCGATCCCCTTTTGTTTTCGATTCTTGTTGATCGAGTCCCGTCCACATCCCTTTTATTTTTTTTAAATCTCACCCTATAATTTCAATCGCGTTTTAATCTGGTCCAAGCCCGACCTTTTTGTTTTATTACGATTTTGGTCCTCATTGTTTTAATCTGATTTCAATTTAGTTTCCAACTTGTTTAAAAGGTTTATATATTTATTTATCTTTTATTTTATTATTATTTATTATTATTGTTATCATTTATTTTGATTTTTTATATATTATTCTTATTAAATTATATATTGTATAATTTATTTTTTTGACACTATTTTAAAATTATTTCATACATATTACTCTTTTTATTATGTATTCTTAACTTAAAACCATTTTGTTAATTCTTTTAAATTGTTTCATGTGTCATTTCTTTCAGAATTGTTCACTTCATTGTTCCTTTATCATTACTATTGATATTTAAATCATATAAGCTATGTGACCGTCACTCTTGCATGTACCGTGACTTGTTTATTCGCATTTCCATGTCTTTGATATTATCGTCGTCATCATTATTGTGCATGTTATCATGCCATTATTGTTATTATTATCATCATCATTATTCATGCATGTTAATATTTCAGACCAATGATTCCAATGTTATGTATTACCTGTATTATGTTATCGTTACGCCAAACTCGTGTGACATTATCATTATTCCTCGAGCACGACCCCCATTCACGCTTTAAACGATGTTTCTTTAAAATATGAGCTAAGCTCTTTATAAATTTCATCCAAAAATAAAAGTTTCCAAATAAGGCAATATTCTATGTTTGGAAATTCGAGAGATCGTGCCCTATGTGTTAGGTTTCGATTCTCTCGCTTGGCCAAACAATCGATCATCCTTTTGATATTTTAATGCGTGAGTCTCGGGAATTAAGAGACGATCCTGGATTCAAAGATTAAAATCATCGTGTCCTATGTACTGGATGTGATATTTTATTCCTTCGGAACAAGAAAATCTTGATATTCAATTAGAGAAAGCTAAAATATCTCCAAAGAAGGTCGATTTTCTCTTTATTTTGAAACTTTCAAACTTTCGACATTAGGACATTAATCAATCAATTTGGTACCAATTTTGGGCGTGACGAGGGTGCTAACCCTTCCTCGCACATAACCGACTCCCGAACCCATTTTCTCAGATTTTCGTAGACCAAAAAAACATTGTTTTGATGAATCAAAATGTTTTATTAAAACAAAGGTGATCCGGTCACACCTAATAAAAGATCGGTGGCGACTCCCTTTTTTTCATTTTCAAAATGCCAAGTCGATTCCCGTTTTGTCAAAAAATGGTTACGACAGCTTAGCGACTCCACTGGGGATCTTGAGAGTCAGGCCGTAAATTGATTGATTTTTGTCCTTTTGATTGAATATTTGGAAAATTGTTTTGAAAAATCGTGTTTCTCTTTGATGCATTTGCTTGTGCTATAGTGTCGAGTCTCGTGAAATACTTTGGTATTGTATTGCATGACCATTGCGGTCACACCCTTAAGTGGGAGTGAGAAGCTACTCTTTCGTGAGGTTTTTACCTCCGTGCAAGATAGTGGATCACTTTCGGGATACATCCGTACCTATGTCTTTGTGAGATTTTTATCTCCGTACAGCCATAGGGAAATGTATTCCCCTGAACTGAACTCGGTCCATATGAGCCCATAATGGGTGAGGATCGAGGAATCTACTGGTTCAGGTACCCTTGCTTTAGAACCGAACCACATATAGAGAGACCTAAGAGCCCGTTGTAGGTAGAGCCGTGTAAACCCTAGTTGTTACCTTAAATAGGAGTTTGATCATTTCCTGTTTATTTTAAGTTCTTTTTGTACCTGATACTAACTTGTTGTGTTTTGCTTTTATTGCATGGCATCTTATCATAAAAAGGTGTTGATCCACATTCGGTTACTAGATAGAAAAGCTTAACATGGAAAAAGGGTTTCTCGATAGAGTGGAGGATAATGCGGCCGTTCAAGTGTGGTCCGAAAGGATACAGCAAGAGAAAGGAGATAGCCTGACAGTGGGGCATGAATCAGAGTTATGAGATTTCACCCGTATCAGCGTGGCTCAAAATAACCTGCGAGAATTGAAGGAAATATGGGATTCCTGGGGCAACAAGGTCAAACAACTATTCTACTATAATTACGGTGATTTGCCTTATCTGCTTGATATCAAGGTAGACGAGTACCTACTCCGACCCATTACCCAGTTTTGGAACCCCGCCTACAGTTGCTTTACTTTCGAAAAAGTAAATTTGGTGCCTACCATAGAAGAGTACACAGTTTTGTTCCGATGCCCGAGAATTTAAACTGATAAGGCGTATTCAAGGTTTGCTAATGTGCCGGCGTTCTCAAAAAGGCTAATTAACATTACAGGGATGAGCGAGTAATGGATTACGGCCCGGATCAAGTAAAAGGGAGATTGTAAGTGCATCCTTTAGAAATACTTGAGGGACCTGATCTTGGCGCATCCTGATAAGAAAAAGAGGGTCGACGTCTTCGCTCTGAGCATCTATAGTTTGGTCATCTTCCCCAAGGCGTTAAGGTATGTAGAGGATGCGATCTCAGACCTATTTGATAAACTTGATAAAGGAGTCACACCTGTCCCCGCAATTTTAGCCGAAACCTTCAGATCATTGAACGCTTGCCGAAGAGCGAGTGAAGGGAGGTTCGTCGGATGTGCACAGCTGTTGCTATCTTGGTTTCATTGCCATTTTTAGAAGATAGAAAAGGTCTCATACAAAGTCTTTTTCGAGAACTATTCTCCTCTAGAGGAATTAGCAGGTACACCAAGGAGGGACGACCTATCTAGAGAGAAATGGATAGCGATTCTCTAAAATCTGCAAGTTAAAGATATAGAATGGAAGGCTCCATGGATGATCACTGAAGAGATCTTGTATCGGTGTGGAGGGTTCGACTGGGTCCCTTTACTCGGAATATGGGGAGCAGTCGGATATGCCCCGTTACTAGTGATGAGGCAGTATCAATCGAGGCAGTTCATACCTGCGACACATGGATTAGCCCAATGTGAATTTTCATACAAGGATAACAACTATAAGAAGAGAGTTCGCGAAATATCGGATGCATGGACCCAAACCCGGAAAATAAAGAGACTCACCATAGGGCCAATGGCGACCCCCGAGTACGATCGATGGTGGGGCAAAAGAACCAACGACAATGTCCCAAGGCCAATCCAAGGAAATGCTCGACTAATAGAAGAGCAGCTGCAAGTAATCCTGTCTGAATTAGAGATCATCCAGCAAGATTTCGAGAGAAAGAGCCAGGAATTGGGTAAGAGGATAGAGCAGCTAGAAGAGGAAAAGATGCAGTTTGGGTTAGATGTTGATGACCACAAGTTTAAGGCCGAAAAATTGAAAAAAGGAAAAAATAAGGCCGAAGAGGATTTGGATAGCTTAAAGACGGACTATAAGAAGCTACGCCTGTCCATCAAAACTGCTGGTTTGGGCAAAACATCAGAGTAATGGTGACATGAAATTGAAGAAGAAAAGTTCAGAGCTGATCAGTGGGAGAAGAAATTCCAAGATGCTCGAGTACGGGAGGACGCTTTGGAAAAAAGCCTGTTGGAAAGCCAAAGTGAAAAAGAGAGGTTACGCGCCCAAGTAGTAGAATTAGAAAAGTCATTGCATCTGCACCGTAGTCGCAACTCGATAGTCGAATTAAGAGCCAGTCAGAACAAGATCGAGGAGATGAGGGGAAGGATAGGAGAGCTCGAGACTGCATTACAAGATAGCAAAATTCGAGTTGAGCTCCTTGAAGCAAACAATGAACATTGGAAGGAGCAGCTCCACCATTCTCAAGAACAGATCAGAAACAGAGACTATGTAATGGGTGAAGCTGTGGCTCAAATCTGAGAGGTGGCCGATCATTTGCAAACCTTGGCGGTTCGGGCTGATGCGTTAAGTCTGATGTACGAGTCAGGATTAGAGCGAGGCCAAAGTTTAGCGTGGCTTCTTAGGAAAGTTAAGGATTTAGACATTAAAGTTTATCTCATGGAATTGAATCAAATTAACACCTTTCACAGTCATACCATGCATTTGCATTACATTGCATACATTAGCATCACATCGCCATAATCATTTACTAAGGCTAAAATCGTATAATCCGCAGCTACGACACTACGAATCTGGAATCACGTCATCCCTATAGGACACGTCTAAGAACTAGAGCTATGGACGCTGAGCTCAATGAGAGGATCGAAAGAATGGAAAGAATCCAGAAAGAGCTGCAAGAACAGTTAGCCAAGTCGCAGCAAGAAGCAAGGGATCTGATGGTAAGATTCCGAGAGGAATCACTAAAGCAAAAGGATCAAATGGCTAAAATGATGGAGATGTTGGCGGCTCTAGCCAAAGGAAAAGGACTCGTGCAGAGTCCTGATATTACAGAACCCCATTCGAGAGTTAATCAGGATCCGCTCTATCCTCCAGGATTCACGCCACCCCATGCTCATGCAACGCAAAGAGGATACCCTCAAGGAAACCCAGTAGGCCTAGAACAACGACCCATACCACCTACTCATCTGGGGCAAGGTATATTCGTATCAAACTCCAGAGATAATTCTGCTAATCCGATTATTCCGGATTTGGATGATCCGGTAGAAATAGCTAGGTTAAAAAGGGACGATTATGACACCGAGGAAAAGTACAGGAGCTTGGAAGAAAGACTCAAGGTGGTAGAGGGCACTGGAGTCTTCTCTGCACTGAGCGCCAAAGAGCTCAGTCTGGTGCCCGATCTGGTTCTGCCTCCAAAGTTTAAAGCGTCAGATTTCAAAAAATATGATGGAACGAGATGTCCGAAGGCGCATCTTATCATGTTCTATCGAAAGATGGCTGGTCATGTGAATGAAGACAAGTTGTTAATACACTGCTTCCAAGATAGTTTGACCGGATCAGCCCTCCGGTGGTATAATCAACTCAACAGAAAGAGGATCCAATCATGGAAGGACCTAGCATCAGCATTTTGTGAACAATACAAGCATGTCTCCGATATGGTGCCTGATCGACTTACGCTGCAAATGATGGAGAAGAAGCCAACAGAGACTTTCAGACAGTACGCTCAAAGGTGGAGGGATGCTTCAGCCCAAGTAGAACCCCCACTAACTAAAACAGAGTTAACGGTCCTTTTCATCAACACGTTGAAGGCACCATTTTATGACAAACTGGTAGGAAATGCCACAAAAGACTTCGCCGATATCATAATGTCTGGGGAACTCATTGAAAATGACATCAAGAGTGGAAGGATGGAGGGTCCTGAGAGTTCGAAAAGGCCAGTACCTGTAAAGAAAAAAAATCCTGAAACCCATATGGTGGGGACCGGGAGCCACTATGCTGCTAATCCATACCCAATCCAACCATGACCTCAGTTTCGCCCACCGCGGAATTTCTATTTTCCTCCCTAGCTATGCCAAAGGGAATATGAGTGCGGTGAGACAGCAAGACAGATGGCGAGTCAAAAGTTGCGTCTCCGAGATAAGGACACTTTTATGGAAAGTATGGGAAATGATGATCGAGAAGGGCTTGTTCTGCCCACTCAACAGAAGTTTCGAGGAAGAAAGTACAAAAGGTCAAAGTTTTTGTATCCTCCACAACATAGAAGGGCACAACATCCAGTCTTGTGAGAAATTCAAAGAGTTACTTCAAGACATGATGAACAACAAGGAGGTCCAGATCTTCGATGAAACAGACGACGCCGAGGAAAAGGAAATATATGCCTCCGATGATCAACCACCAGCCATCCCTTATAGTGTCGGTCGACCTCTGGTGATTTATTATGAGGTCAAGAAGAAGGAAGCCGAACCAAAGATGATAATCAAAGCACCGGCTCCTTTCTCTTACAAGGATGAAAAAGCAGTACCATGGAAATACGATGTCAACATCATCATACCCAAAGTTACAACTGGAAACATCAGCGAGGTGGGGCGTTTTACCCGTAGTGGGAGGTGTTATTCCTCTGAGGCGGTTGAGACAAAGAAGAAAGCCGTTGGCACGAGCCAGGATGGAAAGGTACCGATACATGATACCGAAGTCAATGTTGAGATACAATCTGAACAAGGAACTAAAAAATCGGTGAATGAGGATGAAGCACATGAATTCTTAAAGTTTATTAAGCACAGCGAATATAACATCGTAGAGCAGCTAAACAAACAACCGGTAAAAATCTCAGTATTATCTCTATTGTTGAACTCAGAGCCACATCGGAACACTTTACTGAAAGTGTTAAACCAAGCGTATATGCCAAGCAATGTACCCGTTGAAAAACTTGATAGGTGGGTGAACAATTTAAATGCGGATAATTTCATCTCTTTCAGTGATGAATAAATACCACCAAACGGTAGGGGCTCTGTTAAAGCATTGCATATTACAACCGGTTGCAAAGGCTACATAATACCGCATGTGCTTATGGACAACGGGTCTGCGCTCAATGTCATGCCGTTGGCTACACTGTCCAGAATGCCAGTTGATATGTCTTATCTGAGGCCTTGTCATTCCGCAGTAAGGGCATTTGATGGAACACGGTGAGAGGTCATGGGAAAGATCGAGATTTCTCTGGAGGTAGGCCCGTGAACATATAATGTCGAGTTCCAGGTCATGGACATCGCACCTTCATATAATTGCCTTTTAGGGAGGCCTTGGATCCATTCCACTCGAGCAATCCCTTCATCTCTCCATCAAAAAATAAAGTTTATCATGGATAACCGCTTGATCACGATCGCTGGTGAAGAAGACATTGTTGTATCACTCTCTACTGACGCACCTTACATCGAGGCAAACAAAGATACGACAGAATACTCCTTCCATTCCTTCGAATTCATCAACGCTACATTTGTTATTGAAGGGGATAGGGCTCCCACGCCCAAACTGTCAAGGAATACCAAGATAGGAATCAAACTGACAGTAGGAAAAGGAGCCCGAGCAAGGAAAGGCTTAGGAAGATACCAGCAAGGGATAGCTAGAGCGCTAAAACCGGCACACCATAATGCTTTATATAGTTTAGGGTTCAAACCGGATATACGACAAAGAAGGAAACAACTGTAAAAAGATCAGGAAAAGAGGATTGCAAGAGCCTCAGGACAGGAAGTAGAATGAGAGCCCATAATGTATCCACCCTTGTCGAAAACTTTTACATCTGCAGGAATGATATACCCGGGCAGAGATAATTCACAAAACACGTTGTTATTGGTCGAAAAGGGCCTTCAGAACTTCAGTATAAACGTCATTGACAGGGTGGATGATGCAGCGGAAGACATTTCAATGATACGCCCTAGCCCCTCTGGATTTGTTTTGAGCAATTGGACCGCTGTAGATCTTCTTGTAGTTTCTAGGCCCTCCCCAAAGTAATGCTCAATGCTCACTTCTTGTATGCCCCTAAATTGTAGGGGAATCTGTTATAAGAGTTTATGTTGGCTATTTAGCTTTTAAATGAACATTAATGAAGATGCATTTTGTCATGGTCTCTCATTCTCATTGGCCTCACATTTATTCCCTCTTCTCATAGCCTGTCTTTATAAATATCTCATATCATGCCATAGTATCACGTGTGTATCACGTGTGTAGGTTCCAATACCTCGATGCTCCTCTATAGTTTCTTTTCTATTTACCTTTCAGGTGCTCAGATATCGATGATATGAACAATCCTGTTACAAGTCCTAAAATCGATTTTGAGCAAGCTATTTGTTTAGGAGCCCGACTTACTAAGGATGATAGAACAAGAAGACAAACAGACACTACCCCATTAAGAATCTGTTGAGACATTGAACTTGGAAAGTGAAGAAAAGAGGCAAGAAGTGAAGATCGGGACCACCATTTCGGAGAACACCAAACATGACTTGGTCACCTTGCTTCACGAGTACAAAGATGTATTTGCATGGTCATATCAGGACATACCAGGATTGAGCGAAGATGTAGTGGTCCATAGGCTCCCACTGAAACCAGAATGCAAGCCTATCCAGCAGAAGCTAAGACGAATGAGACCCGAAATGCTTTTAAAGATAAAAGAAAAAGTCAAAAATTAATTCGATGCCGGCTTCTTACAAGTCTCTAAATATCCAGAACAGGTAGCTAATATAGTTCCAGTGCCAAAGAAAGACAGCAAGGTACGAATGTGTGTGGACTATCGCGATCTGAATCGAGCAAGCCCTAAGGATAATTTTCCCTTGCCACACATCAATACATTGGTGGATAACACTGCAAAACATTCATTATTTTCTTTCATGGATGCATTTTCGGGTTATAACCAGATAAATCTGGCTCCTGAGGATATGGAGAAAACTACATTCGTGACGATATGGGGAACATTCTGCTACAAGGTGATGCCATTCGGATTAAAGAATGCCGGGGCAACATATTAGAAGGCAATGGTGATGTTATTCCACGACATGATGCACAAAAAAATAGAAGTTTATGTCGACGATATGATTGCCAAATCTCGGGGGGGGGAAGAGAGCATGTTGAAAACCTCAGGAAATTGTTCGAAATACTGAGAAAGTTCCAGCTGAAGCTTAATCCAGCCAAGTACACATCTGGAGCAACCTGGGGGAAATTATTGGGTTTCATTGTCAGCGAGAGAGGTATCGAGGTTAATCCGGACAAGATAAAATCCATACAAGAATTACCACCTCTGAGGACACAAAAAGAAGTCAGAGGATTTCTAGGAAGGTTGAACTACATCGCTCGATTCATTGCTCAGCTTACCAACCAATGCGACCCGATTTTTTGACTCCTTCGAAAACACAATCCTGGGGAATAGAACGAAGAGTGCCAAGTTACTTTCGACAAGATAAAATAATATTTGTCTAGCCTCCCGATACCAGTACCGCCAACTCCCGGGAGACCGTTAATATTGTATCTGACTGTGTTCAAAAATTCAATGGGTTGTGTACTGGGGCAACATGATGAGTCGGAGAGAAGAGAAAAGGCGATCTATTACCTCAGCAAGAAGTTCACAGAGTATGAAGCAAAATATTCGTCAATTGAAAAATTCTGTTGTGCTCTGGTCTGGGCAGCTAGAAGGCTCAGACAATATATGTTGTATCATACGACGTGGTTGATCTCAAAGCTGGACCCAATAAAGTACATGATGGAATCACCTGCACTCTCAGAAAGAATGGCACGATGACAGATCCTATTGTTGGAGTACGACATCATCTATGTGAACCAAAAGTCAATAAAAGGGAGCGCAATAGCTGACTTTCTAGCAAGTCAAACGACAGAGGAATACGAGCCATTAAGATTTGATTTCCCAGATGAAGACTTGATGTGCATTATAGAAAAAGAATGTGAATCGTCAAAAGAGAAATCATGGAAGATGAGCTTTGATGGCACATCAAATGTATTGGGGCATGGGATTGGAGCAGTCTTAGTGTCACCAGAAGGGAATCATTATCCATTCACTGCCAGATTAAATTTCTTCTATACCAATAACATAGCGGAATACGAGGCTTGCATCATGGGACTTCGCGCAGCTGTCGAACGAGACATCAAAATCTTACAGATATCTGGGATTCGGCATTGGTGATTTACCAAATCCGTGGAGATTGGGAAGTGAGAGACTCGAAGCTAGTCAAATATCGTGATCTTGTTGCGGAATTGGTCAAAGAATTCGAGGAAGTGACTTTTAATTACTTCCCACGAGAAGAAAACCAATTGGATGATGCCCTGGCCACCTTGGCTTCAATGTTCAAAGCGAACCGAGAAACAGAAATAATGCCTCTTCAAATGAGCATATATGAGGCCTCGATGCATTGTTTTAGCATTGAAAAAGAGGCGGATGGACAGCCATGGTTCCATGATATCTTAGAATATGTCAAGAATCAAAGATATCCTGAACAAGCAAATGAGAACGACAAAAGAACAATCAGAAGAATGGCAATGGGATCTGTTCTTGATGGGGACATCCTATACAAAAGAGGAAAAGATCAAGTACTTCTGAGATGCGTGGATGATATTGAAGCCAAAAAGATACTTGAAGAGGTCCATGAAGGAATTTGTGGAACGCATGCCAATGGTTTCACTATGGCCAGGAAAATTATGAGACTCGGTTATTACTTGTTGACGATGGAAAGCGACTACATCAGTTACGTACAAAAGTGTCACAAATGTCAAGTTTACAGTGATAAAATTCATGCAGCACCTTGCCCCTTCATGTCATGACTTCTCCATGGCCCTTTTTTATGTGGGGCATGGATGTTATAGGGCCAATTTCCCCAAAAGCTTCTAATGGGCATCGATTCATTTTTGTGGTCATAGATTACTTCACAAAATAGGTTGAAGCCGCTTCGTTTACGAATGTGACAAAGACCGCAGTTTGCAAGTTCTTAAAAAAGGAGATCATATGTCGATATGGATTACCTGAGAGAATCATTTCAGATAATGCTTTAAATCTAAATAACAAGATGATGAAGGAGATGTGCGAGCAATTTCAAATAAAACATCATAATTCCTCGCCCTACTGCCCAAGATGAATGGAGCAGTAGAAGCGGCCAACAAAAATATTAAAAAGATTATTGGAAAAATGACCGAGACATATAAAGACTGGCACGAGAAGCTACCATTTGCCCTATACGCATATCGCACATGTGTACGGACCTCCACGGGGGCAACTCCCTTCTCTCTGGTATATGAAATGGAAGCTGTACTGCCCATCGAGGTAGAAATCCCCTCTTTACGAGTCTTAATGGAGTCAAAACTAGAAGAATCAGAATGGGTTCAAGCTCGATATGACCAACTGAATCTGATCAAAGAAAAACGCTTGAAAGCAATCTGTTACGGGCAGATGTACCAGAAGAGAATGATCACAGCCCATGACAAGAAGGTGCGACCAAGGGAATTCTGTGAAGGAGAACTTGTGTTGAGAAAGATTCTCCCTATACAAAAAGACTTTCGAGGAAAATGGGCACCGAATTGGGAAGGACCATATGTCGTAAAGAAAGCCTTCTCGGGTGGAGCTCTGATTCTCGCTGAGATGGATGGAAAAGAGGTACCAAATCCAGTAAACTCAGATGCAGTGAAGAAGTACTACGCCTAAAAAAAAAGGGGGAAGATCAAGATGAAAACTCGAAAAGGGCGTCTTGATAAATAAGAAGGTTTAGGATGTAAACCCAGAAGAGCATCCTAAGGAAGTAGATCAGGGCTTAAAGAGCAAAGGTGATTTGAACAGAGAGTTAAATGGCGAGATTATAATATTTGAAGCAGACTCGGAGGCTCAAAATCTTCTACACAAGAAGCTTCACTTGAAAAGATCCAGGATGAAGGAACACGGAGAAATTCATGCGTCGGATATCTAGAGCATTTGTGACAATTGAACCCTGCTTTCCTTTTTTATGGTGCTTTCTATATTGAATTATTCCTTGTCCATTTTCTTTGCTTGTTGCCTTTAAAATAAATACATATATGAGGTATCTCTTTCATACCCACTTGGCCATTTTCATACATTTCATGGTTGGTTCATTTAAATGATAAATAGTGAAATGACCTACTCTAAACAAAAGGAATGTTGAGCATTACCTGGATGAGGATCTGGTAAGTACCAGAGCCTCAAAGTAAGGACAAAGTTCAACAGGGGGCAAAAGGGTTGATATACGAGAAATGCAGATTACTCGAGGACGAGTACAAAACCTGAAAGAAAAGTCAAGAATCGAAGCAATGAATACAAGTCATCATGAAAGTCATAACGAGAGATACATGACAAACAAGCCCAGGGCGCAAGGCATAACCATGTAGGCATAAAAGCATTTAAGGCCAACACGTGCATATCATGATAACATCAAGCATAACGCATACAGGTACACCCATAAAGCGAGAAACTCTGATGATAGTTGTACCAAATCGAGGAAAAAGAAGACATCCGAGTTCCACCAGATGATATGTTTTGAAATTCTGATTGCAAAAAAATCAGCTCATAGTACAAGAGGTGAGTTGAGCCTCAGGTCACATGCTGAGGTGTTTTTCCATTTCTGTTCAAAAATCAACTCATAACACGAGAGGTGAGTTGAGCCTCGGGACACGCCGAGATATTAAATTTCTGTCTTTAAATTTTTGTTAAAATCAACTCATAATACGAAAGGTGAGTTGAGCCTCGGGACACGCCGAGGTATTTTTAATTTCTGTCTTTCAATTTCTATTCAAAAATCAACTCATAATACGAGAGGTGAGTTGAGCCTCGGGACACGCCGAGGTATTTTTAATTTCTATCTTTCAATCTCTATTCAAAAGTCAACTCATAATACGAGAGGTGAGTTGAGCCTCGGGACACGCTGAGGTATTTTTAATTTCTGTCTTTCAATTTCTCTTCAAAAGTTAACTCATAATACGAGAGGTGAGTTGAGCCTCGAGACACACTGAGGTATTTTTAACTTTTGTCTTTCAATTTCTGTTCAAAAGTCAACTCATAATACGAGAGGTGAGTTGAGCCTTGGGACACGCCGAGGTATTTAATTTCTGTCTTTAAATTTCTGTTCAAAAATCAACTCATAATACGAGAGGTGAGTTGAGCCTCGGGACACGCCAAGGTATTTTTAATTTCTATTTTTCAATTTCTGTTCAAAAGTCAACTCATAATACGAGAGGTGAGTTGAGCCTCGGGGCACGCTGAGGTATTTTTAATTTCTATTTTTCAATTTCTGTTCAAAAGTCAACTCATAATACGAGAGGTGAGTTGAGCCTCGGGGCACGCTGAGGTATTTTTAATTTCTGTCTTTAAATTTCTGTTCAAAAATCAACTCATAATACGAGAGGTGAGTTGAGCCTTGGGGCACGCCGAGGTATTTAATTTCTGTCTTTAAATTTCTGTTCAAAAATCAACTCATAATACGAGAGGTGAGTTGAGCCTTGGGGCACGCCGAGGTATTTAATTTCTGTCTTTAAATTTCTGTCCAAAAATTAACTCATAATACGAGAGGTGAGTTAAACCTCGGGGCACGCTGAGGTATTTTTAATTTCTGTTTTTCAATTTCTATTCAAAAGTCAACTCATAATACGAGAGGTGAGTTGAGCCTTGGGGCACGCTGAGGTATTTTTAATTTCTATCTTTCAATTCCCGTTAAAAAATTAACTCAAAATACGAGAGGTAAGTTAGGCCTCGAGTCACGGGCCAAGGTATTTTCAATTTCTATTTTCAATTTCTGTTTTTCAATTTCTGTTTTTCAAAAGAAAAAAGAAAAAGAAAGAAAACAAAACAAAACAAAAAAAAAAAAGAAGAAAGAAAAGGTCAACTCATATTGCGAGAATAAGGAAGCAATTTGAAAAGTTTAGATTTATTTCCTCAAAGTCCCAGAGGAGCAGTTAGTAGATCGAAGCTATAAATCTCTTCGTGACCTGGAGTTATATTGGAGCAAGTTGACAGAAAATAAACCTCATCCCTTAGAAGATTGAATAAACAAGATTGAGCAGGAGCAAATCGAAGCTACAGGTCATATCTTTCAGAGGCAGCGGTGGAGTGGATCAAAGCAACAAGTTCCATCGGAGTTGAAGATGTTTGAAGAAGACAAGTACCAATGAGTCAAGGCTTGACCAAGACCGGGCAAAATTGGTTCTTCTATTCTCTTTGCTCTATTCTCGTTTCACGACAATGAGCAAAGAGGGGCAGCTGTAATAACCAATTTTGCCCGGGCCCGTCAGAAACAATCGAGGCCCATCAATCAATAAAATCCAAACCAAATAAACAAACAGAATAATAAAGTCCAAAATCATAGTCCAAATGTCCAAATTACAAGCCCGAAATTAAGCCTAATAAGAAAAACAATACAGTCTCTTTTACAAACCAATTTTAAAAACCCAAAACAGATATTACAAAACCCCAAACTCAGATGTCCAACTACGAGCCCAATTAGACCCAGAAAAACCAAACCCACAAACAAAACAGGCTCAAGGTTTAAGCGGCCAAATATGGCCTAAAGACTTAACAGGATCAGAGAACCCTAGGGTTCCTTCTTTCCCCCACCAGCCGCCGACCCTTCATCTGCATACTACCACGCGCGCCTTTTTGATCTTCGTGCAGGCCCACGCGCTCCTTTCCCAGTGCCCTTCCCCGTGCCTCGGTCGAACACCCGTTGCTGCTGCAGCACCATTACGCACACCAACCAACGGCTTTAGCATGCCTCTGCTTTGCCCATACCCTGCAGACAGAAAATGAAACGAGCAACAGAGAGCATGGAACGAAGCAGAGAATAATAGAAAATAAAGAAATGCCTTTGTGAATCGGTTATAACAACGGGGGGCTCTTTTTTTTTGAAAAGAAAAAAAAACAACGAAAACCATCAGAAATCAAAGAATCAAATTACAAGGTTATCCTTCTTTATTTTCTCTGATTCAACACCATTTCTCCTACTCTTTTTATGATTTTTTATCTACTGCTTTTTCGAAACCAAATACGAATATTAATTACAAAACGAAAACGACAAAAAGGGAGAAACGTTACCTAAATCCGCTGACGCGCCGGAGAGTCCATTCCGTCGTCATTGTCGGGTTCGAAAATGGGTTTCGAGGGTACCCTGAATCAGAGCCGGAAGCCTCTCGTATGCAACATTGGCTACTGAGCGTTGGTGGCGCGACGGACGACGTGATGGGTGGCCGAATAGGGAGACCGAGCGTCGATTGAAAAGAGGGCAAGACGGTTGCCATTTCTTTTGTATTTGAAAAGGGGTTCTGCAAATGAAAAACTTAGGGCTAAATTGAGTTAAAAATTGGGTGTTTTAATGGCAAAAGAAACAGTGCCGTTCACTAAAGGGAGACCCGCGCATATTCCCCAAAGGGATAATTGCGCAATCGGTCCCCTTTTGTTTTCGATTCTTGTTGATCGAGTCCCATCCGAATCCCTTTTATTTTTTTTTAAATCTCACCCTATAATTTCAATCGCGTTTTAATCTGGTCCAGGCCCGACCTTTTTGTTTTATTACGATTTTGGTCCTCATTGTTTTAATCTAATTTCAATTTAGTTTCCAACTTGTTTAAAAGGTTTATATATTTATTTATCTTTTATTTTATTATTATTTATTATTATTATTATCATTTATTTTGATTTTTTTATATATTATTCTTATTAAATTATATATTGTAAATTTTATTTTTTTGACACTATTTTAAAATTATTTCATACATATTACTCTTTTTATTATGTATTCTTGACTTAAAACCATTTTGTTAATTCTTTTAAATTGTTTCATGTGTCATTTCTTTCAGAATTGTTCACTTTATTGTTCCTTTATCATTACTGTTGATATTTAAATCATATAAGCTATGTGACCGTCACTCTTGCATGTATCGTGACTTGTTTATTCGCATTTCCATGTCTTTGATATTATCATCGTCATTATTATTGTGCATGTTATCATGCCATTATTGTTATTATTATCATCATCATTATTCATGCATGTTAATATTTTAGACCAATGATTCCAATGTTATGTATTACCTGTAGTATGTTATCGTTATGCCAAACTCGTGTGACATTATCATTATTCCTCGAGCACGACCCCCATTCACGCTTTAAACGATGTTTCTTTAAAATACGAGCTAAATTCTTTATAAATTTCATCCAAAAATAAAAGTTTCCAAATAAGGCAATATTTTATGTTTGGAAATTCGAGAGATCGTGCCCTATGTGTTGGGTTTCGATTCTCTCGCTTGGCCAAACAATCGAATATCCTTTTGATATTTTAATGCGTAAGTCTCGGGAATTAAGAGACGATCCTGGATTTGAAGATTAAAATCATTGTGTCCTATGTACTGGATATGATATTTTATTCCTTCGAAACAAGAAAATCTTGATATTCAATTCGAGAAAGCTAAAATATCTCCAAAGAAGGTCGATTTTCTCTTTATTTTGAAACTTTCAAACTTTCGACATTAGGACATTAATCAATCAATTTGGTACCAATTTTGGGCGTGACGAGGGTACTAACCCTTCCTCGCACGTAACCGACTTCCGAACCCATTTTCTCAGATTTCCGTAGACCAAAAAAACATTGTTTTTATGAATCAAAATGTTTTATTAAAACAAAGGTGATCCAGTCACACCTAATAAAAGATCGGTGGCGACTCCCATTTTTTTTGTTTTCAAAACGCCAAGTCGATTCCCGTTTTGTCAAAAAATGGTTATGACAAAACCCATGTTTCAATTTTGTGTATTGGTGATGTTTATAAGCTATGCCATTAATGATATGTTGAGCTTTATGATGCTTTAAGGTGTTAAATGATAGATTGGTGGTAGATGAACATGATTTGTTCTCGAAGTTTTGATGAATTTAGCTAAATAGGGCTAAATTGAGAAAATGGCAAATTGAGGGACTAATTTGTGAATTTGATGGAAAGTATGGACTTGTATGAAATGTATATACATTCGGACAAGCTTATGTATAAGTGGATTTTGTGAATTTGATGTTTTGAGAAAAATGGACTAAATTGCTAAATTGTGCAAATATGAGGGTTATTTTGAAAATAGCCCTAAATGTGTGTCTTTGGATTGAATTGAATGAACTAGTGAATAAAAGGGTTAATTCTGAATATGTTTAGATCAAGAACCGAGGAAAATGGATTTAGATCACGGGAAAACGAAAGTAAACGAGTAGCCATTTCTATTCCGATAAACCGAATCCGAGGTAAGTCATTATGCAAATAAACATATTTGTATGAATTTGTAAATGTTCATATGACTAATAATGATAATGAATGTTTATGAGAAGTTGAGTATATGAATTCGAGATAAGGTCGATATAGCGACAATATCCGAGAAGTCCTGTTCGAACTTAGGAATAGATAGGATTAACTTTGTCATGACATAGATATCTGTTCTGTTTTGTCATGTAAGACCACGTCTGGGACGTTGGCATTGATTTGAGGTTCGTGTAAGACCCTGTCCGGGACAGTGGCATCGATATCTGATTATGTGTAAGATCACGTCTGGGACGTTGGCATCAATATAAGCTTTACGTATAAGACCACGTCTGGGACGTTGGCATCATTATGATCTTTACGTGTAAGACCATGTCTGGGACATTGGCATCATTCTGATTCGTGTAAGACCCTGTCCGGGATAGTGGCATCGATATCTGAGTACATGTAAGACCTCGTCTGGGATGATGGCATTGTATTACCTTTTTGAGCTTTTGAAGTATCCTACTAGTTTCCTATTGGTTCAACGGGCAAGTCTATGATATGAATTTCAAATCTGAGCTATGAACAATTATGTGATATTAAATCCGATTCAGGTACGTTGTTTGTACACTATTGAGTATATAAGGTAAGCATCTAAGTGATCTTACTATGATGATAGGTATATGAAATTGACGATACAATATGTAAAGTTTGACTAGAGTTGTGTGGCTAGATGAATTATATGTTCATATGATTTTTGAATGGTGGAAATGACTAAGTGATTGATATGTGCCAACGTATTTATTTGCAAATATGCTTTTCTTACCAAGTTTATTTGTATATGACTTACTAAGCTCTTGGAAAGCTTACTCCGTGTGTGTTTAATCTATTTTATAGGTCGTCAAAGCTACTGAAGGCTCGGGACTGTCACGGATTGTCATCACACTACTAAAACTTATTTTGGTACACTTTGAGAATGTATATAGCTCAATATGGCATGTATAGGCTAGTTTTGGTATGAGTTGTATAATGAACTTAGCCATGTAATTTGGCTAATTATGTTTTGATAATATGCCTTAATGAATGTGATATGTGAAGTTGTTTTGGCATGCTTAGTTGTTACATGAAATGGTTATGAGATAGTAAGTATGTATAGATGAAAGGAGCTTGGTATAATTTAGATTTAGTTACACAAATTGGTATGATTGGAATTGGTTTGAATAGTTAAATTGAATGAATATTGAATGAATTGTAGCGTGATTACTTTAGTTAACAAATATGCATGAATTGGTTGATTATTTTGGTATGTTTTGATGGTTATATGTGCATGAGATATCTTGTTAAATATGGCTTGTAGGTTTAACCCTTATGGGTGGCATTTTGGCCTTGTAAATGGCCTATAATGTCACACGGTTGTGGCACACGGGCGTGCCTAACGACCGTGGGTGAATTGTAGGATGTAGTTTATCATCACACGGCCTTGACACGGGTGTGTCATCTGGCCGTGGTGTGCAAGTCAGTAGCTAACATAAAAGTACACGGCCTCGACACGGGCGTGCTTGGTGGCTGTGGTGGGGAAGTCAGTATATGACCTAAAAGTACACAGCCATGGCACACGGGCGTGCCTAATGACCGTGTTGGTATAGTTAGTATAAACAAGGATGGATACATGGGGGTTTCTAGAAGCCGTGGAGGGCACCCGGTCTCCTCCCACCGGCGTGTCTCCCCTGTATTTTAGAAAAGTTTCAAATTTTCATGGAATTTTATATGTGTTTCAGTTTAGTCCCGACTCTACTTATAAGTATGATTAAGGTCTCGAGGACCCATTTAAGGGACATTATGTCTGAGAATGATGATTGAATGTATGATTTTGTCTGTGAATGTTTCCGATCTGTCCGGTAACGTTCCTAACCTTAATCCGGCGACGGACTCGGGATAGGGGTGTTACAGACTGCATTAAAGGCTAAATCTATTACGACGCCGTTTTAAAATTTGGCATAATTTCCATTTTAACCCATGTGATTTAATGCACGTTTTAATTCGGTTCTTTTGTATCTGTTCTAATTGCTTTTTAACCCATGTCTTCTCTGTTTTATTTTTTATCCTTTTATTTTATTATTTTAATATTGTATTAAATTATTTTATTAAATTGTCCATATTATTTATTATTTATATAGTAATATATTAATAGTATAAATATATATATTTTTATATATTAAATATTTATTATTTATTATTTAGCTCAAAATTATTTTCATTATATATTATTTTTATATATTAATTACTATATTATATGTTTTTAAATTTGTTTTATATCATATAGTATTATATTATATCATATATTATTTTTAAAATTTTATTTTTGTATAAAATTTATTTTATAACATATTTCACTTATATTATTTATATTATATTTTTTAAAATATCTTTATTCAAAATTATTATATATATTATTATGAATTATCTTTTATATGTATTAAATTATATATTTATTATAACATTTATTTAGTATTTTTATTGTTTTATATATATTACTTTATATATTTTATTTGTCTATGCAATGCCCTTTTATTTATTTATTATTTTATGATTACTATAGTGTAGTTATTTTAGTTGTATTGTCTATATTAAATGCTAATGTATTATAATTGTTTTTAATATTTGTGTACGATAGTTTATAATTGTAATACTGCCCATGGATTATTGTTTAAAAATAGAAAATACATTTTTTGCAAAAATATTATATTTTATCTAAAGGTTTTTAAAATAAGGCAATGTTTTGTATTTAGAAATTCGGGAAATAGTGCTCAATCGTGCTGGGTTGCGATTTTCCGTTTGGCTAAATAACTAAATATCCTTTTAACAAATTTTGTAAATCATGAGATAATTTTGATTACAAAGGTATTAAAATATCGTGTCCTATCGTGCTAGATGTGATGTTTATATTCCTTCAGAACAAAGAAACCTCAAATTTTAACTCAAATTGCTCGAAGTTTTTTAAGAAATCATATTTTTAAATACTTTTAGATTTCAAACATTTTGACATGATTTTATCGATTAGGTACCAATTTTTGGGCGTTATGAGCGTGCTAACCCTTCCTCATATGTAACCGACTCCCGAACTCGTTTTCTCATTTTTCGTAGACCAAAATCAAATGTTTTAAAATAAAACGTTTTACAAGGTGATCCAATCACACCTAAGTAAAAATGGATTGGTGGCAACTCCATCTTCGTTTTTAAAAGTCGATCCCCGTTTTTTTAAAATCGGATTTTTAAAATGGTTTCGACACATGAATCAATTGATTCAACTATTTTCTCTAAATTGATGTATTGATTGGTTTCCAACCCAACCAATTTGATGAATTGATCTAGTCCAATTCCAACAACTTTGGTCGTGTACAAAAATTAGTCGATAAATTTGATTACTTGAGTTTGGAATATTTATAAAACTGTGAAGACTTAACCATAGTTTGGATGGATTGTATGTTTATTTTCAGTAAGGTTAAAAACAATAGTGGCGATAAGATTAGTTACTGTAGAGAGGGGTGAAATAAAATTGTATTTTTATGATAGTAAAAAATGCAATTTCACTATTTTAATAGCCTATATCTTTATAATTTTTAAAGGATTAAATCAAATTTTTATCATTTTTAGGGGGAGCCAAGGTGCAATTTTACCTTTACTAATTTAAAATTTTAAAAAATTTTAAACAATCTAAAAGAAAAATTTTCCATTTTAGGCGGCCAACGATAGACAATAACTCCCCCCACCCCCCGAACACAGCTTACAACTTTCGTCGTACTGTGCTCTCCAAAGAGCAACTCTTCTCAAAATCTCAAAAGGTGTTGAGTTGGAATCCCATAAGATCTTGCTACAGGAAAACCAAGAACGGTAGAGAGCTTTCCCCCCTCCGACTCTTTGGTCTTAAGAATGCTGGTTTTAAGAATGAGTAATTGCCCTTCTCCAACCCTTACTGCCCAACCTGAGAGCGGACAGCTAATGCATTCCACTGGGGGGCTTCGCCCCTACTGTGAAGTAAAAGATTCCACTGCACCCAAAGAAGGGATTAGATTATTATAAATATTATTGGTTCATAAAATTTATGATTGTCGAAGGTAATTTCATATTTTGAAATTACATTTACATTTATATATATGGACTAAAAAATTCCTTTGAGTCAGTAATATAACATTACTCATACTGTCAAATTTTATAATAAATAATGTGCCATCTCTTCAAGTAATTAAATATTTTTTTGATAATTTTACTTTAAGTTTTAGTGATATTTTATTCATTTTAAACCAGATGAAATAATAAAAATCACCAAATCTTTGCTATATTATTCGAATAACATTTCAATTTTCAAACTATATATTTTACTGTTGTTCATTACATTTTGTTGAAAATATAAAAATAATACGTTTTGGCTATTACAAATTGCAAAATAACATTTAGTTTATTATATTACATTTTATCCAAAATATTATTTTAATAATAATTTTACTATTTTTAATTAAATTAGCCCTTAAATAATAATGAATAGCATGTTTTTT
Source organism: Gossypium bickii (assembly GCA_025503065.1). Taxonomy (NCBI): domain Eukaryota; kingdom Viridiplantae; phylum Streptophyta; class Magnoliopsida; order Malvales; family Malvaceae; genus Gossypium; species Gossypium bickii. Next base: position 112,781,514 of record CP106717.1, on the reverse strand, counting down.
TTTTTTTTTGTTCTTTTTTCACTTTGATTAAAAGGGAAACTCTGACAGGTTATTATTCCTTCCTAATTTCAATTTATTTATTTGAGAAATGATATATATTGTAAACGGCCCAATTTGCCCGGGCCCGAATCAGAAACAAATAAACAAAAAAGACACAGTCCAAAGTCCTTTGACAATTGGCCCAAAATGCAACCTAAATTTTTGGCCCAATTTCACACTAGCCCAATAAGCCCAAAACCTAAAGCTAAGTCAGAAAATCGAAACCCTAGCTGTTCCCTAGCGCCGCATGCCTCCTGACCAACCCCTATGCACCATATCCCCTCCCACGTGCTTCCCTCGGCGTGCACATCGCCCGAAGGCCACCATCCTCAGCGCCTTGCACCAAAATGGCAACCCCAGTCGTTGACCCCTAGCAAGCCTGCAAAACAGAACACAAAAAGGCAAACAACAGCGACAAGAGACAAGCAAAAGCAAAAAAAAAAAAACCCAAGTCACAAGCAAAATAATAAAACATGTATTTCTTTTCGGCTATATAAGCCCAAAAACAACAATGTAATCCTCTACAAATATACAATCAAAAAATACAAACAAAGGAATTCGAAACAGATTAAAGGTGCTCATTTTAACCTCATTTTTATTTATTTCGAATTTTTCTTTTTCTCTTTGAAATAAATAAAAATAAATAGAAATACCGGTCGTTCTGCCTTACCTTCCGTCGAACATCGGTGATTGAATACCCAAGAACGCCCTAGGGGTTCTGATGTGGATTCAAAAAGGAAAGAGGGGAACAAGGGTAAACATTTGTTGCCTTCGCATGTCATACTTTTAAAATCGAAATCAGATTTAAAGATTTTTTAAAAAGGAGGATAGGCCTAAAAAGGCCGAAAAAAGTGACCTTTCGTGTCTCTGGCCGCTGTATGCGGTGGGGCTACGGCGGAGGCACGACGGAGGCTCGCCGGAACCCTAGGCCGGAGTATGGCTGAAGCCGGACCAACAAGGGAAAGGGGGAGTGTTGTCTGCTGTTTTTTGAAGAAAGAAATGAAAAAGTGACATTTTTTTGGAAATTTTTGGCTTATATGGGGACAATAGAACGGCGCCGTTTTGAATGGAGTAATTTAATCTCAAAACGACGTCTTTTGAGATGGGTCGGACCGACCCGACCCAAACCGCCTAGGATCCGCGTGTTTTTGGACTGAGGGTCTATTTGCGCCCTCAGTCCTTCCGCTTTTGAGGCTATTTTCAATTGGGTCCCTATTTCTGTTTTTCCATTTCTTTTGAATTTTCCCGCAGATTTTATTTTGGTTTTAATTAGGTCCTTATCAATGCGGTGCGTTTTGAATGACAGGGATAATTTCCCATTTAGTCCTCATTTCTTCACGCGCTTCTTAGTTTGGTCCTAACCTTTTTTAAATTTATCTCTCCAATTTTATTTCGATTTTAATTTAGTCCTTGGCAGCTTTTATTTATTTATTTGCAGTTTATCCCTTTCAATTTATTTTTGATGTCAATCGAGTCCTTTATATTTTAACCATTTTATTTATTCGTTCATTTATTAAATCGTTTAATTATTTATTATTTCTTTATTTCATTCATTTATTTATTTAATTGTTTAGTGGTTTATTATTGCTTTATTTTATTTATTTGTTTACTCACTATTTACATTATTTACATATTGCTCATTCCTTTTATTTATTTATTTATTTATTTTCTTTCTTATTTTCATAAATTGTTGTTACCCTGTAGTCTTTCATTTTCATTCTTTATATTTATTTTAATTGTACCTTTATTATTTTTTATCACCTTATTTTTTCATTATTGTTTTTATTATATATTCATTTATTTACTTAAAGCCCCTTTTATACTTAACAGATTTTAAATGATATATATATATATATTTTACATACTTATTGTTCTTGTTATTATTATTATTATTACCTAATATTATTATTATTATTATTATTATTGTTATTATTATTATTATTATTATTAATTACTATTAGTATTGCTATTGTTATTAATATTTTATTTTACTACTATTATCATTATTATTATTTTTTAAACGTTCATTTACTCATCTCTCAAAATTAATTTGTTTTTTTTTTGTATCATTTATCATATTTTATTCTTTTTTTTTTAAATTTTTTGATTTATTTTAAGCTTTTAATAGATGTTTCATTTTTATCCCGAACAAATTAAATAAATGCATTTTGGGATTTGGTTTCATAATTGCTTATTTAAAATTTCTCAAAATAAGGCAATATTTCGTGTTTTAAAATTCGAGGAATCGTGCCCTATCGTGTTGGGTTTCGGTTTTCCGTTTGACCAAATAACCAAATATCTTTTTAAAATTTTGTCCATGTTTTCTAAAAAGCAAGGCAATGTTTCGTGTTTGGAAATCCGAGAAATCGTACCCTACCTTGCTGGGCTTCGATTTTTTTCGTTTGTCCAAATAATTGAATATCCTTCTAAAAATCTTAATGCACGAACTTTGAAAATCATGAGATGATCTTGGCATCGAGAGTTTGAAACGTCATATCCTATCGTGCTGGATGTGATATTTTATTCTTTCGGAACAAGAGAATCTCAATATCTAATTTGAGTTATTTAAAATTTTTAAAACAAAATTATATTCTAAAATCGTTTCAAATTTTTGACATTAGGACATCAATTAATCAATTTGGTACCAATTTTGGGCATTGCGAAGATGCTAATCCTTCCTCGCACGTAACCGACTTCCGAACCTGTTTTCTCAGATTTCGTAGACCAAAATTATTGTTTTAATAAATCTAAAATGTTTTATTAAAATAATTCATCTCAAGGTGACCCGATCACACTTCATAAAAAAAAATTGGTGGCGACTCCCGTTTTTGTTATTATTTTCAAAATCAAAGTCGACCCCGTTTTACAAAAAAATAGTTTCGACATATATAATTTAAAAAGATAATTTAAAAAAATATATTTTTAGATAATATTACATTCGCAAGTGAGAGTATGGGTTTTAGAGAATGAAGGTTTTGGTGGGGAAGAGAAGAAATTTGTTCATCTAAGTTATAATGAATGTGTGGATTTCTCTCATTTTTAGTGATATTTGGTTGGTTAAATTAATTTTGATACACAGATATTGGATTTTGCATGCTGGGTAACAGTCCCTCTATACTTGGTGTGGACGTTGGAAACCAAAAGACAAGGATTCAAAAGAAAAGCAATAAAACTTTTTATATAGAATAATTAAGTCATAATAAGTACTGACAAAAAAGTATAGGGACTTTTTTGACAAAAGTATTTTGGTTGAGGGGCTATTTTAGTAGTTTAACCAATTAAAAACAAAGCCAATTTACAGAGATTTTGAAGCTCATATGCTAAAGGCCTTCCATATTTCACCGGTCCTAATTCCTAACTTCATCTATTGACCATTTGGATCTTCTTTATCTTACAGAATATCTCATTAACTCCAGCTATGGCTATGATGATTCCAATAGGCCTCTACTTTCGGAAGTTATCAGATGCTGTGATCCAAGGAAAGGAACTTCATTAAAGACTGAATCTTGAGAAGCTCCACGGAGACTTCCGCAGTGTAAACCCAGTAAGTCAGGCAGTCGAAATATAAGCTTGAATCTCTTCCCTTCTTTGTTGCTCTACTATTCAGTGACAAGAATCGAGTTGAACTGCAAACACAGAGGAGGGAATTTTCGATAGTGAATATTTTAGGTCTAATGGTGAAGAAACCGAACACAAATGCTACCGTTACATGTTATGTATCAGCAATGTATTTTTGGAAGAGAGAAACGAAAAAAGAAAAGATCCCATACTGATTGTTCTTAATTGAAGAAACAGATACCAATCGTATGAATAACAATCATTTTAAAAAGAAGCATACGATTTGTGTTTCCTATAGAGATGGATCATCTTGCTAATGCAGACAATGTCGTTTACAGAGTCATGCATACCCTAACACACAACGCACATACATGAAAAGACGCACTTATAATGCATGTATACTGAAAGTTATGAACCCACTTGTTAAGACGAAACAATATTAGGGAACTTCAATTATCTCTGTAGCAAGCATGACTGGACAGGGGAGGACTGGAAAGGAAGGTAGCTAAGTCAGATATTTACTCGACCAATTTGACCTGAACGTGGAAAATAGTTCACAAAACATGGCACCTAATTGATTTTAGCAGATTATAATTGATGCCGCATGCTTAATTGATGGGATTACTTGTAAAACAGAAATTTCAAATGGAAACAAAAAGGTCGGAAGGCAATGAAATTAAATTAATGCGTTTACTTTACAGTGAGGAAGTACTTACCCCGTGTTATCTGAACGGAAAATAAACATGCTCAAATACTATGTACAATAGACTTATGGTTGAAGCCTTAGTCGATTGAAGAACACCAAGAAGTGATATTCAGGGGCCCAATATACAAATCCGACAACCGGCCCTCCTTTGATGTACTGTTCAGATTAGCAAATCAGAATATCAAATAATCAGTATCCATTTGACCAAAAAAAGTCATTGAACCAAACTTGTGATTGGACAAAAGAGATAAACCTTCCCGTCAAGAATAACAAGCTCGCCGTCAACCCATCGAGGATTTCGAAAGCCTGGTTCAGCAAGCCTCCCTTGTCCTTTATATCGAGCAACCTGAGTCGAAAATAAGACAACGGAACTTCCTTAACTTTTGAAGCAGATATCAAAGATGAAATTCAAAGGGTATCACAAATTCAAACTTTACAAGTTATCAATATATACTAAAAGAAAATGTACCACTCCAAATTCTTCAGGAATTAGCCCATTATGTGGGAGTTGATATCTTTTACCAACTCTGGCTCGAAACGCCACCTGTAGATATTCCCAAGGTATTAGATGACAAATCAAAAAAAAAAAAAAACAAGTACGAGAGGGGAAGGTCAGTAAGTACAAATAATTTGAGGACAATAACGAGAGAATCGGCTGCATTTCAAGTGCATACATACCTGGCCTGCAGGTACATAAGGATCTCCAGTTAATTTTACAGCTTCCACATATTCATAAAACTCAAGATCCGAAGGCTCCTTAGTCCCACTATCCCCTTGCCACTGACCAAATTTTCGTTTAAGATGAATGACTTCTGATGTGTACAGCCCATGTGTACCAATATATAATCCTGATCAAATAATATTGTAAATACAATAATTCTATAATACACATGAATAGATAGACAGAAAGAATAATAAATCATGTTTCCATAAAACCATTAACCAACATCAACAGATGGTGTACAAATTACCATTTAGGGGATCCGGTGATGCTGCAATCTCAATGCGATGGAAAGTTGTAGAACCAGATAGTGGTTGACGATTTTTAACTTGACTGAGTGTAAGATTTATCAATTCACCAACATCTTTGAGTACCTGCATTGTTGAAATTAGCTAGCAATCCAAGCATTCTACAGTTACAATACTTATTCGTCAAATATTTATTTAATATATTGAACCTACCTTCAAAGGTATCTTCTCTCTGCCGATAAATTTAGCAAGATCAATCATTATTTCATCTGCAGTGCGTTGACCTTGAACCTTTGCTTTTCTATCTATCAAACCCTTTGCCTTGAGACTAGTATCTTGTTGGCTTACGTCCTTTTCTATAGAAAATGAAAATGCTAGGTGCCCCTTTTTCACTAGCTTAGCAGGCACTCTAAGTGATTCTATTGCAGGAACATTGCCAGAAAGCTTTTGTACAAGACCACCAACAACAACTTTAACTGCAATTTCACTTCGCCTATCACTATCAATAACTCCATTATCCGCATCCATCTCACTTTTATCTCTCTCTTGGTCATTATCACTCTTAATTTCATCATCCACTTCTATGCTTTCTATATCAGCATCTTTTTCTTCATCTTCTTCATCTATTATCTGCTCAATCACCTTGGATATAAAATCTTGGTCTACTTTCCCAGGTGAAGTGACCTTCACAACCTTGACCTTTGCACCAGGAACCACATCTTGCAATATATTTTGAAAACCAGTTAGTCCCTCACTCTCATCTGCATCATCATCTTTATCATCATCTTCTTCATCAACACCATCTTCAGTGCCAAGAACAAAAAGATCGTTTTTCTCTTCAATGGAATCTGATGGACCCAAGTGGCTGGTGGTTCCAGATGTTTTTGGTGACATTGAAGTATCTTGGAAAACACTCCTCCTTTTCAAGTACACAGCCTGAAAGACACCAAATAACATTCCATTTGCAAAAAACATTAAACGTTACTACAAATTTGAAAACTATGAAAGCTAAGGAGGGTGCCTGGAACACAGTATTGTTCAAGCATATTTATTCCTTTTAAGCTTACAACAAGAATACCTATGGCTCACTCAAAGAGGACGGAGTAATAAACAGCCCACAAAGATATACACATGTAAATACACATTAGACAAGCCAAAAGATACCTGCTGTTTGTATTCACCTTTCTTATTTACAGTAAGAAAGATCTCAAACAAAGGAACACCAACTGATGCAGTAGCGAGCTGCCTGACATAAAAGAGAATCAATCAAACAAGGTCAGAAAACAATCATTGAAATTACAAATCAATAAGTACGAGCAAGAAGTAAAAGAAAACTTGAGCCAGTTCAAAATGTATAAACAAGAAACACTTGTAAAAGCAGCACAAATACATGTACAGACCGACAAACAAATGATCAGTTATACATATGAAAAAGGGGAGTGATTACCTAGGACTAAAACTCCTGGCAACATATCTACCGTGTTCGGCAGTTATCCGTATAATTAGACCGTACGGATCTTTGGTATCATTCGGAAGACCAGCCCACCATCCAACCTGAAATTAAAACAGGTCAGCACCATTTGCATCCTTGTCTTTTTCTTCTTTTTTTCCATTTGCATTCTAAAGTAACAAAAAAAAGGGGGTTAACTTACTAATCCAGCACCAGCATTATCCCTTAAAAATACAGCATCCAGGAAACGTTCTTCCATTACTGCTCTCTGAAGTTATAATAAAACAGGTCAGCAAAAACAATGGAAACTCCCCATTTTTTTCTTTAAATTAAAAAAGAGGATTAATATAATGAAAAAGAAATAGAATTTGTACATTTAAATGTGATATAACTCTGCCAACAGTGTCATTTCTAGAAGCAGCTGCAATTGCAACCTTTAACCTAGCAGCATCCTCATAATCTTCACTAAGTACAGCTTCATTTAATTGCGACTGTTAAAAAAATAAAATAAATAAAAAAGTAATCCCATCAAATAAAATTCCAAAAAAAAAAAGAATAATAAAATACCCTTAAAAGGGATAAGAGGCGTTCTTGTTCATCGACTTGTTCGAAATGCTTTTTCCACCGATCCCAATCCCAATCACAATCCTCCACTCGTTGCTTATCCGAAACGTCGTCGTTCAACTTATCACCATCCCCGGTTGGGCTTTTCCGAAAAGGGTTCATGTAGGAATAGAATCTCTTGACGGCATTCTTGAAAACGCCTTGAATAGCGGAGTCCCACTGCCAGTTACCGGAATTACCATCGGAAGAATCGTTGGAACAACGGCAAAGGGTGGAATGAGGGAACCTCCTGGAGGTAGAAAGAGGGTAAAAGAAGGGTGTTTTAAAAGAAGGAAAATGGGGGCTGGGGAAAGTGAGATTGGGAGGCTTCGGAGATGATGGAATTGAAGCCATTAAAAAACAACTTGGGAGTTTAACAATGGCGGATGGCCACCTCCCCTTTGTCTTGTCTCTTTATTATTACGAATCAAAAAGACAAATTTCTGTAGGTAATTTGGAATGGGTGGTAGGCAATTTGGAGCTCTCAGATAAACTATTGTTTTTTTTTTTCCTTTTCTGCCCTTTTTTATTTATATATATATATTAAAACTTTCAGTTTTCAGGCATCAGTTGCATTGCCACTTGACTTCCTATTTAGGGCTAGTTTGGATGGCGGTGTGTTTACTTCCGGCGAGGTAAAAAATAGCAATGGCAGTGAGATTAGTTACTGTAGCGGTGAGATTGAACACTGTAGCAGTGAGATTAGAAACAGCGGTGGAGTGTGTGTTTGGATTCAAATGCAGCTGTAGCGGTGAGGTGAGAATATAAAATGACAATTAAGGGCATTAGATTAGAATTGATATATAATAGAAGTTTTTAAATTATTTTACTTATATAAAATTATTAAAGTATGTGAATTTATAAATTTATTTAATAAAATATTAAAATGTATCTGCTAATATTTTATTATAAATATTTTAATGAATTATATAATCAAATTAAATTATTTATTAGATAAAATAAAAATTATTTTTAATTTTTTATAGTTATATATTCTTTTATAACAATGATAAATATTATTTTTGTAAATAGTAACATTATACTTGGATCAAATTTTAAAGTATCTAAACAAATAATTTTTAATAAAAAAAAATATAGTAACATAAGACATAACAAGTTTCATTATTACTAGAAATTAGATTATGATACAAAATTATTTTTACATATATTGATTCATTAAACTATTTGCAATGGTTTCCCTTAATATTGCAATTTCAAGGTCACTTTCACTGTTAGAAGAACTCGATTCACCTCTATCAAAATGGCCTGTAGAAGTCTATGACAAGAAATTAATGAAAAATACCTTCAAAAATCAGATTATTGCAAATGAAAGTCATATGAAGTTAATACTCATGAAAGTTTTTTTGTCAAATATCATATAAAGCAACAATTTTGCTTAATCTCCAGTTACTTCCAAGATCCAACCAAAGAATAACATTTTTTCTTTTAAAGTATAAAACAACATAAAGGAACCAACTATAGATGAGTGTAATTTTATTCTATTAATGTGAAATTACAGTACTCAAATGGCATTAGAGTCAAAGCCGAGAACTCTAGGCAGCTATGTAGCTCAACTCTTCATTTTGCATGAATATGAGTGTAGGATATGAATCTCCAAATACATGAAAAACTTATGTCAAAATTAACTAAAGGAGAAATTTTAAGGTCAGACAAGAACAATGGTGAACTATTTGTACCTAAAACAACATAATAAGGCTTGTTATTTTTATTTTTATTTTGGAAAAAGGGAAAAACCACAATGTCCAAAACAAAATGCAGAGGATAAACCACCAGCCCAGAAAAAAAAAAGAGATGTAATAAAATTTACCACATAAACATAAATTAAAGACCCTACTTGGAAGGTATTAATAATGGGATGAAGAGCAAAAGAGAGCTTCCCCTGCAAAAGAAAGCGTCAATGCGTACCACTGTGGAATCTCTTTTGACTTAAACAAACATACCAAAACATAAAGCATTTTCATTAAATCTCCCTCTCCAAATCTCAAATTTCTCACATCCCACTGTAACTTGAAGCTCTCACAGACATTTCCTCAAAAACAAAGCATTCATTTTCAAGGACCAGAGCCTCATAACTTGAAGTTTTCCAGCCCTTTAAGCTAGCTGTCATCATGTACTCAAAGACATAAACCTACACAAGTATTAAGCTAAAAGTAAGCAAAGAAAATACCTTAAAAAAACCAAGCAAGCTTAACTCCATGAGAAGCAAGAAGAGCTCTTTGGACCAAAAGTTTTCAACTTCAACGCATGAGATTGAAGGCACAAAAACAAACTTTTGAAACATGCAAAATAAAAAAGGCAAAGAAACCCACGAGTTCAAAATTCATGGCTTTAGATTCCTCAAAGTTAAAGCTTTTTGGAAAAGGAAAAAAAAAGAGGTGGAAACTAAAAATCCATGATTTTCAACGTCCTAAAAAAAGAAAAATGGGCAAAGAGGATGAAGAAGAATAAAGAAAAGGAATAAAAAGAGGGTGTTTTCAACTGCATTCACCTGTTAAATCCCAAAAAGAAAAAAATGAACCGTTGCCATCATTAAGAACCTCCCATAGATCTTTCTCAACTTTTTTTTCTATCTTTTTTCTTTTGAATCTCTATCACTGTTTTGTCACCCCCCATATGAATAAGCACAGATCATACTTGATTGCAAAACATAAATTTGATTGCAAAACAGAAGATCATAAGAGAAACCAAACAAAGCAAAGATGCCAATTATACGATGAAAATGCAGGTTTTTTTATTTCTAAGCATAGAGCCTAATCTTTTAAGGAAAAAATGTATGAAAGTCCTCCAGGAGCACAAGTACAGGATAAGTTAAAGGTTCAAGCTTCAACTATCCAAATTAACCAAAAAAAACAGAATAATAACAGAACAAATAAAAATACTCAAGGGTAGAACAAATTAAGTAATGCAACAAGACAGATGAGGGACATAAGTTATGTCATCCAAGAATTAAAGGACCCTTGGCAGCAACTTAATTTGTGACTAGAACTAACCATGCAGGCTTGAAAGATCCAGAGTTGCGTCAGGCTTCATGCTCCAAAACAGTAATGCATCACCCATCTTTGGTCTCACAGAAAGTCCTCCCTTTCCACATTCAGATAATTCATTCCACCAAGGCACAGCACTGATGTTCCCCTTTGCTGAAGGAAACACTGTCTCTCCTCCTTCTTCAACATCTAAGCTGTAAAATGGTTAAAGAAAGTAGAAAAAGAGCAAATGAGAACTTCCACACAATGCACTAGGATAATAAAACATAGGAAAGGTATGTTATATGTTTATGGTACTTACAGGTACATAAGGACAATAGCTATGCGCTGGCCCCCGTTCCTAGTATTGACCTCATCCTTGAAGTGGTCATAGTGAGGCTCATATTTTTGGCCAACTTCATAGTGAAGAACTTGTAGTCCTTCCCCATGCTCTGCATATTATTGCGTTGCCATGAGTAACTTCACTACCATGGATAGCATAAACAAAGAAACTGATCTAAAGCAGATCCTAAGGAAGAAATTACACTAGTAAAGGCATTAAAAACAATTGAGTGTGACTGATAAATTCGGATAGATTCAGATACTAGTACAGACCGACTGGCATAAAGGTAAAATCCGCAATCCTTTTCTCAATGCTCTTAATAATCTTATCACGTCCTCTAGGTAGAAATGTTCCAGAACTTGTACGTACCCTGCACGCAAACATCCATGACATCTAATATAATAGAAGATTTAAAGAAAAAACAAAAACAAAACTATATATGAAATCATAGTAATAATTACATACCTATTATCTTCACTCTTGTCGGTTTTACTATCAACAACTTTTGACTTCTTTATATGAGGCTTGGCAAGATCAATCAGATATTCACATTCCTCCATGGACTGCCAATTTTTTTACAACTAGAAGTTAGTTTAGGATTAGCTAAAAGATACATGTTAAAAGTATGAACTTTATCTGCCTTCCCTTTCACCTTGGATTAAATCATTTTATAACATAAGGATCCGTCCGCCGAATTACTAAGAATATTTAAGATACATTTCTCTATACATAAATCTCATTGCATTTTCAGCTTCAAGTACTAGAATACAAGAAGTGTCACTAAGCTTGAAATTTGAAATAAAATATCTCAAAAGGCTAATAGCTTACAAAAATAAAAATAAATAAATAAAAAAACTGCTTGCTTCACTAGTAGTTTCAATTGCAATACTGTTTCGGTTAGAGTTGAATATAGAATTAAAGAGGAACGAAGAAAATAAGTGAAATATTCATCCAAAAATCTTGAGAAACTGACCAAGAAATTATGGTAGATAAAAGCTCTAGCCTCCCAAGAGATGGCTTCAACCCACTGCTCTCCTCTGTCTTCATCAACATAACTTCTAGCAATTCAAAAAAAAATGGCTTCAAAACAACCGCGGTTATTATCAGATCGCCTTCCAACACAACCAAAATTTAAAGAAAAAAAAACTAACCTGTCGACGACGTTATGCACGATGGAGCACAAATCGTTGGGCTTAGGAGAATTTCGGGAGTCACCGCTAGGAATGTAAAGATTCCGAGGCCCAAAAGAATCAAAATGAGGAAGGTAAAGATGACCAGCATGGCTAGAAACATAATTGAGGATGAGGATTTCCGAGGCGAAAGGTGAGAACACCTGGGCTTCGCCATTAGTGCTGAAAATTGGGGAGATCGAGACCTGGAATTGCTTCGACTGGAGTTCCCTTTGCATATAGGGTATTTTTGTCTAATGAAAACACCAACTGCTCACTGACTTTTAATTGCTGCTTTCACTCCCAGTTGATTTTCAGCAGACCAGTGTGGTGGAGATGGGTTTCCACTGAACTTTGCTGAACTTTGCTGCTGAACCAAACAGCACAACAGTAAGGTGGGCAGCAATTATTTAGGCCAATCTCATCAAACTGGAGGAAAACGGGCATCCAAAGGAGCCCTTAGTAATGTTTTAAAAAAAATACTTTTAATTTTAAATATATAAAAAAAGTTATTTTTATTGAAATTTTTTATTTTTCAAAAGCGTTTTAAAAGGAGAAATTAAAATTTTTAACTTTTTCTCATTCAACAAAACTTTTGGTACTTAATTACTTTTTCACTCTCTAATAAGATAGTACTTTTAGTATTTTTTTCTTGGTCATTAATTACAAATATATTAAAATTATTAATTAAAAATTAAAAAAATTTAAAATACTAATTACAACTATTTAATGGTTATATTTAAATATTTAAAATATAGTTTATATATTTTAATTAAATTTTTATAAATAATTAATATATTGCTTAAAAATATTTAAAATTTATATTTAATATATTAAAATATTAACAACAAGTTATAATAATTTTTTTATATTCTTACTAAAATATAATAATATTAACTAATTTGAATATTATTTAAATGTATATTTGTTATTTGATAATAATATGTCTAAAATGGACATTTTATTATTCAAAAGTATTTTTTTAACAACAATGCTAAACATTCAAATTTTAAACAAAACTTGTTAAAAGTACTTTTCCACAACACTTTTTAAAAGCATTTTAAAAGCACTAATCTTTTTCGTTAAAATACCTATATTTAATGATTTATTTGGGTCAAATTATGATTTTGGTCTCTCTATTATACTTATATTTGCAACTTTTTTTTATTTTAATTTGATATAATTTAATCGATTAGTTCAATAGTCAATTAATAGTGTCGAAACTATTTTTTTATATTTTGGAAAACGGGGAACGACTTTAAAATGAAATATTGAGTCGCCACCAATCCTTTTTGTTTAGGTGTGATCGGATCACCTATAAAACATTTTATTTTATTAAAATATTGATTTTGGCCTACGAAATTCAAGAAAACGGGTTCGGAAGTTGGATACGTACGAGGAAGGATTAGCACCCTCACAACGCCCAAAATTGGTACCTAATTGATTAATTAATGCCCTAACGTCGAAAATTTGAAAAGATTTTAAAATACAATCTCCTTTAAAAATATTTGAATATACTCGAATTAGATATTAAGATTCTCTTGCTTCGAAGGAATAAAATATCACATCCAGCACGTTAGGATACAACAATTTAAATCCACGAATCCAAGATCATCTCATGATTTCCAAAACTCATGCATTGAAAATTTCAAAAGGATATTTGATTATTTGGCCAAACAAAAAACCGAAACCTAGCTCGTTAGGGCACGATTTCTCGGCTTTCCAAACACCGAATATTGCCTTATTTTGAAAGCTTTTACCAAGCGATTATAAAATGGAATCAAAAATATATTTGTTTAGCTTGTTTGGGGATAAAAGATAATCAATATCGGGCGAAAGGGGAAATTTGAATCATAATGCAATAAAAAAAAATAGAAGCATAATTACAAACATGAAATAATCATATGTGAATACAACTTTGTACAAATGGATGACGAGAATAATAGTATGAACATACAATTCTAAATATACAATAACAATAATCTCACAATCCTATTTTGAAAAAACTAACATTATTAATCAAGAAACAACGAAAACTAAAATATAGCTAATTAAAAAACAAATTAAAATAAAATATGGCAAGTTTTCAAACGTGGATGAATAAAATAAAATAATAATAATATAAAAGATAGGAAACTTGGAATCAATATGATATCAAAAGCAATTTAAAAAAAAAAACTATTAAATGAATGAAAATTTACAAATAAACAACACATGATAGGGTTTGAAATAGTTTATCTATATAAAGTGTAATAGGCCCAATTCGCTCGGGCCTATTAACCAAATTAGAAACCAAAAATAAAACCAAAAACAATAATAAAAAATCCAATAAAATAATAGTTCAATAACAGTCGTCCGGATACAAAATTACAAGCCCAATAACTTGAAACAGTCCAGTAACCAAATTTACAGATGGCCTGACCCGAGCCCAAATTTACAGGATCCGAACGGCCCAATATTGTCAGCGCTTTCCAGAAACCCTAGAGGTTTCTGGAACCCTCCAGTGCCGCAGCCTTCTCTCACGCACGCCCCACTTGCATCCACGCCAGTAGCATCACGCACACGCGCGCCAGCAATTGCCTCCTCCATAGCTGTACCTGCAACAGAAATAGAGAAGAACAAAAAATCGAGAATACAGTAGAAGAAAAAAGTGTATTTCATTTTTTTTTCTGGCTATAAAAAGCCGAATATTGTATATTGAATTTTTACACACACTAATACGCAAGATACAAAATCAAAAGTAAAAAAAATATTGAAAGATGATCTTTAAAAATCTTTTTGCTTTCGTGTTTTCTTTTCTTTTTCTTTCTGTTTTTTTCATTTGTAAATAAAAAGAAAAAGAAGGGATTACCATCGAAAGATTTTGACGTTTTTTCCGTCACAATCGGGGCTAGATGAAGACGTTGGTCGATCAAATCGGACCCTCGTGTACCACTACCGCCGTTTATGGTGGCGTCTTAGTGGTTAAACGAAGAGGTTTCAGGGTGCGACTGAGAGCAAAAGCAAAAGGGACTAGGGTTTCGTTTTTTTTTAAATTTGGCTAATAGTTTTAAGGTCAATTTTTTAGGGATTATAATTCATTAAGGAAACGGCGCCGTTTGGGCTCAATTCAATAGCCTCAAAACGGTGCCGTGTGTAAGGCTGCCCGACCCGATCCGATTCAAAACCCTCAGGATCCGCGTGTTTACGTGTTGAAGGGATATTTGCACGTTTGATCCCTCTTTTTTCATATTGCTATTTGATTAGACCTGTAATGCACTCTCTTTATTTTTTAATTGATCTCTGTAAATTGCGCGCCATTCCAATTTGATCCAATCTGTGCGCTGCGTTTTGAACTATGGAAATATTTGCTAGTTTAGCCCCTGATCATTTACGTGCATTTCAGTTTGATCCCTTTCATATGTTTAAATGATTTTATTTATTATAAAGTAGTCTTTTAATTTTGTTTTGTTTCAATTAAGCTTTTTTGTTTTCGTACACAATCTTTGCATTTTATCAAACTTAATTCATTTATTTATTTAGTTTTAAACTATTTTATTATATGACATTAAGAAATGTTTTATATATCATTTGTTTTAAATTATTGTATATTATTTATTCTTAAAGCTACTTTTTACATTCTTTAGTTTAAATTTATTTATTTTTTTTTAAATTGCTTATATTCTATTTATTTTTAATTTGATTTAGGTTCGTTTCCTATTGATAGTTATATAGATTGCTTGATCCATTTTAAAAATTTTGTTAGTGTGAATATTGGAATAATGTATATCGAACGATTATTTGCCTTGTATGTCGCAATTTGAATTCACTGCTTTCATATTGTTCATTTGTATCATATTGTTTGATCCGATTAAATGTTTTAGTTCAATCAATAATCTTTTAATTAAATCACCTACTCTTTTTATTTTAAATAGTGACGAAATAAACCTTTTGAAAATAAAGCAATGCTGGTGTTTGGAAGTTTCGAGAAGATTGTGCCCTAACTCACTAGGTTCCAATTTTTCTTGTTAAATCCTAGCAACCAAGTTCCCTTTTCATTTTTAAATAAAAAAATTTTAAATAAAAAACTTATTCTCGGGAATTTAAGACGTTGCATCCTAACTCACTGGATGTGATGTTTTATCATCTCGAGGTAAGAATTTCTAAAAATCAAAGGCAATATTCCGTATTTGGGAATTTTGAGAAATTGTGCCCTAACTTACTGGGTTCTAATTTTTCATAAAGCCTAAATAACCGAATACCCTTTTCAAATTTTTATCACACGGGTTTTAAAAATCAAAAGATAAGTTCAGTTTCGAGAATACAAGTTGTTGTACCCTAACTCACTGAGTATGACATTTATTTCTTCGAAATAAAAGGGTTTTGGCATCTAATATGATTCTGTTCAAATGTATTTCAAGCAACGGATCGTAATCTAAAATCTTTTCAAATTTTCAGCATTAAGACATTAAATAATCAATTAGGTACCAATTTTGGGCGCTACGATGGTGCTAACCCTTCCTCGTACGTAATCGACTCCCGAACCCGTTTTCTCGAGTTTTTGTAGACCAAAATATGTTTTAATAAATCAAAGTTTTATTAAAATGATCAATTTCAAGGTGATCCGATCACACCTCGAAAAAGGTCGATGGCGACTCCATTTTCTTTTTAAAGTCGATCCCTATTTTTCAAAATAAAAAAAAAAATGGTTTTGACAGGTGAAAATCTAATTTGAAAATTATGATCTCGTTGTTGTGTTTGTTTATATTGTTATGATTACTGTGGTTTGAGTCTCGCATCATATTGCATAAAGACCATTTTGGTCTTACCCTTCTAAGTGGGAGTGAGAAGCTACTTTTTCGTGAGGTTTTCACCTCCGTGCAAGATAGTGGATCGCTTTCAGGATATATCCGTACCTATGTCTTCGTGAGATTTTCATCTCGGTGCAGCCATAGGGAAATGTATTCCCCTGAACTGAACTCGGTCTGTATGAGCCTATAATGGTTGAGGATTGAGGAATCTGCTGGTTCGGGTACCTCAACTTTAAAACTCAAACCGCATGTAAAAGACCCTAAGAGCCCACTCTAGATAGTGCCGCAATAAACCATAGTGGTCGCCCGAATAAGTGCTCTACTTGTTTCTTCTTTGCTTGCTTTTACCTTATACTAATATGTTTCATTTTGTCTTGGCTATGATTGCATCACATATCATTTCATATCTGAAGGAGTGTCGATTCATATTTGATTACTAAATTAGAGAGCTTGTCATGGAGAACGAATTTCTTGATAAAATAGAAGACAATACGGTTGCCCATATATTTGTAATCTGTTTTATGTAAAGAATTTTGCCCTCTAGTAAATTTTTCTAAAGGGAATTGAGTCAGTATCGACACCTCTTTGCATTCATTTCATACACTCACATAGCATTACATCACGTGCATTAGATTTCATGAGAAGACCCTGACTGGTTGAAATTATTTCAGCATTAACCTGGACACCAACAAAACCAAACATCCTTACGGTACCCGAACCAAGACGAAAGATATGGATCAGAGATTAGAAAGACTGAAATAACTCCAAAGGGAGATCCAAGATAAACTTCAACTACAAATGCAGGAGCAGCTGGCTAAAATTCAACAGGATATGATGGATCGAATGATGGAATCACAGAAAAATATGATGATTCAATTGACTCAATTACTGGCGGGAGGAATAGACAAAGGAAAGACCCCCATGGTTAACACTGGTGAAGATAATGAGGAACCACTATATCCTCCGGGTTTTACCCTGACACATCCTGAGGTGTACCCATGAAAAACATCCGTCACAATTAAACCTCAACAATTTCAGGAGGGTGTTTCGATATCGACGAACTTCCAAGTGGGGATTGGGTTCTAACTTAGGGGATCAACCAATTAATACTGTTATTCCCGACTTTGATGAGGCAGCAGAAAGGGAAAGGGCAAGGTCTGAATTGCCAAGACAGTTAGAGGATCGATGCAAATGGCTAGAGGACAAATTCAGGGCCATGGAAAACGCTGATAGGCAACATGGAATCGACGCTAAAGATCTGAGTTTTGTGCCAGATCTAATACTTCCCCACAAATTCAAGATGCCAGAATTTGAAAAATACAATGGGACTAGTTGCCCCGAAGCACACATAACCATGTTTTGCCGCTGAATGACTGAGTATGTTAATAATGACCAACTGCTAATACATTGCTTCCAAGACAGTTTGGCGGGAGCAGCATCCAAATGGTACAATCAATTAAGTCGTACCAAAATTGGTTCTTGGAAGGATTTAGCACAAGCATTCATAAAGTAGTACGGTCACGTAACAGACATGACCCCTGATAGAATTACCATGCAAAACATGGACAAGAAACCAAGCTAGAGTTTTCGGCAATATGCACAAAGGTGGAGAGAAGTTACCATACAAGTCCAGCCCCCTCTTCTGGAGAATGAAACTGCGATGCTTTTCATCAATACCTTGAAAACCCCATTTATCAAACATATGTTGGGGAGTGCCACGAAGAGTTTCTTGGACATAGTGATGTTCGGTGAAATGATCGAAAACGCTGTGAGGAGCCGTAAAATAGATGTGGGGGAAAGCGCGAAAAAATTAGCCCCGAGAAAGAAAGAGAATGAGGTAAATAATGTGGGAGCATATAGCAAGAGTTATTCAAAGCAAATTACCGTTGGCCCACCAAGGACGACAACTACTAGCCTTCAGACTCCTCCAAGGCAGGAATCTAGTAAAAGGACGAATACAGAAAAGCTTCAGTTCACTCCTATCCCAATGACATACCGAGAGCTATATCAGAGCCTGTTCGACACACACGTGGTGTCCCCTTTCTACATAACACCATTGCAGCCCCCATACCCCAAATGGTACGATGCAAACGCTCAATGTGACTACCATGCGAGAATTTCGGGGCATTCAATAGAAAATTGCACTATCTTTAAGAAAGTCATTGAAAGATTTATTAAAATAGGCATTGTAAAATTTGAGATGCACCAAGTACCGAGAATCCACTACCCAATCACACTGAGGGTGGAGTAAATGCAATTGATGGAATGATAGAGAGAAAAATCAAGACCAATATTACAGAAGTAAAAACTCCTTTGAGATGTGTCTGAAAAGAGATAGTGAAAAGAGGGCTGAGCATATCAGATCCTGAAAGAAGTTGTGAAAATTCGAGGAACTACTGTGAGTTCCATCATGAAGAGAGGCACGAGATCCAAGAATGCGCAGAATTTAGAGCATTGATACAAGGTCTGATGGACAATAAAGAGATCGAGTTCTGTGAATGAGTTAAGGAAAATGTTGAGAAAATGTTCGAAAATGAGCACATCAATGCCATACATGAAGAAATCACTGAAATGGGAACCTTGTCAGATATCTGTCCTTATGAGCCTGGGAGTGTTCTGAACAATTGGACTGCAGAGGAAATTCCTGTAATTTTTAGAGCTTACTTAGAGTAATGTTCCAAACAAACTTGTTGCTTTTAGCCTAGAAGCAATAAGCATTCCTTTGTGAAATAGGCTTATGTCTAAATATCATTATGAAATACATACTTGAGATTATTTTGAATAAATATCTTATCATTCTTTTAGATTCTTTTATTATTTTTTTTCCTTGAACCTCTGTTCTGAATCATTCTTTCATTTCATTCATAAGCATACAGTACAAATAATTATTCTTAAATTCATTCTTTGTATATTCTTTTGTACCTACAACAGGTCCCCAAATATCAACGACATGAGTAACGCTGTTACGGAATTAGAATCTCCTTTTGAGCAAGACATGTGTTTAGAGGGATCTCAGGACTTTGAAGATAACATAGACTGTGGCCTATCTCCAAACTTGTTAAGAATGGTAAAACAAGAGGAAAAACAAATTCTACCTAATGAAGAAACAGTAGAGATTGTGACCTTGGAAGAGGGAAAGGTAGTGAAAATTGGAACGTGCATAACTGAAGAAATGAAGCGAGACCTCGTAGAGTTACTTCAGGAGTTCAAAGATATCTTCGTATGGTCATACCAGGATATGCTAGGGTTAAGCACTGACGTTGTTGTACACCACCTCCTCATAAAAGAGGACTGCAAGCCGGTTCAATAGAAGCTCCGTAGAATGAGGCCAGACATTGTGTTGAAAATAAAAGAGGAATTCAAAAAGCAGTTTGATGTCAGATTTTTGCGGGAAGTCAAATACTTAGAATGGGTAGCCAACATTGTGCCAGTCTCTAAGAAATATAGGAAGGTACGAATGTGCGTCGACTACAGATATTTGAATAAGGCCAGCCAGAAAGACAATTTCCCTTTACCTCACATTGATACTTTAGTAGACAATACGGCGGGCTATTCGTTGTTTTCCTTCATGGATGGCTTCTCGAGATACAACCAGATAAAAATGCACTCTGAAGACATGGAAAAGACTACCTTCATAACCTTGTGGGGAACATTTTGTTATAAGGTGATGCCATTTGGGCTGAAAAATGCAGGAGCTACATACCAAAGGGCTATGGTGACTTTGTTCCATGATATGATGCATAAAGAAATTGAGGTTTATATTGATGATATGATTGCAAAATCTAGAACAGAAGAGGAACACATTCGAGTTTTGAGGAAATGGTTCCTGAGATTGAGAAAATTCCAACTAAAGCTCAATCCAACAAAATGTACTTTTGGAGCTAGATCTAGAAAATTGTTGGGCTTTATAGTCAGTGAGAAGGAATCGAGATTGACTCAGACAAGGTCCGAGCTATACAAGAATTGCCTCCACCGCGCACTCAAAAAGAAGTTCGAGGTTTCCTGGGAAGGTTAAATTACATTGCTCGGTTCATTTCACAGTTAACCGAGAAATGTGATCTCATATTTCGTCTTCTGAAGAAACACAATCCAAATGTGTGGGATGACGAATGCCAGAAAGCTTTCGATAGGGTTAAGTAGTACTTGTCAAATCCTACAATATTGTCACCCCCATGCCCGGATAGACCATTAATCCTGTATTTGACAGTGTTTGATCACTCTATGGAATGTGTGCTAGGTCAACACGATAATTCGAGAAGAAAAGAAAAGGTGATATACTACCTTAGTAAGAAACTCAACTGAGTGTGAGATGAGATATTCGCCAATTGAGAAGTTGTGCTGTGCCTTGATTTGGATGAATCGCAGTTTGAGGCAATACATGCTGTACCACACGACCTAGTTAATCTCAAAATTGGACCCTCTAAAGTATATGATGGAGTCAACCGCTTTGAATGGAAGGATGGCTAGATGGCAAATTCTCCTCTCTGAATTTGACATAGTTTATGTGAGCTAAAAAGCTGTAAAAGAAAGTGCAATAGCAGATTTTCTGGCCAGTAGAGCTCTCTAAAAGAGTATGAGCCTCTAAACTTTGACTTCCCCAATGAATGTATGTGACAACTACTGAAGAAGACGCTACGAAAGATCACCTTTGGAAATTGAACTTTGACGGAGCATCAAATGCTATAGGCAATGGAATTGGGGCAGTCTTGGTATCCCCAAATGAAGATCATTATCCGTTCTCATATAAATTGGATTTTGATTGTACGAATAATATGGCAGAGTATGAAGCATGTATCATGGGACTCAGTGTAGCCATAGAACGTAAAATTAGAGTGCTGAAAGTATATGGAGATTCTGCATTGGTGATGTACCAACTGAAAGGAGAATGGGTGACAAGAGACCCCAAATTGATCAATTATGGAAGGATAGTTCTAGGGTTGATTGAAGAGTTTGATGACATTTATTTCAATTATCTCCCGCGAGACGAAAACCAAATGGCTGATGCTTTGGTTACTTTGGCTTCCATGATTAAAGTGAACAAGCAAGAGGATGTAACCCATTCAAATGAGCATTTACGAAGCACAGGCTCATTGTTACAATGTGGAAGAAGAAGAAAAAGATGATCACCCCTAGTACCAAGATATATTGCAATACGTGAGAAATCATGAATATCCTGAACAAGCGACCGAGAATGATAAGAGGACATTGAGAAGACTAACCTGTGACTATGTCTTAGACGGGGAGATTCTGTATAAAATAAGAAAGGAGCGGGTACTGTTAAGATGTGTGGATGCTGTTGAAGCTAAGAAAATTCTGGAAGAAGTCTACGAGGGTGTTTGTAGAACACATGCCAATGGTTTCACAATGGCTAGACAAATTATGAGATTCGGATACTATTGGTCTACCATGGAAGGAGACTGCATCAATTATGCTAAAACATGTCACAAATGCCAGATCCATGAAGACAAAATTCATATGCCTCATCCGCCTCTGTATGTTATGACTTCCCCGTGGCCTTTCTCTATGTGGGGCATGGATGTCATCGGGCCGATCTCTCCAAAAGCTTTCAATGGGCATCGGTTCATCTTTGTAGTCATCGACTATTTCACCAAGTGGGTAGAGGCTGCCTCATATGCCAGTGTTACTAAATCAGCAGTCAGCAGATTCCTAAAAAGGAAAATAATATGTTGATATGGAATGCCTGATAGGATCATATCTGACAATACATTAAACTTGAACAACAGCACGATTGCGGAAGTCTGCAGTCAATTCAAGATCAGACATCACAATTCATCCCCGTATCGTCCAAAAATGAATGGTGCAGTGGAAGCAGCCAATAAAAACATTAAGAAAATTGTGGGGAAAATGGCTGAAACTTATAAAGATTGGCACGAGAAGTTACCATTTGCTCTCTAGGCTTATCGAACATCAGTCAGGACCTCTACCGGGGCAACTCTATTCTCATTGGTATATGGAATAAAGACAGTTTTACCCATCAAAGTTGAAATTTCTTCCCTTCGAGTATTGTCAGAGTTAAAGTTAGATGATGCAGAATAGATCCAGTCTCGATATGATCAGTTGAACTTAATTGAGGAAAAGAGGTTAATGGCTATTCGTCATTGTCAGATGTACCAAAAGAAAATGATGCGGGCTTATGACAAAAAAGTTTGCCCAAGAGAATTTCACGAGGGAGACCTGGTTTTGAAAAAGATCCTCCCTATGCAAAATGATTTCAGAGGGAAATGGATGCCAAATTGGGAAGGTCCTTATCTGGTGAAAAATGTTTTCTCCGGAGGAGCACTAATCTTGGCTGAGATGGATGGGAAAAACTTACCCAATCCTATAAACTCGGATTCAGTCAAGAAGTACTATACTTGAAGAGGAAAAGAGGCCAAAGTGAAAACCCGCAAAGGGCGCTTTGAGACCTTTTCTAAAAAATTGAATGATGAAAATGAAAAACGGAGAGGCCAAGGTGAAAACCCACAAAGGGCGCCTTGAGACCAAAGGGGTTTTGAGTCGAAAACCCGAAAAGGGCAGCTCAAATTGCAATCAACGCTGGGGCATGCAGTAATCTTGCCATACCTAAATTAAGAAAGAGGAGAGATGTTACGTCTTGGATCATCAACAGAGTACTCTCGATCTCCTAAACACATATTGAGCTTAAAATGGTCTTCAGAAAGTCCGTACAGAGAAGCTCAGGCTGCGATATCCGGGGCACCTATCTTGTCCCCTAATCATTTTGTATTCCAGTAGTGTTTGCTTCATTTAATTACCTTATTCTTTTCAGATTTCGTTTCTGATAAATTCTATTTTTTCCATCATTTATGATTATTTTCAAGCATTTGAATTGAAGTAA
Organism: Gossypium bickii; assembly: GCA_025503065.1. Classification (NCBI taxonomy): domain Eukaryota; kingdom Viridiplantae; phylum Streptophyta; class Magnoliopsida; order Malvales; family Malvaceae; genus Gossypium; species Gossypium bickii. The sequence goes on along the minus strand of CP106717.1, from coordinate 112,758,047 downwards.
CGATTAATGGACTAGTAATACTTTCACAAAATGAGTTTTGCATATTACTTTGGAAACTTATAAATAATACGAGAACCTGAAACATGACTTATTTAGAACTCACCAAGCCTAAGGGTTGGAAATATTTGAGAAGGAAATTCTAAACAGTGACCATTTCTTCATACATTCTGTCAAAAATGTCGGTTGAACAAATAGACAAGATATTACTTCAGTGATACAACCTAGAGGAACAATGAGCAATGTCAATCCTAAGCATTTAAAAAGGGATCATTCTCATGAAATTCTGCATTCATGCAAAACACATTTAGTTAGGAGCATTTGATTCGTTCCGATCATTGCGTCCTAATCTTTTTTTTTTTAAAAAGGATCATTCTTATGACATTCTGCATTCATGTAAATGTCATCTAGTTAGGAGCATTTGATTCATTCCGATCATTGCATCCTAACCATTATACATTAAAGAGAGAGGATCACTCTCATAACATTCTGCATTCATGCAAATGTCATCATAATATCATTTAGATAGGAGCATTTGATTCATTCTGATCATAGCATCATAATCATTTGGTATAAACATAAGCATAAGAAATCGATTCTACAGGACATGTCTCCCAGAGGACGGTGTAGCAATATCGGTGAAATTATAGATCTTATCTCCCAAAGCAGTAGTAGAGCAGAGTGAAGATGGCGAATCTTATCTTCCCGAGATAGTAGGGGAGCAGATTTTAGCCACTGGCCTTATCTCTCTGATATAGCAAGGGAGCAGGCTGAAGTTTGTATTATTATCTTTCTAAGGTAGCAAGGGAGCAGACTGAAGACTATAGTCTTATCTTCTTGGTGTAGCAAGGGAGCAGACTAAAAATTGTAGATCTTGCCTCCTCGAGATAGCAGTGGGGCAGATCAAAGATGGCGAATCTTATCTTCCCGAGGTAGTAGGAGGGCAGATTTTAGCCACTGGCTTTATCTCTCTAATGTAGCAAGAGAGCAGACTGAAGATTATAGTCTTATCTTCCTGATGTAGCAAGGGAGCAGATTAAAAATTGTAGATCTCGCCTCCTCGAGATAGCAATGGGGTAGATCGAAAAGGGTGAATCTTATCTTCCCGAAGTAGTAGGGGAGCAGATTTCAGCCATTAGCTTTATCTTTCTAATGTAGCAAGGGAGCAAACTAAAAATTGTAGATCTTGCCTCCTCGAAATAGCAGTGGGGTAGATCGAAAGGGGCGAATCTTATCTTCCCGAAGTAGCAGGGGAACAGATTTCAGCCATTGGCCTTATCTCTCTGATGTAGCAAGGGAGCAGGTTAAAAATTGTAGTCTTATCTTCCTGAGGTAGTAAGGGAGCAGGCTGAAGATTATAGTCTTATCTTCCTGATGTAGCAAGGGAGCAGACAAAATAAATTGTAAATCTTGTCTCTTCGAGATAGCAGTGGGGCAGATCGAATTTGGTGAATCTTATTTCCATATATTGGCAATGGAGCATATTCAAGTCACTTAGCCTTATCTTCTTGAGGTAGCAAGGGAGCAGGCTGAAGATTATAGTCTTATCTTCCTGATGTAGCAAGGGAGCTGACAAAATAAATTATAGGTCTTGTCTCCTCAAGATAGCAGTGAGGCAGATCGAATTTGGTGAATTTTATCTCCATATATTGGCAATGGAGCAGATTCAAGTCACTTAGCCTTATTTTCCAGAGGAAGCAGCAGAACAAATTGAAGCTACAGGTCTAAGATGGATCGAAACGCTAGTTCTCATGCTTCTGAAGATACAACAGGATGGAACGAAGCTACTCGAAGAAGAAAAGCGCTGAAAGAGGTCAAGATTTGGCAGCACTGGGCAAAATTGGCCCTTTTTGAAGTCTTTGCTCTATTCTCGTTACACGAAATGAGCAAAGAGAGGCAGTTGTAATAGGCCCAATTCGCCCGGGCCTATTAACCAAATTAGAACCCAAAAATAAAACCAAAAACAATAATAAAAAAATCCAATAAAATAATAGTTCAATAACAACATTCCGGATACAAAATTACAAGCCCAATAACTTGAAACAGTCCAGTAACCAAATTTACAGATGGCCTGACCCGAGCCCAAATTTACAAACCGAACCGAGCCCAAATTTACAAACCGAACCGAGCCCAAATTTACAGGATGCGAACGACCCAATATTGTTAGCGTTTTTCAGAAACCCTAGAGGTTTCTGGAACCCTCCAGCGTCGCAGCCTTCTCTCACGCGCCCAAGCGTGCATCCACGCCAAGCAAAGACCACGCACGCGCGCCAAAGAACGGCCTCCTTCGCATTTGTACCTACAATGAAATAGAGTAGAGCAGAAAATCGAGTATACAGTAGAAGAAAAACGTGTATTTTGTTTTTTTTTTGGCTATAAAAAGTCGAATATTGTATATTGAATTTTTACACACTCTAATACACAAGATACAAAATCAAAAGCAAAAAAAAAATATTGAAAGGTGATCTTTAAAAATCTTTTTGCTTTCAAGTTTTCTTTTCTTTTTCTTTTTGTTTTTTTTTTCATTTGTAAATAAAAAGAAAAAGAAGGGATTACCATCGTAAGATTCTGACCTTGTTTTCTCCGTCGCAATCGGGGCTAGACGAAGACGTTGGTCAATCAAATCGAACCCTCGTGTACCACTACCGCCGTTTATGGTGGCGTCTTAGTGGTTAAACGAAGAGGTTTCAGGTGCGGCTGAGAGCAAAAGCAAAAAAGGACTAGGGTTTCGTTTTTTTTTAAATTTGGCTGATAGTTTTAAGGTCAGTTTTTTAGGGATTATAATTCATTAAGGAAACGACGCCGTTTGGGCTCAATTCAATAGCCTCAAAACGGCGCCATGTGTAAGTCTGCCCAACCCGATCCGATTCAAAACTCTCAGGATCCACATGTCTACGTGTTGAAGGGATATTTGCGCGTTTGATCCCTCTTTTTTCATACTGCTATTTGATTAGACCTGTAATGCACTCTCTTTATTTTTTAATTGATCTCTGTAAATTGCGAGCCATTCCAATTTGATCCAATCTGTGCGCTGCGTTTTGAGCTATGGAAATATTTACTGGTTTAGCCCCTGATCATTTACGTGCATTTCAGTTTGATCCCTTGCATATGTTTAAATGATTTTATTTATTATAAAGTAGTCTTTTAATTTTGTTTTGTTTCAATTAAGCTTTTTTGTTTTCGTACACAATATTTGCATTTTATCAAACTTAATTCATTTATTTATTTAGTTTTAAACTATTTTATTATATGACATTAAGAAATGTTTTATATATCATTTGTTTTAAATTATTGTAAATTATTGATTCTTAAAGCTACTTTTTACATTCTTTAGTTTACAGTTATTTATTTTTTTTTAAATTGCTTATATTCTATTTATTTTTAATTTGATTTAGGTTCATTTCCTATTGATAGTTCTATAGATTGCTTGATCCATTTTAAAAAAAAAATTAGTGTGAATATTGGAATAATGTATGTCGAACGATTATTTGCCTTGTATGTCGCAATTTGAATTCATTGCTTTCATATTGTTCATTTGTATCATATTGTTTGATCCATTTAAATGTTTTAGTTCAATCAATAATCTTTTAATTAAATCACCTACTCTTTTTATTTTAAATAGTGACGAAAAAAACCTTTCGAAAATAAAGCAACGCTCGTGTTTGGAAGTTTCAAGAAGATCATGCCCCAACTCACTGGGTTCCGATTTTTCTCGCTAAATCCTAGCAACCGAGTTCCCTTTTCATTTTTAAATCAAAACATTTTAAATAAAAAACTTATTCTTGGGAATTTGAGACGCTGCATCCTAACTCACTGGATGTGACATTTTATCATCTCGAGGTAAGAATTTTTAAAAAATAAAGGCAATATTCTGTATTTGGAAATTTTGAGAAATTGTGCCGTAACTTACTGTGTTCCAATTTTTCATAAAGCCCAAATAACCGAATACCGTTTTCAAATTTTATCACACGGGTTTTAAAAATCAAAACATAAGTTCAGTTTCAAGAATACAAGTTGTTGTACCCTAACTCACTGAGTATGACATTTATTTCTTCGAAGTAAGAGGGTTTTGGCATCTAATATGATTCTGTTCAAATGTATTTAAAGCAGCGGATCGTAATCTAAAATCTTTTCAAATTTTCAGCATTAAGACATTAAATAATCAATTAGGTACCAATTTTGGGCGCTACGAGGGTGCTAACCCTTCCTCGTACGTAATCGACTCCCAAACCCGTTTTCTCGAGTTTATGTAGACCAAAATATGTTTTAATAAATCAAAGTTTTATTAAAATGATCAATTTCAAGGTGATCCGATCACACCTCGAAAAAGGTCGGTGGTGACTCCATTTTCTTTTTAAAGTCGATCCCTTTTTTTCAAAATAAAAAAAATGGTTTCGACAGCTTGGCGACTCCACTGGGGACTTGAGAGAGTCGAGCCGTAAAATTGATATTTTTCTGTCTTGTTGTCGAAAAGTGAAAATCTAATTTGAAAATTATGATCCTGTTGTTGTGTTTGTTTATATTGTTATGATTACTGTGGTTTAAGTCTCGCATCATATTGCATAAAGACCATTTTGGTCTTACCCTTCTAAGTGGGAGTGAGAAGCTACTCTTTCGTGAGGTTTTTATCTCCGTGCAAGATAGTGGATCACTTTCAGGATACATCCGTACCTATGTCTTCGTGAGATTTTCATCTCCATGCAGCCATAGGGAAATGTATTCCCCTGAACTGAACTCGGTCTGTATGAGCCTATAATGGTTGAGGATTGAGGAATCTGCTGGTTCGAGTACCTCAACTTTAAAACTCAAACCGCATGTAAAAGACCCTAAGAGCCCACCCTAGATAGTGCCGTAATAAACCATAGTGGTCGCGCGGGCCAAGTTGAAATAACGCGCAAATTTCGGAGAAAAAATTGAAAAAAACATAGATAATATGAAGAGGGCCCAATCGGATGCCAGCGCGAAAGGGAGGGACCAAACGCGCAAATATCCTTTTACAGTGAAAACGCGCGAGTCCTAAGGGTAATCGAGTCGGGTTGAATCGGGTCACCCTATACGACGTTGTTTTGAGGCCACTGAAGAAAGCCCCAAACAGCGTCGTTTCTTCCCTCTTATAAATACAACATTTTCTTCTTTAAAACAAAACAATCAGGCCTTTCTAAAAAAAAACCCTAGCCACTTTAGAAAAAACGAAATAAAACTCTCCTTCCTCTATTCGGCCGACCCAGGAATCTGCGCCATCCGACCACTATTCCACCACTGTAATCGGTGGATGATGACGTGCGGTGACACCGTCTTACCCTCGCTTAGAACCAAGACTCAAGGATCACCTATTTTCGCCCCAAAATCCCCATCTCAAGCTTCGATTTCGACGAAAGAGATAAGGACTCCGATGGCTCGTTCGCGAAGGTAAACCCCCTCTATTTTTATTTTCTTATGCAGAAAGAACTACATGTAAAAACAAAGAAGAAAAACAAATCGAAAGGAACTTGAGATCACCTTTCAATAATTTTCAGTTGCCTTTTTTTTTATTCAGTATGTGTGCGTAAAAAACTCCTCTAATACAAGTATCTAATATGGCTTTATATAGCCAAATGAAAAATGAAAAATACTATTTGCTTCTTCTTTCTGTTATTATTTTTTCTGTTGTATTTCTTATTACTGTCGTTATTTGATTTCTTCTCACAGGTTCGATATTGTACAAAGAAACTGCGGATGTGGCGAGGCCATTCGTGGGAGCTACAACACGGGCTTCCAAAAGCTTCCCTGCTTGGGCCCTGTGAAGCTATTATGGCATGGCGCTACTGGGGCTTGGGAGCTATTGCGGTTCGAGGAATCTTCAGAAACCCTTAGGGTTTCTAAAAAAATTAGACATCAGGCCCTTTTGGATTTCAATTTGGTTCTCGAGTTTAGACCATTGTAATTAGGTCTAGCCCAAATTGGGTTTCGGGCTGAATTTGCATTTGGGCTGGTTTTGAAGGTTATAACTGGACTATTTGGGCTATTTTAATCTGGACCTTATTTGGCTTTTTATTTTAATCTATTTAGATTATTTATTTGGCTCAATAATTTTAATAGGCCCGGGCAAATTGGGCTAATTACAGCTGCCCCTCTTTGCTCATTGTCGTGTAACGGGAATGTAGCAAAGACCTTAAAAAAGGCCAACTTTGCCCGGTCTTGCCGAATTTGAACTTCTTGGCATTTTTCCTCAAGTAGTCCCATTCTATCCCACTGCATATGCTCTGCTGCAACTTCAGGGAAGTGAGTCTTGCTTTAATTTGCTTCACTGCAACTTCAGGAAGATAAAATCTACAATCTTCAGTCTACTTCCTTACTACCTCAGGAAGATAAGATTTTAGTCTTTAGCCTGCTCCCTTGCTACCTCAAGGAGATAAGGGTAATGGCTAAAATCTACTCCATTGCTACCTCATGGGGATAAGATTCTCCATCTTCGATCTACTCCATTGCTACCCCATAGAGATAAGATTTACAATATTCAGTCTGCTCCCTTGCTACCTCAGGAAGATAAGACTACAAACTTCAACCTACTCCCTTGCTACTTCAGGGAGATAAGGCTGGTGGCTAAAATCTGCTCCCCTGCTACCTCGGGAAGATAAGATTCGCCGTCTTCGATTTGCTCCACTGCTATCTCAATGGGACAAAATCTACACTCTTCAGTATGCTCTCATGCTACCTCAGGAAGATAAGACTACAAACTTCAACATGCTCTCTTGCTACCTCAAAGAGATAAGGCTGGTGGCTAAAATCTGCTCTCCTGCTACCTCGGGAAGATAAGATTCGCCTTTTTCAATCTGCTCCACTGCTATTTCAGGGAGATAAGATATATAATCTTCAACTTGCTTTCTTACTACCTCAGGAAGATAAGACTACAATCTTCAACCTGCTCCCTTGGTACCTCAGGGAGATAAGGTTGGTGACTTGAATCTACTCTATTACCGATACATAGAGATAAGATTCGCCAAATTCGATCTACTCCACTACCGCTTAGGGAGATAGGATCTACAATCTTCAGTCTGCTTTGCTGCTACTTCAGGGAGATAAGACTTATATCTTCAACCTACTCCCTTGCTACCTTAGGGAGATAAGGCTAGTAGCTAAAATCTGCTCCCCTGCTACCTCAGGAAGATAAGATTCACCATCTTCGATCTGTTTCTTTGCTATCTCAAGGAGACAAGATTTTAATTCATCGATGTTACTACATCGTCCTCTAGGATATGTCCTGTAGACTCAGTTTTATATGCTTATGATTATGCCAAATGATTAGGATACTATGATCGAAATGAATCAAATGCTCCTAACTAGATGTGTTATGCATGATGTAGAAATGAGAATGATCCTATGTTAAATACTTAAGGTATCATTGTTCGTCGCATTATGCCATCTTGTTCGGCTGGTATTTCTTGACAAAAAACCTGAAAAAACAAGCACATTCTGTTCAGCAAGCTTACTCATGCTGTAACTTCAAGGTCCACCTCTAAGACCTAATCTTAAAACCCTCCCACTGTAACTCAGGACATTGGATCTGAAAATTTTTCAATCGATTTGGTCAGTTACTCCATTCCTCGGGTGTCATGACCAGACGTGAATGCTTGATGAACACGAATTGTCATTTTTCTTTTCTCGTGAATGACCTCTTTTTAAGTTGACATCGTCGTATATTTTTCTAAAAATTGCATCACCAACGCAATATCTTTTCCTCTTATTCAATCACTATTTTGGACAAAAATCTGAAGAGATGGTCTTAATTTAAACCCTTCCTACTCAGATATTTCCTTGAGCCTGGTGAGTTCTTAACAATAGTCTTATTTTATGTTCTTGTATTGTTTAGAATCTTCTAGAGTACTATGCGAAACTTCTGTTGTGAAAATATTATTAGTTCATTAATCATTATTTCAATGCAGCATGATTTCAACAAATCATAATAATGGATTAGAATGGAATTGACTTGGAGCATAGCTCGAAGTGAATAAATTATCAAAGATAAAAATGGAAATTGATTGGGAATGCATACCTTGAAAAGGAAAAATATTTCAAATATGAAGACTAGGTACCCCTGATATTGCTAACTGAGTTTCTCTGTACGAACTTCTCGAAGACCAATTTGAGTTTAACATGTGTTTAGGAGATCAGAAGTACTTTGTTAATGCCCTAAGATACAACATACCCCTTTTCCTTGTTAATTAAGGTATAGCAAGATCACCACATTTCCCATTTTCAGTCAAAATTTAAGCCTCCCTTTTTGGGTTTTCAACTCAAATCCCCTTTGGTCTCAAGCGCCCTTTGTGGGTTTTCACCTTGGCCTGAATTTTTTTTCAAAAAAAAAGGTCACAAAGCGCCCTTTACGGGCTTTTACTTTGGCATCTTCCCTCTTTAAGAATAATATTTTTTGACTGAATCTAAATTTATAAGATTTGACAAGTTTTTCCTATCCATTTCGGACAAGATCAGTGCTCCTCCGGAGAAAGCCTTTTTAACCACATAAAGTCCTTCCTAATTTGTCATCTATTTCCCTCTGAAATCTTTTTGTATGAAGAGGATCTTTTTCAATACCAGGTCCCCTTCATGAAATTCTATTGGGCGAACCTTTTTGTCATAAGCTTACATCATTCGCTTTTGGTACATCTGACCATGACAGATATCCCTTAGACTCAATCAAGTTCAATTGATCGTATCGAGATTGGATCCATTCTGCTTCATCTAACTTGAGCTCTGACAAGACACAAAGGGAAGGAATTTCTACTTCGATGGGTAACACTGCCTCCATTCCATAGACCAATGAGAAAGGAATTGCTCCGGTAGAGGCCCTGACTGGTGTTTAATAAGCATTGAAAGCAAATGGTAACTTCTTATGCCAATCTTTATAAGTTTCAGCCATTTTCCCCATAGTTTTATTAATGTTTTTATTGGTTGCTTCCACTGCACCATTCATTTTTGAACGATACGGGTATGAATTGTGATGCCTGATCTTGAATTGACTACAAACTTCCGCAATCGTGCTGTTGTTCAAGTTTAATACATTGTCAGATATAATCCTCTCAGGCATCCCATATCGATATATGATTTTTTTTTTTTTTAAGAATCTGCTAACTGCCATCTTAGTAACATTGGCATATGAAGCAACCTCTACCCATTTGGTGAAATAATCGATGACTACAAAGATGAACCGATGCCCATTTGAAGCTTTTGGAGAGATCAGGCTGATGACGTCTATTCCCCTACATGAAGAAAGGCCATGGGGAAGTCATAACATGCAAAGGTGAATAAGGTAAATGAATTTTGTCTCCATAGATTTGGCATTTGTGACATGTTTTAGCATAATTAATGCAATCTCCTTCCATTGTAGACCAATAGTATCCGAATCTCATAATTTGTCTAGCCATTGTAAAACCATTAGCATGTGTTTCACAAACACCATCGTGGACTTCTTCCAGGATTTTCTTAGCTTCAACAGCGTCCACACATCTTAATAGTACCTGATCCTTTCTTCTTTTGTATAGGATCTCCCCGTCTAAGATAAAGTCACAATCTAGTCTTCTCAACATCCTATTTTCGTTCTCGGTTACTTGATCAGGGTATCCACGATTTCTTACATATCGCAATATATCTTGCTACCAGGGGTGATCATCTCTTTCTTTTTCATCTATATTGTAACAATGAGCTGAGGCCTCATAAATACTCATTTGAATGAGTTTCACATCCTCTTATTTGCTCAATTTGATCATGGAAGCCAAGGTAGCCAAAGCATTGGCCATTTGGTTTTCATCTCTCGGTAGATAATTGAAAGTAATGTTATCGAACTCCCCAATTTACCCCAGAACTATCATTCGATAATTGTTCAATTTGGAGTCTCTTATCTCCTATTCCCCCTCCAGTTGGTATTACCAGTGCAGAATCTCCATATACTTCCAACCCTTTAATTTTGCGTTCTATGGCTGCCCGGAGTCCCATGATGCATGCTTCGTATTCTGTCATGTTATTTGTACAATTAAAATCCAGCTTGCATGTGAACGGATGATGATCTCCATTTGAGGATACTAAGATTGCCCCAATTTTATTACCTACAACATTTGAGCTCCGTCGAAGTATAATTTCCAAAGGTGATCTTTTGTAGCGTCTTCTTCAGTAGCTACCACATACATTAATTCTTCATTGGGAAAGTCAAAGTTCAGGGGCTCATAATCTTCTAGAGCTTTGCTGGCCAGAAAATCTGCTACTGCACTTCCTTTCACAGTTTTTTGGCTCACATAAACTATGTCGAATTCAGAGAGGAGAATTTATCATCTAGCCATCCTTTCATTCAAAGCAATTGATTCCATCATATACTTTAGCGGGTCAAACTTCGAGATTAGCCATGTCATGTGGCACAGCATGTATTGCATCAATCTCCGAGTCGTCCAAATCAAAGCACAACACAATTTCTCAATTGGCAAATATCTCATCCCACATTCAGTGAATTTCTTACTGAGGTAGTATATCGCCCTTTCTCTTCTTCCTGAATCATCGTGTTGGCCCAGCCATAGAGTTATTAAACACTATCAAATACAGGATTAATGGCCTATCTGGGCTGAGAGATGACAATACTAGAGGACTTGACAAGTACTGTTTAACCTTATCGAAAGCTTGCTGGAATTCATCATCCCACACACCTGGATTGTGTTTCTTGAGTGTAAGCACTAAATTTTGTCCGGCTCGATTTTGTGTTTAATTTTCAACATTAAAAAAAATAAAAAAACACAAAATTAAATTTTGACCCCTTAATTTTTCAAAAATTACACTTTGACTCCTAAACTTTTCCAAAATTACACTTTGACCCTGATACTTTCTTGAAATTATGTTTCAACCCCGCTAGTTTTACTGCATTTGCAACTGGGTCCCTCTGTTAGATTACGCGATTTGGGGCACCCACTCTCCCGATTTTCTGGCCACCAGCATGAGGGCTGTTCCTTCTTTAACCACCACCTGAAAAATGCAGAGAGAATGTGAAAATGAGGGCATAAAAGGAGGGAAATCATCACAAAAATTCTCTCCAACAATTCGGCAAAAGAAAACCCCCAAGAGATTCGGCCATCAAAAAAGGACCCCTTAAACAATCGAAGGAAGCAAAAATCTCCCATTTTCGAACCCAAAATGACCCCTAGTCTTACCATTCAATCACTCCACATATTGTTCCCAACCTCATAATCATCAACGTACCAAGTCAAAAAAAAAAAAACAAGATAAACCAACACAATTTCTTTTTCGGGTTACCTGGTTCCAGAGGGAGGAGAGTTTCGTTTTGGAGTTAGACGAGGTTGTTGATCGGAGCTCTGAGGGCGGTAGTGCACATTGATGGTGGCTGGTGAAGAAAAGGAAGAGAAGAAAAGAATTGGGAAAGAAGAAGAAGAAGAGCACGTGAATAGAAGGAAATAGAAAAAAAAAGAAACGAAAAAGGGAAGCCTAATGTATACTACCAGCAGCAACCCAAAAAAAGAGTAGGCCCATTTCATATTAAACCATTTTTAGCAGCCCAATACGCCAAAGCAGCAGCAGGCCCACACCATAAGCAATCTATTTTGGCAGCCCAAAAAGTTTGGGCCTTGGTAATTTTATTTTTTTTCTTTTATTTGGTTAATGGCCCATGTTTTTCTATTGTTTAATTAATGTTATTTTAATAACTTTTTTTAGCATTATAATGTGATTTTATTTACAAAATTTAATTTTTAGTAAGTTCAATTTTTTAAGCAACAAATCGGTTTAGCATTAAATCATCGTTTTCACTGCTATGTTGGGTGAACTTCTTTGATTTTAAGTTAAACCTGGAATACATTTATAAAATTTAAAATTAGAAATTTCAAAATATATATATAATCTTTATAGAAGAAAAATTATCGAAAGTTCGTTTTTAAAATATATAAAATACGATAATATATAATTTATCAAAATTTTCTTGTTTTACAAAAAATTGTGTTTCAAAGATTTTCGTGTTTTCAAAAATTCTTATATTTCAAAATTTTCGTACTTTCAAAAAAAAATTCAAGTTTCAAAAAATTCTTAAGTTTCAAAAATTTCCGTGTTTTCACAAATTCTCGTATTTCAAAATTTTAGTTTTTCAAAAATTTTCGTATTTCAAAAAATTTTCATGTTTCCAAAATTTCCGTGTTTTAAAAAAAATTCCGTGTTTTCAAAAAATTCCGTGTTTTCAAAAATTCTCATATTTCAAAATTTTCGTGTTTTCAAAACTTCCGTGTTTTTTTTTTAAAAAAATTCATGTTTCAAAACTTCTCGTGTTTTCAAAAATTTTCATGTTTCAAAAATTTTCGTGTTTTAAAAAATATTCTCAGGTTTCAAAAAAATTTCTCCAATTTCAAAATTTACGTGCTTAAAAAAAATTTTCTCGTGTTTCAATCAGATCACAATTAAATATTAAAATGAACTCGTATTTTTGAAAATTAAGACAACACGCGTTTGACGAGTTACCAATTTTGGGCGTCGCGAGGGTGCTAATACCTTCCTCATGCGTAACCGACTCCCGAACCCTATTTTTCTCTGAAATTTTGCCGTAGACCTAAACTCGGCCCTTCTTTTTAGAAAACTCAAAAAATAATTTTTCTTTTAAAAAGAGGATTTATTAGGTGTTCGATCACACCTAGAAAAAAAAGATCGGTGGCGACTCCTTTTTTTAAAATAAAATCGAAACTCTATTTTCTCAATTAGCGCCCGTAACAAATTTTACGTCGCTACAGCTGGCGACTCCACTGGGGACATTTTTTTTGAGAGTCGAGTCTGGAATTAAACGCGTGTTATCAAAATTTTCGAAACTCCTTATTCAAATTAATATTTAGTAGTGATCCTTAAATTTTTTTGTTTTTGAAAAGTCATGCACTTGCATCATGTTGTAAATATTGTTCTAACTTGTTTTACCTTTTTGTTTTTCAGAGCTAAGTTTTTACGGTTTTAGTTTTTTTTCAATAAAAAAACGAAAAGGTTTGTGAGTTTCTCCCCACACACCGTGCACTTGCATTTTTGCATAACATGAGCTCTCTACCTGGGCTCTGTCCGCTTAAGTGGAAGTAAACGCTATGCCTTCGTGAGTTAACTCGTCCCTCCAGACAGGCTAGTGAATACTTCAGGGTTACATATGACTTATGCTTTCGTGAGTTAACTTGTCCCTCCGCATAGGCATAAGTAAATGTAATCCCTCGAATTGAGCTCGCGAGCCTATAATGGGCGATAATCAAGGCTCTGTACTAGCCTTAGTAGGCGACAATACGGACAATTCGAGTACCTTTTTAGAACCGAAACCGTATATAGTGAACCGTATGAGCCACCCTAATTAGAGCCATGCTGAACCTCTGTCCGTTGAATAGTCACCAAAATAAGTACATGAGAGAAACGCCTCTTACTTTTTATTTCTTTATATTTGTTTTTGCAAGAGAATTAGGTCTATTTAATAAATTGGATCGGGTAGATTATCTGATGAGCATGTGGGGTAAGTTTATTTTGTAAAGTATGATGGGGTAAAAAAAACATAGGTCGGTTTCATTAAAATGCACGATTAAATAGTTTAATTTGTTAGATTTTCCATTTTTTTTATCCGTTTATATTCGTTGTGATTACTAACCAAGGTTATTTGTCTTCATTTTTATTTTTAATCATGCATCATAAGCATCTTGTTAGGAAGGTGTTGATTAGAGATTGGTTACCAAAAACGGGTTTCTAATGGACGAGTCAATTACACAAGTTTAAAGGAAGGATGTGTCTCCAATCTTCCTGAGCATGTGACTACAAATGCTCGTCAGAATAACCTCGAAGACCTGAATTGGATCTGGGAACAGTGGGACTCGGACACTAGGGGCATCTTCACTAAAAAGTACGGGGATATAGCTCACTTGATTGCTGTCAACATAGACGAACATTTGATTCAAGCCATGGTTCAATTCTGGGACCCAGCTTACCAATGTTTCACTTTCAATCAGGAAGATATGACTCCGACCATAGAAGAGTATGCAGCCTTGCTTCGCGTTGACAATGCACAATTCAATAAAATATATGTGAAAGAGCCCAAACCAATGACTTTCAAGAAAAAGCTAATGAAGTTGACGGGAATGACCGATACATGGGCTGAAAAATAGATAAAGAAAAAGAACGAAGTTAGTTGTGTTCTGTGGTTTTCTCTACAAGACTTAGTTCAAAACCATCCAAATATTGTGAAGAGAGTGGATCTTTTTGCTTTGGCCATTTACAGATTAATCATCTTCTCAAAGGTTCTTGGGCATATAGAAGTGGCAATAGTGGATTTCTTCAAAAAGTTGAGGCAATGAATCAACCCCGTCCCAACTATCTTAGCCGAGACTTTTAGATCTCTAAGTAGTTGTAGGAGGAAAGGGGAAGGACGTTTTATCGGGTGTGCACAGTTACTTAATGTTTGGATTCTGAGCCACTTTTGGAAAATGGAGCGCACACCTTTCCACATGTTTTCGAAAACATCCTCTCCATTGGAAGCTTACCTTGGGAAAGATTGGCCGAAGGATGTCACCGAACAATACTGGGTTTCGGTTTTTCAGAACCTCCGCACCGAAGACATAACTTGGAGAGCACCATGGATCCGTCCTTTGGTTCTGTTATACAAATACGGAAGCCAAGATTGGGTGCCTTTACTCAGATTATGGGGAGGAGTTGGATATGCTCTGTTAATGGTTCAAAGGCAGTTTGCTTCACGACAATTCATATCAGCTACCGGAGGATTGGCACAGTCGAAGTTTGCTTTTATAGGTGAAGGTTACATGAAAAAAGTCCGAGATACTGTAAAGTCTTGGAAGGAAATTTACCTAAGGGAGTTAGCTCTGTATCCTGATACTATCACTCAAGATTATGACATATGGAGACAACGACGAGTGAATAGTCAACAAATCTCACCGACGGATTACACTTTCCAGAATCATTTCTCAGAAGAAATGCCGTCTGAGCTGGAAATGACAATACATGAATTTGAACGTGAAAAAGCCAAGCTATTATGGGATATTAGTTCTCTTCAAGAGGAAAACTACCAGCTGAAGATCGATGTTCAAATTGAAAAATCCAGAGCCGAGAAAGTCCAGAAAGAAACTGAGATCATGAGTAATGACTTAAGAGATCTTCATTTGGAAAATAAGAAATTAAGAGGCACTATAAAGAATAGTGGGCTAGGTAAATCATCGGCAGAATGGAAGGAAGAACTAAGCAACATCAAAGGTGGGATGGAATTCTGGAGAGGGAAAGCGAAGAAGGAAGAGGAAAAAGCTGTGCGTGCTATGATAGAATTAAAGAAGAAGAATGCAGAATTAATAACTAGTCAGTCTGAGCGTCAAGAGCTAAGAGAGAGAATACGAGATTTAGAAAATACGCTGCAAGCTCATCAGCAACATTTGGATACTCTCCTAAAATCCCTAGAAGAAAAGAATGGTCAGCATGACAGAGACACTCGCGCCCACGAAAGAGCTCTCCAAGAAAAAGATATGCATATCAGCAGTTTGATAAATGAAATTCGCAAGGCTGCTGTGCAAATTGTGCGAATATCAGATGAAGCCGAAGCTTTCAGTTACCAATTCCCTCCGAGCCAAAGATCAAGCATATCGGAATTCCTAGAACGAGTGAAGAAACAAGGCGATGTGGCTAGGAAATTTGTGTAACTGTTAAATCAAAGATGGCAAAATGTTTTGTAATGGACTCTTTTGATTAATGAAATGCCTAAGTATGGGGCTATCTTGAAATCAACACCAAATTCTTGCATATTTATTCATGATGCATATTTATTCATGACAAACATTCATTTGTCATTTATCCATTAATCCATTCATTGCATGTGCATATCACCCTAATCATTCACTGAGGCTAAAACCGTATAATTCAATGTTGCGACACCACGAATCTGGAATCACGTCATTCTTATAGGACGCGTCTAAGAACTAGAGCTATGGATGCTGAACTCAACGAAAGAATTGAAAGGATAGAAAGGATCCAAAGAGAGTTACAAGAGCAGTTGGCCAAGTCACAGTAGGAAGCAAGAGATCTGATGGTAAGATCTCGAGAGGAATCGCTAGAGCAAAAGGACCAAATGGCCAAAATGATGGAGATGATGACAGCTTTGGTCAAAAGAAAAGGACCCATGCAGAGCCCTGATATCATAGAACCCCAGTCAAGAGCTAATCAAAGTCTGTTCTACCCCAGGATTCATTCCACCTCACGTCAATGCAATGCAAAGAGGATATCCTCAACGGGAACATGCAGGCCTGGAACAACAACCTGCACCACCTACTCAAGAGGGGCAAGGTATATTCGTATCGAACCCTGGAGCTAATCCTGCTGATCCAACTGTTCCAGATTTGGATGATCCGATAGAAATAGCCAGGTTAAAAATGGATGATCATAATGCTCAGGATAAATATAGGAGCCTGGAAGAAAGGCTCAAGGCGATAGAAGGTACCGAAGTCTTCTCTGCACTGAGTGCTAAAGAGCTCAGTTTGGTACCCGATCTGGTTCTGCCTCCGAAATTTAAAGTGCCAGATTTTGAAAAATATGATGGAATGAGATGTCAAAATGCGCATCTTATCATGTTTTGTCGATAGATGACTGGTTACGTGAATGAGGATAAACTGTTAATATACTATTTTCAAGACAGCTTGGTCGGATCGGCTCTTCGATGGTATAATCAACTCAGTAGAGAAAGGATTCGATCATGGAAAGACTAAGCATCAGCATTTTGTAAACAATACAAGCATGTATCCGACATGGTGCCTGATTAACTAACCTGCAGATGATGGAAAAGAAGCCGACAAAGACTTTTAGGCAATACGCGCAAAGGTGGAGGGATATTTCGGCCCAAGTAGAACCCTCGGCCCAAGTAGAACCCTTATTAACTAAAACTGAGATAGCGGTCCTCTTTTTCAACACTTTAAAAGCGTCATTTTACGATAAGTTGGTAAGAAGTGCCACGAAAGACTTCGCAGATATTGTAATATCCGGAGAACTTATAGAGAATGCCGTCAAGAGTGGAAGGATGGAAGGCCCCGAGAGTTCAAAAAGGGGCAGTACCCATAAAGAAAAAAGAGGCAGAAACCCATATAGTGGGAACCGAGAACCACTACATTTTTAATCCATACCCAACCCAATCACAACCTCGATATGGCCCACCTCCAAACTTCTACTTTTCTCCCCAAAGCCCTTACTATCAAGCACCTCCTCCTTACCCCGTCTACACCACAAATAACCAAAGACCACTTGCCATGTTCCCACCAAATACCATGCCTGCTCAAAGCCAACCCAAAAATGAACAAAGACCGATAAGACCCAATCTTGAAAAACCTCAATTCACCCCTATTCCCGTGTCATACGGAGAGCTCTACCCAAAACTATTGGAAAAATAATTAATATCCCCATATTATATGGCACCCCTGAAGCCTCCATATCCAAAATGGTACGATCCTAATGCTAGTTACATGTACCATGCTGGCATTTAAAAGGAGGATTCAAGGTCTTATTGATGCAGGCATTTTACGATTTGATGATGCTAGTAATATGGCTAGAAATCTGCTCCCTAACCATACTGAAGGGAACGTGAGCGCGGTGACAAAGGAAGATGGGTGGCGAGCCAAAAGTTGTGTTTCTGAAATAAAGTCACCTTTGTGGAAGGTATGGGAAATAATAGCTGAGAAGGGTTTGTTTTGTCCACTCAACAGAAGTTTCAAGGAAGAAAGTACAAAAGGTCAAAGTTTTTGTGTCTTCCATGAAATAGAAGGGCATGACATCCAGTCTTGTGAGGGGTTCAGAAAATTACTTCAAGACATGATGAACAATAAGGAGGTCGAGATCTTTAACAGAGTGGAAGAGACCGATGAAGAAGAAATATGCGCTTCTAATAATCAATCATTAGGTTCCCCTTATAGCGTCGATCGACCTTTAGTGATCTATTACGAGGCAAAAAAGGAAAAAGTAAAACCAAAAATGATAATTGAAGTACCATCTCCTTTCCCTTATAAGGAAAACAAGGCGGTACCATGGAAATATGATGTCAATATTATCATACCAGAAAGTGAAAAATCCAAAGCTACGACTGGAAGTGTTGGTGAAGTGGGACACTTTATCCGCAATGGGAGATGTTATTCTCCTGAGGTGGTTGAACTAAGGAAGAAGACTGGTGACTCGAACCAAAAAGGAAAGGCGCCAATGCATGATGCTGAGGTTGATGTTGAAATACAGTTTGAGCAAGAAATTAAAAGACCTGTGAATGAGGATGAAGCACATGAATTCTTAAAGTTCATCAAACACAGTGAATATAACGTCGTGGAGCAGTTGAACAAGCAGCCTGCAAGAATCTCGGTGTTATCTCTACTGTTGAACTCAGAACCACATCAAAATGCTTTACTGAAAGTGTTAAATCAAGCGTATGTGGCGAGCAACATATCTGTTGAAAAGCTTGATAGTTGGGTGAACAACTTGAATGCGGATAATTTCATCTCTTTTAGTGATGATGAAATACCACCGAACGGTAAGGGCTCTGTAAAAGGATTGCATATTATGACCAGTTGCAAGGGTTACATAGTACCAAATGTACTCATCGACAACGGATCTGCACTCAATGTTATGCCTTTGGCCACACTTTCCAAGATGCCAATTGATATGTCTTATTTGAGGCCTTGTCATTCCACAGTAAGGGCATTTGATGGGACACGATGAGAGGTCATGGGAAAGATTGAAATTCCTCTAGAAGTGGGCCCATGTACATATGATATCGAGTTCCAGGTCATGAACATCAAGCCTTCGTATAATTGCCTTTTAGGGAAACCTCGTATCCATTCTGCTTGGGCAATTCCTTCATCTCTCCATCAAAAGGTAAAGTTTATCATGGATAGCCGCTTGATCACGGTCGCTGGTGAAGAAGACATTGTTACATCTATCTCTCTTGGCGACGCACCTACACATGAAGTAAACAAAGATGCAGTAGAATGTTCCTTCCGTTCCTTCGAATTTATCAATGCTACATTTGTTGCTGAAGGAAATAAGATTCCCATACCCAAGCTATCAAGGAATACCAAGATGGGAATTAAGCTAACTGTGGGAAAGGGAGCCTGGGCAAAAAAAGGTTTGGGAAGATATCAACAAGGGATAGTTAAAGCACTAAAACCAGTACATCATAAGAATCGATACGGTTTAGGATTCAAGCCAGATATGCGACAAAGAAGAAAACAGTTGCAGAAAGATCAAGAAAGGAGGATTGCAAGAGTCTCAGATCGAGAATTGGAATGGGAACCCATAGCGTATCCTCATTTGTCAAAAACATTTACATCTGCAGGAATGATGTACCCAAGGCGAAATAATTCACGAAGCACGCTGTTATTGATTGAAAGGGGTCTTCAGAACGTTAGTATAAATTTTATTGACAAAGGAGATGATGCAATTGAAGATGTTTCAATGATACGTCCTTGTCCTCCTGGATTCGTTTTGAACAATTGAACTGCTGTGGATCTTCTTGTAGTTTCTAAGTCCTCTCCAGAGTAATGCTCAATGTTAACTCTCTTTTTTATGCCCCTAAGTAATAGTGGGATTCTTTTGTAAGAGCTTATGTTTACTCTTTATTATTTAAATGAACATTAATGGAGATTCATTTTGTCATGACATTTTCGTTCTCATTAACTTCATAATTATTCCCTCTTCTCACAGCCTGTCCTTACATGTATCTCATATCATGCTATAACATTATGTTTGTTGATTCTGATACCTTGATGCTCCTCTATAGTTTTCTTTTCATTTCACCTTTCAGGTGTTCAGATATCAACGACATGAGCAATCCCGTTACAAGTCCTGAAATCGATTTCGAGAAAGCTATTTGTTTAGGATAATTCCAAGCTGAGGAAAATGCTAAAGATTATGTCTCGTCTGCTGACTTACTAAGAATGATAGAATAAGAAGATAAACAGGTTCTACCCCATAAAGAATCTGTTGAGACAGTGAACTTGGGAAATGAAGAAAAGAGGCAAGAAGTGAAGATTGGGACCTCTATTTCAGAGAATACCAAACATGATTTGATCGCCTTGCTTCATGAGTACAAAGATGTCTTTGCATGGTCGTATCAGGACATGCCAGGGTTGAACGAGGATGTAGTGGTCCATAGACTCCCACTGAAACCAGAATGCAAACCCATTCAACAGAAGCTAACACGAATGAGACCTGAAATGCTGTTAAAGATAAAAGAAGAAGTCAAGAAACAATTTGATGCTGGCTTTCTACAAGTCTCTAAATACCTAGAATGGGTAGCTAACATAGTCCTAATACCGAAGAAAGACGGCAAAGTACGAATGTGCGTGGATTATCGCGATCTGAACCGAGCAAATCCTAAAGATAATTTTCCCTTGCAACACATCGATACGCTAGGGGATAACACAGTAAAACATTCATTGTTTTTTTTCATGAATGGATTCTCGAGTTATAATCAGATAAAGATGGCTCCCAAGGATATGAAGAAAACTACTTTCGTAACGATGTGGGGAACATTATGCTACAAGGTGATGCCGTTTGGATTAAAGAATGCCAGGGCAACATATCAGCGGGCCATGGTGATGTTGTTCCATGACATGATGAACAAAGAAATAGAAGTCTACGTCGATGATATGATTGCCAAATCTCGGGGGGGAAAAAGAGCATGTTGGGAACCTCAAGAAGTTGTTTGAAAAACTAAGAAAGTTCCAGCTGAAGCTTAATCCAGCCAAGTGTACGTTTGGGGTTACCTCGGGAAAATTACTAGAATTCATTGTCAGTGAGAGAGGTATTGAGGTTGATCCAGATTAGATAAAAGCTATACAAGAACTACCACCTCCGCGCACACAAAAAGAAGTCAGAGGATTTTTAGGGAGGTTGAACTACATCGCTCGGTTCATTGCTCAACTTACCAACCAATGTGACCGAATTTTTCGACTCCTTCAAAAACACAATCCTGGAGAATGAAACGAGGAGTGCCAAGTGGCTTTTGACAAGATAAAAAAGTATTTGTCTAGTCCCCCTGTGCTAGTACCGCCAACTCCCGGGAGACCGTTAATATTGTATCTGACTGTGTTCGAAACTCAATAGGTTGAGTACTGGGGCAACATGATGAGTCAGGTAAAAGAGAAAGGGTGATTTACTACCTCAGCAAGAAGTTCACAGAGTATGAAGCAAAGTACCCGTCAATTGAAAAATTCTGTTATGCTTTGGTCTGGGTAGTTCGAAGGCTCAGACAATATATGTTGTATCATACAACATGGTTAATTTCAAAGCTGGACCCAATAAAGTCCATGATGGAATCACTTACACTCTCAGGAAGAATGGCACGATGGTAGATCCTACTATCGGAGTACGACATAGTATATGTGAGTCAAAAGTCGACAAAGGGGAGCACGATAGCTGACTTTTTAGCAACTCGAACAATGGAAGAATACGAGCCTTTAAGACTTGATTTCCCAGACGAAGATTTGATGTGCATTACAGAAAAAGAGTGTGAGTCGTCAAAAGAGAAATCATGGAAGATGAGCTTTGATGGTGCATCGAATGCATTGGGACTTGGGATTGGAGCAGTCTTAGGGTCACCAGAAGGGAACCATTATCCACTCACTGCCAGATTAAATTTCTTCTGTACCAATAACATAGCGGAATATGAGGCTTGCATCATGGGACTTCGTGTAGCTATTGAACGAAACATCAAAATCTTAGAGGTGTACGGGGACTCAGCGTTGGTGATTTACCAAATACGTGGAGATTGGGAAGTGAGAGATTTGAAATTAGTTAAATATCGCGATCTCATTGCGGAACTGATTAAAGAATTCAAAGAAGTTACTTTTAATTACTTCCCACGAGAAGAAAACCAATTAGCTGATGCCCTGGCCACTTTGGCTTCAATGATCAAAGCAAATAGAGAAACAGAAATAATGCCTCTCCAAATGAGCATATATGAGTCCCTGCACATTGTTTTAGCATTGAAAAAGAGATAGATGGACGACCATGGTTCCATGATATCTTAGAATATGTCAAGAATCAAAGGTATCCCGAGCAAGCAAATAAGAACGACAAAAGAACGATCAAAAGAATGGCGGTGAGATTTGTCCTTGATGGGGATATCCTGTGCAAAAGAGGAAAAGGTCAAGTGCTTCTGAGGTGCGTGGATGCTGTTGAAGCCAGAAAAATACTTGAAGATGTCCATGAAGGAATTTGTGAGATGCATACCAATGGTTTCACTATGGCTAGGCAGATTATGAGACTCAGTTATTACTGGCTAACGATGAAAAACGACTGCATTAGTTATGCACGAAAGTGCCACAAATGTCAAATTTATGGTGATAAAATTCATGCAACCCTTTCACCCCTTCATGTCATGACTTCTCCGTGGCCCTTTTCTATGTGGGGCATGGATGTTATAGGGCCAATTTCCCCAAAAGCTTCTAATGGACATCGATTCATTTTTGTGGTTATAGATTACTTCACAAAATGGGTAGAAGCTGCTTCATTTGCTAATGTGACGAAAGACTGCGATCTGCGAGTTCTAAAAAAAAGGAAATCATATGTCGATACGGTTTGCTGAGAGAGAATTATTTCAGATAATGCTTTAAATCTGAACAACAAGATAATGAAAGAAGCGTGCGAGCAATTTCAAATAAAACATCATAACTCCTCACCCTATCGCCCGAAAATGAACAGAGCTGTAGAAGCGGCCAACAAAAATATTAAGAGGATTATTGGGAAAATGACCGAGACATATAAAGATTGGCACGAGAAGCTACCATTCGCTTTGTATGCATATCGCACATCTGTGCGGACATCTACGGAAGCAACTCCTTTCTCTCTAGTCTACGGAATGGAAGCTGTGCTGCCCATCGAAGTTGAGATTCCCTCTCTACGAGTCTTAATGGAGTCGAAACTAGAAGAATCAGAATGGGTTCGAGCTCGATATGACCAGCTCAATCTTATTGAAGAAAAACGCTTGAAGGCAATCTGCCATGGACATATGTACCAAAAGAGAATGATCACGGTCCATGACAAGAAGGTGCGGCCAAGAGAATTCCGCGAGGGAGAACTCGTACTGAGAAAGATTCTCCTAATACAAAAAGACTTTCGAGGAAAATAGGCACCAAATTGGGAAGGGCCATACGTCGTAAAGAAGGCTTTCTCAAGTGGAGCTTTGATTCTCACTGAGATGGATGGGAAGGAGTTACTTAATCCAGTGAAGTCAGATGCTGTGAAGAAATATTATGCCTAAAAAAAAGATCACGATGAAAACTTGAAAAGGGCCTCTTGAAAAAAAAAAGAAGAAGAAAAAGAAAGAATGAAAAGAAAAAAAAGAAAGAGAGATCAAGATGAAAACCCGAAAAAGGGCGTCTTGATAAACAAAAAGGATTAGGATGAAAACCCGAAAGGGCATCCTAATGAAGCAGATTTGGGCTTAAAGAGCAAGACGATTTGAACAGGGAGTCAAATCGCAAGATTACAATATTTGAAGCATTCTCGGAAACTTGAAATCTTCTATACAAGAAGCTTTGCTCGAAAAGATCCAGGATGAAGAAACGTGGAGAAGCTCATGCATTGGATATCTAGAGCATTTGTGACAATGGAATCTGCTTTCCTTTTTTTATAATGTTTTCTTTATTGAACTATTCCTTGTCAATTTATTTGATTGTTGCTTTTGAAATAAATATGAATGTGAAGTATTTCTTTCATACCTACTTTGCCATTTTCATGCATCTCATATATGGCTCATTTAAATAATAAATAGTGAAATGACATACTCTAAACAAAAGGAATGTTGAGCATTACCCGGATGAGAATTTGGTAAGTACAAGAGGCTCAAAGCAAAGACAAAGTTCAACAGGGGGCATAAGGGTGATATACAAGAAACGCAGATTACTCGTAAAGCTTAAGGACGGATACAAAACCTGAAAGGAAAGTCAAGATTCGAAGCAATGAATGCACGTCATTACGAAAATCATAACAAAAAGGGATATATAAGAAACAAGCCCGATGCGCATGGCATAATCATGTAGGCATGAAAGTAGGGGTGAGCAAAATCCGACTCGACTCGAAAAATTCAATAAAAGTTTCAAATTTTGAATTAAATGGTTCGAGTTATTCAAGTTATTCGGATCAACTCGAAAAAAATTTCAAATTTTTCGATTTAACTCAGATATGAATTACACAATTTTTCGTTTTGATAATTTTTAATTTTTAAATTTAAAATTTTTTTCATCAGCCTTAAGGCCTTAATAGTTAAATTAAGTTTAGTTTCTTTTCTTTCTGTAGTTTCAAATTCCCACCCCTCCCCCCTCCCCCCTCCCAATTTTTCATTTCTGTCGTTTCATCAGCCTTTCCGTCCAGTTCCCCGCACCTTTCGTCCCCCCTTCCATTCACCATTTGTTTAATATTTGCTTATTTCTTACTTTGTCCCACGAGGCCACGACTAGTCAACTACGGTTCCACTGTCCACAGGCCACAACCAGTCAATCACCATCAGTTGTTTAAGGTGAGATTGTATATATATATATTGGTTTTGTGCATGAGTGAGTGAGTGAGTGAGTGTTTTTACTTTTTAGTTTTCACCTTTATGGTTTGAAATTGATTCTAAAAGAACCTATTTCACCAAATAGTGCAGAAACAATTTCGAACTACAAGTCTACAACAAGTTTTATTGTTCCAGACCAAATCATAAGGTGCCAAAAGTTATTTCGAACTACAAGTCTGTTTTTTGGATGATGTTTGAGTAGTTTCTCTTGCTGAATTTAGTATTGTTTTTAGTTGAAAAATAAAGAGGTTGATTATGTACCCTGGCTTGTCAAAACCTCTCTCTATGTTATTTTGGTTGTACTATACGGAGTCTTGTAATGGAAATTTGTTTCTTCTACTATGGATGTTGGATCTTGGAGTTTGGCTCAACCCCTCTTTGTGTAATGGAAATTTCATCTATCGTTTGTTTAGCTAACCTTTCACTGTATTAAATAATAAAGATTCGAAAGAGAAAAGTGAAACAGTGAAAGTACCATGAATACAAAAACCTCCCTCAGAACATCAAGCCTTGATCCAACCTGTGTCATATAACTGTAACAAACAATTATGACAAAAAGAAAATGAATAAACAACCTAGACATCAAATTTTATTTCTCATTATACCATACACACTCACATATAACATGTGCGTATATATGCATACATAGCAAGCCAAATCGAGTAAGTGGCGAAGTAGTGCGAGTAACGAAAAAAACTTGACCTTCCATGGTTCAACATTACTCATAATTTACCAAAGAGATTAAGGTCATAGAAACAGGACTTGACAATTTAAGCTTCCAAGATAATAGATGTAAAGAGCAAATTGCAAAAGGCAAGTTGGAAGCAGTCCAACTTAAACATAAGGATCACTTAAGAAAATTAAAATGGAAATAAATTAGTTAACAAATAACTACTTCAGGTTTTAGATATTAGCATTCTTAAGATTTTAGAAATACTAATTATTTGTTTTTTTAATGTTAACTCACTTTTAATGTTTGTTTTTTTCCTGAAATCTTAAGGGTCTGTTTGATTTAACAATTATTTGATTTAAGGGTCTGTTTTTATTAATCAAAGTTTCCATGTTTTTGTTATTCTTTCTCATTATTCCAGGTTAATTAAATTAACCAATGTTAACAAGTTTAGCTTCATTTAAGTAAAGCATATATATATATATATATTAATGCATATATATACTGCAGTACTGCTTCCTATATATAACAATACATATACTGATATACATACTGTTTTGCTTTAATTAAATTGTTTTGCTTTAACAATATATATACCGCAGTTAATTAAATTGTTTGATTTAATTCATGCCAAATATATATAACAATACATATACATACTGTTTTGCTTCATTTAAGGCATGCGCATATATATATAAATATTAATGCATATATTATATATATTCCATATTTCCATTTAGTTTCATTTAAGTCCTGCATATTATATATATATATTATAAAAATCAATTCAAATTAAATTAATCAACTCTTTAAATAAATTAATTTTGCAAAAGCAAAAAGAAACAGACCTTTAACTTATTGATGCCTAATAATGTTATGTTTATTACATTTATTTAAACATTATGTGACAAACGTGATGGAATTTTAGTTCATTAATTTCTATTCCTAAACATGTGGATGAGAATGATTTTTAGGCTAAAATAAGTTGTTTCTATCCATTATAAATATTAGCTGAAATAATTGGAAATCTCACTTTAATCTCCCAAAAGAAGTGTTATGGACATATGGCTTCTTTCATCTTTGACTATTGATTTATTTTATATTATTTATTGTAAACTTTATTTTTTATTTATTTATGTGAACCACAACTCTTCAAATAAGAGTTTTAAAATTTTGGCTTTTTATTCTCATTTTTTTAAAACTTTGGGTACGTTTGCTCAATTATATGTTTCGTTAATATATTTGATAAGTTAAATTAGTATATTTTATAAGTAAGTTACTCTATTGTTTTTGTTTTGAGTTAATTTTGAACGCTTTAATTTGAATTGTTGATGGATATTTGTGTGGAACATATCTATTAGCATAAAACTTTGATGAAATTATGACCTTTGACTATTTTGTAATTTTAATTGATTATATTTATTTTTGTAGATAATGACTCAATATCATCCCAAAACTCCCAAAGCAAAAAAGCATCTCAAGAAGCTACACCTACTTCTCCTACTAAAGTTGTTCGCATAACAAAGAAGGGAAATACTCGAAGAAAAGCCAAACCAAGGGCACCTTGTTGGCAACATTTCAGCAAATACTCAATAGAAGATGGGGAGAATAGGGCAAAGTGTAATTATTGCGATGCCACTTACACAATGGAAACCGGGGCTTCTACCACCAATCTAAATAACCATTTGAAGACTTGCTCAAGAAAACCCCAAGGTAATACCTCTGATCTTAAGCAAACAGAACTTGCATTTACAAAATCTAGCCAAGAAAATGTAGATTTGTCAACTTGGGTGTTTAATCAAGATGATATTACAAATGCATTGATTAATATGATCATTGTGGATGAATTGCCTTTTAAATTTGTGGAAGGGGAGGGTTTTAAGTCCTTTATTTCTGTAGCATGCCCAAGGTTTCATCTTCCATCTCGTTGGACAATTAGAAAAGGTTGTCTTGATTTGTTTAATTACATGAAGAATACATTAAAACAACCTTTTCAAAAAGACACAAGTAGAATTTGTTTGACGACAGACACTTGGACGTCACTGTAAAGGATATCCTACATGGTTCTAACAGCTCACTGAATAGATGATGAGTGGAAGTTACAAAAGAGAATTATAAACTTTTGCCCAATTTCGCTCATAGAGGTGAGAGCATTGGTAAAGCCCTTGAGAAATGCCTTGGGATTGGGGATTGAGAAGGTCTTTGCAATTCATCGTTGATAACGCATCTTCTAACAATGTTCTTTGTTGATTATTTGAGAAAGAAGTTGGTTCATCGAAAAGCTTGTGTTGCAAATGTTAAATATATACATATGAGATGTGCGACACACATTATTAACCTCATTGTTCAAGAAGGGGTTAAGGACGCTTCTATATCTGTGGATCGAGTTAGAGGAGCTGTGAGATATATTAGAGCATCACCATCAAGGTTATCTAAATTCAACCATCGAGCAAAAGAAGAAATGGTAGGTACTAAGGCTCATTTATGTCTAGATGTGCCTACTAGATGGAATTCAACTTATATGATGTTAAATGAGGCTGAAGAATATGAATGTGTGTTTGAAGCTTATGTTCATGATGATCATAATTTTTTTTTTTAGACCTTAGTGCTGGATATGGAGTCCCCACATGTGATGATTGGGAAAATGTTCGAAGAGTTACGAAAGTGCTTGAGCCTTTTCATGAACTTACATTGAAGGTGTCTGGATCATTACATGTCACCTCTAATACTTTTTTTGTAGTCACAGATGTGCATTGTCATCTCGATGAGTGGAAACATTGTAGGGATTTAAACATAATGTCTATGGCTTCAAAAATGAATGACAAGTACAAGAAGTACTGGGGTGATTCAAAAATGATGAACTTGCTTATTTATCTAGCAGTGATCTTTGACCCACGGCGCAAAATTGATTTTCTTGCATTTGGAGCCAACTTGCTTTTTCCTACTATTGCAGATGACATTATAAGGATGGTCAATAGAGAATTGCATTATTTGTTTGATGAATATTCTGCAATTGTTGAGGGAAATCATCACCTGAACTTTGAAGTTGAAAGCAATTTTCCTACTAAAGCTCCAAGTTCAAGTGAAAATGAAATAAATCAAGTAAAACCAAATATAGGCTTAGTCATGCAACAATATATGAAGAAAAAGCAACGTGTTGGCTTGGAAAGTAAATCTGAGTTAGATAGATATTTGGGAGAAGATTGTGAAAATGATTCAGATTCATTTGATTTGTTATTGTGGTGGAAAGTTAATAGTCCAAGATTCCCAATTGTTGCGCAAATGGCTCGAGATGTGTTATCCGTTCCTATTTCAACCGTTGCATCCGAAAGTGCTTTTAGCATTTTAAAAGCTCTTTGACTCCTTCTATGGTTGAGGCTTTGGTTTGCACACAAGATTGGCTTCGAAGGTCAAAAGATCCTATCAACCTTGAGGAGTATGTGGAGGAACTTCAAAATATAGATGATGGTAAGGGACTAACTTTAATCCAAAAGGTTAATTGCTTATTTTATTTATTTTTATAAATATTCTCACAATTTAACTAACTTTTTTTCTATTTTGATATTTATTAGAATTGTCAAAGTTATCGGAACATGAAGATGGTAACATACTTAACTACAACTCACAAAATTGAATGTTTATTTTTAATTTTTTCTAGTAAAGATTTTCATAATTTAAGAATACATTTTTATTTTTGTTACAGAATTGTCGGTTTGAAGAAGATGAAGCTTGAAGATAGTTTGATTTTAACTTTTTGGAATAGATATTTTGTTAATCCTTATGAAAACTTCAACTTTGTATTTGCTTTGATTTGGTCAAAACAATTGGTTAAACTTTGGATTTTGTTGTGTAGGAAACTTGAATTTATTTTGTTGAATTCGAGTCTTGGAGCGTCACACCATGACCATCTATATCATACTTTTGGTGTATCATTTTGTTATATCATATTTTGTGTAGTAGTGACATGTATCCCTATATCATGCTTTTGGTATATCATTTTGTTATCTTGTATATAAGATAGTTCTTGATGCATAATTATGCACTATGTAAATATAATTATGCATGTGGTGTAATAGCTTATGTAGTTAACTCAAATTATGGCCACAATCATCATCTTGCAACGTTATATAGTTATTTTGCATGCCTAAAATAATTCTTTACATGTAATTATTTAGTATATATTGTTCATGTAGTTAAATAATATTGTACTTCGTTTACTAGCTAAATAATCGGTTCATATAAATATAATATTGAGTATAAATAATAGGATTCGTTAACTGGACTCGACTCGACTCTAAATTTTTTGACTCGATTCGACTCGATTTGAAAAAATTTCAAATTGAAATCGGTTGCTAAAATAAGATTCGTCAACTTGACTAACTCGAAATTTTTTGACTCGATTCGACTCGACTCGATCGAATACTCACCCCTATATGAAAGCATTTAAGACAAATACGTGCATATCATTATAACATCACGCATGACATATACAGGTACTCCAGTAGAGTAAGAGGTTTTGATGATAGTTGTACTGAATCAAGGAAAAATAAGACATTCGAGTTCCACTAGATGATATGTTTTGAAATTCTGATATTTTTTAAAAAATTATTTCATTTCTATTTTTCAAAAAATCAACTCATATTGCGAGAAGTGAGTTGAGCCTCGGGTCACACGCCGAGGTATTTTTCAATTTCTTTTTCAAAAAAATCAACTCATAATGCAAGAGGTGAGTTGAGCCTCGGGTCACATGCTGAGGTATTTTCAAATTCTGTTTTTCAATTTCTGTTTTTTCCACAAAAAAATCAACTCATAATGCGAGAGGTGAGTTGAGCCTTTCTGTTTTTCAAAAATCAACTCATAATGCAAGAAGTGAGTTGAGCCTCGGGTCACATGCCGAGGTATTTTCAAATTCTGTTTTTCAAATTCTGTTTTTTCCAAAAGAATCAACTCATAATTCGAGAGGTGAGTTGAGCCTCGGGTCACACGCCGAAGTATTTTTCAATTTCTGTTTTTCAAAAATCAACTCATAATGCGAGAGGTGAGTTGAGCCTCGGGTCACACGCCGAGGTATTTTTCAATTTCTGTTTTTCAAAAATCAACTCATAATGCAATAAGTGAGTTGAGCCTCGGGTCACATGCCGAGGTATTTTCAAATTTTGTTTTTCAAATTCTGTTTTTTTCCAAAAGAATCAACTCATAATGCGAGAGGTGAGTTGAGCCTCAGGTCACACGCCGAAGTATTTTTCAATTTCTATTTTTCAAAAATCAACTCATATTGCGAGAGGTGAGTTGAGCCTCAGGTCACACGCTGAGGTATTTTCAATTTCTTTTTTTTCAAAAAAAAAATCAACTCATATTGCGAGAGGTGAGTTGAGCCTCAGGTCACACGCTGAGGTATTTTTTAATTTCTGTTTTTTAAAAATATCAACTCATATTGCGAGAGGTGAGTTGAGCCTCAAGTCATACGCTGAGGTATTTTCAATTTCTGTTTTTTCAAAAAAATCAACTCATATTGCGAGAGGTGAGTTGAGCCTCGAGTCACACGCTGAGGTATTGTTCAATTTCTATTTTCAAAAAAAAAAAATCAACTCACATTGCGAGAGGTGAGTTGAGCCTCGGGTCATACGCTAAGGTATTTTCAATTTTTTTTTTTCAAAAAAAAACCAATCTCATATTACGAGAGGTGAGTTGAGCCTCAAGTCACACGCTGAGATATTTTCAATTTCTGCTTTTTCAAAGATCAACTCATAATCTGAGAGTTGAGTTGAGCTTCAGGTCACATGCCGAGCTATTTTTGATTTCTGTTTTTCAATAAAGAATAAAGATTGAACAATCGAACAAAATTTAGTGCTTTTAAGTCTTTGCTCTATCCCTGTTTCACAGCGATGAGCAAAGAGGGGCAGCTGTAAGCACTAAATTTTGTCCTGCTCGATTTCGTGTTTAATTTTCAACATTAAAAAAATAAAATTACATTTTGACCCTTTAACTTTTCTAAAATTACACTTTGACCTTGATATTTTCTCAAAATTATGTTTCAACCCCGCTAGTTTTACTGCATTTGCAACTGGGTCCCTCTGGCAGATTACGCAATTTGGGGCACCCACTCCCCGAATTTTCTGGCCACCAGCATGGGGGGCTGCTCCTTCTTCAACCACCACCTGAAAAATGCAGAGAGAAGGTGAAAATGAGGGCATAAAAGGAGGGAAATCATCACAAAATTCTCTCCAACAATTCGGTAAAAGAAAACCCCCCAAGAGATTCGGCCATCAAAAAAGGACCCCTCAAACAATCGAAGGAAGCAAAAATCTCCCATTTCCAAACCCAAAATGACCCCTAGTCGTACCATTCAATCACTCCACCGATTGTTCCCAACCTCATAATCATCAACATAACAAGTCGAAAAAAAAAATCAAGATAAACCAACATAATTTCTTTTTCGGGTTACCTGGTTCCAGAGGGAGGAGAGTTTCGTTTTGGTGTTAGACGAGGTTGTTGATCGGAGCTCTGAGGGCGATAATGCAATTGATGGTGGTTGGCGAAGAAAAGGAAGAGAAGACAAGAATTGGGAAAGAAGAAGAAGAAGAGCACGTGAATAGAAGGAAATAGAAAAAAAGAAAAGAACAAGGGAAGCCTAATGTATACTACCAGCAGCAGCCCAAAAGAAGAGTAGGCCAATTTCATATTAAACCATTTTCAGCAGCCCAATACACCAAGGCAGCAGCAGGCCCGCACTATAAGCAGTCTATTTTGGCAGCCCAAAAAGTTTGGGCCTTGGTAATTTTATTTTTATCTTTTATTTGGTTAATGGCCCATGTTTTTCTATTGTTTAATTAATGTTATTTTAGTAACTTTTTTTTTTAACATTATAGTGTGATTTTATTTACAAAATTTAATTTTTAGTAAATTCAATTTTTTAAGCAACAAATCGGTTTAGCATTAAATCATTTTTTCACTACTCTGTTGGGTGAACTTTTTGATTACGTGGAATACATTTAAAAAAATTTAAAATTAGAAATTTCAAAAAATATATATAATCTTTGTAGAAGAAAAATTATCGAAAGTTCGTTTTTAAAATATATATAATACGATAATATATAATTTATCAAAATTTTCGTATTTCAAAACTTTCGTGTTTTAAAAAAAATTCGTGTTACAAAGATTTTCGTGTTTTCAAAAATTTTTGTATTTCAAAATTTTCGTACTTTCAAAAAAAAAATTTCGAGTTTCAAAAATTTCCGTATTTTCACAAATTCTCGCATTTCAAAATTTTAGTTTTTCAAAAATTTTCGTATATCAAAAAATTTTCATGTTTTCAAAATTTTCTGTTTTAAAAAAAATTTCGTGTTTTCAAAAAATTCTGTGTTTTCAAAAATTCTAGCATTTCAAAATTTTCGTGTTTTCAGTTTTTTTTTTTTTAAAATTCGTGTTTTAAAAAAAATTCTCATCTTTCTTGGGACAGGTACAATATTGGCTACCCATTCTGAGTAATTCATCACCTGAAGGAATCCAGCATCAAATTGCTTTTTCACTTCTTCCTTTATTTTTAGAACAATGTCTGGCCGCATCCTTCGAAGTTTTTGCTGAACCGGTTTGCAATCCTCTTTTATGGGAAGGCGATGAACTACAATGTCGGTGCTTAACCCGGGCATATCCTGGTATGACCAGGCAGAAACATCTTTAAATTCTTGAAGCAACCCAACAAGGTCTCACTTTGTTTCTTCGGTTATACACGTTCCAATTTTTACAACTTTTACTTCTTCTAAGGTCACCATATCCACTGTCTATTTATGAGGTAGAATTTACTTTTCCTCTTATTCTACCATCCTTAACAAGTCCGAAGATAAGTCACAATCTCTATCATCTTCAAAGTCCTAAGATCCCACTAAACACATCTCTTGCTCAAAAAGTAATTCTGAGTCAGTAACAGCGTCACTCAGGACATTGATATTCAGGGACCTATTATAGGTACAAAGAATGAATTTAAGAATTATTCTCTGTATGGTATGATTATGAAATGAAAGAATAATCAAAGAATGAAATAATTACTTGTGGAAAGAATAAAAGATTATATGTTCGAAATAATAGCAAAAATGCACTTCATTGAAATAAGAATGTTTGAAAATTAACCTATTTCATAAAGAAATCCCTATTGCCTCTAGGCTTAAAGCAACAAGTTTGTTTTGAACATTACTCTGAGTAAGCTCTAAAAACTACTGGAATATCTTCTACAATCCAATTGTCTAGAAAACTCCTAGGTTCATAAGGACGGATATCTGACGAGGTCCCTTCCTCAATTTTTTCTTCGAATATAGTATTGATGTGAACATTTTTTAACATTTCTTCAATATCTTTTCCCTCTAGCATCATTTGTTCAGGATGAATAATCTCTCCTGATACAAGTCTTAGAGACGTGAGAAATTATCATGTGTTCTCATTTTATTTCTTCACCACACACGTGCCCTTCTTCTTTCCTGCCTTTTTTGTAATTCTTTCTTTTTTTGTCTCACATCTGGCTTAAACCCTAAACCAAAGCGGTCATATTTGTCCTTCAATATAAGCACCTCAATTCTTCTTTGAAGACGCCTCCAAAGTCCTTTTCCTAGTAAAGCTCCTCTTCCAACCATCAATTGTAGACCCATCCTTGTATTTTTGGATATTTTCGGCGCCAGAATCTTACTCTTCTCAGTGATGAATGTCGCATTTACAAATTTCAAAGATCGAAATGAACATTCGATTGCTTTGTCACCTGTCTCCAAATATGACGCATCACTAGTTACAGTTGTAATGATATCTTCTTCAGCATTTATTTTTATCAACCGACCCTCTGATACCAACTTCAACTTCTGATGCAGCAATAAAGACACTGCCCCTGCCGAATGTATCCAAGGTCTCCCTAACAGGCAGTTGTATGAGGGTTTAATATCCATCACTAAAAATTTCACCTCATATGTAGTTGGGTCAATCAACAAAGGTATTTCAATTCTGCCCATGACTCTTATTTCTGTGCCATCGAATGCCCGCACTATATTCTAACACCCCTTCATGTGCGAGCTATCTACAAGTAATCTATTTAGTGTAGACAAGGGTAATACATTCAATGCTGACCCATTATTTATCAAAACTCCCGGCAATGTGTATCCTTTATATCTGATGGTTATGTGTAGGGCTTTAGTAGATCACATACCTCTTGGGGGTATTTCTTCATCGTTAAAGAAGATGAAATTATCAGCACTTATGTTATTAACCAGCCGATCCAATTTATTGACAGAGATATCATTGGTCACATATGTCTCATTTAGCACCTTCATCAATGCGCTTCGATGTACCTCTGAACTTAGAAGCAAAGCTAGTATAGATATTCAACCTGGCTGTTTATGCAATTGTTCCACCACACTATATTTGCTATGCTTCAGAAATTTCAGGAATTCCTTAGCTTCCTCTTCATTTACTGGTTCATTAATAGACAACTCAAGTTTGACTATTTTTCCCTTCTTTTGTTCTACTGTCAGAGCTTTTCCTTTTACAGGTTCTGTTCGGACATTTACCAAATCATAGCGTTTTCCACTACGCGTGTGAGGACCTATATTTTGATCCTTAGTGCTGGTTGAACTCTCCTTTCCTAAGACAGTCACATTACAATTGTAATTCCAAGGGACCCTTTTGTTATCCTTGTAAGGGAAAACCGCTGGTTTCTGAATTATAATCTTCGGTGTCTGAATCCCTACTTCATTTTTAGGATGTGAAATAATAACCATAGGATAATTAACTTTTGAACCATTTGTCGTTGATTCTGACGTGCATATACACCCTTCTTCTTTAGCCTCTTCGTAAAATTATCTCTTTTTGTTGTCCATCAGGTCCTGAATCAAAGCTTTGAACTCCTCACATTCTTGAATTTTGTGCCCCATTTCATGATGAAACTCACAATAGTTTTCTGTCTCATCGTAACTTCTTTCTGGATTCGTCATAACTAACCCCCTTTTCTGCCATTTTCTTCAAAACCCATTTCAAAAGAGTTTTTACTTCTGTAATATCTGTCTTAACTCTTCTTCCCACAGTTCCATCTGTCGCGTTTACCCAACTATCACTATGATTAGGTAACGGATTTTCTATATTGGGCGCATTGTCAAACTTCACAATGGCCATTTGAATAAATCTTTCAACTAACTTCTTAAAAGTACTGCAGTTTTCTATCGAATGCCCTGTGATCCCTGCATGATATTCACATTGAGCGTTGCCATCGTCCCATTTAGGGTATGAGGGCTGTAATGGCTTTAAATAAAAAGAAGCCACCACATGTGCATCAAACAAACTTTGATATAACTCCTTATACGTCATAGGAATTGGTGTAAATTGGAGTTTCTCAACATTCTGCTTTGCTTTAGATTCTTGTCTTGATGAGCCTTGACTAGTAGCCATCGCTTTTGGTTGACTTATGGTAACAGATTTTGAATACCCTATGTTTGCATTTTTCACCTCATTTTCCTTTTTCCGCGGGGTTGACCTTTTGGCGTTCTCCCCTGCCTCTATCCTTCCGCTTCTTATTACATTCTCAATCATTTCTCCAGTCATTACCACATTTCAAAAACTTCTTGTAGCACTTTCTACCATGTGGGTGATGAACGGGGTCTTTGGAGTGTTAATAAAGAGCATCGTAGTTTCCTTTTCTAGGAATGGTAGCTGGACTTGGATAGCCACTTCCCTCAATCTCTGTGAATATTGTCTAAAACTTTCGTTCAGTTTTTTCTCTATATTCTGTAAAGTGATCCTGTCAGGAGTCATGTCCGTCACATGACTGTACTGCTTCATGAATGCTTATGCTAGATCTCTTCATGAACTAATTCTGTTTCAACTCAACTGATTGTACCATTTAAACGCAGCTCCCACCAAACTATCTTGGAAGCAATGAATCATTAGTTGATCGTTGTTAACATACCCGGTCATTCTTCTGCAAAATATAGTAATATGTGCTTCCGGGCAACTCCTCCCATTGTACTTC
This sequence comes from Gossypium bickii, assembly GCA_025503065.1. Taxonomy (NCBI): domain Eukaryota; kingdom Viridiplantae; phylum Streptophyta; class Magnoliopsida; order Malvales; family Malvaceae; genus Gossypium; species Gossypium bickii. Next base: position 112,721,828 of record CP106717.1, on the reverse strand, counting down.
TCAAATTCTGGCATTTTAAACTTGTAGGGAAGTACCAAGTCTGAAACTAAACTCCGATCTTTAGCATCGATCCCATGATAGCTATCAGCACTTTCCATTGCCCTGAACTTTTCTTCCAGCCACTTACACCGTTATTCTAATTGTTTTTGTGATTCTGTCATTGCCCTTTCCTCTTTTGCCACTTCATCCAAATCAGGAACAACTGGTTATTTAAATTATTACTGGGGTTGAGCACTGAGCGACTGAAAAATTCATTGGTATTGAAGCCGGCGGCCAAATCATTGCTGACTGATCGTAACATATGGTCTCTATGGATTTATCTCATGTTGTGCCTGTACATGTGTTGAAGTAAAACCAGGAGGATGTTGAGGATCTTCATTATTTTCCCCGACATTATCCATGGTGCCTTTCCCTTTGTCCATCCTTCCCACCAGCAGTTGGGATAATTTAGCCATCATGTTTCTTTAGGACTCCATCATTTGATCCATCTCTTACTGGATCTTAGCTAACTGCTCTTGCATTTGTGCCTGCATTTGTTTTTGCATATCCTTCTACATTTGCTCCAATTTTTCTAATCTTTTGTCCATTGACTTGGTCTTTTTTCCTGTGCCGTAGAGATGCGTATTTGGTAAGGTTTTGTCGATTTCCAGGTTACTGAAATAATTTTTAATTAATTAGGATCTTTCAATGGCCTTTAATGCATATGCATTAAATGAATGAAATAAAAATGAAAGTGAATGCAAATGCATGAGATGGATGCAAAGAAGGTGTCAACTTTGATTCAATTTCATTTAGAAAACTTTACTAGAAAACAAAATTCTTTACATAAAATCAAGTTACAAATAAGGCTTTGCCCTAATGCCTAAAGCTTTAATTTTCTTAAGCAGTGAAGCTAGCTCCTATCTCCGATCTGATTGCAACTCATACTTCACACTCAGTATATCTGCAAGTAGTCAGCTATCTCTCGAATTTGGGTTACGGCTTCTCCAATACTATAATCCCTGCTTCTAACTTGATTCTGCCAATGATGAAGCTGCTCATTCTAACGTTTTTCACTTGTTTCGAAAAACTCAATTCGCATTTCATAGTTCTGTAATGCTGTCTCTAGTTCTTCTATTTTCCCTTTAATGTCTTTTATCTTACTTAAGCTTGCTTTCAATTGTTTCACAGAATTACGACTTCAGTATTGATGAAGAGATTTCTCGAGTTCCGCTACTCTGGCCCTTAACTCGCCTCGCCTCGTTCCCTTAACTGACCCTTATCTTACTGAAGTCGTAATTCTGTGAAAGAATTGAGAGCAAGCTTAAGTAAGATAGAAGACATTAAAGGGAAAACAGAAGAACTAGAGGCAGCATTACGAAACTATGAAATGCGAATTGAGTTTTTCGAAACAAGTGAAGAACATTGGAAGGATCAGCTTCATCATTGGCAGAATCAAGTTATAAATAGTGATACATTATGGGAGAAGCCATAACCCAAATTCGAGAGATAGCTGACTACTTGCAGACATACTGAGTGTGAAGTATGAGTTGCAGTCAGATCGGGGACAGGAGCTAACCTCACTGCTTAGGAAAATTAAAGCTTTAGGCATTAGGGGAAAGCCTTATTTGTAACTTGATTTTATGTAAAGAATTTTGTTTTCTAATAAAGTTTTCTAAGTGAATTGAATCAGAATTGACACCTTCTTTGCATCCATCTCATGCATTTGCATTCGCATTTATTTTTATTTCATTCATTCAATATAGGCCATTGAAAGATCCTAATTAATTAAAAACAAAACCTTACCAAATACACATCCCTACGGCACAAGAAAAAAGACAAAGTCAATGGATAAAAGATTAGAAAAATTGGAGCAAATGCAAAAGGATATGCAAGAACAAATGCAGGCACAAATGCAAGAGCAGTTAGCTAAGATCCAGCAAGAGATGGATCAAATGATAAAGTCCCAAAGAAATATGATGGATCAATTATCCCAACTGCTGGTGGGAATGATGGACAAAGGGAAAGACACCATGGATAATGTCAGGGAAAATAATGAAGATCCTCAATATCCTCATGGTTTTACTCCAACACATCTACAGGCACAACATGAGATAAACCCACAGAGACCATCTGTTACGATCAGGCCGCAACAGTTTCAGGCCAGGGCCTCAATACCAATGAATTTTCAGGCTAGCTCAGGCTTTAACCCTGGTAATAATTCAAATAATTCAGTTGTTGCTGATTTGGATGAAGTGGCAGAAGAGGAAAAGGCAATGACAGAATCACAAAAGCAATTAGAATAACAGTGTAAGTGGCTGGAAGAAAAGTTCAGGGCAACGAAAAGTGCTGATAGCTATCATGGGATCGATGCTAAAGATCTGAGTTTAGTTCCAGACTTGGTACTTCACTACAAGTTCAAAATGCCAGAATTTGAGAATTACAATAGGTCGAGTTGTCCGGAAGCACATATTACTATGTTTTGCAGAAGAATAACTGAGTATGTTAACAACGATCAACTACTAATTCATTGCTTCCAAGATAGTTTGGTGGGAGCTGTGTCTAAATGGTACAATCAGTTGAGTCGAAACAAAATTAGTTCATGAAGAGATCTAGCACAAGCATTCATGAAGCAGTACAGTCATGTGACAAACATGACTCCTAACAGGATCACTTTACAGAATATAGAGAAAAAACTGAACGAAAGTTTTAGACAATATGCACAGAGATTGAGGGAAGTGGCTATCCAAGTCTAGCCACCACTCCTTAAAAAGGAAACTACGATGCTCTTTATTAATACTCTAAAGGCCCCGTTCATCACTCACCTGTTAGAAAGTGCTACAAGAAGTTTTTGAAATGTGGTAATCACTGGAGAAATGATTGAGAATGCAATAAGCGGAATGATAGAAGCAGGGGAGAACGCCAAAAGGTCAGCCCCGCGGAAAAAGGAAAATGAGATGAACAATGCAAACATGGGGTATTCAAAATCTATTACCGTAAGTTAACCAAAAGCAATGGCTACTAGTCAGGGCTCATCAAGACAAGAATCTGGAGCAAAGCAGAACGTTGAGAAACTCCAATTTACACCAATTCCCATGACGTATAAGGAGTTATATCAAAGTTTGTTTGATGCAAATGTGGTGGCTCCTTTTTATTTAAAGCCATTACAGCCCCCATACCCTAATGGTACGATACCAACGCTCAATGTGAATATTATGCAGAGATCACAGGGCATTCGATAGAAAATTGCACTACTTTTAAAAAGTTAGTTGAAAGATTTATTCAAATGAGCATTTTGAAGTTTGACAATGCGCCCAATATAGAAAATCCATTACTTAATCATACTGATAGTTGGGTAAACGCGATAGATGGAACTATGGGAAGAAGGGTTAAGACAGATATTACAGAAGTAAAAACTCTTTTGAAATGGGTTTGAAAGAAAATGGCAAAAAAACGGGGTTAGTTATGACGAATCCAAAAAGAAGTTACGATGAGACAGGAAACTATTGTGAGTTTCATCATGAAATGGGGCACAGAATTCAAGAATGTAAGAAGTTCAAAACTTTGATTCAGGGCCTGATGGACAACAAGAAGATAGAATTTTACGAAGAAGCTAAAGACAAAAGGTGTATATGTACGTCAGAATCAACGACGAATGGTTCAAAAGACAATTATCCTATGGTTATTATTTCACATCCTAAAAATGAAGTAGGGATTCAGACACCGAAGATTATAATTCAAAAACCAACGATTTTCCCTTACAAGGATAACAAAAAGGTCCCTTCGAATTACAATTGTAATGTGACAGTCCCGGAAAAGTAGAGTTCAACCAGCACTGAGGATCAAAATATAGGTTCCCACACGCGTAGTGGAAGACGCTATGATTTGGTAAATGTCCGAATAGAACCTGTAAAAGGAAAAGCTCTGACAGTGGAACAAAAGAAGGGAAAAATAGTCGAACCTGAGTTGACTATTAATGAACCAGTAAATGACGAGGAAGCTAAGGAATTCCTGAAATTTCTGAAGCATGGCGGAATATAGTATAGTGAAACAATTGCATAAACAGCCAGCTCGTATATCTATACTAGCTTTGCTCTTAAGTTTAGAGGTACATCGAAGCGCATTGATGAAGGTGCTAAATGAGACGTATGTGACTAATGATATATCTGTCAATAAATTGGATCAGCTGGTTAATAACATAAGTGCTGATAATTTCATCTTCTTTAATGATGACGAAATACCCCTAGGAGGTACGGGATCTACTAAAGCCCTGCACATAACCATTAGATGTAAAGGATACACATTGCCGGGAGTTTTGATAGATAATGGGTTAGCACTGAATGTATTACCCTTGTCTACACTAAATAGATTACCCGTAGATAGCTCGCACATGAAGGTGTGTCAGAATATAGTGCGCGCATTCAATTGCACAGAAAGAAGAGTCATGGGAAGAATAGAAATACCTTTGTTGATTGGCCCAACTACATATGAGGTGGAGTTTTTAGTAATGAATATTAAACCCTCACACAACTGTCTGTTAGGAAGACCTTGGATACATTCGACAGAGGCAGTGCCTTATCGCTAAATCAAAAGTTGAAGTTAGTATTAGAGGGTCGGTTGATAATGATAAATGCTGAAGAAGATATCATTGCAACTGTAACCAGTGATGCGTCATATTTGGAAACAGATGACGAAGCAATCGAATGTTTATTTCGATCTTTGGAATTTGTAAATGCAACATTCATCACTGAGGAGAACAAGATTCTGGTGCCGAAAATATCCAAAAATACAAGGATGGGTCTACAATTGATGGTTGGAAGAGGAGCTTTACCAGGAAAAGGACTTGGGAGGCGTTTTCAAGAAAGAATTGAGGTACCTATGCTGAAGGAAAAATATGACCGCTTTAGTTTAGGGTTCAAACCAGATGCGAGACAAAAAGAAAGAATTAGAAAAAAAAGACAGGAAAGAAGAAGGGCACGTGTGTGGTGAAGAAATAAAATTGGAACCCATGATAATTCCTCACATCTCCAAGACTTTTGTATCAGGAGAGATTATTCATCCTGAACAAAGGACGCTAGAGGAAAAAGACATTGAAGAAATGTTTGAAAATATTCACATCAATATCATATTCGAAGAAACAATTGAAGAATGGACCTTGTCAGATATCCGTCCTTATGAACCTAGGAGTGTTCTAGACAATTGAACTGCAAAAGATATTCCAGTAGTTTTTAGAGCTTACTCAGAGTAATGTTCAAAACAAACTTTTTGCTTTAAGCCTAGAGGCAATAGGGATTTCTTTGTGAAATAGGCTCATGTTCAAACATTATTATTTCAATAAAGTGCATTTTTGCTATCATTTCGAACAAATATTCTTTTATTCTTTCCACAAGTAATTATTTCATTCTTTGATCATTCTTTCATTTCATAATCATATCATACAAACAATAATTCTTAAATTTATTCTTTGTACCTATAATAGGTCCCTGAATATCAATGTTATGAGTGACGCTGTTACTGATTAAAAATTTCTTTTTCAGCAAGACATGTGTTTAGAGGGATCTCAGGACTTTGAAGATGATAGAGATTGTGATTTATCTCCGGACTTGTTAAGGATGGTATAATAAGAGGAAAAGTAAATTCTACCTCATAAGGAGACAGTGGACATGGTGGCCTTATAAGAAGGAAAAGTTGTAAAAATTGGAACGTGCATAACCAAAAAAACAAAGCGAGACCCTGTTAGGTTGCTTTAAGAATTTAAAGATGTTTTCACATGGTCATACTAAGATATGTCCGGGTTAAGCACCGACATTGTAGTTCATCGCCTTCCCATAAAAGAGGATTGCAAATCGGTTCAGCAAAAACTTCGAAGGATGCTGTTAGACATTGTGCTAAGAATAAAGGAAGAAGTGAAAAAGCAATTTGATGCTGGATTTCTTCAGGTGATTAAGTACTCAAAATGGGTAGCCAATATTGTGTCTGTCCCTAAAAAAGATGGGAAGATACGAATGTGTGTAGATTATAGAGATTTGAATAAGGCCAGCCCGAAAGATAATTTACCCTTGCCTCACATTAATACTTTAGTAGACAATACGGCGAGATATTAATTGTTTTCCTTCATGGATGGCTTTTCGGGATACAATCAAATAAAGATGCATCCCGAAGACATGGAAAAGACCACATTTATAACCTTGTGGGGTACATTTCGTTATAAGGTAATGTCATTTGGGTTGAAGAATGTAGGAGCAACATATCAAAGGACAATGGTGACCTTGTTCCATGATATGATGCAAAAAGATATCGAAGTTTACGTCGATGATATGATCGCAAAGTGCCGAACAGAAGTTGAACACATCTGAGTTTTGAGAAAGTTGTTCTTGAAACTGAGGAAATTCTAATTAAAGCTTAATCCAACAAAGTATACTTTTAGAGCTAGATCAGGAAAATTGTTGAGCTTCGTAGTCAGCGAGAAGGGAATTGGGATTAACTTAGACAAAGTCCGAGCTATATAAGAATTGCATTCACCGTGTATTAAAAAAGAAGTTCGAGGTTTCCTAGAAAGATTAAATTACATTGCTCGTTTTATTTCACAATTAACTGAGAAATGTGATCTTATATTTCGTCTTCTCAAGAAACACAATCTAGGTGCGTGGGATGATGAATGCTAGAAAGCTTTCGATAAGGTTAAACAATACTTGTTAAATCCTCCAGTATTATCACCTCTCAGCCCAGATAGGTCATTAATCATGTATTTGACAGTGTTTAATAATTTTATGGGTGTGTACTGGGTCAACACGATGACTTAAGAAGAAGAAAAAGGGCGATATACTACCTCAATAAGAAATTTACTAAATGTGAGATGAGATATTTGCCAATTGAGAAATTGTGTTATGCTTTAATTTGGACGACTCGGAGATTGAGGCAATATATGCTGTACCACACGACATGGCTAATCTCGAAGTTGGACCCGCTAAAGTATGTGATGAAATCAATTGCTTTGAATGGAAGGATGGCTTGATAACAAATTCTCCTCTCTGAACTCAATATAGTTTATGTGAGCCAAAAAACTGTGAAAGGAAGTGCAGTAACAGATTTTCTGCCAGCAAAACTTTAGAAGATTATGAGCCCCTGAACTTTGACTTCCCAAATTAAGAATTAATGTATGTGGCAGCTACTGAAGAAGACGCTACAAAAGATTACCTTTGAAAATTGAACTTCGAAGGAGCATCAAATGCTGTAGGTAATGGAATTAGGGCAATCTTAGTATCCCCAAATGGAGATCATCATCCGTTCACATCTAATTGGATTTTGATTGTATAAATAACATGGCAAAATACGAAGCATGCATAATGGGACTCCGAGCAACCATAGAACGCAAAATTAAAGGGTTGGAAGTATATGAAGATTTTGCACTGGTGATCTACCAACTAAAGGGGGAATGGGAGATAAGAGATTTCAAATTGATCAATTATCGAATGATAGTTCTGGGTTTAATTGGGGAGTTCGATAACAATACTTTCAATTATTTATCGAGAGATGAAAATCAAATGGCAAATGTTTTGGCTACCTTGACTTCCATGATCAAATTGAGGAAAGAAGAGGATGTGAAACTCATTCAAATAAGCATTTATGAAGCCCCAGCTCTTTGTTACAATATGGAGGAAGAAGAAAGAGATTATCACCCCTGGTACCAAGATATATTGCAATACGTGAGAAATCGAGGATACCCTGATCAGGCAACCAAGAACGAAAAGAGAACGTTGAGAAGACTAGCTTGTGACTATGTCTTAGACGGAGAGATCCAATACAAAAGAAGAAAAGATCAGGTACTATTGAGATGTGTGGACGCTGTTAAAGCTAAGAAAATCTTGGAAGAAATCCACGAGGGTATTCGTGAAACACATGCTAATGGTTTCACAATGGTTAGACAAATTATGATATTCGGATATTATTGGTCTACCATGAAAGGAGATTGCATCAATTATGCTAAAAGTATCACAAATGTCAGATTTATGGAGACAAAATTCATGTACCTTTTTCGCCTTTGCATGTTATGACTTTCCCATGACCTTTCTCCATGTGGGCATGGACGTCATTGACCGGATCTCTCCAAAAGCTTTAAATTAGCATCCGTTCATCTTTGTAATCATCGATTATTTCACCAAATAGGTAGAGGCTGCTTTATATGCCAGTGTTACTAAAACGGCAGTCAGCAGATTCCTAAAAAAAGAAATCATATGTCGATATAGGATGGCTGAGAGAATTATATCTGACAATACTTTAAACTTGAACAACAGTACGATTGCGGAAGTCTATAGTCAATTCATGATCAGACATCACAGTTCATTCCCGTATCGTCAATAAAATATATTTACATTAACTATTATGATTAAAATGCTAATTTATATTTTTAAAATATATATATTCTAGCATTTTGATAGAATCAACAAAAACAACTGATTGAACTAACCGATAACAATTAAATTAAATTTTGTCAAATCAATGTATAAGGATTAAATATTAAATTTTAGCATAATAGAGGGACAAAACTATAATTTGACCATTTTATTGGTTATTTAAAAAAAAAATTGATTTCAATTTGATTCACTGTTTGTAAGTTAGAAAACTATAATCATCTGAACTAAACTAAATTCTATTTTTATTTATTTTATAACTAATTTCTTTTACAAATATAAAAATAAAAAAATTATTTAAATTAGTATAAAAAATAAAATACTTTATACAAATATATTTTAAAAACTAATTAATCAAATGTAATTCGATTCGATTTGATTAGAAATTCAATTTGATTTCCAGAAAACTACTAAACTTTCTCTAAAAGGAAAATGGAATATACAAAATGGAAACCATGGATTACTGACATGACAGACAAAAGTATACAACGTTAACTAGTGCTAAGAAGTGGTATATACCTTTGGGGAACCCTTTGTGGCCGGTTTTGTTCATTGCCTTTCAGATACATGATCTTCATCATTATCGGCATCGAAATCTCTTTTCAGATCGATTTTGCTTGTTGATGGGATCAGAAATGCAACTATTCTGAAAAGCTTCGAGCTTTCCTTCGGCAAGAAGCTATATATGCCTTGGGAACCTCTATGACTGGCTCTTCATCACCTTTGGTCATCGGGATCAAATTTTCTTTAAGATCAAATTCCGTAGCCGGGTCTACTTGTTGATGGGATAGAGCTGAAATGTCCCTATCAAAGTACAAAGAGGAACATGTACTCGCAATGTCATCGTGCATGATCATGCCACTTGACTCCTGAGAATCTTCAATAATACAATCAGAGTAACCTTCATTTGAGGTTGCAGACGATATAGTTTTATTAGTTTCCCCTCCATGGTTGGATACCTGGTCATCATCGTCTAGCCTTATCTCTGATGAATCTGGAGAATCACTCAACTTGTTAAAATCTAAATCCTCGACATGCAATGGCATATGTTGGTTCCATGATGTACTTAATACACTAACGTCTTTGCTAGGACACTGTATGAATAAGCGAGGTTCAGTTACCGATCCAGAAGCGTCACCATCAAGATTTATGGGAGAATCAGCAGCAATTTCTTCACTTGTCTCTTCTATTTCCTGTTTCATTGATGGATGTTGGATAAGTCCAAGCATGCTAAATCTTATTGGCAACATTTCTTATCATCTAATAAAAGACATGGAGACATGGTTACATAACAATGAAAATAGCCAGTGAATCAGCTTATATTCTCTATATGCTAAAATTCCATTGATGCAAATCAGAGAGTTACAGACAGAGGATTCACACCTTATCGATTTTCATTGGCAAATTGATCTTATATCAGACTTAAGCTTATTGGTAATAAAGAAACAAAATGTTACCTCTATAGGTGACATAGCATTTCTTTGACCATGTGTATAGTTTCCAAGCGATCCCCCGAGAATTCCCACCTCATAACAATCAAAAATCTCTAATTCCGAGTCTTTACGGCCTTCTAGAACTGTTGTAGGGGATGCAGCAGAGAGTATCAAACCGTTAGAATTTGAGGAATGATCATGACATGTTTCTGCTGAACTGCCAATCTGGTCAATGGACTTCACTCCAGAATCTTGCTCACTATGGAGGGGTAAGAGGGAAGAGTATTTATGGATGCCATCAACTGACGGGGAACTACAGGATTGTTCTTCCAGGATTTCATAGATTAACCTCTTGATATGACAACGTTTCAAAGAAGCCTCAGCAGGTGGAAACCAATTCACATTAAGCTGGAAAAGTCGAAGATAATATTAGAAAAGGTGAATATAAAAAGGTTGAAGAAAGCAAGTTTCAAAGAGTTCCACATAATAGCATTATGCAAGTTTCAAATCTTGAAGAAAGTAATGGCAGTACTCACAAAGTTGGAGGATCCTGTTGTCTTAGAAGGGGAGAAATTGATAGGTGCTTGAAGAAGAAAGTGTTCCACATAATGCAGCAAAAAGAGGCCACAGTCAAATGAATTTTCCTGTTGTGGCAGCTGAACCATAAAATATAAATAGTCAATTAATTTTACAAAATGTGAATGTGATACATTCTAATAAAAAAACAAGGTGACATAACATGCTAACCGACACCACAGCAGAAACAAGAGGAGCAATACCTCTAGTGGTACAAACTGTAAATTTAAAAATTTTGAAGGAACATCATCTGCTGCCTCTTTATGCCTCTGTTTCCACTCTTCAGATAAGTAACTGTAATTTCATGGCAATGAGATGAGGATATAATAATCAATAATAAGATCTTTAAAAGCAAGAACGACTATTTCAAACAGAGCAAGAAATTTTGAGATACACAGCTCCATCTTAAAATAACAAGGCCAGATAATTTGTCCAACAATTTCTAAGTTTCTTCATTTTGGTTTTTCTGTTCTAAGTTGCAAACAAAATAAAAGCATCGTAACTAAAGAAAATAATCATGAAGAAATTACCTCTGGAAAAGGTTTTTAAGGCCCCTATGACTTCCTCTAATTGAATCCATGTGCAAGATGCAAGGCACTTTAAGTAAATTTTCAGTTGCATCATCTGCAAGACAACCGAAACTAAGGTAAAAGTGGAGACAATCATAATCCTAGTTGCTCTGACATGCTCAGACAGTCCATTATGAGCTTGCCTTTGAGTTTAGCCACTTCACCAGGATGACAGATGACAATCAAACTCCAATGAAGACTGTCATGGAGATGTGTTAATAACTCATTAGGAAGCTATATAAAGATTGTTCTCTCATGCCATGTTAAAAAAAAAAAAGAAAGAAAGAAAAAAAAGATAAGTTTATTACCTGTAATTTACAGGAATGAAAATGTAATCCTTTTCAAAGATATCCACCTTCCTCGTCCATTTATGAACACGTTGAAATGCTGATTTGGCTTGACATTCATCAGATAAACCTTTATCCAGATCAGCAAGTTTCCGAAAGAAAAAGCTATTGAAAAAGTGGAACCTATGTTGCTCCTCGGGTTGAATTTTATTCTTCAAATATCTGCCAATGGATCAGAAACAAACATCAGTCATTTCAAGTCAGGGAATAGAACCAACACAGAATATAATACCTTGGCTTGGGATCATAAATTAAACATAGGGAAGGTTTCTCATTAACTCTCACAAGGCACTTAGACATTCATCATGATTATGATATTAAATTAGAGACCTAGCTGCCAATCTTGAGATGATAATTTCAGCTGTCTATTGTATAAGCGCAGATCACCATTTGAATATTATAAAGTAGTAAATTTCTTGAAATGAAAAAAAAAAAAAAAAAATGCTGCTAATCCAACAATGTAGAATAACTACTTATGCTGAAACAAGAAGACATGGTGATAAAGACGAGATGTTTCCAAGACCATAACTATATTGCACGTATATTTGATAAATGAATCCTCAAGGTTGAACGAAGACTAGCACATCCAAGATCTAAAATAGGCTAACCTTGAGAGCATGAAGAAGAAAACCAAGAACATAGAATATATCATTTCAAGCTTACTTAATATAGAAGTCAATGATAGTATCATTGATGAATGTTTCTGGGCAAAGAAGTTCAACATCTCTCTTGCTAATTGAAATAGCATCAGGATCACCTTTCGGATAGATAACTTCTTCAAAATGTTCATGAAAACTGCACAACAAATTAGTTAGATGCATCAATTTTCGAAAAAGATGAAAAAGTCTTAAGTGATAAATAGAAAAGACATAGGTGAAAGATTTAAAGCTTTAAAACTAAATAATACACATGTACATACATATACAGAAGAAGGAAAATGAATGACTGCCATAACAAACATATCCAGTATTGGTACTTGAAGGTAAGCTCCCACTTCATTTATGCTAAAAGTTAGGAAATAGGATTTTCAAATGGGAATATATCCTGAGGATTCTCGAAACCGCTTCAAAGAAAAGGGCAAGGGCTGAAATATAACATAGTTATAAACGATCTAAAACAGAAGGGAAAAAAGAAGGTAAAATCATTAAAACTTTAAAGAGATATTATGATACTGACTGAAAGCTTATTTTTAGTTTTTCTTTTTTTGGGGTTAGGAAAAGGACAGAGGTTCAAATCCCTAAACCCATAAAACCCAAAAATAATATAGAGCTTGTACCTCGAGAAAGGAAAAGGATATAGAGAAGTATTAATCATCAAACTATCCATTAAAATGCATTCAGAAACCGATTAGCACCAGATGTTCTGTCTCAACTGGTAAAAAAACATAGAAATTTCTTCAACTTACTCAGAAAAATATGGCTTTGAAGAAGACCTGCCATTCTGCCTCATCAAGGTATTCTCTTCATTTTTGCTGCAAATTTTAACATGAATGGTTAAATCAATGCAATTAAACCATGCACGCATGCAAACAAAAGAAATTTTCATTTACACATAAATAGGAAGTTATAACAGAAGAAAGGAACTAAAACACAGTGAGCGCCAGAAGACGCTGATCAGAGCTAGAATAAAACGACACCAACAAGAAAATAGTCAAACCAAATGGTATATGCAAGATCACCATTTCTCTGGAAAGGGAAAACAAAATCAAATGCCTATATATCCTAATACAAGAAACCATCACTCTCTAGATCTACATTGAAAAAAGTGATAACTCGATAAGAAACAAAATCAGTAGAAAACTTACTCAGAAAGAGTGTTCCATACATCCCTGTATCTTACACTCAATGATTTGATTGAGTCCTGCCTTTCAGACCAACAAGGATCATATACTGAAAACTTCAATGACTCAATGACTGCAGCCATCAAGAATATAGTTCAAAATTTATTGCTGAGAAAAGATAACCAATAAATGAGATCACAACAGCATCTAAAACAATTCCTATTGGAAGAAGAAGGTTGAAGACAGTTTCTTTGAAATGGTACCTAAAAAGGAAATAGGGCAGATACAATGACGCAGGAGCTTTATTATTAATATTTTAAGTATTTGGTATATCATGGACGGCTAGAATTATTAGTTTTCTTTAGGGTTTAAATCTAGGGTAAGAAAAAAACTTTGTTTGCAAGAAGTCTATTATAAATACGATGTAACAGATATACGGTCACAACATAATTATTATCTTTGAATTAATATAAAGAAACTAGAGGTTTTTTATAACCCCAAGTTTTCTAGAATTCTACCTTCATTCTAACCAGTTTTACAGCCCTAGTTCTATTGATTGCTGCTGTTTTCTCCCCTAAATGAAATCATACAAGGTTATGATGCAAGGATACAATACAGCTATGACAGGTGATATTCCAAAATGTCAGATTTCTGGACGTATACTTTTAATTGGAGTTCAGATACTTTCTCTCAGAACCTGAAATATCATGTTATACCCAGAAAAAATTCAATGAGAATTATTTGTGAAAATTAGCAAACCTGAAATTTCATTTGCATTTTCAGCTCTCTTAGAATTCTTTGATTGTAGAACAAAATTCATAATGGCTGTTTCAACCTGTGTCCAGCGGCATATTAAGCTCAAAGATTATAATCTCGAAGTATCTCAGCAAAATTTTGAAGAAAAATATAGAATGAACACCTTTGGTAACTCACCCTTTGACACCATTCTGCATCAATACTGATGATATCACCCACAGCCCATATAAAACTAATTTTTGTCTTGGTCCCATTTACGCTAAAGTCCTCAAACTTGAGGAAGGTTTTTGAAAAAGTTAACCGACCCTCTGTGCAATACATACCCCTATACATTATAAAATCAGGCGAAATGATAATTTCCACATCTTCCTTTTCCTGCAAGTTACAAGTAAATAATAAATAAAAAGGCCTACAATGAAATTCAACTTATTAGCAAAAAAGATAAGTACAATGTGGCATAACGCAAATGAAAAAAAAAAAAAAACTGATCCTGCCATTCTGGTAAACTATACGAAAGAAAAAATATTTATCAAGACAATATGGAAATAAGTCAATAACTTATTTTTATAAACAAATGTAAAAGATACAATGTTAATGGTTAACCCACACCAAACAAGCAGAATAAGAGTTATATCAATGAAGGTTTAACTCCACAAGTCCATGTATGAATGAATTTCTAAGGGCAATCTGAAGCACCAAAACTTGTAGACTTTCAATGCAGGACATCATATATTAATCAACAAGTGGTTAGTATTTAAATAACAACCCTCTAAACAGCCATCAAAAGCTAAACTCCTTCGTCAATACTACAAGGGAGAAAACTATACTTACAATTTCATGTACATCAGAACCATTAGCCGAAACTTGCTCCTCAGGAGAAACTGAGGAAAGCAGAATGTTGCATAAGATCGTAAGCCAATACATGACGCTTGAGAAAGAAGGTACCATAACTTATGAAGCAAAATCTAAAAGAACAAGGAAAATACCTCCAAACTCTACATGAGAAGAGGCAAATGCTGGTGAAGAACTCATTTCAATCAAGCCATTGCCATTTGAAATTATACCAATTTGCTCATTCTGCAGCCATTTAAATTGATAAGTGGGATGTTACCCAAATGGTCTCCTGCAAGCATTTCTTTTTGAAGGATTCTTGGAATATCGCATAGAGGACAAGCTAGAGTGGAATTTTATTTTGCTCAAGATAATAAAGGAAAGGTGCCAGAATACCTCATCATTAGAAGAAAAAGACTGCAAAGAGTTATCCAAGTCAGGAATCTCATCTCTCATGTTCACAGGACGGTGTGCAGGAAATGTGCATAGCAGACCTGTAACACTAGCATTAACGTCTTTGTCTTTATATCTACTGGCCTTCAGTGCAGTCTTGGTCACTTGCACTTCTACAAAGTTACATGATGGACATTAGAAACTTTAACATCAATAGTGAAGTCGTACACCTGATGCCAAATACCTTCAACATCAACATCAATCGGTCCATCAATCTTTCCCCTTTCCCAAGTCTTGTGACTTTGCAAAACTATAAATACCATGAAAGAAATATTGTGACTTTGCAAAACTATAAATACCATGAAAGAAACATAGTTACATAAATTATTGCACAAGTAATTCAATAATAACTAAAAACTCCGTTCTTTTCTCATGCACACTTTTTTCTAATTATTTCATACATGTGTCTTACTCAAATATTAGAACCAAGATTCCAAAAACAAAATATATATTAGAACCTAGCTTTTTTATTTATACCTCACCTATTCCTTAACAACACCAATATGAGCTGGAAGTATTAAAGCTATCAAGAAAAGAACTAACTAAAAGCTATGTTAATTATACTAAATGTCACTGTAACACACATGCACATTCCCATGTCAGCCGTCACGAAACAGCCATGGAATAACAGCGTCAAGCCTAATTAGTAGTAATACTTCTCCTTTAAACGTACAAATTCAGTTCCAACCCCCAATTGCTTCTCCCACCCGGGAAAAGGTGGAATAACAGGGAAATAGTGCCCAACACAAAAAGCAAGAAAAACACCAAAAGCAATGAAAGTTGCCATTAATAAATTATAAATGCAAGAAAAGAAAGAAAAAAAATTACAACTCCACAGAAATCAATCAGAGGTCAAAACTTTTGGAGGCTCTGTAACTTCAAAATCTAGTTCAATAAAAAATCCAAAGAAATGCAAATTCATAACTCATAAAGAAACAAAATAGCAATATCAATTCACATTGAGGTTCTGTAACTTCAGAATCTAGTTCGATCGGTTCTTTGCTACTTTCCATTAGCTTAGTCCTCTTGCAATCTGAGGAGACAAAAAAAAAGATTGAACAGCTATAAATATTAAACAAGAAAGCAAGTATAAAAAAGACACTATGCCTAAACCAACTCCATACCTTCAACTTCAAGATCAATTGGACTGTTGCTAACTTCATTTCTCCCAGCAACTACAAAAGAAAGAAAAATGTAATCATCAAGGCCATTTTAACAAATCAGTTAGCAAAGAACCAATGCAAATGGAATGAATAAGTAGTCGTATAAAACGAAATAAATGCATTAAGTTAAGGTGGTTTTGATTGTTTGTTAACCAGGAAATTCAAAAGGGAAAAAATTCTATCAAATAAGAACAAAACAAACGGGCGGCAGTATTTTCATTTTGTTATAAATATATCTATATATATATAAGAATCAATATGATGGCATTTTCCCGCACTTTCTCAGGCACCAAACAGAGTAACCACCAAGGGATTGAACTGAATATAGGCAGAAAATGAGAGAGAAAATTACAGCGTTGAAGAAACTTGTATTTGTCGAGAGGAGAAGGTGACTTGCGGCATCTTTTAGGGTTCTTAAACCTTCCGAGTATCTCTGCTGACTCCCTCTCAACTCTCTCGTCGGCGGCGGCAAAATCAAACACGTCGAACCGCTTGCGCTGCTGACTCGCACTCCAACTCATTCTCACCCCGCTCTTCAACTCACCAAATAAAATCAATACAAAAATGATCATTACTAAATGCTTTTTTTATTTAAACTACATTCTCACCCAATTTTAAGTAATTAAAATAAGAAATTTACAATTTAAGGATTCAGCTTATATGATTTATTCATTTTGGTCATTTCCATTAAAAATTCTAACAAAAATATGACCTGGCATTATTTTGATAGATGAACAGTGATTTTTGGTCACTTCCACATATGAAAATAAAGTCATGTCAAATTTTTATTAGAGTTTTCAATGAAAGTGACTAAAATAAATGAATTATATAATGTGGGTGTTTAAATTGTAAACTTTTTATTTTAGGTGCTTAAAATGGGAATTTTTTTTAACTTTATAAAATTAGATTTTAGGCTTAATATATATTTTGGTACATGAGTTTGACACTTTTTTATAATGTGGTACCTATTTTATTTTTTGGTCCAATTTAATATTTGTATTTGATAAAAGTTATATTTTGATACCTAAAGGCGGCGACCTTAATTTTTTAGCCAAATATAGATACCACATTAAAAAAAGTGTCAAATTATAGTACCTTAGACCAAAAAAATAAAGGTATCATGTTAAAAAAAGTGTCAAATTCGAGTATTAAATGATATATTAATCGTATTAATTGTTTTTTTTTTAAATTATAATCTTTTTCATTTTGCAAAGGGGTAATATAGTTTTTGGACTCTAAACTTGGCAATTAAATCCACTTTGGTATCTATATTTTTTCTTAATCCACTTTGGTCCTTGAACTTGACAACTAAATCCATTTTGATTCCTCAACTTGGATTTCGTCAAATTTTAACCATATATTTTTAGTTCATCATTTTTGGTCATTTTGTTCTATTTTTAATTTTTAATTTTAACCAAACAAATTTAATTACTAAGAGTTTGGTTATTTTTAGTTTTTTACTTTTAAAATTTTAAAATTACAATCCAAATTATACCAGTTAAATTCATTTAGAAAAATTCTGTTTAATTGTAAAGTTGTAAATTTAGTACATTTTCTTCAATATGATCATTATTACTCCCTTATTTTTCAATTTTTAAAATTTTGGTATTGAGATAAATACATGTTTGTTTGTGGTAGAATGTTAAAATAACAAGTCGACATGGTATTACACATGTTATTGCATAAGTTTATGAAAATAATACAATTAATAAATTTGACAACTACTATTTAGCGAGGACTAAAAAAAAATTCTAAAAGAAGTATATAATTCATAACTTAACATAATACAAAAACTAATAGCACAATTTAAGAGGCTTGGTGAAATAAACAACACATTTTGCTCATAAAATCAAAAAGTAGATTTGGCTACGAGGAATTGTTGATCTAAGTTGAAAAGCAACAATTTGGGATTAGAGCATTTATAGAAGCTACAAAGAAAAAGAATTATTATATAGAAAAAATAAATTTACTTTTTGAGTTCTGCATAATCTAAAAAAATATGAAACATAAAAGAGACAATGGAAATGCTTTTGCATGAGACAACACAAAAAGAATTCCAAGATTTTTCATTCTTCGGTGGCACTTGCAGCGCTCAGGTCCACTGATAAATCAAGAGCCTGCACAGTATGATAAGATTTCATCAACTCAAAATCAACCATTGCAATATTACCTAATGTTATTCAGTCTCTGATTGAGTTTAAATGCGGATATTCTTAAAATCTTTATATATATTTATAGATACAAGGTTGGAATTATGATGGTTTAGTGACGGTTTTACTCAAAGAGCGGAGAGACGGATATGGATAATCAAAGTTCAGGAGCAGGAAGGAAGACGGTAGAGGGTGAGAGTGTGGAGAGAAAAGGATTCTTAAAAAGGGTTTTGAGAAGGATGTCGACCCCATGGTATGTGCTCGTGATGTCATGGACTCGCGAGGTAGAGGGCTCGCAAGATCTTGGCTTTGTAAGTGTCTTTAGCTTGTGAGGAGACTTTTAATCAGCGGTATCGTCCGTGAGGTCAATATGGGGCGAAAGGTGAGCTCATGAGGTGTAGGTATAACAATATTATTTTCATACTTGTTAGGGTTTAGGATTTAAATCTGGATAATATATATTAGTATCAAAATGCAATAAGATGAAAACCCTTACTTTTCCAGTAATCTTAGTATACATCTGGATCACATCATTCACAGTGGTTTCGAAGTGTGTCGTTGGGTCATAACTCTGCAATGATTCATTTAAAAAAGATGCAAAAATGGTAGGCATTAATCCATGTCTGAGAAAATATATATACTTCCAAGTGTTCAAGGGTGTTTCAAATAATAAAAGAACATGCAGAGTAATGAAAGAGAAGTGTCCTTACAGCAGATATGAAGCAGTTATCGGCTGAATGGTCATTAGTCGGCTCATATCTGTCGTAATTGTCGTAGAATATCTCATCTACAGGTCCAAGTAGCTTAATTCCAGGCTCCAACTCTACCTTGGGGTCGTCGGTCTCGGCTTCTGTTGAAACAAAAGCAATGAATTTTCCCTTGGGAGCCACATTATGTGCATATGAGCAACAAAAAAGGTACCTGCAATAACAAAAATTAACCCCTGAAAGTACTGAAAACCAATTACAAAACTTGTTCATTCGATGGAACTCTACTTCGCCATGCAATCTTTTGATAAATTTTCGAACATTTATGCATAAGCAATTTACAATGGCTGAGGAAGTTAGCAGCATACATGTCTGATTTACGACCAAGTTGCTTCTGAGGCACAATAACCTGAGCTGAGTGAGAATCATTGGTATCTGGAATAGGGTGGCTCATTATGCAAACAGCACGCGCAACTTTTCCGACCTTCTTAACCTGTTGCATCAAATGAACATGAAGAAGTTGTTATACTTGTGTTTTGAGGATGAGTGAAACAAAAAAATATGAGGCATCGTTTCTTTGGAGGTCACCTTATCAGACAAATAAGATGGATCGCAAACGACTTTCTTGCACTTAGCAGTTTCACCTTCAGAAGTTACGCCAATAACTTTCCCGTCATCACCGTATTCTATCTGCAACCCGAAATTTCACAAGAGAAACCGGGATCATAAAATGTCCAAAAAGCAAAGTAACAAAATGACATTTTCTAACGAGTTAGCATCTGTCCCCTAAATGACTCAATGGTGAGCTTAAAGATGATATTCACAAACTAGTTAGCGACTATGCGTACTTTAGAGAAAACAAAGCAAATTACATTCAGGTTTTTTGCATTCCAGGAGATTTACCTTACATTCAGGCTTGTTGAGCATGTAAGTACCGCCATAAACTGCACTTAAACGTGCAAATGCCTGCCGATAGCAACATAATAACGGGTCAAAAAAACAAATAAGTTTCCATTAAACTAGGAAGAAAACTGCATATAATGAAAAACCTGAGGCAATTCTCCAAGTCCATATAGTGGATAGATATAAGGGGATCCTCCTTGAAACCGAGCTAAAGACTCTGCATAGAGCTATACAAAAAACGAATGCATAAATACTCAGTTTAAAATAATGGATACAATATACAAAACGAACCTTTTACCTTCATTCTCTTAACAAAATCCAAAGCGGGTTGATCCAAGTAATTATCACTGCTGTAAAGTGCCAAGGCATGACCAATAAAGTCAATTGTATCATCTTCTAGCCCATACTTTCTACATCGCAAAAAATTACCATGCATCAAGACCAGTAAACTGTGACAGACAGTCACTGTAAGTGCTAGAGCAAGCTTTTTAGAGGGCAATAGGGATGAGATACATACGAGATAAGTTCTTTCGCTGTTACTTTAGTCAAGTCAAGTCCTTCATGAGATTTTGGATCGTTTTCGTCATAGTCTTGGACATAAATGAAGAACTTTCTGGCACGGCGCTTCTCAAATAGCCCCATCAATGGTGATTTCAGTGCTTCAACATCAGTCGCCGGAACTTTGTAAATCTATAAGTAATGGTAATCAGGTTGTTGAAGACGATAATAGGACAAAGTTTGCACTAAACAAATGATACCAAAAAAAAAAAAAAAATTACAATCCCTTACTTTTGACTTGTTGTACACGAAACTACCATCCACAGCCTTGAAGTTAAGATACTTGGTAACATCAGTGTGAATGAGAATACGAACCAGACTGCCATTGGCCATCATGAACTGTAAAAACCACATTAAACATGAATAACCGGCACAAGGATACTCAGATGGATCCAACAGGCAAATTAAGTACTGAAAATTACAACATAAAATAGCTAAATTCGCATGCCTTTGGAACCATGTCAACATTATAGTCTCTGCTTGCACCTAGCTGCTCTGGAGGCTTGTCTTCACCCTTGAAATGTTTCCAAAGCTATACATACGACAGTAAAACAAAGATTTGAAATTGTATGATGAAAAATGTCAGAAACGGACCGAATAAACATGATCAAAAGAAGAATTACCTGCGTAAGATTAAGAGAAGTCGATTCGCCACCATAATAGTCATTTCTGTCCATGTGCAATACCTATTTTGGAAAATGCAGATACACCCATATATATTTAGAAGATCATACACATACCAACACATATTTCAAGAAAAACGAAAAGTTCGGGTATCGTTAACATCCATCCTACTCCCTACAACACATTAACCAACACTAATCCCCACGTTCTGTTCGTAAAAATCCCCAAGTAGAAAATGATCCACAGCTTCAAAAAAAAAAGTACCCATGATTCTTAAACGAAAACCCAGATCGCAAGAGGCTGTGGAACATTAGAACATGAAAAATCAAACAAAGAAAAATCAAAGAATAGTGATATAAAATGACATACTTTGAGTCCATCAACGGAGAGAAGACCACTGAGAATGCATTCCTTAAGACCTGTCCCTAGGACTATAACATCATACTCTTCATCCATGGCTGAATGAATGTTCTCAATACAGGGGTTTCTAAGGTTTCAGTAATTCCTTTTTTTTCCCCTCGCAATGAATGTGCATTGAAATTAAAAGAAGAAAGAATTGGATTATTTTTCATTTTTCTTGTTAGTGTTTTGGAACAGGTCTTCAGCGGGAAGTAACGAGATCAACGCCTTTCGGAAAGTACTAAATTCACGCTATTTTGTGCGCGTGGTATGCGTGGAGCTTAATATGCTCCCCATATTAATTGAGGTTAAATTCTGCTATTAGTCCCGGTCCTTTGTAAAAATTGTGTATTTAGTCCCTGTATTTTAATTTTGATCAATTTTAATCCTGTACTTTTTGAATTGGTCAGTTTTAGTCCTTCTACTTTTTGAATTTTAAAATTTCAATCCTGACCGAGACAGTATCAATTAAATTTGATTGGCCAAATTCAATTACTTGTCATGTTCTATATTTACAATTGTAGATTTGATCCACATTCTCCAATTGAATTATTCTAAGTCCCTATACTTTAAAGTTTAGTCCAATTGATTCAAATAATCGAATCGCACAGAATCAAACTCCGGTTTAGATCAATTCGATTCATCAAATTTTGAAATTTTTTAAATTGATTATTATATAGTATTTTAAAGTTTTTCATTTCTTTAAATATTAAATTTATTTATAAATTAAATAAAAATAGAACTTTGTTCATATAAATAACAAGTGAATCGAATTAAATAAAATTGATCTAAACACTACAGCAATTTTATACATTTTCGTATTTTTGAATGTTTATTATGTGGTTTTTTATTTTTACTTTCCCACACAGCCTTAGCCTTTCACAGTGTCAAGGGACACGATTGTCTGACCTCCTATTTTACATTTTTACCTCACTTTTATATAAAGTTTTAAATTATTTTCTAACTTAGTTCTAATTTGTTTTTAGAGTTTTTGTAAGCTCGATTTAAGTCGTTCTTGCACGAATAATATGTTCTAACTAAATGATTGATAACTATTAGTTGTTTCAAAGAAGTTTTGAATTGAAATAGCATGTTCTTGTTCTGTATTTGTTGTAGCATTCTGTAATCTTAAGTTGGTGACGAAGAGGGGTGAGGATTATTATACGGTTATTTTTTTTTATATTTTTGCTTAGCCTAGATAAATATACTAAAATAAATTTATACACTTTCAATTTTTTTTATGACTATTATGTTATTTCTGAAATAATTTATTCTTGTAAATCATCATACTTTTTAAGTAAACTAAAAATATTTAATTTTTATGTATAAAAACTTTCAATACTTAAATATTTAATAATAAAGATAATATTATGAGTTATTATGATTTGTATTGAACTATTAGTAAGTTTACGTTTTAGTCATCTAACTTCAAAAAGTTACAACATGGTCATTGAACTATTCGAAAATTTTCATTCAAGAGATTGGGTTGTTAAAATCTTTGTTGTATAGCTTTCTTTGTTCACACTGCTTGCACCAATTGAAAGCTCCCATTCCACTTCTTTTTTATAGTTTGGTTTTTTTTCATAAAACAGTTTTAAATGTCATGAATATACAAGCCAAAATCCAAACAATTTTCTTCTCTTCTCTTTGCCACTAAACGTCAAATTGACTTGGATCTAAGGTATAGTTTGTTGGTGTGTGGGGATAAAAATAAACTTACGAAAAATTAACGAATGCTTCAAGACGTGTATCAATGCCACTTTCTTTAAGGTTCTATTTGCCCCCACCTAAATTAAGATGTACCAAAGAGTTACTAGCAAATGAATCTCAAGGATACAATGAAGTCCAATGATTGTCTATATTTTGCACTGAGCGGAGCATATTAAGGATATCAATTTCTAATTCTTTATAGAACAATCTAAGAATATAAAATACGGTGAGAGAATAGAAAGAAACTTTTGATGTGTTTTTCAAGTGTGTCATGCAAATGAAATTTTACTCTTATTTATAAAAGGTCTCATGTCTCTTCATAGCAACATGACTATCCAAATGGATAGTTATATCTTTTTAACAATAAATATAATTATTCAATAGATATCTACTTGAATAATTATGACTATTTTTTAATAACCAATTGATATAATTTTCCGTTACTTTTAACTTTTCATTTGTAACTATTAGAACACTATATATATTTTGAAAATATTCCAACTTGTTCTTCTACTCATTGGTGGATATTAATTCACCGTATTGATCATCAAATCGTTACTTGGAACTCGCTAGTCGGACTTTTTAAAGAAACTTAACATCTTAAAATAAAAGCTTTCTAATAATTTAGTGATCTAAATGAAATACTTTCAAATAATTCAATGATTAATTTGTAACTTTTTAAAGTTGAATAATCGAGTCGTAAATTTACTAATAATTTAGTAACGTAGTTTATCTTATAAAAAATATGTAGGTGTATAAATCTATTTTAAGTTTGAGTCAAATCTACCTTGTATATATTCATGTTTAATTAATTTTTATGAAGAGAATAGCCTAAATTGATAGAGTAATTTCTTTTTATTAATACAACATTGAAGGAGGAAAAAAAATAATGATAATTTAGGGGCCCGCAGTGCCCGGCCTCTCTTTTTTATTTGGATTCTTTTATAATTTATAAAATTTTAAATTAATAATAATAAAATTATATTTTAATATCTTTAAAATATAAAAAATTTGTTTAATTTTTAAAAAATTATATTTTTATTATCTTAAAAATATATAATTTAATTTTCGTCCCAAAATAGTTTAATTCACCTGAAGCTTGTGTCATCTAATTGCCTAACCACAACTTGAAATAAATGTGGGTAAAATACTATAACTTTTATGATTAAGTTTTGTAGTAAATTTCATCAAAGTTTGAAAACAATTGTCTCGAAATGTAAAAATGGACCCACATTTATATATTTATTATATAAAGATTTTATATAAAAATATATAAAATAGTAGGGATTTAAATTGTAAAATAGATTAATTAAATCGATTCCATTTATTATATATTTATATTCAATAAATCAAGTACGTATATGATGATTAATGTTTTGATTTGATAATCAAATATTTATTTTTGGTGAAT
The DNA here is from genome assembly GCA_025503065.1 of Gossypium bickii. Lineage (NCBI taxonomy): Eukaryota > Viridiplantae > Streptophyta > Magnoliopsida > Malvales > Malvaceae > Gossypium > Gossypium bickii. Next base: position 112,697,068 of record CP106717.1, on the reverse strand, counting down.
TACAATAAGAGGGGAAAGTCCGAACAACCAACGTGACTAGCGCAATTTGAATCCAAGCTACACCTAGAGCAATGAACATCCTTGACCATCAAGCTATCACATAGGGTTCTGATAATCAAATTTAATACGGTGAATTTATAATTTTGATATTTTAACTCACAATTTTATATGACATTTTTCCAAGGTATTTATTTGAGTAAGTCTAGTGACTGATTTCTCGTGTTTTGTAGGTCCATGAAGGGAGTAAACGCTGATCACAAGTTTTAAATTTGTTCCATGCTTAAAGGGAGGATTGAACCCCAACTACTAGTTAAAGTAAGAGAGAGTCTTAGTATCTTACCTAACTCTCGTGATTTTTTACATGCTTTTTTAGTAACAAGGAATAAGGTTATAAAACCAAGCACTAGATTATTTTTGTGAAATACAATAATATTTTTTTTAGAAATTTTAAGAATTTTGAAAAATTATGTCCAAATTCGAATTTGATTTATTTTGGTACGATAAAGTAGTTTCTTGAGTTAATCATGCAACTCAATCAATAATTATTATTTTTAATGTAATTAAAATTTTAAGGTGTTACAATTACAATGCAATCATAATACAAATAAAAATGTATGTTCGAGTAATTATAAGTATCAGATTATTACAACATAAAAAGGATTATCTTAATAATCACAAAGTAGAATCAAACTATTATAGTCCAAACGAACTAAGAACTGCTACAATCCAGACTAAAGCCAAAGAAATAAACTAACTGGGTTAAAATTCACACATGACAACCACATATTATGTTACTCAAAGACCGCATATATAGTTGCGTAAGGTGGCCAATGGGTCTCAAACTTGAATACTCAAGACCTAAAACCTCCAAATTTGCCAACTCAGTTACTATTTTATAATCTCTACTAATAATTGAGTTAATATCACGAATCAATATGACATAAGTTCAGTTAAGAAATAACTAAAACACTTTTATATTTTAAAAGTAACAAATATCATTACGAAATTATTTTATAAATCTATAAATAACGATACTTGAATCTAAGAGGTAGAGGTGTACATGGGCCGGGCGGCCCGGCCCGAAGGCCCGCCCGAAATGTGGGAGGGTTTGGACAAAAATATAGCCTCGAAAAATGGGTTTGAACAAAAAAATAAGGCCCGTTTAAAAAATGGACCGGGCTCGGGTAAGACATTTTTTGCCTGGGCCAGGCCCTGCCCGAATTCACTAAAAGAAAAAAATTGTTTTTTAATATTATTTTCTTATTGTTTTTTCTCCTTATTTTGCTACCATTTTACTATTATGTTTCTATTATTTTGTTGTTATTGTTTAGATATTATATAAAACTTATTTTATTGTTAATTTTTTTTATTATTTTAAAGACATTTGTTAATTTTGTTATTATTTTAGAGGCATTTGCTTGTTAAGTTGCATCTATTTTAGTGTTATTTAAGTCTACATATTTTTTAAAATTTATTTTCAATTTGTTGAAAAATATTTATTTTGATTTTTTTAGTATTTTTGATGTATTATATATATTTAAAAATTATATAAAATAATATAAAAAATTAATACGGGCGGGCCGGGCTTGACTCGGGTTTTAGCATTTTTATATAGGCCGAACTTGGGTAAAAATTTAGACCCATTTTTTGGGCCCAGTCCGGCCTAAGCCCAATAAATGGGCTTAAATTTTTAGTTGGGCCCGGCCCGACCCATGTACACCTCCACTAAGAGGTGAAAATCCCTTAATCTATGTATAAAAAAAATCCCTAAAATCTCAATTTATTCATTTTATCTAGAATCTCATATGCATTTTACATAAATTTTATTCATCTATTTAATAAAAGTGATATAATTTAATATCTTTTTGTCATAAATATTTTATTAAGTGTATGTCTATTAAGGTCTAGATAAATTTTGATATAAATATTTTATTAAGTGTATGTCTATTAAGGTCTAGATAAATTTTGATATACTTTAAATTCTAATAGTCATTAGAAGTAGATCTCTACTTCATTTATACTTCTTATACCTATAAACAAATTTGGATAAACATTGTAAATATCTCGATTGATCACAATAAAAATACGTTCTCTCTTTTGCTCTTCCATTTTCTTTATTTTTTATTCTCTGTCTTTTATTTTATATCTCTTTTATTATAATTAATTAAATAGTTATAAATATATAAAAATAAACCTATCCTCGTAGATTCATTTCATTTACACTTTATTATTATTATTATTATTATTATTTTGTAAAAACTTGCACTTCATTTTCCTACAACATTACAATTTAGGATCTCTTTGTATGGACGTTTATTTTCAGTGCGATGCGTTTAACTTGTTTTTTTGTTTCATATTACAATATCGCTACAGCATTTAATCTTACCACCACTGTTATTTTTACATTAACAATAAATAAATGCACCACCCATCTAAAACTGTCCCTCATCATTCATATTAAAAAAAAATATTTTTTTATTTTTTTATGATCCACATTAAAAAGTTACATAGGGGTAAAAGTACAACATTTATAATTGTGGGTTCCACTTTATCTTTTGACAGACCAACCAAATTCTAATTTCTAATTGATTATTTTGCACCATAATTATTACTAGATTTTTAAACACCCATACGTGTGGGAATGCAACATAAAGTGGGAAAATTGAATTGAATATTAGGTAGGTAGTTTTTTTAATTAAATTAATACGGTTTCACTCAAGTTTCGTGTTGGATTAATTATTTATTTCTCGATTAAATTATAGTGTAAAAATTTAAATGTTAAAATTTACTTAAAATTTTTGTACTCTTTACATATTTAAAATTTAATTTTCATACTATTATTTTTAGGATTTTAGTCTCTCTACGAATTTAAAAATTATGGTTTGTTTATTAACACTATTATAATTATTCTATGTTGGTGTGCATTTTGAAAAAAAAATGGTATCCATGCAACACTAAAATATTGTAATGAACTTGAAATTAATAAAAAATTTTAATGGTGCTAACAATTCTTAATTCACATTATCATTTTAATTAGAATAAAGTATTTAGACTACCTAATGACGTTATAAAGGTTGAGGTATTAAATTATGTCAAAATTAAAATATATAGATCAAATCTCAAATTTGAAGAAAATACAGAGATCAAATTAAAATCTAATCACTCTTAAACGTTAAAAGTAGAGGGATCGGAATTGAAATTTACCCATGTGAAAAAAAAGAACAAAATTGAACAAGTGTGCCTTCCTTTTTTATATATATAGTTGTAAATCTTAGAAAGCAAAAAATATAAATATAAATTTTATGTTAAATTACCTTTATCCTTTGATGATGTATATTTTTATTAAAAGAATAATATAAATTTTGGTTATTGAACTTGGTAATTAGGTTAAATTTTAGTACTTAAATTTGTTAAATTGATTTAATCTGATTATTGAATTTGGATTCTATCGAGATTTAATAATGAGATTAGTGTTACTTGAATAGGACTAGATCGGACATATAGAAAACTGATTGATATAAGAGCTTGAACAAAGAGGTTGAATTGGTTGACTTGAAACTAGTAAATATCGAAATCGACAATTGAATAGATCGAATTGGTTTAATTTTTTAAAAATTATAATTAATTATTTAATTATTGTAGGTCCAACGGTTGAATCGAGAAGCAATGATCTGGTCTGTTCAATCACTTGCCCAACTATTAAAACATTAAACATGACACTCTTCGATTCTACCATATCACCACGTGAAAATTTATATACGTTTTTTTAATAAAAAAATTTAAGTAATGATGTACTATAATCTCACAGTCTTATAACATTAAAATTTTATAATTTATTTTTTAATTGTCAAAATTTTAGATTTAAAAGTTTTGGAAAATGATAGAAGGTTCAAAAAAGAAATCTTGAGAGTTTCTTAGATTTCAAAGTGTTGCCTTCTTTTTAAGGTCAATAAATGGTTTGTCTATATGTGTTTTTTTATTAGTTTTTCTGGGATTTCAAAGTGTTGTCTTCTCTTTAAGGTCAATTAAGGGTTTATATGTCTTGCAATGAGTCTCCAAGTATATGTGTTTTTTTATTAGTTAAGACATGGTGGAATTCCAGCACATGCATTGATATGTTTTATTATTAAAGCTTTGTTTATTATTAAAGTCGAAAAGTATTTTTCAATTCAAACTTTGATTTTAAATAAAAAAGTTTTAAACTAAAATTTGATGTTAAATTTGATTTTACTTTTTGTTTTGTTAGAAAAGTACTTTTCAATGAAATTATTTTTTTATCTCTCATTAAATATTTTATTTTATAACATCAAGTTTAAAATTGATATTTTATCTTTTTAAAAGCACTTTTTAATAATAATAATAGTTTGGGTGTCGTTAAAGCACTACAAGCTAGCCTTTTGAAAAGGTCACTATCAACTTTGGTAAGAATAATTCATTTGAGCTTACAAGCTGCTAAACAATGGTGTTTTAAGCATATTTCAAGAAATAATAATAAAGTTGTTGATAGATTGACTAAAATGGCTTCAGACAAAAGTACGTTGGTACACGTTTTAGATAAAGTCCATGAGGCGTTCTTCGATGAGTTTGGGATTGATAAAGTAACTAAGTTTCTGGTTGTAATTGTTTAGCATAATTGGTTAACTTGTTTTTTTACACAAAAAAAATTATAAAAATTTTTTACGACACTTTTTAACCTTGATCTAAACTAACCCTAAGTAGCATATAGGTGGGTCTAATGTGATTTGGTGCTCATCCATGTAGTATATTAATGTGATTAAACTTGATTATGGGCCGAGTTGAGCTCGGTTAGTGCTGGGTCGATACAAAATTTTAGGCTTATTTTTTTAGATTTAGGCCTGGTTCGGCCCAAAAAATGAGCCTAAAATTTTGCCCAAGCTTGGTCCAAATAAAAAATGGTAAACTTGAGTCCAATCCCACCTACTCGTATTAATTTGTTTATATAGAAACAAATTTTAAAAAATATAATGCGTCAAATACACTAAACACATTAAATTAAAATATTTCCTCAAAAATTAAAAACACATTAAAAAGATATTTATACTTAAATAACACTAAGATAGTTGTAATTTAACAAGCAAATACCTTTAAAATAATAACAAAATTAATAATAAAATAGTAGTTGTACAATATCCAAACAATAACAATAAAATAGTAGTAATATAATAGTAAAATGATAGTAACACAATAATAAAATAATAACAAACAACAAAAGGGAAATTTTTTTTAGGTAAATTCGGGCTGGGTTAAGCCCTGTTCATTTAGAAAACAAACATTATTTTTTAGACTTATATTTTTACTTAAACCCTCCTACCTTTTTAATAGATATTCGAATTTGAATAAGTGACCGACCCAATATCAAATCTAGATGTGATGATCATATGCGCACTAGGTAGTCTCTTTGATTGAGGCAATCCCTCAGAGTTATGAATATATTGAGAGATGAATAAATTTAGTTAGATGAAGCAAAGTGATATTATATAGCAATTTTAATTCAATTTATGTTACTTAGGGTTTCTTTAGACGGGCGTTTACTTTCAAACTTCAGTGTGACGGGTTTAATTTTATTTTTATCTCACGCTACAATATCGTTACAATTTTTAATTTTACCGTCGCCACAATTTTTACATTTACTGTAGATAAAGAAAATAGTCTTAAATTATTATATAGAATTTAATCAAGAAGTGATGTGACGTATGCATAGCTGACTTTTGGAAGGACCACTTTATAATATGCTGTACTGTTTATTTGTGTGTAAAAACAAGCTCTACCCCCTTGATCTTGCCTTCATACAATCGACCGTAAGAAAAGTACGGACATAAGGTTGATATTATGTTCCCATAAATATAGTTAAGAAAACAAGATAAATACTAATAAATAAAATAATATTATTTCATTTCATGCTCCGAAATCCTTCTCATTACGTTATTCCGTATGTCAATGATTTTTCTTTTATTGCAAAAAAATAATAAAAACGTTTAAAAATAAAATATCTTTTCTTTAAAAATTTTATTTTGTTGAAATGACGAAATGCCACACACAAGGGTTAGGTTAAGGTTCGGCGCACCTTAATAAAGACGACCGTCACAATGCAAAACTGTACCACAATCCATAAATTCCTTTTGAAATTACCAAAACACCCTTTTCCAGCAAAGCTTTCCATATTTTTTTAGCCATTTCAAAAGTTCAAAGTTCCACCCACACTTCCCTACTAAAAATAAAAACTTTTGCACTCGGACACTGGATTTTGAAAAGACAATAATACCCATTCACATTTCGCATTATTCCGTATAAGCCAAGTGAAACCAATGCGGAATTTGTTTCAAAACAGGTGTCTTGAATCGTCCAAAACCAGACACCGAGGTGACGCTTTTGTCTGGTTCCTTTTTCCCACCATCAAACAAAAGTAGTTTCCGCACAACAAAAAAGCAAGAGAGAGAGAGAGAGAAAAAACCACATTGGGAGAAGGAAATGGACGGTAACACTACTGAAGCGGAACGTTGGCTCACCATAGCTGAGAAGCTATTGGGGTCACGTGACTTGCACGGGGCTAGGACGTTGGCGATCCGAGCACGGGAACTGGCCCCGGTGCCGGCTGACCAGATACTGGCTGTGACCGACACTCTCATGGCTGCGCAATCAAACCCTCAAGATTGGTACGGGATATTACAACTCGTGCCGTTAACTCAGTCTATGGAAGTGGTGGCGGGTCAGTACAGGAAACTGGCTATGCTTTTGAATTATGGGAAGAACGGTCTTTCTTTTGCAGATCAGGCCTTTCGGTTGGTTTCTGAAGCTTGGAATGTGTTGTCTAATCCTTCTAAGAAAGCCATTTATGATAACGAGTTGAGGTTTCTTCAGTTTGGCCCAGTGAGTCAGTTCGGTCAACAGTATCACCACCATCAACAGCAACAGCAGCAGCAGCAGCATCAGCAACAACCGCAACTTCAGCAGCCGCAAACACAGGCGTTGTTTATGCAACCGCCGCCGCATCCGAAAGAGACGCAGACGCTGTTTATGCAACAGCCACCGTCTGCGCCTCCGAAAGAGACGCAAACGCTGTTTATGCAACCGCCGGCTCCTCCGCCTCCTAAGGAAACGCAGACGTTGTTTATGCAGCCGCCGGCTCATCCACCTCCGAAGGAAACGCAAACGCTGTTTATGCAACCACCGGCACCTCCGCCTCCGAAAGAAACGCAAACGCAAACGCTGTTTATGCAACCACCAGCGCCTCCGCCTCCGAAAGAAACGCAAACGCAAACGCTGTTTATGCAATCGCCGCCGAAAGAAACGCAAACGCAAGTTACACAACCGCTATTTGCGATAAGAAGCCCTACGAATAATAATAAAGATGGAAATGCTGCATTAGAAGGGGGAGGACAGTTGGGTTTAAATAATAATCCGCCGGAGCCGACTCGCCCGGCTGAGTCAACTTGGGCAAGGCAGATGAATCAGATAGGTTTAGCTGGGCCGAGTCAGATTAATCAGTCAGGATCAGTTGGTTCGAGCCACATTAGTCGGCCAGAGCCTACACGGACAAGCCAGGTTAATCGGTCGGAGCCTACGCAATCGAGCCAGGTTAATCAGCCCGAGCCAACCCGGACCAGTCAGGTTAATCAGATAGGAGTTGCTAGCTCGAGTGAATTTAATCGGGCCGAGCCGATTCGGACAGTTGAGATTAATCAGACAACTCCGCCTCCTCCTCCTCCGGCGGAGAATACTCGAACAGAGCCCAATGGTGTGACTGGGAAGACCGATTCCACTCGGCCTAGTCAAGCTACTGAGTCAGAGGGACCGACTTTCTGGACAGCTTGTCCGTACTGTTACGTTCTCTACGAGTATCCCAGGGTGTACGAAGATTGTACGCTGAGGTGTCAGACTAAGAGTTGCCGGCGGGCTTACCATGCAGTTGTGATACAGTCGCCGCCGGTGAACGGAAAGGACACTCATTTCTACTGTTGGGGTTTTTTCCCAATAGGGATTTCGAGGAATGGTAAGAATAAGGGCGGTAATTTCCCCGCTTGGTCCCCTATTTCCAACATGGTTGCTTGTCCCATCGACAAGAATGCTGGAAAACAAAAGACTGCCACAAAACCTGCTCCAAGAGTGTATTACGAAGACAATGATGCATACGTAGAGATTCTTGATTCAAGTGGACCTTCAGAGGATGGTGATGACGACGATGACGACGACGACGAGTGGCAGAAAGATGAGAGGAAGAAGAAGAAGGCAAAGAGTGCCAAAGGGAAAGGATCTGCTGGGAGAAAACCTAAGAAACCACAGAGTGAGAGAGTGAATAAAGGGAGCAACGAGCAAGTTAGTGATAATCGTAGTGGGAATTTAAACGGTGCACCGATATCACCCGAGGGAAAGCCAACTGCTGAATCAAGCAGAAGGGGGGTCACAAATAGTGGGAGGAAACAAATGGTGAGAGGAGCAAAGAATCTGGGGAAGTTGGATTTGAATGTGGAGTTCAGTAACGAAGTGGAAGAGTCGGTACCAAGGAGGAGTGAGGGAAACCATGCTGGATACGGCGAAGAGGATAACATTGAAGGGAACGGATTTTTTGAGGGTCTTGATGAGTTTTTAAGTAGCTTGCCTATACTCTCAGCTGTTGGGGATGATAAAGTTAAGGCTACTTAGTGAAGTAAGATCCTTGTTTCCTTTTTTGCAGCAGTTGTAGTTCTAATCGTATGCTTGTAGTACTTAACTATGTGGAGGTACTCGGTTGAATTTGACTGGATACTTTGTAGCATCCTATGTCATTATTTTTATAGTTCCGAGCTGCCTGTTTATTCCTAGTGAATTTTCCTGTTTGGGAGGACAGGTTAGAAAGCTTGGTACATAACCATCAGACATTTTGGGTTGAAGATCGAATATCTACCCACCTTGTAAGTTCCCCCTCTTTTAGAAAAAGGGAAAGATAAAAGTGCCCCATGGTGGAAATATGGTCCGAGAAAAGTTGAATCGAGCTATTTAGGTTGTTAGTGTTGCTTTTTTTATTAGAAGATTTCAATAAATAGGGGATTCATAGCAGAAGAAGCTTCAATTGTTAGGGATTCTCTATGGATCTAATTATCAAAGCCTTTGTGCTCTAAGCATGACACACCAAAGGTTATTTTCACTATCGTTTAACTCTTTCCATTCAATGCAATATATTAGCTTTAATATATTCTTTTTTTAATTGTATCCTTGCCTCTACTTTGTGTGTGCTTGCTCTATCATGACTTATTGACAATAATCGATACCTTGTTAGTCTCGGTTCCTTAAGTATCGGTTGCCCGAAACCAAGAACAGACTTTCCTTCTGTTCTTAAGTACTGAAGCATGCGAATCTTATAGTAATATGAGTTGTATAATCCTTTCGACCTAGGAGTATTGAGATTTTGGTCTGAAAGAGTTATATTGTTACTACTGTTCTTTGTATAGATGCTCTGTATGCAATGATTTATCGGCTGGCCTTAACTTGGAACGGATGAATCACATTCGATTTGCTGGTATGCTAGTAATCGTAGCCATCAGCTTGCCATGCCAGTGGTGAGAAACCCATGGCAATATTGTATGATAAACTATTTGCTCTCTTTTAGGGACTTATTATATTGATAGTTGGTAACTAGTATGGTACAGTACAGTGTCGGATATAGGAATGTATTTGAAGGGCATTCCCTACTCACCCATGTGCAGCTGCTATTTTTGGGAATTGAATTGTTGTGTGTTTAAATTTCCTTGATTTATTAAATGCATCATGTTTTTATTGCAACATTACTGGAGAGAGAATCTTACTTTTGATTAAATGTTGAACGGCCCAACAAGTTATTCTAATCATTAAATTTCGATCTCTATATGTGTTATGGTTTTTTGCTTTCTTGCCTGCCTTCTGTGGTTGGTGTTGATAGTTTTGGAGTTGTTTTAGTTTACGTCTTCCGTTATTTGTGGTTTGCGTTGATGGTTTTAGAGTTGTTTTAGTTCCCATTGTTCCGACTTCCGGGACAATGGTACGGAGATATTACCCTCCTCCGAAAACACGGAAAAAGCTTTAAACAAATTTGAGCGTACTGGTATCCGCCACTCTGGTCTAAGAAGACATGACAAGCAAGGTCATATGGCATGCTTCTTGATCTTAGGGCTGAAGTGTTTGGGGTTAAGGTTGTCTCTTGTTCATCTTGTTTAGTCATTTGTTCATCTTTGATTCCCATATATATGTAAGCTTTGTTAAAGTTTCTGCATTATTATTTATTGGACCCTTGCAAGCAACAAAGTATTGTATTTGTTATCTGTTTTATCATTTTCTGAAACTCAGCCCAATGTGATAGAATATGGGCTGCAATAATTAAAAAAAGCCTTTAATTATATATTTTTATATCATAAATTGAAAATTAAATATTGAATATCGATTTAATTTTTTCAATGGCTTATCAAACAAAGCTTAAGTATTTAATTTCTTTAATTTTGTAAAAAGAATTTTTTTGGTCTTTTTCAATTTTGATATTGAACGAAGTGATCACTTTCAAAAAATTATAACAAATTTAATTTACGTCATTTTCAAAAGTGAATAATTAAGGACATTTAATTATAGCGTAAATATTTTTTTTTTCAATTGTATATAAATTTTATTGGTATAGTAATACATTTAATCTCAAAGTCTACACATTTTGTTAAATTGATCTTGATTTAATAAATTCGACCCACAATATTTATAATTTTTTTAAATTTAGTCTTAATACAACAAATTTAGCTCACAACTTTTATATATTTTGTCAAAATTTATGCATAATAAACAATTATCGAGTGATAAATATGTTATTATATCAATTAAAATTATGTACAATTAATTAGAAACATTGACGCTGTGATCAAATGTCCTTACATGCTCACTTTCGAAATTGAAAGGGACTAAATTGCTTTATTTTTTAAAAAAGGGACCGATTACCTCAATATCAAAATTAAAAATGACTGAAAATGTGTTTTTACCTTTTAATTTATACTTAGTAAAATTTTAATTTTTAATTTATACCTAAATATGTTCTAGCTTCTTAGTTATTAGTAAATAAACCCTTAATATAAATAAAAAATTAACTTCAAAACAAAGGAGGTACAAAAGTATTTATTTAGGTGCAAAAGAAATTACAATTTTCCCTAACTTTTCTTAATTGTAATTTTTTCCTTATAACCCTATTTTATTCCCTAATGAAACTTTAAATAGATTAGGTAAATTGTTAAGAAATTTATTGTGTAAATGTGAGCTATGGAAGTGTTTTATAGTCAGTGTAAAATTAATAATATAAGTGCTTGGAATGGAGACGACTATATTATTAGTTTTGATGTCTCAAGTTTTTGATATAGCAATATTTAAGGCAAATTTTATATGTAATATATGTCCTAAAACGTTTGGTGAAAATATAATTGAAAATTTCATCAAACATTTATTATATTGACAGTATGTAGACCTGAGCCTACCCGAAAAGTGGGAGGGTTTAGACAAAAAAACGAGGTCTATTTTCTAAATGGGTTGGGCCTTGGGTAAATTTTTTTGCCCTAGGCCCAGCCTGAATTTGCAAAAAAAATAAAAATCTACTACCTTTTGCTGCTGTTTTGGTGCCGTTTCGTTATTATATTGCTACTATTTTGTTGTTATTAAATATAAATAATTTTTTAAATTTATTTTTAATTTGTTGGAAAATATTGATTTTAATGTTTTTAGTGTATTTTTAAATTTGTTTTTATATAAAAATAATAATATAAAAGAATTTAATATGAGTGAGCTCGAGTTTTAGCATTTTTATCCGAGCCGAATTTGGATAAAAATTTAAACCCATTTTTCAGACAAAGCCATACTCGGGCCTAAAAATGAGCCTAAAATTCTATTGAGGCTCGACCCTATTTGACACATGATCACCTCTAATTGTATATAACCAAACTTTAATATTTTAATTTATTTTTAAATAACAAAGAAACAAAAAACAAAATTATCGTTGCAAAAGCAAGTTGGTATTATATAGTTGAACAAACCAAACATAGCAAATAAATTTTTTACATTATTCTTTTATATAAAATTTATTTCGTTCATATATTATTATTTTCTTAATATTGTATCTAATTATTTTATACAATCGCGACGTAATCAAAATTAAAAAAAAAATCCCAGCTTATGTTTGAAGAAAATAAAGCAGAATTAAGGTGTTAAACAAATGTTAATTTAGTATGATTATATGAGTACAATAATTGCTTATTCAATCTAATATAAAGACCAAAGGCTTGATTATGGTGATGACAACTTCAAAATGGTGGTCAAATGTCTGTGTCACAGTTTGACATAGTTTTTCAGTAAAGAACAGGTGAGAAGTTGAGCTAACAAAATCTAGAATTTCTCACCAAACATCTACAAAACCTCCTTGTTCTCCACTTCCTGTTACCTATAAAAGCCTCGTCATTTCATGCAATTGCATAAACAAGCACCCTTCAAGTATTCATTTTGAAGCACTTCTTGTCATCTCCCATCTTATTTTCTTAATCATGGCTTATCATCGTTTGCCTTTTTTTGTGTTACCCTTTTTATCAATCACTTTGTCATTGATGAGTAGCAACACAGTCTTGGTTGGTGCTCGGCGTCTTTTGGAGACATCTGTGCCGGAGATTCCTAAACCCGAGTTGCCTGAGATGTCGTCCTTCCCAAAGGTTGAACTTCCAAAGCCTGAATTGCCGGAAATCCCGAAACCTGAAATACCTAAAATGCCTGAGTTGCCAAAACCTGAATTGCCTAAAGTTCCGGAGTTGCCAAAGCCCGAATTGCCTAAGGTTCCCGAGTTTCCGAAAGTTCCAGAGTTGCCACAACCGGAATTACCGAAGGTTCCTGAGTTTCCGAAAGTGCCAGAGTTGCCAAAGCCTGAATTTCCTAAGATCCCCGAGTTGAAAAAACCCGAAGAAGTCAAAGTTCCAGAGATGCCCAAAGCTCTTAAATTGTCAAAATCTGAAGCCCCAAAAGTTCCGGAGTTACCAAAGCCAGAATTTCCTAATGTTCCTGAAGTGCCTAAACCGGAATTACCCAAAGCTCCTGAGTTGCCAAAACCTGAATTACCAAAAGTTCCTGAGTTACCAAAGCCAGAATTGCCTAAAGTTCCCAAGTTACCTAAGCCAGAATTGCCCAAGCCTGAATTACCCAAAGCTCCCGAGTTGCCAAAACCTGAATCACCAAAAGTTCCTGAGTTACCAAAGCCAGAATTGCCTAAAGTTCCTGAGGTGCCTAAGTCGGAATTGCCCAAAGCTCCTGAATTGCCAAAAATTCCTGAGTTAACAAAACCAGAATTGCCTAAAATTCCTGAGGTACCAAAACCAGAATTACCCAAAGTGACTGAGTTGCCAAAACCTGAATTACCAAAAGTTCCCGAGGTGCCTAAGCCAGAATTACCAAAAGCTCCTGAATTACCAAAACCTCAATTACCTAAAATTCCTGAGTTAACAAAGCCAGAATTGCCTAAAGTTCCAGAGGTACCGAAACCGGAATTGCCCAAAACTCTTGAGTTGCCAAAACCTGAATTACCTAAAGTTCCTGAATTGCCTAACATGCCAAAACCCGAAGATCCCAAAGTTCCAGAGCTACCCAAACCAGAACTACCTAAGTTACCTAATCTAGAAAAGCCGGAAACACCTAAACAAGAACTACCTTAAGTTGCCTGATTTGCCTACCGTGCTAAAACCTTGAATCATGGTACTATGTTTTCCCTTGACAATAAACTATGATTTTTAGATATTCTTCTTATAAGAGTGTGTTGATTAGCATATTTAAATTCATTTTATGGATCACTTGTAGACCAGATTATTTATATATGTTTGTTTTGAGTGATTTTGTTGTTATCATCTACATATTATTCATGTATACTTTCTAAATAAATTTATAGTTATACACAAAGTTTGATTTTTTTTTTTTTACCTTGGATTTGGCATCCTCTTTTTCTTGTTCAATACGAAGATTTCATTAAAGAAAATAACATATACAAACATAAAAAAGGCCTACAAAAAGCCCCCAAAAAACAAAATAAGAAGTTGAAAGGCTTGAAATGGGCCATAGCTCAAGAGTAAAATTTAATTTGATTTTAAAAACTTGAGAAAAAAATTCAAATTTTAAATTAAATAGTTAGAGTTGTTCGAGTTATTCGGATCAACTCGAATAAAAAATCAAAATTTTCGGTTTAACACGAATATGAATTACATAATTGGATTTTTTGAAAAATTCGAATAAGAAAAGCAAAACTACGTCGTTTTGATAAATGTTTACCTTTCCTAAAGTTAAAAGTTAAAACCATTCAATTAAAAGGCAAAACTACACCGTTTTGATAAATGTTTACCCATTAAGTTAAAAAGTAAAACTATTATATTGTTTATGTAGTTAAATAATCTTGTACTTCGTCTACTAGTTAAATAATCAATCCATGTAAATGCAACATTGAGTGTAAATAATTGGATTCATTCACTCAACTTGACTTGACTCGATTCAATTTGATTTAAAAAAATTTTAAATTGATTTTGGTTGTTAAAATAGGATTCATTAACTCGACTAACTTGAAATTTTTTTAACTCGATTCGACTCGACTCGATCGAATACTCACACTTAGCTCAACCTCAACAAACACAAACCCTAGAAACAAATATCAGAAATAACCAAACCCTAGCTACTTACATTAGTCATTGATGACATCACGAACTAACTAAAATACGACAAAGGCAAGTGCACCTATCGAATGGTAGTTTAGCTATGGTGAGTCGGGAATATCGTATCCACGAGGACTAAAAGTACTAGTAGTTACTATCTTTTTATTATCTAGTCGAATAAATTGAAGGGATTTATTTTAACCTAATCTTAACTAACCTAATTACTAAGACGAAACAAAGAATAAAGTAGGAAAATATTTGAAGAAAATCGATGAGAGAGACAATACCCAAGAAAGAATCCACCTAGACTTCACTTATTATTCTAAATTTGAATTAGATGATTTATTCACTTGTCTTGATTCGTAGAAATCCCTAACTTATGTTAATATCTCTTTCGAGAATAAAAACAACTAACTCTAGGTTGATTAATTGAAATCTCTTTCTAAATAAAACCCCTATCGTCGCATTAACTCGACTTATGGATTCCCCTATTAGATTTGACTCTAATCCGGTAGATTTATGTCGTCCTATTTCTAGGATTACATGCAACTCCATTTAATTATGCCAGATCTACTCTTAAATAGGGACTTTTGCTCCACTGAATAAGCACATCAATCATGAATTAATATCCTGAAAACATTAAAACATGAAATAAGAACACATAATTGAGATCAAGAACAAATATTTATCATGTAATTCAGAAAAATAAAATAATAAGATCCATCTTAGGTTTCATCCTTTAGGTATCTAGGGAATTTAGTTCATACTTTTGGGAGAAAACATCTCAAAATTCGGAAAACAACAAAACATAAAGAAACCCAAAAACTTCAAGAGAAATTGAATGGAGGTCTTCAGTCTTGAAGGAGATCCTGTCCGTTGGCATTCTTCGAGTCTTTTCTTCGTTCAGCTATGTGTCTGTGACAGTCCGAATTTGACCCTAATCGGAACGGTGGTTTCGGGACCACGAATCCGAGTCCGAATAATAATTAAATATTATTTTCTGTGTTAATTATAGGTGAATTAGTATGTGTGAAAATTTCATAAGATGATTTGTTTATTTGTGTGATTAATTTAAGAAAAAGGATTAAATTATTAAAAAAGGTAAAAGTAGCCTTTTAAATTGGAAGGGTTTAATTGACTAATTGCTTGCATGTATGGGTTTGCATGTCAAATTACCCATAGTTTAAGTAAGTGGAAGGTATGATGACTATTTATTATATTTTATGTAAGTGTTTAGTAAGTGGGATTTTAGTAATATTATTTTATATGAGTAAATAAAGGAAAACAAAAAAAAAAAAGGGATGAAGTAGTGTTCATCTTTTATTCTTTTGTTCTTCATTACTGAAAATTTACAAAGAAAAGAGGGAACCCAAGCTCCTAACTTTCGGTCATTGCATGTCCTTTAAGGTTAGAGATTTAACATGATTTTTGTGATTTCTTTATATGTTTGAGTTGGTTACCTTGAATATTAACAAACCCATGTGGAAATTTTAGTTTAAAAGTATGTTTTAGATTCGGTTCTTGATAAATATTGGTGATTTGTTGTGTTTGATGGAAGAATAGAAATATATGTCTTAGATTATCATGTTTAAAGTATGAAAATTATATATGATATGAAGTGTGATAGTTTAAATTGTGAAAATAAATAGTTGAGAGATTAAAATGCAAAATAAATGGCTTGTATGAACTTATATAAGCATGAGGAGTATTCAGCCTTAAAGAATTGTAATCAAATTTCATGTATTTTGTGTTATATGCCTTGAGGACTAAATTGCAAAAGTTATAAACATTAGGGTAAAAGGTTAATTTGCCCATTTATGTATTTTAAGATTAAATTGAATGTAAATGTTTTTAAATGAGCTTATTTTAAATATGTTTAGATCAAGAACAAAAGAAAATGGATTTGGATCGGGGAAAAAAGAAGATAATTAATAGCCGGTCTTTGTTGTCAAACGATATCCGAGGTAAGTCTCTAAGCAAATATATGTCGTAAATTATTTATGTAATTTAGTAAATGTTGAAATTGAAACCATTGTGATTATATATATAATTGCCGAATTTGGCTAAGTATAATGTGTGATTTGGTTGAATTATTTGAATGTTAGAAGTTATTTGAATATTTGTACGATGAGATTTCAACGAGAAAGAGGTTCTATATAAGAAATAGTTCATGGGAGATATCTTTGAGTATTACCATTCGGGCTTTGAGCCTAGCAAGCCTCGGGCTGGTGAATTTTTCAGGCTTTATGCCTAGCAGGCTTATTGCCGGTGAATGGATATCAGACCTTGGGTCTAGCAGGCTTTGTGCCGATGCGAAATTCAGGCTTTTGCCTAGCAGGTTTTTATACCAGTGATACAATATCAACTTGTGGATTATGTGAGTATATCGTGATGTGTTCATTGGACAAGTAAGTTGATAATACAAGTTATTTATATTCGGCTATATAGGTAAGTGCTTGTGAGTAAGTTAATTGAATTTATATATTCAAGCAATTAGGAAATTATAGATATGTGAATTCTGTTGGTCAAAAATGTGACTAATGACTATATATGTATAATCGGCCTTTGGTTATGTGGTTATATTGTTGTCACATTGTTATTGAATACTTGGACCTATGAAATAATAAATGGATAAGTGTTTATATATATTTGTAAGTGTCCTTATCGAATGATATGCGTACGAAATGAATAGATGGTTGAAAGTTGATACTTTCTATTTGAACCTTGTGCCGAAATGGTGATCCATTTGTTAAAGGCAAGATATTGATGTATGTTAAGTTAAATGAAGTAATAGAGTTCGGAAATGATAATCCATACGTGTTTTGTTAAAGATTGATTGATGATAAGTATTTGATCTAAAATGCTTGAGTGTTTAATTGAATTATTTTAAATGCTTAAGACTTACTAAGCTAGTTAGCTTACCTTGTGTGTTTCTTTTTACTCTGTTTTATAGATTTTGATCAAGCTACGAGCTCAAGGGATCATCATCAAAGTCATCCACACTATCGATTTGTTTTGGTACCTTAAATGTTGAATTTTTGAGCTTAAGGCATGTATAGGCTAGACTATGTTTTGAACTATGAATTTTGTCCTTGTATATATTGCAGCCATGCGAAAATGGCTTACTCTTAATGTAAATTGTTTCCATGCTTTGTGTTCTTAATCATGTTATGTGTGTTTATCATATTTGGATTATAAATATGTTTTGTTATGAGGTAATCTTAAAAGTCTCAAGTTGTATTTTGGATGCTGAAATGAGTGGTTGTTGAATAAAATTGGGTTGGCATATTCGGTCAAGATGTATATATATGTTCTTGTAGGATTATAATTTCGGTTTTTATTTCTTGAATTATGAGAGTTTCAATGTATATGTTTTATCTTGTGTATTGGCTTAAACATGGAAAAGAGTGTACACTCATGTTCGGTTAGAATTTGATAATTTGATGTATATAAATAGATAGGTACATGACATGTTGTATATGTATTGTTATTTGATGGTCAATTTGGTTAGTTTAAGGTTAGACCTTATTTGTAACACCCCTTACTCGTATTCAACGACGAAACAAGGTCCGAGGCATTACCAATGAGTACAGAACACTTATAGATAATTTGAAATAATGATCTTTACACAAATAGTGCACTTGAGGTGTACAGTTCTATAATTATGAATAAACGCATTTATCAAACATATTCCATGTTTTTATATATCACAATCTCATATTTCCATATATCAAATACCACCATTTTCTCGTATTTCAAACAAATACGTGTAACAATGCGTAGACACACAACTCACTAACTCTTCCTGCCAATCACAATTTAAATTGACGAATCACTTATTGAGTCCAATTTCAATGTTCACTAAAATCTATCATATAAGTTTGGATGTAAATATCCACTAATAGATTCCGTGTACTGATATCATCATCTCAAATCTCCACAAGCATTTCTTTCCCACATTATGAACTCAAATAACATATACAAGATATACCAATGGATTTCAAGTACGGTTTCATAATATTTCGTTTCAAATTCTAGATTATTTCATATTAGAACTTTTCTCATTAACTCATTTGGAATACCAATTCATACGGATAATACACTCAATGGTGTACAAATATATAATCACAAATGAACTCATTCATCAACCAAGTTCTATGTTCATGTCTCATCAACTCGTATTTCCTTATATCACATAATTCCATGTAACACTTACCAAACTTTGTCAAATTAGTGAACGTCTTATAGAACTGGTCTGCTCACACAAGCTGTCGATCATGATAAGCTACAGGTGTTGCTTAGTGCCACATTTCGCAACTCAGTATGGGAAATGCCATACCTACATTTCTTAACTCGGTATGGTTAATACCATACTTACGTTTCACACTTTGCCATGGATCACCCATGGTCTTATCCGTCAATTCATCACTTTTCACTAGAATGCCATAGCCCAGCTATGGTCTTACATCTTAAACACGTATCACACCAATGCCATATCCCAGATATGGTCTTACACGGAAATCACTTGTCACTTGTAGCCGAAGCTAGCACTATTCACTGATCAGGTAGCCGGAGCTACCACTTTTTGCTGATCAGGTAGCCGAAGCTACCACTTTTCACTGATCAGGTAGCCAGAGCTACCACTTTTCACCGATCAGGTAGCCGGAGCTACCATTTTTCACTGATCAGGTAGCCAGAGCTACCACTTTTCACTTTCACTTGTCCTTGATCAGATAAGTGTAGCCGAAGCTATCACTTATCACTTTCACTTTTTCTTGATCAGATAAGTGTAACCGAAGCTATCACTTATCACTTTTACTTGTCATTGAACTAAAGTGCTCAATTTGATCGTTTATTCAATTTTCATACTTTTACATTATTCATGATTTTATCATCGTTACATATGAAATAACACATCATGAAGTTCATAAAATTAACAAATGATCACTAAAATTTAGCCATATAAATTTACAAGTTCAATTTTTGTATTATAACGATAATCATAATTTCATAACAAACATTCCAAATAAAACATTATATCATTTCTAATTCAACATTTATCAATTATAATCGAGCATGTGATCAATTTATACAAAAGTCGTTCATATATCATTTTTCCTCCTCCTCCTCTCCATCCACATCCTTAGTATAAATAAAACACTTGTAAGTAACATTATCTATAATTTTCACTATTTACTTATGTGAAAACTCAAGTTGTCCATCTGTGTCATAGTCACTAAATTATTTTTATCTTGGGTTACAGAACTCCAAATTAAGATCCGTTAATTTTATTTGAAACTAGACTCATATATCTTCTTACCATAAATTTTGCAGAATTTTTGGTGTGGCCAATTAGTACAATTTATTAGTTAAATTCTCCCCTGTTACACAGTCCGACAGCTTTGACCTCTCTTCACTAAAAATCAATTGTCTCATAGTACGATTTTCATATAGTGTTTCCAATTATTTTTAATGAAAATAGGCTCACTAAGGAATACAAACATATAAATTATAACTCATAATTATTTTTGTACAATTTTTAGTGAATTTCTAAAGTAAGAATAGGGGATCACGAAGTTATTCTAAACCAGTCTTACCAAAATTTAAATATCTCAATATGTAGACTTCCTTTGCTTGCTCTGTTTCTTTTATATGAAAATAGACTCAACAAGATTTAATTCCATATCACACTCAACTTCTAATTCAATTTCTAAATGTTTGGTGATTTTTCAAAGTTAGACAATTGCTGCTGTCCAAAACTGCTTTAGTATAACATGTTGATTTCTATTTTGTCTCAAATTCCACATTTCATACAATTCAATCCTTGCTCAATTAACCCCTCAATTGAGCTAATTTTCTCATTTAGTATTTTTCTCTATCATTTTAAACTACTTCATAACCTTTGAAAATTAGAATTTTAATGCTAGGCCTTAATTTCAACTCTTTCACAATTAGGTCCTAAAACCAATTTCCATCAATTTTACTTGATAAAATCATCATATAACAAAATTAAAGCTTCAATTCAATATTTATTCATCATATTCTTCCAGCACTAATCCACATCAACTTTTAAAAATTAGCCATAGAATCAAAAACTAATGACATAGTAAGTTGGACCCAATTGTAAAAGTCTAAAAACATAGAAATTTCAAGGAGAAAGTAAGAATTAAACTTACATGAAGCTTGAGTATGAAAACCAGCTTGATCTCTCTTCCATGGCTATTTTTCAACTGATGAAAATGAAGAGAAATGAAGAGAATTCTAGATAATTCCAATTTGGTCCCATACTTATTTAACTAATTTTGGCAATTTTCCAATTTTGCCCTTATTTCACCCATTTCCTGATTTTTCTCAGCTATTGCCGCCCAAAATATCTCCTTTGGGATTATTTTCACTTTAGGTCCTTCCTCATTTGACAATTAAGCTATTTAATCTTTCTAGCAACTTTTACACGCTTTTCAATTTAGTCCTTTTTATTTAATTAACCACCCAAACGTCAAAATTTTCTAACAGAATTTTAATACTACCTTATTGACATTCCGTAAATATTCATAAAAATATTTATGACTCGGTTTATAACACCGAGATCTCGATACCTCTTTTTCTCGATTTCTTGACCAAATAAATCTTTATAAAACACAATTTACTATTTTAAAAATATTTTAAAAGCTACATTTGGCTCGTAAATATTAAATAATATAGCCTACGAATTCATTTGTCAGATTTGGTGATCTCGAACCATTATTCTTGACATTACTAAAATTTGGGCTATTACATTATTTATGTGTATAATGTGTTAGACGAATTAATAGCAGTATAGCTTCATTAATTCGAGTATTTATTTATGAAAATTTGCTATGTCTATGTATGCATTCGGTTATAAAATATTATGATTTGGTTTGATCACATGAGTATGTTATAAACATGTTTATATATGGATAATATTAGTATTTAAGTAGTGCATGAAATGGGTATAAATTTTATATGGTAATTTGATAGCCGAATAGAGCATGGAATGAATGGCAAAGTGTGTACATGATCATGCTTGAATGGTTCACTTCGATGTAGACAATTACGCATAAGATTTTAATGATTAATGAAATATGCTTGATCATCATATGGAGTTGTTAATGTCGTATTTGCTTATGGACATTAAGCCGTGTATAAGCATGCACAGAAATTTTAAGTAATATGTTTAATTTATGTTAGGTATTTGAATATTATTAAGATGATGTGCATATGTTTCGAGTATGTGTTTAATAAAGTATGTATATATTATATAGCTTTGTGGCATGTTTATTTGTTTGAAAATATGATTGTATACATAGTATGGTTTTGGGTAAATTAGAGGTATGATCCATATGTATAATATGAGTAAGAATATAAGTTTAATAGTTAATTAGTTATATGCTTTAAATACACACATATATATGAATATGACTCGTGTGAATGTTCGAATTTGTATTTGTGTTCAGTAATACCTTGTGACCCTAATCTGGCGACGGATACTGGTTAAGGGTGTTACAGTGTCCTCCCTTAGGTCTTCTTCTAATATGTATTTATAAACTTTAAAATGCTCAGAAACCTTAAAAATTGGCTTTTTCTGCGTGTTTGGGAAACAGGGAGCGATATCGACACGGGCTGGCACATGGGCGTGTGTCCAGCCCGTGTGGGAATGTCCAGGCCGTGTGGATCCTAGAAACAGCTCATTTTGTCCGTTTTTGGCTCATTTTCTGCTCCTTTTGTTCCCTTATGCTCACGTAAGTATAGAAACATGAAATTAAAGGTTTAGGAGCATCAAATTCACTAATTCACATAATAAATCATCCAAAAACGCATCAAGAATGAGATTAAAACATGTTACTTTTATGGCTTATCAGTCATCGTCATTAAAGGGATGTCGAAAAACTGAAGAGGAGCGCCAAGGAGGTCGAAAAGCTGAAAGCAAGGTGAAATCATGGAAATATCTGTCGTGACTTATCGACATGAATGTCTTCAGAGAGACCAGGAAAACCATACATGAGTCAGTTAAGTGGGCTTAATTATAAGCTTAATATAATATAAACACTAAATAAAAATATATAAATAATATATGAATAAATTTAAATTATAAGCTTAATTTATGAATTTCTTCAAATGAAATTTTTTAACTAAATTATGTAAATTGTGCAGAAACTTATAGTGTAAGTACGAGATGGAGACTACTATATTGTTAGCTCTGAAGTCCCAAGCTTTTGATATAATAACATTTAAGATAAATTTTATATATATTATTTGTCCTAAATTATTTGGTGAAAATATGATTGAAAGTTGTATTATACATTTTCAAAGTATTTTCAAAGACTTGTAAAATACTCAAAAACATATTTTAAATGTTTTTGGGTTAATATCAAAGTATTCTAAGGTGTTTAAAATTTTTTAAGAGACTTTGGTATGCAAATCTCAAGACATACAATTATACGTCTCAAGACATGAAAACTTCGAAGCGAAAATCTGCTTCAGGAGCTGCCTATATAACAGCCCATTGTAGTCAAATCGGAACAGTGATTTCGGGACCACAAATCTGAATTCAAAATATTTATTTTATTATTATTTTAATTTTTATAGTATGATATTATGTTGGTGTGAAAATTTCGTTAAGAAATTCTATTTTTTGATTGGTCAATTTGATAAAAAGGACTAAATCGCGTAAAGTGTAAAACTTGAGTTCTAATAGCTAAAGGTGTCTAATAGCTATAGAACCTTAAAGTTAAGGTCCTTAAGTGGTAATTAGACCATTTTAATTGTGAGTGGACATATATAGACATATTATTAAGTGTTTTAAATGGTTTATTATTAAGGTTATAATTGTAAACTAGTAATTAAACTTAACATAAATAAAAGAAAACCAAATTAGCCTTATTATCATCTTCCATAACCGAATATTAGGGCTAGAAAATACCATTGATGTGTTCTTCATTCGTCCAAGCTTGTGTGGCTAATTAAGGTACGATTTTTGTCCTGTTTTTAATGATTTCTATGTTTTTGAGATCGTTGCAGCTTATTCTAGCTAGCCTAGGGACTAATTTGCAAAATTGTTAAAGATTTTGAATGATTCCATTGTTGAAAACATGTTTATTTTGAAGTTTCTTGATAGATTATGAATGCTTGTTGATAGATATACAAGTTTTGTTAAGTGATTTTTAATGAAAATGTAAAATAGGGATTAAATTGAGAAATGTGTAAAGTTAGTGATTAAAATGTGAAATAAATGAAAAATATGGGCTTCTAGGGGCATGATGGTAATTCCGCTAGCATAGGTATATTTGGAATTTCATTAATTTGTGATTTTATGAAATAAAGACTAAATTGTGAAAAATGTGAAATATGTTGGAACGCCGGAACCCCATGGCGCAGCAGAATTAAATTAGATCCGGCGATCCAAATCAGGAATCCATGTGTGAGGAACGAATCGGGATGAAATAAAGGTTTCGAAATTACCAAAACTTCAATCTGAGTAGACAGCGACGGTTTGGCAACAAGAGTTTTGATCTCATCGTCGAATCAAGCCACAACCTTTTAGATGTCGGCCTCTACGTGATCCACTGGTTTGACTATGAGCGGAAGAAATCTCCAAAACTATTTTGGAGGTTTATTTGCTTGACGGCTGCTAGACCTAACAAGCAATCACTTAGGGTTTTTCATTTTTTTAGCTTTGTCTCCTTTTAATGCCTTTTATAATGGGTGCCTTTCTCATTGGGCCTTTTATAATAGGTATCCTCTTAATTGGGCCTTTTATAATTGGTATCTCTTGAATGTATTACAAGATTAAATAAATACAATAAAGTTTTTTAACCGAAAATTATAATTACATTAATTATATTTGAAAATTATAATTACATTAA
The DNA here is from genome assembly GCA_025503065.1 of Gossypium bickii. NCBI lineage: Eukaryota > Viridiplantae > Streptophyta > Magnoliopsida > Malvales > Malvaceae > Gossypium > Gossypium bickii. Next base: position 112,672,521 of record CP106717.1, on the reverse strand, counting down.
TTATAATAAGGATTTCAGTAAACTATATTTATTTAAATTTATATTTGAATCAAATTCATATATATTAATAAAATTATGTTATCATTATGTGTACAACATCCTTATACATATAATATGTTCAATATTTGATTGCCCAATTAAATTAATTCTTTAATTAATTTAATTCATGTGACAACCAAACACAATACCAACTATATTTTATTCCGTTCATTTCAACCATAGGGTGTGACCCTGTAGGTTCCTACAACATTAGCAGTAATACTAGAACGATTCTATTGTCGCAGACAATGAGTGGCATCTAGCAATGCATCATTGCTACCTAAGTTACAAGAAGTCATGATTCGACATAACCATTCGTGATTAACCTTTCATGCATTAATCCTTGAGTCCTTTATCTCTAGAACGGATACAAGTCATGGGATAGTCACACTTGCATAGTCCATCCCATGTTTCTTGATATCTTGAGTAGACTATGATATACAAATTAGTATGACATCTCATATCAACTTATTTGAGCATGGCCATGCATTTCTAGTCTCACTCAATCAAGTGGCCTAAGATATTACTCCTATTATGTAGGAGGGACTTATCCTTTATTGATCAACCATATCCCTCTACATAGATTGTGGTATATCCAACATCAGCCTTTATAGAACAACCTATTACGATGTACGTTTGACTGTATCAAAATATACGACTCACGATGCTGGGATAATAATGATCTCAAGTTTGAGGATCATGTACATATTAATCACTATGAGTAATGTTGTGACAATTACATAATAATCCAAGAAACATACTCATAGTGGGTCAATCTAATATGTTGTTCTCTAACACACATATTCATGCATTGATTTTGACACTCCATATCAATGACAACTCTTTATCATCAATCAACTACATGTTAGTCTTAATGCATTATTGTTGTCCTAGTCAACAATAATACTCGACTAAGGATCTTTTAAGAATAATCATATTATTCTCAGGACATTATTATAAAACAGTTTATTTATACACACAGAAAGAAAAACTAAAATAATAATGACAACGCTTTATATTAATAAACATGGTAAATTAAGTATGTTATTACAACCATCTCATGATTGATCTTTGGGCATACTCTTACAAAATATTAGGGGGAAAAGCGTAAATGTATTTTAAAATGTATTTTGGACTAAATTGAATAAATAGTTGATTAAAGAAGTCAATTTTGAATATATTTAGATCAAGAAAGGAGAAATATGGACTTAGATCGGGGAAAGAATAAAGTTACGGAGTAGTTGACTCGATACGCTGTTTTAGCATCCGAGGTAAGTTCATATGTTATAATTTCATTTCAAATGTATTTTATATGCTTTGATATAGCATGAATTGTGATTATGTGATTACGGACGAGTTTGGAAATGATTCGATGATGATTCAACATTGGAATCCCGGTTGAATCTTAGGAATAGTTTAGGATGCTAGTGACATGTCATTAGGGATACTTTGAGTTGGCTGTAGGCCATGATATAGCACTTCGGGTGTGAGATAAACCGATTTGGCTTCGGGCCATGCATATTGGCTGATTTGGCTTCAGGCCATGATATCAATATTTGGATAAGTTACCTTGATTTGGCTTTGGGCCATGGTATAGGTACTTATCGTGTGAGATCCTTGAGTATCCGACTTCTACTCCAAATGGTTCAATGGGCAAATGAAAGATGAGAATGTATATAAGTTCGGTACGAGATGGTATAGGTATGTGTATAAACCATTTTAACTTTGAATCGAAGAAATGATGACGAAAGTATATAGTTTTACGAATGAGTACTCGAAAGGTTTGATAGTTAAGGAAAGATACTTATTGATGTACTCAAATTATTGAATTATGTTTATTGATTGCATTAAGTTTATCTCATACGAGCTTACTAAGCTTTATAGCTTACTTTGTTTATTTTTCCTGTGTTATAGTGATTGCAAAGCTAGCTCGGATTCGGGGATCGTCGGATATCGCTTCACACTACCACCTATCACTTGGTACCTTTTGAACTTTGGTATATTAAGTATATGGCATGTATAGGTATTTTGTGTCATTTTGATTAGGTTGTTAGTGATTTTGGATATTTGTAATGACTTATAATGACATAAATTTTGGTTTGTAAATATGGCCATGAGTGTTGGCTTAATTTGGTGGATTTGGTTGTGTGCATATATGTGCATATATGGATGATATTTTGAGTTCATGGATGGATAGGTGAATAGCTTATTATGAGGCTTGTGGTTATTGATATAGTATGTGTTAAATGGTTGAATGTTGATATTGGTAATATTAGTAGATCATGAACCATAGTAAAGAATACATGTTTTTGAGTAGTTATATTGATGATTTAAGGTTGTGAGATTTTGGTATAAATGAATTGGTCTATTTTGACTACTTGAATGTAATGAGAAATGTGGTATAGAATATGCATGAATTATGTTTGAATTGGCTGGTTTAAATGCCTATTTACTGATAAACCGTAAAAGTAACATATTTTAAGCCCACGTTTAGCATGCTTTTGGATGATTTAAGCCTTGAATTATGTAATTTGGTGCTTTTAATCCTTTGTTTTCATGTTTTATACTCAGAAGAGCATCGAATGACGAAAAGAACGGAAAACGGACCCAAAACGGAGTAATTGGGCCATACCACGAAATCCACATGGCCTGGGCCCAAGACTACATGGCCGTGCCTCATTCAACATCCTCAAACACGACCTAGCAGCGACTTACACGGGCGTGTGCCACGGGCGTGTCCCTGCCGTGACAAAGAGAAGTTTCACTCGGATTAGGATACTTAGGGGCGAAGAAACACATTCCAAAAGCCTATATAAACACCCTAAATATGACCTAAAAGTGGGGAACCCAGGGCTTTAGTCAGGGGCCGTCCAGCTAGGCCAAAGAGGGCAGAGTTGTGGGAATTTACACGAAGATAGCCAGTTGATTCATCTCAAGAAGTCGAAATTATACTCAAGACGGAGGATCTCTCCTTCAATTCCTTCAGGGGGTTTTAGAGATTTCTTTTGTTTTGTTTTATCTTTTCTTTTGAGATGTTTTCTTTTATTATTATAAACTAAACCCTCAGATACTTGAGGGGGATGAAACCTAAGATGAATCTTGTTATTGTTTGCTGAACTATATGATAAATATTTGATTTGTTCTTAATTACGTGTTCTTAATTCTTGTGTTGATATTTCTGGGATATTAATTCAAGTGTGATGTGCTTAGGTGGAGGAGCAAAAGTCCCTGCCTAAGAGTAGACCTAGCATAATTAAGCGGAGTTGATTGCACGCCTAGAGATATGGTGACGAGATTTTGCCTGATTAGGGTGAAACCTAATATGGGAGTCCATAGATCGAGTTAATGCGATTCTAGGGGTTTTAATTAGAAAGAGATTTCAATTAATCAACCTAGGGTTAGATGATCGCTGTAAATCAGAGTTTTAAAATTTATAAAAGAATGATCAAAACCTGAAAACTAACTCTGACAACGATTAAAGGCAAGTGTACCTTCGAACAGTAGTATAGTTTAGGCAAGACCGGATATCGAACCCAAAGGAGCTAAAAGTACTAATACTAACTTTCTTTTTATTATTTAGCCTTAAAATTAGAGTGAAGTTGCTTTTGACGAAGACTAAACTAAGGACACAAAGACAAAAAGGACGAATAGGGAAATAACTTTGAAGGAAAACTCAGTTAATTACAACGATACCCTCAGGAAGAATCCACCTAGACTTCACTTATTAATTAACCCTAAATTATATGATTTCTTTTACTTAGCTTGATCCGTAGGACTCCCTAACCTATATTAAACCCTCTCTCAAGGTGAATAACGTCTAACCCTAGGTTAATTAGTGGAACTCTCGTTCGCTTATAATAACCCCCTAGGATAGCAGTAAATTGATCAATGGACTCCCATATTAGGTTTCACCCTAATCCGGCAAAATCTCGTAACCCTAACTCTAGGCGTTCGATCAACTCTGCTTAATTATATTAGATCTTCTCTTAGGCAGGGTCTATTCCTCCTCTACCTAAGCACATTAGATTTGGATTAAGCAGCATAATTAAGAACAAACTAAGTAATTTATCATATAACTTAAAAATCAAATAATAAAATCTATCTAGGTTTCATCCCCCTTCGGATATCTGAAGGATTTAGTTCATAATGTAAAAATAAAACATCACAAGAGAAAAGATAAAACAAAACATAAGAAAAATCCTAAAACTCCCTGACGGGATTGAAGGAGAATTCTGCCGTCTTGAGTATAATTCCGGCTTCTTGGGATGAATCAACTGGCTATCCTCGCGTTATTCCCTAACTCTGACCTTCTCGGCTTGGCTCCTTGGCCTAGCTTTCGCTCCCTTTCAAAGGTGGTACTTGGGGTATATTTATAGGCTCTTGTAATGCGATTCTTTCTCCCTGAGTATCCTTTTCCAACTGAAATTGCTCTTTCCAGCGAAAGAGGCACGGCCATGTCATATGCCCGTGCAAATCGAGACCTGACCGTGTTCGGATTTCACTTATGGCACGACCGTGTGTGGTGGTGATGAGGCCGTGCTCGGACTTCTTTAATAAGGCACGGCCGTGTAAATCGGGAGAAGGCCGTGTTCTAGTAATTTAATGAGGCACGCCCGTGTGGCTTGAAGTCCAGGCCGTGTCGATTTTGTGAATTGGCTCATTTGGCCTGTTTTAAGCCGGTTTCACGTTCTTTTCATCCGTGGGTGCTTTTCTTGAGTATAAGACATGAAAAGAAAGGATTAAGAGCACCTTTTTACATAAATCGAGTCTTAAATTATCCAAAAGCATGCTAAATGTGGGCCTAAAATATGTTACTTTTGCGGTTTATCATTAGACGTTAGTCGCCTCGAGAGAGGGATTAATATAACTTAGGGAATCTTACGGATCAAGTCAAATGAATAAATCATTTGGTTCAGAGTTAGATAACAAGTGAAGTCTAGGTAGATTCTTCCTTGGGTGTCGTTTTAATCAATTGGTTTTTCCTAAAGTTATTTTCCCAAATTTATTCTTTTTGTCTTTACATCTTTAGTTTAGTTGTTAGTTAATTTTAGATTAGATAAAAATTCATTTAATTCTTAGGCTAGATAATAAAAAGAAAGTTAGTATTAGTACTTTTGGTTCCTTTGGGTTCGATAATTCGGTCTTGCCTTAACTATACCATTGTTCGATAGGTGAGCTTGCCTCAAATTGTTGTCATAGTTAGTTTCCAGGTTCGATCATTCTTTATATAAATTTTAAGACTTTGACATCGCATAAAACAATGTAAATACAACGATCATTTACGTTTTGAGATAGTGCAAATTGATACCTTGTAGGTACATTCAAAATTGGGTGGCAAATTGGCTTGGTAAATAGCCTATTTTTGTCCACACGGGTAGGGACACGGGTGTGTTTCTTAGTCGTGTGTGACACACGGTTATGTTACACGGTCTGGTTTTAGAAATCAAGTCAGTATGCTCCACATGGCCTCACACATGGGCATGTGACTGGGCCGTGTGGCATAAGTCAGTATACCCTACAAGTTTGGCACAGCCAATCACATGGCCTGACACACGGGCGTGTATGGCCATTTTTAGGGCACACGGGCTAGTCACACAGGCATGTGTGTTGGCCTTGTGATCCAAGTCAGAGAGTTACACGGGGTCGGACACGACCATGTGGTGCCGTGTGAGACACACGGCCTGTCCACATGGGCGTGTGTCCCCTGTTTTGAGAAAAAAATTTTGAGAATCGTGAAAGTTTCTTAAGTTATCGGTTTAGTTCCGAACCACTCCCAAAGCATGTTTAGGGCCTTGTAGGCTTCAATTAGGGACAAATTGATTGAGATTTAATTGATGAATGTATGAAATGTTATAATGTACGTGAAAAGGTTTTGTAATTGTGTTGTAAGTCCGGTAATGCTCCGTAACCCTTTTCTAGCGTTGAATACGGGTAAGGGGTGTTACAGCCTGTCTTGAGACATTGTGCAATATATCTAGAGACAATTGGCAGATTGTCTTGAGATACGTTATTCATGTCTCAAGACATGGCATGCCAACAGTTATATGACGACTATTTTTCAACCTTTTCTCAAAACATCTTGCTAGGTCTTGAGACATGACGTGCAAGGATAATTTTTAAGCCCAAAATTAATACTTCTAACGGCTAGATTTCATCCCCAATGGCAATAAACATTGAAAAATTTGTGTCTTGGTAGAAATACACTTCAAGACTCAAGAGACAGATATTCAAGCATCAAAATCAAGAGAAAAGTATTCAAGAATAATGAATTGGGAAATCCTTCGTTAAGGTATACCAAGTTAGTGGAAGTAGGCAATTGGGACCGAACCACTATAAATCGAATTATCCAAGCTTGTCTTTCATTTCCTTATCATTTAGAAAAGTTTGAAAAGAATTTTAAAATATCAATTTACTCCCTTCTTGATATTTTTGGACCTAACATATATCTTAAAAAAATTATATTGTAAACATTATATTTATTTCCTTAAATAACCAAAACCTTGTAATATATAATATATATGATATAATATTATATTATATAAATAATATATCTTATAATATAAATATTAAATAACAATATATTATTATACATAAATAACTTTAAACTATAACCTCTCTTATGAATTTATTCAAATACAGAAACTCTGAAGAATTATGTAAAAAGTTAAAGATATTGATACTTTTTTACAATATAAATGTTTCTCATTCATATAATATATATTACTATTTTGCACCTTAGTAAAAATATTTTGCATCCATATACCATAAAATCAAAGTTTGTATACCTGATGACCTCTAACTTATTAGATCTTTGGAATGTGAGCATGTAATATCTTGTTTTCTGAATATAATGTATGAATCATTTGGTTGCTTTTCAATTATCCATACCTGAATTATTCAAATATTTGCTCAACATCCAACAATATATGCAATATCTGAACGTCTACAAACCTGAACATACCTTAGATTTCCCACTGTTGAAACTTAGGGAATCTTATGCATTTCAGTAATCTCAAAATCATTCTTGGGGTCTTGATTGAGACTATGCTTACTCCCACTAAACTTGTGATATATACAATCATTAACCAAAACCATTTCGAAATCGAATGAGATAATCACTTGGTGAATATTGTAATACCAATGACGAAAGGCCCGCTTAGGCCCATAAATGAATTTCTTTAATTTGAAATCATTGACTTTACATCACCAAACGCAAAGCTTTTTGGTTACATTATATAAATTGTCTCATCAATGTCGCCACTGAGAAACATAGTCTAGACATCCATCTAATATAGCTCAAAGTCAAAATATGTTACTAAAACCATTATAACCCTTTCTCTAATAGGCCTTCTTAATGACTTTCATTCTTGAGGTTGTAGAGTTTGTTACTTGACCAGGAGGTTCAACGAGATTGTCTTGATCCAAAGTTGCTGCTTGAACAATATCAGGTATAACAAAGTGTTCATGATCTTTATCAATAACAATTAAAAGAAAGCGTTGAGAAATATCAACATATTCTTCTTTAAATAAAATGTCTTTAATTCTCTCTTCCCCGACAAACTCAACATCCTCAAAGAACGAGCATTATTGGTCTTAAAAAATAACATTAGTAGTGAGATCATAAAATTTGTAACCCTTATATCTTTTAGAGTGTCCGAAAAAAAATCAAAGAGATCAAAAATATTGTTGGACACAAGTCTCTCAATTCTCCTTTTTGAGATATACCTAATCTCTTGTGTTACAATGAAGCCAAATTCTTAGCTATTAATTTGTGTTTCTGTGCAAGGATTCATTTAAATGAAGTAATAGTATCAATTAAATATAAATTTTCATAACCTAATAAAGAACTGGAACCAACCAAATTTAAATTATGAAAGTGACTAAATTTCAATTTTTAAATGAACAAGAATAACTAAATTTATCCAATGTTGAAAAGGAAATCAAGTTCCGCCTAAAGGATGGTATAAGAAAAGTTTCGTTCAATTTAAAATAAAATCCAATTATTAATAATAATCTAAAAGTCCTTATTGTTTCAACTTCTACCGAATTATTGTAGCTTACATAGATGTATCTTTTACCATCATTAGGCTTTCAATAGTTTTGACAACCTTGCATAAACACACTAATGCGAGTTGTTGCACCATAATTTATTCACCAAGTGCGTTTAGGTACCAAAATCAAATTAACCTCAAACAAAGAAAATTAAGAAATGCATTGTCGAACCAAAAGAGAAACAACCATATTTAGTTAACTCCTCTTGTTGTTTCTTTTGTAATGTAGTATATACAACTTTCTTATTTTCTTATATACCTCATTGAAGTTAGATTTGTTAAGAACGTATCAATTTCTACATTTTCGTTCTTGACAAATCTCTTTTCAATGTCGATCCTAAATTCCTTAGCTGTGCTAATATTATTAGACATAATGCCCTTGAATGTTTCAATGCATGTAGTGATGTTGGCTAGTATAGAAGTTGAATCAATCAAAATAAGTTCTGATAAACCGTAAAAGTAACATATTTTAATCCCACATTTAGTATGCTTTTGGATGATTTATCCCTTGATTTACTTAAAAAGGTGCTCTTAATCCTTTCTTTTCATGTCTTAGACTCAGGAAAGCACCCGAGGACAAAAAGAACAAGAAACGAGCCTAAAACGACCAAATTGGGCCAAAGAGGAAATCGACACGGCCTGGATTTAAGCCCACACGGTCGTGCCATGCCGATCATCTAGAACACAGCCTGTCCCCCAACTTACATGGCCATGTCTCAGTAAAGAAGTCCGAACACGACTCAAAGACTTGTCACACGGGCATGTGACATGGCCGTGTCCTTGTTGTGGCAAAGAATAATTTCATTCGGATTTGGATACTTTGGGGCAAAGAAACCTATTTTGAAAGCCTATATAAACCCCTTTAGTATCAGCTGAAAGGGGGCGTCCAGCTAGGCCAATGAGCCAAGCCAACAAGTTCAGATTTGTAGAAAATTACTCGAGGATAGCCAGTTGATCCATACCAAGAAGCCAGAATTCTATTCAAGACGGCGGATTTTTCCTTCAATTCCTTCAGGGAGTTTTAGGGATTTCTTATGTTTTGTTTTATCTTTTCTCTTGAGATATTTCTTTATTTATTATGAACTAAACCCTTCAGATACCTGAAGGGGATGAAACCTAGATGAATCTTGTCAGTGTTTTCTGAATTATATGATAAATACTTAGTTTGTTCTTAATTATGCGAGCTAATCCAAATTTGATGTGCTTAGGTGGAGGAGGAATAGACCCTGCTTAAGAGTAGATCTAGCATAATTAAGCGGAGTTGATCGCACGCCTAGAGATAGGGTGACAAGATTTTGCCGAATTAGGGTGAAACCTAATATGGGAGTCCATAGATCGATTTACTGCTATTCTAGGGGGTTATTATTCGAGAAAGAGATTTTCATTAGTTAACCTAAGGTTAGACGTTATTCGCTTTGAGAGAAGGTTTAATATACGTTAGGGAGTCTTATGGATCAAATAAGTAAATAAATCATCTAATTCAGTGATGATAACAAGTGAAGTCTAGGTGAATTCTTCCTGAGGGTATCGTCTTAATCAACTGAGTTTTTCCTAAAAGTCATTTTCTCAATTCGTTCTTTTTGTCTTGTGTCTTTAGCTTAGTAATTCGTTAATTTTAGATTAAAAACAACTTTACTTATTTTAGGCTAAATAATAAAAAGAAAGTTAGTATTAGTACTTTTAGTTCTTGTGGGTTTGACAATTCGGTCTTACCTAAGCTATACTACTGTTCGATAGGTACACTTGCCTTTAATCGTTGTCAGAGTTAATTTCCAGGTTCGATCATTCTATTTATAAATTTTAAAACTTGACAAAACAAGGATCAAGTTTTTGGCACCGTTACCGGGGAACTAAAATATTAAGAAAACTCTATTTTTATTACTTTAGCCATTATTTTTATTTTTCGCAATTTATTTTTATTATTAGATTAAATTTTGTTTCTTACTAAATTTTCTTTCTTCCTTTCTTTTCTAGCGAGTACCTCTAATTTATGGTTAGAAGGAACCCGAGAGGACCTTTAGTATACTACAGTAATATTGAAGCTACAGCTCGAAGGAACCGTAGAGAAATCAGGCGAGTCCTAAATTACACAGAGAGAGAGAAAGAAGGTAGAACCAATCCTACTGAAGGGATGGACGAGAATAACCCACAACCACACGATGTGGGAGAAAACAATGCTCTACGTACTATGTTTGATTATGCTAAACCGCATCTAACAGGAGCAGAATCGAGTATTGTTAGGCCTGCTGTAGCTGCTAATAATTTTTAATTAAAGCCTAACACAATACAAATGATTCCACAGTTTATTCAATGATGGTTTGCAGGACGAAGATCCAAACACTCATATAACTAATTTCTTAGAGTTCTGTGATACCTTCAAAATAAATGGCGTTTCTGATGATGCCATATGTCTTCGGTTATTTCCCTTTTCATTAAGAAATAAAGCCAAACAGTGGCTAAACTCGTTACCACGAGGGTCAATTACTACATGGGAACAAATGACTTAAAAGTTTCTATTAAAATATTTCCCACCGGCCAAAACGGTCAAATTACAAAATGATATCTCTTCTTTTATGCAGATGGATTTAGAAACATTATACGACGCATGGGAGAGATACAAGGATCTATTGAGAAGGTTTCCACACCATGGTCTACCCTTGTGGCTACAAGTCCAAACATTTTACAACGGTGTAAATCCTTCCACGAGGCAACTAATCGATTCAGCCGCCGATGGAACCCTAAACAACAGAACTCCTGAAGCAGCTTACGAGTTCATTGAAGAGATGTCACTGAATAATTATCAGTGGCAGGTTACAAGGACGAAACCGACAAAAACAGCCGGAGTTTACAACCTCGATGCAGTAACCACGCTATCAAATCAGGTAGAATTGATGAATAAAAAGCTTGATAGTTTGTGTTCTTCGCAGGTACACCCAGTAATGCAGTGCGACGTAAGTGGAATTGTGGCGAATCCTGAGTACCCACCCTACCAACCAGGAGCATAGAGCGAACAGATGAACTATACAGGTAATAATTTCAGATCCAATAATAATCCTTATAGTAATACTTACAATCCAAGTTCGAGGAACCACCCAAATTTCTCATGGGGAGGTCAAGGAAATCAAAGACAACAACCTCCTCAAAACTTCCAAAATTAGCCATATCCGCAAGAGAAGAAGCCAAACCTCGAAGAGATGCTGACAAAATTTATGGCAAACACAGAAAATCGCTTCCAAGAAACTGAGAAAACACTTAAAAATCAACAAGCGTGGGTTGAAAAAATTACTAAGTCAGTCAGGGAAGTCACAAACGCAGTCGAACAACGCACAAAGTTAATGTCAGAACGACCGCAAGGACGTTTACCAAGTAACACCGAGATTAACCCAAAAGAGCAAATTCAAGCCATCACAGCTCATGATAGTAAAAGGTTAGATGAACCAAAAGAGGTAGACGAAGGTAAAATAGAGGTAACACAAGAAAAGCCAAAACCGGTAATCAAAGAGTACCAACCTCGCATACCTTATCCCGAAGCCATAAAAAAAGATGATAAGAGGAATAGTTCGGTAAGTTTCTTAAACTTTTAAAGAAATTACATATTAACTTACCTCTTCTTGAAGCTCTTTTCCAGATGCCAGATTCGAGGAAATTTTTAAGACAGCTCTTGACAAACAAACGCAAATTAGACGAACAGCACCACGTGGAATTAAATGCAGCATGTTTGGCAATGTTACAGAATAGACTACCACAGAAGCAAAAAGATCCAGGGAGTTTTGTAATTCCATGTTTAATTGGTAGTTTAACTATTGATAATGCGTTAGCTGATTTAGGGGCAAACATAAATGTCATGCCTTATACATTGTTTAAACGACTAGGTTTAGGGAAGTCCAAACAAACTAGGATGAGTATTCAATTAGCTGATAAAATTGTTAGAATTCCTAGGGGCATTATCGAATATGTTCTTGTAAAAATTGATAAATTCATTTTCCCAGTAGATTTTGTTGTCTTAGACATGGATGGGGATAATTCCATTCCCTTAATTTTAGGAAGACCTTTTCTAGCAACTGCCAAGACAATAATTGATGTTGCCACAGGCGAGCTCATACTTTGTGTAGGTGACGGATCAATCAGTCTTCAAGCTCTTGACTTGGCCAGGACAACAATCGATGAAAAAATAACTCATGAGGAGCAAGGGAATCAAATGAATGGTCTAGACGAGTGGAAAACACACTTCAAGGAAAAACTAGGGATACACGAGGAAGAACTAGAACCACACAAAGTAAAACTGAAGGAGCCACCAGAAGAGCTCATAGGAACATCAAATCACTTCAAAATAGGAAACAAGGTACTGTTAGACAAAACATATCCGCACATCACCACAACAGACCTGAAAGCAATGGGAGAAATTCCTCTTGAGGTACGCAATATCTTCCCACACGAAACAGTTGAGGTAAGCAACTCAACATTCGGCACTTTTAAGGTAAACGCTTCACGACTTAAACCTTGTCAAGAAAATAGAACTGTAAGCATTAGGGAGGATATTCAAACCTTTAAACCTCCCTGATTCAAACACAAGGAAAGTCTAGCTTAAGACTATAAACTAACGCTTCTCGGAAGGCAAGCCGAGTACTAACTCTATTTACTTTCGCATTTATTTTCAGTTTCTTTCCTCTTCTTCTCTTAGTTTTAAAATTTAGTTTTAACCTAACCAAAAGTGCAGATTTTCAGGTCACATGGCCTTGCACACGACCGTGGCCGTCTGGACTACAAGAATCCCCGTACTGAACATAGCAGAGGCCGTACGAATCAGTCCCAACCACTTTTCGACATCACAGACCAAACCACTACACCACGGGGCACCGACAAAGTGGCACGGCCATTGCCCACAACCGTGCGAAGCCACTGACTTGCCAACCACGGGCAGAACACGCCCGTGCCTGATAACTGTGCCAACATACTGACTTGTCGAAAACGGGCGTGGCTTACGAAAAACGGGCATGGAGAATTAACACATTTAGACACACGGCCGTGTGAAGAGGCCGCGTGAATCGACACGCCTTCAATCCACGGGCGTGGGAGAGCCTCAGATAACAAAATTCTATTTAAACCCCACAGCCCTTCCCCTTCACCCCAACTTCTTCCATCTTCTTTTTCTCTCAAAGTTTCTCTTATTTCCTTAGAAACAATGTCCAGACTCTTGAGCTACACCAGAACCATGATAAATAAGCATAAAAGGCCAAACTTCTCAAAGGAGAACGATTTACATGAGTTCATGCCGGTAGCTTCATCCCAACAACAAGCCAATGGTCTTTGAGACCATATAGTTTTTATTTCTCTTTTCTTTTTTGCTTCAATTTCCTTTCCTTTGACTGTTTTTGGCTTAATATAGTCTAATTGAATTTAGTTTCTTTGTGTCAGGTTCTACAGGCTGCTTGGGAATCACACCACGACCACCACGATAACCACAGCCTTAGAAATGATACCCAATAATAAGGACTCTTCGATCCATTTATCTTTTAGCTTTATTTTGTTTACATTTTTGTTTCCTCTTTCTTTATCTTTTTTATCTTTAATCATATATTTAGTTTATTTTAAATGTGTCTTAATAATTCCTGGCTAATTCTCTATGAGCTCCCAATTTCTTCATCTAAACGCAGAGCTCGGGAGCAGCAACCACTCCTCTGAGAAACCATCCAAAACTCAGGGGGTATTCTTTCCCCTTCTCTTTTGATTTATCCCTTAAATGTTATTATCTATCTTTGTACATTGAGGGCAATGTACATCTTAAGTGTGGGGGAGAGGTGCATAGTTATTTTGAGAAAATGCCTAACTTTTTGCATGATTCTCAATCCCTGAGAATAAAAATGCCCAACTTTTTTCATTATTCTCAAATCCCTGAATAATATCTTGTCTTAAAGTAATTTCCTCATATTACTAATTAGGATGAAATTTCTTATGATTTATGATGACATGTTTTTGAGTAAGTCATTGATAATTGTGCATTGGTGATTAAAATTTTAAGATACTAGAGAATCAAGCATGATAAGTCTACTTTTTCAAAATTAAAAAATTTTTAGGCTGTTAACCTAAATTTGAATATTACTTTGAAATTTGAAATTCACGAGGTTGACATCAAAACACCCATAATTTTTGTGAGATTTTGAGCCTTATAGAGCATTTATTCTTTTTCTTGCTCACTTTATTGATTATGAGTGTGTTAACATTGAACTGTTATTCTAGAACTTGCCTTGATTATACATGTCAAGACCACACCTATGAGTTGATACACAGAGATGATAAAGGCACCTAGGTTTTAACCCACTTATTCCACTAAAAAGCCCACCTTCATAAATTAACCCCTAGTGAACCCCGTTGATTCTAACAACCCTTTTTATTGACTCACCCACTAATTTTAACCCAAAACCCTTTGTCTTTGTTATTACCGTTCCTTTTGACTACCCCTAAATCGAGATTTGATTTGATAAATTGCCTATTTATTTTGATAGTGAATTCCTCAGTATGTATTTGTTAGTTTGTTCTTAAAACAAAATTAAAGTATTCAGTATTAGTAGTACGAAAAGTGAGCTTATACAATTAAAGTCTATTTTTCAAAAGAAAAGCTCGTATTAGTAGGTTTATTACTTCTCAGTTGATGTAATTATTATCTCGGTAATTTTTAGATAGGTACTTGTCAATTCAATCTCGATTCTAACTTTCTAATTTCAGCCTTCTTCCACACCTTTAACCCTAGCCCCGTTACAACCCTGACAAAGACCTTTTGATCTGTTTATCATCTCATTTTATAGTGGTGGAGATTTGATTTTCAAGCGAGCCTATGGGATTAACTTTTTAGGTTCGACTTATGAGTGTTTTTTCCTGACCCTTAAACACTTTGAGTGATTTGAGTGAATATTTAGTGAAGATGTCAATCCTTGTCGGTTTTGAATCAAAAGGTAATTATTTAGATGAAGGGAAACACCTATGTTTTCATTCCACAAATGAATGACTTATCTTGTTTGAATCTTTAGGACTCTTTGAGTTTGAATTATCCATATATAAATTATTTATGAATTATGAAGAAACATTGTTGATAGGAATTATGAATTATGGAAAGTTCATTTTAATTATAAGTTGAGAATTTTGCTTGAAGACAAGCAAAAGCTTAAGTGTGGGGGTATTTGATAAACCGTAAAAGTAACATAATTTAATCCCACATTTAATATGCTTTTGGATGATTTATCCCTTGATTTACTTAAAAAGGTGCTCTTAACCCTTTCTTTTCATGTCTTAGACTCAGGAAAGCACCCGAGGACAAAAAGAACGAGAAACGGGCCTAAAACGGACCAAATTGGGCCAAAAAGGAAATCGACACGGCCTGGACTTAAGCCCACACGGCCGTGCCATGCCGATCATCTAGAACACGGCCTGTCCCCCGATTTACACGGTCGTGTCTTAGTAAGGAAGTCTGAACACGGCTCAAAAACTTGTCACACGAGCATGTGACATGGCCATGTCCTTATCGTGGCAAAGAACAATTTCATTCGGATTTGGATACTTTGGGGCAAAGAAACCTATTTTGAAAGCCTATATAAACCCCTTTAGTATCAGCTGAAAGGGGGCGTCCAGCTAGGCCAATGAGCCAAGCCGACAAGTTCAGATTTGTAGAAAATTACTCGAAGATAGCCAGTTGATCCATATCAAGAAGCCAGAATTCTATTCAAGACGGCGGATTTCTCCTTCAATTCCTTCAGGGAGTTTTAGGGATTATTATAAGCGAACGAGAGTTCCACTAATTAAACTAGGGTTAGACGTTATTCGCCTCGAAAGAGGGTTTAATATAGGTTAGGGAGTCTTACGGATCAAGCTAAGTAAAAGAAATTATATAATTTAGGGTTAAATAATAAGTGAAGTCTAGGTGGATTCTTCCTGAGGGTATCGTCGCAATCAACTAAGTTTTCCTTCAAAGTTATTTCCCTATTCGTCCTTTTTGTCTTTGTATCCTTAGTTTAGTCTTCGTCAATATAGTTTAAAGCAACTTCACTCTATTTTTAAGGCTGAATAATAAAAAGAAAGTTAGTATTAGTACTTTTAGTTCCTTTGGGTTTGATATTCGGTCTTGCCTAAGCTATACTACTGTTCGATAGGTACACTTGCCTTTAATCGTTGTCAGAGTTAGTTTACAGGTTTGATCATTCTTTTATAAATTTTAAAACTCTGATTTACAGCGATCAGTAGATCTAGCATAATTAAGCGGAGTTGATCACACGCCTAGAGATAGGGTGACGAGATTTTACCGGATTAGGGTGAAACCTAATATGGGAGTCCATAGATTGATTTACTGCTATTCTAGGGGGTTATTATTCGAGAAAGAGATTTCTGTTAATTAACCTAAGCTTAGACGTTATTCGCTTCGAGAGAAGGTTTAATATACGTTAGGGAGTCTTACGGATCAAACTAAGTAAATAAATCGTCTAGTTCAGTGATAGATAACAAGTGAAGTCTAGGTGGATTCTTCCTGAGGGTATCGTCTTAATCAACTGAGTTTTTCCTAAAAGTTATTTTCCCAATTCGTTCTTTTTATCTTGTGTCTTTAGCTTAGTAATTCGTTAATTTTAGATTAAAAACAACTTTACTTATTTTAGGCTAAATAATAAAAAGAAAGTTAGTATTAGTACTTTTAGTTCCTGTGGGTTCGACAATCCGGTCTTGCCTAAGCTATACTACTGTTCGATAGGTACACTTGCCTTTAATCGTTGTCAGAGTTAGTTTCCAGGTTCGATCATTCTATTTATAAATTTTAAAACTCGACAAAACAACGATCAAGTTCACATAAGATTTCAAATTTAAACAAAAATAATTTGAATAAAGGTAAATCTCATATCAAGATACCGGTCACTTTATTAATATTTTATCTTTGGACAAAATATTAACTTGTAGGTGATATCTTGGTGTAGTAATTAAACATTGTCAATAAGAACATGTCGAACAATAAATCTTTCTTTGGGTCGATTTATCACTCATATGTAAAATTAAATAATTGTCACATGTTTATTACCCCAGTTACACATGTAATTTTGTTAAATATTAACTTTCTTTTAGATTGATCAATATTAACATAACTTAAGTTATATGTGCATAACCTTTTTATATTCCAAAACAAAATAATTTCTGCAACAAAGGTCACTTTCGAGACTTATTCCTTCAATTAAGTTATTTTAATATATATATACTAACATACTAATATTCAAATTTAAAAATTTCTAACAATTAAATGTTAAAATTGAAATTTCTGATCACACTATAGTTTTCAAAATAACTCAAAATAAGTTTATTTAAATGATGCAATCAGAAACCGAACCTTAATCTTTGATTTTTTTTTAAATACTTGAACAAACAACCATCATAATTTTTATAATTAAAATTCAAAACCAAATTTTATAAAACCAAACTTAAAATAAAAAATTTTAAATACGTATTGACCAAGTACCCAAAAATTGAATATATATTCATACAAGAAATATAATACCTTCAATAAACGTCTATCAAACCAATTTAACAAAAAATCATAATTCAATCCATTAAAATTTATCAATAATCTTAGCATAAAAACACACAAAACATAATTTTTTACGGATTCAACAACATCCAATTCATGCCTAATATAATCATTCCACAAACCATATATATTGCTTTTCTTTTCTTTTTTCTTTTTTTCAGAATTGTAATTATATAAATTTATCAATAAATTGGCCGACCTTTGGGTAAGCTTTTTTTTTTTTCCTAAGTTCAACCCAAATTTTCCAAAAAAAAAAAAAAAAAAAAAAAAAATCTGCTGTTGTTTGCTGCTGTTTTCACTGTTTTTGCTGTTGTTTTGTTATTATTTTGGTGTCGTTTCGCTATTATATTGTTACTATTTTATTGATATTGTTTAGATATTGTATAACCTCTTATTTTATTGTTGATTTTTCTACTATTTTAGAGGTATTTGGTTGCTAAGTTGAGCCTATCTTAGTATTATTTAAGTATAAATAATTTTTTTAATTTATTTTCAATTTTTGGGAAACATTCATTTTAATGTTTTAAGTGTATTTAATGTATTATATTTTTAAATTTGTTTTTATATAAAAATAATCATATAAAAAAATTTAATACAGGTGGGCTCGGGTTTTAGCATTTTTATCCGGGCTAGACTTGCGGTAAAAATTTAGGCCCTTTTCGGACTGAGCCATACTTGGGCCTAAAAAATGAGCCTAAACTTCTATTAAAATTTGAACCGGTCCAACACATGATCACCTCTAATTATATATGTAATCAAACTTTAATATTTTAAATTTCTTCTACGTCTTTCATTAATTTATTTTTAAATAACATAGGAACAAGAAAACATAATTATCGTTGCAAAGGCAAGTTGGTATTAATAGTTGAACAAACCAAACGTAGCAAATAATTTTTTACATTATTCTTTTATATAAATTTTATTTCGTTCATATATTATTATTTTCTTAATATTATATCTAATTATTTTATATAACCGTGTCGTAATCAAAATTAAAAAAAGAAATCCAAGCTTATGTTTGAAGAAAATAAAGCAGAATTAAGGTGTTAAACAAATGTTAATTTAGTATGATTATATGAGTACAATAATTGCTTATTCAATCTAATATAAAGACCAAAGGCTTGATTATGGTGATGACAACTTCAAAATGGTGGTCAAATGTCTGTGTCATAGTTTGATATAGTTTTTCAGTAAAGAACAGGTGAGAAGTTGAGCTAACAAAATCTAGAATTTCTCACCAAACATCTACAAAACCTCCTTGTTCTCCACTTCCTGTTACCTATAAAAGCCTCGTCATTTCATGCAATTGCATAAACAAGCACCCTTCAAGTATTCATTTTGAAGCACTTGTTGTCATCTCCCATCTTATTTTCTTAATCATGGCTTATCATCGTTTGCCCTTTTCTATGTTACCCTTTTTATTAATCACTTTGTCATCGATGAGTAGCAACACAATCTTGGTTGGTGCTCGGCGTCTTTTGGAGACATCTGTGCCGGAGATTCCTAAACCCGAGTTGCCTGAAATGCCGTCCTTCCCAAAGGTTGAACTTCCAAAGTCTGAATTGCCGGAAATCCCGAAACCTGAAATACCTAAAATGCCTGAGTTGCCAAAACCTGAATTGCCTAAAGTTCCGGAGTTGCCAAAGCCCGAATTGCCTAAGGTTCCCGAGTTTCCGAAAGTTCCAGAGTTGCCAAAACCAGAATTACCGAAGGTTCCTGAATTTCCGAAAGTGCCAGAGTTGCCAGAGCCTGAATTTCCTAAGATTCCCGAGTTGAAAAAACCCGAAGAAGTTAAAGTTCCAGAGATGCCCAAAGCTCTTAAATTGTCAAAATCTGAAGCCCCAAAAGTTCCAGAGTTACCAAAGCTAGAATTTCCTAACGTTCCTGAAGTGCCTAAGCCGGAATTACCCAAAGCTCCTGAGTTGCCAAAACCTGAATTACCAAAGCCAGAATTGCCTAAAGTTCCTGAGGTGCCTAAGTCAGAATTGCCCAAAGCTCCTGAAGTGCCCAAGCCTGAATTACCCAAAGCTCCTGAGTTGCCAAAACCTGAATCCCCAAAAGTTCCTGAGTTACCAAAGCTAGAATTGCCTAAAGTTCCTGAGGTACCTAAACCGAAATTGCCCAAAGCTCCTGAATTGCCAAAAATTCCTGAGTTAACAAAACCGGAATTGCCTAAAATTCCTGAGGTACCAAAACCAGAATTACCCAAAGTGACTGAGTTGCCAAAACCTGAATTACCAAAAGTACCTGAGGTGCCTAAGCCAGAATTAACAAAAACTCCTGAATTACCAAAGCCTCAATTACCTAAAATTCCCGAGTTAATAAAACCAGAATTGCCTAAAGTTCCAGAGGTACCGAAACCAGAATTGCCCAAAACTCCTGAGTTGCCAAAACCTGAATTACCTATAGTTCCTGAATTGCCTAACATGCCAAAACCCGAAGAACCCAAAGTTCCAGAGCTACCCAAACCAGAACTACCAAAGTTACCTAATCTACCAAAGCTGAAAACACCTAAACAAGAACTACCTTAAGTTGCCTCATTTGCCTACCGTGCTAAAACCTTGAATCATGGTACTATGTTTTCCCTTGACAATAAACATATGATTTTTAGATATTCTTCTTATAAGAGTGTGTTGATTAGCATATTTAAATTCATTTCATGGATCACATGTAGACGAGATTATTTATATATGTTTGTTTTGAGTGATTTTATTGTTATCATCTATATATTATTCATGTATACTTTCTAAATAAATTTATAATTATACACAAAGTTTGATTTTTTTTACTTGGGATTTGGCATGCTTTGATTTTTTTTACTTGGGATTTGGCACGCTCTTTTTCTTGTTCAATACGAAGATTTCATTAAATAAAAGAACAAATACAAACATAAAAAAGGACTACAGAACCCCCCCCTCCCCCCCAAAAAAAAACGAAGTCGAAAGGCTTGAAATGGACCATAGCTCAACCTCAGCAAACGCAAACCCTAGAAGCAAATATCAGAAATAACCAAACCCTAGCTACTTTCATTAGTAGCTGTCATTAGAGGGACGTCGAAATGCTGAAGAGGAGCACCAAGGAGGTCGAAAAGCCAGCAAGGTGGAATCATGGAAATATCTGTCTTGACTTATCGACATGAATGTCTCCGGAGTGACCAAGAAAACCATATATGAGTCAGTTAAGTGGGCTTGAACTAATGTTTTTATGATATAATATAAATACTAAATAAAAATATATAAATAATATATGAATAAAATTAAATTATAGGCTTCACTTATGAATTCCTTCAAATGAAATTTTTTTAAATAGATTATGTAAATGGTGAAGAAACTTATAGTGTAAGGACGAGATATGAAAATGTTTTTTAGTCTATGTAAGATTGATAATATAAGTGCATGCTTGAGATGGAGACTACTATATTATTAGCTTTGATACCCCAAGCTTTTAATATAATAACATTTTAATGTATTTTTAAAGACTTGCAAAATACTCAAAAATATATTTTAAATGTGTTTTAATTTATTTAAATATTTTTAGATTAATACCAAAGTGTTATAAGGTGTTTAAAATGTTTTTAAGAGATTTTAGTATGCAAGTCTCGAGACATACGATTATACGTCTAAAGACATGAAAACTTCAAAGCAAAAATCTACTTCAGAAGTTGTCTGTCTTAAAACATTGTGCAGTATGTCTAGAGACAATTAGCAGATTGTCTCGAGACATGGCCTGCCAACAGTTATATAACGACTACTTTTCAACCTTGTTTAAGACATCTTGCTAGGTCTCGCGACATGATGTGCAGGGATAGTTTTTAAGCCTAAAATTAACACTTCAAACAACTAGATTTCATCCCCAATGGCCATAAACATTGAAAAAATTTGTTTCTTAGTATAAATATACTTCAAGACTCAAAAGAGTGATATTTAAGCATCAAGATCAAGAGAAAAGTATTGAAGTATAGTGAATTGGGAAATCCTTTGTTAAGGTATATCAAGGTAGTGGAAGTAGGCAGTCGAGGCCGAACCACTATAAATCGAATTATCCAAACTTTTCTTCCATTTCTTTATCATTTAGAAGAGTTTGAAAAGAATTTTAAAATACCAATTTATTTCCTTCTTGATATTTTTTGGACCTAACATATATCTTAAAAAAAATTATTGTGAACATTATATTTATTTCCTTAATTAACAAGAACCTTGTAATATATAATATATATGATATAATATACTAATATATAAATAATATATATTATAATATAAATATTAAACAACAATATATTATTATACATAAATAACTTTAAACTATAAGTTCTCCCATTAATTTCTTCCAAATAAAGAAACTCTTAAGAATTATGTGAATAGTTAAAGAATTTGATACGTTTTTATGATATAAGTGTTTCTCTTTCATGTAATATATATTATTATATATAAAATAATATATATTACTATTTTGCACCTTTGTGATAAAATTTGCATCCAAATAAAATCCAATTGTAAATACCCAATTTTTCCCGGGCCTTTAAAAAACCAAAACAGAACAAAAACAAAAATAAAAAAATGTCTTTTTAACAGTTCAGTACAAAACTAGCCCAATACCACTAACAGACCCATTACCAAATTAAGCCTAAAACTGCCTACCCATTAACCCAGACCTAAACAGACTTAAAACCCAAACAAATCCATTATACCCAAAACAAAAAACCCGTGGCCCAATTCCTATAGCCCACTACCCAAAACAAACAGACGGCCCAAAAGGCCCATAACCAATCGAGCCTTAGAAACCTAGGGTTTCTGGAGAAACCCTAGGCGCCGCAACAGAATCCTTGCACCTAGGCCACCAACAGTCGCGCAGCAAATGCCGCATCCGTCAGCCCTCGATCGTGCCACCATCAACGCGCATGAGCCCCGCATCGTCGCCGCGTCCTCGTCGATCAACTGTAAAGAAGGAAAGAAATCGAAGCAGCAAATGCAACAGGCTGTATTTCCTTTTACTTTCTTTTTTTTTTCGGGTTATAAAACCCAAGAATTTGTAATACGGACGGGGACACAGAGACAAAATACAGAAATAAAAGCACAGATTTTCGCAATACAGAGGTTATTTTTTTTATTTACGCATTCTTTATATTCTTTTCATACACACATATTTTTATTAAAAAAATATATACAAAAATAGAGAACAGTGGTTTTACCCTTCGATTCGCGTCCGAGAAATAAAGGTTCCGACCTCCGGCCGCTGGCCACGGAGGCACGTGAGGCGAGTGCGCACTCAGTCCCTGAACCCGATGGCCGAATCCCAACAGAGGATTTGAGAGTGTTTTGAAACTTTTTTTTTAAAACAGTTTTGAAATGTTTTTTTTATCAGATTTTACACTTATATAATAACAAGGAAACGACGCCGTTTTACTTAATCTGATAAGTGAAAAAACGACGTCGTTTCAATGGACGACCCGCGTGTTGACCCGACCCGCATGGAGGATCCGCGTGTTTTCAGAAAATAGGCAATTTATCCTTTTAGCCCTTTCGCATTATTCCAATTTTACGATTAAGTCCTGTTACATTTTAAATTTTTACAAATGCACCCAAAATTATTTCTCGTATTTCAATTTAGTCCCTCTTATATCTGTTTTATTTTTTATATTATTTTAAAATTTTTTTATTATATTAAAATGTGATATTGTTTTTATTATTTTATTAATTTTGTTAATAATATAAAATTCATGTATATATTTTATATGTATTTTTTATATATTTAATTATTATTATATATTATTTTACTAGGTTTAATAATTTACATATTTTTTATATATTATTTATTATATTATATCTTAACTTATATATTATATAGTATTATATTATACTATTTTATAAAATTTTACCTAGTATAAAATTTACTTATAATACATATTTATTTATATTATTTTTATATATGTATTATTTATATTATTTATTCCTTTTACAATATTTTTTTAATATATATATATTACTTTTGATATTGTTACTACTATTATTTCATTTATAATCAACCCTATTATTTTTAGTATTATTATAATTATTTTATTTTAATTATATATTATTACCATTATTTTTCATTTTACTATTATTTTTATATTAACCTATATTATTATTTATACTAGTATATTCTCATTGTACTATTATTTTTACTTCAGTTATTTTAGTTGTATTTTATATTTTCTAGGTTAGGTATTAATGTATTATAATTGATTTAAATATTTATGTTCGATAATGTATAAATGCAATATTGTCACATGGTTATTGTTTAAAATAAAAAATACATTTTTGCAAAATCAATATTTTATTTAAAGGTTTTTTTTAAAAAAATAAGGCAATGTCTTGATATTTAGAAATTCGAGAAATAGTGTCCAATCGTGCTGGATTGCGATTTTCCGTTTGGTATCCTTTTAACAAGTTTGATAAATTATGAGATATTCTTAGTGTCAAAACCATTTTAAAATCGAGTTTAGAAAAAATGAGGATTGACTTTAAAATCAAAAATGGGAGTCGCCACCAATATTTTTTTTTTACTTAGGTGTGATTGGATCACCTTGTAAAGTGTTTTATTTTGAAAATATTCAATTTTGGTCCACAAAAATAAGAAAATAGGTTCGGGAGTCGGTTACGTATGAGGAAGGGTTAGCACCCTCATAACGCCCAAAAATTGGTACCAAATCAATAAAATCATGTCCAAATGTTGAAAATAAAGAAAATTACGAAATATGATCCTTTTATTAGAAAGAAAACCAAGACTTACCTATCCCAAAGAAATAAAGTACTTTACCCAATAAGTTAAGGTATAGCACCTCATGACTTTGAAATTAAACTGTCTTTATTTTGGGAAATTCCTACCTCGAGACACAAAATGTCGAACCCAGTAAGTTAAGGCAAAACATTTTGAATTCCCAAAAATAGGTTTTTTATTTTGAAATTGATAAATCACAAATTTCTTTAAAAAAAGAAAAATATGTAATATCTAAAGTTTCACGAGAAGAATCAAACCCAATAAGTTAGGGCAAAATTCTTCTCGAAATTCTCCAAATATCACATACTCCCATACTTTGAAAATCATTTGAAATAAATTTAGAAAAAGGGAGATACGTAATACCTAAAGTTTCACGAGAAGAATCGAACCCAATAAGTTAGGGCAAAATTCTTCTCGAAATTCTCCAAATATCACATACTCCCATATTTTGAAAATTATTTGAAATAAAATGTGTCGATTCAAAAGATGTTTTTATAAAAGGCTATGGTTTGAATAGGATATTACAACATATATTGAAATAAATAACAAATTATAATCTACAATATAAGTGACAATATAATCTACAAATCATACTAACAAGTGAACAATAAAATAATAACACAAATATAATGAACTATACTAAACAATAATATACAATCTAAAGCAAATAAACATGTGATAGCAATAAATGAAAGAATAATATATAAAAAAATTAATACTTTTTATATAAAGTAACAAAAATTTAAGGTAAAAGGAACTTATAATAAATATATATATAATTTAATAATATAATATATATAAAAATGATAGTAATAAAAATAAAGTATTTTAGAAAAAAAATGGATAAAACTACATAAATAATATAAATAACATATGTTAGATAATATAGATAATTAAAAAAATAAGGATTTTAGGAGTATATGATATAACCTAATACTATATAATGTATAAAAAAAGATAATGTATAAATAATACATAATAAAAAAATAATATTAAATCATATAAAATAAATAATAATAATTAAATATATAATAGATTAGCAAATATAAATATATATATAACTTATACTATTAATAAATTAATATACAAATAATAAAAATATTTAATATGATAAAACATTTAATATAATAACAAAATAATTTAAATTAAAAAAAAGAAATTTAGGATTAAATAAATATAAGGGGTTAAACAGCAATTAAACAGATTAAAAGAATTAAATAAAAAATGCACGTTAAATAACAAGGATCAAAACGGAAATTAATCCTTTTTCCAAAAGGACATCGATCAATTTTTAGCCTTTAAAGCAGCTCTGGGGTTAAATTGAAACAAAATGCAAAGTTTGGGGTTAATTTAAAATAAATGAAAAGTTGATTTGAACGAAATTAAAAATAATAAAAATTGAGGAAGGACTGAAATGGTAATTAGACCATTAAATGAAAACGCGCGGATCCTTCCCCTGGTCGGGTCAGAATTCAGGTAAAAGCCTTAAAACGATGCCATTTTATGTTTATGGGATTAAACAGAAACGATACCGTTTCCCTGTAATTATATAAGTGTAAAATCTGAAAAAAAAATCATTTCAAAACTGTTTTAAAAAAAAAAGTTTCAAAACACTCTCAAATCCCTTTTTCGTTCATCCGGATTCTGAGCATCGGAGCTCAACGCCACCGTCCCACGCGCCATACGCGCCACCATTGACGATGGCCGAAGGTTTAAAAGCCTCAGTTTCACGCATATAACCCTCTTTCTTCTGTCTCCCTTTTTTTATATAACGTGCGCAAAATATATTGACAATAAAGAAAGAG
This sequence comes from Gossypium bickii, assembly GCA_025503065.1. Classification (NCBI taxonomy): domain Eukaryota; kingdom Viridiplantae; phylum Streptophyta; class Magnoliopsida; order Malvales; family Malvaceae; genus Gossypium; species Gossypium bickii. The sequence continues at coordinate 112,646,317 of CP106717.1, read as the reverse complement.
AAATAAAAACACCACCTTTACACAAAAATTCTGTGTTTTATTTCTTTGGATTTTTGAATGCTTTCTATCTTTTTCTCTGTATATTCGTGACCGTTTTTTTGCTATTGTTTCTCTGTCCCCCCTTTTTACAAATTGCTGGGGGTTTAAATAGACCCCAAAAAAATAATAAAACAGGTAATACAAGATTTTTGCCATTTTTGCTTGCTGTTTCTTTCCTTTTCTTGCAGGGCAGGGATCTCGCGATGGAGATGAGATTCAGGCGCGAACCGCGGTGCGACCGAGGGCTAGCGTGGGCACGGGGCGTTGATTGTGGCGCGAGGCTAGAGGTGCTGCTGATGCGCTTTGCGACGCCTAGGGTTTCAGAAAACCCTAGGCTCACTGATTTGGTTTAACATTTGGGCCTTTTGGGCCGTCTATGTTATTGGGTGAAACACCCCAAACCCGGCCCACAAGCCCTGACCGGATCTGACATGTTCCCTGAGTAAAACTTTAATTAAATCTCGTTTTGTCATCTTGGAAAATATGGTGGTTTTGAAGAAAAATAGATTTGTGTTATGATCAAGTTGAAAAAGACCGTGTTATTATTAATGTTTGTATTTCATTTAAACGTTACCTTCATGTTTCAAAAATTATAAGTTAAAAGAAATGTCGATTTTTAAAGCTTAATATTAAGTTGAAAACCGTAGGTGTTTAGGTGTCAAAACAGTTGAAGTTGTTTTACGAAAAATGTTTAATCATTTGTTTAATGTTGGTTGTATCAGAATAAAAATTAAAAACGCATAAATAAAACAGTTAAATAGTGGCCTTATTACAACAAAACAAAACCCGAAATAAATCCCGAAACATAATAAGAAAAACATGATAAGTTTAATTATAAGAAAACCCGGAAATGCTGAGCTTGGGCATGGCCACCACAAAATCCTTGCTGACCCGATCCATATCGCTAAGTATCACCTGCAAAAAGTTATCCCACGAAGGGTGAGTCAACAGACTCAATGTGTAACGGCTACACCAAAACCCAACCGATTATAGCCTTAATCATAATGTTTCGGCAAAGCACATAACATAGCATATCGAGTCATAACATATTTAATCACATTTATACATAAAATGAAATGCAATGCCGAGCCCACCTAGATATCCATCCTCTACACACCACCCGTACCTGCCAATCACACCGTGGGGATTACTAAATCGACCCTCCATCCGCTACACACACACTCGAAAGCGATCATTGTAGTCAACTGCACATCGCCCTTATAACCGTGGCATAGCCACCAGATAATGTGACAGAGTCACCGAATACATAATATGTGACATGAGTCACTGGATACATAATATGTAACATGAGTCACCGGATTAATGTGGTAAAAACCACCGAACACTTCCCCTTTATTATTATCACCCTAATGCCCATGCAACATACATATTATTCAGATATCATGTAATATACCTTACCCCAAAGCCATAATCGAAATCACACATATCTCATATCAATGTCTATAAACATTATTTACTGAGTATTAAAGGGGTAACGTACCTGAATGCACTGTACCATTGAATGGTACCCTTAGCCATGTTACTCGTATTTTCATTAACACACATTTAACATTAACACTCTTAATCTATCGGGAAATTAATGTAGGGTTACACACCTGATAACAGTGAGAATGACACTCTCGATACCGACACTCTCACTAGCAGGGATAACAACGATCTGCTTATCCCTTTTTGATGCTGGCCTACAACCCGGTGGCCAATCACGTACGGCAGAAATCGAGCGTTTCTTGAATTTAGGGGTAGGAACTACCCCTTTCTCTCCTCCACTGGTATTCGCATCCATTGAGGAACACTTAATCAAAACCCGATTAATTAATATGTAAGATCTAAACACAACACAATCTATAACTTAAACACCCTTACCAAAATGGATCTGAATCCCGAGACTCCTTCTTTACCACTGTTGAACTCCTCCTAAAATACCATAGTCAGAATCGGCAATCCTCAATCAATAATATGGCCTTTGGCCGAATATTACAACCCCCTTACCTTGCTTACTTAAATCCCGGAACTATCGTTTGCCCTTGAAGATGTCGAAAACCCTACATAACTGATGTCAGATTCGGCTTATTGCATAAGATCTATAAGAATGGCCCTTGGCTGAATGTTACGTTTGCTTACCTTGGATCTCAAATCCCGAAAGATCACCTTCTAACGTCGGTTACAATTGAATCCCGAAAATCCACCTTCATGGTTTCGGCCAAAAGAGAATAAGAGGGATTAGAGTCTTTGATTTTCGACAGTCAAAGAAAGAAAAAGTAAAAGAAATCAGCCTAAAAGAGATCCTTACTGAAAAAGAGTAACCCAAAACGCAAATGGTCAACAGGCTCCAAGAAATCGACAAGAAGAACTTGAAGTAGAGAAATCGATTTAGAGGAGAAAGATGATAGGTTTTTGGTGCTTAAGAACAATCGATTTCAAAGGTGGTAAAGGTGCAATCGGCTATGGAGAAAATATGGAATGGAGGAGAAAGGAGAAGGAATGTTGGTGATCTCACTTGCGGCACAAGAGAAAACGAAATAAGAGAAAAGATGTTTGGGATTTTTGAGAGTTGCGGCAATGGTGGGAATAAAATGAAAGAGAGGTTTCGGCCTAAGCAAAATAAAGAGAAGAGAAGGGAAGGCAACTAGGTTCGGCTTACAAACAAACAAGTAGGAAGAAGAAAGAAAAAGCAAATGACCCTAATGGTCTTTGGATGTTTCGGCCAAGGTCTAACAAGTGAGGAAAAGAGTCAATTTCGGTGTGGTTCGATTATGGAAGAAAAGGGTGAGAGCTTAGGAGAGAATGAAGCTGATTTTCAGCAAAAGAAAGTGACCGATTGGCACTTTGATGGCATTAAGATTTCGGCACATTAGCCTTCCCCAACTGGATGTATCCCACCTTGCTACTCTTCCCTTGTTTTCGGCTAACAATCAAACTCTTGCTCCCCCTTGCTTTTCTCCTAAATCTTCTCTTCTTCACTCATTCAAAAGAATTTGAATGAGTCAACACCTATCTTTTCTCTTAACCGAATTTTTAAATGAATTTGACTTGATCTTTCACTCCTCCCATCAGAGTCCTTGTGCCGTCCACCACCGCACCTCCTTGTCGCAAAATAAACTCTTAAAATGCTCCCCGTGCTGCTCGAACCTAGGCCCTTCACACTCTCTGAGGCGTCACTCTCCCTGTGCTCTAAGTGGCGCCTCCCTTGCCACTTTACTGGCTAGCTTCTTGTGTCTTAACCCACACACAAATTTTCTTAAGGCCTAGCTTCCTTAGCTCCCCTTTCAATGCTTAAAATTAAATATTTTTCCATGACTCCTACCTACATCCCAAGATTCCCGAAGCCCCCAAAACACATACAAATCACACCCAAGCATGCTGCCACGTACATTCAAGTGAAAACGCATAACCCCTAATTCCCTTGTAACATCTTGAATTTTTGGGCCTATACGTTTAATGGGTGGATATGTTTAATGTGTTAATTTAAGTGTTAAGGGTCCAAATTGGGGCCTTGATTAAAATTATCTGTTTGGGCATTATAGGGTTTAAAAGGTAGTATTTATGTTTAAAATACCAAAGTGGGCTTGTGGCCCAATCTTAGGAGGTGACGCCACACAAGGGAGTAAGGGGCCCAAATTTAAGTTTCATGGAGCCCAATTCTTTTAATTTAAGTTAGCTAAATTTTGGGCATTAGGATTAGGTGGAGTGGATGGTAACAAGGCTAAAATTTAGCGGTTTTAATGTTTAAAATATGTGGATAATAAGCAGATAAAGGCTATTATTTAGGAATTTATTTTATGTGGATAATAAGCCGATAAAGGCTAAAATTTAGGGAATTTAATGATTAAAATATGTGGATAATATGCTGATAAAGGAGGGAGGAGTTTGAGATAATTAAGTCTCTTTTAGATGAGCTAGTAGATTAAGATAAAGGAGAAAAGATAGGATTTATCTGCAAGGTTAGGTAAGTGCCAAAATTTCTATAAATAGGGGAATATCTCTTCAATTTCAGCATTTGGGTTTTTCTCTCATTCTTTTGTCTTTTTCTCTGAGTAAAAGCCGAAAACTCCTAAAGTTCCATCTTCTTCTTCATTCTTTGCAAAAGCCGAAATCTCTAAGCCTAATCCCTCATCCTCACTTTGATTCAAAAGCTGAAACTTTTTCCATTCTTTTTCTTCTTAGCTGAAATCTTCAAGTCTCTTCCTTGTTTTCTTTTCTTCTTCTCTTTTCCTGTCAGAAATTGAAACTCTTCACTCAAGTATTTTAAAAGCCAAAGACACATCAGTCTTCTCTTGTTCATACTTTTTCCGGGATTTTCCTAAAAGCTGAAATCCCTAGGAACTCACTTCTTGAAGTTGCCGAATTCTCTTCAAAGGAGTTTGCTTGTGCCGAATCTTGAATGAAATAATAGGTAAGTATTGATTTCGGATTTCAATGTTCTTTCGGCATTTCAAAAGTCCTTAGCCTAATGGCTATTAGAAACTAATCTCTTATTTCACTCTTCTTTTCGGCATTCCGGGATTTGAAGAAGGAGGCCAATCGCATAGATCTCTAAGTTATAAAATCGTGTTACTTTCGGGATTTCAAGGTAAGAGGATTTGTTTATTTATATATATAAAATCGGGTAGAATACTAACCATGGCCGAATATAGGAGAGGCCTATTTTCGCAATTTTTTTGGCTTTTGAGCAAGGCTATAGATTGAGGATAATAGATCTCGATAGCAAGGACATCGACTAAGAATATTGGATTTCGCGATATCAGGTGTGTAATACTTCCCCACCATCTAGATCTGATTATTAATGTATGTTCATAAGTTTATATGTTGTGATAAATGCCGATATCTAGGTTTAATGTTGGAAACGAGAGAAAAGGGTGAAGCAAATCACCCAGTCGTTGAATGTTTTGCCTTTATATGATAAAAGTATATTGATTTTATGATTGCATGGGTTGGGTTGATGAAAGGAGGAAGTTATACGTTATATGTGTAGCGATTTATACTGTGATCTGTTATATGTTGTAGCGGCTAATGCCGTGATCTATTATAAGGGCTTTGGCCATAATATGTTGATGAGCAGCATGACTGCCACCTTGGCGTGTAGCGGTGTGGGTCGATTGTAGAAATCCCCAATGGTGTGAATGGGCATTTGAGTGCGGGCGTGTAGCGGATGGAAACCTAGGCAAATGGGTTGGGCCTTGCATATTATTTGTTATTTTTTTTAAAATGAAATTATTAATCTGTTTTATGGGCCTAAGGCCAAAATCTAGTGGTGCATAAGGGTTGCACACTGAGTCTTGCGACTCACCCTATTAATTAACCTTTCAGGTGATACCTAGTGCTTCGGACCGGGCTGGAGAGGAACGCAAGGTGGCCATGCAAAAGAACATCTGGATCCAACAAAAAGACTCAAGTTAATACTTTATATTTTTAATTAATGGATTTTAAATCTCGTTGTAATAAGGCCATGGGCCACTAGTTTATGTTTTGTTTTATTTTGGGCTTTAATTACTTTTAGTTATTTAAATTCTTATTCAACTAATGCATGTATTTAAATTTGGGTTTTTAATTTATAAAGGCATATTTTATTTAAACTATATTTCTTTCGAATAAGAAGATAAATTTTAGAAAATATTTTCTGAAAATACGACATGTTTTTTCCAAAATTTTCTTATTGACATACCAGATCTGGTAGTGGTGTTTGGGCCGGGTTTGGGGTGTTACATTGGGTCTGGGTAGTTCGCTGATGGGTCTAGGAATTGGGCCACGGGTATTTGGTTCTGGTGGCATTTGTTTGGGTAGTGGGTCAATATTTATTGTGATTTGTAAATTGGTTTTTGGGGCCAAATGTTGTAACTGGACTAAAAAATGGACTTTATTTTATTTTGGTTTTGGTTTGCTTATTTTGGTTTATTTTAGCCCGGTCAAAATTGGGCTCTTACAGCTGCCCCTCTTTGCTCATTGTCGTGTAACGAGAATGGAGCAAAGACTATAAAAGGACCAATTTTGACCGGTTTTGGCCAAGCCTCAACCTCTTGATCCTTGTTTTCTCCACTATAGCTTCAACGGTATTGGAACTTCATCTTGATTTTAGTAAGTTTGATAGCTTCAACTTCATAAAGGCAGTATCCACTATCTTTTGATCTGCTCCTCTGCAAACTCAGGGAGACCAGATCTGATATTTTCAATCTGATTCCTACAAACTCAAGGGTGCTAGATTGGTATTTTCGACCTGCTTCTTCAAGAATGCCAGATCTGCTATCTTCGGTCTGCTCCACTACAAACTCAGGGATGCCAGACTGGTAGTTTAAATCTGTTCCACTACTGCTTAAGGAGACAAGATTTGTCATTCGATCTTGGTCCACTACTGCTTAGGGTGACAAGATCTAGAATCTTTAACCTATTCCACTGCTGGTCAGGGAGATAGGGCTGGTGGCTTGAATTTGTTCCACTACTGCTTAGGGAGACAAGATTTGCCGTTTGATTTGGTTCCCTACTGCTTAGGGTGACAAGATCTACAATCTTTGACCTATTCCACTTTCTTTGGTCGGGAGATAGGGCTAGTGGCTTAAAACTGTTCCCTCATCGCAGGAGACAAGATTTATCGTTCGATCTTGGTTCCTTCATCGCTTAACCTATTCCACTTCGTCGTCGGGAGATAGGGGCGATGGCTTAAATCTGTTCCATTATCGCTTTAGGAGACAAGACTTGCCGCTCGATCTTGGTTCCTCATCGCTTAGGGTGACAAGATCTACAATCTTTGACCTATTCCTCTTTGGTCGGGAGATAGGGCCGGTGGCTTAAATCCGTTCCACTACTGCTTAGGGAGACAAGACTTGCCGTTCGATCTTGGTTCCCTACTTCTTAGGGCGACAAGATCTACAATCTTTGACCTATTCTACTGCTGGTCAGGGAGATAGGACTGATGTCTTCGATCTGCTTCCTGCAAACTCAGGAATTGTCAGATCTGCTATTTTCAATCTGATCCCTGTAAGCTCAGGGATCGCTAGATTAATTTCTTCGATCGGCTTCTTGCAAGCTCAGGAATTGCCAGATCGGCTATCTCTAATCTGCTCTACTGCAAACTCAGGGATGTTAGACTGGAATCTTCAATCTTACTACATTGTCCTTTAGAGGACATAATCTGTAGAATGAATATATGCTTTTGTCTAATAATGCATCAAATGCTCCTAATTTGGACATGCTATGATGAATGTAAAAATGATATGAGTATGATTCCCGCTCAAGGTGTTATGACTCATTTATCCGTCAAGGTTTCATCTTCATTCCCCTTGAAGTATCATTTTTTGCTCAATTATTTTGCCCCATGGTAATTCTGAGTCCACTCTACTCGAACATTGGAACATGAAGTTTGTGCCTCCTATTGTAATAACATTTGGCTTCTTCCATCCAATCTATTACCATTCAGAGGTATAGAACTTGTATCGTTTTCCACCATTCCCATGAACGTAGGGTCTCTCGACAATGATCCTCTTTCGTCATTTATCGATATGGTATCACCAACGAAATTGTCTTATCCAATAAAGATCCAAAGAGATAATCATTTTCCAATATTTTCAATACCTTATGCTTGGTGAGTTTTGAACAATAGTCCTATTTCAGATTCTCATATTATTTAGAAGCTTCCCAAGTAATATACGAAACTCCTTTAATAAAAGTGTTATTAGTCCATAAATCATTATTTCAATAAATGTTTGAAAAAGAACACAAAAATGGACGAGAAAGAAATTAGTCAGGAGCATAGCTCAGAAAAATAATTTAATCAAAGATAACCCAGGCAATAAAAGAAAATTGATTTGGGTATATCTCAAAAAGAATAAAGCAATCAAAGATAAGGAATTCAAAAATGGGTAGGATAGAAGCTAGGTGCCCCAAATATCGCAGCCTGAGCTTCTTTGTTCCAACTTCTTGAGGACCATCTTAAACTCGATATGTGTTTAGGGGATCCGAAGTACTTAGTCAATGCCCCAAGGCGTAACATACTTCCTCATTGCTAATTCAGACGCAGCAAGACTACTGTATGCCCCACTTTTTATTCAAAATTTGAGCCGCCCTTTTCGGGTTTTCAACTCAAAGCCCCTTTGGTCTCAAAGCGCCCTTTGCGGGTTTTCGCCTTGGCCTCTCTTTTTTTTTTCTTTTCTTCTTTTTTTTTTAAAAAAAAATTGTTTGGACTCAAGGCGCCCTTTGTGGGTTTTCACCTTGACCCTTTTCTCTTTCAAGTAAAATCCTTCTTGACTGAACTTGAATTCGCCAGATTGGGCAAGTCTTTGCTATCCATCTCAGTCAATATCAATGCTCCTCTAGAATAAACCCTACATAAGTCCTTCCCAATTTGGCATATGCTTTCTTCTAAAATCATTCTGTAGAGGAAAAAATCTTTGTCAACATCAGGTTCCCCTTGTGGAATTCTCTTGGATGAACCTCTTTGTTGTAAGCTCTCCTTATCCGACCGTGATGGATAACTTTTAACCTCTTCTTCAATTAGGTTCAATTGGCAAAAATGCTTCAATTCCCTAATGGGTAAGATGTCGCCCCAGCGAAGGTTCTGGCCGACGTTCAATAGGACAGAGGGTAAATGATAGCTTCTTATGCCAATCCTTACAAGTCTTAGCCACCCTTTTTTTTGAATTTTTTTTTGCACTGTAATATGCTGCCTGATCTGTAGACTTTGACTTTGTACAGTGATCTTTTATGACATTCTTGGCTGGTATATGATCCTTCTTTTTTCTTTTTCTTTCTCTTTTTTTTTGAATTAATGACTTCGACTTTGTAACATTAGCATATGAAGCTACTTCCACCCTGTTAGTGAAGTAAACGATGACCATGACAGTGAATCGATGTCAACTAAAAGTATTTGACAAGATTGGCCCCATAATATCCATGCCCCACATACGAAAAATTTGTGAAGAACTGGAGTAAGCACATAAATCTTGTCTCCTTAAATACAGCATTTGCGGTATAATTGAAGTAATCTCCCTTTTGTGGTAGACCAATAGTGCCCTATTCTCTTGTTTAGCCCGCGTTTTATCAGTGCAGGCATGTCCTGATATGATCTTGCGAAAGTATCTTTGAATCATAGAAAATAAATCAGTAATATCTCGCTTTATTTCTATGGTGAGCTAGGCTTGCAATATCCATTGACCCTAGGTCTATTTTTCATCTTGTTAAACCATTCTTAACAAGTCAGAAGATATGTTACAATCTCTGTCATCTCCAAAATCCTGAGATTCTCTAAACCTATATCTTGTTCAAAAAGGGAGTCAGTAACAATGTCGCTTATGACGTTGATATCTGGGTACCTAAGCATGAAGGCAAGAAATCCAAAGAATAAATGATTCTAATGATGATTACTTGTATGGTAATGAATAAAGAATGAAAGAGTAAAAAATGTATAGTAGAAAGAATAAAAGAATATGTACTCAAAAGATACATTTTATTGAAACAAGAATTTAGGACACAAGCCTATTTCACAAAAAGAGTCTTATTGCCTTTAGGCTTAAGGCAACAAACATGTTTTGCACATTACTATAGATCAACTTTAAAAATACAGGGATCTCTTCCACAGTCCCGTTATTCAAAACACTCCCAAGTACACAAAGGCTTGGAAACTTCATTTTACGGTTCTCTCTTCGAATATGTCATTGGTGTTTTGATTCCCTAATTGTTAGGTTTCTGATGACTTCTTCAAGGAATCACAACTCTCATGCCCCCTCCTTCAATTATCACTGCTCCGTTTGATTCATCGAACTTTACAACCCCTATTTTAATAAGCCTTTCGACCAATTTCTTAAATGCCATGCAATTATCGATTGAGTGACCAGTTATTCCCGTGTGATACTCACATTGAGCATTCAAATCATACCATTTGAGGTACGGGGGTTGTATTGGTTCCATGTAATGAGGAGCCACCACATGTTCATCAAATAGACTTTGATACAACTCCCTATATGTCATTGGAATTGGTGTAAACTAGAGTTGCTCATTGCTTTGTCTTGTGCCAGATTCTTTCCTTGATGAACCTTGATACCCAGTAGTCACTGTTTTTGGCTGTTTAACAGCAATCGGCTTCGAGTACCCCATGCTTGTATTATCCACTTTATTTTCTCTCTTTCTTGTGGCCACTCTTTTGTTACTTTCTCCCGCCTCGATCTTTCCACTTTTTATGGCATTCTCGATCATTTCTCTCATCATTACGATGTCCAAGAAGCTCTTTGTAGTACTTCCTATCATATGAGCGATGAATGGAGCCTTCAAAGTATTAATGAAAAGCATTATAGTCTCCTTTTCTAGGAGTGGTGGCTGAACTTGCATGGCGACCTCTTTCCATCTTTGAGCATACTGTCTGAAACTTTCATCTGATTTTTTTTCCATGTTCTGCAACATGATTCAGTCAGGCGTCATATCTGTGACATGATTATACTGCCTCATGAAGGCTTGAGCTAAGTCTCTCCATGAGCCAATATTAGCGCGGCTCAGTTGATTATACCATCTAGAAGCTGCTCCTGTCAAACTATCTTGAAAACAATGAATCAAAATTTGATCATTGTTCACATAGCCAGTCATGCACCTACAGAACATAGTGATGTGGGCTTCAGGGCAGCTAGTCCCGTTGTACTTCTCAAACTCTGGCATTTTGAATTCATTAGGAAGCACTAAATCTGGAACCAAGCTTAAGTCCTTAGCGTCAATACCATGATAGTGATCAGCATTTTCCAAAGCCTGGAACTTTTCTTCCAACCATCTACAGCGATCCTCCAACTTCCTTGAAGATTCAATTCTTATTCTCTCTTTTTTTGCTATGTTCAAATCAGAAATAACGGGGTTAGTAGGGTTGTCTCCTGGATTAGATCCTGAGCCCATTTGGAAGTTCATGGGCGGTATTATATCAGCTTGCCCTTGTTGAGGCCTTATTGTGACAGATGGCCTCTGGGGATACTCTTTAGGCTGAGTTTGCACATGTGGTGGAGTGAATCCTCTAGGAAAGTCCTCGTTGTCTTTAGCATTAACTAGGGAACCCTTTCCCTTTTCCATTATCCCACTCATCATCTAGGTCATTTGAGCCATCATGTTTCTCTGGGCTTCCAACATCTGGTCCCTTATCTCTTGTTGGAGCTTTGCCATCTGCTCTTACATCTGGTCTTGCATATCCCTTTGGAATTGTTCTATTCTTTGGTCCATTTTTCTTGACTTAGCTCGTGTACCGTAAGGGTGTTCAGCTTCCAGATTTTCTTTCTCTCTCTTTCCTATAATTTAAACTAATTAGACTCTCTCTATAGATTTGAATGTATATGATGTTATGAAATGTAAATGCATGACTGCAATGTAATACAAATGCATGAATGTAAAGAGGCATCGATTCTGATCAACTTCATTGTAGAAAACTTTATTAGAAAACAAATTCTTTTACATAAAATGGACTACAAATAAGCTTTCGCCCTAAGTCCTAAAGTCTTAATTTTCTCTAGTAACAAAACTAGCTCTTGACTATGATCGGACTGTAGCCCATACTTCATGCTCAACATATCCGCCTGTGATGCCAAAATCTGTAGATGATCAACTACCTCTCGAATCTGAGTCGTTGCTTGACCCATGAGGTAATCCCGACTTCTAACTTGGTCATAGGAATGATGAAGCTCTTTTTTCCAACGCCCTTTTCTTGTTTCAAGAAGCTCGATCTAAAGTTCACAACTGTGCAATGCTGTTTCTAACTTACTTTTCAGGCTTGACTTTAACTCAATTGCGGAATTATTGCTTTGGCAGTGATGAAGAGGCCGTCCAAGCTTAGCATTGATCTTCAAAAGAAGATTTGCAAGGTATAGATCATACCCTAGCTGGTACCATACACTGAGTCACAATGCCATACTCAGAAAGATTCTTCCGCTTTCCATGTCTCGTAAAGATCAGAATTTTTCCTATCTAGAAGCAAACCAAGAAGGAACTGCGGAGCTCCAGGAAGTTTAGATTGTATCTGTTCAAACATTTTTCAACTCTAACCACAGGTGAAAATCTTCTATTCTGGTTTATCTCTTTGAATCTATCAAACAAGGGTCAATACGAATTCCTTTCATTTCTCCACAACAAATCAAATCCCTTGCAATGTTGTTTGGACCACAACGAGGAGCCGAGGAGTTCACAACAGCCCATCTTCGAATCCTAGATGGCTCTACCAATTTCTTGTTGTTAAAATTCCAACGCCCATTCCTCGGAAAGAAATTTCCACCATTGCCTCTTCTTAACCTTGGTGCTGGCAGAGTGCGCCCGTCCACTTGGGTGAAATTAGAGTTGATATTAACACCTCAAGATTTCAGCATTGGTTCAACATCATAATTTAGACAAAACATTCATCCTTTCTTGAGGCATCTGCCTCAATTTTCCAACCAGAGGAGCTCTTTGGGAAGTTGATCAACTACTGGACTAGGTTGAATTATCATGATAATTGATACATCGATATTTAGTGAAAAGCCTCCTTGAGTGGCTATAAAACTTGAATGGAAACCCTTATAGCCAAGGGCACCTCCTCCAATATCTGTGAAGTTGTTCTGATTATCTTGAAAGATTGGCAAACAAGTAGGCATCCCTGTTTCGCAGCATGCTACCTTAAAATGATATCCAGCACCATCAGTGCTTCTTGAGAGTTTTCAGATTCATGTCCGCGCCTAGCATTTTGAGTTGCTTGCATGGGTGTCTTTGCAGCAAAGCTAATCTCCACTTTAAAGGTCTTTGATCGATAAAGCTGTTTAATTCTCTTCCTGTCTTAACCATTTGAGTCATCATGGACATCAGGTCTTGCATTCCCATTGTTTCTGTTAGATGTAACATTCTCAAATACAACTGTAAACTCATGCTTGTTATTTGGAAAAGCATCAACAGTAAATAAACTTTCTCCCTATCATAAGCAAAGCCTTTTCCAGCCCATTCATTGCCATGGGTCTCTTGCACCCTCTCTATCACTTTTCTTCCAACACATTTGCCATCAACTGAACAGTCATCTTCATATGAAAGAGAAACGCTGTAATGGGAGAAATGTCCATCTGTACTCCCCATACTCTCTTTGAAGTGATTAGTGAGTATAGTTACCTTTTGCCCTTTAGTTCTGACACCATACCTTGCCATAGGGTGTCGTACAATCTTTTTCTCATCCAATATTGCTTTGATTAGAACAACATCAGGGGTCACAGGTGGCAGAGATTCTAACGCTGCCCCTTTTCTAACTGCCTTTGACCATATACGAACGATTGCATTGTATTCCATTTTATCAAGGAATCCGTTATCCATAACCAGCTTTCTAACTTAGAAATTGACCGTGAATCGATACCTCTTAAAATATGTAATGATATGCACAAAAGAATAAAATTCAGCAAGTTAGTACCATGGAATAGTAAGTAAAATAAATAAACACCTATCTGGGTGACCACTAAGGTTTGACATAGTTCTACCTAAGGTGGGCCCTTAGAGTTCACTATATGTGGTTTAGTTCTAGAGTTGAGGTACCCGAACCAGCAGATTCCTCGATCCTCACCCATTATAGGCTCATATGGACCGAGTTCGATTCAGGGGAATACATTTCCCTATGGCTACACGGAGATGAAAATCTCACGAAGACATAGGTACGGATGTATCCCGAAAGCGGTTCACTATCCTGCACGGAGGTGAAAACCTCACGAAGGAGTAGCTTCTCGCTCCCACTTAAGGGTGTGACCACAACGGTCATGCAAATGCAATGCAAAGATATTTTATATAAACAGAACCGCAGGCAAAATAAAAAGGATCATAATTTTTAAACCATATTTTAAACTCAGACATAAGGACATGAAACTATCAATTTTACGGCTTGACTCTCTTATTGATCCCCAGCGGAGTCGCCAAGCTGTCGAAACCATTTTAAAATCGAGTTTAGAAAAAATGGGGATCGACTTTAAAATCAAAAACGGGAGTCGCCACCAATCTTTTTTTTACTTAAGTGTGATTGGATCATCTTGTAAAGTGTTTTGTTTTGAAAATATTCAATTTTGGTCCACAAAAACAAGAAAACAGGTTCGGGAGTCGGTTACGTATGAGGAAGGGTTAGCACCAAATCAATAAAATCATGTCCAAATGTTGAAAATAAAGAAATTACGAAATATGATCCTTTTATTAGAAAGAAAACCAAGACTTACCTATCCCAAAGAAATAAAGTACTTTACCCAATAAGTTATGGTATAGCACCTCATGACTTTGAAACTCGTCTTTATTTTGGGAAATTCCTACCTCCAGACACAAAATGTCGAACCCAGTAAGTTAAGGCAAAACATTTTGAATTCCCAAAAATAGGTTTTTTATTTTGAAATTGATAAATCACAAATTTCTTTAAAAAAAGAAAAATATGTAATATCTAAAGTTTCACGAGAAGAATCAAACCCAATAAGTTAGGGCAAAATTCTTCTCGAAATTCTCCAAATATCACATACTCCCATACTTTAAAAATCATTTGAAATAAATTTAGAAAAAGGGAGATACGTAATACCTAAAGTTTCACGAGAAGAATCGAACCCAATAAGTTAGGGCAAAATTCTTCTCGAAATTCTCCAAATATCACATACTCCCATATTTTGAAAATTATTTGAAATAAAATGTGTCGATTCAAAAGATGTTTTTATAAAAGGCTATGGTTTGAATAGGATATTACAACATATATTGAAATAAATAACAAATTATAATCTACAATATAAGTGACAATATAATCTACAAATCATACTAACAAGTGAACAATAAAATAATAACACAAATATAATGAACTATACTAAACAATAATATACAATCTAAAGCAAATAAACATGTAATAGCAATAAATGAAAGAATAATATATTAAAAAAATAATACTTTTTATATAAAGTAACAAAAATTTAAGGTAAAAGGAACTTATAATAAATATATATATAATTTAATAATATAATATATATAAAAATGATAGTAATAAAAATAAAGTATTTTAGAAAAAATGGATAAAACTACATAAATAATATAAATAAAATATGTTAGATAATATAGATAATTAAAAAATAAGGATTTTAGGAGTATATGATATAACCTAATATTATATAATGTATAAAAAAAGATAATATATTAATAATACATAACAAAAAAAATAATATTAAATCATATAAAATAAATAATAATAATTAAATATATAATAGATTAGCAAATATAAATATATATATATATATAACTTATACTATTAATAAATTAATATACAAATAATAAAAATATTTAATATGATAAAACATTTAATATAATAACAAAATAATTTAAATTAAAAAAACAAAAGAAATTTAGGATTAAATAAATATAAGGGGTTAAACAGCAATTAAACAGATTAAAAGAATTAAATAAAAAATGCGCGTTAAATAAGAAGGATCAAAACGGAAATTAATCCTTTTTCCAAAAGGACATCATTCAATTTTAGCCTTTAAAGCAGCTCAGGGGTTAAATTGAAACAAAATGCAAAGTTTGGGGTTAATTTAAAATAAATGAAAAGTTGATTTGATCGAAATTAAAAATAATAAAAATTGAGGAAGGACTGAAATGGTAATTAGACCATTAAATGAAAATGCACGGATCCTTCCCCGGGTCCGGTCAGAATTCGGGTAAAAGCCTTAAAACGACACCATTTTATGTTTATGGGATTAAACAGAAACGACATCGTTTCCCTGTTACTATATAAGTGTAAAATCTGGAAAAAAAATCATTTCAAAACTGTTTTTTAAAAAAAAAAAGTTTCAAAACACTCTCAAATCCCTTTTTTGTTCATCCGGACTCTGAGCATCGGAGCTCAACGCCACCGTCCCACGCGCCATACGCGCCACCACTGACGGTGGCCGGAGGTTTAAAAGCCTTAGTTTCACGCAGGTAACCCTCTTTCTTCTGTCTCCCTTTTTTATATAACATGCGCAAAATATATTGACAATAAAGAAAGAGAAATAAAAACACCACCTTTACACAAAATTTCTGTGTTTTATTTCTTTGGATTTTTGAATGCTTTCTATCTTTTTCTCTGTATATTCGTGACCTTTTTTTGCTATTGTTTCTCTTTCCCCCCCTTTTTACAAATTGCTTGGGGTTTAAATAGACCCCCAAAAAATAATAAAATAGGAAATACAAGATTTTTGCCATTTTTGCTTGCTGTTTCTTTCCTTTTCTTGCAAGGCGGAGATCTCGCGACGGAAATGAGATTTGGGCGCGGACCGCGGCGCGACCGAGGGCTAGCGTGGGCACGGGGAGTTGATTGAGGCGCGAGGCTAGAGGTGCTGCTGGTGCGCTTTAAGACTCCTAGGGTTTCAGAAAACCCTAGGCTCACTGATTTGGTTTAACATTTGGGCCTTTTGGGCCGTCTATGTTATTGGGTCTGGGTAGTTCGCTGATGGGTCTAGGAATTGGGCCACGAGTATTTGGTTCTGGTGGCATTTGTTTGGGTAGTGGGTCAATATTTATTGGGCTTTGTAAATTGGTTTTTTGGGCCAAATGTTGTAACTAGACTAAAAAATGGACTTTATTTTATTTTAGTTTTGGTTTGCTTATTTTGGTTTCTTTTAGCCCTGTCAAAATTGGGCTCTTACACTTAGTTACGAGGGTATAAAAATATCATGTCCAATCGTGCTGGATGTGATGTTTATATTTTTTCGGATAGAAGAACTCTCAAATCTTAAGTCAAAATTACTCGAAGTTTTTACGGGATGATCTTAGTTACGAGATTTTAAAAATATCGTATCCAATCGTGCTAGATGTGATGTTTATATTCCTTGGGAACAAAGAAATCTCAAGTTTTAAATCATAAAAACTTATTCTTGAGAATTCAAAACATTGTATCCTAACTTATTGGTTGTGATGTTTTGTATCTCGAGGTAAGAATTTTCTAAAAAGATGTATTTAGCTTCGAAGTTATGAGATACTGTATCCTAACTTACTGGGTGTAGTATTCTTATTTCTTTGAGATAGGTAGTCTTGGTTTACCTTCAAATAAAAGGATCTTATTTTAAAACTTTTTAAATTTCAAACATTTGGACATGGTTCTATCGATTAGGTACCAATTTTTGGGCGTTACGAGGGTGCTAACCTTTCCTCGTACGTAACCGACTCCCGAACTCGTTTTCTTGTTTTTCGTAGACCAAAATTAAATGTTTTAAAATAAAACATTTTATAAGGTGATCCAATCACACCTAAGTAAAAAGGGATTGGTGGCGACTCCCATTTTTGTTTTTTTAAAGTCGATCCCCGTTTTTATAAACCTGATTTTAAAATGGTTTCGACACCAATTATTAATAATAATCTAAAAGTCCTTATTGCTTCAACTTCCACCGAATTATTGTAGCCTGCATAGATGTATCTTCCACCATTATTAGACTTTCAATAGTTCTAACAGCCTTGCATAAACACACTAATGTGAATTGTTGCACCAGAATTTATCCACTAAATGCGTTTAGGTACCGAAATCAAATTAACCTCAAACAAAGAAAATTAAGAAATGCATTGTCACATCACAAGAGAAACAACCATCTTTAGTTAACTCCTTATGTTGTTTCTTTTGTAATGTAGTATGTGCAACTTTCTTATTTTCTTATATACCTCATTGAAGTTAGATTTGCTAAGAATGTATCAATTTCTACATTTTCATTTTTGACAAATCTCTTTTCAATGTCGATTCTAAATTCTTTAGCCGTGGTAATATTATCAGATATAATGCCTTTGAATGTTTCAATGCATATAATGATGTTGGTACTATTTAGATTCGAGTGTGAATGTCGGATATAAAAATATATTTGAAAGGTGTTTGAAAGAATCAACATTCCCCTGTTCACCCATGTGCAGCTATTTCTTTTTTGGGGATTGAACTGTTGTGTGTTTAATTTCCTTGACTTATTACATGCATCATATTTTTATTGCAACATTCATGGAGAGAGAATCTAACTTTTTGATTAAATGTTGAACAGCCCAACAAGTTATTCTAATCATTAAATCTAGGTCAGTTGCACATTTTAAATGTTCTAATGTATGTTGTTTCGACTTTTGTCCCTCGGTGCATGTCGGGACAATGGTATGAAGATATTACCCTCTCAATACATGGAAAAAGCTTTAACCAAAGTTGAGCATACTGCATACTAGTATTCGCAACTCACTTTTAGTCTAAGAAGACATGACATGACAAGCAAGGCCATATGACATGCTTCTTGATTCTAGGGTTAGAAGTGTTTTTGAGGGGTTAAGGTTGTCTCATGTTGATGGGGAATTCTAGGTGAGCTTCTTATAAGCTCCCATTTTTTTTTCTTTACATTTTCTCGTAATTTTTTTATATTTTCTTATAATATTTAGTACTCCATAATTATTGGTAATCTCTCACAATTTTTTATATACTCTCAAATTTTTTATATACTTTCAAAATTAAAATTTGACATGAAAAATAATTTTTTTTTCATACTTATAAAATTTGTTATATATACTAATAAATTTAATTTTTTTTAAAAACTAAATAAATGAAATAAATTTTATAAGACGAACTAATATTGGTAGTCTATCATAATTTTTGGTAATCACTTAAATTTTTTGTTTCTTTCTCATAATTTTTGGTACTTATTTTTTTGGCACATGCCTTCGTTGTTACCCACTTATATTTTTTTGGTATTCTTTTATAATTTTTAGCATTTTGTTATAATTTTTTTACTCTAAATTTACAGTTATAAAGGACTACCGGAAAATACAAGGAAGTACCAAAAAAATACGAGGGAATACAAAAAAAAAAACTAAGAAAATACCAAAAATTATAAGAGAATAATAAAAATTATGGGGAAATACAAAAAATTTTAAGGGAATATAAAAAAAAATAGAGGGAGTACCAAAAAAATATGAGGGGATCCAAAAATTATAAGGGATACTAATTTTTGGTTTATCTTAGTAAAAATTTTGATTTATTTAATTTTTCATATTTTTAAAAATTATCATGAAATATTTTTTTTTCACTACCATCCACTTGAAATTTCTTAATATTTAAAATTATTATTATTTATTTACTCCAAAATCAAATTCTCTTTTTAAAAAAAATTCTAAAAACTATGAGGAAATATCAAAAAAATACGAGGAAGTACAAAATTATAAGGAAATACCAAAAATTCCGAGGAAGTACAAAAAATATGAAGATATACAAAAGTTTATGAGAGAATATCAAAAAGAGAGGAAGTGTGAAAATTATGAGAGAAAACCAAGACAATGAGGGGATATCAATTTTTGGTTCATCTTATTTTTTTTTTTTTAATTTCATGAAATATAATTTTTTTCAGTACCAATGTTTAGCATTAAAAGTTATAATTTAACAATTACAAATTTTTTGTTAAAAATTCTAATTGAAATTTCTTAATATTTAACTCTAAAATTATATTTCGTGCCAAATTCTTTTTCAAAACAAATGCCAAGAAACACCATAAATTATAAGAAAGTACTAAAATTTTCGAGAAAATACAAAAAATTATAAGAAAATACGAAATACCACCAAAAAATTATGAGATAAGATAAAAAAATTATGATGGGATACCAATTTTGGTTCATCTTAGTAAACTTGTTTAACTTATTTAATTATTCATATTTTTAAAAACATATCATGTAATATAATTTTTTTTCCTTACCAAATTTTGTTTAAAATATAATAATTTAAAATTACAATTTTTTTCTTTTCCATTATAGAACCCATTAAAATTTTTTAATATTTATAAATAATAATATTTTACTCCAAAATTATATCTAGTATGAAATTTTCATTTCTAAATTATACCCAAAATTTTGAAAAAAAAAATTAGGATATATAAAAAAAATGAAGAAGTATGGAAAATTATAAATATATAAAAAAGATTTAAAAATACTAAAATTATGAGGATTTATTAAAGTTTCTGCATTATTATTTATTGGACCCTTGCAAGCAACAAAGGATTGCATTTGTAATATGTTTTATCATATTTTTTGAAACTCAACTCAATATTTTTATTAGTATAATAACAAATTTAATCCTCAAAATTTACACATTCTATCAATTTGATTTTGATTTAGCAAATTTAGCCCACGATATTTGCATATTCTGTCTGTAATGGCCCATTTTTGCCCGGGCTTAAGCAAACCAAAATAAATAATAAATAATAATGTCCTTTCACAGTCCTTTACAAAACCCAAAACCCGATTAGCCCACTTACAGACCCAAACCTAAAGACTGACCCAACAGGCCCAAAATCATTACAAGGCCCAATGCCTAAAACAGAAACCTCGGGTTTCTGGGAACCCTCGCGCCGCAAGCAGCAGGATCCCAACAGTCGCGCCCAGGCCAATGGTCACGCCACAGTCGACTCCTCGCACCAAGCACCAAGCCTTCGATCTGCGCCCGAATCAACGCCAGGATGGTCTAGCCGTAGGGCCCAAAATTTGCCCGGGCCCATTAGCGAAACAAAACAGAAACCAAAAAACACACAAAAAAAAAACAATTAAAGTGTCCAATGTCCATTACACAAAACCAAATATTTCAGCCCAATTATTTTTAAATAAACCTAAACACGAGGCCCAAAAACAAACCCAAAATCAACAGGCCTGATTGGCCCAAATGCCTTAACACATTCAGAAACCTCTAGGGTTTCTAAAACCACTAGCGCCGCAAGCAGTTTCCCCTCAGCGCCACAACCCCAGCCAAGCGTTTAGATCATCTCGTCCCTCACACGCGCCCCACGAGTGCGTCGCCACGTCCGCGCGTTCAAGCCTCCGTACACCGCCACAGCTGGTGCGCCGTACCTGCGAAAAGGACAAGGAAAGCAACAGCAAATAAAAAGAAATAGAAAAATAGCATTGTATTTTTTACGTTTTTTTGGCTATATAAAGAAAAGCCAACAAATGTAATACTGTCTTCACGATTTTACAGGCATACAGAATACAAAATACAGAGATACTAAAATCTGAATCGAAGAGGTGTTCTCTCTTTTATTTTTGATTTCATTTTTCATTTTATTTTTTTACTCGACTTAAATCAAAAAACAAAGGAGGGGACTTACCTTTGTAAGACGAACGGATGGTCTGCCTTCTTCATCGAAATCGAAGCGAGGGTGGTCGTCGGGGTTAGGAGCAGGTTTGGTTTGAAAGAGGTCGGTTGATCAGACCTGAGTTGGCCCCCCAATCACCAATTGTCGTGGCGTTTGTGGTGGCCGGAAAGGAGATCTCCTTCTTCGGCTGAGAGATTAGGAAGAAAAAGATTAGGGTTTTTTTTATTGTTTTGTTTTAAAAACAACTAAATGCTTTAATTTTTAGGTTTTTCTTAGTTTTAATCCATAATGCAAACGGCGCCATTTGGGGAAGGTGTGGGATCCACATGTCAACCCGATTTGTGACCCGGATCCGCGCCTTTCTGCTTTAAAAGGATTATTTTCGCATTTAGTCCCTCCGCTATTATTTTCGCATTTAGTCCCTCTGCTCTCTGATTCTGTCGCAATGTAGTCCTATTCGAACGCGGCGTTTTGGCTAACTGGAATATTGACTGATTTGGTCCTTATTAATTTACGCGCATTGTATTTTAACCATTTTAGATTTTATTTTTGATTTATTGCCTTTTAGCCCTCTAATTTCATTCTGATTTTCAATATAATCCTTAGATTATTCAGTTAATTATCTGTTTATTGATCTCTTTAATTATTCTTTTAATTAATATTTAATATAAAATATTTTAAATTGTTTTAGCTATTATTTATTTTATTTACATGTTATTTTCATTAATTCTATATATATACTTTTTATATATACATATTATTTATATTAAATTATTTTTATGTATATATTTTGTATTATTTTATATATATATATATATATATATATATATATATATATATATCTGTTGTGTGTATAATTTACTTTTTCAAAATTATATTTACTTATTCTATACATGTTTATATATTATTATTTTTATATGTACATTATTTTATATTAAGTTTCTTTTATTTATTTACATATATTACTTAAATTGACACGTGTTATTTGCTTATTATTTTTAAATATGCTATATTTAAGTTTAATTCGTTTTCACTTAGCTATATTTCTAGCTTTCGTTATTTCTTAATTAATAATGTTGGTATTTCCAAAATAAGAGTTGTGAGATTATTGATTTTATATTGAATTGTATATTCATATTATTGTTCTTGTCATCCATTTGTATAAATGTTGTATTCGCATATCATTCTTTCGTATTATATTATTGTTTCTCATGATTCAATAAAAGCATTTTGAGTCGTTTTTCAAATCACTTATTTAAAGTTTCAAAACAAGGTAATATTCGTGCGTTTGGAAATTCGAAGAAATCGTGCCCAATCGTGCTGGGTGTGGTTTTTTGTTTGACCAAATAAACGAATATCCTTTCAAATTTTGTCCACATTTTCAAAATAAGGTAATATTTATGCGTTTAGAAATTCGAAGAAATCGTGTCCAATCGTGCTGGGTGTGGTATTTTGTTTGACCAAATAAACGAATATCCTTTCAAATTTTGTCCATATTTTCAAAATAATGTAATATTTGTGCGTTCGGAAATTCAAAGAAATCGTGCCCAATCGTGCTGGGTGTGGTTTTTTGTTTGACCAAATAAACGAATATCCTTTCAAATTTTGTCCATATTTTCGAAATAAGGTAATACTTGTGTGTTTGAAAATTCGAAGAAATCTTGCCCAATCGTGCTGGGTGTGGTTTTTTCGTTTGTCCAAACAACCAAATACCCTTTCAAAATTTCAATACATGTGCTTGAAGAATTTTGGGATGATCATGAATTCGAGGATTCAGATTGTCGTGTCCAATCGCGCTGGATGTGATACTCTATTTCTTCGGAACAAGGGAATCTCAATATTTAATCAAGTTATTTAAAATTATAGAATTTCAAAACTATTTCAAATTTTTCAACATTAGGACATCAATTAATCAATTTGGTACCAATTTTGGGATTTGCGAGGGTGCTAATCCTTCCTGGCACGTAACTGACTCCTGAACCCATTTTCTTCTTAAAATTCGTAGACCAAAATTTATTTTATAGGTGACCCAATCACACCTAAACAAAAAGGATTGGTGGCGACTCCATATTTTTAAAGTCGATTCCCATTTTTTCAAACCCGATAAAAAATAGTTTCGACAGGGTGGCGACTCCGCTGGGGACTGGTTGAGAGTCAGGCCATAAATTGATTAATTTTTGTCCATTTGATTGAAAATTTGGAAAATTATTTTGAAAAATCATGTTTCTTTTGATGCATTTGGTGTTTTTGATAAAATACTCGCATCGGCATTGCATAACCGTTGTGGTTACACCCTTGAATGGGAGTAAGAAACTATGCCTTTGTGAGGTTTTCACCTCCGCATGGGCTAGTGGATTGCTTCCGGAATACATCCGTACCTATGTGCTTCTTGAGATTTTCATCTCCGCATGGCCATAGGGAAATATATTCCCCTGAACTGAACTCAATCTATATGAGCCTATAATGGGTGAAGATTGAGGAATCTGCTGGTTCAGGTACCTATTCCTTAGAACTAAACCACATATAGAGAAACCTAGGAGCCCACCTTAAGTAGAGCCACGCCAAAACCTGGTGGTCACTCATTTTGGTAATCTATTTTGGTTGTTTATGTTTCTTGTACTAACGTGTTTTGTGTTGTTTATGTTTGCATTGCATTTCATGCATGTGCATTACATCATTTGCATTACACTATTTTCATTACATTGCATCATTTGTATTAGTTTTTACAAAATGACCCTGGTTAGGTGAAATATTTTCAGTTAACCTAGAGGACATGGAGCAAAGGTTGGAGAGATTAGAGCAAAGGCAAATACTAATGCAAGAGTAGTTGGCCAAAATCCAACAGGGTATGCGAGATCAAATGAACATGATGCGCCAGTTAACCCAATTACTAATCGAAGGGCTTGAAAAAAGAAGTGGCCCAGTGGTCGACAGTGTGGATGATGATGAAGACATTGTTTATTCTCCAATGAGTGTCCCGGCCCAACCAGACGTACCCCTGCAAGGGGCACCGGTCATTATCAAACCCCAATGTCAGATTAATACCTCGGCACTATTGAATTTCCCGAGGGCTCAAGTTTTAACCCAAAGGATGATCGAGCCAGACCGGTTGTTCCGGCAGAAACAAAGAAAATGGAAGAGTGGAAGTCAAAGGTCCCAAAGAAGAAGGAAAGGGAAGTGAATAGTACGAGTAGGTATAGCAAAGGTCACTCGGAGCTGATCACAGTAGGCCAGCCAAAGACAGTAATTGCCAGCCGTCAGGTATCCCCAAGGCAAGAACCCAAACCGAGACAAAACTCAGAAAAACCCCAGTTCGTACCCATTCCAATCATGTATAAGGAGCTATATCAAAATTTATTTGATGCACATATGGTGGCCCCTTTTTACTTAAAGTCGTTGCAGCCCCTGTACCCCAAATGGTACGATGTGAACGCCCAATGCGAATACCATGCTGGAATTACGGGGCACTTGATAGAAAACTGCACCGCTTTCAAAAAATTAGTCGAAAGATTCATCAAAATAGGAGTTATGAGATTCAATGATCCCTCTGGTGCAGAAAATCTATTACTCAACCATGTTGTTAAAGGGATAACTATTGTGAGCACCATGATGAATGGGGGCATGAGATCAGGAGTATGTCAAGTTCAGGGCTCTAGTGCAAAACCTGATACTGGCGATTTTGAACATTAATGACATATCTGAAGAGTGAACCGGGGAATAGACTTTTCCAAGCTTCTGCCTTTACGTACTTGGGATGTATTAAACAATGGGACTATGGAAGGGATCCCTGTGTTTTAGAGTTAAGCTAGAGTAATATTCAAAACATGCTTGTTGCTTTAAGCCCAGAAGCAATAAGAATCCTTTTGTGAAATGGGCTTGTGTCCAGAATTTTTATTTCTATAAATTGTATCTTTTAAATATTTTTTTATACATGCTTTTGTGCTTTAGAATATTCTTTCATCCTTTATTCATGACCATATCATATAAATAATCATCCTTAGAATCATTTATTCTTTGGAATTTGCCTTCGTACCTACAATAGTTACCCAGATATCAATGACATGAGCGACGCTGTTACTAACTCCCTTTTTGAATGAAATAAGGGTCTAAGGGATCGTAGGACTTTGAAGATGACAGAAATTGTAACATATCTTCTAATTTGTTAATATTGGATAAAAAACAGATCCTACGTCGCGAGCCAAGGAAGGAGATGAAGATCAAAGCCTGGCTCAATGCAGGAACAAGATTTCCTATACGTGGGGCATGGATGTTATTAAACCAGTCTCATCAGAAGCTTCTGACTGACACTAATTCATCTTCGTGGTTGTCAATTTCTTCACTAGGATGGTAAAAGTCACTTCATATGCCAATATTACAAAGTCGATAGTCATCGGAACAAAGAAAAGAAAAAGAAAGAATATTGAAAAAAAAATGTCAAAAAGATCACATTTAACCGCACAAGGTCAAAAGTCTGCGGTCTGTTCAAAGATCAGGTGTCACATATCAGTGCAGCAAAAACAGCTAAAAAGAAAAACAAAGGATCATAAAAAAGACCGAGACTTGTAAGGATTGGCGTACAAAAGTTACTATTTACCCTCTATGCTTATCAAACTTTGGCCAAGACTGTCACGGAGGCAACACGTTTCTCATTGGTTTTGCCCATTGGAGTCGAAATTCTGTCAACGCTGAAATTGGATGAGGCAAAATAGATTCAATCTCAATATGATCAGTTGATGTTAAAAGCTATCCGTCACGGTCAGATGATGCGAGCTCACAACAAAAATGATTCGCCTTAGAAAATTTCATGATAGGGCTTTGAAGAAGATTTTTTCCATGAAGAAAGGGCTTCAGAAGAAAGCGGATGCCAAAATAGGAAGGACCTTATACAGCGAAGAAGGCCTGTTCTGGGGAAGAATAAATATCAACAGAGATGGATAGCAAGGACTTACCCAATCTGGTGAACTCAAAAAAAAGCGGGGGAAAGAAAGAAAAAGGAGAGGCTAAGGCGAAAACCCGCAAAGGGCGTTTTGAGACCAAAGGGGATTTGAGTTGAAAACCCAAAAAGGGCAGCTCAAATTTTGATCAAAGGAGGGCATACAGCAGTCTTGCTATGCCTGAATTAACAATGAAGAAGTATGCTACGTCTTGGGGCATCGACAAAGTACTTCGGATCCCCTAAACACATATTGAGCTTAAAATGGTCATCAAGAAGTTTGAACAAGAGAAGCTCAAGCTGCGATATCTGGGGCACCTAGTTTCCATCTTACCCATTCTGAATTTGTTATCTTATTCTTTTCAAAATATGTTAACAATAAATTTCCTTCTTGATTGCGATTGCTATCTTCGCTCAACTTATTTGTTTCGAGCTATGCTCCTAATTAATTTCCTTCTTGTCCATGGTTATGATCTTTTTTAGGCATTTTACATTGAAATAACGATTAGTGGACTAATAACACTTTCACAAAAGAAGTTTCGCATATTACTCTAGGAACTTCTAAATAATACAAGAACCTAAAACAGGATTATTGTTTAAAACCCACCAAGTATAAGGGATGGAAATATTGGTGTAGGAAGAGTCTAAACTGAGGCTATCTATTCGGGTTATTGTCAAAAATAGTGGTTAAACAAATGACAAGATATTGCGTCAATGATACAATCTTGACAGAAAATAGGCAATATTAACCCAAGTGTAAAGGGAGAAATCATTTGCAAGAAGAAATGATATTCTGCATCCATGCAAATATCATGCATGCATATGGTTAGGTTACTTGGGAAGCGATCAGTTGACTGAAGAAGTTATAGTACTCTACCCCTGAGTTGCGGTGGCATGGATAGAGGATAATACAAAACTTGTACCTTTGAATAGCAATGTGATGGATTGAAGAAGAAACAAATCCCACATTCTGAAATCACAGTGGGATGGTTGGGAAAAGATTCAGAACCTATACCCCTAAGTCATAATGAGATGAACCCTGAGGTTACAGTGGGGCAAATCTGTTGAACAAGATATAATTATTTTCTCGGGTTTTCTATTGAGAATACCAGCTGAACAAGATGGCAGCATAATACATCAGTGATAAAGCCTTATACAATGAGCGATGACACCTTGAACTTTTAAAAAGAGATCATTCTCATGAAATTCTACATTTAGTTAGGAGCATTTGATTCATTCCGATCATTGCATCCTAACCATCATATGTTTTGTAAGAAATCATTCTCATGACATTCTACATTCATACAAATGTTATCCATAAGACACATCTATTTAAGGGCATTTGATTCATTCCGATCATTGTATCCTAGTCTTTGTAAAAAGACCATTCTCATGACATTCTGCATTCATACAAATATTATCCATAATACATTTAGTTAGGAGCATTAGATTTAATCTGATCATTGCATCCTAACCATTTTGCATAAGCATAAACACAAAACTGATTTTATAGGATAGGTCCCCTAGAGGACGGTGTCGCAACATTGGTAAAATAGCAGATCTTGCCTTTTTGAGCGAAGCGGATCGAAGATACCAATCTGTCGTCCCTGAGTTTGCAATGGAACAAATTGAAAATAGAAGATCTTGCCTTCTTGAGTGAAACGGATCAAAAATACAAATCTTTTCACCTCGAAGTCCCAGTGGAGCAGGTCGAAGTTACAAATCCCTCTTCCCTGAGTGTATTGAGGATCAACCTTTATTTCTGAAAAGTTTCAGTGAGAAGATCGAAACTACAAATCTCTTCTCTCTGGATTCTTATCACCTCGAAGTCCCAGTGGAGCAGGTCAAAGCTACAAATCCCTCCTCCCTAAGTGTATTGAGGATCAACCTTTATTTTCGTGAAGTTTCAGTGAGAAGATCGAAACTACAAATCTCTTCTCTCTGGATTCTTATCACCTCGAAGTCCCAGTGGAGCAAGTCGAAGTTACAAATCCCTCCTCCCTGAGTATATTGAGGATCAACCTTTATTTCGGAGAAGTTTCAGTGAGAAGATTGAAACTACAAATCTCTTCTCTCTGGATTCTTATCACCTCGAAGTCCCAGTGGAGCAGGTCGAAGTTACAAATCCCTCCTCCCTGAGTGTATTGAGGATCAACCTTTATTTTCGAGAAGTTTCAGTGAAAAGATTGAAACTACAAATCTCTTCTCTCTGGATTCTTATCACCTCGAAGTCTCAGTGGAGCAGGTCAAAGCTATAAATCACTCCTCCTTGAGCGTATTGAGGATCAACCTTTATTTTCGATAAGTTTCAATGAGAAGATCGAAATTACAAATCTCTTCTATCTGGATTCTTATCACCTCGAAGTCCCAGTGAAGCAGGTCGAAGTTACAAATCCCTCATCCCTAAGTGTATTGAGGATCAACCTTTATTTTCGAGAAGTTTCAGTGAGAAGATTGAAACTACAAATCTCTTCTCTCTGGATTCTTATCACCTCGAAGTCCTAGTGGAGCAGGTCGAAGTTACAAATCCCTTCTCCCTAAGTGTATTGAGGATCAACCTTTATGTAATATCCTGAATTAGGGGTGTTTGAAAATTTAATTATTTATTCCCATGTGTGTGAGTGTGCTTAAAGAAATAAATATTATGATTTATTTGGCATATTCTAAGGTCCAGAATTAAACCCGAGCTAGGCCTGACTTAGTGTTAAAAAATTTTTTTTGTACCTAAAAGGGGGGAGCTAGGTGAGATAGGGCTTAAATAAAATTTTGGGCGAAATATGACAAAGAATGGGCTTGGTACAATTGGCTTGGTGCGCCTAAGGGTGTTGCAAGGGAGGTCTTGGGTTCGATTCTTAAAAGTTACAAGGGGAAAATGTTTTTTTTTCTTTTGGGTCTTTGGGGCGTTAAAGTGAAGAGGGCTTTAAAGAAATTTCGGGCAAGGTTTGAGCATGAAAATCCAGGTGGTTGGCGTGGCTTGGGGCGCCTTAGAAGTGGCAGGTCTCGGGTTCGAGACACAAGGGACGCAAGGAGCATTTTACTTTGGGCTTTTTGCGTTAAAAGAAAGAGAACCGAGAAGATGGTCTTATAAATAAATGAAGGGGGTTATTTGACATGAAAGTCTAATGGAAAAAGTGGCTAGGGACGTTGGAAGAGAGGGCTGGGGCGTGAGGTCGTTGGTTCGAATCAAAGAAGCAGCACTTTGGTTTTTTTTCTTTTTTTTTTCTTGCTACTGGCGTGAAGGAGAGGGAGATGGCTGCTATTTGGACTCTTCAAGTGATAAGATTAAGCTTATTTTTTTGCCTATTTTCGGCTGGAAGAGGGGGAGCTATTAGTGTTTTATTTGCTATTAAATTGTTGAGGGGATTAGGAGATTAAAAATATGATGAGGCTAGATTTATTTGTGATAATTCAAGGCTGGAAATTATCACAAAATAAGAGGGTGTTTGCCGATTTTTGGACTCCTTGGGGCTGTCCATATTTGATTTTGTTACAGCATAAAAGTGCTCAAAATTTCCAGCAAATTCTTTTCTTCTTTCTCCCTTCATTGTGCTGCCGAATTCTCCCTTGTCTTTTAACCAAAATTTTTCAAAACTTCCAGCTTCTCTTGCTTCCTTTTTAGCCGAATCTACCTCCTTTCTTGAGAAGAAAATTCCAGCCCCTCCATTTCTGATTGGCCGAATCTCCCTTAAGGAAAAGGGTGCTGTTTTCGATTCCTTTCTCTTCATTGAAGATAGCCGAACCCCTCTCACAACACTAAGAGGTGCTGACTTGTGGAGTTAAGGGCCGATATAATTAGCAAGGTAAAGGGCTACACTCTCTTTTAGGTTTGAGATTATGGCCGAATGGCCTATGACTCTTAATGATGTATCTAAATCGTTTGTAGGGAAGTTTGCGGAATTTATTTTTTTTTCCAAGGGTGAGTTGGTAAGCACATTCGGCCAAGGGCCTTTGATAAAAGCTTATTGTTTAAATGCCAAACTAATGTGTGTGCCATGGATTTAGGGGCTAAGGCTTCGGGGTTTGTTTGGAAATCAAATCCGCTCAAGGTAAGACCGCAAGAGAGCCCTTGGTATGAATTTTGGTTTGGCCGAATAGGCCTTTGGTACTAACATTGATGTTGGCTGAATATAGGAGCAAGGAAGGCTAGTGTGGTCGATTTGGTTCTTCGGGATTTAGGGCTGTCGATTGACATCAGGTGTGTACATAAACACTTTATAATTAATTAACTGTGCTAAACGTTTGTGCATGCTAAATCTGGTTTATGTAGCTTTGGATTTAATACCGTAACGGTATAAACGATGATCCAGGTAAGTCTCTGTCAATATAAGTTACTATTTGATGCTTTCGGGAAGCATGGCATATTTGGTATATGTGATTTAATTATATGTTGGCATGAAATCTGTTGTATATCATGGATTGATGTGGGATATATGAGTGGAGGGGGAATTGATATTTGTGTCGACGGACACCAGTGGTTTGGTACCACATTGTGACTACGGTCACCAGAGGTTTGGCACCTCCAGAGGTTTGGCACCTTATAGCGTCTTGTCCCAGTGGCTTAGCACCACAGTGGGTTGGCCCCACAGTTGATAATATGGGATTGACGCCAGTGATTTGGTATCACACGATGGGTTGGCCCCATCATTCGATTTGTGTCTTCGGACACCAGAGGTTTGGCACCTCCAGTGATTTGGTATCACAATTGTGACTTTGAGTCACCAGTGGTTTGGCACCACCAGTGGTTTAGTACCACACGGGGTAGAGAAAGGCGTTTGGATGGCTAGGTTGGGTGCATGATTTAGTGCATGTTAATTTGTTATAAATTGTGTATGTTGTTGCACTAAATCGGGGAAGGGTTACACATTGAGTCTTCGGTGACTCACCTTCTCCTTTAACATTTTTCAGGTGACCCGTAGATCGCGGATGACGAGCCGGATGGACTCGAGGTGGCCATGCAGTGGAAATTTGAATTAAATGAACTTTGAACTTTATTTTATTTTTTTGTTGGTTTTATTTTGTTTAAGTTGTAATAAGGCCTTCTAGAATTATTTTTATTATTATACATGTTTTAAATAATTTGTTTAACTATCTAATGATATTAAAACAAGTACACATGTTTTTCTGAAGTTATACGAAAAATGTTTTAAAGTACCATCGGGTACATTTGAAATCTATAATAACCCGACTTAATAAATATTTTTAAAACTAAGTAAGGCTTTAGCAAGACCATTGAAAATGAAAAGGTTTTTCGACAAAACTAAAATTGGTTTAAAAGGATTTTCAAACCGTTTTCCCCTGTAATACACCGAATTCGGTCGTAGTGTTTGTGCCGGGTTTGGGATGTTACACTTTATTTCCAAGAAGTTTCAGTAAGAAGATCGAAACTATAAATCTCTTCTCTCTGGATTCTTATCACCTCGAAATCCCAGTGAAGCAGGTCGAAGCTACAAATCCCTCCTCCCTGAGTGTATTGAAGATCAACCTTTATTTCCAAAAAGTTTCAGTGAGAAGATCAAAACTACAAATCTCTGCTCTCTGGATTCTTATCACCTCGAAGTCCCAGTGGAGCAGGTCGAAGCTACAAATCTCTCCTCCCTGAGTGTATTGAGGATCAACTTTCATTTTTGAGAAGTTTCAG
Organism: Gossypium bickii; assembly: GCA_025503065.1. Taxonomy (NCBI): domain Eukaryota; kingdom Viridiplantae; phylum Streptophyta; class Magnoliopsida; order Malvales; family Malvaceae; genus Gossypium; species Gossypium bickii. The sequence continues at coordinate 112,614,651 of CP106717.1, read as the reverse complement.
TTGGAAGATCGAAGCTAAGAATCTCTTCTCTCTGAATTCTCATCTACTCGAAGTTCCAGTGGAGTAGATCGAAGCTACAATTCTCCCTGAAATTACATTCGAGCAGATCGAAGCGCTAGTTCCTATGCCCTTGAAGATGTAGTGGGATAGAATGAGGCTACTTGAAGAAAAGAAGTGCCAAGAAGTCAAGATCTGACAAGACCAAGCAAATTTGGTCCTATTTAAAGTCTTTGCTTCATTCCCGTTACACGACAATGAGCAAAGAAGGGTAGCTGTAGGGCCCAAAATTTGCCCGGGCCCATTAGCGAAACAAAACAGAAACCAAAAAACACAAAAAAACAATTAAAGTGTCCAATGTCCATTACACAAAACTAAATATTTCAGCCCAATTATTTTTAAATAAACCTAACCCCGAGGCCCAAAAACAGACCCAAAATCAGCAGGCCTGATTGGCCCAAATGCCTTAACACATTCAGAAACCTCTAGGGTTTCTAAAACCACCAGCGCCGCAAGCAGCTTCCCCTCAGTGCCGCAACCCCAGCCAAGCATTTGGATTACCTCGTCCCTCACACGCGCCCCACGAGTGCGTCGCCACGTCCGCGCATTCAAGCCTCCGTACACCGCCATAGCTGGAGCGCCATACCTGTGAAAAGGACAAGGAAAGCAATAGCAAATACAGAGAAATAGAAAAATAGCATTGTATTTTTTACGTTTTTTCGGCTATATATAAAGAAAAGCCAACAAATGTAATACTATCTTCACGATTTTACACGCATACAGAATACAAAATACAAAGATACTAAAATCTGAATCGAAGAGGTGTTCTTTCTTTTATTTTTGATTTCATTTTTCATTTTATTTTTTTACTCGACTTAAATCAAAAAACAAAGGAGGGGACTTACCTTTGTAAGACGAACGGACGGTCTGCCTTCTTCGTCGAAATCGAAGCAAGGGTGGTCGTCGGGGTTAGGAGCAGGTTTGGTTTGAAAGAGGTCTGTAACACCCCAAACCCGGCCCACACGTTTCTACCAGATCTGGTATGCTACGGGTTGTATATTGAAAACTTTTGCTTCGTTGGTTTCGAAAATCGTAAGTTAATTAGACAATATTTAAATAAATAGGTGTCCTTTTAAAAATAAAACCGTGTATTATTATTATTTTGAATAATTAAACCTTTTGACAAAATTTCTTAAGTTGCAAATATTAAAAACTACTTAGGTGAGTATAAATTATGGGGCCTTATTACATATATATTTGCGAAATAAAAACCAAAAACTTAAAGAAAACCGAAAATAGTCTAAAGAAATAAAACTTGATGGCCCCTCGAGTCCGTATCGGCTCCCATGTCCACGATCTACTGCTCATCTGAAAAGTTAGGGAAAATAATAGGGTGAGTCACCAAGACTCGGTGTGTAAATCCAGAAAACACATAAAAGGCTTGGGCCCAGAAACACATTATGAGCCCTGGCCCATACACAATGGCAACAATCATAAGTACATGATAGATAATAAATGATGCATAGCCCAACCCATCCTAGAATTTCATCCTCTACACACCAACCGGTACCAACCATCACACCTTGGGGATTTCTACAATCAACCCTCCATCTGCTACACACCATAACGACAGCTGTGCTACCTGTCTTAAAGACCGATCACTGTGTGACCTATGTGGCAAAGCCACCGATCGCGATGCGACCTAACATTTCATTTCGTGGGTTTTCCACCACCGATCACCATGTGACCTAACGTTTCATTTCGTGGGTTTTCTACCACCGATCACCATGTGACCAATCATGCTCTTCCCCTTTAATAACATAATCCCACCCCATGCATACACACATAAAGAAAACATCATACAGACTTTCATATATTTTGATGCACATAAAGATTTCTATGATTACGTACCTGGCATCATTGTCTAACCCTTTTAGGGTTTCATTCGACTGTCTACACAGCTACTTTCCGGCTTTTTAGCCCATAACATAAACATACATATATTCATACAGATTATTAGTGTGTTAAAGATCTACACACGACTGTTCATACTGCCTCATTTTCCGACTTTTCAGCCCCTAACAGGTATAATATAAAATAAAACTTATGTGATAAGGATCTTCACACCTGATTACCGATAAAATGATGCTTTCTATATCGACGCTATCCTTAGTCGTCACAACTGCTATCTGCCTAAGGTGTTGTTCAGAAGCCGGTCCACAACCAAGTAGCCAATCTCGAATGGCAGATACTGCTCTTTTCTTAAACTTAGGGATTTTCTCCTTTGCCTGATCCATATTTAATTCCATCACAAGTCCTTATCAAAACTACTATCACAATATTTAATCGTTAATCCTCATTATAACATTAAGATCTTGTATATAATGATGAAATCTAATAGAAGTCTAAGAAAATCTTCTTACCTTAAAAATCTCGAAAGTGGAGACTAGCTATTTTCGGCTTTTAGATCTAACTGACCAAGCTTCCTTCAAATCCCGAATTGCCGCCCATCATAAAACCATTAACTATTAGCTTTTTCGGCTTTTGCCTTTCAAAAACCGGAATAGAATATGAGAAACTAGCAGAAGTCGACACTTACCTTAACACAGGTATTTCGGCTAGCACTAGAAAGAGGATTCGGCAATGCCAAAGTAATAGATTTTAAATGCCAGAAGAATAGATTTAACTCACAAATAGGATGAATAAAGAAAAACTATAGAGGTTTCGGCTTTTTAGAGAAATCGGCACAAGGGAAAGAAGAATGGAGAAAAGGTTTCGGCTTTTGAAGAAATTGAAGAAAAGAAATTGGAGAGGAAGAGGCTAGGGATTTTCGGCACAAGGAATGAGGAGAGAATTAGGGTTTTAAGTGTCAGAATCAAGGAGCTATCCCCCCTATTTATAGGATTTTCGGCACCTCCTGTATAAAACTGAAAATGCCCTTCCTAATTAATTAAAATTCAAGCTAAATAAAAGGGAAGATTTGGCACCCCTTTGCCATGCAGTAGCCGATTTCTTTACTCCTCTCAATGGTGGATTTTCAGCCATCACTCTCCTTGTAGATAGGCTCCTATCTTTTCTCTTTTTTATCTTCTATATCAATTATAAAATCCAAATATATCTTCCTATTTTTAAGCCTTGTAGCCGTCCACCTCATCAAGTCTTAATGCTGAAATTTAACTCACTTAAATTAAAAGATTTGAGCTTCATTAAACCTAAATTTTGGGCCCCTAACTCCTTGTGTGTGGCGTTACCTTCTAATTCCTTTACAGTGCCACCTTTTGTTGGGCCACAAGCCCACGTTGGTATTTTAAACACAATTACCATTCTTTTAACTCTATAATGCCCAATCTAATAGTATAACCAAGGCCTTTGCCTAATTCTGAGCCCAATTTGAACCCCTATTACTTAAATTAACATATTAAACATATTCACCCATTAAACGTATAGGCCCAAAAATTCAGGATGTTACAAGGTCGGTTGATCAGACCTGAGTTGGCCCCCCAATCGCCGATTGTCGTGGCGTTTGTGGTGGCCAGAAAGGAGATCTCCTTCTTCGGCTGAGAGATTAGGAAGAAAAAGATTAGGTTTTTTTTTTATTTTGTTTTAAAAACAACTAAATGCTTTAATTTTTAGGTTTTTTTTAGTTTTAATCCATAATGCAAACGGCGCCGTTTGGGGAGGGTGTGGGATCCGCGCGTCAACCCGATTTGTGACCATCCGCGCCTTTTTGCTTTAAAAGGATTATTTTCATATTTAGTCCCTCCGCTCTCTGATTCTGTCGCAATGTAGTCCTATTTGAATGCGGCGTTTCGGCTAACTGGAATATTTACTGGTTTGGTCTTTATTAATTTACGCGCATTGTATTTTAACCCTTTTAGATTTCATTTTTGATTTATTGCCTTTTAGCCCTCTAATTTCATTCTGATTTTCGATATAATCCTTAGATTATTCAGTTAATTATCTGTTTATTGATCTCTTTAATTATTCTTTTAATTAATATTTAATATAAAATATTTTAGATTGTTTTAGCTATTATTTATTTTATTTGCATGTTATTTTCATTAATTCTATATATATACTTTTTATATATACATATTAGTTATATTAAATTATTTTTATGTATATATTTTGTATTATTTTATATATATATATCTGTTATGTGTATAATTTACTTTTTCAAAATTATATTTACTTATTCTATACATGTTTATATATTATTATTTTTATATGTACATTATTTTATATTAAGATTCTTTTATTTATTTACATATATTACTTAAATTGACACGTGTTATTTGCTTATTATTTTTAAATATGCTATATTTAAGTTTAATTCGTTTTCACTTAGCTATATTTCTAGCTTTCGTTATTTCTTAATTAATAATGTTGGTATTTCCAAAATAAGAGTTGTGAGATTATTGATTTTATATTGAATTGTATATTCATATTATTATTCTTGTCATCCATTTGTATAAATGTTGTATTCGCATATCATTCTTTCGTATTATATTACTGTTTCTCATGATTCAATAAAAGCATTTTGAGTCATTTTTTCAAATCACTTATTTAAAGTTTCAAAACAAGGTAATATTCGTGCGTTTGAAAATTCGAAGAAATCGTGCCCAATCGTACTGGATGTGGTTTTTTGTTTGACCAAATAAACGAATATCCTTTCAAATTTTGTCCAAATTTTCAAAATAAGGTAATATTCGTGCATTTGGAAATTCGAAGAAATCGTGCCCAATCGTGCTGGGTGTGGTTTTTTATTTGACCAAATAAACGAATATCCTTTCAAATTTTGTCCATATTTTCAAAATAACGTAATATTTGTGCGTTTGGAAATTCGAAGAAATCGTGCCCAATCGTGCTGGGTGTGGTTTTTTGTTTGACCAAATAAACGAATATCCTTTCAAATTTTGTCCATATTTTCGAAATAAGGTAATACTTGTGCGTTTGAAAATTCGAAGAAATCGTGCCCAATCGTGTTGGGTGTGGTTTTTTCGTTTGTCCAAACAACCAAATACCATTTCAAAATTTCAATACATGTGCTTGAAGAATTTTGGGATGATCATGAATTCGAGGATTCAGATTGTCGTGTCCAATCGCGCTGAATGTGATACTCTATTCCTTCGGAACAAGGGAATCTCAATATTCAATCAAGTTATTTAAAATTATAGAATTTCAAAACTATTTCAAATTTTTCAACATTAGGACATCAATTAATCAATTTGGTACCAATTTTGGGCGTTGCGAGGGTGCTAATCTTTTCTCGCACGTGACCGACTCCCGAACCCGTTTTCTTCTTAAAATTCGTAGACCAAAATTTATTTTATAAGTGACCTGATCACATCTAAACAAAAAGGATTGGTGGCGACTCCATATTTTTTAAAGTCGATTCCAGTTTTTCAAAACTCGATAAAAAATGGTTTCGACAGTCTCGCCACCAAGATCTCCGCTCTACCTGCAAAAAGGAAAGAAATAACAACAACATAATGTAACAATATAGGCAACATTTTTATTTCCATTTTTATTTTTATTTCGCAGGCTATAAAAGCCTGTTTTAACTTGTAAATCGAAAACGGAGACAAAAAGCACCCAAAAATATTCAGAAAAAAGGCACAATATAGAGAAGCCGAAATATATCGAAATAAAAACAGAAGTTTGTTTTTACAAAGGTGATTCTCCTTTTATTCTGTTGATTGTTTTATTTTTATTTTCATTTTATATATATTTGTACATCTCACTACTGTTGAAAAAAGAGTAAAAAAGGAAAGAGTTACCTTTCAAAAGCGAGGAAAAACGGACGTTTCAGGCCTCCGGCCACCGGCCATGGAGGCGCGTGTGGCGCGTGGCCCAGCAATCCAACGAACAGGAGCTCAGGCGAAGGGATGAAGGGTCCAGAGAATTTTCAAAGTTTTTTTTTTTCAAACACCTAGACTAAACGATTTTTTTTGTTATAAAACTAACTTTTATAAAGGAAACAGAACGGCGTCGTTTTTGATTAAGTAGACCCGCACGTTGACCCGACGACCCGAACAGGGTCCGCGCGCTTTTGGAAAATGGGAAATTTATTCCTTTAGCCCCTCCGCATTTTTACAGTTTTATAATTAAGTCCATTTATTTTCTTTTACTTATAATTTGATCCCTTTATATTTATTTTTATTGTTATTTAATCCAGGTTTCTTTATTTATTTTTTGATTTTTTTAATTTTAAATTATTCTAATATTATATTAAAATATTTTTTATTTTTGAAAAAAATATTAATAGTATAAATTTATATATTTTTTCACTATCTTTTTATTTAATTATTATCATATATATTATTTTACTTGTGTAATAATTTATATATTATCATATATATTTTTTATATTATTTATTATATCATATAGTATTATGTTACATTATATATTATTTCTAAAACTTTATTTTATATAAAATTTATTTATATTATCTAACCTATTTTATTTATATTGTTTATATTATATATATAATTTTATAATTAATGTACTACATATATATGTTTTCATTATTCTTATTTAGCTCGAAATTATTTTCATTACATATTATTTTTTTTATATACTATATTCTATGTTTTTTTTTTAAAAAAATTATATTACGTAGTATTATATTATATCATATGTTATTTTCTAAAAATTTTATTTTTGTATAAAGTTTATTTATATATATTATTATATTTTTTTTGAAAATATCTTTATATAAAATTATTATATATTATCTTTTATATGTATTTAAGTATATATTTATTGTAATATTTATTTTGTATTTTTTTTATTGTTTTACATATACTGCTTTATATATTTCATTTATCTATGTAATGCCCTTTTATTTATTATTTTATGATTACTATAGTGTAGTTATTTTAGTTGTATTGTATGCTATTATATTATAATTTTTTTTAATATTTGTGTATGATAGTTTATAAATGCAATATTGTCACATAATTATTGTTTAAAATAAAAATACATTTTCGCAAAATTAATATTTTATTTAAAGGTTTTTAAAATAAGACAATGTTTTGGTATTTAGAAATTATGGAAATAGTGCCCAATCGTGCTGGTTGCGATTTTCCGTTTGGCTAAGTAACTAAATATCCTATTAACAAGTTTTATAAATTATGAGATGATCTTAGTTACGAGGGTTTAAAAATATCATGTTCAATCGTACTGGATGTGATGTTTATATTCTTTCGGATCGAATAACTCTCAAATTTTAAATCAAAATTACTCGAAGTTTATAAATTATGAGATGATCTTAGTTACGAGGGTTTAAAAAATATCGTGTCCTATCGTGCTGGATGTGATGTTTATATTCCTTCGGAACAAAGAAATCTCAAGTTTTAAATCATAAAAACTTATTCTTGAGAATTCAAAACATTGTATCCTAACTTATTGGGTGTGATGTTTTGTATCTCGAAGTAAGAATTTTCTAAAAAGATGTATCTAGCTTCGAAGTTATGAGATACTGTATCCTAACTTACTGGGTGTAGTATTCTTATTTCTTTGAGATAGGTAGTCTTGGTTTACCTTCAAATATAAGGATCTTATTTTAAAACTTTTTTAAATTTCAAGCATTTGGACATAGTTTTATCGATTAGGTACTAATTTTTGGGCGTTATGAGGGTGCTAATCCTTCCTCATACGTAACCGACTCCCGAACCCGTTTTCTTGTTTTTCATAGACCAAAATCAAATGTTTTAAATAAAACATTTTACAAGGTGATCCAATCACACCTAGGTAAAAAAGGATTAGTGGCGACTCCCATTTTGTTTTAAAGTCGATCCCCATTGTTTTTTAAACCGATTTAAAAATGGTTTCGACACTGTCAATATTCATGTAAATGTATAAACATTGATGGCTAAGTTTGTTGTTATACCAATCACATTATGTACAATTAATTAAAAATATTAACACAGTAATTACTTGTCATTAGTTGCTCCCTTTCAAAATTAACAAGGATTAAATTGTTTCAATTTTTCTGAGTGGAACCAAATTACTTAATATTGAAATTGAGAAGGACAGAAAATATTTTTTTACCTTTTAATTTATACTTAATAAGAAATTAATTTTTAATTTATACATAATATGTTCTAGCATTTTAAGTTATTCTTAAATAAACCCTTAAAAATTTCACTTCAAAACAAGGGAGGTATAGATAAAAAGTATTTATTTAGGTGTAAATGAAATTACAATTTTCCCTTTTTAACTTTTTTTCTTGTAATTTCCCCTTATAACCCTGTTTTATTCCCCCACTGATTTTCCTCTAACCCTAATTTGAAAACGATGAATTCAATTATTTCATTTTGAAAATATTAGTAGCAATTTCAATTATTTTCTTATAAATTGTTAGAGTTATGTGACTCGAATCTCGTTTGATTCGGTTTGAAAAGTTCGAAATGCAACTCACTTGTTAAAATCTGTTAGAGTTGGGTGACTCGAATCCTGTTTGATTCGGTTTAAAAAGTTTGATGTGCAACTCACTTGTTAAAAAAACCAAAATAGAGAGGCAAAATTAAGGAATCCGTATAGAATTATACTTTTCTATTAAACAAGTTGTTTAACCCTTAAAAACTGCGCATAGCTACAAACCTCTCATATTATTGTTTTTCAACATTGGTAAATTTTTTCTCCTCTATCCGTGATTTTTTCCCGATAAAGAGTTTTCAAGTAAAATCTACATATTCTTATTTTTATTTCTTATTACTTTGTGATCATTTTTACTAATATTACTGACCCTGCTCTAAATTTTTAGAGGAGTCATTTATCATGTCCACCGTAAGTAACCAAACTTTAATATTTTAATATTTTTTTTACGTCTATTATTTAAAAAAAAATAAAGATAAACACATAATCATAGCTGCAAAAGCAAGTTGGTGGTAGATAGTTGAACAAACCAAAAGTAGCAAATAAACCTCCTGGGTGGCATATATTTATTATATTTATATTGTTTTTTATACTATGATTGTATTTAAAATATTATATAAATTTTATTACGTTCATATATTTATTATATTTATATTATTTTCTTAATATTATATGTAATTATTTTAAATAATCGTATCGTAATCAACATTAACAAAAATTATTGTGTAGTGCATGTTTTTAAGATAAAATCCCCAGTAATATTTGAAGAAAATAAACATGAATTATATGATAACATGAGTATATTAATTGCTTATTCAAATCAATATAAAGATGAAAGCCATTGATTAAACTGATGACAACTTAATAAATTGACTTTACAACTAATTATATAGGATGGGAGTCAAACGTATGTGTCATAATATATTTGATATAATCTTTAGAAATGATTAGGTGAGAAGTTGAACTAACAAAATGTAGAATTTCTCACCAAACACCCACATAATCTCTACTTCCCAATACCTATAAAAGGCTTATCATCTCTTGAAATTGCATAAACAAGCACACTTCAAGTATTCATTTTGAAGCACTTGTTGTCATCTCCCATCTGATTTTCTTAATCATGGCTTCCCATCGTTTGCCTTTCTTTGTGCTACCGTTTTTATTCGTCACTTTGTCATTGATGAGCAGCAACACAGTCTTGGTTGGTGCTCGGCGTCTTTTGGAGACATCTGTGTCGGAGATTCCTAAACCGGAGTTGCCTAAGATACCGTCCTTCCCAAAGGTTGAACTTCCAAAGCTTGAATTGCCGGAAATTCCAAAACCTGAAATACCTAAAATGCCTGAGTTGCCAAAGCCCGAATTGCCTAAAGTTCCGGAATTGCCAAAACCAGAATTGCCTAAGGTTCCCGAGTTTCCGAAAGTGCCAGAGTTGCCAAAACCTGAATTACCTAAGGTTCCTGAGTTTTCAAAAGTGCCAGAGTCGTCAAAGCCTGAATTTCCTAAGGTTCCCGAGTTGAAAAAACCTGAAGAAGTCAAAGTTCCAGAGTCATCAAAGCAAGAATTACCTAAAGTTCCTGAGATGCCCAAAGCTCCTAAATTGTCAAAATCTGAAGCACCAAAAGTTCCCGAGTTACCAAAGCCAGAGTTGCCTAAAGTTCCCGAGGTGCCCAAGCCTGAATTACCCAAGGCTCCCGAGTTGCCAAAAGTTCCGGAGTTACCAAAGTTGGAATTGCCTAAAGTTCCTGAGGTACCTAAGCCAGAATTGCCCAAAGCTCCTGAATTACCAAAAATTCCCGAGTTAACAAAACCAGAATTCCCTAAAATTCCTGAGGTACCGAAACCAGAATTGCCCAAAGTTCCTGAGTTACCAAAACCTGAATTACCAAAAGTTCCCGAATTACCAAAACCTGAATTGCCAAAACCCGAAGAACCCAAAATTCCAGAGCTACCCAAACCAGAAATACCTAAACTACCCAACTTACCAAAGCCGGAAATACCTAAACAAGAACTGCCCTAAGTTTCCTGATTTGCCTACCATGCCAAAATCTTGAATCATGTGTTGATTAGCATATTTAAATTCATTTCATGAATCACTTGTAGACCATATTATTTATAAAAGTTGCTTTGTGTGATTTTATTGTTATCATCTATATATTATACATGTAAACTTTCAAAATAAATTTATAGTTATATACAAAGTTTGCCTTTTTATTTATTTATTTAGGATTTGATATGCATTTTTCTTTAAATGCGAAGATTTCATTAAAGAAAATATCTAACATTCCCCTACCCATCCCATTTCATCTATTGGGAATTGAATCGATGTCCCTTGTGATTAATATCCTTATCTTATTACAAGCATCATCTTTTATTGCAACATCCAGTAGCTGACCATTTTTTTATGATTTAAGTCATCGAGATATTAAATCATTAACGGACGAATGATGTAATCGTTACATCAGTGTTTATCATACATAATGTATATTAGTCATATAATTTCCATGTGGTTTTTTAAAAAAACTTTTAGGGTGCTTTTTATAGTATAATATAAAAAATGTTATTTATATAAAAAATAATAATACATTAAAATTATTTTTCTACTTGTGTAAATAATTAATTTAATTTAATTTTAAATTATGATACATTAAAAAAAATCATTCCAAAATTAAATAAGACATTAAAATGATTATTTTAAATAATTTAATTTTGGAATACTAATTCATTTCTTATGTCCATTGTGAGTAAACAAACTTTAATAGTTTAATTGTCTTCTAAGTTTCATCATTTGGTAGATAGTTGATCAAATAAAAAATAGCAAATTTGTTAAACGAATGCTAGGGTTGTAGGGGGTCCAATTTGTTACTATACTATGATAATATGAGCAAATTATTTGCTTATCAACCTAATATGATAAAGATAAAAGCCCTTGATGTCAACTTAATAAATATCCAACATTTCCCTACCCACCAAAGTGCAGCTTTTTGGGAATTCAATTGCTATGATTGTTTGGAAAGTGTCAATTTATCATTTTTAAGAGTGACAATTACGAACTCTAAATATATAGACTATAAAATAAATATGAACAATATATATAAAAAAAACTTTTTTTAGCTTTTAATTTTGACCTAAATAAGTCTTTGACTTCTAAATTACACTTCAATAAACTCTTAACATAAATTTATATTTCACTTGAAATAAAAAATTATTTAAACGCATAAAAACAAAATCACATACACAAATTAACTCTTATAACATAAATTAATATGCGAATTATGTAGAACACTCACAACCATGGTATTGCTAAACTAATATTTAGCTACACTTCCCAATACTCCAAAATAAGATACAAAAACAATTAGAAGAAACCAAAAAGAAAATTCAATATTTAGTTTGATACAAATAATACCTACAATATAGGTCTTTATATAGACATGAGGTCTCACTATTCTTGTTTTTTTAAGCAATGTGGGGTATGACTTTTTTATTATTGTTGTGGTTGTTCAAACCTCCCCCTTCATGAATGCTCCGTTCAAACATCCTCCTAAATTATTGTCTTTAAGGCAAACATTGCCTTCTAAGGGGACTGGCATAGGCCCCGACCCTCCTAAAATAAAAAATTGTCATTTAAGCTCTTTAATTTTTTTAAAATTTTAAATTAATAAATATAAAATTATACTTTAGCCCTCTAAAATTATAAAAATTTGATTTAATCCTTTAAAATTGTAAAGATATAGACTATATAAAAAAAATTAAAATTTCATTCGCTCCCCCTAAAAAATTGTTCTGGCTTCGCCCCTGATTGCATTATTGGATTTTATTTTCCATTTTCTTAGCATGTCACTTGCATCCTCAATTTTCGGTTGCGTCACTTCATTACCGTTGACAACCTCCCAAACGTCTTGTCCTTGCATATAAGACATTATGCAAGTTGACCATGTATTATAGTTGTTATTAGGCTTCTTCATTCCGCTGACAACTTGCAGCCTCGTCATCATATCAACAGATGATTCTTACAATTGAATAGCTAAATAGTGAAAGTAGTTCATGAACAATGCACCAGGTAGTTCCCAAGAAAGAAATGTGGGTCACAACGGACACTCTTAAGTACAAACAACTAAGCAGCTAAGGACTGTCGTAACCTTTTTTTTTTTGTAAAACGGGATCGACTTTGATTTTGAAAATAAAAATGAGAGTCGCCACCAATCTTTTTTTATGAAGTGTGATCGGATCACCTCTTAAAACTTGATCATTTTAATAAAGTATTTTGACTTACTAAAATGACGATTTTGGTCGGTTACGTGCGAGAAAGGATTGGCTCCCTCTTCACGCCGAAACTTAATACCTAATTGATTATTTAATGTCTTAATGTCGAAAATTTTAAAAATACAAATCTCTTTTAAAAATATTTGAATTTATTTGAATTTACTCGAATTAGATATTAAGATTCTCTCGCGAAGGAATAAAATATCACATCCAACACGTTAAAATACGACAATTTAAATCTCGAATCTAAGAATATCTCATGATTCCCGAGACTCATGCATTGAAAATATCAAAAAAATATTCGATTATTTGGCCAAATAAAAAACCGAAACCCAACACATTAGGGTACAATTTCTCAAATTTCTAATAACAAAATATTACCTTATTTTGAAAAATTTTTGAATAAAATGTAATAATTAAACAAAATACGTTTATTATTTAAGACGATACTTTCCTAATCAAATCATTACATCAATAGAATACAAAATACAAATATTAAATAACAATTCACGGAAACCACACCTCATGCTAACTTTCAATACTAATAGAAATAATTACAAGAAAATGTAATAATAATATTAGCGAAATGAAAAACAAATTACAATATACATAACCACAATAGTCATACAACATGCATCATTTTAATATCAACATTAATAATAAGAAACGAAATAAGATATCATATATAACAATTAAGAAACGAAATAAAATATTATATATAACACTTGAAAATAAAAAACATATGAAAAAGCTTCAAATAAACAATATAGAACATAAATTTAAAATACATAAATCATAGAACATCTTAAAACTAATAATTTAAAAAGAGATTTTAAATAAATAATACCTAACACATTTTAAAGGAAACTAATATGCAAGAAATCTAAAATGAATAATATATAATACTGTATAAAATGAACAATATAAACAAATTTATAATAAGTAAAATATATAAAACAGTTTGCTATTATAGGGTTAAGGATCGAATTGAAAAATAGTTAAAAGTTACAGGCCAAATCTGAAAATAAGAAAACGGACGCAAGGCCTTAAATAGAACACGTGTAAAGGAACAGGGGTCATATGGGAAAATACCCCAAATTCCTTTTATGTGCACCGTTTAGGACTAAAATGAAACAGAAAAAGAATTTTAGGGGCGAATTTGAAAGAAAAGGAAAACAGAAATAAGGACCAAATCGAAACAGCCTCAAACGTGGAAGGACTAAGGGCGCAAATAAACCCTTAGTCCAAAAAAAGGGGATCCTAGTAGGTTTGGGTCGGGTCGGTCCGACCCAGCCCAAAACGACGTCGTTTTAGTGGGGCAAAAACGGTGCCGTTTTATAAACTATATAAATTAGACTTTTTTGACCAAAAATTCATTTAAACTCTGTTTTTAAAAAAAAAAACTTGGTTTCCTTTGTTTTCCCTGAGGGGGGCTTGAGTCGGTCAAATTCCAGCGAGCCTCTGCCATGGCTCCGTCGTAGCTCCGCCGTGACTGGCGATGGCCCTTCGAGTCCCCCTTTTATTATTATGATCTTTACTCAAATCTAGGATAGATTTCGAAAAAGTAAAAAAGGGTAAACGAAAAAAGAGGATACAGATCGCGAGGGAGAAGGCCTCCGTCTTCACCGCGCCTCCAGCCCTCGTCGGAACCCAGATGGGTTTATGACGTTCGGGCTGCCCGAGGCCCTCGACCGCGACAAAGGTAAGCCGGAGACTATTATTATTCAATTATTTGTATTTTATTTCGAACAAGATGGATATATAAAAAAAAGGCACCTTTTCTGTTTCGAAGGTTTTTTTGTTCTTGTATTTGATTGTACCTCTCCGTCCCCAAAATACATTCATTTGTTGTTGGGCTTATATAGCCAAATAAAATAGTACATCTATTGTTGCTTCCTGCTTTGTTTTCTCTTTTCTGTTCTTTTTCTTTGTTTGCAGGTGGCTATGGCAGTGTTGCGTTGCTTCTGTCTTGTCTGCAGGTGCTAGGAGCATAGTGGAGCAGGTGGAGGAGCCAGGCCTCGGGCGTGGTGCGCGCTGAGGCGCACATGGATGGGAAACGGCGCCTAGGGTTTCTTTCGGCCGAAAATGCTTTAGGTTTGTGGGCTAGAACTTTGGGTTAGGGTTAGACGAATTTGGGCTTGGGCTTGTAACTGGGCTAGTTTTTTAAATTTAGGTTTTTTTTTGTTTGTATATGGACTATTAATTTGGGTCTTTTATTTGTTTTTGTTTTTTTTGTTTTCTTTGATTTATGAATCATTGGTCTTGGGTAAAATTGGGCTTCTACAAGAACAATCTTCAGGTAGCTATAATTTCTTTTTTGATGTGGAAGATCAGACAAATGTTGCAACCACAAAGCTTACTAAGAAAAATTTCACTCCTCCAACCAAGCTCTAATGCCAATTGTAGAACACTCACGACCACAATGTCGCTAAACTAATATTTAGCTACACCTCCCAAACACTCCAAAATAAGAAACAATGAAGAATTAGAAAAAACCAAACGGTGTAAATAATGCTTACAAAATAGGTCATCATTATATAGACCCAAGGTCCTACTACCATTGTTTTTCGAAGAAAAGTAGGATATGAGATTTTATATAAACTCATAACCCTTTGTCTTTTGCTCCTAAGTGATGTGGGATTTATTCCCCTACTAACAAAATTCTTAAGCTAAACATAGTACCCAAAAACTAAAGACAAGCTAAACTTCGTACAACAATAAACACTAACAAAACATATTTTCCAACAAGTTGGTATTGATATTCAACAAATTAGACCTTGGCATTGTTTATCAAGACGGTGATCTTGGGTATTTTAATATCTAGATTTGAATCTCATTATTCGTAATTGCAATGTGTAGATCTTAAGTCTCAACATGTGTGTAGGCAATGACTATAGGTTTTATTTAGTTCTTTTTAATTTTCGTCCAAGCTTTTATGATTCTTCATCCATTATATTAATTTGATTCTACAATATAATTAATCGATTATATATCATGTTAGTAAAATAATTTTCTAAAATGAAGTGCCTGTTTCAGTGTTGGCTAGCACATATAGATTTACAGTTTTGTCCTCTAAGATGACTTCAACCTTGTTCATGGTCTTTATCCACAAAATGAAAATGATATTTTTCTAGTTCACGAGGTTTTGGAAATAGTTATGTGATTTATTAATTTATAAGATAAATTATTAAAATAGTCACTTTTGTTTTCTTCAGGTTATATTTTAGTCATTTATGTTTGAAATGTTACGTTTTAGTCACTACGTATGTAACATTTTAATCGCATCACATTTCTAATGCTATGTCCGTTTCCTATTTCCACATAATACTTACACAAAAGCCACATTATTTTTGTTAATGAATTTAATATGACTACCATTTGAGGCATTATTGAAAATATAAAATTATAAAACTATATTAATTGAAAATAATCAAATAGCCTAAATCTGCAACTTATACATAATATAAATACTAATAGTAAAATTTAACTTTTTTTAATTCATGTAACATTCAAAGAATATCAAACAAAATTTTATGTGTGCCATAGTCATTTTATATAATCTGACGCGATGAGTTGATTATTAGTGCTATAGTCATTTAATATAATTGCTATGCTTAGTGTGCGGCTCTTTGGGTTTTTTAGGCTTAATTAGGATTTTAAAAGAACTCTCATTAGATTTTTTTTTTAAAAAAACGAAATAATAAAAAGTAAAGAGTGAATGTTCGATTGAATTGAGTTAAGTCAAATCGAGTGAAAAAATTTCAAGTTAATCGAGTTGACGAGTCATATGTTATCATCCTAACTCAATTTAAAATTTTTTCGAATTGAGTCGAGTGAAATGAAATTCAAGTCGGTTCGAGTCGAATTGAGTGAAATTATTCGAGTTAAATTAAAAAAATTAAACATGTCAAATTCAAATTGTAACGCCTCGCTTAAATTATTTATGTATTTGTAAATACTTAACACAAATGTGTATCTGCTTTAGTGGTTAAGTATTCTAAGGTTGTATATGAGGTCTTGGGTTTAAGTTTCATATTTGCAAATTTTGTTATTTTTCTAATCCTAGCCTTATCCTTGATAGATTGAGTTATATTCTATCTTTGGTAAACTCATATTAGAATAAGCTTGTTGGTTTGAGTGATAAGGAGTTAGTGTGCTGGAGGTCTTGTGTCTGAATCCTTGCGTGAGCGAGGGTGTTAATTTTTGCTCGGTTGTCTGAAAGAGTTTCGATAGAGCTAAAATTCTGAGGATTAAGTTGTTGGTTAGTGGGTTAGTGGGTTAGTGGGGAGTTGGGATTTAGTGGGATTTAGTTTTCAAATTAAATTAAAATTTTCTTTTTCTTTTTTCCCCAAAAAGCCCTCATTTTCTGACGTTCTTCTTTTTCCCAAAAAGAAATTCTCTTTGTTGTTCTTTTTTTTTTCTCTGCTTTCTGACGAAAAATTAAACTCTCCTTTCTCCTTTTTTTTTTGTTTCTGTCACTAATCATTACTCTTGTGCGTTTCGAACCCTTGGTTTTCGTGTAATTGATAAGTGGGGTTTGTTTGTATTCCTTTAGCTTTTTGATTTCTGAAGGTTGAAAGTTTGTGAATCTATTACGTAGGAGAAGACAGTGAAGCAATAGTTTCACTTCAACAGTCTAATCTGTGCGAGTGAGCAGGTTTGTTGGCGGTAAGTGAGTGCATTTTGCTTGTTTTAGTTTTGGGGTATTCGTGAATTGATTGCTAAATTTGTCATTGGAATGCTGTTTCTTAGGTTTCGGAGGTCTCGGGAATGCTGTAGCATAAAAAATGAACCAGATGTGTACCCAAAACGCAGAAAATCGGGTTTCTGTGAAAGTTGAAAAAGCTCTCTGTCGATGCCACATGTGCGTGTGCCTGGCTGTGTGGTTGGTTGTGTGCGAGACATGGTCGTGTTTCTGACAAAGGTGCGGTAGTGCGCAAGACACGGCAGTGTGGTGGTGTGGGTGAGGCTGTGTGGGCCACACGGGCTAGGCCAAGTAGGGCGTGTGGGTTTTAGGCCAGGCCATGTGGGCCACACAGGCAAGGCCAATCTAGGCATGTGGGCCCACACGGGCATGTGGGCCCAGAATTCTGAAATTTTCCCTAGGGTCTCACGGTTCGTTTCGATCGACTGTGGGCCTACTGTAGGGTCTGTAAGGGCTAACCAAACCCTAATATATATGATCTGATAGTCTGCATTGTGTAGAATATCGATATGTATATCTGTTTTGTTTAAGTATATATATATGTTGTCTGTATATGAGCATGTTATGTATGATATTACTGTATCTACTATTTCTATATTTGTATTCTGTATCTGTGACTGGGGTGGATTTTGTATATGTGGAGGAAGTGATCTGTACTACGACACTTCGTCTATATTCTGGCAGCTTGGCTTCATATTAGCTGTAATGTGTCGCGTCGACACTATATGGTGTGTAGGGATGGGTGAGCATTTTTAACCCCACATGGTGTAATGGGATGGTCGGAGATGGTGTGTAGAGGATAGGGGTAGGATTCTGCATATCTGTACTGCTTATCTGATTCTGTTATCTGTATCTGAAATGGACATAAGTCTGAATCTGTATCTGAATATATATAAGATTTCTGTATGTATTGCATGTCTATTTCTGTTGGGCTACATACTGAGTTTACAAAAACTCACATTTGTTTGTTTGTTCTATTCAGGTAATCCACAAACTTAAGCTGATCGGTGTGACAGAGCCTCACGGTGACCATGAGTTCGTAAACTGTTTAAGATTATGGTTTTTATCTAATTTAAGGATTATTTCGGGAAGTTTGTAATAATTGGACTCTTTGGACTGTTTGACTTTTATTTTGGGTTTTGGAGGTGTTTAAATTTTTGTGGCCACATTTGGCCAAAATCACTGTTTACAAAAAAAATAAAGGATTCTCCGAACACACGAACTAGATTTCCAAGATACAACGTTTTCTAAAAACTTCCGCTATAGATTATGTTTTGAAAAAATGAATTAATTAAACTTGAGTGATTTATCAAATGACGAAACAAAGCTTTATCAAAATAACACTGTTTTTGAAAACCTTCCATGTAACACTCTTGGATTTGACCATAATGTCTAGGCCGAGTTTGGGGTGTTACAAAAATCTTATTATAGTATAACTAACTCCATGTTAAAGCACATAAATTTGAAACAATATATATTTGAAAACTTTTTCAAAGCAAAATAAGAAGAAAAAAAGAGATACAATACATTTGAATCATTAATTAACTTATTTAGGTCCCCAAAATTATTATTTTAGAACTTTTTTAAAATTTTAATTTTCTTTATATATTCGTTAGAATTTTTTTAAAAAACATTTTTATATTCTTTTTAAAAAATATAAATTTTGGAAGTTTTATAAATATTTTAAATTTTAAAAATTATTTTGTAATTTTTGTTAAGAAAGAGACAAAATTGTTCATTTTTAAAATTGGCAAGGACTAAATGGGTATTTACACCAATTTGTTATTTGGATTATTCGAATTGTAAAATTTAACTCCATTTGAGCTTAAAACTTGAATTGCTTATTCGAGTTGACTCGAAAAAAATGAAATAACTCAATTCGATTAACTCAAAATTAGAAATATTTTTTAATTTTTTCAAATCGAATCGAGTTTCGCTCATCCTAACAACAAGCATAAACACATAACCACAGTTGCAAAATCAAATTGGTAGTTCAACAAACCAAAAAAGAGAAGAAAAAAAAAACACAGGGTGGCATGTTCTATTTTATAATTTGTATATTTATATCGTTAATTTTTTATATTTTGATTATATTTGAAGTATTATATAAATTTTATCACGTCCATGTATGATATAATATTTTTAAATTAATTTATATTGTTTTTATCTTTATATCATATCCAAAATTAACAAATATTATTATGCTTTGTTGAAGAGTGATGTGTCTTTAACTAACTACGATCACAATAAAGGCAAGCGCACCTATCGTTTAATAGTATAGTTATGGTAAGACCGGAAATATCGTATCCACAAGGACCAAGATTTCTAGTAATTACTATCTTCTTATTATCTGGCCTAAGAATTGGAGTGATTTCTTTTTAAACTAAAAACTAATTAAAAGCACGACAGAGAATGAATTGGGAAAATATTTTTAGACAACTTTATGAAAGACGCAATACCCAAGGAAGAATTCACCTAGACTTCACTTACTACTTTTGATTCATACGATTTATTCACTTGACTTAATCTGTAGAAATCCCTGATTTATATTAATATCTCTTTCAAGACTAAAAATAACTAACTCTAGGTTGATTAATTGAAATCTCTTTCTAATTAAAACCGCTATCGTCGCATTAACTCGATCTATGGATTCCCTTATTAGATTTGACTCTAATCCGGCTGATTTATGTCGCCCTATTTCTAGTGTTGCAATTAACTCCGCTTAATTGTGTTGATCTACTCTTAAACATGGACTTTTGCTCCTCTGAATAAGCACATTTGACTTGAATCAATAACCTGAATTATCAAAACAAGAATAAGAACTCACAATTAAGAATAAGAACAAGTATTTATCTTATAAATCAAATAGTAATAAGATCCGTCTTAGGTTTCATCCCTTCAGGTATTTAAGGGATTTAGTTCATACTGATAGAGGAAAACATCTTAAAATAAGGAAAACTACAAAACATAAGAAAACCCAAGAAATTGATAGGAGATCTTCAGTCTTGATGGAGATCCTTCTTCCAAGCTGCTTTCGATGGCTGTCTTCGAGTATTTTCTGCCTTCTACTCGGCGTGTCTCCCTTAAGTCCTCCCCTAGGGTGTTTATATAGGCTTTGGGATGCCTTTCTTGGCTCACAAATAGCCTTTTTCGAATAGAATTAGACTTGGGTTCGGCAGGGACACGCCCGTGTTCGATAGCCTCAGGTCGTGCTTGCTTCTGCTCGTCACACACGGCCGTGTTCAATAGCTTAGGCCGTGCTCAATTCTACGCGTAACGCACGACCGTGTGGTTTGCTCGTGTGCGATAGTCCAGGCCGTGTTGATTTCTGAGGTAGGCCCATTTTGTCTCTTTTTGGCCCGTTTCTCGTTCTTTTCGACTCCCTAAGCTCTCCTGAGTGTAAAACATGAAATTAAAGGATTAGGAGCATCGAATTCATCAAATCTAATGAAAAATCATCCAAAAAATAAGCCAAGCATGGGGTTAGAATATGTATAAGATATGATTTATAAAAGAGCTAGCCATTAAGATAGAAATCTAGGCTTCATGTTTGAAGAAAATAAACTTAAAAGTTAAAACTAAGTTGTTATAGACTGAATCCAATTTGTTTAATTTTATTATTAATATGAACAAATTAATTGATTATTAGGCGTTGAGTTGATGACAACTTAGTTGAATTGTTGACAACAAATTATATATGTTTGAGAATCATCATTATATATGTCATAGTCTGATATAGTTTTCAGTAATAAATAGGTGAGAAGTTGACCTAACAAAATCTTTACTTCCCAATACCTATAAAACGGTCATCAGCTCATGCAATTGCATAAACAAGCACACTTCAAATATCCATTTTGAAGCACTTCTTGGTATCTAACTTCTGGTTTTTTTAACCATGGCTTCCCATCGATTCCCTTTCTTTGTGATACCATTTTTACTCTTCACTCTGTCATTAATGAGCAGCAACATAGTCTTGGTTGGTGCCCGACTTCTTTTAGAGACATCTGTGCCAGAGATTCCTAAACCAGAGTTGCTTGAGATGCCGTCCTTCCCAAAGGTTGAACTCTCAAAGCCCAAGTTGCCAGAAATCTCAAAACCTGAAATACCTAAAATACCAGAGTTGCCAAAACCTGAATTGCCTAAAGTTTCGGAGTTGCCAAAAGTGCCAAATTTTCCAAAGCCAGAATTACCTAAAGTTCCTAAGGTGCCCAAGCCAGAATTACCTAAAACTCCTGAGCTACTAAAACCTAAATTGCCAAAAGTTCCTGAGTTACCAAAGCAAAAATTGCCTAAAGTTCCTAAGGTGCCCAAGCTAGAATTACCCAAAGTTCCTGAGTTGCCAAAACCTGAATTACCAAAAGCTCTTGAGTTACCAAAGCCAGAATTACCCAAATTTCCTGAGGTGCCCAAGCCAGAATTACCTAAATCTCCTGAGTTGCCAAAACCTAAATTACTAAAAGTTCCTGAGTTACCAAAGCCAGAATTGCCTAAAGTTCCTGAGGTGTCCAAACCAGAATTACTTAAAGCTCCTAAGTTGCCAAAACCTGAATTACTAAAAGTTCTCAAGTTACCAAAGCCAGAATTTCCCAAACTTTTTGAGATGCCTAAGCTAGAATGAGCCAAAGCTCCTGAGTTGCCACAACCCGAATTACCAAAAGTTCCTGAGTTATCAAAGCCTGAAATGCCTAAAGTTCCTGAGGTGCCCAAGCCAGAATTACCCAAAGTTCCTGAGTTGCCAAAACATGAATCACCAAAAGTTCCTAAGTTACCAATGTCTGAATTGCCTAAAGTTCCTGAAGTGCCTAAGCCAAAATTACCCAAAGCTCCTGAATTACCAAAGCCTGAATTGAAACCAGAATTACCCAAAACTCCTGAATTGATAAAACCTAATTTATCAAAGCCAGAATTGCCCAAAGTTCCCGAATTACCAAAAATTCCCGAGTTACCAAAACCATAATTGCCCGATGATCCTGAGTTGCCTAATTGCCTACCATTGCGGAACCTTGAACCATGATACTACTTTTGTTTTCCCTCAATATTCAACATATGATTTTTAGATATTCTTTTTTATGGGAGTTTCTTGACCAGCAAATTTGAGTTCATTTCATGATTCACTTGTAGACCATGTTATCATAAACGTTTTCTTGAGTGATGTTATTGTTGTCATCTATATATTTCATGTTTACTTTCTAAATAAATTTATAGTTATATGTTTGGTTTTCTTATTTGTCATTTGATAGATTTACCAAGATCAAAAAGACATACATGGGTCACTTAAGGTGGTTTGCCCCAACTACAACCCAATTCTTACTAAGAAAAAGACATCACTGTAACTAAAATTTCACTTTACAAAGTAAAGTTACTTTAATCATAAAAAAATTGGTCAAATTCTATTATTAGACCCTGTATTTTGTATAAGTTATGGATTTAGTACTTATAATTTATTTTAGTCAATTCCAGTCCATTTACTTCTCGAATTGGTCAATGTTAGTCTTTATACTTTTTAAATTTTGAAATTTTAGTCTTGACTGTACAATAGTAGCTAACTTTTTTTGGTTAAATTCTAGTATTAGTCATGTATTATGCGTAAAGTTGTAGATTTACTCCATATTCTCCAACTGGATCATTCTTAGCCGTTATATTTTTCGGATTTCAAAATTTTAATCTCAATGCAAATGATAATCATTAAATCTATTAGTTGGTTTCTTTGTGAGTAATATGTGAAAACAACAAACTGGCATGGCATTACACATATGATAATATATTTTTGCATTAAATTTTAAAAATAGCATAACTGTTCATGAATTTTATAGCTTTCATTTGGTCAAGACTAAAATTTTAAATTTCTAAAAGTACATGGACTAAAATTGACCAAATTAAAATATAGAGACTAAATCTGCAACTTACACATAGTACATGTACTAATAGTAAAATTTAACCAAAAAAAAATTCATTACATGTGACTTTAATTCTGATTAATTTTAGTGAGTCGAGTTGAACTGTAACTAAAAATTTACATTACAAAGTAATGTTGATAGCCATGTTTCTAGCCATTGATTAGCACTAATACATTGATGAATAAATCATGCCCATTAATTTAGATAATTAAGGATTGTAATAAATAAAAGAATAAAAGAAAATAAAGAATGAGAAGGAGCGCTCATCTCATCTCTTTCATACGACCAATAAGAAAGAAAGAGGACAAACTTTCTCAAACCTTTCACCATTGTCGTGTATTGCTAAGGAAAATAGGTGAGTTCTCTCTTAAATTTTAGGTTGAATTTTTATTAATAGATGATAGACATTAAGAACCCATTAATTAATTTAGTGATTTAGTGAGTTTGATTTAGTTTTTTTTTTTTTTTTTTTCATGCTTGAGAAATTAGATGGTAAGAATCCATTACATGCATGCTTGAAACTAGATAAAATCATAATAACAGTAAGTTAAAATTGTGATAAAGATTGTTGATTCAAGTTTAGTTTTAAGCTTTAAAAGCTTTGAAATTATTGTTGAATATTAGGGACCAAGATGAATAAATTATAAGCTGTTAGAAAAATATGTCATGGAATGGAAACTAGGGGTCTCTAGTGAAGAAATGTGAAATCGATTTTTAATTCGATAAAGGAGACCGAAAGTTACGGTCATTTTGGATATTAGCGTTAGTAGGGATTAAATTGAATAAAACGCATCTATGTATATAATGAATTGACATGTATTTGAGTTATTTGATTAATGAATTTTCTATATTAAATTTAATTTTGTAGCTAAAGACGACGCAAGACCATCCCGAGACAGAGGGAAATCCAAAGTCTTCGACGAATAGATACTCTGGTTTTTTTTCTCATAATTCAAGTTCATTAAATAATTATATCTATATCAGATTCTATTTTCTAGCCCCTACCAACATTTTATGATGGTTTTACATTTCATTCAATTTGGTCTTTAATGTACGAAACTAACAATTAAACTTCACAATTTAGTCATTTTCTTAATCTAAGCTTAATTTCTAACAATTTCACACTAATTTAAAATAATTCTCAACAATGGTAACTTTCAAAACTTTAACAGTCTTATAAATTAATACATGGGCTAGCTAAATCAAGTTCCCATGACCTCAAATATATTAAAAAAAAATACAAGAAAATGGATTGAATCCACCTACCAATTTGTGGTTGAAAGCTTTGAAAAGCTTGGAGAATTTTCTTTTGATTTTAACAATGAAAGGTCCTACAAAATAAGAGACATGTGAAAAGCTTAAAGATCAATCAAAATAACTTAAAAGCTTAATTCTTTCATAACTTTTTTTGTAAACACTTGTGAGCTTTCATTATATTCATTTAATTCTTTATATTAGTGCTTAATTGGCAAACATTCTGATCTTGTAAGAATTACTTCTTAATTTGCTTATTTGTTCTTTTTGAGAGAGGGTTAATTCTTAAGGTTGGAGTAGAAACCTTAAGGAAGTGCAATCTTACAATTTTAGGGCATAAATCTTAAAAGAATTATAATGTTAAACATTGTCCTCAAATATTAACAAATTAGTGAATTTGGGGAAATCCTTAGTTGTGGTAAGCTAAGGTAGTGGAATAGATAATTAGGATTGAACCACTATAAATTCTTATGTCTTTGTTGCACAATTTTTATTGCTTTCACCACAACATCTCAAAGGTCAATTCAACTTCCCTATCGACGATCTCGAGTTGATCCTTCCGAACTAATAAATTTTTTCCTAAAAACTTTTTGTATTCTAAAATTTCCCTTTTAGCGAAAATATGAAGTGAAATATTTTGAATAGTTTTTGCTTAGCCTTATTTTTTAAAAAAAAAAATTCACTACGATAAAGATAATATAATTACAAATACATGACAAATACATATTAAAAGTGTAACACAAGTATACATACATGTATATATATGTTCAATCCATTACAATGTATAATTCAACTAAAGCAATCCACTGTCAACGAAGAACTAGATAAAAGTTGGACTAATTTGGAAAGAATTGGACAAAACTTACACACAAAATGAGAGAAAAACCCATATATTATAATTGCATATGATGAAACTCAAATCCGAACTTTCAAGATTTGAATCCCACCTAGTATGAACTCAAATTCTTTATTTTGAAAACATTTGTTGCAATTTCATTTCTTTATTTTGCTCGATAACCCCAGTAAAATATTTTGCTATAATATTTGAATAAGGACTACTCTAAATTTGCTATAACATTTGTTGCTTTGATAATATGAGCATGTTAATTGATTATTTACTTTATAATTAATTATTTATATTGGTATTACGTGTCGTCTTACATATCATATGTAATAATTTTCAATAAAGAATAGGTGAGAAGTTGAGCTAACAAAATGTAGAATTTCTGACCAAACACTTTCAAATTTTCTGTTCTTCACTTCCCAATACCTATAAAAGGGCCATCAGCAAATTGCATAAACAAGCACACTTCAAGTGTTCATTTTGAAGAACTCCTTGTTATCTCGTATCTGATTTTCTTAACCATGGCTCACCCTCGTTTTCCTTTCTTTGTTCTACTGTTTTTATTCATCACTTTGTCGTTGATGAGCAGCAATACGGTTTTGGTTGGTGCCCGACCTCTTTTAGAGATCTCTGTATTAGAGATTCCTAGATCAGAGTCGCCTAAGATATCGTCCTTCCCAAAGATCAAACTCCCAAAGCCTGAGTAGCTAGAAATCCCGAAACTTGAAATACCTAAAATGCCCGAGTTGCCAAAGCCTGAATCACCCAAAGTTCTGGAGTTGCCGAAGCTTGAATTTCCTAAATTTCCTGAGTTGCCTAAGTTGTCTGAGTTGCAAAAACCCAAAGAAGTCAAAGTTCCAGAGTTACCAAAGCTAGAATTACCTAAAGTTCCTGAGATTCCAAAGCTCCTGAAGTATCGAAAATTCCCATGTTACCAAAGCCGGAATTGCCTAAAGTTCCTGAGATGCCCAAGCCAGAAATTGCCCAAAGCTCCTAAGTTACCGAAGTCAAAATTGCCCAAAGTTCTTGAGATGCCCAAGCCAAACTTGCCCAAAGCTCCCAAGTTACCAAATCCTGAATTACCAAAATTCTTGCTAGAATTGCCCAAAGTTCCTAAGATGCCCAAGCCAAAATTGCCCAAAGCTCCTAAATTGTTAAAACCTGAATTACCAAAAATTCTCGAGTTACCAAAATCAGAATTGCCCAAAGCTATTAAGTTGCAAAAGGAATCCCAAATTACCTAAATTACCTAACATGCCAAAACTTGAAGAACCCAAAGTTCCACAGCTACTCAAACCAGAATTACATAAATTATACAACTCGCCGAAACTCGAAACACCTAAACAAGAACTTCCCTAATTTACTCATGACACTACCTATGTTTTCATTCCATATCAAACATAAGGTTTTTCGATTGTTTTTATAGGAGTGTGTTGATTAGTATATTTGAGTTCATTTGATGATTTACGTACGGATCAGACTATTCATGAATGCTTGTTTGAGTGATTTTATTGTTATCATCTATATATGAAGTTTGGTTTTGACAAATTTCCTAATACAAGAAAGACATAGACATATATGTTGGTCAATTAACATCAGCAGTAACAATAATTGTGTACAAAGAAGGTAAAATTGGCATCCAATCATAATTATATATATCAGAGCTTACTTTTCATATATACATAAATACACACATATATATGCGCACCTTATACATGCTTGTTAACATCATTTAAAGCAAAACATGAAACAAGAATATATATGTGTATACATACATATATATATAGGCAACTTGTTTATTATGATGCAATATAAGATGAAGCACATGGTTTTAGGCTACATCTGTTTCTGTATCTTGCTTCTGCTTCTTCATCTTGCTATTCTCATGGAACTCACCATAGAAGTAATTCAAAGATCCCCAAAGTGATAAAACAAGGGATATGGCTTTTTCAACTTGGAACTTTTCATGGTACAACACCACAGCTAAAGATTCCGTCACTGGAAGCAGAGTCGCGATTAGTATACCAGACAGCAACGACGAGGCTGAGAAAATCACACCCACAGCTCCCATGAAGAACAACTGCCATAAGATTGCGTTCAACACGAGCACCACGTAGTATGTCGATTGTCCAAGCGTATACTCACTCGCCTCTCTTGGAATTGCCTACATAAGCAAGAAATCATTCGGTTAAAACCTGGACTGAAATACCAGAACTAAAGGGGAATGGGGAAGGAGATATGACCTTGAAGTCTCCGTGAAAGAGCATCCCAATGCAACAGAAAACAGTAGCCGAAAATGACATAACCATCTGTGACTCCATAACCAAAGAGTAAGTAATGGTCTGCTTTGCGTTCTTGTATGTTAACTCGATGGCCGGCAACACAAACCCGTAGAGCGCCGAAGCTGCAAGTGTCATGAAAAACCCGAGGAAATACTGTAGCTTGGATTCATTAGCAGGGCGATCTGAACTCGTATGAAGTGCCAGAACAACGGCTGCAAGTGTCAACAAAAAGACCGAGTTGATCGTAAAAGGTGTAAACTTCGGCTTCACCAATATAAATGCAAACATAGCAGTGAAAGCCAGTTGAGTCGAAATTATCAAAGCCGAGGTAGATATAGGGAGGCGAGCGACACCGTAAGCATACAAAAAGTCATCAACCCCAGTAAGAACACCAAGAACAATACTAGCCAGCAACAGAGGAGTTTTTATCAAGACAAGCTTGGTTCCCGGACCCTCTTTTCTTCGACGATACAAGTATGATATCATGAGCGGCAACATCATAAACGGCCAACCGGCGGTTTCCAAGCAGCTCGATATCCACACACCCTTACCACCTTTCAAGAAATATAGCCTCATTAAAAGAGGACCACCAACATTTCCTAAGCCCAACATTGCGCAGTTCAACAGAAGTAACATTCTCTTTAGCCCTTTGCTCATCTTCTCCTCCATCTTCAAACCAATTTTCCATGTTCCACAATATGCAAAAAAGAACGATTTCGTCGGATTCAACTTAAAACCAGGGTCATAAGCAAGAATAACAAAACAAACCAGGGTTTCATACCATTTTAAGCATTAAACTAAGACCCTTTAACAACAATATCAAATTTGTACCATTAATTAGTATAATCACCATGAAAAAGAACACCTAATCCATATCAACCACCCATAACATGTATTATTATCATAAATTAAGCAGTCATTTTCTTAAAATTAAATGGGAATTTGTCTGTAAGCTAATTCATTAGAGTTAATAACGTACAAATAATCACAAGCAAACAAATAAATGCCTAAGAGAAGCAGATTTTACCTTAAACCCAGTCAATTATGGAGCTTAAACTGACCAAAAAAACACCCAAAAACCTGCCTTTTTAGATAAAGTTAAGGGAATTAAAATGACTGAACTTGATAAACTTTCAAGAAAAAAGATGAGGGAGAGAATGTTGTGAAAGAAACCCACTAACCTTAAGGGAAGGACAAAGTTAAAAGCAAAATGGATGGTGCTGAAGCGATATTCGAATACACCCCACCAAGAAATTGCTGTTTAGTTGAACATGACAAGCAAAAATACAGTATTTTTTTACAGAGAATAACAGGGGAAATTTGGGAAAAGAAAAAGAGAAGACCAAAACGGTATTTATATCATGAAAATGAAATGACCCATGATCAGATAGTAGTTCTTTTAGCTGCTTGAAATCTGAAACACAGTGAAAGAGGGTGACACGTTAGTGGTGATTGAGGTACATCGAACTCAGTGAGTGGCAATAAATACCGGTAAATGAACTGAGGATAATTTTGAAGGAGAAAATTTAGGTTTAAAAAGAATGATTTGTAGACTGATAAGCTTTAGTGAAGATAATAATCCAATTATACACATCAAATAATCAAGGAAAGTATGAAAGTTATGTTGAAAAGAGTAATCATAATTTAAGTATTATACAAATCAATATGATGCTATGTGACAGAAGATAATTTGCTTGCCTTGTACCGTTGTTTATACTAAACTAAACTACGCTTTACATCACATCACAATCTATACCATAATTCACTTATATTTATTATAAATATTTCCTAACAAAAAATTATAAAAATATTTAAAAATTAATAAAAACAATTCAAAAATAAAATAAAATAAAGTGCATATAAATTATCATATGAATTGTCATGTTTTAATTAATATCTAGTTAAAAAAATGATTCGACAATCATATAAAATAGAGACATTATCCTGAAAAAAATTAAATTTAAATAAAAATTTTAAAATTAAAAATAATTTTATTAATATAATATTAAACTATTAAAAATAAATAATATCCAGAAAATAACAATACATAATCTCATATCCAAAACTCCTCCTTTATCAACTTTACCAGAACTCATTATGATTAAGAAAAAGAATGAATTTCTTTTATATAAAAGAATACACCCACATTACTTTTATATATAAAAAAATTCACTAAACCCACAATAACAATACATCCACATTACTTTTGTCACTGTTTTCAACACGTTCTGTTGACTTTAGCACACCAATGAAGGCAGTGGTGTGGCTACAAAATAATGATAAAATGGTACCTAATCCCTGCAAAAATCACATCTGCCTTTGCTTGGTCATTTCTGAACTTAGGTCACCTTTTCCTTTTATAATTGAATCCACTCCATATGTTTTTTCACTTGATTATTCAAGTGGTTTTATAATGTCAAAGAAGAATCATCATCAAAAATAAAAGAACACTATACATATTGGAGTTGAACACTGTATGAATCAATTGAAAGAACTCCATTTCCTAGACAAGATTAAAACCTTCAATTCTTCAAGATTTTGCCTATCAAAAATAAAAGAACACTATACATATTGGAGTTGAACACTGTATGAATCAATTGAAAGAGCTCCATTTCCTAGACAAGATTAAAACCTTCAATTCTTCAAGATTTTGCCTTTGTGATATAATTAAGCAAGGGATCAACCATTCCTATATGAAAGCATGAAAATTCTATGCTAAAAAACAAGAAATGGTGGCAATGTACTCAAGAAATCCAACAATTTTCTACATAAGAAAAGGCACATTTCCATTGATAATCTTCAATCAAGACCTTTGAATGATATGGATATTATGATACAAAGTTCAACATCATCTGTATTAACGAAAGGGTTCTGGTTATTATTTATTACAATATTTTTCTACTTTTAAGGGTGTAAGAAGGCTTATATAAAACAAACCCTCATCTTGTTGAGAGTTTGCTAGACATCGTAAGATGTCTCACCTGAAAGTAGACACCGGCAGTGGCGGCGGTGACTCACCAATCAAAAGCTTCTCAAAGGAGGATTCCGGTTACGGTTTGAGATTGGCAAAGAGAATTTCCCATTGCAAGAAAATGATCTCTTCATGAAAATTGGCCTAATTTGCAAAGATCTTCTACCTATGGACGAATTGCACATTAGTCTCAATAAACCTTGATTCCCTGCACCTCTCCTTGGCACAATTCTCAAGCTTGATTCTTTCCCTTTACCCAATTCATTATCTAAATTGCTTCCATTAGACCCTTCTGCTACACCATTATTAGCAAGTGCTTGGCTGATCTGTGAAGCTGCCATGGAATCCAAAGAAACTGATCTTCTTAAAGGTTGAAGAACCCCATCTTCATCCTCTGTATTTCTCTCATCTTCCTCATATGGTATATGCCTCATTTCACTTGTTACACTTCCTGTTTCTCCTTCAGATTCTTCATTTTCTACTATAATTGCAACTTGGGTTCCTTCAGTAACTTCATTATTTACCCCAGATGATGATGATGGTCCTTTATCAGCCATGTTTGAAACAATGGGTGCTCGGCACATAGGACAATTGGTATGGGACCTAAGCCAAGTATCAATACAAGAGATGTGAAAAGCATGGCTACATTTAGGCAACAGCCTTAAAGTCTCACCTTCTTCGAACTCGTTTAAACAAACAGAGCACTCCGTTCCTTCAACAAGACCCTCACCTTTCACGTACTTAAAAACAGCAATGGAATCAATGATCGACGGTTGTAAACCAACGGTGTTGATATACCATACATGATGATCAACGACCGGACCATGATCTTCATCGAGAAACTCATCATGGGTTTCAGTCGTTTCATTCGATCTTCTTCCCCTAACAACGGATCGGCGTCGATAATACCTGACGTAGTAAACGTACAAACAGAGGATCAAAAACGAAAACGCAAGTACTGTGAAAATTATTATCAAATACTTGGTGCGCAACGCTGAATGATGATGAGCGCTAGAACCATCATCCTGGAAACAGGATAGTGAAGCACAATTGTCGTCACAATCATCATCATGATCATCACAGTTTTTTGCTGAGACTTCAGTGCTTGAATCATTATATCCCAAATTTCTGAAATGAATTTTAAAACCCATATCGGGGGAATCAAATCAAAGACGGAACATTAAAGCAAAAAAGAAGGAAAACCCAGGAAAGAGTAGATCAAAAGGTTAGGTGAAGGGGGGAAATGGAGAAATTGAAGTAAGGGAAACGATTGGAAGAAGTGTCTGAATAAAAGATAAACACGACTCTTTCCTTTTTTGTGGTTTGATATTATTTTCTGCATTGGATTCTTGACTTTTCTTATAATGTCGGCTTAACACGGTTGACTGACTACTGGAGGCAGAATTAAGTATAGGAATTATTTAGGTTAAATTTGCTTCATTTCCCTGTACTTTTCAGATTTTTATAATTTAGTCCTTCTATTTTTATTTTCATGGATTTAGTTCTTTTATTTATTTATTTTAATTTAAAAATGTAAGTCCAGTTGTAAGCATAATTACAATGATTATCTAAATATAATGTAAATATATAATTATAGATAATTATATCCAAATTTAATTATGAGGAATTTTTAAAAGGGACTTTAAAGCAATTAATGGTTTGAAAAGGAACAAAGCACATGGTTTGCAATTTGGTGCTTTTGCTTGGAGGAATAGGAAGGAGCAATCAGTGGAGTTTTTTGCCTTTTAAGCATAGTTTGAATATGTTTTAAATTTGGTCTTTTATCAACTTTGGTTTGCAATTTGAAACTAAAAATGGGGAAGAAATCAAATCGGTCCCACAAGATATTGAAATTAGCAAGTTTGCCCCCCCAAAAAATGATTTAAGAAAACAACTGGCCAAGCATATAAATTAATTAATTCAGCTAATAGATTTGGTGTGAAAATAAATGGGTAATTAATGTCAATGTTTAGTGGGTCAATATCTGTCTTAGGGACTCAAAATCCCCCCCTGATTTTTAGAGTTGACTTAACTTCATATAATTTTTTTTAGAAATTGAATAATAATAAGGGTAAATATCAAAATTATACATAAATTTTGGTCTAATGTGCAATTTAATATATGAATTCTGATTTGGTACAATTACAAGTTAAAATTTCATGTATAAAATAATACATAATTAAATTTTATGTATAATATTACACATTAAATTAAAGTTTATATATAATTTTGATATTTATCTTTAATAGTGATGAGAAGGAAGAGGAGGCGGCTTAAGCATTCTGAGAGCCCCTAAACTTTTTTCAAAAAGATTATTAAACCCTTCAAAAAAAACATACAGTTGAGTCTTTAAGTGTTAGAATTATCATCAAGTAAACCCTTTGATCGTTAATATTAACGGTTAACCGTTAAATTGAAACGGCTATCGTTTTCTTTAAGTTATTTTTATACCATTCTAATTTGTGTCACGTAATTTTTTAAATGTTAAAAAAAATTAAAAGTATAAAGAATCATAGAATTTTAGAAAAAAATTATTAAAAATTACAAAAAAAATATTAAAAATATAGAAAATTAAAAAATATATAAATATTGTTATAAATATTATAAAAAATTAAAAATACACGAAAAAAAATTATAAAACCCAATATTTTCCCATTTTCACACTAACCATCCTTAATAATAGACACCTATTAAAATTTTTATATAAAGAAAAAGTTTTGATCCCTGAAACCCTCAAATTGAGAAAACTCTAATTGATCCATCCCACCACCATTGTTTTGTTGGTTTTTGTTGTGCTCGTAAACAACAGACCTCAAAGTTTGCACCATTTTGTTCATCTTTGTATCCTTCATCGGTGTTCTCCTTCCCACCATTGTTCTTATCCGTTAACCGTCACAATATCATCGACGACAATATTATCCTGAACAACGATAGTGCCAACAATTTCAACTCAATTTTTATTAATTTTAAATTAATTTTAATAATTGTATGCTTTTCTATAAATTCTTTTTAATAATTTTAAAGAAAATTTTTCATTTTCACCATGTGGCAACGATCGCAATCCTGTCATGATAGATGATAAAAATATAAGAAAAATTGACAAACATTACATTTTAACAGTTAATTATTAAAGTTACCAGTCAAAGGCTTAATTGATGAGAATTCTAATGTTTAATAACTCAGTTAGATGCATTGTTTAAGAATTCTAACTTTTAAGAACTCAATATTAATTTTGATTATTTAAAAACATAATTTAATAAGAAAAGTTCTTTCAAATATTTTAATTTATAAATGATAAAAATGAATAAATTAAACTAAAATTTTTATTTAATGAAATAAAAACTTGAAAAATAGAAATACGTATATCATATTAAATTTATTTTAAAAAAACAACCACATTTATTTAATTTTAATAGTATATTGATTAACTTATTATTGCTAAATATTAAAGTAAAATATAAAATTTATTTTTATTAAATTTTGTTTTCAATTTATTTTAAATTAAAATTGAATAGTAAAATTTAATATTTAACTTTAATAACAAAATTATTTTAGTAGAAATGACCAATTTGCTCTTTGATCTAATTTTATAGAAACCAATTTGCTTATATTTTGAATAAACAAGATAAAATACAATTTGACTCATAGTACAGGAAATTCTATGATACTTTTACCGCAATCGAGTTTGAGTTAATGGATTTATATTTATATTCGTTTCCTTATTTAAGATTTGTTTGCATTTATTTGTATTTGTTAAAATTATTTTCGTATTCATTTATTTAAAATTGTGTTCATGATGGTCGTTCGTTTGAGTTAAATGAACTTTTTTTGTGAATATTAAATGAAACACTAAACAAACATGCTCGCTAACACATTCATAAACATATAGTTAAATATGTTCACAATGTTCTTAAATAATAAATAAACAAACAAAAAATAAATAAGCATATACTTTTTAGATATAAAATAATCAGATGTAAATAAATAAATAAATAAAATAAGTACACAAATTATAATAATAATTAAATAACAATGATTTTTTAAACAAGTTTTAAACGAACATAAACTAAGCTAACTTTGTATATATTCAGTTAGTTTAATAAACGAGTCTCAAAATTTTGTTTATACTCTTTTTATTTAGCTTAGTAAATGAATAAAAACTGAACTATTCCTTCATCGTTTTGTTTATGTACAACATTACTTCGTACTCTCAATAATGCCTCTAGATATATTTCTGATATTAATCTGGTTGTGCTATAATAGTAATATTAAAAGTAAACTACATCCAAAGTTCTATATTAGTAGTAATCCAGTTGTGCTACAATAGTAATATTGAAGATAAACTATATCCAAAATCGCTATATTATTAGTAAGTTCGTATTTTAATTATTTAACTTCAAAAAATTACAAAATGATCGCAATATATCAAAAGACTTTATTTATTTATGTAAAATTGAATTTGGAACATGATTCAAAAGCTTAACAGCTGATCAAGCTTTATTTATTTATTTATTTGCCTTAATTTACATTATATGAAAAAGAAAAAGGAATAGATTGTTCATCCCCAATATTAAGTAAGAAATTGCATAAATTTTAACATTAAATGTTAAGTATAAATCTTTGCATTTTTAACCAATTTCATACACGATGTCCTATTCATACTATTATCATGTAATAAGGTGGTCATGTCGGAATGTTACCAGCATTGAAAGCCAAGTCGGAAGTGACTAGATCCTAAGGTTCAGACACAGCATCCACTGCCGAAGGTGTGTTACCATTGCCGCCAATGATAACACTATTCATACTGCTAGTGAAGTCGTATACATGGCCCATTTTAGCTCGTTTGGTCGCCAAGTACCGCTTGTTGTCCTTTGTAATAGGTGATAGTAGTGGAACCCGACCTGCAATTGCTAATCCGTAACCCTTAAGTCCACTGTATTTAGCAGGATTGTTCGTCATAAGCTTCATTGTTCGCACACCCAGATCCCTAAGTATCTGAAAGAAAGAATCGAAGGTTAGAGTTAGACAAGCTTTTGTAAAGTACAAAGAAAACAGAAAGATGAACCAGTCATTCGGGGAAAGCTAAAGCCGATCCTTTACATGAATGTAAGATATGGGTATTGCAAGAGAAATGGAAAGACGGAGCTATTCGGAGTGGAAAATTATTACCAATGTACCAACAAATGAACCTTCGGAATGTAACTGAATTATGAATTAATTTAGCAATGTTTCGAAGAGGAATACCTGTGCACCAATGCCGTATTCTCTAGAATCAACAGGCAACCCAAGCTCAACATTTGCTTCTACTGTATCACGACCAGCATCCTGCAGAGTATAGGCACGAAGCTTGTGGCCTAAACCAATGCCCCTGCCTTCATGTCCCCGCAGGTATACTAAAACACCCCGACCAGCCTCCTCAATCTGCCTCATTGCAAGGCTAAGCTGATTCCCACAGTCACATCTAGCTGATCCAAATATGTCTCCCGTGAGGCATTCAGAGTGAACCCTCACGAGAATATCTTGTCCATCACCGATCTCACCCTGTTTGAATCGTAGAAAAGAATCATACCATTTTCTTCATCATAAATGCTTTTAATCCAATAAAATTAGTCCAAATGAATTATACGGAATGTCCCAACCCTTGATATTTATGTTTTGTCCTTAAAATAAATCAAAACATTTCCGACTTAATTAACCACAATAAAAATACAACTATAGAAAGAGAGAGTTCATAACGAATATTACGGTAAATCAGATAAGTAAGAAACTGAAACTAGCAATAAGAATTCCGACTTATCTTCACCTTAACCATTGCAATATGCTCAATCCCATCTATTTGTGACCTGTAACAATAAGCCGTGAATGGCCCCCACATTGTCGGTATCAGCGCATCACCGGCATGATCGACTAATTTATCCCTCTTTCTCCGATACCTATCAATCATAAGCAGCATTACTAGTTTACTTCATCAAGGTAACTTAACCACAGGATCCATGAAAAATAAGTCGAAAGCAAATCTCTCTGCATATGATAGTCATTAGTTTACCTAATTAAATCAGCAATGGATACAATTTTCAAGTTCTCCCGTTCAGCAAATTGACGAAGCTTTGGCAATCGAGCCATGGATCCATCATCATCTACGATCTCACAGAGAACCGCAACAGGGTCCAGTCCGGCTAGCATTGCAAGATCAACCGAAGCTTCGGTATGACCAGCTCTTTTTAGAACACCACCTTCTCTGTACTTCAGTGGGAAAATGTGACCTGGGCGGTTGAAATCTTCGGGTTTGGAATCTTTAGAAGCTAGGGCCAATATCGTCGTTGCTCTATCATGTGCTGACACACCAGTTGTAGTGCCATGTTTTGCATCCTGCAAATCAGTTTTCATTCAACACAAAAGCAGAGAATCATCTGAAATTTTGACCCGTAATCATACTTTGTTCAAACTATCATAAAATATTTCTCCAAAATTCGTATTTTAAGCTTATTAACATCATAAATACAAACTTTTTTTCCAAAATAATCCATTGTATCAGGTTTATGAATATCAGACAAAACATACCACCGTAACCGTGAATGCAGTACAGAGTTTCTCTTCATTTTCCCTTTGGTTCACCATTAAAGGAAGATTCAACCTCTCTAGATCCTCCTCTTTCATGCTCACACAAACTATCCCAGTTCCATGCTTCACGATAAATGCCATAGCTTCAGGTGTCACCAACTGTGCTGCCATTATAAGATCTCCTTCGTTTTCTCTATCCTCATCGTCTACAACCACTACCATCTGTAAAAGTTAATTTCTGGTTACTAAAAGTTAAACTAGAGCTCAATGGAACAAAAAAAGCATCCTACAGAGAAAAAAAACTAACCTTCCCTTGGCGAATATCCTCCATTGCCTCAGGAATGGAAGCAAAACCTTCAGTCGGGCGGTCCAAATTGAATTCATCGTTATCAACGGGAAAACCTTTACTTATAGAAATGGCATCTGCAGCAACATTTCAAAACATTATATCATCTTGTTATGCTTCAATCCTAACTGATTTATAACTAAAGAGATTACCATTTGTGGAGGCAACATTTTTGCCTTCTCCCGATTGAACCGCAGCTCTTGTTTTGCCAACACTTTTAATAACGGACGACAATCTACCACCGAAACGCACAAAGGCTAAACCGGATGTGTAGCCATTCGCGAAGACTAGATTTGTTCTGTGTAGTCCATTAAAGGATTGGAAGCTTTTTGATGCTCTACGCAGAAATTCATACAATCAAACGGTACTGTGTAATAAAAAAACCTCCCATTTCCTAGCATTTAATTTGACAATAAACAAAACCCTTAAATATATATAAAAATTATGTGTAATGTTTTGATAATTTGCTTATGAAATTAATCAAATGTGAAAATAGAAACATAAACAAACAAGCCTATATAGTATTTGCATCTAATTCTAGCATTTTCTATTCAACCAAACACAAACCACATTTCATCATTAGAAATTTTTTTTTTTTAAATAAATTAAATAAAACCGCCATATTGCTTACCAGCCAAGGCGTAACTTTGGGTCATTGAATCTTAAGTAAACCACAGCGTTTATATAAGATCGAAATGGAACCATTGATAGTTAAAACTATATACATTAGAAGCTAGAAAGTCATGAAGGGAAATCGAATTGTACACGAAAAGCGAAAAACAAAGAATACCCAAACGAAAATTCAGTTAAACGAAAGGATCCCATTAAAAAAAAGGAGAAGAAAAAGGTTACCGAGGACGAGAAAGTGATGCAGTTGAAGAAGGAGAAGAAACGTTCAAAGAAGCCATGAACAGTCAGAGAAGACGCTGGAAATTACTAATATGTGGGAATTTGATGTTGCAATTGTAAATTTGAAAAAGGCAGAGGAAGCGAAATGAAAGGATAGTGGAGATGACGACGGATGAGATATATATATCACCCGCGGGTGAGCTACCAACAGCACTTCGGTCCGGTAGGTTTTTATTTATTTATTTATTTTATTTTTCACATTTTTAGTTGATAAAATTTTGGAGAAAATATGTTAAAAACAAATTTCTGGTTTTTTTACAGAAATGATATAAAATAAATAATTAATTATAAAAATCGAACCGGTAAAATATTATTTATGAAAATTCTCATCGGTGTCACTCCACTTTCCCTCAATCATTAAACTATCAATAATAATTAAAAGAAAATTTATTAGCGCGGGATTATGTCAAACGACATCAATATATATATTTTTTAAAATAATCATATTTTTATAAATATGTACAATAAAAAAATAAAAAATATCTTTTTGAATTAAAAAAAAGTTTGTCATTTATTTCAGCGGATAATTAAGGTTGTCTGGAAGTAAATTTATACTTTAATCTATCTAAAAGTATAAAATTTAATTTAAATTTTTAAATATTATAAAAATATAAATTATTAAAATAATAAAATAATATTTTTATTATCGTAAAAATTATAATTTAATTTTAGTTCGAAAAATAATTTTTGGCTTTGCCCTAATTTACTTTTCTTTCTTTTTTTGGACATGATACAGTGCCATTTACGTAAATGGTGATTTTCACTAGTTACTTCCCTTTCAATTTGACTGTAGAATAGATAAGTGGGGGATAGGATAATGGTCCCCCTCCGGCTTTAAAAGATTTGCTAAGATCTATTGGTAACAGGTTTGTTTTTTTTTTTTAATGATTTTTTTTTTTAACTTCAACTCTTTGTTTTTGTGACAGAAGTGTAGCGGACACATTCGCGGCACTCACTTAAGTTTTTTTCTTTTATAGTGTATACTCGTAAAAATATTAATATTTTTAAAAAATACATATTAGTGTCGTCTGATGATGATTGGGAAAAAAGTTAGCGGCACCAATAAAAAAATTTAAATACTAATGATGGTCTAATGATTGAGGAAAAAGTGAGCGGAAATGATTGAAAATACTCATTTTCGTAAATAATTTCTTACATATTTGGTAATTATTTATTTATTTTTATATTATTTATGTAAAAAAAAACCCAAGACTTCCTTAAGAAATGTTAAAAAAAAACCCAAGACTTCCTTAAGAAATGTTTTATTAGAAATTTTGAGTGAATTTTTTTATATGTAAATTAAATAAAAATAATATGAAAAATACATTTTCTATATTATAGGGAATTTAGATGAATGATAATCTTTATGTAATAAAGAATAGGAGATCCACTTGTATAAAATTTATTTGGTTTTATTTTTTTTATATATAATAAAATTTTAACAATTCAATCGTTAAAATTAATAAGATATTTGTACTTATCAAGTATGTAAATTTTTTGATCAATTTGATATCTCTATCATATTAATCTAAGTTATTATTACGTAATAGAATTACTCGTACGAGGGTCAAATCTCTTATTAATTATGATCCAAATTTTTTGAGGTTTAATCACATAAAGATCAAACCTTTTAAAATGATCATATTAAAAACCAAACTTTTATGAAAATGTTCAAATAAATACTTTTTACACAATTCGATCAAGTTTATAGTAAAAATTTGGGTAAATGCTAATGTGGATAGAATAGGATACGTGACAATAGAATATCATATTATTTAAAAAGAAGAGAAAAAAATAAAAGCATATTTTGAAATTTGACTTTCGACATTTGAAAAGCACTTATTTACGTAATTTCATAAAAAAAATTGGTATTTATATGATCATTTAAAATATTTGGCTCTCGTGTGAGTAACTCTGAAAGGATAAGTCTCAATTTGAGCATTTAGCTGAATAATAATATTTTCATAAATATAATAACATTACATAATTTTTTGAACAATCACATTATAGGTGGATGTCCATAAAGATCGAGATAAGTTTGATATATTTTAGGACTCTAATATTAATTAAAAGTAGAGTTTTATTTCATTTATACTTCTTATGTCTATAAATATAAATTTTGGAGAAACATTCTAAACATGTTTATTGTTCGATAAAAATACGTTCTCATTTGCTCTCATATTTTTTGTTCTTTTATTTTTTCCATTCTTTTATTTAATAACACGTTATCAACATAATAATAATTTTTTATTATTTTAAACATGTTATCAGCATGATTGTAAAAGCATTAAATCACAAATATTTGTATGAAATGGCGAAGCATCTCAACCAGCCTATATATTGTGCATGCTCGACAGGGTTATGAATCAAATCATATACGCTACAAGAGTCGCACCATGCACCACCATTTAAAGTGAAGGGTCAATTTCTTATAAATCATCCATAACTAGACTAAGATGTACTACAAGAATCATACTATATGCACCACCATTTAAAATGAAGGGTCAATTTCTTATCAATCATCCATAATTATTGGTGTTAGATCACTTATATGGTGTAAAGACTTAGTGTGAGTTTGGATAGGTGGTGCGTTTATCTGTGGTTAATTAGTGTAAAAACAGCGGTGGTGGTGAAATTAAATATTGTAGTGATACTGCAACGTGAGACAAAAAGTAAGTTAAATGCACCGCACCCTATTGCCCATCTAAACCCACCCTTAATATAGGGCATTTGTGGCAATTATCTACCTTAACACTAATTTGATAAGAAGTTATGATAGATATTTTAATTGAGCTATGCAATTTAGTTATTATTTTTATTATATATTTGAGTACAAGCTAATCTCATAGTCTTATATTAGATTGTTTTAATTTATATATTTTTTAATAATAGCTATCAGTTGAATTTAATGAGGAAAAGAGATGGGTACAAAATAAATTTAGAGTTCTTGAAAATAGAATCTCAAAAGATTGAAAAGTAAAATAGCATTCAAGAACAGAAAAAAAATTGTAGAGAAATGAACC
The DNA here is from genome assembly GCA_025503065.1 of Gossypium bickii. NCBI lineage: Eukaryota > Viridiplantae > Streptophyta > Magnoliopsida > Malvales > Malvaceae > Gossypium > Gossypium bickii. The sequence goes on along the minus strand of CP106717.1, from coordinate 112,573,217 downwards.
GGTCATCCCCTCTCTTGAGCTTAATCGGCGCCAATCTCCTTGGCAAGCATCATAAAATGTTGAAGAAAACCAGAAAATAAACGGGGAAAACATATTAAAGATGATTCCACAAAAACTTCGCATACATAACTGATCATCAAGGTGGGTCCATACATCGACGACTGGTCACAGCACGATTCAAGGCCGGTGTCATTACATCTTCTACCCATAAAGCCTCCCCTTGCCTAAGCATCTCCTCCGATGCCATTGCATGTGCAGTTTGGTTACCAATTCTGGCGATGAATGCAAATCAACAAGAAATGAAGCTTTTTGAGAGTCTCTTCGCATCTCAAGTAAACAAGTTTATTTTCGGTAAAGACAGTTTCCTACGAGTTTAACTTTGAAATAACTGATATCAAAAGCCTTAGTCAATAGCAAATTGTAGCCTGTGCACCATCGCTAACGTCTCCGCCGCAAAGGTGAAACAAATACGGCAGTTTGTTTCTCCAACAAGAGCTTAAATTTTATAATAAATTTTCTTGAATATAATCTAGATATTATTATAGCCTATTAAACACCTATTTTAAATAGGGATGGATTAAAATTTTAATGACTTCCAATTACATCTTGGAATAAATTACTAAAAGTTTAATTTGCTTTTATTATTTAAATAGATTTAGTAATAGTAATTAATTTAAATTTATTTCTTAGTTGTGAGCATGGGCATTTTCATCATAAGCACAGGGGCGAAGCTAGAACAATCTTTTAGGAGGGGTCGAATGAAATTTTAATTTTTTATAGTCTATATCTTTATCATTTTTAAATGATTAAATTGAATTTTTATAATTTTAGGGGGGTCAAAGTATAATTTTACCTTTACTAATTTAAAAATTTTACAAAAATTTAAGGGCTTAAATAACAATTTTACATTTTAGGAGAGGTTAGGGCTCATGCCAGCCCCGTTTAGATTCGCCACTGCATGAGCATATATATTTATTGGCTTTTGTTAAAATAAAAAAGACTAAAATACTCTTAAATAATATGACTTATTTCGATTACGGAAGGATATTTTTATAATTTCTTCACCAAGTTGGTACCTGGGTAACTCATAACATCAACTTAATCAGGGTTTTATTAATAATAAATATAGATATACAACTAGTGGAAATATTAAATTGTGTATATTAAAATAAAAAAAAATGTATAAAATACATTAAAATCAAGTTTTGGTTGAGTAGTAAAATTAAGGTTTTATTAATCCAATAATTGGTGCGGGTTAAAATCATACAAGTTGCATATTTTTATTGGTTTATTTTTTAAGATGAAAAGATTAAAATATACTCGAATAATATAACTTATTTTAATTATGAAAAGATATTTTTGTAATTTCTTTACCGAGTTTGTGATTTAGTTGAAGGTGACGTCAATTCAATCAAAGACTTAATAAATAATATAAATACTAAAGAAATAAAGAAAGACGAAAAAAAAAAGGAAAAATATGAGGAATATAGGTGTTATTTACTCATTTTTTTATTTAATATTTGCATAATAAATTATATATGTAATAATAATTTTGTCAAGTTTATAAGTTATTTCAAGAACGGTTTTACATGTTTGTGTTGCATTTATATTAATTTTTATACCGTATTTTAATTTTTTTTCATGTTCCTGAACTAAAATTTAAGCCCAACTCAGAAAAACAATGTTAAATCGAGTATGATCTGGTCCATTCGTATTAATTTTTTATATAAAATAAATTTAAAAAATATAATACATCAAATATATTAAAAATATTAAAATAAATATTTCCCAACAAATTGAAAATACATTTAAAAATATACTCGAAAAATAGACCAGGCCTTCCTGAAGACCTACCCGAAGAGTAGGAGGGTTTGGGTAAAAATATAGGCCCAAAAAATAGGCTTGGACAAAAAAATAAGGCCCATTTAAAAATGAGTCGAGCCTCAGGTAAAGCTTTTTTGGCCATACTTGGCCCGAATATGCAAAAAAACCTGCTATTTTTTTTTACTGTTTTCTTGCTGTTTTTTTATTATCTTGTTGCTATTTTCACTATTTTGTTACCATTTCACAATTTTGTTGCTACTATTTTATTGTTATTATTTGGATATTGTATAACTCTTGTTTTATTGTTAATTTTGTTACATCTTAGTGTTATTTAAGTATACATATTTTTTTAAAATTATTTTCAATTTGTTGGGAAACTTTTATTTTAATGTTTTTAGTATTTTTGATATATTATATTTTTTAAAAAATAATATAAAAAATAATACAGGCGGGTCGGGCTTGACTCAGATTTTAACATTTTTATCCAAATCGGGCTTGGACAAAATTTTAAACTTATTTTTTGGGTCGGGCCTAGCAAACGAGCATAAAATTTTGGTTGGGCTCAACCCAACCCATAGACACTTCTAAGCAGCAACAAAAAAAAAAAAAAATTAGGCAGATTCAGGTCTGACTGAGGTTGAACCCAAAAGCCTTGCATATTTAGAAAACAATCTTATATTTTTACCTAAACTTGAATAGATGACTCGACCCATGACCAGATTTACATTATATATCCGAATTACAAGTCTAATTAACATTATTAAAATAACTCTCAAATTTAAATCATATCTCATCAATTTATTTTCCACTATCACAATGGTATTTAAAATTTATATAGTATGTAAATTTTGTCATACTAATAATAATGATAATTATGTAGTGTTATTTTTATATTATTTCTTATCATGCATATTCATTTCACATCCAATAATAAGCTAATTGACCGTATCAAAATAGAATTTATATATTTGATTTACGGTTAGAACATCGTTAATTAACGCATCATAAATAAATAATTAATAATTTTAAAATTATTAAAAATACATAGTTATCACTCCATATTTTAAAATATTATTTTAGATCTGATAAAATCTCCACAACGGAAGTGCGGGCATTTATATCTAGATAACAGTCAATGTGTGTGCGATTTCAACATTCTGCGAAGCATGGTATCAAAAATCTATCAAATCCGATACCAAGAAAAGGCTGTTGATTGATATTTTTCTTTTAATAAATGGATTGCCATTGTGTAATTAAAAACTGTAGGTGGCAAGTATTTCTTTCCAACGAGCCAAAATCCATTCCTTTCTTCATCTCAACTTTTATCGAAATAACCCAACATCACCGTACATTTCACCGTATTGTCTTGAGCCCCTTTGGCAACTCCTTGGATACATTCAACCATGTCATCGTATGCTCCTTATCCCGAGCATAGGCTCTTCTATAGGTCATTCATTTGACGGTATTGTCTTAGGCCCCTTAATCATCAGGGTATAGGCTTTTTCTGTAGGCCCTGAACTTCGATCCATCCATCCTCGACCTGGTGACTCATTCTCTCATAAGTAGGAGAGTTGTCTAATACAATTACAGTTTCAGGCTTACCTTATTTCTAATATATTAATGATGATCACAGAAAAAGCTGGTGCGGGTGGGACTCGAACACAACTTATAACTTAGCAATGGGATTATTTCTACTCCTAACCAGAAAATTTAAGAACTACTATCTTGGTGAATTGCAACCAAAAATGAAGCTGAGTCAGTCCATTTGTTGGCAAAATCCAAAGAGAGACAACAATGTTGCAAAAACTAGCCAAGTAGAATCTCCACTTTCAAGACATGGAGCAAATAAGATACTATAAGCCAATGGTTATTCATTGCACTACAAGGCTCTACTACAATAATCAAACCGTTGTTGATTACCCTATGCAACAGAAGCAGAAACCCCAAATCAAGCAGCTTTGGAAAATCATCTTTAGATATGCACCTTAAATTGCATACATTCAACTAAAAAAAATATTGCAATAATCGATTTGATGCAATCAGCAGTTGCATTAAAAACTACTGTACTAATATCTTGAGATAAACATACAAGGTTGAAGCAAGCTAGATATATCAGCATCGATCATTTAAATGGGCAATGACAAAGAAAAAAGACAAAATACAATGCATGAAGGGATAAAATACCAAAGCTATATAAATATGAATCAGATAATTCCAAGAAGACAACTTAAAAAATTTAGCTTAGGAAATATCTCAATTGTTAACTTCCTTATTGTCAAGAAAACAATCAAGAAAGAGAGTGCGCATAGCCTCACTGCAATTAGAAAGCTACAACTCAAATTGAATAAGCAGTGAAATGCTAAGAAATTTATAGCAGTTACTTCCAAGGTTCATAAATCCAGGCCTGATCAACTAAAAGCAAGTAACTAAAGAGAGAGTAGGATCAACCAACTTCTCCATACAAAAACAAGAAGAGAAGTAAAATACTACCACAAAGACTGGGAACTTCACGGTTGTTTCTCTTCCTCAGGCTTGGAAGCTTCTTTGATCTCATCAGTCCCATCATCCTAAATGGATGAAAACATATACAGTTAATTAAAAAATTCGTCATGAAAAGAAGATACATGGATGGTTGAATACAGAGGCGAGAAAGAAAAGCATATATGTGGGGTCTAACCTGCATGTCTGAGGTCCACAAAGTGAGGTTATCACGGAGAAGTTGCATTATCAAAGTGCTATCCTTGTATGAATCCTCTCCAAGAGTATCCAGCTCTGCAATGGCTTCATCAAAAGCCTGAGGAAAGAAACAAAACATGTTTTGACTAAATATAATTTGAAGAACAAAATAAACAAACCCCAAATAAAGAACACAAAAAAAGATTTTGCAATGTAAAGAATATACTTACACTGTCTTTGATGAACAAGATGAATATAAGTCTTAAGACTAAACTAAAATTCTGAAGTCCTGTAATTCTACCTGTTTTGCAAGACTGCAAGCACGATCGGGAGAGTTCAAGATCTCATAGTAGAAGACAGAAAAGTTCAGAGCCAATCCTAAACGGATAGGATGAGTTGGGGCTAGCTCAGCTACTGCAATGTCCTGAAAAGAAAGCAGTAGAAAAAGATACAGATACAATCAATAAAAGGTCGGAACCATGGATAAAAACACAATATGTTTTGGTTTAGCAAACTTGAAAGTAGAGAAGTAAATATCAAAATCCTTTGTTTAAATGTAAAAGTGAGAAAACAATAATAGCATTATGAAAAGAAAACCCAAACTGATTGAAAGACTTCAAAGGAAAAAAGTGCAGCACCAAAGATCTACATAAACAGGAATTACATCAATAACATGACAGGAAATGGCCAATAATCCAAAGCAACTAAAATTACACAACAAATTGAATTCATACAAAGGCTCCAACAAGGTTTTCATTATGCACTTAAGACATAGTAGAGATGCAATTTGCAACATATTTTATACTTTAAGATGCAAATCTAATTCAAGAGTCATATTATTGAGACCATTTATTTTTGATAATTTTCAGAAAATTTCTATCGCAAATCGCATTAATGTCTTCTAATACTTATGTATCGAAATCATGCTACACAATGGAAAGCAGATCCGGATCTCGGTGATAAGAAATACACAAAACATCAAGGGCATAACTATAACTATAGATCTAAAATTTAGATTGACCCTCAAATATGCCGCAACTAAAAAGAAACCAGATTAAAAAAAAAATTAAGCACGTACTCATCATAATTCACATCTAAACTTAACCGAACCTTAAAATTACACATCGAGGCAAGCAAATTCACAAGATCGAACCAGAAATTACAGAAATGCACACAAACCTGAGCAGATTTATAGGCAGTGAGGGTATTCTCGGCAGCAGATTTCCTGTCATCGCCAGTCTTGAACTCAGCCAAGTACCTATGGTAATCTCCCTTCATTTTCAGATAAAACACCTTGGAATCCCCGTTTCCAGCAGCCGGAACAAGCTTCTCGTCAAGGAGCTTCAAAATTCCAGCGCAAATCTCGGACAACTCGGCCTCGATCTTGGCCCTGTAGTCACGGATGACGGCGACGTGGTCGGCGTTGCCACGGCCTTCCTCCTTCTGCTCGATGGAGGAGACGATCCTCCAGGAAGCACGGCGGGCGCCGATGACGTTCTTGTAGGCGACAGAGAGGAGGTTACGTTCCTCGACGGAGAGTTCGTCGGGAGCGGGGACGGCGGAGACGACGTTCTCCATGAACTTGACCATCTCCTCGTAGCGCTCGGCTTGCTCGGCGAGTTTGGCCATGTAGACATTTTCTTCGCGTGGGGAAGGAGTGGCCATGGTTTCGGGTGGTGATTGGATGGGGAGGATTTTTCCAGGGATTTGATATTTGAGAAATAGGAAAGGAGCTTCACTCACAATGTCATTGTCGTTTGTTTTATGAAGGAGCCAGCTATGCCTGGCCAATCAAGGGCATTTTTTTTACCTTTCTTTTTTTTTTTCCTCTTTTGACCTTTTTTATATTTGTTTTTTGCTTTGTTGTTTAATAGCTTTTTTTTGTAATTATTTGATATACAGTTTTTAGATATTCAGACTTCATATTTATGAATGGAAATAAGATAATTTCATTCCTAGAATTACCATTTAATAGAATAATTAAATAGTGACACGCTGGAATATAATTAGATCGTTGACAGGTTTTCGACTTCACTAAAATAGAAAAATTTTCATACAAGCGCTTTAAAATTTAAAATTAATAAATGTAAAACAACACTTTGACCTTTCTAAAAATAATAACATTTTGATTTAATTATTTAAAAATTATAAAGATATAGGCTATTGAAATCATAAACTCACATTTTTACTATTGTAAAAATTACAATTTAATTTCGCTCCTCCCTTAAAAACATTTTTTGGTTTCACCCCTAGTGACAAGTGACTTGTCATGTATACCTCATACCACTTATTTTTGTTATCAGATGACTTGATAACGACATGTTTAGGATCTAATTATCAACAATCGAAGAAAGTGATGCATCTCTCTAAATTTTGTTTTTTGATTTTTTCTAATGTATTGATCGTTTGTCTACATTATTTTAATTGATTACATTTTTTTAACTTTTTGACTTTTGAAAAATTGATTTCATCGGATAATATTTTTGCAATCTTTACTTATGATTGGACTTGTCCATGATCCAAACTACGGCTCAATTCTAAAAATTTTCAAGTCGAAACTCATTTTTTATTCAACTCGCTTTCTATGGTTCAAAAAATAAAATATTGAAAATATATATTAATATTAATCTTTATATATTTCTATAATTAAATTTAACTTTTTTATTTTTATAAACTCTAATCGGGCTGATCCGAACCGAATAGAGTCATAAAAGGTTTGGGCTGGGCGATTGTCTGGCTCAGGGACAGATCCTATCTATGATTAGTCCCGATCGGATTTTGTAAACCCTAGGTCCGTGACAGCACTATCATAAACGAAACTGAGTCATGTGAAGGCCCAGATAAATTCAGCCTATTTAAAACCCAAGAGACGCACGCTGTTGAATTAAAAGCCCTAATTTCGTTTCGTCTCTTTCTCTTTCGCACACTGAGCTGATTTGAGCGGCAGCAGCTAAAGCAGATCCCAAAATGAAGGTACCCAGCGCCTTCCCTTATCCTCAAAAAGGAAAAATGAAAACCTTAATTTTAGAGCTAAAACTATATTCCGTGTGTTCTATTTATTTCGTCCTTTTTTGTTGTTGTGCAGTTTAATATCGCAAATCCGACTACTGGTTGCCAGAAGAAGCTCGAAATCGATGACGATCAGAAGCTGTAAGTTTAATTCTGTTTATTTGCTTAGAAAGTCTAGAAAGTGAAAAAAAAAAAAGCAATGAGAAATGAGAAGGTCGAACTTTTGATAACGAATAAAGCAGAATCTTAAGAGTTAGGTTGAGTTAATGAAATTTAATTAAATTTTCCCTTGTGATTAAAGATATTGATGTCATTTTTAATGTGACAGTCGGGCATTTTTCGACAAGCGGATCTCGCAGGAGGTTGCTGGAGATGCTTTAGGCGAGGTGTGTGGTTTAGCCGTTTTACAATTTTACTTTTGTTTTTTGAAGTAACGATTGATCTGTTCGAGTTAATAGAAGTTCTACTTTTCTGTTTCTTTCAACAGGAATTCAAGGGCTATGTTTTCAAGATCATGGGGGGTTGCGACAAGCAAGGATTCCCGATGAAGCAGGGTGTTCTGACTCCTGGTCGTGTTCGTCTCTTGCTTCATAGAGGTAAGATGTCTACTGTGCACTAGGAAATTAGTGGAAATAATGATGGAATAGGTTACTGAGAAAGTTTTTATATCATATACGCTTAATTAGGTCCTGTTATAAGTCTCAAAGCTATCTGAGGCAAACCCTTAAACTTGATCCAATCAGGTTTGTATTCAGATTTATCATCAAATATGATCTAGTAATTAGATTAGACTTTAAAATGTGTTATGATCATGTGAGTTGAACTTTGAGCTTTGACATTAAATTTAATTAAGATTAAAAGTTCAAATATATATAAACAAATTATAAAGGTTAAGAGAAGGAAAAGAAGATAATGACACATGATATTGTCCAGTATGCGAAAGTTTGATTTTGTCAATATGAGGTTTTGGTTTCATTTTTCTATTCTTAGAGAGATTAATTGACATTCTTGGCATGCATAGATTGGACTTCAAAGGCTTATTAAAGGGTTTAATGGAGAGATAAGGTGGTGAAAGTAATTCAACTGGAATACTGGGCTGGAATGAGAAGAAGCCTGTTTCTGTAAATTTCAAATTTGAAGCACGCTTTGGATTTTTATCTTTTTGAGAAGGCAAGGATAGATGTAGCAATTAAAAGAATTTTTTGTGGTGTTAAGTGATTTACTTGGAGATGAGGTTAATATGAATTAAGAAAAATCAAACCAAAATTTTAAAAGTCAAAGGTGGTCATGCCTTTGTACGATTCAGATGGCGCATCTATGTAAATTTGACTATAAGTGAATGTTATTTGATTCCAATTGCTAGAACGTTTCTTAGTGTCATTTAAGAAATAAAATGGATGCATTAATAGGGTACTTGGTCCCACTTGCTAGTTTGATGAAATGAAATGACGACCAGTAGTCAAGGGAGAAACATACATGATAAGAAAATTTATTGTAGGGGAAAATTAGTCATCATGTTTGGGCCAACAGGAAGCTATGGCCTTGTCATCCTTGTTGATACGGACCTATGAGGTTTAGGGGTAATGAAAGGATCCTATCAAGGCTAGTCATGTGGGGAAAAATTACATAGGAGAGAGATGGAAAGGGAAAAGAGAAGGATTTCCAAATGAACAATTGTTTTGGCCACAATGACAAACACCACAATGATCACGAGAATGACATGTAATTTTGGCTAGGAAAACCTCTCCCCATGTGAATTGTCACATGGCTAATCTTGATTGGTCTTTTTGTGCCTTTGGTCCAAGTCACCAAGGATGTCCTATTGGCTCAAAAGGATGACTTAATTTTTCCTACAACATTTTTTCTGTTATGTTTATTTCTCTCCCTTGGCCTCTTGTCATCATTTTGTCAGCAGTTTACAGACGTAATGAGTATGAAAAAAAGAAAAAGAAATAATGAATGAAACAAAAGAATGAATAGTTTCTGTTAGGTTCTATCAGTCATTCATTTATTGATTTTTGGACAATTTCACAAAGATTTCTTGTGTTGGAGACTTTCGTAGATTCCCCAAAAAACTTGATGGAATCTACAAAGTTACTCTTTCGTGTATAAATATTTGTGATATTCCATAGAAACTTGAATAATGATGCCTAATAAGAAAATCACAAGACCTTCTCAGCAACCCCTCTGAGGTTTTTGAATCGTTTCACATGATCTCATCACTTCCTTTTTCTTATTATTTTGTTTATAATTCATGTTTATAGTTCATGGGAAAAACATAATATTTTTATGTCAACTTCTTCATTCCCATTTTTTAAACCTGGCTACCATCTCTGCTAATTGCTTTCTTTTTTGGAAACCAAAAAACGAAGTTACTGAAGTCTTCATCACGTTACATTCTTCTCTCCTTTACATTACCTTCTCGGTATATTTTCATATAGATATTTGCCCATCCCTTTCACATCATGTTCATTAGAAAAGAGAAAAACCAAGACAATTAAGCAAAGAGGAAATGTTGAAAAGTATCCAAATTCAAGACAATTAAGCAAATTTTATTCATTTGTATTGCTTGAGCAGGTACCCCATGCTTCCGTGGATATGGAAGACGTAATGGTGAGCGTAGAAGGAAGTCTGTTCGTGGATGCATTGTTAGCCAAGACCTTTCTGTTTTGAACTTGGTTATTGTGAAGAAGGGTGAGAATGATTTGCCAGGGCTAACGGACACTGAAAAACCTAGGATGAGAGGTCCAAAGAGGGCCTCCAAGATTAGAAAGCTCTTTAACCTTTCAAAGGAGGATGATGTCCGGAAGTATGTCAACACTTACAGGAGGACTTTCACCGCAAAATCTGGTAAAGCTGTTCTTTCTTTCTCAACTTTCATTTTTAATATAGATGGCAACAAGATGTATGAGACTTGGTTCTTTACTGCTAGGTTTTAGGCATTCTCCTGTTATTTGCTTCCTATGAAATGGTCTCTTTTAACTCATAATGTAATTTTAGCTTCTAGAACGTAGCAGAGTGTTTAATGTGCAAGTAAATAGGTTGAAATTCTGTTTAGGCTCCTTCTATGGAAGCCACTGTATTTTTTCCTATGATTGATATTCTAGGTTTTTAGTTTTATTTGCATTGCATTTGTATGCCTTACCCACCGACACCAGATTGCCAACCTGCTTGGTGGAGTTAAAAAGGCTTTTCTTATTTCATTTTGTCATGCATGGAGCATGCAGGAAGTAGGGTATTTGAGACTGGATCATGGTTGGAATTAGTGAGGCTTGCTGAGCTAATGTCACTCAGACACGGGTGTTAGATTCTTGTACTTGAAAAAAGTCATAACAACATAATAGTTTGTGAGAGTTAAAATGTTTTCTTGGACATATTACTGATGGCCGTTTCTGGGATCTGCAGGCAAGAAGGTGAGCAAAGCCCCAAAAATCCAGAGGCTGGTAACTCCATTGACACTGCAGAGGAAGCGGGCTAGAATTGCTGACAAGAAGAAAAGAATTGCCAAGGCCAAGTCAGAGGCAGCTGAGTACCAGAAACTGCTTGCCACAAGATTGAAGGAGCAGCGGGAGCGCCGTAGTGAGAGTTTAGCGAAGAGGAGGTCCAAGCTCTCTGCTGCTTCTAAGCCTTCTGTTTCAGCTTAGATAAGTTTTGATAAACCAAAAGGGATCTTGGTGAGTATCCAGTTTTTTGCAGTGCCATCTGCTGTCATAATTTATTGCTTAGTATCCAATGTGGTAATGTTATTTTTCCATCAACTATGTTAGGTCATCTTTTTGACAATTATCATTAACTAAATTGCTTCATCTAATGCATACTCTTTATGGTTGTTTCTGTTTTATTAAATGCATGCAATCTTTGGGAACCATAGGTTTAGAGATTGGTCTATTCATATATGTAATCCAAGATTTTACACTATATTCATACTCTGAAAATGTCAGCCTCTGAATATATATATCATATATATACTATCACAAGCATCCTAGCTGAGATCAGTTAGCATCACATGTAATGAAATAGTAGATATGCGGGATGGGTGCATGAACTGTTTTTTGCATAATTGATTTGCTCTTAACCGCTGACACTGAGGCTCTGACATTTGTTACTGAAATTTGATAACAGTGGTCCCTGCAACTGTTTCTGAAACCTGTTGATATGTCCTTTAATAGGTTCCTAATTCACATGCCTATATCCCTCTCTTCTACCCTTTGCTGCTATTAAGAAGAATCCCAATTTTTATATGCAATATATAAATATATTCATGAAATTATTTTTATATATTCAATTTTTTATAAATATTTTATATTGAGAAATTCAAATTTTTCCTGAATTCCATCACTGCCTCCCTTTTATTTATCACACTGCTGAAAGCAACAATGGTAAAAATAGTAATAGTAACAGTGAAAATCACAGCTATGGGTTTCCCTCTTAGCTGCTGCTGCCAACTGCTGAATTTTGATCACCACCAATTTAAATACCCTCATTTTTATCTTTGGGTATAAAATAGACCATAAAAGTACTATAAAAGTTCTTGTATTGAAAATTAGATTGTATTTTATCTTTTTTATTCAAAAAATAGACAAATTAATTTTTGTATATTAGATCAACAAGTAAATTGATTATTTTGTTAAAAGTTTCATCAATTTTTATTATTAAAAATTAGTTTTTACATGTCAAAACGAGGTATGCATGGCACATTATATTTAACTGTAGTGAAGTTGTAAATGAATCAAGCTTGAATGAACGGACTTCTATTTATATTTGTTTGTTTATTTTTAAGCTAGTTTATGTTAGTTAAGAATTTTAAAATTTTTGTTCGTTTTCTTTTATTTAAAATTATGTGTTTATGTTAATTTGTTTAATGTTCATAATTTACGAATATTAAACAAACATGTTTATAAATAATAAACAAACAATAAATAAACATATGAATTATTTTTTATATGAAATAGTCAAATATATATTAATAATTATATGATAAAAATATAAACTAAAATATTTTATTAATATATATTAATGGAATGATAAATGAGCTTTAAACGAATATAAATGAGCAAGTTCATTAAATGAGTTGAATAGATTTTATTCGTGTTCGGTTTACTTAGTAAACAAGTATTAAAATCGTGTTCATGTTAGTTTATTTAATTACTATTTTAAAACCATGAGATTTTTGATATCATATATGACTAATAAGTTGAATATAAGAGAAAATAAAAAAGATCAAATTTTATATTTGTAATTTAATTTAAATAATTTTATTTAAAATAAATATTGATTGTTGTGTGAAATAAAATGTAAAAAATTGCATAATATAAAATAACCTTTCATTTTCTCCGCTGCCTGCCAAGAGCCTAGATTTTGCTGAAAGCCTTAAACTTCACCCCATTTGTCTCATTAATTTAAAATGGCACAACCACCAAAACTTTTTTTGTTTTTGTTTTAGTTTCTTTATCTACTTTAAACATATGACACTTTTGCTAAACTGCTAAACTACTTGGGTTGGGATATCATGAGGTAAAAGTTTAATACGGTTGAGTTTGAATGAGCGATATATTTATTTATAATTAATGTCAAATAATAATAATTAAATTAAATTCTATAACGTAAAATAAAAATAAGTTAAATGCATCATAATCTACCTTTTATCTAAGGTAAAAGAAATTATGAAATGAAACATCATCCATTATCATGGTTCCCCCATGTCCCCAGCAACTTCCTCCCTCTTTACCTTTAAACCTTATCCTCTCATCATTAAATATAAAAAAGATAATAAAAAAACATTTTTAAAATTTCACTTCTTTAAATATTCATATATTTTATTTATATATATTATCCCAACATTCACATTTCCTTTTCACATCTGCCTTCCCCCATACCCAACCCCAAACCCCACCATATTTTGCCTTTTTTTTTATATCAAATATAGCAATTTACACGTCACACGAAACGACAACGTACAAAAGAGCCCCCCCTACTTATCAATGCCACGTCTACACCTCTCTCGCCACTGATATCAGCCACGTGTTCCATCACATTAACGTCTTACAAGTTGACGTCTGAGGATCCCACATCGCCGGCAACAAATATTTCCTCCCATTAATCCCGTTCGCATTGTAACTCGCCCCTGTACTTTTCTCCACCAACACCTTACCCGGATATCCCGGGTACGAACCCGAACCGAACATCCCCGTACAAGCCGAAACCGCTTCCAAAGGAGCATTCGCCGGACCCTGAAAATACCCATTGTTAAACGGGTTCGTAACGGTGTTTCCCAAAAGCGTAGCCAAATTAATAATCATCCCGTCAACTCCAACGTCTCCGTTAGGAGCAACCAAAGGTGGGGTTTGTGGACCGTAAATAGGTTGATGAAAAGGCCAAGCACATTGACCCGGACACTGAGTCTCCGAGTTTCCGACCCAAATATAAGTCCCACGAACAGGACCACGTCCAACCCGGGTTGACCCGTGAGTCCCACACCTCATACAAAACCCTTCTACGGCGACGTCTTTGGAAGTAAGGATTACGTTGATGGTATCAACGCCGTTGAACTTACTGGCCAATGCCGGTAAATGTGGGTTTTTAAGGAATTTACCGAGCGGGTAATTTTCGAGAAGGATTTGTTTGCCTACAGCTAAGTTAGAAGAACCACCCTTGTACTTTTCAGTAATTTTCCACCACGACGACGTGGAAGGAACCATTGTGGCCTTATCGGAACTCAAAGAGTTGATGAAATCAACGATTATGGAGCGTTGGATGGGTGTAAACTTGCCGTACCAGATAAGATTAACGGTGATCTTGCCTTTCAAGAGTGGACCGTTGTGGTACTTTAAAACCAAGGGTTGCTCTTGAACCAACTCGGAGAAGCTGAGTTGGATAAAGCAGAAGAGCATGAGAGTGGCAAGGTGGCAAATAGTAGCCATGTTTAAGGGAGAAGAGAGATTTGAAATTTATAGTTAAGAAGAGAGGGGCTTCCTGGGAAAGATTTGAGAACGATGAGAGAGTGAAGTGAGGGAAGGTTATTTATAAGAGGGTGTTTGGGAGACAGCTGTCTAAGCAGAGGTGTCAACGTCAATGTTTGCCACGTGGAGAGAAAGGATTGGGTATTGATTGTGATGATGGAAGGGCGAATTTCGCCAGGCTGTAATGTAAGGAGTTGAAACGGTGACGTGTAGATGGAAATGGAGGTAACTGAGAGTTGTATTAAACAAGCTAAATAATTATTTAATTATTTTTTCTTAAAAAATGTAATAATAATTTATTATTTCATAGAATTTGGTTCTTTTTTCGTCCAGAGTATTATGTCGTAGACATGAGATGTTAGTTTAATCTCGAATGATCTCGTTCTCTTCCCCTAATTATCAATATATTTATTCTAAATTTTTGTAAATATTACACGAGTCAAGTCGAATTGTTTCTTGACTCTATAGATTAAGTGGTATTATGCATCCCGTCCAATTACGTATATGTTATATGGGGTTCAAATACTAATAGGTAAATGGTAAGTGATTGTGCGTGATATGATTTCAACTTGATAGGTGATTATATATTTATTCGATATGATTTCAATAAGAAGCTTTTTAAAAGGGGATAGATAGTGGCCTTGGCTCCCAAAATTAAAAATTGTTTATATAATCTATCTAATTTTTAAGAAATCATAAATTAATATAATGGTAAAATTTTACTTTAGTCCTCCAAAAAATTTATTAATTTTTGTCTTCGATAAAAATGTCCTGCTTTGCCCAATGCTCTTGCTTTATAAACTTACTACCTCTCAAAGTATTCAGGATCTTTAGATAATACTAAAGATAATACTAATTTGTTGAAAGTTTTGAATAGATGATACTTTAAAAATTCTTTAGAAAAAAGTTGACCTCTCACAACAAACATTTTATTATTCTTTTTTAATAATTACAAACGTAATTTCTTAAGAACAATTTTTTGTAGAGTGGTCCCACCAATTAAAATTCAGAGAGACGATGATCAGAACCATTGATATTATTAATGGAAAAACTGATGACGTGCAACGTTAGTTTTACTTGGGGAGTCCTTAATCCTATATCATGGACCTGTAAGCATGGGACCACTTCCACTGTAGAACTGAGCTGAGGCCAGAGAGTATAGCCAAGGAAATCCATTTTCAACACCTAAATATTGGGGAAAGGAGAAAAAAAGCTAAGCTATACCATTCTCACCGTGCACCCTACCTAACATTATTGCATCATCATCATATATAAAAATCTTGATCAAAACAAACTTCTTTTTTCTATAATAGATGAAAACAAAAAAGTATTGAATGTGAATTTATTTTCTAATATTTCAAACAAATTTTGATATGTGTTTACTAATATTATATAATAAATATTTGATTAAATTAGTTTCACGAGTTAATCGGATAGCAATTCAATTAAAAAATATAAATATACAACAATTATATGGTAAAACTAGATCTATCCTGGCTCGGCTCGGTCGAAAAGTAGGAGGATTTGGGCATAAATATAGACTCGAAAATGGACTTGAGTAAAAAAAATAAGGCCCGTTTAAAAAGTAGGTTGGGCCTCGAGTAAGGGTTTTAGATCAGACCGACCTGAATTTGTAAAAAAAATTACTATTTCGCTGTTGTTTTCTCACTATTTTGCTACCATTTCACTATTATATTGTTACTATTTTATTAGTATTGTTTAGATATTGTATAACTCTTGTTTTGCTGCTATCTTAGAGTCATTTGCTTGTTAAGTTGCACCTATCTTATTTAAGTATAAAGATTTTTTTAATTTATTTTCAATTTATTGAGAAACATTTATTTTAATATTTTTAATATTTTTTTATGTATTATATTTTTTAAAAATTTAATACGGTTGGGTCGAGTTTGGAAAAATTTTTAGGCCCATTTTAAAGCCAAACCTGAATTTATCAAACGGCCTAAAATTTTGTTAGAGTCTAACTCGGTCCATGAACACATCTAAGTAAAACTAATATATTTGTAGGGTTGTACTTGTAGTTTAATTTTCTAAAAAAAAAAAAAACATAAAATTTCAATCTTAACAACACAACTAAAATCTTATTATGCCTTTTAATTTTCTTAAATTTTAATTAAACTCTTTTTAAAAATTATAAAGTTCTAATAATTTCTAAAAAATTTAAAAAATTAATTGAATCTCTCTAAAATTTAATCTTAAAATCCGTGGCTAGAACGAAGTCACTAAATATAAAATTTAAACTTATCTATGTTCTAATTATTGGAAATCGAGGAGACAACTTGCATGCTGGAGAAATTGAAGCACATAATATGCATACAAACAACAATATGATATTATTTTATATAAAATTTTTATTTTTTATTATTATTGGAAAAAGTAGGTTCCTTTGTCAACCTAAGTAGCTCTACCCGCCCTTACCCGTGCTCTAAATAAAAATTTAAATAAGATATATTCTAATATTCGATAATAACTGAGTTGAGTTTTAACACAATTAATATTAATATTATTATTCATTTAAAAATATGTAAGTTCGAACGTAATTAAATGTGTTAGGGTTATGAGATTTAAGATTATTTTTCTTTAAAAAAAGTTACGCTTCATCTCTTACTACTTACTAGTCTATCTTTTGTTGATTAATGTGGGCCTTGTAATTTTTTGTTGATTAATTCAAATCTGTTCATATCAATTTACGATTCAAATAATCTAAAAATTGTTTTTTTCATGATTCATGTGATAAATTGTAGTTTCTTGAAGTAGTGAGAGAGACTAGTCAAAAAATCACGTAAAACTTTTGTTACTAGATATAATTATTTTTCAAAATATAAATTTATATAATTTTTTTGTCATTAATCATGTCTTCATTAATATTAGTCTAAACTCTAATAATTTAATTTATTTTAAATAAGAAAAATTATTTAATAAATTATTAGTGGGATTTTTTAGACTTCACAAATAGATTAAGGGTTTTAGACTTCACAAATAGCTTATGAAATTTTTAATGATTTTTAGTTATTTTATTTGAAAGTTTTATATGAAAATATTTTTTTTTAAAAAGTGCCATTATAATAATATTTATTACTTTATTTAAAGAAGTTGATTTTTTTTTGTCAATCGAGTCTTAGTTCGATTAACATCTGTATTATTACTAATGTAGAAGTACGTGTGTTTGAGTGCACTAAAACACGTTAATTCTCTTGTTTAAGGATTATATTAGTTGGTAAAGACAAACGTTTTGAGTCCTATTATGTGCAATTGTAATATTTGGATTTCTAGTCTCATCATGTGTATATTTCATGTACAATTTTGTTCAAACTTTTCAGCTTTGTCTGATTTTTCTGAATTTTTTGTTTATTATATTACTTGAATATGTATTTACATTTATATTTATATTGTAATTGCATATTTGTTTTAATAAACATTTTAAAAAATAGTTTGGATAAAATATAGAAAAAGGTAGAAAATGGGTTGGTGGATTTTGTTTTGTGGCGGTTGGCCCACTGCCTCGACGACGGTAATTCGGCCAACCCAACACCCTTTTTGGCTTTTAAAAATTTACCTTTTTATTTATTTTATTTCGAAACATATTGAATAATTATTAATATCCCATCTTCAGACAAGCTTTTGAGAATTTCAGCGACCCAAAAAAGCACTTTTTTTCATTATGCTTTTACATTTTGGACTGAAACCCCAAAACACAGTCCAAAATTAAGCACACAAAATCAGTGGTAAAATGGTGACGGTGGCCGACTCCATCACTCTCCCCAACCTCCCTAGTTCACTGCATTTCACTCATTTTTCTTTCTTTTCCCTACTTGATTCCCTTTTTGGTTTCAAAGCTATACTTAAAAAAGTTACTAAATTGTTAGTATATTTATGTTTTGGTATTTAACTTCAAAAAGTTACAAAATAATTATAGAATTATTCGAAAGTTTTTATTTAAGCCATTGAATTGTTAAATTTTTTCTTTTTTTTTTTAAGTCGGTTAGCAAGTTTCAAGTTACGATTCGACGATTGGTACGGTAGATCAAGTTGATCTGACAGTCGATGTTGGAGATCGTTGTTTCATAGAAAAATAAACTGTGAAAGAGAAAGAGATTGAAAACTTTTGATTAGTGCATATGGTGTTAATAGAGAATGTCATATAACAATGATTTTAACAGGCTAGTTTAGAATAGTTAGGTGACAAAAATATAAATTCACTAATAGTTTAGTGGCCTTGGGTGCATTTTCTCCAAAAGAAGAAAAAGAGTTTTTATGTCTTTTGTGTTGTTTTCTATGTAGGGGATCTTAATTTGGTTAGTTTTGATTGCTTTATTTTACTGAATTTTAGAATTTAAGTGATGATTTAAATGATAGTCGTTAAGTTTGTTAGGTCTAATTATGTTATTAGTCTAGTTTCCTTCTAGGCGTAAGTTATGAATTGATCAATGTTCTCTAATTTGATGATTTTTAATTTTTATACTTCTCAAAATTTAAAATTTCGGCATTGGTTTAAAAGGATAGTCGTAAAATCTATTAATTAAAGTGAGGCAACTCTTTTTTTTTCACGACTATTAAGTGGAAATAACATTCTAGCATGGTATTACACAAATAATAACATGAGCATAAGAGTTTAGATATAACATAATTTCACTTAACAAATTTAATGTATGTTGTTTAATTAGTACTAAAGTTTTAAAACTCGAAAATAATTTTTTAAAATATCATATAAAACTTATTGATTAATTCTTATTTACTTCAAAATTATTTTTTAAAAATATTTATGAATAAAGGCTTCAAAACTTGACAAAAAAAATCAAGAGTCATTTTGCAAAATAAATTTAAAAACCCAAAATAAAAAAAAAAACTATGAAAGAATTGAGAACTAAATTATAATGGACGATTCGAAAATTTTAAAAAATTTCGATCAATCCAAACTGATATCACTTCTTTCACAACTTTCATAATGATCTAAATGTTGATGCAATGATAAGATATATTATATTTTTAATCTTAGAAATATTATTATTAAAATAAATAATAATTAAGTGTTTCAAATTTATTTTAAAAATAATATATATTTTTTGGGAGTGGAACGGATAAAATCTAAGTGAAAAGTGGAGAGGACACACAACACAAGGGAGAGAGTAAGAAATGGTGGAATGGGGTGGGACCCCACGCCGTACTCTTTTTTTGCTTTGAAGGGGGGGGGGGGAAGGCAAACCTCCATTATTCTTTCACTCGTAATACGTGTTGATTTCTAAAAGGACAAGTTGTGGCTCCTTTTGGTGGTCCCGCCCGTACCCAAATTTCCTATGTAACTTGTATAGCAAGACGATATCACCATTATTTTTTTTAAATATAATAAAAATGATAATGAAAACGCCTGTCGTTTCAAAGCGTTTTGCACGTGAAATGCATTGCATAACAACAATGTGGTTGTTTTAAGGCTTGTTTATGAAATTTGAAAATTGTATACAATGATCCGTCTTAAATAATAAATTAAGGTATTATTATACTATCATCTGAAGTTAAAATAAAGAGAATTAATATTAATGAAATCTCGTAAACACATGAAGAATCAAAACTTGAATTAATTATTCGAGTCATTTAATCCGCTGCTCAATTATATTTCCACCAAGCATCCGCCACAACTGATGAATTTGTAGCACCTCCGATGAGTGCGTTATCGCTTTCTATTTCAACTCGTCTAAAACCTCTATCTCAAGCAAACCGGAGATCCTCGTCTGCAACTCACAATCCTTCAACCCCTGTAGTGAAATCAACCAGCCACTCACCTGCCGACTCCCGAACAACCCCTCCCATCAAACAACCCCCATAACGATGATGCATTATTTAATTTTTTTTATTTTGAATATGATTATTTAGTTTGTAAATTTACTGTGAGTGCATCAATATAAATCATTCTAATAGACTCTCGTCATATTTGAATGTATACAATATTTTGCAAAGTAAGAAGGCTTAGGTCTTGATGTTTAATCATTATGATAAAAATAATTTGTTTAACCATTTGATATTGTTGATGTGATTTTACCTAGGTTTACAAATTGAGGGGTATATCAATAAATTTGATATTATTCTTGATGGGTTTTATATTTTGATTTTACTGAGAGATCTAGTAAATTCATTGAGCGAAAGTACTTCGTGTTACTTAAACAAACATAAGACATAATAGTTGAAGAGCAAGCACACGTAGTCATGGATGTTGAAAAGTAAGCAAATGGTAATGCTCAAACTCAAAACCTCTAGTATCGATAGGATATTAATGTGTGAGACATGGTAGCTCAAATGGTACTATCACTCTTGTTTTGTGAATTCGTCAAAACTCTTAATAAATTAAGGAGACACGATCAAGATTAATACCAAATTTATGTGCCTCTTTATATGTGAACTTATAAAAAATTTGAACAAAACCAGAACACATCAACATATACGAAAAGAAAAGTTTAACTTAAATATCACATTATATAAAATATAAAATTCAACCAAGGTTAGATTACCTTTTTCTTTTTTGTAACACCCCAAACCCTGCCCAAACACTACAACCGGATTTGGTATGTCACTTGAGTGATTTTGCAAAACATGTCGCATTTTGGAAAATGATTTCTAGGTTTAATCATTAATACCGAAAACTTAATAATTTATTAAGTCATATAAGATATAAAGTTATAAATTGCCTTGGTGAATTTTAATTAAAATCCAAAAATCTTGTACATGTCTTAGCTTAATTTTAATCATAAAAATTAAAATGTCTAATAATTAAACCAAACTTAAACCCAAAAACATAAATAATAGTCTAGTGGCCCATGGCCTTATTACAACGAGGTTTAAAACTCATTAAATAAAAATATAAAATAAAATACTAAAGTCTTTTTGTTGAATCAAAATACTCTCTCGCATGGCCACCTTGCGCTTCTCTCCAGCCCGGTCCGTTGCACTAGGTGCTACCCTGAAAATGTTAAATTAAAAGGGTGAGTCGCGAGACTCAGTGTGCAACCCTCGTGCACCATCGATGGGCCTTAGCCCTGCATGATCGAGAATATAGAACATAATATAAAAGATAACATACATAAAAACCCAATCCAATCCTAGGTTTCCATCCGCTACATGCCACCCTTACCTGCCAGTCACACCATTGGGGATTTCTACAACCAACCCACACCGCTACACGCCATTGATGGCAGTCGTGCTGCTCATCGTCAAAGTTGTGACAGAGTCACCAGGCTGAAATGGCAAAAGCCACCAGAAACAGAGTTGTGACAGAGTCACCAGGCTGAAATGGCAAAAGCCACCAGAAACAGAGTTGTGATAGGGTCACCAGGCTGAAATGACATAAGCCACCAGAACAGATCACTTCCCCTTTTTATCAATCACCCAACCCCGAGCATACATAGAAATCGACATGCAAAACATATCTTTTTAACAGAAACATTCACTGAAAAATGGCAGAAAACACTAACTTGATATTTAGCCTTTACCCTTCTCGGGTTTTCAAACGTTATGCCGGGATTTCGGCATTTAACAGAGTATAGCAGATTTATACTTATATATATATACATAATAACATTCAATCTAATGGTGTCAGAAGTTACACACCTGATTAATGTCGATACCCTTGCTAGACCGATCTACAACTTTGCTCAAAAAGCCGGAAAGATGTGAAAATAGGGCCTCTCCTATATTCGGCCAAGGGTTAGTAAATCCCGAATTTACACGTTGAAACTAATAGATCTTCTTACCTTGAAATCTCGAAAGTAACACGATTCGAGTGCTACCGATCTATAACTTAGAGATTTATGCGATTGACTCCACTAAAGTTCCCTTCAGATTTCGGCACAAGTAGGCACCACAGAAGCAATTCCGCAATCACAGGAGATGAGATCTAGGGATTTCGACTTTTAGGAAAATCCCGAAAAAAAGTATGAACAAGAGAAGGGTGATGTGTCTTTGGCTTTTAATATACTTGAGTGAAGAGTTTTGGTTTTACGACAGAAAAGAGAAGAAGAAAAGAAAACAAGGAAGAGACTTGAAGATTTGGCTAGGAAGAAAAAGAATGAAAAGAGTTTGGCTTTTGAATCAAAGTGAAGATGAGGATTAGGCATAGAGATTTACGCTTTGCTGAGAGAATGAAGAAGAAGATTGAACTTTAGGAGTTTTGGCTTTTACTCAAAGAAGAAGAAGAGAAAAGAATAAGAGAAAAACCCAAATGCCGAAATTGAAGAGATATTCCCCCTATTTATAGAAATTTCGGCACTTACCTAACCTTGCAGATAAATCCTATCTTTTCTCCTTTATCTTAATCTACTAGCTCATCTAAAAGAGACTTAATTATCTCTAACTCCTCCTCATTTATCAAAGATATTATCCACATATTTTAATCATTAAAATACCTAAATTTTAGCCTTTATCTGCTTATTATCCACATAAAATAAATTCCTAGATAATAGCCTTTATCTGCTTATTATCCACATATTTTAAACATTAAAACCCCTAAATTTTAGCCTTGTTGCCATCCACTCCACCTAATCCTAATGCCCCAAATTTAACTAACTTAAATTAAAAGAATTGGGCTCCATTAAACTTAAATTTGGGCCCCTTACTCCCTTGTGTGGCGTCACCTCCTAAGATTGGGCCACAAGCCCACTTTGGTATTTTAAACATAGATACTACCTTTTACCCTATGATGCCCAAACAGATAATTTTAATCAAGGTCTTTGCCTAATTCTGAGCCCAATTTGGACCCCTATTAACATATTAAACATATTCACCCATTAAACGCATAGGCCGAAAAATTCAGGATGTTACTGATTCTACTTTTCTAAAGAAATTTCGTCCTCGAAATTTCCAACTAACTATTAATCGTACTACCTAAGTCTCACTACCATGCTTTCGCTGCGCACTCCAATTCTAAACCCAAAATAAACACTTAGTACACTATAGTAGAGTACGCACCGATATTCACATCTAGAGCGTCCTCGTCCCTTTGCACTCATGCTATCGGTTCGCGTTTATCTGATTAAAAAAATTTATGAATTATTGGTTTTCTTCCACTGATTATCCACGAATAGTCTTATGATTAGTAGTTTTAAGAGTAGTTCTTTCGAATTCGCAATTCAGTCTCAAGTTCACCTTTCCTAGTTCTATAAACTACATACATTCAACAATCAACATACAGATAACATCCATACATCCACACTCAATACATAGGGGTATTCTCGTTATTCCACTACCCTCGTGCACCATCAGACTGGGCCTTAGCCCATAGATCAGAATATAGAACATAATATAAAAGATAACATACATAAAAACCCAACCCAATCCTAGGTTTCCATCCGCTACACGCCACCCTTACCTGCCAGTCACACCATTGGGGATTTCTACAATCAACCCACACCGCTACACGCCATTGATGGCAGTCATGCTGCTCATCGTCAAAGTTGTGATAGAGTCACCAGGCTAAAATGGCAAAAGCCACCAGAAACAGAGTTGTGATAGAGTCACCAGGCTGAAATGGCAAAAGCCATCAGAAACAGAGTTGTGACAGAGTAACCAGGCTGAAATGGAATAAGCCACCAGAACAGATCACTTCCCCTTTTTATCAATCACCCAACCTCGAGCATACATAGAAATCGACATGCAAAACATATCTTTTTAACAGAAACATTCACTGAAGAATGGCAGAAAACACTAACCTGATATTTAGCCTTTACCCTTCTCGGGTTTTCAAACGTTATACCAGGATTTCGGCATTTAATAGAGTATAGCAGATTTATACTTATATATATATACATAATAGCATTCAATCTAATGGTGTGAGAAGTTACACACCTAATTAATGTCGATACCCTTACTAGACCGATCTACAACTTTGCTCAAAAAGCCGGAAAGATGTGAAAATAGGACCTCTCCTATATTCGGCCAAGGGTTAGTAAATCCCGAATTTACACGTTGAAACTAATAGATCTTCTTACCTTGAAATCTCGAAAGTAACACGATTCGAGTGCTACCGATCTATAACTTAGAGATTTATGCGATTGACTCCACTAAAGTTCCCTTCAGATTTCGGCACAAGTAGGCACCACAGAAGCAATTCCGTAATCACAGGAGATAAGATTTAGGGATTTCGGCTTTTAGGAAAATCCCGGAAAAAGTATGAACAAGAGAAGACTGATGTGTCTTTGGCTTTTAATATACTTGAGTAAATAGTTTCGGTTTCTGACAGGAAAAGAGAAGAAGAAAAGAAAACAAGGAAGAGACTTGAAGATTTCGGCTAGGAAGAAAAAGAATGGAAAGAGTTTCGGCTTTTGAATCAAAGTGAAGATGAGGGATTAGGCTTAGAGATTTTGGCTTTTGCAGAGAATGAAGAAGAAGATGGAACTTTAGGAGTTTTCGCTTTTACTCAGAGAAGAAGAGAAAAATGAGAGAAAAACCCAAATGCCGAAATTGAAGAGATATTCCCCTATTTATAGAAATTTGGCACTTACCTAACCTTACAGATAAATCTGTCTTTTTCCTTTATCTTAATCTACTAGCTCATCTAAAAGAGACTTAATTATCTCTAACTCCTCCCTCCTTTATCAGCATATTATCCATATATTTTAATCATTAAAATCCCTAAATTTTAGCCTTTATCTGCTTATTATCCACATAAAATAAATTCCTAGATAATAGCCTTTATCTGCTTATTATCCACATATTTTAAACATTAAAACCCCTAAATTTTAGCCTTGTTGCCATCCACTCCACCTAATCCTAATGCCCAAAATTTAGCTAACTTAAATTAAAAGAATTGGGCTCCATTAAACTTAAATTTGGGCCCCTTACTTCCTTGTGTGGCGTCACCTCCTAAGATTGGGCCACAAGCCCACTTTGGTATTTTAAACATAGATACTACCTTTTACCCTATGATGCCCAAACAGATAATTTTAATCAAGGTCTTTGCCTAATTATGAGCCCAATTTGGACCCCTATTAACATATTAAACATATTCACCCATTAAACGCATAGGCCGAAAAATTCAGGATGTTACAGTTCTACCCCCTTAAAGAAATTTCGTCCTTGAAATTTCCAACTAACTATTAATCATACTACCTAAATCTCACTACCATGCTTTCGCTGCGCACTCCAATTCTAAACCCAAAATAAACACTTAGTACACTATGGTAGAGTACGTACCGGTATTCACATCTAGAGCGTCCTCATCCCCTTGTACTCATGCTATCGGTTCGCGTTTATCTGATTAAAATTTTTTTATGAATTATTGGTTTTCTTCCACTGATTATCCACGAACAGTCTTATGATTAGTAGTTTTAAGAGTAGTTCTTTCGAATTCGCAATTCAGTCTCAAGTTCACCTTTCCTAGTTCTATAAATTACATACATTCAACAATCAACATACCAACAACATCCATACATCCACACTCAATACATAGGGGTATTCTCGTTATTCCACTACCCAAGGGTATTTTCGTAATTTTATCCTATAGGGGTATTTTTGTAATTTTCAAAATAGAGTTCCTTGTTGATTTCATGAAATATGGGTATTTTGGTAATTTTGCAATCTAGGTATTTTGATAATTTTAAAATTCGGGGTATTTCGGTAATTTTAAAATCTGAGGGTATTTCGGTAATTTTGAAATCTGGGGTACTTTAGTCATTTTATAAATTAGGGGCAATTTAGTAATTTTTACAAATCAGGGATATTTTCAAAAATTTTACAAAACTAACGATATATATATTTTTAAATAGGGGTATCTTGGAGAATTTGATTTCAAAGGAATAATAATAGTGTTCAGGTGTTTGTGGGTTTGTTGTCGTGTGTTGTGTGAGTTTTTCTTTGCTAAGTAAAAATTCGTTTTGACTTTGTAAATCGGGGTATATTTGCAAATCATGAGTATCTTGGTATTTGTTTTCAAAGTAAGGGTATTATAGCAATTTTGTGAAAATAGGGTGGCTGGTCCCTTTCGGGTTTTAGTTATGGATTTTGGCCCGTCAACAAATCCTCGCGGCTAGGGTGAACAGTCACTACGCACTGGTAGGATTCAGCGAATATGAGGTGAGTCACTAGGGGCGCTTAAGTACAGTGCTCTTACGGATCCAATCCTAGACATGCGCATGCCTGTTGCCACACCCTAGTCTTGTGACTCGTTCACGGGTTTGTTTAGTGAAATTAAGTCTTATGAGATTTAAGGAGTTATTCCAGCTAAGCCTAAAGTCCATCAAGTTATAGTCTAAATAGTCTACGTCCCACAAAGCTCATCAAGCCCACATATATATATAACACACAAGGAGTTCATGGCGGACTTGGGCCGGAGACGCAGGTGCCATGCCGAGCTAACAGACCTGTTTATCATTTAAAAACATCCATGTTTCAAAAAACCATCCTTAGAAAATGTTTTGAGCCCAAAAACCCCCAAAGCCGAGTTTTGAACCGGGCTCTGATACCAATTTGTAACACCATAAACCCGACCCAAACACTACAACCGGATCTGATATGTCACTTAAGTGATTTTGCAAAATATGTCGCATTTTGGAAAATGATTTCTAGGTTTAATCATTAATACCGAAAACTTAATAATTTATTAAGTCATATAAGATATAAAGTTATAAATTGCCTTGGTGAATTTTAATTAAAATCCAAAAATCTTGTACATGTCTTAGCTTAATTTTAATCATAAAAATTAAAATGTCTAATAATTAAACCCAACTTAAACCCAAAAACATAAATAATAGTCTAGTGGCCCATGGCCTTATTACAACGAGGTTTAAAACCCATTAAATTAAAATATAAAATAAAATACTAAAGTCTTTTTGCTGAATCCAAATACTCTCTCGCATGGCCACTTTGCGCTTCTCTCCAGCCTGGTCCGTTGCACTAGGTGCTACCTGAAAATGTTAAATTAAAAGGGTGAGTCGCGAGACTCAGTGTGCAACCCTCGTGCACCATCAGACTGGGCCTTAGCCCACAGATCAGAATATAGAACATAATATAAAAGATAACATACATAAAAACCCAATCCAATCCTAGGTTTCCATCCGCTACACGCCACCCTTACCTGCCAGTCACACCATTGGGGATTTCTACAATCAACCCACACCGCTACACGCCATTGATGGCAGTCATGCTGCTCATCGTCAAAGTTGTGATAGAGTCACCAGGCTGAAATGGCAAAAGCCACCAGAAACAGAGTTGTGATAGAGTCACCAGGCTGAAATGGCAAAAGCCATCAGAAACAGGGTTGTGACAGAGTAACCAGGCTGAAATGGAATAAGCCACCAGAACAGATCACTTCCCCTTTTTATCAATCACCCAACCTCGAGCATACATAGAAATCGACATGCAAAACATATCTTTTTAACAGAAACATTCACTGAAGAATGGCAGAAAACACTAAACTGATATTTAGCCTTTACCCTTCTCGGGTTTTCAAACTTATGCCGGGATTTCGGCATTTAACAGAGTATAGCAGATTTATACTTATATATATATATACACATAATAACATTCAATCTAATGGTGTGAGAAGTTACACACCTGATTAATGTCGATACCCTTGCTAGACCGATCTACAACTTTGCTCAAAAAGCCGGAAAGATGTGAAAATAGGGCCTCTCCTTTTATTCGGCCAAGGGTTAGTAAATCCCGAATTTACACGTTGAAACTAATAGATTTTCTTACCTTGAAATCTCGAAAGTAACATGATTCGAGTGCTACCGATCTATAACTTAGAGATTTATGCGATTGACTCCACTAAAGTTCCCTTCAGATTTCGGTACAAGTAGGCACCACAGAAGCAATTCGGCAATCACAGGAGATGAGATCTAGGGATTTCAGCTTTTAGGAAAATCCTGGAAAAAGTATGAACAAGAGAAGGCTGATATGTCTTTGGCTTTTAAAATACTTGAGTGAAGAGTTTCGGTTTTTGATAGGAAAAGAGAAGAAGAAAAGAAAACAAGGAAGAGACTTGAAGATTTCGGTTAGGAAGAAAAAGAATGGAAAGAGTTTCGGCTTTTGAATCAAAGTGAAGATGAGGGATTAGGCTTAGAGATTTTGGCTTTTGCAGAGAATGAAGAAGAAGATGGAACTTTAGGAGTTTTCGGCTTTTACTCAGAGAAGAAGAGAAAAGAATGAGAGAAAAACCCAAATGCCAAAATTGAAGAGATATTCCCCCTATTTATAGAAATTTCGGCACTTACCTAACCTTGCAGATAAATCCTATCTTTTCTCCTTTATCTTAATCTAGTAGCTCATCTAAAAGAGACTTAATTATCTCTAACTCCTCCCTCCTTTATCAGCATATTATCCACATATTTTAATCATTAAAATCCCTAAATTTTATCTTTTCTCCTTTATCTTAATCTACTAGCTCATCTAAAAGAGACTTAATTATCTCTAACTCCTCCCTCATTTATCAGCATATTATCCACATATTTTAATCATTAAAATCCCTAAATTTTAGCCTTTATCTGCTTGTTGTCCACATAAAATAAATTCCTAGATAATAGCCTTTATCTGCTTATTATCCACATATTTTAAACATTAAAACCCCTAAATTTTAGCCTTATTGCCATCCACTCCATCTAATCCTAATGCCCAAAATTTAGCTAACTTAAATTAAAAGAATTGGGCTCCATGAAACTTAAATTTGGGCCCCTTACTCCCTTGTGTGGCGTCACCTCCTAAGATTGTGCCACAAGCCCAATTTGGTATTTTAAACATAGATACTACCTTTTAAACCCTATAATACCCAAACAGATAATTTTAATCAATGCCTTTGCCTAATTCTGAGCCCAATTTGGACCCCTATTAACATATTAAACATATTCACCCATTAAACGCATAGGCCCAAAAATTCAGGATGTTACATAAAAATATACTCAACTATATCATCTTTATTATGCTTATTAATTATTATTTTGAATAATGTTACTTTATATTAACATCAATTCACTGGCTCTGTACATGTTACTAAGAACTAATTTTATTAAAGACATCCGTTAAATTATTTTACTATAAATTTGGAATATCAGAAACTTTGTAAGTTTATTGACTTGAACATGAAAATTACAAGATGGATTTGACAAATTTTTGTATGTGTTTATATGTTCGCACACTAGTCTATCCTTCCGCGCATTTCGTCTTTCATTCTTCCCATTTTTTGAATATTTTAATTTAAAGATTGCTTTATTTTTTATAAAGTGAGATGTTAGATAAAAAGATTAAGTAAATTTTATTTATAATAACTAAATATGATTTGAATCTTAAATATTATTATATGTGTATAACAATTATATTTTTATAATATCTAAAAATTTAATAAATAATTAAATATATTATAAAGAGAGTTGATTGTATGTATAGAAGAGAATGTTTTGCCCATGAATTCGCAAGGCTATTAAATAATAATGTTTTAGATTTGTTAATATTATATATTTATTAAAATATTTATATGTTTAATATAATATTAAATCATTGAAATTATTTATTAATTACATTTTTTTAAAAAAATCTAACCTTTTTTTTATTAAATCAAGTTACAAATCCATAAAGTTAAAATTTAATTTGAGTTTTTCATTTATGGATTTCACTTTCTTTAGACCAATTACTTCAATTATCTTTTTACTCAAAAGATAAAAAAAGAATTATAATGTATAAAAATTAAGTATAAAAATAGTTTTTAAAATTTTTCTATAATTATAATAAAAAAACTTATTTAATTAAATTCTTGAAAATGTTATAATTTATTAAATTATTTATTAAAAATAAAAATAAAAATTTACACAATACCTTTAAATATATAAACAAATATTGGGTTTGAATATCCAAAAGTTTTATTGTTATATTAGTAACTTGAATTTTGATAATGAAATCAAATATTTAAAATATTTGTATTAAAATCAAATTAAATTGAAGCGATAAATATTCTTTCACATATCTTTCTAGTTATCAATTAATATTGAGTAATAAATCTAATATTTGAATATATAATACATAAATTGATAAGAAAATAAATTAAATAATATTAAATATTTAAATATTGATATTATATATTCAATGATTATATATACACACATCAAGGATCTTATCTATCTTTTTGACAAGTGAACAATTTTGAATGATTGAACATAATTATTTTGATTTTAAATTTCCATTTTTTTTAAAATGGATGGTTGCTAAGTTGTCATAAAAGATAGTAACAAAACAAAAAGAAAAACAAGTAATTATTTGTGTAGTTCAGACTTAAAATACGTTTGTAAGGTCTTACTTAAAGAAGAATTTAATACTAAATTCTCGATAATTGTTGTAGTTTTAGTCTTATACATTTTACATGAACTCTCCCCATTCAAACAACTTTTTCTAGTAAAGGTTTCTACAACTCTTAACAAGACAAGACTTTCAACAGATGAGAGAAGTGTAACGAACTATGTAATTCTATATATAAGTTGTGAAATTGTTGAAGTTGCCCTTCAAATTTTCACTTAGTTGCAAATAGAGTAACTTACTAAAAATTATAAAATGAGAGATGGACTTAAAGTTTAGTTACACAATTCAAAAACTTCCTATTAGATTTTGTCTAAAGAGTAATCTACTATAAATCAACAAGTGCAAGATGTGATTTAAGTTCAACTTACTCATCAAGTTGCAGTCTCACTCCTATTAGAAAAGAACTGTCTTTTTTGTATACTTTCCCTGGTTCCGTTGCTATCGCGGGCTTTACGCAACCGATCGAATCATATAGATATCCCTTCAACACAACATAGGTCATCAAAAAGATTTCGAAGACTCACCAAAAACTTATGGAACTAAAAATGTTTGCATTAGGAGTAAATAAATTAGCTAGTTATCATTCTTAAGTTTCATTGAGGCAATTCTCATACGAGTTTGATGTTTTGAGGCAATTCTCATATGAGTTTGATGTTTTACTTCTATGTAACCTAATTGTCTAATTTAGTCCAAGGGTCGTATTTTCTTTTGCATGTTCTGTGTGTTTGCTTGAGGACAAGCAAAGAATTAAGTGCGGGGAAGTTGATCGACCAAAAATTGGTGTGGCAAATTAATATCTTTCGACACACTTAAGGAGCTTTCTCTCGAGCAAAATAGCGCCTTTAGCATAATTTTTCAATTATTATTAGATTTTGAGTTAATAAGTGAATGCTTCATTTTTGCCCGTATTGTGACCCAAATTGGCTAATAGTGCCACTAGGAAGCCTAACGTGTGATTGAGTGATGTAGGGACATGTCAAAGGTGGAAAACGAGTGAGAACAACACCCAAGGGAAGGGTATCGTGATACCTCTGAAAATATTGAGTGATGTTATCTATTTCTCAATCATCATCTCATTTAGGTTCGATCCTTAGAATATTTCGGTCGATTCTTAGAATATTTCGGTGTTCCATTGTAACACTATAAATATTACAACAGACTTGTACGTTTGTAGTAAAATCCGTTCTTAAAAATTGTTTCATAAATTTATTATTTTATCGCATATGCATGATACCGGTCAGATCCCATTCCACAAGACATAATAACATTTCAAAGGAAATCAAGTATTCCTGCAGGTTTCAACGAGGTATCAATAAACTCCCAACTGACTCTGTCGCAAGCCTTCTCAAGATCAATTTTAATTGCGTTCCACTTCCTATGCTTTGCTTACATCTCATGGAGTGAATCACTTCTTGTGCAAAAATGACGTTATCTATGATGTTCCTTCCTGCTATGAACCCTGCTTGCCCCGGAACAATAATCTTTGGAAATACAATTCTGAAGTGATTTGCTATTAGCTTCATAACTAATTTATAAAGAACCGTACATAAAATGATTGGCCAGAAATGGGCAAAGCTCTCAAGGCTAATTCTATGTGGAATAAAGACAATTAAAGTATTCCAAATACAGGTCAATAGCTTGTCCATCAAAAACCTTTTAAACCCACTCTCACACAAAATCCCCAACCAAATTCCACTGGGTCTGAAACAAAAAAACACGAAACACGTCAATCTTAGGCGCCTTTAGCGCAGACATATCGAATAAAGCTATCTTGATTTCATCCTTTGAAATCACCTTGCTCAAAAAGAGAATATCACTAGAATTAAGTCTTGGAAATTTATTAGTTGTGTTAGAATTAAGTGACTCAAATTCTTATTTAAATAAAATACAATGGTAAAATAAAATAAAAGAAGAATCCCTATAGAACTACACTTCTTTTATTTTATTTTGAATAAGGTTTTTTAAACCTTATTAAACTCCATCTATTTGATATTGATTAGAATAAGGAGTTTCAATCTTACTACACTCCTATTAGAATATGGCTTTATAAGCCTATAAATAGACATGGTCTATTCCTCTTGTAATTGATTCGAATTCGACATAGTAAATTTTCTTCTCCTCTGCCCGTGGTTTTTTCCCGAAAGGGTTTTCACGTAAAATCTGTGTGTTCTTTCCTTTTTTTTATTTCTTTTTTTATTTCATTTTTTTCTATTTTTTTACAAATTGGTATCGAGCTTAGGGTTTTCATCTCGATCACGGTAATGGCGTCTTTGAAGTATGAAATTCATTGTTGGATCGCAACACCGATTCGGGTTGTGGCGAGATAAAGATGCGGCAGTTCTTGCAGATGGATTTAGAGGAAGCCTGTTAGGGGTAGATAAGATGCCTTCGACATTGTGAGAGGAAGATAAGAAAGCGCAAGGATCGAAAGGCACTAACACGATTACATACGCATTTGTCTAATGAAATTTTGCGAGGATGTGATGAAGGAGAAAGCTCGCATGACATTATGGAAGAGGCTAGAACAAATATGTATGTCGAAAACTTTAACTAGCAAGTTGCATATGAAGCAACGTCTTTATGCTCATCGTTTGGAGGAAGGTGCGCGTCATGCACGAACACTTAATGATGTTTAAAGAAATTCTCTCAAACTTGGAGGCCATGGAGGTTCGGTATGATAAGGAAGATCTAGGGTTGATTACGCTTTGTTCGTTGCCCCGTCTTATTCAACCTTTAGAGACACGATTTTATATATAGCGCGAGTCTCTCACGGTTGATGAGGTTTATGATTCTTTGACCTCGTATGATAAGATGAAGCATCTTGTGGTTAAAGCCCGACTCTCGAGGAGAGGTCTTATCGTTCGTGGGAGACAAGATCGAGAATCGATAATGATCGTGGAAGGACATAGGAACAAAATCCTCGTGGTAAATCTAAGGGTAGATCAAAGTCTTCAAGCAGAGGTAAAACTTGTAACTACGCAAGAAGAAAGGGCACATTAAATCTCGAGTGCTACAAGCTACAGAACAAAATTAAAAGGGAATTTGCAAATCAAAGGAAAACAACCAAAAAATTACGGTGAAGGCGATATTGTAGAAGACTACGGTGATGGTGAACTTCTAGTTGCCTCTGTCAATAATTCAAAAGAGAGCGAGGAGTGGATACTTGATTCATTTGCACCTTTCACATGAGTCCCAATCGGGATTGGTTTACAAATTATGAAAGCGGTATCGAAGGTGTTGTTTTGATGGGAAATAATGCTTCGTGTAAAATTGCGGTGTTGGAACAATTAAAGTTAAGATGTTTGATGGAGTTGTCGAACACTTAGTGACGTCGGCATGTTCGAATTGAAGAGAAATTTAATTTCGTTGAGTACTCTTGATTCAAAAGGGTACAAATACATATTGAAAGTGGGATTTTGAAGATTTCAAAGGTTCCTCATTGTGATGAAAGAGGCAGAGAAAGGCTACCAAGTTATATGTTTTGCAGGGTTCTACTGTTATTGGTGATGCAGCTGTCGCTTCCTCTTCTTTATCAGATGATGATATTACTAAACTTTGGCATATGCGCCTAGGGCATATGAGTGAGAATGGCATGGCAGAATTGAGCAAAAGAGGACTTCTTGATGGGCAAGGAATTTGCAAACTGAAGTTCTGTGAGCACTGCGTTTTTGGGAAGCAAAAGAGAGTTCGATTCACTAGAGGAATCCATAACACGAAGGGAACATTGGAGTATATTCATTCTGATCTGTGGGGGCCATCAAGAGTGCCTTCGAGAGGTGGAGCCAATTATATGCTAACTTTTATTGATGATTTTTCTAGAAAAGTTTGGGCATTCTTCTTGAAGCAGAAAAGCGATGTGTTTTCCGCATTTAAGTCTTGGAAAGCTATGATTGAAAAACAAAGCGGGAAAACAAATAAAATACCTCCGCATGAGACAATGGCTTAGAGTTTTGTTACGATGAGTTTAATAAAGCGTGCAAGTCGGAAGGGATCGTGAGACATTTGTGATTCGTCATACTCACAACAAAGCGGTGTTGCGAGCGAATGAGCAGAATGATCATGGAGAAGGTTCGATGTATGTTGTCAAATGCCAACTTACCAAAGTCGTTTTGGGCGAAGCGACCTCATCGCATGTTTTTGATCAACCGATCTCCATCCATTGCCATTGAGAAAAAGACTCACAAGAGGTATGGTATGGTAATCCTGCTAATTATTCGATTTAAAGATTTTTGGGTGTCTGCGTATGCTCATGCTAATAATGGAAAATTGGAACCAAGATCCATTAAATGTGTTTTTCTTGGCTATAAAGTGGTGTAAAAGGGTATAAGTTATGGTGTCTGAAAATAGAAAAGTTGTGATTAGCAGAGATGTTGTTTTTGATGAAAGCGCTATGCTACCTAACTTATCTCTTAAAGACTCTTCCAATAAAGAAAATCAAAAGCGGTGGAGCATCAAATTAATCTGAGTCAACTCCTCAAGCCGATTACAAAAATTGAGAATAGAGTTGCTTCTTCACCAAAATACTCTATCGCCAAAAGCAGAACTAGAAGAGAAATTAAACCTCCAAAGAAGTATCTTTGAGGTGACCTAGTTGCTTATGCTTTAAATGTGGTGAAGATATAGATGCAAACCAAGATCCGTCTAATTATTACGAGGCGGTTATTTGTGAAGACTCGAGAAAAGTGGATGTTTGCTATGCAAGAGGAAATAGAATCACTCCATAAAAATAGAACATGGGATCTTGTGAAACTTCCTAAAGGTAAAAAGGTTGTTATTTGTAAATGGGTGTTTAAAAGAAAGAAGGGACTCTCAGGAGTTGAAGAATCCAGATATAAAGTCATTGCAAAGGGTTATAGTCAAATTCAGGAGTGGACTTCATGAGATGTGTTCTCCCGGTTGTGAAGCATAGTTCGATTCGAGCTTTGCTTGGTATTGTGGCTATGCAAGATTTGGAGCTTGAGCGATTAGATGTAAAAGCGCATTTTTGCATGGAGAGCTTGAGGAAGATATTTACATGCAACAACGAGAGGGTTTCTGAGCCTCGAGAAAAAGAGGACTATGTTTGCTTCTTTGAAAAAGTCTCTTTACGGTTTGAAACGATCACCAAGACAGTGGTATAAGAGGTTTGATTCCTTTATGACTTCTCATGATTTTAAAAGAAGTAGTTTTGACAATTTGTGTTTACTTTAAGAAAAAGCAGTTGATGGTTCTATTGTGTATCTACTTTTTATGTTGATGACATGTTGATAGCAAAGAAAAGATAAAGGAGAGATAAGAAAGGTCAAATCCCAACTAAATGAAGAATTTGAGATGAAAGATTTAGGACCAAACAAAGAAGATACTTGGTATGGAGATTCTCGAGAGATAGAAAAGCAAGTAAATTGTACCTAAGTCGGAAGGGTACATTGAGAAAGTTCTTTGCGAGTTCAATATGCAGAGTGCTAAGCTTTGTTAGTACTCCTTTAGCGACCCATTTCGGACTTTCATCGGTTTTGTCTCCACGATCGGATGATGAGATTGAGTACATGTCACATGTTCCATACTCTAGTGCGATGGGATCTCTCATGTATGCTATGGTTTGTTCACGTCGGATTTATCATATGCGATCGGTGCGATTAGCGGATACATGGCGAATCCGGTAAAGAACATTGGAAAGCGATTCGATGGATTTTAAGATACTTGCAGGTACTACGATGTTTGCTTACGTTTGGAAGAACTAGAGATGGAGTCATTGGATATGTTGATGCTGATTTTCTTTGGAGACCTTGATAGAAGAAGATCTCTCCTTTGGTTATGTCTTTACAATCGGAGGTTGTGCAATCGGTTGAAAGCTACTTTGCAAACTCTGATCGCTTTGTCTACCACCAAAAAAGCCGAGTACATGGCGATTCACGAGGCTTGTAAAGAAGCTATTTGGTTGAAGGGACTCTTTAGTGAGCTCAATGAAGACCTTCAAATTAGCACGAGTATTTTGTGACATGATCAGTGCTATCTTCCTTACAAAAGATCAAATGTTTCATGAGAGAACAAAACACATTGATGTTCGGTATCATTTTGTTCGTGATATTATTGCTCGTGGTGATATTGTTGTGAGCAAAATTAGTACTCATGAAAATCCTGTAGATATGATGACTAAGTCACTTCCTATAACCAAGTTTAAGCATTGCTTAGACTTGGTTGGTGTTCATTGTTGAAGTTAAACCCTTAAGGGGTTTTATGGAAGAGGTGGAGAACTTGTTCGTTAAGAGTTCGCGATGAAGAACTTGTTTATTGAGAATTCGTGTCAAGGTGGAGATTGTTAGAATTAAGTGACCCAAATTCTTATTTAAATAAAATACAATGGTAAAATAAAATAAAAGAAGAATCCCTATAGAACTACACTTCTTTTATTTTATTTTGAATAAGGTTTTTTAAACCTTATTAAACTCCATCTATTTGATATTGATTAGAATAAGGAGTTTCAATCTTACTACACTCCTATTAGAATATGGCTTTATAAGCCTATAAATAGACATGGTCTATTCCTCTTGTAATTGATTTGAATTCGACATAGTAAATTTTCTTCTCCTCTGCCCGTGGTTTTTTCCCGAAAGGGTTTCCACGTAAAATCTGTGTGTTCTTTCCTTTTTTTTTATTTCTTTTTTTTTTATTTCATTTTTTTTCTATTTTTTTTTACAAGTTGGCAAATCTCTCATTCTAGTAGGATGTTCCCCATATAATTTTTGAAAGAATTTGATCGCTTCCTAATGCAAAACTATTTCTTCATAGAGCCACTCACCCTCCTCAATTTTAAGAGTCAAGATCCGGTTATGCTTCCTTTTTTTGTACATGTTCCTATGAAAAAAAGACGGTATTACGGTTCCTTAAACTCAACCAATTACACCTAGCTTTCTATTTCCATAATAATTCCTCATGATCAAGAACTCCTTCCAACTCATCTTGTACTTTCATTTCTAATCGAACTCTATCAGAACTTGTGCATTCCATCTCCTTTTGAATACATGAAAGCTTTCTCAAAAGCTATTTTTTTTTACGAACGCCAATGTGAGGTGAAATGAGCAATAGAGTCCGCCATATTCCCATAAATTTTCCAATTATCTTTATCAAAATCAGCAAACCTCAGATGGTGAACCCAACCTTCCAAGAATCAAAAGGGTCTACCTTTGGGCAAGCTACCCTATGGTTTTAAAAAGAGAAGTAGAGGCCTGTGATATGGTTTCAATCTCAGTAGATGAGTAACTATGCAATTAGGAAAATTATTAACCAACGCGTCATTTCCAATTGCTCTATCAAGGCATTCAGAGACCCTTCCTCTATTCTAAGTAAAGGATGGTCCCTCGAATCCCAAGTCCTCAAACTCAGTAGACTCTATTAATTCACCGAAAAGGGGACACCTTTTCCTATATCGTCTACCACATATTTTATCATTTGAGGATAATAACGCATTAAAGTCTTCGATTATATATACACATTAATTATCTTATCTAGCTTTTTGGCAAGTGAACAATTAAATTTCCAACTTTTTTTAAATGGGTGGTTGCTAAGTTGTAATAAAGGATAGTAACAAAACAAAAAGAAAAATAAATAAATATTTATATAGTTTAGAAGTAAAATATGTTTGTAAGGTCTTTCTTAAAGAAGAATTTAATATTAAATTTCCAGTAACTGTTGCAGTTTTAGTCTTATACATTTTACATGAACTCTTCCCATTCAAACAACTTTTCCTATTAAAGGTTTCTACAACTATTAATAAGACAGGACTTTCCTATTGAAGATTTTTAAATCTCATATGATAAAATAGTTTACTCTTTAGAATTTTCACATGTTAATGTTATTGGATGATAATGTAAAAAAAATGAAAAAAACGAAGAGAAAAAGTAAGGTGTCAACAAATGAGATAAGTGTAACAAATTATGTAATTCTATATATAAGTTGTGAAATCGTTAAAGTTGCCATTCAAATTTTGACTTAGTTGCAAATGAATAACTTACTAAAAATTATAAAACGAGAGATGGACTCAAAGTTTAGTTACACAATTCAAAAACTTCCTATTAGATTTTGTCTAAAGAGCAATCTACTATAAATCAATAAGTGTAAGATGTGATTTAAGTTCAACTTACTCACCAAGTTACAATCTCACTCCTATATTTAATCTAGATTAATCTCCTCACTAAGTCCTCCTTGAAAGCTTATTTGCAAACAGAACAACTCAAAAAACTTTCTTACAATAATTTTGCTCTAAAAGACAATTTCTCATTAGAACAAATAAGTGATTTTTCTCTCTCTACCGAAAATTAAAACAAACTCTCTGTTAAGTAGACATTTAAAACAATCAATGTGAATCTCTAATCTCAAAAATAGTCTTCAAATATAGAATAAATTGATAGAGATCTTCGAGATATAAACTTGTTATGTTATCAAATCTCTTCAATAAAAGAGCTTTAGATCACATTTAAATTCTTCGAAAAATCCTTGTTTGGTTTGATTCTTGCATGAATTATTTTCAGTGAAGTGCTACTAAAATTCTCTAAGATGTTCAATACAAAAATCTTAACGATTTTGGTCAAAATATGCTAATCAAATATAGAAACTTACGAGAGTATACCATATGCATGTGAGTACATGTCGCACTTGTAATGTTAGTGATTTTTTTGGTACTATACAAGTTAATATTCACACACAAACTGTAGGAATATATCCACATTATAGACACATTATATCTAAAGGGAACTGCTCAAATAAAGGCCTACCATTTACTTCCCAAAAGCTCAAACCAAAATTGGTTGCATGGATAAATATCTTTTACCCCAACACAATCACAATGTTTGTGGTATTTTAACTAAAACAAATAGGTAACTCATCTCATAGTATGCAACTATTAATGAGGCATTGAGAAATGTGTTTGTGGTATTTTAACTAAAACAAATAGGTAACTCATCTCATAGTATGCAACTATTAATGAGGCATTGAGAAATGAGTGAATGTGAGAATGCTTAGTATTTAATGTAGAGAGAGTTTGTGTGTGCATGAAATGAATTATGCATGTAAAGCAGCAGTCATATGTGTGGGGTATTTTTCCTTTTCATTCAAAACCTACTCAATTTTTAAATTTCAACATACGTTATCACAAGAAGAATGTCTTTGGGAACCCCACCACAATTGCCACCCAATAATGCAAAACAAGAGCAAAAAGCAAATTTAATTTAATACAAATATTTCCTCCTTTCATTTTTTTTTAAACCATAAAATTAAATTCGATTTTTGATATTTATAACCATGCAAAAGAAGAGTTGAACGTTGTGAACCACAAAAATATCTACCCTACTTAACTTCAAATTTTATAAAGAGTTGATCGGTTGATACGTAAATTAGGACAAACTGACTTAATTAATAGTTGAACTAATTTGATTTATTCTATTATTTTTAATAACTTATTTGATTAAACCGAACATGGGCCTAGACAAGGATAGATGGTGACCTTGGCCCTCCTAAAAAGAATTAAATTATCTTGTAGCCCTTCAAATTTTTAAAATTTACAAATTAATTTATTGATAAAATTTAAACTTAACCCAAAAATTTATGATTCATCTTTAATTTCTTCTATAGTAAAATTTTTTATTTCGCCCTTAAATCCAACAAATTAATCAAACTAATTAACTTTGAAAACAAATAATTTGACCAGTCAAAATCATTGATGGAAAACTTAAATATTGTAAGGGTGTCTTCAACAATTTTTGTGGGTGTTAGGCCATACCTTCTGTTATGTCAAAAATTAAATTTAGACAATAAGGAGCACACGTGTGATTACGACGTAATAATTGATGAATATCTAATATTGGAACTTGGATTAATACATAAAATTGACATTTAATAAATGAGTCAACAAAGACGGCTAACCATACATAAACAATTTGGTTGTTTTAGTTTATGTATTTCCAAATATCATTTTCCCTTTTTTATTTTTTCCTGTCACTATTTTATTCCTTTTTTATAATTTAAAAAGATCACTTTTTTCTTTTTTAAAAAATTAATATTTTTTTTGGTAGAAACAAAATAGTGTAAGGATTACAAAAGCCTTATACCATTACCTCTAGTTAAAATAGAGAAACGATTGTGGAACCTCAAATTATGTTTCTGCCGTATTTGAATGTATAAAATATTTCATAAAGTAAGAAGAGGTTATGAATCTACGAATATTTGATGTTTTATCATTATGATAAAAATAAATTTTTTTAACCATTTGATATCGTTGATGCGCTTTTACCTTGTAACGCATTCTAATAGGTTTACAAGTTGAGGGGTA
The DNA here is from genome assembly GCA_025503065.1 of Gossypium bickii. Taxonomy (NCBI): domain Eukaryota; kingdom Viridiplantae; phylum Streptophyta; class Magnoliopsida; order Malvales; family Malvaceae; genus Gossypium; species Gossypium bickii. Next base: position 112,532,165 of record CP106717.1, on the reverse strand, counting down.
TATCAATAAATTTGATATTATTTTTAGTGGGTTTTATATTTTGATTGTGTTAAATAAATAGGAGACATAATAGTTGAAGAGCAAGCACACGATGCCATAATTGTTGAAAAGCAAGCAAATGGCAATGCTCAAACTCAAAACCTCTAGTATCAAGACGATATTGAGGGAGCTATGGTAGCTCAAATGGTACTATCACTTTTGTTTTGTGAATTCGTCAAAACTTTGGGTAGGTTAGGAAGACAATTTCAATCAAGATCAATACTAAACTTATTGATGCACCTCTTTATCTGTAAATCTATAAAAAAAATTCAATAAAATCAAAACACATCAACATATACCCAAAAAAAAAAAAAAAAAGAGAGTTTAACTTAAATATCACATTATAGAAAATATAAAATTTAACCAATGTTAGATTACATTATTTATATGAAAAATATACTCAACTATTTCATCTCTATTATGCTTATTAGTTATTATCTTAAATAATATTATTTTATATTAATTACATAAATTAAAATTATATTATTTAATAAATTACAGAACTTAAACATCAAATCTTGGGGCACTGTACATGTTATTGGGAACTATTTTTATTAAAGACATCAATTTAATAAACCGTTAAATTATTTCACTATAAACTTGAAATATAACTCATAAAATAATAAACTATACTTGGTAAGTTTATCAACTTGAACATGATTATTACAAGATGAATTTGACAACTTTTTGTATGTATTTATATGTATTAAATTATGGACGGACGTCGAGATTCCTTTGATCAACGTTTTTCAAGTTACAAGCTTGGCGTATATGAAAAAATATAATTCTTTTTGTTTTCTAAAAGGTAACATAGAGTTCTATAGAAGTTATCAAAGTGTCAATAAATTAGGCAAGAACAGTTAGCAGCGGAGGTTCATATAGAAAAGCAAAGCCCAAGTATCTTTTAGGAATTTATTTGAACGGTAGGGTCGTTGTATGTTCGCATTTTTTTTTTTAGTTTAGGGTTTTTTTTCATCAAAAGAAATTATTGAAATTATTTATTAACTAAAAATGTTAATTAAAAACTTTTTTAAAGATTTAACTTTTTTTTAAATCAAGTTAATTTGAGTTTTTCATTTATATATTTAACTTTCTTTAGACCAATTACTTCCATCATTATCTTTTTACTAGAAAGATAAAAAAAGAATTAAAATGAATAAAAATTAAGTATAAAAATATTTGATAAAAGTGAGACGATATATTTTTAAATTTTTCTTCAATTATAATAAAAAAACAAAAATTTAATTAATTCAATTCTTGAAAATATCATAATTTATTAAATTATTTAAATTTAAATTTAAACAATACCTTTAATATTCGGTTTGAATATCCAAAACTTTTATTGTTATATTAATAAATTGAATTTTGATAATGAATTTAAATATTAAAAATATTTGTATTAAAATCAAATTAAATTTAGGTAATAAATATTCTGATTCATATCCTTCTAACTATGAATTAATATTGAATAATAAATTTAATATTTGAGTATAGATAATACATAAATCGATAAGAAAATAAATTAAATAGTGTTAAATATTTAATTTTTTTATATATATATTCAATGATTATATATGCACACATTGTTAGGGATCGACTCGTATAAACAACGAACAAGATATGTAGAGAAGATCGAACACAAATTTTTTACATGGAAAATTCTTCTGAAGAGAATAAAAACCACAGGCAAAGGAGGCTTCGACTTTTCACTAAATGAGTAAACTAACAAGAGTAAAATATGGAAAAAAAATAAACCTAAATGTAATAAACGTACAATAATCAAACCCCGAAAACAGAGTCTTAACTCGGGAACAAAATTCTCTCCATAGTTACCACGAAACTTTCACTAAAACTCATATGCAGCCGCATCTTGTCGCCCTCAAAAGAAAAACGCTTGCTGATTGGCACATTGAAACGTGGATACAATGGCCCCTTTAAATAGACTAAGATTAGAGTTCAATCATACTAAAATATCCTTGGAATAATCAAAGTTCAACTGGGAGAAGAAGTACTGCTTGGAGTCTAAAACGCGACTGCATAACTTGGAAAAATCGTCGTGACGTCCCATGCATGATCGTCACGATGTTGTCGCAACGTTCATTTGGGGTTTTGTCGCGTCTTTGGAACATTGCTTGTCTTCACGTCACTACGTCGCCTCTATTTTACGCTTTCTTCTGTAAATCGCCGAACGTCTTTCGAAGTGCCTACATAATAATAAATGCAAGGCACACCCCACACGCATGAATTATCTCGATTTTTGACAAGTGAACAATCTTGAATGATTGACATAATTATTTTGATTTTAAATTTCCAACTTTTTTTAAAAAATGGGTGGTTGCTAAGTTGTCATAAAGGATAGTAACAAAACAAAAAGAAAAGCAAATAAATATTTGTGTAGTTCAGGCTTAAAGTATGTTTGTAAGGTCTTACTTAAAAGAAGAATTTAATACTAAATGTTCGATAACTATTGTAGTTTTAGTCTTATACATTTTACATGAACTCTTCCCATCCAAACAACTTTTCCTATTAAAGGTTTCTACAACTCTTAACAAAATAAGACTTTCCTATTGAAAGTTTTTAAATCTCATATGAGAAAATAGTTTACTCTTCAAAATTTTCACATGTTAATGGTATTAGATGATAATGTAAAAAAAAAGAAAAAAAAAGAAAAGAAAAAGTGAGTTGTCAACAAATGAGAGAAGTGTAACAAACTATGTAATTCTTTATATAAGTTGTGAAATCATTGAAGTTGCCATTCAGATTTTCACTTAGTTACAATTGAAGTAACTTACTAACAATTATAAAATGAGAGATGGACTCAAAGTTTAGCTACACAATTCAAAACCTTCCTATTAAATCTTGTCTAAAGAGTAATATACTATAAATCAACAATTACAAGCTGTGATTTAAGTTCAACTTACTCACCAAGTTACAGTCTCACTCCTATACTTAATCTAGATTAATATCCTCACTAATGGCCCATTTGCATGGGTGGTGTGTTCACTTGTGGTTAGTGTAAAAATAACGGTGGCGGTGAGATTAGATACTATATCTTGAGACACTCATCCAAAGGGGCCCTAACTTTTTCTCCTTGAATACTTATTTGCAAATTGAACAACTCAATCAACTTGCTTACATTAATTTTTTTCTAAAAGATAATTTCCCACTAGAACAAATAAATGCTTTTTTCTCTCTTTGTTGAATACTAAAACAAACCCTCTGTTAAGTAGACATTTAAAACAATTAGTGTGAATCTCTAATCTAAAATGTAGCATTCGAATATGGAATAAATTGGCAGATATTTTCGTGATATAAACTTGTTATGTCATCAAATATCTTCAACACGGGAACGCTAGATCACATTGAAATTCTTCGAAAAGTCATTGTTTAGTTTGGTTCTTGCATGAATTATTCTTAGTGAAATGCTACTAAAATTCTCTAAGATGTTCAATACCTAAATCTTAATGGTTTTGGTCAAAATATGCCAACCAAATATAGAAATTTACAAGAGTATAGCACATGCATGCTGAATACATGTCGCACTTCTAATGTTAGTGAGTTTTGGTACTATACAAGTTAATATTCACACAAATTGTAGGGATATATCCACACTACAAACACACTATGTCTAAAGAGAACTTAAATAAAGGCCTATCACTTACTTCCTAGAAGCTCAAACCCAAATTGGTTGTATGGATACATATTTTTTACCTCAACACCAATCATAGTGTTTGTGGTATTTAACTAAAACCAATTGGTAGCTCATCTCATAGCATGCAATTATTAATGAGGCATTGAGAAATAAGTGAATATGGGAATGCTTAGTATTTAATGTAGAGAGAGTTTATGTGTGCATGAATTGAATTATGCATGTAAAACAACTTGGGTGAAGAAGGTCTTTAGCAACCCCACCATAATTGCAACCCCAATAATGCAAAACGATAGCAAAAAGCAAATTTAATTTAATCCAAATATTTCCTCCTTTCGTTTTCTTTAAACCATAAAATTAAATTCGATTTTTGATATTTATAACCATGCAAAAGAAGAGTTGAACATTGTGAACCAAAAAAATATACTAGGAGAATTTATTTGAAATGTAATCTAATCCAACTTAACTTCGAATTTTATAAAGAGTTGAATTGGTTGATCCATAAATTGGTGTGGGGTGTGCCTCACATTTATCGAACACGTTGTAGGCACCTTAGACGAGAATCAACAAGCAATCAAAGAAGGGCCAACACATGCCTGGTGTTGGGGCGAGGAGGTTGGCTCGTTGGGATGACGCGATGGACGACGTCGTGTTCTCCTATTTGGCAACCGCGTTTTAGACTTCAAACATGACTGCTTCTCCCAATTGGACTCTAATTATTCCAAGGATATTTTAGTATGATTAGAACTCTAACCTAAGCCTACTTATGTTGGGAAATGTGTCCATATTGTAGTAAAAATGTAATTGTTTTCTATGTATTTGAACGGCGAATGAATAAATAAAGTTAATTTCATATTTCACTATTATGTCTTTTGTGTTTCTGTCTTTCTTGTTTTGCATGCATAGCGAAATTGTGACATGCAAATATTATCTCATTGATTGTCTAAGTTCAAACTGATGATAAATAGCACTGTAAGAACATTTTAATTGCGAGAAAGACAACTTACTTCAGTAGATAATCTAAACAAGTCCGTAATCCCATAAAAGAATCAAAGTGAGTGTTTAGATTCAAATACTTAGAAGGATTACCATGTCATCTACAATTCCAATTGGGGAGATGTCTGGTCTATGCTATTGAAGCAATTGACTCTATGGGTAGAGACATAGATATACTCATTGAAAGAATGATACATTGGACTGGACCCAAGTTGAATTAATTTTGAATCCGTTTATGAATTAATTCATTTGTGATGCTCATGGTGTGATTTACCTGAACCTGAGTTAACCACTGATCATGCGTATGTAACTTATGTGCTTTGATATAATTGGATGCTTATGCTTTAAAGATGATTGAGCCCATAACTGATATGTTGGGTACTTGACTTGTGTATGACATGACTTTACTAACAACAGTGGAATTCATAGCTTGATTAAAGAGTTAATGATGTGTAATACCCCTAACCCTTATCCGTCGTCGGAACAGGGTTACAGAGCATTACCATAATTTATAGATCAAATACAAACAATTTCATATCATTTCACATTCATATCATAAACCTGTAATAATCAATCATATCGTCCCTTATGTGAGCCCTCGAAGCCCAAAACACGCATTAGAATCAAGTCGGGACTAAACTGGGTACTCAGAGAATTTTTTGCGAAACTTCAAAAATTTTCCTAGGTGCAAGGGACACACACCCATGCCTCAGGCGTGTGGGCATTCGAAGTAGGGCACACAACCGTGTTCATGCCCGTGTAACTCACTAACTTGGGTCACACGACCAAGCCATACACCTGTGTGCTAACTATACTGACTTGCATTAATTAGGTGCAAGAGTCATACGGCCAAGCCACACGCACGTGTGCTAAGCCGTGTGGATAATTTTGAGCAGTCTGTTTCTCAATTTTTAAGATGCAAGGCACACACGGTCAAATCACATGCCCATATGCTAGGCCGTGTGTCACATACGGCTGAGGCACACGCCCGTGTGGACGAAAATAGGCCATTTCCAAGGCCAGTTTTCTCAGCCAAATTGACATCTACCTACATTAACATTTTAGCACATTTACAAGCCAGTACCAAACATTCAAATCAATCCAAATCCAAGCCAGTACCAAACATTCAAATCAATCCAAAACCAAGTCTTAAATAAATCAATCCAAAACCAAGTCTTAAACAAGTCATTTTATCACATATATCTTAGCATTCACATTTATCATGATGATCAAATCACATATTTGCTTACTTATACCAAACATACTATCTCAATATTTTCATCAGCATGCTTATAAACTACCCATTATTCAACTACACCAAACACATATCATGCATGATAAAACCACACACATATATATTTATATGAAAATATGTTCAATATAAGCCATACCAATGGAAAATCACAACCAAACACATACATGCCATCATTTGGTTAAATTTAGCCTATATATGCCATTATACCCAAAAGAAATTTTGCTATTTATACCGAAACAAGCTGAAAGATAGTGTAATGTTGCTCTGACCGGCTTCCAACCAAATTGAGCTTCCGAATTACTATAAAACAGAGGAAATAAAATAGAGTAAGCATTTAATGCTTAGTAAGTTCGCATAATGAGAAATCACCTTACCATTCATTTTCATTAAAATAAACATACAAAATGCATCCAAGCAATTTGGCTAATAGCCTAAACACACAACTTCATCAAACATGTTAGTCATTTATTTCACATGAATATCAAGAATCATTTATGAGCTTATCAATATCAAATTCCCATGTATTTCGTGTATATACAGGTAACGATTCACTTTGAATTCATTTATTTTCTCATATCATGATTTTGCTCATTGAATCATTTAAAATATCGATGGATACCCGGGTAGTACACACGAGTGTAAATATCTGTAATCCGTCAATTCATATTCGGGAATGCTCATACGAGCACATAATAAAAAGCTCTTTCGAGCCATATAATAAGAAGCTCACGTGAGCCATGTAACGGGAAGCTTTAGAGAGCCATTAACGGGAAGTTCATACGAGACAATATCGGGAAGCTCTAGAGAGCCATTAATCAGCAAGCTCATGAAGAGCCTTTAAACGGGAAGCTCCGAAGAGCCATATATCGGGACGCTCATAAGAGCTGCGGTGTGTCTACAACACATGCAGATTCAAAACCGATCGAGATGCTCTAAAGAGCTATTAATGGGAAGCTCGCAAGAACAATATAACGAGAAGCTCATGAGAGCTAATAACGGGACGCTCTTCTGAGCTGTGGTGTGTCTGCAGCACATGTAGGACCACAACCAATTCGAGAATCCTGTATCTATCGAATTTCATTTATTCAAACGGGACTTATTATTTGTCCGACATTATCGGATTTATGATTAATTTTCATACATGAAAATAATATAATCATATACATACAATTCAATTCATACATATAAATAAACAATTTGGTTACACGAACTTACCTCGACAAGTGTTCGTGGATTTGTAATCTACTAATGTGATACTTTTTCTTTTCCTCGTTGTAACTCCGTATTTGGTCTATCCGAATATATACGAATGAATTTAACATCAATTTAATACAATTCATATTCAATTTAATCCAATTCACATCTTAGGCAAAATTACCATTTTGCCCCTATACTTTTGATTAATTCCAATTTCGTCCCTAGGTTCGAAAAATGAAATTCATGCAATTTAATCCTTATTCCAAGCTTAAATGATTTTTACATATAACAATAACAACCCGTGTATTTCACAAAATTCATAATTTTTCCATGAATTTTACATCCTTTCAATTTAGTCCTTAAATCATAATTTCATCAAAATTCACTTTACAAAAGTTGTCTATCTATCAACAACTTTTCATTTTCTACCATAAAACTTCACAATTAAACTATATTCATCCATGGAAAAACCCTAGTACTTTGATAACTTTACAAATTAATCCCCGAGATAGCTAGATTAAGCTATTACTATATCGGAAATATGAAAATTACTAAAAACGGGATAAGAATTCATACCTAATTAAGCCAAATAAGCTTTTCCATCTTCAAGCTCCATAACTAGCGTTTTTGTGTCTTTTTATTTAGGAAAGATGATAAAATGATGATATTTTTCTTTATTTTATTAATTATCATATTTTTATCTTTTACTTTCCAATTTAGTCATTTTCTTTATTTAATTTTCCATGAATAACTAAGCATACTTATCTACTAACTCCTCTTAATGGTCTATTTTCCATATGATGACCTTAAATTTTTGAATTCCATAGCTATTTAATACCTATTGCTATTAGAACTCAACTTTTACATTTTATGCAATTTGGTCCTTTCCATCTAATTAGACATGATATCAGTAAAATTTTCTTAACAAAATTTTTATGCGATATCTTTACCATGATTCAGGCCATGAAATAATATTGAAATAATATTAAAATAATTTTCCTACCAGACTTGGATTTGTGGTCCCGAAACCACTGTTCCGATTTCATTAAAAATAGGCTGTTACACGATATCTTCTTATTGGTATTGTGTGGATTGATAAATATGGAAAGTGACCATAGGTTGCTTATTCTCGAACAAGTGATTTATCTTTTACTTTCCAATTTAGTCATTTTCTTTATTTAATTTTCCATGAATGACTAAGCATACTTATCTACTAACTCCTCTTAATGGTCTATTTTCCATATGATGGCCTTAAATTTTTGAATTCCATAGCTATTTAATACCTATTGCTATTAGAACTCAACTTTTACATTTTATGCAATTTGGTCCTTTCCATCTAATTAGACATGATATCAGTAAAATTTTCTTAACGAAATTTTTATGCGATATCTTCACCATGATGCAGGCCATGAAATAACATTAAAATAATTTTCCTACCGGACTTGGATTTGTGGTCCTGAAACTACTGTTCCGATTTCATGAAAAACAGGCTGTTACACGATATCTTCTTATTGGTATTGTGTGGATTGATAAATATGGAAAGTGACCACAGGTTGCTTATTCTCGAACAAGTAATTTATCACAGTCATTTGTTAACAGTGGTCGTATTAATCATTAAGAAGACATAATAGTGACAATGAGATAAAATAAGATTGTATTGAGTGAACGAATTTAACTCAAAGGAATCGATGATATCATATTAGGGTAACACACACATGATGAGGCCATTGCACAACGCAGTTGGATGAATTGCTTTTGTAAAGAGTATTCAATAAGAAGTTTTTAGTCATGGTACTTTTTGTGGACTGAGTCCATGATTAAGTAAATTGTGAATTATCGGAACGATGCTTACGGACGTAATTGCAATTACTAGAGCTTAATTGTATATGTTTGATTGGTCCCTCCACTAGCTCAACAAAAGCTCAATCGGATTGCATTTTAATCAAAATAAAATTCTACGACTTTAGGAATAATTTAATTGAGTCAATTTATTCGATGTGGAAATAAATTAGATAGTCGTGAGAATTTTTCAACTAGAAATTTTGATTAAAGAATTTTCTTAAAAATTAATTTGAAAAATTTTAATGATTTTTTGTGAAAGTTAATTATCTTGATTTTTGACAAGTGAACAATCTTGAATGATTGACATAATTATTTTGATTTTAAATTTCCAACTTTTTTTAAAAAATGGGTGGTTGCTAAGTTGTCATAAAGGATAGTAACAAAACGAAAAGAAAAGCAAATAAATATTTGTGTAGTTCAAACTTAAAGTACGTTTGTAAGGTCTTATTTAAAGAAGAATTTAATACTAAATGTTCGATAACTATTGTAGTTTTAGTCTTATATATTTTACATGAACTCTTCCCATCCAAACAACTTTTCCTATTAAAGGTTTCTACAACTCTTAACAAAATACGACTCTCCTATTGAAAGTTTATAAATCTCATATGAGAAAATAGTTTACTCTTCAAAACTTTCACATGTTAATGGTATTGGATGATAATGTAAAAAAAAAGAAAAAAGTGAGTTGTCAACAAATGAGAGAAGTGTAACAAACTATGTAATTCTTTATATAAGTTGTGAAATCGTTGAAGTTGCCATTCAAAGTTTCACTTAGTTATAACTGAAGTAACTTACTAACAATTATAAAATGAGAGATGGACTCAAAGTTTAGCTACACAATTCAAAAACTTCCTATTAAATCTTGTCTAAAGAGTAATATACTATAAATCAGCAATTGCAAGCTGTGATTTAAGTTCAACTTACTCACCAAGTTGTAGTCTCACTCCTATACTTAATCTAGATTAATATCCTCACTAATAGCCCATTTGCATAGGTGGTGTGTTCACTTGTGGTTAATGTAAAAATAACGGTGGCGGTGAGATTAGATACTATAGCTTAAGACACCCATACAAAGGGGCCCTAACTCTTTCTCCTTGAATACTTATTTGCAAATTGAACAACTCAATCAACTTGCTTAGATTAATTTTTCTCTAAAAGATAATTTCTCACTAGAACAAATAAATTCTTTTTTCTCTCTCTGTTGAATACTAAAACAAACCCTCTGTTAAGTAGGCATTTAAAACAATTAGTGTGAATCTCTAATCTAAAATCTAGCATTCGAATATGGAATAAATTGGTAGATATTTTCGTGATATAAACTTGTTATGTCATTAAATATCTTCAACAGGGGAGCGCTAGATCACATTGAAATTCTTCAAAAAGTCATTGTTTAGTTTGGTTCTTGCATGAATTATTCTTAGTGAAGTGCTACTAAAATCCTCTAAAGAAGTTCAATACCTAAATCTTAATGGTTTTGGTCAAAATATGCCAACCAAATATAGAAAGTTACGGGAGTATACCACATACATGTTGAGTACATGTCGCACTTCTAATGTTAGTGAGTTTTGGTACTATACAAGTTAATATTCATACATATTATAGGTATATATCCACACTACAGACACACTACGTCTAAAGAGAACTTAAATAAAGGCCTATCACTTACTTCCTAGAAGCTCAAACCCAAATTGGTTGTATGGATACATATCTTTTACCTCAACACCAATCATAGTGTTTGTGGTATTTAACTAAAACCAATTGGTAGCTCATCTCATAGTATGCAATTATTAATGAGGCATTGAGAAATGAGTGAATGTGGGAATGCTTAGTATTTAATGTTGAGAGGCTTTGTATGTGCATGAAAATCAACTTGAGTGAAGAAAGTCTTTGGCAACCCCACCATAATTGCAACCCCAATAATGCAAAACGATAGCAAAAAGCAAATTTAATTTAATCCAAATATTTCCTCCTTTCATTTTCTTTAAACCATAAAATTAAATTTGATTTTTGATATTTATAACCATGCAAAAGAAGAGTTGAACATTGTGAACCACAAAAATATACTAGGAGAATTTATTTGACACATAATCTAATCCAACTTAACTTTGAATTTTATAAAGAGTTGAATTGGTTGATCCATAAATTGTTGTGGGGGTGTACCTCACATTTATCGAACACGTTGCAGGCACCTTAGACGAGAATTGACAAGCAATAAAAAAAGGGCCAACACATGCCTGGTGTCGGGACGAGGAGGTTGGCTCGTTGGGACGATACGATGGACGATGTTGTGGCGAGGCGAACAGGATGTTGCTATGTTACGGCGTGTTCTCCTATTTTGCAACCACGTTTTAGACTTCAAACATGAATGCTTTGCCCAATTAGACTCTAATTATTCCAAGGATATTTTAGTATGATTAGAACTCTCTAACCTAAGCCTATTTATGTTGGGAAATGTGTCCATATTGTAGTAAAATTGTAATTGTTTTCTATGTATTTGAACGACGAATGAATAAATAAATTTAATTTCATATTTCACTATTATGTCTTTTGTGTTTCTGTCTTTCATGTTTTGCATGCATAGCGAAATTGTGACAAGCAAATATTATCTCATTGATTGTCTAAGTTCAAACTGATGATAAATAGCACTGTAAGAACATTTTAATTGCGAGAAAGACAACTTGCTTCAGTGGATAATCTAAACAAGTCCGTAATCCCATAAAAGTATCAAAGTGAGAATTTAGATTCAAATACTTAGAAGGATTATCATGTCATCTACAATTCCAATTAGGGAGATGTCTGGTCTGTGCTATTGAAGCAGTTGACTCCACGGGTAGATGTCTGGTCTGTGCTATTGAAGCAGTTGACTCCACGGGTAGATACATAGATGTACTCATTGAAAGAATGATACATTGGATTGGACCTAAGTTGAATAAATTTTGAATCCATTTGTGAATTAGTTCACTTGTGACGCTCATGGTGTTATTTACCTAAACTTGAGTTTGCCACTGATCATACGTATGTGACTTATGTGCTTTGATATAATTGGAGGTTTGTGCTTTACAGATGATTGAGCCCATAATTGGTATGTTGGGTACATGACTTGTGTATGACATGGCTTTACTAACAACAATGGAATTCATAGCTCGATTAAAAAGTTAACAATATCTTCTTATTGGTATTGTGTAGATTGATAAATCTGGAAAGTAACCACAGGTTGCTTGTTCTCAAATGAGTAATTTATCACAGTCATTTGTTGATAGTGATCATATTAATTATTAGGAAGACAAAATAGTGACAATGAGATAGAATAAGATTGTATTGAGTGAACGAATTTAACTCAAAGGAATCGAGGATATCATATGAGGGTAACACACACATGACGAGGTCATAGGATAAAGTAGTTGGGTGAATTACTTTTGTAAAGAGTATACAACAAGAAGTTTTTTGTCATGGTACTTTTTGTGGACTGAGTTCATGATTAAGTAAATTGCGAATTATCGAAAAGATGCTTGTAATAGGCCCAATTTGCCCGGGCCCTAAACATACTAAACAAATAAATAATAATAATTAACATTCTTTTACAAGCCCAAAAAACAAAATGAACCCAAAATTACAAGGCCCAACATACTTAAAAATTTTTCAGAAAGCCAGAAACCCTAGGGTTTATGGCGCCATTGCTCCCATGTGTGCCATACTCCTACTGCAGCACTCACGCCGCCTGAAGCTCCCCTCCGTCAACGCTTGCAAACAAGTGAAAAGAAGAATAGAGCAGGAACAGTAGCAGAAACAAAAAGTAAACTGTAGCGAAAATTTTTGTAATTGGCTATAAAGCCACAAAATCCATTGTATTGAAGATACATAGAGAAAAAAATATAAAAAAAATTAAGTTAAAAAAAGTTAGCCTTTTTTTATTTTGTTCGTTCTTTGGAAATCTTAAAAAGAGAAGTCAAATATAAAAAAGAGGGTAATTCTTTTGTTTTTTATTTATTTGTCTTTTCTGAAATAAATAATAAAATAAAAAGAGGCATTTTTTACCTTTACTGCCGTCACCGGAGTGTATTTAAGGCTGAGAGACTATGCTCGAGGAAAAGAGGAAACTTTTCAATTTCCCGGCCGTCAAAGACGACGACTGGCAGTCGGCGCGGCAGCCAATAGCCGGAGCCATGGTCGGACAAAAGGGGTTGGAGAGAAAAGATGGAAAGGCTAAATGTTTTTTTTTAAAAAAAAGGGATTCAAAAAATGATTTTTTTGTTAAGTTTTTTTACTTATATAGTAGGTGCTGAACGGCGCCGTTTCAAGGCTTTTTGAAGTGCCCCAAAACAGCGTCGTTTTGGGGCCGACCCAAGACCCCCCAAGATTCGCGCGTTTTCGCCTGGAAAGGATATTTATTCCTCGAGTCCTTCCGCTTTTGCACCAGGCTTCAATTCGGTCCTGCTCTACCTTTCTATTTGGTAGTTTAATTTTGTTTTGTTTTCAAAATGGTCCGCGCTTGGACGATGTCGTTTCAATCGACCCGAGATCCGACCCGGATACTAGCACGATCCGCGTGTTTTACTGGAAAATGGGCTAATATCTGTTTCAACCCTTTAGCATTTTCATTATTATTCAATTTCGCCTCGTCGTTCTTTTTTATTTTTCCCCATTTATTTTATTTTTTGCGCAATCTGGTCCTTTGATATGTCGAAGAAACAACGTGTTTAACTGGGTTTGAGGTATTTTCTCATTTAATCCCCACTCTTTTTTGCGCGTTTCATTTTAGTCCTTGATTCCGTTTTAATTATTTTATTATTTATATTTTAACCCCTTCTGTTATTTATTTATTTCAATTTGTCCTTTTGATTTTATTTAAGTTATAATTAAGCCCTTTTTATTTTAATTCTTTTATGTATTCATTTATTTATTTAGTTGTTTATTTATTCATTTATTTTATTTGCTTGCTCATTTACTTGTCCATCTATGTAAAAAAAATAGAAAAAAAAATGAAAAAAACACACAGATTTTACGTGGAAACCCTTTCGGGAAAAAACCACGGGCAGAGGAGAAGAAAATTCACTATGTCGAATTCAAATCAATTACAAGAGGAATAGACCATGTCTATTTTATAGCTTATAAAGCCATATTCTAATAGGAGTGTAGTAAGATTGAAACTCCTTATTCTAATCAATATCAAATAGATGGAGTTTAATAAGGTTTAAAAACCTTATTCAAAATAAAAAAAAAAGAAGTGTAGTTCTATAGGGATTCTTCTTTTATTTTATTTTACCATTGTATTTTATTTAAATAAGAATTTGGGTCACTTAATTCTAACAATCTCCACCTTGACACGAATTCTCAATAAACAAGTTCTTCATCGCGAACTCTTAACGAACAAGTTCTCCACCTCTTCCATAAAACCCCTTAAGGGTTTAACTTCAACAATGAACACCAACCAAGTCTAAGCAATGCTTAAACTTGGTTATAGGAAGTGACTTAGTCATCATATCTGCAGGATTTTCATGAGTACTAATTTTGCTCACAACAATATCACCACGAGCAATAATATCACGAACAAAATGATACCGAACATCAATGTGTTTTGTTCTCTCATGAAACATTTGATCTTTTGTAAGGAAGATAGCACTACATTGTCACAAAATATTGTGCTAATTTGAAGGTCTTCATTTAGCTCACTAAAGAGTCCCTTCAACCAAATAGCTTCTTTACAAGCCTCATGTCGCCCATGTACTCAAACGAGTGGTAGACAAAGCGATTGTAGTTTGCAAAGTAGCTTTCAACTGATTGCACAACCTCCGATTGTAAAGACATAACCAGTGAGAGATCTTCTTCTATCAAGGTCTCCAGCAAAAATGCAGTTTTTACATCTAACTGCTCAAGCTCCAAATCTTGCATAGCCACAATACCAAGCAAAGCTCGAATCGAACTATGCTCACAACCTGGGAGAACACATCTGTGAAGTCCACTCCTGGAATTTGACTATAACCCTTTGCAACAAGCCTTGCTTTATATCTGGATTCTTCAACTCCTGGAGTCCCTTCTTTCTTTTTAAACACCCATTTACAGCGAACAACCTTTTTACCTTTAGGAAGTTTCACAAGATCCCATGTTCTATTTTTATGGAGTGATTCTATTTCCTCTTGCATAGCAAACATCCACTTTTCTGAGTCTTCACAGCTAACCGCCTCAGAATAATTAGACGGATCTTGGTTTGCATCTATATCTTCAGCCACATTTAAAGCATAAGCAACTAGGGTCACCAAAGATACTTCTTTGGAGGTTTAATTTCTCTTCTAGTTCTGTTTTTGGCGATAGAGTATTTTGGTGAAGAAGCAACTCTATTCTCAATTTTTGTCTTGGCTTGAGGAGTTGACTCTGTATTAACTCGATGCTCCACACTGCTTTTGATTTTCTTTATTGGAAGAGTCTTTAAGAGATAAGTTAGGTAGCATAGCAGTTTCATCAAAAACAACATCTCTGCTAATCACAACTTTTCTATTTTCAGGACACCATAACTTATACCCTTTTACACCAGCTTTATAGCCAAGAAAAACACATTTAATGGATCTTGGTTCCAATTTTCCATTATTAGCATGAGCATACGCAGGACACCCAAAAATCTTTAAATCGAATAATTAGCAGGATTACCATACCATACCTCTTGTGGAGTCTTTTTCTCAATGGCAATGGATGGAGATCGGTTGATCAAAAAACATGCAGTAGAGGCTGCTTCGGCCCAAAACGACTTTGGTAAGTTGGCATTTGACAACATACATCGAACCTTCTCCATGATCGTTCTGTTCATTCGTTCTGCAACACCGTTTTGTTGTGGAGTATGACGAATCGTCAAGTGTCTCACGATCCCGCCGACTTGCACGGTTTATTAAACTCATCGAGAACAAAACTCTAAGCCATTGTCTGTGCGGAGGTATTTTATTTGTTTTCCTGTTTGTTTTTCAATCATAGCTTTCCAAGACTTAAATGCGAAAAACACATCGCTTTTCTGCTTCAAGAAGAATGCCCAAACTTTTCTAGAAAAATCATCAATAAAAGTTAGCATATAATTGGCTCCACCTCTCGAAGGCACTCTTGATGGCCCCCACAGATCAGAATGAATATACTCCAATGTTCCTTCGTGTTATGGATTCCTCTAGTGAATCGAACTCTCTTTGCTTCCCAAAAGCGCGCAGTGCTCAGAACTTCAGTTTGCAAATTCCTTGCCCATCAAGAAGTCCTCTTTTGCTCAATTCGCCATGCCATTCTCACTCATATGCCCTAGGCGCATATGCCAAAGTTTAGTAATATCATCATCGATAAAGAAGAGGAAGCGGCAATTTGCATCACCAATAATATGAGTAGAACCCCCGCAAAACATATAACTTGGTAGCCTTTCTACTGCCTCTTTCATCACAATGAGGAACCTTTGGAAATCTTCAAAATCCCACTTTCGGCTATGTATTTGTACCCTTTTGAATCAAGAGTACTCAACGAAATTAAATTTCTCTTCAATTCGGAACATGCCCGGTACGTCACTAAGTGTTCGGACAACTCCATCAAACATCTTAACTTTAATTGTTCCAACACCTGCAATTTTACACGAAGCATTATTTCCCATCAAAACAACACCTTCAGATACCGTTTCATAATTTGTAAACCAATCCCGATTGGGACTCATGTGAAAGGTGCAGCCTGAATCAAGTATCCACTCCTCGCTCTCTTTAGAATTGTTGACAGAAGCGACTAGAAGTTCACCATCACTGTAGTCTTCTACAATATCAGCTTCACCAGAATTTTCTGGTTGTTTTCCCTTTTGATTTGCAGCCTCCCTTTTAATCTTGTTCTGTAGCTTATAGCACTCAGATTTAATGTACCCTTTCTTCTTGCAAAAGTTACAAGTTTTACCTCTGTTTGAAGACTTTGATCTACCCTTAGATTTATCATGAGGATTTCGTTCTGTGTCCTTCCACCATCATCATCATCGGCATTCCGATCTTGTCTTCCACGAACGATGAGACCCTCTCCTTGAGAGTCGGTTTTAACCACAAGATACTTCATCTTATCATACGAGGTCAAAGAATCATAAACCTCATCAAGCGTGAGAGACTCGCGGCTATATAAAATCGTGTCTCTAAAGGTTGAATAAGGCAGGGGGCAACGAACAAAGCGAGAATCAACCCTAGATCTTCCTTATCATACCGAACCTCCATGGCCTCCAAGTTTGAGAGAATTTCTTTAAACATCTGTTAAGTGTTCGTGTGCACGCACCTTCCTCCAAACGATGAGCATAAAGACGTTGTTTCTATGCAACTTGCTAGTTAAAGTTTTCGACATACATATTTGTTCTAGCCTCTTCCATAATGTTGCGGCGATCTTCTCCTTCATCACATCATCTGCAAAATTTCATTAGACAAATGCGGATGTAAGCGTGTTAGTGCCTTTCGATCCTTGCGCTTCTTATCTTCCTCTGTCACAATGTCGAAGGCATCTTATCTACCCTAACAGGCTTCCTCTAAATCCATCATCGTGCAAGAAGCGCTGCATCTTTATCCGCCACAACGCGAATCGGTGTTGCGATCCAACAACGAATTTCATACTTCAAAGACGCCATTACCGTGATCGAGATGAAAAGCCGGAAGCTCGATACCAATTTGTAAAAAAATAGAAAAAATGAAAAAACACATGATTTTACGTGGAAACCCTTTCGGGAAAAAAACCACGAGAGAGGAGAAGAAAATTCACTATGTCGAATTCAAATCAATTACAAGAGGAATAGACCATGTCTATTTTATAGGCTTATAAAGCCATATTCTAATAGGAGTGTAGTAAGATTAAAACTCCTTATTCTAATCAATATCAAATAGATGGAGTTTAATAAGGTTTAAAAAACCTTATTCAAAATAAAATAAAAGAAGTGTAGTTCTATAGGGATTCTTCTTTTATTTTATTTTACCATTGTATTTTATTTAAATAAGAATTTGGGTCACTTAATTCTAACAATCTATATATTGTTCTTTCATTTATTTATTTCTTTTTTATTTCAATCCTAGTATTCATTTACTTATTATTCTTTCATTTTTATTTTCTTTAATTGGTTATTTAATTTACTTATACCTTCATTATTATTACCATTTTATTATCTATCTATTATTTGATTATTATTTATTCATCTATTTATCTATTACCCCTCTTATACTTTTAAAAATTAGATTATTTATGTTTTTTTACATATATTGTTCTCATTATTATTATTATTATTATTATGATAGTTACTATTATAATTATAGTTATTATTATCATTAAATTGTTATTTCTATTTATTCATTCTATCATCATAGTCTATTATCATCATTTACTAGCGTAATATTTTCGTTCTATTGATTTATTCACTTGTTATCTGTTTTTTATATTATGCCAATACTTGTGCTAAGTGCTGCATTCAAACATGCTTGTCCGTTTTACACCATACCCAAATAAATTAAATTACTAATCCAAGTGTCACGTTAACTTTTGCGCGATGCATAAAAGATTTTCCTAAAATTAAGGCAATATTCTATATTTGGGGATTTGAGAAGTCGTATCCTAACTTACGGGGTCTCGATTTTCTCGTTGAACCTAGATGACCAAATATCTTTTTAATGATAAAATACACGAGATTTTAGTAAAAAAAATAATAAAAGGCAAGCTTATTCTTGAGCATTCAAGGTGTCGTGTCCTAACGTACGGGATGTGATATCTTGTTACCTCGAGATAAGAAGGCATTTTGTACACATTTTGATTTATTTGAATATTTTTAACCAAAATTAATATTAATATAAAGAGTGATCATATTTTAAATTATTTTCGAGTTTTCAATTTTCGACACCAAGACATTAGGTAATCAACTAGGTACCAATTTTGGGCGTCACGGGGGTGCTAATCCTTCCTCGTGTGTAATCGACTCTTGAACCCGTTTTCTGGATTTTTGCAGACCGCAAAACACGTTTAAATAAATTAAACCTTTTATTAAAAAGATCAAGTTTCGAGGTGATCCGATCACACCTCATATAAAAAGGATTAGTGGCGACTCCCATTTTCCTTTTCAAAATAAGAGTCGATTTTCAAAAAAATGGTTTCGACAATGCTTAAGGACATAATTGCAATTACTAGAGCTGAATTGTATATGTTTGATTGATCCCTCCACTAGCTCAACAAAAGCTCAATCGAATTGCATTTTAATCAAAAGAAACTTCTACTACTTTAGGAATAATTTAATTGAGTCGATTTATTCGATGTAGAATTAAATTAGGCAGTCTTGAGAATTTTTCAACAAGAAATTTTGATTAAATAATTTTCTTGAAAATTTAATTTGAAAATTTTTAATGATTTTTGGGAAAGTTAATTTTTATCAAGTAAAATTAAATTAATCAAATAACTAAAATTAATATAATATTTTTGAAAATTAATTTTCATGTCAAAAAATTGACCCAATGAGTAATTTAACTTGAAAATTGGACCTGAGATCGAAAATTGGGCTTAAGAATCCAAAACTGAGACTGAGACCCAAAAACTGGTCGAACCGGGCCGACGGTCCAACCGGTGGCAGGACCAGACCGATTGGGTCATCACTAGAACCAAACCAAACCAAACCAAACCGACTTTGGGTGTCGCACCTGCGATGGCACTAACGAACACAACTGTGTCGGTTGTGGTGACAGTGACAGTTCAGTAGTCGGCGGGTGGTCCTTTAGTGGTTGAACAGTGTAGGAATCAGAGTCATACTAGGACTGTACCGAATGATTCGATTTTAGATTAACTATTCTAAAAATAATATTATTTTAATAAATCTAATTTAATACTTATCTTGATAGTATTTTATTAATTTAATATTAAAATATTTAAGTTTAATAATAGTTGAACTCTCTAAACTCTCCATATATAAAGAGAGCCATGGGTTATTATTTTTTACACACTTTAATTCAAGGGAAAGTTGTAAAGAGAAAATTCTCTGAATAAATTATTTTAGAAAACCTCTAGAGATACTTTTTATATTTACAAATTGACCCCAAAGTTTAAAAAAATTGCAAAATTACTCCGCTGGTAATTTGTAGAAAATTTACGAATTCGAAGCGAGCCCACACTTGACAGACATGGGCTTGAGGATAGCGGAAAAGACTACTCAGACGAATCAAAAAAGGTACAATTTTGATTAAGTGTTTATTACTTTAGATATCACAACCAAATTCTTATTTTTGGAAAAAAAAATTAAAACTTTGATTTTTCCTCAAATTTATTTTTCGCTGCATTTTTCAAACCCGATTTTCTAACAATTTAAAGGGGCCATTGTATCTCTATTAGATACTTTAATCAACAAAGGGCTTTTTTCTGGGGGGCGACAAGATGTAGTCGTAAATGAGTTTTGGTAAGAGTTATGTCATAATTATGGAGAGTATTTTATACCCCTTTTTTGAGTGTCCTATGAGATTTAGGGTTTTGTTTATCGATTTGCTCTTTGGGATTTTTAGGTTTGTTTACGAGGTTTGGATATTGTACATTTAGTACTTTTAGGTTTATTTTCTCTGTATTGTACTATTATTTGTTACTCATTTAGTAAAAAGTCGAAGCCTCATTTGCCTGTAGTTTTTCACTCTTTGAGGGCTTTCCATGTAAAATATTTGTGTGTTCAATCTTCTCTATTTTTCTATTTCGTTATTTATACGGGTCGATCCGTAATAAATTGGTATAAAAGCCTAGTTCAGTTTTTGCAGATCGACTCATTTAGTGACACAACAATGATTTTGGATATTGAGAAGCTCGACAGATCACGACTTTCAGTTTTGACAGGTAACATCCTAGATTAGGGGTTATGCGTTCGTGCCTAATTCATGAGTTAGTAGGTTTTGGCAGTGTTGAAAGTGTATTAAGGGTTTTTAGAATTCTAGGATGGAAGAAGAAAGCTTTGGAAAATTATTGGTTTTTAAGTAAAAAGGGGAACTAGGTAAATGAGGCTTTAAAAGAAACTCCGTGTGAAGCATGACACAAGGAACCATGTGGTAAAATGGCATGTTTTATGAATTATGAATGTGTTATGTGAATTCTAGAAATAAGGAAATGTATGGAAATATATGGAAATGTATGGAAATGTATGGAAATGTATGGAAATGCGTGGAAATGTATGGAAACGTAAGGCAATGTAGGGAAATGTAAGGAAATGTATGGAAATGTAAGGAAATGTAAGGAAATGTGATGAAATGCAGGGAAATGTAAGGAAATGTCTTGTCTTGGAAATGTAGGGAAATGTCAAGTTTACAGAGCCGATCGAAAATTTTAGGAAACTTAGAAATGACCTAGAAATGTCAAGTTTTAAAGTTTAAAATAGGAAATTAGGGCAAGGTGGCCTTAAAAGAAAAAGTTGGTGAAATTTGACACACAAACAGGCTTGGAAAAGTGGCCTGAAGATGCCACTTAGGGCCTATGGAAATGGCGCCATATGCAAGAGGAATGGGCACTGGTTCGAGTCACTTGGGAAGCAAATAAGGAGGTTTTATTTTTGCTCAGAGTAAGACCGAGGTGGACGGCACATGCTTCTAGAAAGGAGGTGTTTTTCTTTCATAAATATTCGATTAAAAAGATGATAAATAAAGGATTTTTTTAAATTAGATTATTTTGAAGAGATAAATGTTGGATTAAACTCTTTTATTTATGATAATTAAAGGATAAAGTTATCAAAATAGAAGAGTGGTGGCCAAATAAGGACTCTAGCCTAGTAAATTTGGCTATAAAAGGAAAAGAGAGGCCATTCAGCATTATTTACTCTTCCTTGATAACCTCTGCCGAATTTTCTCTGCAACCCCCATTCTTCTCTTCTTCATTCTTCTCCTCTCAATATTCCAAAAGCCGAAAGCTTGCTAAGATCAAGGCCATAGCCGAATCTCTGAAGGTTGAAGTGAAGGTGCAATCGATTTCTTCAAATAAGGGTAAGATCCAAGTTTGGTTTCCATTCTTTTATACTTTAGACTTATCGAAATCTAGGGCTAATTCCATTAATGTTCATGGTTGCCGAAACTTTGAAGAGATCTTTCGGGACTTACTAAGTGTAGACTACAAGGAAGGAGAAGTTATTTTCCCGAAGGGACACCATAGGCTGCATGTTCCCTAGTTATTCGGTGAATTTCGGGATTTAAAATCCACAAGGTAAGCATATGAAGTATTGGCCAAGGTTTATTTTTGGTATTTAGAATTATTTCCTATTTATTCAAAAGTCGGAAACTGACCTAGTTAAATGATTTGGTGGCTAGCCGATTTTTAAGGAAGGAATACTACAAATTTCGGGATTTGATTATTGATCAAATCGGCAAACAAGGTAAGTTTAAGAATACTAATCCTACTAGGATTTAGATTTGTGGCCGAATGGCTTTTTATTAAAGTAGTAAGTGATTAATCAAATGTAGAGATTAAGGATCTAAGCATTAGATCAAGCTTTTCGGGATCTCAAGGAATTTGCTAAGCGAATCAGGTGTGTACCCCACACTACTTTGTAATATGAATTATGGTTATATGTATTAAAATATGTGTTAATGGAAATATGAACGTGGCTAAGGTACCATGTTATGGTACTAAGTACTCAGGTACGTTTCCTACTCCTACTAGGAATATGAAATATGTTATTCGTAACATGAGAATATTATACGATTGTGAACTCTGGTATATTATGCATATTAATATATGGGGCATATGGTTGTATATTGAAAGGGGAAGTGAAAAGTGGTGACTTAAGACCACAGTAATCTGAAAAGTGGTGACTTACGACCATAGTAATCTGAAAAGTGGTGACTTACGACCGTAGTAATCTGAAAAGTGGTGACCTAAGACCACAGTAATCTGAAAAATGGTGACCTAAGACCACAGATGCGGTGACTTAAGCCCGCAATTTGGTGTGTAGCGGAAGGAGGGTCGACTTAGTAGTCCCCACGGTGTGTTTGGCAGGTACGGGGGTGTGTAGCGGATGGACAATTAGGTTTGGGTTTGGGAATGCATCATAACTTGTATTTTATGTTTTGAATGTGTAACTCTTGTATGCCTAATTCTATTATGATTTAGTGTCGTGTACACATTGAGTCTGTTTGACTCACCTCGTTGTGGGACAATTTTCAGGTGACGATCAGTAATGGATCGGGCTCGGCAGAAGCTTAGGGATGGCCATGCACAGCAAGGAATTTAATTAATGTGGATTTTTATATTTATCAAGTACTTAAACTTAAAGTTTGGGGAATTATTTGATGTAATAAGGCCATAAGGCCATAGTTGGTATTCTTTAATTCTTTTACTCTTATTTATTACGTTTACAAATTATTATTTATGGATACAAGTAAATTTATTTTGAAATAAACCCTAAATGTTTATCACCTTAAATAAATGGATTTCAATGTAAGATAAATTGGTTTTCAATAAAAGCCCAACCCAAACAATATTTTTCTTAAAATCGCACAAGTTTTTCCTAAATAACAAAAGAATTTTGAACCGATTTACTTAAGGAACATATCAGATCCGGTCCAGGCTCGTGGGCCGGGTTTGGGGTGTTTCATGACAGTTTCGAATAATTACAGAAGTAGCTAATGTAGCCAAGAACAAGGGTGATGATTCATTACTCTCTACATAATCTGATTGAAGGTGGAGTTGTAACACCCCTAACCCCGAACCATCGCCGGAACAGGGTTACGAGGCATTACCGGACATATCAGACAATTTACGAATATAAATTTTGTTTAATATAAATTTTGGTGACATTTACGCTTATTATTATATAAAACCCCCTGTAAATTAAACCATATTCATTTCAATCATAATGAATTCAACCAATTCATTCCATATATTTATTTTCTATTCTAAATACCTTCTAATCAAACTCAATCAATATAATATCAACTTAAATTTATCAAAATATTAGTTAGATTAAAATAAATATACTTCATTCATTATAATTCTTAAACTTGTAATACTAACATTTTTTTTAACCATTTACATTCAAAACATAATAACCTTTATACACAACCTACGTACATGCCACATTATGAAAAGGAAATATACATCACCAAAAGTTTGCTGAAGTCGGGTCTGGCTTCGGATGCTGGTTCAGTATTTGACTTCTACAACCTGCGCACGGAAACAACCGTACGCTGAGTATACATATACTCAGTGGTATTACCATAATTCAAATTATAAACATAATAATCATATCATTAATTCATATAACTTTAATTTAACTAAACCAATTCAAACATAACTTTCATATAAGTTTGTCCTTCTCAATATATTCATACAATTCAATTTTAGCTATTCAACAATTGAAATAATACACAATCATGTTGAGCCACTATCCATTTCTTGAACCAATGGTTCATACTTTTTATTCTCATACTTATATTCCAATTACATTTTTCAGTTCATGTTCTATTTTCGCATTTCTTCCAATGGCTCAACCATTTCATTTTATTCAATTTAACCTTTTCATCATTTACCCCTATTAACAGACTCGGACTTTAACGGATACGGATTCCAACCCAAACACTCCGATGACGGCACAATGTGCCTTAACGGTTACTGATATCGACACACAATGTGTCGAATTGATAATGAATGAGATCGATATTCAACACACAAAGTGCGAGAATCAGAATCGTGAACAATGATAACGATATCGACACACAAAGTGTCGAATCGGTAATAATAATGATAATGATGAGTTGGCACGTAAGTGCCTGATCAGTAAGCCGGCAAAAACCCGTACTCTTCCATATCCTATGGCATGCCAACTATATCCGACTCGGCCCCGACTAGTTAATAGGGTTTCCAATCCTCAATTCAAGTTTACTTTCATTTAAAAATTCACTTTCAATATCAACTTCACTTTTCCATTCACTAATCAAAATACAATTCAATACTAACATATATTTCTCACTTAATTCACTTTCTAAATTCAAGTCAATAAAGTTACTTACCTCAATATTTACTTACTATAAAATAAATAAATATAAAATTAGTATTTAATAATAAGTAACTTGAATTATAGTAATACAAACCCAAATTTGCTTGATCATTCCTCGGTAACCTTCTCCTTTCCTTTGTGTGTTGATGCCTCGAGTTCTTTTTTTTTACTACGAAAATAATAATAATTTACATTATTAATTACAACATTAAATTAAAATAAATAATTGAATTTTATTCAATTTCTACTCTTCCTCTTCATTCCACATCCTTTATACACAATTCTATTATTTACTTATAAGTTCTTTCAAAACTGTCTACCTGAGTCATTTTCACTAAATTATCTATATCTTGAGTTACAGAATTCCAAATTAAGATCCGTAAATTTTCTATGAAACTATACTTACATATATTCTTGCCATAAAATTTTCAGAATTTTTGGTTTAGCCAATAAGTACAGTTTATTCTTTGAAATCACCCCTATTCTGTTATCTGACAGTTCCGACCACTCTTTGCTAAAATTTAATTATCTTTTTATACAGAATTTAAATGATGTTATAGTTTGTTTCTTATAAAAATAGACTCATTAAGGGATCTAACCATATAAATTATGTTCCAAAATTATTTTTATACAATTTTTAATGATTTTTCCAAGTCAGAACAGGGGATCTCGAAATCACCCTGAACCAGTTTCACTAAAATTTAAATATCCCATAATACAGAACTTATTTGCTTTCTATGTTTCTTTCATATGAAAATAGACTCAATAAGCTTTAATTTCATATCTCATTCAACTTCTAATTCCACTTCTACGATTTTTGGTGAAGTTTCAAAGTTACTCTACTGCTGCTGTCCCAAAACTGTTTTCTTATAACTTATTTTGCAATTAAATCCTCATTAACTTTACTTATTTCTTAACTTAATTCATGCTTTGATTCTACTTAAATCCCTTCCATATTCAACTTGATTATATAATTTTCATAATAAAACCTTAATTCATAATTTCTTCCAAATTAATCCCTATAGTAGAAAACTTATAGTTTACTTTACAATTTAATCCTTTTTATTTTCTTTTAATCTACAATTAGACTTTTACTCCTTATTCAATTTGATCCTTTTTCCTAATTACTTTAAATTAAGCTAAATTCACTAAATAAAAATCTAATTAAACACACTATTAGACTCATAATTACTCCTAATAATTATTTACTAACTCGATTTACTAAGACGGAGGCCCGATAACACACATTTTTTTTCCTGGTGCCCACGGATTTTGGGTCGTTACAGGAGTTGTATCAGATGTCAAACATGTGTCTGATTTAAAGTAGAATCTAATTCTTTTTTTGGTCTTTAGGACTCAAATGGTTCATAGAGTGTTTGAGGCAAGGTTGGTCGTAGAGGGTTTACAGACAGGTGGAGAGAGTTGATGTTTTCTCTCTTGTTCAGGTATTATTGGCCCTTATTGCATTATACAACTTTAATTTAAAGACTAGAAGTCTTTCAGTTTCCAAGTTCGAGCACGATTTAGACTTTGTTGACATTCTACAAAATTCGAGTTTGGCTCGTGATGGGGAATGGAAAAGGAGGTGTGATAAATATGAGTCAAAGTGGAGATTTATGGGATGTGCCATACATTTATCAGACACGTCGCAGGCACCTTAGATGAGAATCGACAAGCAACCGAAGTTGGGCCAAAATAGGCCCAATGTAGGGATGAAAAGCGTCGACTTGTCGAGACTGCTCGATGGACGACGTCGTGACAAGGTGAATGAGACGTTGCAACGTCACGACGTGTTCTCCTTTTTGGCAACCGTGTTTTAGACTTCAAGCAGGACTGCTTCTCGTAGTTGGACTCTAATTATTCAATGGATATTTTAGTATGATTAGAACTCTAATCTAAGCCTATTTAAATGGGTCATTGTATCACATTTAGATACGATAATAATAAAAAAGGTATTTTCTTTTGGGGGCGATAAGATGTAGTCACAGATGAGCTTTGGTGAGTGTGTCATGGTAATTATGGAGAGTATTTTATACCCCTTTTGTGGGTGCCGTATGAGATTTAAGGTTTTGTTTACCAATTTGCTCTGTGGGATTTTTAGCTTTGCTTTTGGGGTTTGGGTATTGTGCGTTTAGTACTTTTAGGTTTATTTTCTTCATACTATATCTCGTTAGTTTACTCATTTAGTGAAAAGCTTAAGCCTCATTTGCCCGTGGTTTTTCCCTTCTTGAAGGTTTTCCATGTAAAATATTTATGTGTTCGATCTTCTTTATTTTTCTATTTCATTGTTTATACGGATCAATCCCCAACAATCGGGACAAACGGACTCAATCGATGGTTGAACTAATTTGTTTTATTCTATGATTTTTGATAACTTATTTGATTAAACTAGACATAGGCATAGACAAGGATAGATGATAGCCTTGGCTTTCCTAAAAATGATAAAATTATTTTGTACCCCCTTCAAATTTTTAAAATTTACAAGTTAATATAATGATAAAATTTTAATTTAACCCCAAAAATTTATGATTCATCTTTAGTTTCCTCTATAGTAATTTTTTTTGCTTCGCTCTTAAAATCGAACAAACTAATTAACTTAAAAACAAATAATTTGACCAATTTAACCATTGATACAATTTTAAAATCTTAAAAAAAAAACTGATTAAGTCTTACTCCCATTGGTATGGACATTGTTGCCAATGCAGGAGGACGTGGGTTTGAGTGAGCTGAAGCGTATTATCCTCCTATTTATGGGTTGAGGAGGAGCTATAAGTAATTCTAAGCATTGTATAAAAAAAGAACAGATATGATCAAAACCTACAATAAAACTATTAAAAAAAATATTTGAAAAAAAAAAATTAAGTATTGCAAGGGTGTCTTCAACAACTTTTATGGGTGTCGGGCCATACCCTTTGTTATGCCAAAAATAAAATTTAGACATTAAAGAACACACGTGCGATTACGATGTAATAATTGATGAATATCTAACATTGGGACTTGTACATAAAATTGACATAGCAAGCTTAATATCCACGTACGATTCCTAATTCTTCCCTACACATTTAATAAATGAACCATGTGACCATACATGAGTCAACAAAGAAGACTGACCATGGGTAAACAATTAGTGGTTCATCACATACAGGACCACAAAAAAGAAAAAAATTAAATTCAATACCCATAATAAAACTTAAGTTAGATTATGCTATTACTACATATAATTAAATTCTTGTACTTTAATTTGGTCATTTTAATTATTGTGTTTTTAAATTTTAATTTTTATCAAATGATATTTTAAATTTTAAGTTAAGTAATGTTATTTTCAAAATCTGATGAGGCAAACATATTATCATATCTCTAATAACATGTTAGTTTGTTATTTCCACATATTACTCATTAAAAATCCAGTTAATGGATTAACGACTGTCATTTGCATTAAGATTGAAATTTCAAAAATCCAAAAGTATAGGAACTTAGAATGATCCAATTGGAGAATATGGACTAAATGTGCAACCGTACATATAATACAAGACTAGTAATTCAAATTTCACTAAACTGATTTAATTGCTACTGTTTGGATTAGAACTAAAATTTCAAAATTCTAGAAGTACAGAGACTAAAATTGTTTAAATCAAAGAATAAGAACTAAATCCAAAACTTTCACAAAATACAAGCACTAATGGCAGAATATGGAGTGTGCCTCGCATTTCGGACGAAACAAGGTTGACGTCGGGACAAGGAAGAGCTGATGTCCAGACGACATGACAACGACGTCCCGATGACACGTAGAATGACATCCCGATGTGGCGACGTGTACTCAACCTAAATCGGACTTCTTCTCCTCGTTAAACACTGCTATTTTTTTCTCAGTCAAACTCTGACAGTTCTAGGGATATTCTAATTAGATTAGCCATGAATTTTAGTCTATAAATAGGACTTTTAGCAACCTTAGAGTATTCGATTCAACAACATAATTTTTTTTTTGAGGTAAATTCAACAACATAATTAAGAGAGACTTTTGTGGGAATTTTGAAAGAATTTTGTATTTCGTGTTCGGGTTTGTTTATTGTTTCTCCATCTTGTATTTCTCTTCGTCTTTTTGCTATTTTAGTGAACTTTTCTTTTCTCGTGATATTTTATCTTCTTCGGAAGGATTTTTTCACGTAAATATTTGTATCAAATCTTTTTCATTTTTCATTCGTATTCGTTGCATAATTCGAATTTATCCCAACATAAAATTTAACCTAAAACATAATATTTTGTAAACTAAATTCAATACCCTTAATAAAAATAAATCATTTTCAAGCTTATCCTATAAATGAATCTTATTCATTATTAATACCAACCGGTGAGGTTCATGCATGGACTCAAATTTTAGGGCAAAATTAAGCCAGCTATTTCGAAAAAAACAGCACACCAAACAATGTTTTAAGTAACGACTGATGAGCTTTGTCACTTCGGTTCTAATTCGAAAAAGAAAAGCAATTAATAATGAATATTTGAATGGTGGAGAGCCTCCTCACCATGTATATTTGACATTAATGCTCCTTTTAAATGTCACCATTGGAGGACAGTGATTTTATGTTTGATTTTTTTTTTTTATGGATGAAATTGGATTAACTCATAATTAGTAGGCTAAAACACAAAATTAAAAATTGGGGGGTTACTTTAAAACTCTTGTCGGTTCAATCCACTATCTTAAAATTATTGGATGAGAATTAGGTCTTAACATCCATGTCTGATGATTACCAGCATAACGAATGAAATTATTGCCTAACAAACATTTAAATAAAATTATTCTTATTTATTTTTGGTTAAAATATATTAAGTCATCATAAATTTCGAAGTTACTCCTTGTATTTTTACTTTTAGGAATTTAATCTCTCAATTTTTGAGATCTCAAAAATTAGGCCCAACTGTTTACACTGATAGAATTATTTTGTTAAATTTAAATTTCATTACATCGTCAATTTTTTTTAGTTACATAACTATCAATAGAGCTTTTTTTATTTTTATTTCAAAATGTCACACCAACAAATTTAAAAAAAAAAAAACAGCTTTAACAACTGAACCTGAATTTTGAAAAGTGAAATGACTAAATTCTTAAAAATAAAAGTTAGGGACTAAAATTTAAAAATTTTAAGAATACCAAGACTTATGACATATTTTAACCTTTACTTTTAAAGTTTTAAATTTATTTATTTAGCTCGCAAATAGGGTGTACCTATCTTTATCCTCGATGACTCATAATTTTCACCCATTTAAACACTAAACTAGGGGTGAGTATTCGATCGAATCGAGTGAAAATTTTGAGTTAATCGAGTTGACGAGTCTTATTTAATCATCCTAACTCGATTTTAATTTTTTTTTGAATCGAGTAAAATAAAATTCAAGTTAAGTCGAATCAAGTGAAATTATTCGAGTTAAATTAAAAAAACATGTCAAATTAAAATCTTGTTATAGTATAACCAATTCCATGTTAGAGCACATAAAATTGAAATAATATATATTTGAAAACTTTTTCACAGCAAAATAATTAAAAAAATACTTTAGTATGATAAACTTGAATCATTAATTAACTTATTTAGATCCCCAAAATTATTATTCTAGAAAATTTTTAATTTTTTAATTTTCTTTATATATTTTTTAGAATTTTTTTGTTACTTTTTTTAAAAATATATATAAATTTTGGAATTTTTATAAATATTTTGATTTTTAAAAACTATTTTGAATTTTTGAAAATTATTTTGAATTTTTTTTGTAATTGTTGTTGAGAGAGACCAATTTGCTCGTTTTCAAACTTGACAGGGACCAAAAGGGTATTTATACCAATCTATTATTCGAATTGTAAAATTCAATTTGATTCGAACTCGAAACTCGAATTACTTATTCGAGTTGACTCGAATTGTAACACCCAAATGCAACCTAGATGTTAAGACCATGTCTAAAGAGTTACATTAATGTTATTAAGAAAACCAACTTTTATAAACACTGTTTGAAATCATCTAACAGTTTATAAATAATCATAAGAAAACCCTGTTGTTAATCCAACAATCTTAGAAGTCATCGTACGAAGAAAATACTGAAATTACTGATAATATGAAAAGGTGATAAAGCAAAATGACTGAGCTTCCATTACGCCGACCTGATCAAGACTGTGAGTTACTTGAAATTCAGTCAACAGACAAAATGAGTTGATAAGTCCATGTATATAACGGATGTAAATTCAAATAGAATCATAAAAATAACAGTAAATTCCCAAACTCGTGTTCAAAATCAGAATCAGAGAATATTCAGTACAATCTTAACAAATCATATGTAAAACAAAACAATTCAAGATCAGAATCAGAACAGATTAGAAACAGATGCAGTTTTCCTACCCCATTCGCTACATACCATCTTTGACCAACCCAACACACCATTAAGAAAATTTAATGCCCATCTAGCCCTACACACCACATAGTGTCGGTACAACATGTTCAATATGATTGTAGACTAGCTGCCAGATCAAGTTGCGATAAAACGCTAAATTTAGATATAGCCTGTGGCTTAGCCATTGAACCAGAACAAATCACTTCCTTTTTTACACACTTCCCATCCAATGCAGATGCAAATTATAGATGTTAGAAATCAAGAACATACATACAGTTATTCAAGTACAGTTCATATTCAGATAGTTAGATCAATATCATTAACAATCATTGCATTTAATATATGTTTAGCTAATCAACTACTCAATCTTAGATCATCAGATATCAACTTATACGGTCTAATTCAGATCATATGAACACTACAAAAGGCCTACGTTTGAGTCAAACGACGCTTACAACCTTAGGGGAAAAAATCTCATTTCTGACCCACACGCTCGTGTGGTTTCACATGACCTAAATAGCTGGCATGTATGGCTCCACACAGCCTGGCACACGCCCGTGTGCCTCAGACAGCCTGACACTCGCCCTTGTTTCTGGCCCGTGTGGTCCCTTATGGTAATAGTGAGTCACACAGCCTAGTCACACGCCCGTGCCTAAGGCCTGTGTCGTCCTTAATGGCAAAGGTGAGTCATATGGCATGCCACACGGCTTAACATATGGACGTGTAACGCAAATAGCTTAGTACACGTCCGTGTGGCATTGACAGCCATATTTTTTGACGTTTGAAATTCGCAGAAAGTTGAGTTTTATGTACGCATCTGAAGTAGTTTTGACGTAGAAACAACGTAGTGAAATCGCAAAGCCTGAAGTAACCAACCGAAAACCAATTAAACGACTACCACGACGTAATTTCCATAATTTAACTCATACTAAACTATGTTGAAAACCTCAACATAACACTTTCAACGAAACTAATGCTTACCAGCGAATCATCGATACTTCCAACACCCAAGCCTAAGATAAAGAAGTCAAAAGTCGCTTGATCACAAGAATTCAACTCAACAAAAACAAAGTCATTTCAACAAAACGAACCTGACGTTTTTAAGAAATTCTCAACGAGATTCACACAACTATCAATCAACAATACGACGAACGTACTCACCCGAATACACTGCAATGATTTAACGATAACAATGAGAAGGAACCAAAAACCAAAAAAAAATAAGAAAGAGGAATGGGAAAAACAAAAGAAAAAGGAAAAGAATGGAAAGAATGTTAATTTTAATGGTTAAAACCACCAGTCAAAATTCCGATAATAATAAAAACATATTTCCTAACACACACATGCCGATATTCGAACACAAAACTAAAAAAAATACAAAAACCATAGAACCAAAAAGCTCATTCTTGTCATTGTTTTGCACAAAATTAAACTTAAATTAACTATTCAAGGATAAAGGTTATGCTAAAATAAATAGCAAAACTTTCTAAAAACATGAATTAAACTCCTGACCTCGAATATATCAACAAAACACATAGCCATAGATACAATGATTTAATTACGCTTTTCTTAGTCAAACATTCAAATTTTAGGGTGTTACACGAATAATTCGAATAACTCGACTCAATTAACTCAATTTTTTTTTCAAATTGAATCGAGTTTTGCTCACCCTTACACTAAACAGAAATGCCATATACTAAAAAATGGTAACAATTCGAGTTTAATCTAATTAATTTATTATATTTGCTAAAATGAGATTTGAATCAAATACCTATAAACTTTGTATTATATTATATCAATTTTTGTGATCTATTTTGTAAAAATAAATGGTAAACTACACTAGTAGTAACTCAACTATTAGTTTTTTTTTTTTGTCATCCAACTATGAAAAGTTACAAAATTGGTTACTAAGTAACTAATAGTAACAACTTTTAACATTGACACAATAGCAACTTTAATTCTCAACACTTATAAATTGTCAGTTTAGTCTTGATTCTCAAAAATTTTAGCCCTCAACCTTTAAACGTTGTGTAATTTGGTCTTTTTTTCAGTTTTGCTTTTCTTTGTGACATTGAGGGTTAATTTTAAAAAAATGAGAAAAGATAAAAACTATTATCTTGGGTTTTTTGGTATTTTGATTATTTTGTATATTTTTCAATCAACATTAGTTGATAAATGTAACGCCTCAGTTTTTCTTTAAATTCAGCTTATGGTAATTTTGACATGAATGAGTGTTTGGTCCAGTGGATATGTGTTCTGAGTGTATGTGGGAGGTCTCAAGTTCAAGTCTCAACTTGGGTAAATTCTGGTATTTTTGTGAATGAAGCCCAAACTCTGGTTAGTAGGCTTATAAGTTAAAGTGTGTAAATAATTAACAGAATGGGCCTGTTGGTCTGGTGGATAAGTGGGGTGTTTGTGAAATGGAGGTCACGAGTTCAATTCTCTGTGTTGGCAAGGGTTAGTATTTTTGCTGCTTCATCCGGCTAGAGTTTGAGTTGTAGTGA
Source organism: Gossypium bickii (assembly GCA_025503065.1). Taxonomy (NCBI): domain Eukaryota; kingdom Viridiplantae; phylum Streptophyta; class Magnoliopsida; order Malvales; family Malvaceae; genus Gossypium; species Gossypium bickii. The sequence goes on along the minus strand of CP106717.1, from coordinate 112,498,356 downwards.
AAATCTGAAGAGTGGGTGGTTGAGATCGTGTAAGTAGTGGGATTTGGGTTGAATTAGTTTTCCCCAAATTTCTATTTAGAACTGACGTCTCTCTTCTCTCCTCTGCCCACTTTTGTTTTCTTCTCTATTTTTTTTTCCATTTTTGTGCTCTCCATAGCCGAATCTTGCTTTTCTCTGTCCCCTACTCTTTTCGTTTCCTCTCTTCCAAATCGTTCCTTGGTATGCAACTGTCATTCCGTTTGTTCAGTAAGTGGAATAAGGTGATTTTGGTTCCTGTTATTAACTTTTTATTAATGGGTGCCATTATTGTCGATTAGGGGAAGAATTGAGGACTCGAGATCGATAGTTGGAGACTGACTGTTGTGGAAGTTCAGTGGTTTGATTAAAGGTGAGGGATTCTTGCTCACTAAATGAGCAATCCGATTTAGGTTCGATTTTAAGTTTGTTTTCAAGTGATTAATATAGTGTTTGTTGGTCAACTATAGGCAGCGGAGTGCTCGGGATTGCGATTGCAGCGAAATCCAACCAGGTGTGTACCCGAAAGTACAAAAAACGAGGTTTCGACAAAAGTCGAAAACCATTCTGTCGACGCCATACGGGCGTGTGGTCGTCCATGTGGTACGCCGTGTGCGAGACTATTAGTCACCAGACGACCGTGTGATCGACTAGCCAGGCTGTGCGCGAGCGACACGGCCGTTTGCGACACACGGGCTCGACCAATTAGGCCGTATGGGCCACACGGGCGTGAGGGCCCACACGGGTGAACCACACCAGTGTGTGGGATTTTCGGCCAGGCGGTGTAATTGACAAGCTCGACTGAGCACAAGCGCACAGCCGAGTGAGGGCCGAGCGAGGTCGTGTAATCCACACGGGCAGGCCACATGGGCGTGTGAGCCTATTTTTCTAAAAGCTCTGTAAGGTTGCACGGGTCGCCCAAGTCGACTGTGGACCTACCATAGGGTCGGTAAGCGATACTTAGACCCCTATATGAATGATCCGTCTGTCTGATTGCTATACTAAGCTTGTATGTTGATCTGAATATATATGTATGGGTTTTAATTGCATAATAGCATGTCATTCTTGTATGTTGCATTGCATCGGGTGGGTTGAATATGATTGGAGGAAGTGTCCAAAAGGCTCTTAAGCCTATTATCTGGCAGCTCAGCTGCAAATCTCTGATTATGTGTCGAATTCGGTACAACATGGTGTGTAGGGCTGGGTGGGTTGATTTTATCCCCACATGGTATGTAGGGTTGGACGGAGTTGGTGTGTAGAGGCGGGTGGGTAGGACTCTGTTTTCTACATATTCTATCTGGAATGGGCCAAGGCCCTATAATACGTCTGTTTCTGTATCTGAGTGGGCTAAAGTTCACACCGCTTCTGTAATGGGCTCAGGCCCGAACTGTGAATGCATGACAATTTTTTTATATAATATTGTGTGCATGTTGTCTGTGGGGATTACACACTGAGTTTGCGAAAACTTACCCCTTTTCTGTTTAATCTGTTCAGGTAATCCCCAGCAGTAGACGTGTAACACCCCTAACCCGTAACCATCGTCGGACTAGGGCTAAGAGGCGTTATTAAACATTTCTAAACATTTCACAAATCTCACATCCATTTCTCAACACATAGTTAATCATCAATCAAACATATTCAATTATAATCATATAGTCCATTATTGATGTCTATGAGACCTTAATCATGCGTTAAAAAGTGGTCGGGACTAAACCGTACACTTACAAAAATTTTTAGAAATTTAAAGATTTTTTCCAAACTGTAGAGGTCACACGCCCGTCTGGGAAGGCCGTGTGCCTCCCACGGCCTCGACACGCCTGTGTGTCTAAGCCGTGTCAAAATAAAGCATACATATTGATTTGTCCACACGGCTGTGGACACGCTCGTGGGCTTCACCCGTGGTTGCTACTGACTTTACCACACGGCCAGTCACACGCTCGTGTGTCCAGCCTGTGGTCGATCCTGACTTGCCTTGAATTTCTACCACGAGGGATGATAAACCGTAATAGTAACATATTTTAAGCCCACATTTAGCATGCTTTTGGATGATTTAAGCCTTGAATTATGTAATTTGGTGCTCTTAATCCTTTGTTTTCATATTTTATACTCAGAAGAGCACCGGATGATGAAAAGAACGGGAAACGAGCCCAAAACGGAGTAAATGGGCCATATCACAAAATCCACACGGCCTGAGCCCCAGACTACACGGCCTGGCCACGACTTACACGGGCGTGTGCCATGGGCGTGTCCCTACCGTGACAAAGAGAAATTTCACTCAGATTAGGATACTTAGGGGCGAAGAAACACATTCCGAAAGCCTATATAAACACCTTAAGTATGACCTAAGAGGGGGAACCCAGGGCTTTATTCAGGGGGCGTCCAGCTAGGCCAGAGGAGGTAGATTTGTGGGGATATACTCGAAGAAAGCCAGTTGATTCATCTCAAGGAGCCGGAATCATACTCAAGAAGGAGGATCTCTCCTTCAATTCCTTCAGGGGGTTTTAGGTATTTCTTATGTTTTGTTTTATCTTTTCTTCTGAGATGTTTTCTTTTATTATTATGAACTAAACCCTCAGATACCTGAGGGGGATGAAACCTAGATGAATGTTGTTATCGTTTGCTGAACTATATGATAAATATTTGACTTGTTCTTAATTATGTGTTCTTAATTCTTGTGTTGATATTTCCGGGATATTAATTCAAGTGAGATGTGCTTAGGTGGAGGAGCAAAAGTCCCTGCCTAAGAGTAGATCTAGCATAATTAAGCGGAGTTGATCGCATGCCTAGAGATAGGGTGACGAGATTTTGCCGGATTAGGGTGAAACCTAATATGGGAGTCCATAGATCGAGTTAATGCAATTCTAGTGGTTTTAATTAGAAAGAGATTTCAATTAATCAACCTAGGGTTAGACGTTAGTCGTCTCGAGAGAGGGATTAATATAACTTAGGGAATCCTACGGATCAAGTCAAATGAATAAATCGTCTGGTTCAGAGTTAGATAACAAGTGAAGTCTAGGTGGATTCTTCCTCGGGTATTGTCTTAATCAATTGGTTTTTCCCAAAGTTATTTTCCCAATTTCATTTTTCTTTGTCTTAGAGTCTTTAGTTTAGTTGTTAGTTAATTCCAGATTAGATAAAAATTCATTTAATTCTTAGGCTAAATAATAAAAAGGATAGTTAGTATTAGTACTTTTGGTTCCTTTGGGTTCGACAATCCGGTCTTGCCTTAACTATACTATTGTTCGATAGGTGCGCTTGCCTCAAATCATTGTCATAGTTAGTTTCCAGGTTTGATCATTCTTTGTATATATTTTAAGACTTTGACATCGCATAAAACAACGATCAAGGGACACGGTCGAGCCACACACTTGTATGCTCAACCGTATGGGCAGTTATAGGCCATTTCAAGGTCAAACTTGCCTCCCACACCTTGAATCACCTACAAGCTTCAAGTCAATACTAATTCATGCTTCTAAATGCATTTAAACATACCATTTCATGCACCAATTAATCACCAACAATACCATCTACTTCCAAACCTAATTTCATCACAAATAAGTCCATTCAAAGTAACAATTGTACATCTCAAAATATATATATATCAAGCATCATGTAATCCATGCCATAATTCATCTTCAAACCACATTTTTCATCAACCACATAAGCATGAAATATACCATATTCATAGCTCATTCATAAGTTCAATATCATTCAACTTCCAAGCCAAATCACATGGCAAGGATTAAGCATTTCAAAACATGCCATAACCTCTAGCCTATACATGCCATATTTCAACTATATACATCTTTCCATAAGTACCAACATGGTTAGTCGATAGTGTGATTTAGTCGCTGACGATTCCCTGATCCAAGCAAGCTATACTGACACTGTAAAATAGAGAAACAAATCACACAGTAAGCTTTCAAAAGCTTAGTAAGTTCGTAACATAATACATTCAAGTTAACAAAACAAACTCATTATACAAATACATCCATCACATAGATTAACCTTCTATTACTCATAGCATATCATCCATAGCCAACCTACTTACTCAACCATTCATAACTCCATACATCATTTCATCAACCACAAAGGTTCAATATATACCTTATCAAACACATAGTTATTCACCTTCCATACCGATCAATGCTCGAGGTTACATTCCAATCAACTTTTGATATCCGTTTACTTATAATCGCACACTTAGTGCCAATTTCCATAGCCGAAGCATATTCATCATCGCACACTTAGTGCCTATTCTTTTAACTGACTTATCTCGGTATCGCACACACAGTGCCAAAACATTAAGGTGAAGCTTTGCCAAAACATTAAGGTGAAGCTTTCATGCCTTCGCACACATAGTGCTATTCATCTCTATTTCGATTTCAAATACGCACACTTATTGCCATCTAGTTCAATTTCCGCACATAGCATTTCTAATCTCATAATCATACATATATTCATTCCAAGATACTAAAACATATCTTAATAATATGTATTATATCCGAACTTACCTCAGACGTCGAAATACCGAAACGGTCGATTAATCGAGCACTTTGTCTTTGCCTCGATCTCGATCCGAACCTCTTCTTTCTTGGTCTATACACATTTAAATTCAACTCATTCAATCACCAATTTATTCAATTTAGTCCACACACACATATTTAGGGCCTTTTGCAAAATAGCCCTCACATTTTCACATTTTGACACTTTAGTCCTTATTTCATAAAATCACAAAATACACATAATTTCATTTTACCCATGCCTAGCCGAATATTCACTATGATCATACAAGTCCACACATTTCATTTATTTCAAATTTTAGTCCTTCCATTTCTAATTTTCACAATTAAGCCCAAATTACTCAATTTCACTAAAAATTCCAAGACAAAATATGTTTATCATTCACATATCTTTCATATTTCATCATCAACTATCACAAAGCTCAAGCATTCATCAATGACATATCACAAAATCACCATCAAATTCTAAAATTAAAGCATGGGCTAGCTAAAGCACAAAGCAACGATCACAAAAACGTAGAAATTATCAAAAATCGAACAAAACTCTTACCTTAATCAAGCTCCAAACTAGTCGAACCCTAATGTTCTTTTTATTTTATTTTCTTTGCTATTTTCGGCTCTAAGATGAACAAAGATGGCCACTTTCATGCTTTAGTTTCATTAAATTATCATTATAATTATTCATTTCCATAATTGCCCTTAGTAAACATTACATAACCTTTAAAAATTTGAGTCCACTACCCTCCATACTTTAATAAAATGGCCTAATTTCATTTTAAGGCCTTTATATTCAAAGGCCAACTCAAATAAGCATATTAACAATCAACACACAACTTTTGCATTTTACGCGATTAAGTCATTTTTCAAAATTAAGCACACAATCAATAAAATTTTCACACAGAACTTTCGCACATTCTCAACCACGTATTATAAACATCAAAAATAATAATAAAATATTTTTCTGACCTCGGATTTGTGGTCTCGAAACTACTATTCCGACTAGGGTCTAAACCGGGCTGTTACAAGACGGATCGGTGCAGCGGCGGACTCGGCAGTGACCACAGTTTTGGATATTTGTTTTATGGTTTGTTTTTAATTATTATTATGGTTTGGTTATTTTTGGGAAAATTTCATGTAATAAGGCCTTTACGGATTTTCACTTAAATTTGGGATTATTATTTTATGAACTGCTAGCAGTAGGACAAAACTCGAGTTTTCAAAGTAAACAAATGTTTTATAAAAAACACACGAACTTGTAAATTACTTTTAAAAAGCTTCCGTAGCATAAAAACGTTTTGGAAATTGATAATGAATAATTAAATGACACGTTTTGACGAAAGCCTAAGATATTTACAAATGGTTTAACGTAATTAAGTTTATCAAAGCACTATCATGTGACACCGCCAGATTCGGCCATAGCGTCTAGGCCGGGTTTGGGGTGTTACAATAAATTTATCTTTTTAGCTTTTAGGTGAAATGGTCACAAAAAAAAATGCAACAAAGACCAAATTACAAAATGTGTAAATCTCGAGTATAGATTTTTTAGAATCGAGACTAAATTGACTCAATGTATAAATGTTGAGGGTTAAAGTTGCTATTATGCCAATTTTAAAAGCTGCTACCATTAACCAACTAATGACCAGAAAAGATAAAATTTAATAGTTTGTTGACTATTTTATAACTTTCATAGTTGAGTGGCCAAAAAATAAATTTACTGATAGTTGGGTGACCAAAAAAGAATTTACTAATAGTTAAGTAACTATTAATGTATTTTAGCCAAAAATAAATGCATGAGTTGCACGGCCGAGCAGTGGTCTTGACGCCTCTTATTTGGTGATATTGTGTTTTAGACCCTTAAAGTTTACACAGTTACAATTAATAAATGATAAAATTTCTGTTTTGGCTCCCAAAATTTCACAATTCAATTTCAGCCTCTACTATAAACCCTTGAATAAGTATTAATAATAAGATTAGAAGTTGAAAAAAAAAATTGAAAATTGAAAATTTATTTTATTTTATAATAAAATGCCTAAAATTACCTATAATCCCTCTTCAACCCTTAAGTAAAAAGATAAAGTTGCTTCAACACACTCAAACTCACGTCCTCCTACATTGACAATAATGTTGATAGCAGCTGAGCTAAAACTCAATCAGTTTGCCTTTTAATTTCTTGCCAACACAAATATGAAACAAAAGTAGGTGAGGAAAATTCAGCTAAAATGTCCCTCCCAATTATTTTGTAATGACAATATATATTATCCAAGGGTCCATCACACAAGTTTTTGGTGAGATAGGGCCAAATGAAGCCAACATTTTTGAAAAGATAAATAGCCTAATCTTTTGGCATGAAACTTGTCATGGACCACAAGATATGCGTTCTAAAGTTAACACAAAAAGGATGCCATATTCAAATAGTTGAGGGTCCATCAAATTACATACATGTTATTTTTTCTAGGGGTTATACTTTACTGTAGCTAGTTTTCTAAAAAAAAATTATAATGGTTCTAATAAGATAAAATTATTATAAATATGATCACACATGTTATTGGGGATTGATTTGTATAAACGACGAACAAGAACGAAAAAGAGAAAAGAAAATTGGGCACACAAATATTTTACATGGAAAACCTTCAAAAAGTAAAAAAAAACCACGAACAAATGAAGCTTCGGGTTTTTACTAAATGAGTAAACAAACGTGAATACAATATGGAGAAAATAAACCTAAATGTACTCAACATACAAACTCAAACTCCAAAAACAAAATCGTAACTCTTATAGAGTTCTCTCCAAAGAGTACAAAATTCTCTCTATAGTTACTACAAAAACTCTCACCAAAATTGATATGTGACTATATCTTGTCACCTCAACAAGAAAAGCCCTGTAGTACTACATCTTTAATTACCTTTTAATTGGCTTCACAAAACAGGGATACAATACCCCTTTTAAATAGGCTAAAATTAGAGGTCTAATTATATTAAAATATCTCTAGAGTAATCAGAGTTTACTGGAAAAAGATAACAGAGTTTTAACTGAGAGAAGAAACCCAATTTATATGGGGATCACGTCGCCATGTCGCAACATCCCCATTCGCATTGTCATGACGTCATCTGTCGTTGCAACGTCGGAAAACTTCTCGTTGTAACATTGTCGTCTATTCGACCGAAAATACGAAGCACACCCCAAACATATCTATATTGTATAGTATTCGAATTTAGAACCTTGAAATATTCAAAAAAAAAATCAATCTGTTATTAAGTGAAGATTTCAGTGGCATTATTTGTGATTATTAATACACTAAAATTGTGGTGAAAAATTATAATTGAATTCCTTTAAACATAAGAATAAAAGGTTATATGTTAACTATTATTAATTGGAAGTTTGTGTTGTCAATTGACAAATCAACCAAAAAGAGGGACCCCTCTTGTTATTGCCTTTTCAACCTATCAAAACAATGTTTATTTGACAATTTGATGTACTATTATTGGACCAAGAGGGATTAATATAATTATATACCATCCCTCTTTATAATAGTTTTACTTATAATATGTTAGCATTGTAGAGGTTATCATATTATTTAAAATTTTTAAATTATATTATATTAATAATATTAATTAGTGAAATTTAAATAATAAAGTTAATAAAATTTAGAAATATAATTCTATTTATTAAATATTATTTTTATTTAATAAAATATATTTTATATAAAATTTCATTTGTTTTACTAACATTTGAAACAAGAAATAGTGAATTGATTTAGTAAAAGACAAGACATAAAAAAAATGACTCTACAACAAACGTGACTATAGTAATGGTTGTTATATTCTTATTATATTAATATATTTTCATTATTATAATTTTTTTTTAAATTTCATAAGTTAATAATTGATATCATATATTTTGATACTTATTTGAATCATATTTGACTTTTATTTATACATATTATTTGTCATATAGAGATGTTTATAGGCTGGGTCGGTCCAACTAAATTTTAGACTCATTCGTTTGGCCCAAGTCCAAAAAAACTAGTAGTAAAATAATAGTAAAATGTAGTAAAATAGTGAAAAAAAATAGCACTAAAAAAAATCAAGAAAACAGTAATAATAAAAAATAATATATTTTTTTTTTGCATATTCGGGTCGGACTTGGGCCAAAAAAGCCTTACTCAAGGCTAGGCTTTTTTTTAAATAGACTTTATTTTTTATCCAAATTTATTTTTCAAGTCTATATTTTTACCCAAACTCTCCTAAGGTCTAGTGTCATAATTTCATTTCTAAACTTATTCAATATAATACCATATTTTGTATTTGTATAATATTTGAGGTTCCCTTTAATTGAGCAGTGAAATTGACTCGTGGCAATAAAATTGAGTATCGTAATAGTGAAATTAAAATTATATAATTATATTTTAATATTTTGTATATTTGTATCATATTTAAAATTTGCTTTAAATGAATGATGAAATTGATTGTAAAGAGATTTTCATGATCGACATTAAGAGGGGCACTCTTCAAAAAGATAAAATGAAAGTCATAGACTTTTGAACATAAACTTTTTGGATTGATGCATGAATTTTCATAGTTCGTACAAAACATGCTCAATAGCCTAAAACAAAGATTGGATAAAGTATGAATCACTTTTTTGTTTTTTAATATTATATTATTAGACAAATCAATCCATTGTCTTTTCAATTAGCTAATTAAGATAATTGTGACTTGCTTTTCAAACAAAGGTCAAACTTGTATGTCCACCAATTTCTACCGACAATAACTTACATAATCAACTCATTATTATGTTGGCATCTAAAGTTCATGTGAATTATTAAGCTTGAGCCATTTCCTACTATCCAATTTAATTTTATTTTGATTAGTGTATGTATTGTTGTCAATGCAGGAGGACGTGAGTTCGAGTACGCTGAAACACATTACCCTTCTATTTATAGGTTGGGGAGGGATTATGGGTTGTTCTAAGTATTGTGTCAAAAAAAAAGCGAATATGATCAGAACCTATAATGAAATTATTCAAAAAAAATTGAATCTTATTTCATTGATTTTTGGCTATAATAATAGTTTATATATATTTGTAAAATTGTAATTGGATAAAGTGAACATTAATAATAAAAATGGAAATAAATATCAAAAGTCTTTTTACATAATTTGAACTTTTTTTTATATCTACGAGATCTTATCTAAAAAGTTAATTCACTATGTTGAACGAGCACAAATTGTGATTTAAATCTTATTTACTCATTGTATAGGCCCAAATTTGCCCGGGCCCAAACACAATAAAACAAATAAAAGTCCAATAACAGTATAGTCCAAATTACAAAACCAAACAACAAGCCCAAAAATAACAAATTATAAATGGCCCAATAATACAAAAAACCCTAAAGCTCGATTGGCCCAACACTTAAAACAAAACATAAAAAAAAAAAAAAAACTAGGGCTAGAGTTGCCGCCGCACCTCCCATGTCAGCACCTCTCCACGTGCGATCTTACACGCCTACCACCGCCACCTGCAAGAAGACAACAAGCAAAAGAAACAAATAGCAAACAAAAAAAAAAAAAAAGAAATTGAAAGTTGTAATTTCGGCTATAAAAGAGCCACAACAACATCAATATCTTGGTTTTCCCCCTTTTAAGAAACAAAAAAAAAGAAATAAAATATAAAAGAAACAGAATCAGTTCAAGAACGAAAAAAGGTTGCCTTTTTATCTTTTTCTTTTCTTTTCGCATTATTTTTGCTATCATTTTAAAATAGATAAACAAAGAGAAAAAAGAGAGAGCCAAAAGCTCACCTTTTCTTGCGTTTGCGCCGCCATTTTCGGGATCGGGAGTCAAAAAGCCAAAAAAATGGCTATTTTTTGAATTTTAAAAACCATCGTGGATGGCGGCACCGTCGCCGGTGATCGGCAGCCACCACGGTGGCCCGATGGATGCCCAAAGATCGAAAAGAGGGGGGAGGAATTGAGAGAGTTTTTTTTGGTTTTGTTTTTTTTTTTTTAAAATTGATTTAAATGAAAATACAAAACAGCAACGTTTTGAGCTAGGGATACAGATACCAAAACGACGTCGTTTAAGGCCAACCCGCACGCGACCCGACCTGCTCTTAGGGGACCCGCGTGTTTTCATCTTTTGGGTTACTTACTCCCCTAGTCCTTCCGCATTTTTGGGCTGTTTTAATTAAGTCCTATTTTCATTTTTTATTTTTTAAATTTGACCACTATTTTTTTGCTCGTTTCAATTTAGTCCCTGGCTCGCTAATTTCCTGGAGTAGGGACGCGTGTCTAGGGGATTGGGTTATTTTACCATTTAGTCATCGCTAGTTTTAGCGCGTTTTATTTTAATCCTTATTAACCTAGTTTTATTATTTACAATTTGTACCCCAAATTTCATTTCGATTTCAATTCCGTCCTTAGTCTATTTAATTTTTTTTTAAAAACTGCTTTATTTAATATTTTATTTGTTTATTTATTTATTTTTAGTCAAACTTTTATTAGTTTTTATTTATTTACTTACTTTTTATTTATTTTTTAATTGGCTTTTTTTTATTTCTGTCCTTATTATTGTTATTTTAATTCCATTATTTATTTATTTATTTATTACTTTTTATGTACTTTCAAAATTTTAGATTATTCATTATTGTTATTATTAATGTTATTGTTATTATCATTATTATTGTATTTTCATCATTATTATTATTGTTTATGCATATTAACATTATGATTCATTAATATCAATGCTATATATGTTATATTTTATTATGCATATTATGTCATTGTTACTCCAAATGTATGTTGCATTATCATTATTCGTCAAGTATGACCCTTTTTACGTTTTAAACGATTTTTTTGAACATAATCAAATAAACTACACGTATATTATTTTTAATATTTCATTAATTTTTACCCAAATTCGTAAAAAGAAAATAAATGCAATATTTTGTATTTGGAAATCCAAGAAGTCGTGCCCTAATTTATTGGATGTGACATTTTGTTATCTCGAGATGAGAGGGTCTTTAACATACATTTCGATTTATTCAAACGATTTTTAAGTAAAATAACATCACCACAAAGAGAGATCGTATTTTAAACTCTTTCCAAGTTTTCAACTTTCGACACTAATTTTGGGCGTTACAAGGGTGCTAATCATTCCTCGTATTCCTCGTACATAACTGACTCCCGAACCTGTTTCCTGAATTTCATAGACCAAAAATTATCGTTTTATTAAATTTAGACTTTTATTAAAATGATTAAATTACAAGGTGATCCGATCACACCTAATAAAAAGGATTGGTGGCGACTTCCATTTTCGTTTTTAATTAAAAAGTCGATCTTTTCAAAAAAATTATTTCGACACTCATTAAGTAGCAATATCACCCTAATACTCAAATTAGATAACTTTCTTTAAACTTTCCTACTAAAAGCTTAGATCTTTCTTGGATCAAACTCCTTAAAGATCTAAACATCTATTTTAGGAATCGTGAATTATAGTGAAAATCTTCAATTTGATTAAGATTCTGGCATGTTTAACCATCACTTATGGGCTATTAACAAACTTCAACAATTAAAGGTACAAACAATTTAGGTAAAAATATGTCAGTAAAGATAAGTTTTATGGTACTCCTAGCTATTCCTGAAGTTACAACTAGTGTTGTAGTCAGTAGATAAAACTGAAACTAACAATATTAAAGTCGATGCTTAATATGATATTAGAGCGTAAGTATTATTCTATTTTTATTGCACGTTATTGGTCTTTTTTTGTTTTCTTTTTTATGGGATAGGTTTTCTTATTTTGTTGAAATATGCTCTAAGTTCATGTCTTCTTCACACTTTTAGAATTTAGTTCCCTATTTTTGTTTCAAAAAATTTAATCCTTTTACTTTTCAAATTTAAAAATGTAAGTTCAATTGTTAACTTCATTCAAATTCTCCTGTTAAATTCATGTTCATTACAACGCCTTTTTTATTACACTTGTTCTAATGTATTGTTCTAATTGATGTTGAAACACAAGTCGGGATAGAACAATTTGGACGAAACAATTTTAAGGTAAAGTAAAGAAATAAGCAAAATAAGGAGAGAATTAACATACAATATTTGTTAATGCAATTCGGGTTCACCAATTTTACTTTGTAGAGATTCGCTCAAAGAATGATTTTACTGAATTTGATAGATACTTGAGTTCAATTTACCCTCTCACAATGGATAATTGTAGTCCCAAAGTCGAACTCAAATGGTTACACGTCACTTTCCAAATACTTTTTTACAAAAGACACTCCAAAATCTGTTGATAGGTGTGACTAAAGTTACCTATTTATATGTTGTTTCAAGAGTCTCTCCAATAGTATTTTGATAAGCTTAAATCTCTAATTTGAAAGCTGAAATTATCTCATGGGTTATCTCGAGTAATTATCTCATAAAAACCTTCATTATCTAGCTTCCTGGACATCCACCAAATACTCTTATAAAATAAGGATAAGGATCAACATAGCATCTCAAACATTTCAAAACTCTCTATCCCTTTCTTCAAGCTACATGAGTAGATAATGATGATGATGATGCATGAATAGCTTCTTCATTTGCTACATAACAATATTAGAACACATAGATTTAAAGGTCAAATAAGCTAACACAATATCTTTGGCGGCATTAAATTAATTTGTTATAACTGCTTTTCGAACATGAATTGGGACAAGATAATCAAAGTTTCTAACAACACGTATTGAGAATTGTTATATCATTGATATCTCACATCTTAGTAAACACATTAAAATTTTTGTTCATAGTTTTAGTTTGGTTAAATTTTATTATTAGTCCCTATATTTTACAAAAAAAAAATATGGATTTAGTCACTATACTTTAATTTGGTCATTTTGAGTCCCTATATTTTTCAAAATTTAAAATTATAGTCCTCACCAAACAATAATTGTTAAATTCATTCAGTCAAGTTTTGCTATTTTCAAAATATGATGCTAAAAACATATTATCATGTGTAATACTATGTCAGTTTGTTATTTCCACAGATTACTCACTAAAAATCCAATTAATGGGTTAACAACAATCTTTTGCTCCAAGACTGAAATCTCAAAATTTGAAAAGTATAGGAACTTGGAATGACACAATTAGAGAATATTGACTAAATCTACAACTATACACATAGTATAGGTCTAGTAATTGAATTTAATCGAACAATTTTAACTATTGTTGTTTGGGCCAGGATTAAAATTTTAAAATTCAAAAAAGTATAAGGACTAAAATTGACCAATTCAAAAAGTACATAGACTGAAATTGATCAAATTAAAGTATATAGACTAAATCTATAACTTTTATAAAGTATAGGGACTAATATCAAAATTTAACCTTTTAGTTTCTCCTGGGTACAACTGAAAATGATAAGAACCAAACACATGAAAAAGGTAATTGTAATTTGTGTATTCTAAGATGACGACTCCTTTTTCTTTGAAAGACGTGAAGTTTGGATTTCTTTGTCTCCAAGAATGGGGTTATCTTAAAACATAAAAATATTTGTTTATTTGCAAGTTGAGACATAAATTAAATAATATTCCAGTGAGTTTGAATGGAAGGCTGGGTGTGGGTGTGATGCATTTAGATTACTTTTTGTTTTACACTACAGTATTTAATCTCACTATCACCATTATTTTTACACTAATAACAAGTAAACGTACAACCCATTCAAACTCACCATCCATTCACTTTTACTTTCACAGTCCCAGATTTCGCAATTTATTACATTATCTGTTTGATTTGGATTTTTATTATTTCACCTTAGGGTATAATTGAACACCCCAAATATTGGTAAGCTCGAGCTTGAGTTTGACTAGAAATTTAGAGCTCGATTGAATATTTACTTTTAAGCTTGAGATATAATTGAGTTACTTGAGTTTGGGCTCGATTAAGCTCGTTTTTCAATTTTTATACTGAAGTTCAAACTTAAATAGTTGAACTTGATTAAACTCATGTATTCGAACTTGAGCTCGACTCGATGATTAAGCTTATAGTTAATAATGTAATTTAATTATATGAAAATATTTAAAATATATAATCAAAATGAAAAGCTCAATAAAGTTGATTAGTTATTTGAGTCAGGTATTACTAAATTCGAGTTTTACTTGATTGATAGCTCTATCTATTCAAGCTCGAGTATTTATCAAATAATTATTACTAACTTCGCTCATGAATCTAAAAATATCCATTATTATCGAATCAAATAATTATTTTTTTAGTACTTATTTTTATTTATTTTTTACTACATAACCCTAGTTATAAATTTTAAAATTTTCAGTATCAAACAATTTTCCTCTTTTTCTTTTCATTTTTTTGTAAATATTTATTTTATAGAACTTTAATATTTGTTTATATTGTCTTGAAATATCAAATATTAATTCCATCGATAAAGAAATATCATATTAATTCTTCTCTATTTGTGTTTGAAAGTTGAAACCCAATTCATGAAAACAGCTCCAAGGTTCGGCTTGTAATTAAATTAGCCCAATCCTATTAGTCATAAAACATGCGTTTGAATTCAACCAGTTGTTGGTATTGTATTAATATTGGTTGTACCCTTTCGATCTTAAACTGATATCAAGTAGTTTATGTTTCGTTCTAATCTAAATTTTTATGTATTTCAACTCATTTCAATCAATATCAACTTATACCGAGCTAATGGTTAAATCAACTCAACCATCTGCCTAATTAGCCTACTATTTTTTTTTGAAAAATAAAAAAAATTGAAAAAATCAACAACTACAACAATCAAAGCAAATTAAATGATGATAAAGTTGGAATTGAAAATGTATAAATCGAAAGGGTAGATAGAAGGAAATGTATAAATTTGAAAATGTATAACACGGGAAGGACTACTCCCCCAAAGATTTTTGAAAATTTTCTCCACAGGTTAGTATTGTTTCAAGTCTTGAAAAGATGTCATTGGCATGTTCATAGAGTGAAAGTGTTTCGTTGTGCATAATCATTCACTTAGAAATATCGTATTTACATTTAATGAAATTTAAATTCACACCTTATAGCATATATGACATTTTTGGATATTGGAAATAACATCGAACTATTGAGAGATCTATTAACTTTTGGCTAATAATACCTTGCAAACATTTTTCAATGGAGTTGACCTCTCATTAACAATAGACTTTAATTCTTAAAACTCCTATGGACTAGATGTTAGGCCTTTGGTGCATTTGCTGAACCATTTGCCTCATGTTTTATTTTAATAATTTATAACAATTTTTCATTTATAACAAAAACAATCATAATTATGAAGCACATTCTTTGTTAAATTAGTTTTCTATAACACCATATTGTCTAAAATTTTAAGCAAAATTATAGTTATTTTTTTTAGAAAAAAAAACAACCTTAGGTGATTACATTAAAAAGTACATAATTAACTCATGTAAGATTAATTCTATCCACCAACAACAAATCGCGCACCGAAATTGGTAGTTCTTCAAAGGAGATCAGTCCCACGTCACCATTAAATACACATTTTGTCATTTGATTTGCAACTTCGTTTTGAGATCTCGAGATATGACGAAAACAAACTTTCTATTTCGGTTTAGTAACAAATTGATAAGTCGTATGTCGAAACCCTTTTTTGACAGGTTGACTTTTATTTTAAAAAAACAAAAATTGGGATTCGCCACCAATCCTTTTTGATAAGGTGTGATCGGGTCACCTTGTAAAGTGGTTGGTTTTAATAAACAATTTTGATTTATTAAAACAACGCTTTTGGTCTACGAAATTCAGAAAGATGGGTTCGGGAGTCGGTTACGAACGAGGAAGGATTAGCACCCTCGTAACGCCCAAAATTGGTACCTAGTTGATTACTTCGTGTTTTTTAGTGCCGAGAATTGGAAATCTTGAAGAGATTTAAAAAACGATCCTTTGCTAAAATATTGCTTAATTGAATTTATACAAAAAAGGGGTTTATTTCACGTTAATCGAGAAGAAAGATTGCTTCCCATAAGTTAGGATACAATGCCTTAAATTCTCGAAACAAGAATAAACATCAAAAATTTATTTTTTTAAAAGATATTTGATTATCTCGGTTTTAGAAAGAAATCATATTCCGTAAGTTAGAACACGATCTTTTCTTAATTCCTGAGAATATTTAAAATTCGTGCTTTAAAAACATTCGTTTATTCGTATTCATTGAGAAAATCGAAACCCCGTAAGTTAGGGAACGACTTTTCAAATTCTGAAATACAAAAAATTGTTGATTTTAAAAAACGAAATTTTATGTATCGGGTAAATATTAATGTAACGTGATTTTGTAGTAAAATGTAAAAAATGAATTACGATACTAATATGCATAACAGACTAATAATAAATGCATTAATGTAAATGACCATACGAAGGACGAAACCAAAAATGAAATAAATAAACAAAAAGAACAAGCTAATGAAAAGAGAAATAATAGGTAAGCTAAAATTTTTAAAACAAAATATCACTTATTTTAAAAAGTTTTAAAAAATAAGTATTATGTAAAACAAATTTTTTTAAATAATACTAATAATAATGATAATAATATTAATAATAATACAAATAAATATTGTATAAAACAAAATAATAATACAAAATAATAAAGAATTCAAAGTTTGAAATTATATAAAGGTGTAAATAATAAAATGACAAAATAAAATCAGTGTATTTAAAAAATAATAAGTAAATAAATACAAGAAAGAACTATAATAATAATAGTAATAATAACACTAAGTTAATTAATTTAATAATATAATAATAATAACAAGTAGTAAACACAAAAAGAAAATGTAATAATAGTAACATCAAATTAATAAAAATAGCAAAAATAACAAAAAGGGGACTAAATTGAAATTTAAAACAGAAGTTTGGGGTGAATCAAAAATAAATAAAACGAAAAGGACCAAGTTGAACACGCGAATAACAGGGAGGGACTAAAATTGGAAATAATCCTCACCCTCCAAAACCCACAGCTTCAAGGTGGACCAAATTAAAATCGAAATAAATTATAGGGCAAAAATTAAAAATGAAAGAAACTTAATTGTAAAACAATAAAAAAGGGGAAGGGCCTAAAGCGCAAATAGCCCATTAATAAAAAACACGCGGATCCTCCCTGTCTCCCTAGAACGGGTCAGATTTCAGGTCGGCCCTGTAACAGCCCAAATACGACCCTAATCGGAACAGTGATTTCAGAACCACAAAACCGAGTCAGTAGAATATTTTGATATTTTATTTTGAGTTTATGATCTATGATAGAGTATGTGTTAAAAATTTGGTGAGTTAATTTACTTGTTGGTGTGCTTAATTTTAACACAAGGATTGAATAGATAAGTAGTAAAAGTAGAGTGTATGGAATTAAATAGGTAATTGAATTGTTATAATTCATGCAAGGGCTTGCATGTCAAATTTCCACTTTTCTTGTAAGTGGATGGCAATGATGATGGGGAATGATTTCTTTGAATATTTTATATTATTAAAATTATATTAGTTGAATTAAATAAAGGGGAATAAGGGATTATAATAAAAGAAACATAATAAAAATTATTTTCTCTTTCTCTACTCTATCTTCCTCACCGAAAATCCTCTCCAAGAAAGAAGAAATTTTCCTCCTTCATTCGGCCTTGCATGTGATGCTAAGGTGAGTGATTAAATTTTATTTTAGAAAATTTAAGTGTAAATAGGTTGGGTTCTTTGAAGACTACCGAAAGAATATTGAAATTTTTGAAGTTAGGCACATGTGGTGATTCGGCCATGGGAGAATTTTGTAGCTTGTTATGTATTGTTTGTGATATGAATGAGAATAGAAAATTTAGAGGAAATGGGGGTGGTATTTAAGCATGCATGAATGATAGGAAGGTTGTTCAACTTGAGCATGATGATGCTCTTATATTTGGCCGAATATTTAGAGGACCATTCATGAATTTTTCTCTTGTTTTGATGTTCGGTTATACATATAGTGTAATTGACCATGGATGAATGGTTATAATAGATGTGGTTATCGGTTGAATTGTGTATTAAGAGTAAATTGCATAAAGTAAAAGTGGAAGGGTTAAAAATGTAGAAGGAAAAATTATAGAAACTTGTAGGGACTTAGTGACCATTCGGCCATTGAGGGGAAATCTCAATTTGTCATATTTTGTATGGTGGTGCATTAAGGATTAAATTGAATAGATTGTAAAAGGTCATGGGTAAATTGGATAATTTTATAATTATATACATATATATTTGTATTTGATTGAATGGAAATGTAATTGAAAAGGGTTCAATTTGATATTCTAGATCAAGATCGTAAAGAATCGGGTTTAGATCGGGGAAAGACGAAACTAAACGACTAGCCAGAAAAACCTTGAATCATCGCTTTTTGAGGTATGATTTAAGCAATTGATTTAAATTGGATTTTTATACCATATTATATGGCTTGTTTCGAATGGTAGTAAGTGTATAATATGTGCATAACCAAATGTACACATGTTATTGGTGTGTTTAGCCGAATGTATGGACGATTTGGATGTTAAAGAAATGGCATAAAAGTGTATTTACATGATGTTGGTACTTTTGTTATATAAAATAGGAAAGGTGGATACATGATAATAGATTTGAAAGGGTTGGTGGTGATTTGATATTGCTTAAGCCGAATGCAATATAGTATTGGATTGCCAAAGCATAAATATCATATATATAGGAATATGCCTATGGGTGAAAGTGTGGTAGATTGGGTTTGTATATGAATTTTATACTCGAATAGATGATAGGTTATATTAAACACTATGTGGGGAAATGATTGCGTAACGGCTCTATGTGAGCGATACGTTACTAGAGGTTTAAGTAACGGCTCTATGTGAGCGATACGTTACGAGAGGCATAAGTAACGGCTCTATGTGAGCGACACGTTACTAAATTGTATTACCAATTGTACCGGTGGGAAATTCGATAGCTAAATTTTATCAATCATGATATTAAGTATGTGGATATTAAATATATATATATATATATAAATATATGTTCCAGTATTATATTTGAGCAGTAAGACAGGAAGGAACTATCTATTACAGGTACGTATAATACCTTTTACCTTGAGACTTAAAAAGGGGTTTGGTAGGTAAGTAAGAGAAATGCGAGATCAAAGGATAGGTATGCTAAATTGCGAATTATGAAACGATGAGTTAGGGAAGTTATTATAAATGTGTTTTGGTAGTTATGTTTCTTTGAATACTTTACTTAATGGTGTGGATTGGTATGAACATTATTATTTACAAGTCAAATAAAAATGAAATAGTGTATGGGATATATTTTTTTTTATAATTGTACAAATTGCTTAATCATACTAAGCGAGGGACGCTTACCTTATTTTTTTGGTTGTTTGAAATTGTAGTTTTCTCTTTTTTTTTTTTGGAAGCTTGGCTTGCACTTGGAGATCGTTTTTGGAAGCTCACCATACTATCACTCCTTTTGGTACACTTATAAAATGACATATTTTGACTATTATGGCATGTATAGGCTAAGATACCTTGGAACCGATCTTAGATGGATTAAATGTATATCTATGCCATACGAAAATGGCTAATTTTTGGTGACTTTGGTCTTGAATGAATTCGGCCTTGGTATTTGTTTATTATGGTAGTAAAATTTTTCTATGTTTTGTATGTGAATTATAAAAAAAGGGTGATTTGAAAGATCTAAGGTTCATATGCTTGTTGGGGTATGCTGAAAATTGATGTTAGTATGATTAAATATTTGGTTCATCATGAAATGCAACAATGACATTAGAGATTTAATAAAACTAAATTTTCTCAATTTAGTTGCGTTAGTCATCTATATGTAAAATGTGATTATTCATACGTTAAATCATATTTATATGTATCTATATGAAATAAGTAGAAGTAATTGTTGTATGCTTAGCATCGAATTTGAAGTAGTTGACTAATATGTGTACTAGTATCCATTCTGAATTCTTATTTAGATTGGTAATGCACTGTATTCCTAGTAAGAATAGGGTGTGACATTTTATTGGCATCAGAGCTAGGTTTAGTCGTTTCTCGGACTAACGTGATGTGTGTGAGTTTAGCTATACATGCCATAATTATTGTGATAGTATGATGACTTCTGACAGTTAAATGTACTTGATTCTTCTGTATAGTAATGGATCTCGATCCCCAGCAAGCCTTAGCTGATGATGTAGAGAGTGTGGCACCTGTTCCCGCGCAAGGGACCGCGCCGGAAGAATCTCAACCTGCTGCGAGTGGCCCAGATGAGCGGGTAAAGCAGGCCTTTCATGATATGATGAACGATTGGTTCAGTCATTACTTACGAACCATTCCGGCTGTTCAACCAACTCAAGATCCGAATGTACCCCCAGTAACACCAGTGGTACCTCCAGTGGTTAATCTTGACGGAACAACTAAACCCCCGATTGATCGTATTATGAAGCATGGGGCTCAGGAATTTAGAGCCGAGGATGACGATGATGCAGAGCGAGCCGAATTTTGGCTCGATAATATTATTCGAGTATTTGACGAATTGGCTTGTACACCCGATGAGTGTATAAGGTGTGTTATATCATTATTACGAGACTCTGCCTATTACTGGTGGAATACGCTTGTGTCGGTTGTTCCAAAAGAGAAGGTTACCTGGGATTTTTTTCAAGCAGAATTCCGTAAGAAATATATAAGCCAGCGCTTTATTGATTCCAAGCGCAAAAAAATTCTCGAGCTCAAACAAGGCCGCATGACGGTATCCGAATACGAGCGCAAATTTGTGCGATTCAGTCGCTATGCTCACGAGTGTGTTTCATCGGAAGCTGCTATGTGTCGAAGATTTGAGGATGGCTTAAATGAAGATATAAAGCTTTTGGTTGGTATTCTGGGAATTAATGAGTTCGTTGTGCTGGTTGAACGAGCTTGTAAAGCCAAAGAACTGGGAAAGGAAAAACAAAAAGCCGAGTTTGAATCTAAAGACACTCACAAGAGGTCTGCAAGTAAATTTTCATAGATGTCCATGAAGAAGTCTAAGAATGACGGTGGTCGATTCAAGCCTAACACTGGAATTTCTATACGAGAACGGTCGCCAGTGAGTTCTCGGGCTACATCAGTTGCAAGTGTGGATAATGAGAAATTGAGCAAACCGGAGTGTCAGCAGTGTGGCAGACGACATCATGGAGAATGTTGGGGTAAATCTATTTCTCGTATGTGTTACAAATGTGGCTCTCAGGATCACTTCATTCGAGATTGCCCGAAAACCGCTAGGAGGGGCACTGATCAGAATGCGAGACTGAGCGGTGCTACGGCTCGAGGTAGATCATCTCGCTTTGGGAGAGGTAGGAGTGGTGCACAGAGAGGGGCTTCAGATGCGCTTGTTCGATCAGATGCTCGTGTACCAGCTAGAGCTTACGCCATCCATGCTAGAGAGGAGGCTTCATCTCTCGATGTCATTACCGGTATTTTTACTCTTTTTGATACTAATGTAACTGCCTTGATTGATCCCGGCTCGACTCACTCGTATATGTGTGAAACATTAACATCCAGTAAGAGTCTACCTGTTGAGTCTACTGAGTTTGTAATTCGGGTTTCAAGCCCTCTGGGTCGGTGGGTATTAGTTGACAAAGTGTGTAATAACTGCCCATTGAGGATTCGAGACATGTGCTTTTCGGCTGATCTGATGCTATTTCCTTTTGATGAGTTCGACATCATTCTGGGCATGGATTGGTTGACAGTTCATGATGCGGTAGTGAATTACAGACGAAATACTATTGATTTGAGATGCCAGAATAATGAGGTAATCAGAATTGAGTCTTCGGATTTGAGTGAACTACCTACGGTGATGTCTTCAATGTCGGCTCGGCGACATTTGAGGAAAGGTTGCGAAGCCTACCTTGCATACTTGATTAACGACAAGATAATAGAAAAGAAGATCGAATCAATACCGGTTGTTAGAGAATATTCAAATGTATTTCTGGAAGAATTACCAGGATTGCCTCCTGCCCGTGAAGTAGAGTTTGAGATTGAGCTAGCTCCAGAGACCACCCCGATTTCGATTGCCCCGTATAGAATGGCACCAGCTGAACTAAAGAAATTGAAGGCCCAGTTGCAAGAGTTGTCAGATAAAGGTTTCGCCCGACCGAGTTTCTCTCCCTGGGGTGCGCCCGTTCTATTTGTGAGAAAAAAGGATAGAACATTGAGGATGTGCATTGATTACCGGCAGCTCAACAAAGTAACCGTAAAGAACAAATATCCTTTGCCACGTATCGATGATTTATTTGATCAGCTTAAGGGAGCCTCGGTATTTTCAAAAATTGACTTGAGGTCAGGGTATTATCAATTACGAGTTAGAGAATCAGATGTGCCGAAGACTGCCTTTCGGACGAGATACAGTCATTATGAGCTTTTGGTGATGCCGTTTGGGCTCACCAACGCCCCTACAGTGTTTATGGATTTGATGAATCAGGTATTCAGACCGTACTTAGATCAGTTTGTAGTTGTGTTTATTGATGATATACTGATCTATTCGCGAGACGAAACTGAGCATGCCGAGCATTTCAAGCTGGTGTTGCAGATTTTGCGTGAAAAATAATTACACGCGAAATTCAGCAAATGTGAGTTTTGGCTAAGTGAAGTTAGCTTTTTGGGACATATTATTTCGGCATCAGGCATTCGGGTTGACCCGAGTAAAATTTCGGCCATAATTGATTGGAAGCCTCTGCATAATGTTTCCGAGGTTCGTAGCTTTCTGGGACTCGCCGGATACTATAGACTCTTTGTGAAAGGGTTTTCTATGATAGCAGCTCGATAACCAAATTGTTGAAGAAAGATGTAAAATTTGAGTGGTCAGAAAGGTGTCAGAAGAGTTTCAATCAGCTAAAAGCTTTGTTAACAGAAGCTCCGGTACTTGTTCAGCCAGAAACGAGTAAAGAGTTCGTTGTTTATAGTGATGCATCTCTAAATGGCTTAGGTTGTGTATTGATGCAGGGGGTAAAGTTATAGCTTACGCATCAAGACAGTTGAAACCGCACGAGAAGAATTATCCAACACATGACCTTGAATTGGCTGCTATAGTATATGCTTTGAAGATATGGTGACATTATCTTTTTGGTGAGAAATGTCACGTCTATTCGGATCACAAAAGTTTAAAGTATTTAATGACTCAGAAAGATCTGAATTTGAGATAAAGACGATGGTTAGAGCTGTTGAAAGACTATGAGCTAGTGATTGATTATCACTCGGGAAAAGCTAATGTAGTTGCCGATGCACTTAGTCGAAAATCGTTATATGCTCTGTGTGTAATGAATGCGAACTTAGCCATGACCAATGATGGTGTACTTATTGCTGAATTAAGGGCGAAACCATTGTTTCTTCAACAAATTCGAGAAGCTCAGGAGATTGATGATGACTTGAGAGCAAAAACGAGCCTGTGTGATGCAGATGCGGATTCCAAATTTCAAATAGATGACGAAGGGTGTCTACGGTTTAAGAATCGGATATGTGTGCCTAAGAACTCTGAATTGATTCGAATTATTTGTGAAGAAGCTCATAATAGTAAATTGTCGATTCATCCGGGCAGCACAAAAATGTATAACGACTTGAAACAGCATTACTGGTGGCATGGTATGAAACGAGACATCTCAGACTATGTGATAAGGTGTTTAGTATGTCAACAAGTGAAAGCTGAGCATCAGGTGCCATCGGGACTACTTCAATCGATATTGATACCTGAGTGGAAGTGGGATCGAATCACGATGGATTTTGTATTGAGTTTGCCACTGACACCGAGTAAGAAAGATTCAATCTGGGTTATTGTGGATAGATTGACAAAATCGGCTCATTTCATTCCAGTACGCACCGATTTTTCACTTGATAAGCTAGCTGAGCTGTACATATCGCAGATAGTACAGTTACACGGAGCACCTATTTCTATTGTGTCGGATAGAGACCCGAATTCACATCGCGATTTTGGAAGAAGTTACAAGATGCCTTGGGAACTAAGTTACACTTCAGTACAGCTTTTCATCCTCAATCGGATGGCCAATCTGAGCATATTATCTAAATACTCAAGGATATGTTGAGATGTTGCATTCTCGAATTCGAAAGTACGTGGGAACGATACTTACCTTTGATTGAATTCGCTTATAATAATAGTTTCCAATCCAGTATCAAAATGGCTCCCTACGAGGCTTTATATGGTCGTAAATACCGTACACCATTGTTCTGGACTGAGCTGGGTGAAAATAAGATACACGGGGTTGATATGGTCAAAGAGGCTGAGCAGAAAGTGGCCGTAATCCGCGGTAGTTTAAAAGCAGTCTTGGATCGTCAAAAATCTTATGCAGACTTGAAACGTAAGAACATTGAATTTCAGGTTGGAGATAGGGTGTTTTTGAAAGTTTCATCGTGGAAAAAAATAATTAGATTTGGTCGTAAAGGAAAGTTGAGTCCGAGATTTATTGGGCCGTATGAAGTTATTGAGCGTATCGGGCCAGTGGCGTATAGATTGAAGCTACCCTCTGAACTAGACAGAATCCACGATGTGTTCCACGTGTCGATGCTTCGATGATACCGATCCGATCCTTCTCAAGTGATTAGTCCAGCAGAAATTGAGATTCAGTCTGATTTGACTTACGAAGAGGAACCGATTCGCATATTAGCACGTGAAGTGAAAGAGTTGCGGAATAAGAAAATAGAGCTAGCTAAAGTACCGTGGCTTAAACATGGGGTTGGGGAAGAAGCTGAGAGACTGAGGAATCAATAAAAGAATTGTATTCGCACTTATTCGTCGGTAAGATTTTCGGGGACGAAAATTTCTTTTTAGGAGGGGGAGTTGTAACAGCCCAAATACGACCCTAATCGGAACAGTGGTTTCGGAACCACAAAACCGAGTCAGTAGAATATTTTGATATTTTATTTTGAGTTTATGATCTATGATAGAGTATGTGTTAAAAATTTGGTGAGTTAATTTACTTGTTGGTGTGCTTAATTTTAACACAAGGATTGAATAGATAAGTAGTAAAAGTAGAGTGTATGGAATTAAATAGGTAATTGAATTGTTATAATTCATGCAAGGGCTTGCATGTCAAATTTCCACTTTTCTTGTAAGTGGATGGCAATGATGATGGGGAATGATTTCTTTGAATATTTTGTATTATTAAAATGATATTAGTTGAATTAAATAAAGGGGAATAAGGGATTATAATAAAAGAAACATAATAAAAATTATTTTCTCTTTCTCTACTCTATCTTCCTCACCGAAAATCCTTCCAAGAAAGAAGAAATTTTCCTCCTTCATTCGGCCTTGCATGTGATGGTAAGGTGAGTGATTAAATTTTATTTTAGAAAACTTAAGTGTAAATAGGTTGGGTTCTTTGAAGACTACCAAAAGAATATTGAAATTTTTGAAGTTAAGCACATGTGGTGATTCGGCCATGGGAGAATTTTGTAGCTTGTTATGTATTGTTTGTGATATGAATGAGAATAGAAAATTTAGAGGAAATGGGAATGGTATTTTAAGCATGCATGAATGATATGAAGGTTGTTCAACTTGAGCATGATGATGCTCTTATATTTGGCCGAATATTTAGAGGACCATTCATGAATTTTTCTCTTGTTTTGATGTTCGGTTATACATATAGTGTAATTGACCATGGATGAATGGTTATAATAGATGTGGTTATCAATTGAATTGTGTATTAAGAGTAAATTGCATAAAGTAAAAGTGGAAGGGTTAAAAATGTAGAAGGAAAAATTATAGAAACTTGTAGGGACTTAGTGAGCATTCGGCCATTGAGGGGAAATCTCAATTTGTCATATTTTGTATGGTGGTGCATTAAGGATTAAATTGAATAGATTGTAAAAGGTCATGGGTAAATTGGATAATTTTATAATTATATACATATATATATTTGTATTTGATTGAATGGAAATGTAATTGAAAAGGGTTCAATTTGATATTCTAGATCAAGATCGTAAAGAATCGGGTTTAGATCGGGGAAAGACGAAACTAAACGACTAGCCGGAAAAACCTTGAATCATCGCTTTTTGAGGTATGATTTAAGCAATTGATTTAAATTGGATTTTTATACCATATTATATGGCTTGTTTCGAATGGTAGTAAGTGTATAATATGTGCATAACCAAATGTACACATGTTTTTGGTGTGTTTAGCCGAATGTATGGATGATTTAGATGTTAAAGAAATGGCATAAAAGTGTATTTACATGATGTTGGTACTTTTGTTAAATATAATAGGAAAGGTAGATAAATGATAATAGATTTGAAAGGGTTGGTGGTGATTTATATTACTTAAGCCGAATGCAATATAGTATTGGATTGCCAAAGCATAAATATCATTTATATAGGAATATGCCTATGGGTGAAAGTGTGGTAGATTGGATTTGTATATGAATTTTATAATTGAATGGATGATAGGTTATATTAAACACTATGTGGGGAAATGATTGCGTAACGGCTCTATGTGAGCGATACATTACGTGTTATATTAAGTAATGGCTCTATGTGAGCGATACGTTACTAGAGGTTTAAGTAACGGCTCTATGTGAGCGATGCGTTACTAGAGAATTAAGTAACGGCTCTATGTGAGCGATACGTTACGAGAGGCATAAGTAACGGCTCTATGTGAGCGACACGTTACTAAATTGTATTACCAATTGTACCGGTAGGAAATTCGATGGCTAAATTTTATCAATCATGATATTAAGTAGGTGGATATTAAATATATATATATGGTCCAGTATTATATTTGAGCAGTAAGACAAGAATCTATTACAGGTACGTATAATACCTATTACCTTGAGACTTAAAAAGGGGTTTGGTAGGTAAGTAAGAGAAATGCGAGATCAAAGGATAGGTATGCTAAATTGCGAATTATGAAACGATGAGTTAGGGAAGTTATTATAAATGTGTTTTGGTAGTTATGTTTCTTTGAATACTTTACTTAATGGTGTGGATTGGTATGAACATTATTATTTACAAGTCAAATAAAAATGAAATAGTGTATGGGATATATTTTTTTTTATAATTGTACAAATTGCTTAATCATACTAAGCGAGGGACGCTTACCTTATTTTTTTGGTTGTTTGAAATTGTAGTTTTCTCTTTTTTTCTGGAAGCTTGGCTTGCACTTGGAGATCGTTTTTGGAAGCTCACCATTCTATCACTCCTTTTGGTACACTTATGAAATGACATATTTTGACTATTATGGCATGTATAGGCTAAGATACCTTGGAACCGATCTTAGATGGATTAAATGTATATCTATGCCATACGAAAATGGCTAATTTTTGGTGACTTTGGTCTTGAATGAATTTGGCCTTGGTATTTGTTTATTATGGTAGTAAAATTTTTCTATGTTTTGTATGTGAATTATGAAAAAAGGGTGATTTGAAAGATCTAAGGTTCATATGCTTGTTGGGGTATGCTGAAAATTGATGTTAGTATGATTAAATATTTGGTTCATCATGAAATGCAACAATGGCATTATAGATTTAATAAAACTAAATTTTCTCAATTTAGTTGCGTTAGTCATCTATATGTAAAATGTGATTATTCATACATTAAATCATATTTATATGTATCTATATGAAATAAGTAGAAGTAATTGTTGTATGCTTAGCATCGAATTTGAAGTAGTTGACTAATATGTGTACTAGTATCCATTCTGAATTCTTATTTAGATTGGTAATGCACTGTATTCCTAGTAAGAATAGGGTGTGACAAGCCCCCCACTAAATGACGCCATTTTGAGGCGCATGGGGGGTTAAACGACGCCATTTTCATTTTGCTATTTAAGCCAATTTTTTTCCTAAAATTTCATTTTCCCTTCCTTCTTCAAAAAAATATCCTCTCTTCTCTCTCCCTCTGGTCCGGTGAGAAATCCGGGCAGGCTCCGATTATCAACTACATGTAGTGGCCGCCGGTTACAATGATGATCTTGCATGCCGTCATCATGGTTGCCAAAAAAATTCAAAAAAAAATCCCTCTCCTTTCTTTTTTCGTGTAGAACTCCGATTTGGGGTCGAAAATTCTAAATCAAAGCCCTAATTCCCAAAAAGGGGGAAAAACCCTTCGGCTTCCGACGTTCTCCGCCGCGGCTTTGGCCGAATCCCCAGGGATTCGACAGCCTTTCGTACCAGGAGAGGTAACAACGGTGGCGAGGAGACCGGTCGGCAGGTAAGTTCTATTTCTATTTATTATCTTTTTATTTTTGGAATGAAAAAAAATAAAAATAAAAGAGTAAATCACCTTTTGCTTTTGAATCTTTTTTCTTGTTTATTTGTATTCGATTTTTGTGTGTAAAAAAAAAATACATTGGTGATATTCGACCTTTTATAGCCGATTACAAGTTTCTTTTTCTTATTGCAAGCGTTGACGGAGGCGAAAACTTCGACTTTTTTCCGTTTTGGTGCAACAGCGGTAGAGGACGCGCCAGGGGGGAAGCCAAGCCTTGGGACGAGGCGCGGGCGGCACACCTGAGGGAGGCGAGTGGCGCACTAGGGTTAAGGTTTTGTTTTTTTTTTTCTGAAAATTTTTAAGTTTGTAGGCCTGTTGGGCTGTTGTAAATTTGGGCTTTGTAAAAAAAATAGACTGTTTTTCTTTCGGACTTTATTATTATTTGGTTTTTATTTTTCTAGTTTGGGCCTGGGCTAAATTGGCCCACTACATCGTAGTTTCACCATTCTACTACAAGTAGTTCCACTGGCTAGAATAGTTTTTTCACTAGAAGGGCATTGTTACACTCCACATCAATTTGTCTAAAACCCTTATCCCAAGTTATGCGTAGTCCTTCTAACACTTCTCTTGCTTCAATTCTAAAGATTGAATCATTACCAACTACCATTGAATATCCAAATAACCAATTTGCATAAGAGTCCCTAAACACTCCTTGGATACAAGCGCTAAAGACATTCGGTGACCCTGCTCCATCTGTATTAAGTTTAATCCATCCTTTAAATAAATTTATTAAATAATTTTCACACGAAAAAAATCTATTAATCATATTTTATTAAATGAAAATAACTTTCAATGAGTGGAATTAAAGATATCAATTTAATAAACTATTAAGTTTCATAATTAAATATTCTACATTTCTATTATGAATTTGGAACAACATAAACTTATAAATTGATTACTTGAATTTAATAACTCATGATAAATTAATCAATTTAATTTGACAACTTATATTGATTTAGTTTAAACTTGTTAGATTTATAAGCTTCATAATTAATCATGTGAAATAATATAAAATAAAATATGCATAAAAGCAATAATGCACTTACTATAGATATCTTAATTTAATCAATTTGATTCCCACTTTCTTTATTTGATGAAAATTCACGATATGAATTTTATAGATTTATAACAATTATAACTTTATAATAGTAAGTTGTTATAGGTATATAACAACAGTCTCTCTATAATATTCAAAACCTTAACAACGAAGGTTGACTATAATAATTATTTGACCCAATATTAATTATTTGTTTTAATTAAACAATAAAAAAATAAAGTTCTAGTTAACTTTACTGTTACTCTCCGACAACGGTGCTAAAAATTTAGTATTTAACAAAGAAGATAATAAAACAATAATTTTCAATAAGTTCAATTGTGTTAACCATATACTATATACAATAACTTTTAAAATGGGCAAATTAGTTTTTATACATTAGTTTAAAGAGCATATTGGTCCGTTCTATAAAAAATTTTATTTATTTGTACTGTTAAAAATTGATATGACTGACACAATAATCTAACAGGGATATATGGCATGCCACACGTATATCATGCTGACATACAAGGTGTAACACCCCTTACCCGAGACCGTTGCCGGAGTCGAGCACGAGGCATTACTAAACTTAACTACTAATTCGGCATAAAATTTAAAACTGCCCATCTGCGTCATAGTCACTAAAATATTTATATCTGGAGCTACGGGACTCCAAATTAAGATCCGTTAATTTTCAATGAAACAAGACTCATATATCTTTTTACTATAATTTTTCCAGAATTTTTGGTATGGCCAATCAATACCAGATTTTTCTTAAAATTTCCCCTGTTTTACTGTTTGACTGTTCTGACCTCTCTTCACTACAAATCAAATTACTCTTCGTACAGAATTCATATGATCTTTTTATTTATTTAATTTGAAAATAGACTCATTCAGGATTCCATACATATAAATTTTAATCCACAATTATTTTTGTGCAATTTCTAATGATTTTTCAAAGGCAGAACAGGGGATCACGAATTCATTCAGAACCAGTTTCACTAAAATTTAAATATCTCATAATTTCGATTTCTTTTGCTTACTCTATTTCTTTTATATGAAAATAGACTCAAAGAGCTTTCAATTCATATCTTATTCACTTTCTAATTCCATTTCTCCTATTTTTGGTGATTTTTCAAAATCACGTCACTGCTGCAATTCAAAAACTGTTTCATTGCAAAATATTGTTAACTAGTTTATAACATCTTTACTCCATCTCATTTAAACTCTATACATGCCATATAAATATTTAAACATAAAACAAAAGCTACCGGAATTGATCTGGATAGTGAGCTTTCTTTGTGATGATCCGATCTACCAACTTCTCTTTAATTCAATCTACATAAAAAAATCAAACACACACGAGTAAGCTTGATGAAGCTTAGTAAGTTCATTGGTTTAAAAGTAACTTACCACACATAATATTTCCAAAACAATAACAAAATATTTACTAAAGTTCCCTGCCATCCACAACCATTGTTAAAATACTTCACATAGTTGAGCTCAACATTAACAACTACTCAATCTCTTCCATTTGATTCACTCATTTTATATTACTACTTATCAAATTAGGAAACGTCTTACGAATTTGAGTACGTCGTTGCTCAGTGCCACGTTTCACAACTCAGTATGGATAATTCCATACCTACATTTCACAACTCAGTATGGTTTATACCATACCTACATTTCACAACTTCGGTATGGTTAATACCATACCTACATTTCACAACTCAAGTATGGATGATACCATACCTACATTTCACAACTCGGTATGGATGATACCATACCTACATTTCACATTTGCCATGGATTAACCATGGTCTTATCCATCAATTCATCACATGTCACGACACTAAACGTACTCAATTCTGCGTTTTTCCTAATTTGAATTACCACCATTTATTCTTTCATTTATCATATTTTTCACAATCCCACAGCAAATTCATATTTAACAGCACATTATATCATTCAATCATTCACAAATAAACATATAAATTCAACCATATGAACTTACCCGGCTGATTTGTAGAAGATTTTGAAATTTAGGGACTACTCTGCAACTTTTTCTTTTCCTCTTTCTTCTTTGGTTTCTTGATCTATAATGTAAAATATTTTCACTCATCAGCATATATTTCATTTCTATTTCACTTCACAAATTATGCTCTTCAAATTTCAAAATTGCACTTTTACCCTAAAATTTACAGTTTTTACAATTTAGTCCCTGCTCAATTCAGCCATCAATTGAACTAATTTTTCTCAATAAACACTTTATTCTATCATTACAAACTATTTCACAACCTTTGATATTCTGAATTTCAACACCAACCTCTAATTCACAACTTTTTCACAATTAGGTCCTAAATATCATTTCCTATCAAAATTACTTAATAAAACCACCTTAATATGAAATTATAATTTAATTTTCATAATAATTCATCATAAAATTCCATTTCTCAGCAAGGGTAACTTTTAATTTTACCCACCAAATCAAAAACTAATGAATTCTATAAGTGGATCTAGTTGTAAAAGTCATAAAAACATAAGAATTATCAAGAAAAAGCAAGAATTAAACTCACATGGTGTAAAAATATGAAAACCAGCTTTCTCCAGAACTCCTATGGTGTTTTGGCTGAGATAATGTGAATTTTTCTCTAGATTATTTTCAATCTTATCTTAATAAACATATTAAAATCACAAAAATTCCAATTTTGCCCTTGTTTCACTTATCCTCTGCTGATTTCCTTGCCTTTGCCGTCCAACCTTCTCACTTTTAGGTTTAATTTCCCTTTAAACCCTCATTCTTTTAACACTTGAGCTATTTAATTCTTCTAGCAATTTTGCATTTGTTACAATTTAGTCCTTTTTATTAAATTGGCTACCCAAACATTTAAATTTCTCAACCAAATCTAAAAATATTTATGGCTCGATTTTCAAATTTGAGGTCTCGATACCTCGTTTTTGACCCATTTGACCTAATAAATTCTTTTAATTCACTAAATTCACCAATCCACAAATTCTTCTAAATTCTCACTTGACTCATAAATATTAAATTACTATCTTATTTAATCTTACTTGCCAGATTTAGTGATCTCATATCACCATTTCCGACACCACTGAAAATTAGGCCGTTACAACTCTTCCCCCCTTTAAAATTTTGTCCTCGAAATTTGTTACCTGAAAATAGATTTGGATACTGTGATCTCATTGACTCCTCTGTTTCCCAGGTTGCCTCCTCCATACCATGCCGATGCCATAATACTTTAACCAATGGTATTTTCTTATTCCGCAACTCTTTTACTTCACGAGCCAAAATCTTTATTGGTTCTTCTGAATAAGTCATATCTGGTTGAAGCTCAATTTCAGTATGAGGAATTACGTGTGAAGGATCTGACCTATACCGCCTTAACATAGACACATGAAACACATTGTGGATCTTCTCAAGTTCCGGAGGTAAAGCCAACCGATAAGCAACAGGACCAACCCTTTCCACAATTTCATACGGCCCTATAAATCTCGGACTCAATTTTCCTTTTCTACCAAACCGTAACACCTTCTTCCATGGTGAAACTTTTAAAAATACTCGATCACCCATCTTGCATATTCTATGTCTCTTCGTTTCAAATCTGCATATGACTTACGACGATCCAAGCGACTTTTAGACTATCTCGAATAATCCGGACTTTCTCTTCAGTTTCCCGAATCAAATCAACCCCAACTATTTTTGATTCACTCAATTCAGACCAACACAATGGAGTCTTGCATTTCCCACCATAAGAGCTTCAAATGGTGCCATTTTTATACTAGACTGATAGCTATTATTGTAAGCAAACTCAGCCAAAGGTAAATACCTTTCCCAACTGTCACCAAACTCAAGTATACAACATCTTAACATTTCGCTCTGACTGTCCATCTGTTTGAGGATGAAATGCTGTACTAAAATTTAATTTGGTACCTAAAGCTTCTTGCAGTTTGTTCCAAAATCTCGAAGTAAACCTCGGATCCCGATCTGAAATGATAGATCTGGAACTCCATGTAGTCTCACAATCTCGACACATACAATTCTCGCTAACTTCTCAAGTGAAAAATCATTCGATGGAATAAAGTGTGTTGACTTTGTCAATCTATCAACAATCACCCATATCGAATCTTTCTTTCTTGGAGTCATAAGCAATCCACGACACAAAATCCATTGTAACACGCTCCCACTTCCATTCAGGGAATCATAATGGGTTGTAGTAAACCCGTTGGCACTTGATGCTCCGCTTTAACTTGGCGACAAATCAAACATTTTGCAACAAATTCTGAAATTTCTCTCTTCATACTGGCCACCAATATATCTTTTTCAAATCACCATACATTTTTGTCTTGCCGGGTGAATCGAATACATACTATTATGTGCTTGGAAAGAATATTATTCTTCAAATCGTAATTGTTTGGAACAAAAATTTCATTATGATAACGCAACATACCTTCATCATCAATCTTTGAACTCGAATCTAAATTATCTCGAACCATTTGTCGTTTAAATACCAATTTCGGGTCTTCATTCTGCAGTTTTTGAATTTGTTGAAGAAACATGGGTTTCACTTTCAATTCTGCTAATACAACACCTTCTTCATTAAGAGCCAAATGAGCATTCATTAACCGAAGTGCAAACAATGATGACTTTCGACTAAGTGCATCAGCAACTACATTAGCTTTTCCTAGATGGTAGTCAATAACCAAATCATAATCTTTCAGCAACTCTAACCACCGTCTCTGTCTTAAGTTCAGTTCCTTCTGAGTCATTAAGTATTTCAGACTTTTGTGATCCGTATAGATATAACACTTCTCACCATATAAATAGTGTCTCCAAATTTTTAAAGCAAAAACAATTGCAGCTAATTCAAGATCGTGTGTAGGGTAATTCTTTTCATGTGGTTTTAATTGCAGTGAAGCATAAGCCACTACCTTCCCGATCGCATTAACACACAACCCAAACCATTTAAAGATGCATCATCAGTACACAATATACGGTATACGATTCGTTGAGTTAAAGCTGGAGCTTCGTTAACATTTTCTTCAATTGGTCAAAGCTCTGTTGACATTCATCGAGACCATACAAACTCAACATTCTTTTGTAACAAAGCGAGTCATTGGTGAAGCAATCATGGAAAAATTCTTTACAAAAGCGGCGATAATACTGCTAGTCCCGAAAACTTCGTGACTTGATTTACATTCCTCGGTGTTTTCCAATTCACCATCTTTGAAACTTTACTTGGATCCACACGAATTCCTTGATTGATACAATGTGACCAAGAAATCCAACTTCATGAAGCCAAAACTCACATTTACTAAATTTTGTATATAATTGCTTTTCTCTCAAAGTCTGTAATACAATTCTCAAGTGTTGTGCATGCTCGGATTCTGTCTTTGAATAGACCAATATGTCATCAATAAATACCACCACAAATCTATCCAAATAAGGCTGAAAAATCCGATTCATTAAATCCATAAATGCAGCAGGGGCATTTGTTAAACCAAAAGGCATTACCAGAAATTCGTAGTGACCATACCGAGTTCGAAAAGCAGTCTTTGGCACATCACACTCTTTAACCTTCAGTTGATAATACCCAGATCTAAGGTCTATCTTTGAGAACACTGCAGCACCTTTCAATTGATCAAATAAATCATCGATACGAGGTAATGGATATTTATTTTTAATTGTTACCTTGTTCAGCTGTCTGTAATCAATACACAAAATAAAACAGGTGCACCCCAAGGTGATGTACTCGGTTTGATGAACCCTTTATCCAATAACTCTTGCAATTGTGTCTTCAACTCTTTTAACTCAGCTGGTGCCATTCTATACGATGCTATTGATATCGGAGCTGTACCCGGAATTACATCAATTACGAATTCAACCTCACGATCCGGGGGTAAACCAGGTAATTCCTTAGGAAACACATCAGTAAACTCATTAACAACTGGCAATTGTTCCGTCTTCAATTCAGAACCCCGAGTATCAAGAATATAAGCTAAAAATGCTTCATTACCCTTCCGAATCAATTTCTGAGCTGTAATGGCTGATATAATTCTGACATCATTCTTTTTATCTCCAAACTCAGCTGAAACTATTTCCCTGTCGACATTTTAAATCAACCCCCGTTTTTCTCTACAATTCACTATGGCATCGTGTTTAATCAACCAATCCATGCCAAGAATAACATCAAATTCTCGGAAAGGTAACAACATTAAATCGTGAGAGAAATTCACGACCTTGTATTTTCAAAGTGGACACTTCCGACATATTAAATTAACTAACACACTTTGCCCTAACGGATTAGTGACTTGCATATCAAAGTCGAGTGGACTCAATGATCATTTTCTTTTCGACACTAATGCGATTGCAAATATATGAATGCGTAGATCCGGGATCAATTAAAGTATACACGTAATCATTAAAGAGATGGAAAATACCGGCTATCACATCCGGAGCGAAAGCTTCCTCTCTTGCCGAGAGTAGCATATGTACGTGCGGGTGCCCTTATTTACGATCGGACTCTGATCTCTCATTCCCGAACGACAAGCGATCTCTCAAGCAGACACTACTTTGACCCGAACGTCTACTTTTTCGAGGAGTATTTGTTTGTTTCTCGCCTTGTTCTTTATTTTCTTTTAATGACCCGAGGACAGTCCGAAAAAAATGATCAGTTCCACCACATCTATAACAAGCTCGGTTCTTCCCCAACATTCACCAATACGAAATCTACCACAATTTTTGCATCTAGGTCTCGGAATATTTTGTACACTACCAGTACTAACTGCTGGTTTATTAATCACTCCAACATCTCTTTGAGTTGTTTTACTTTTATTTGATCGTTCCGAAATTGTAACTGATCGACTAAAATCATCTCTGAACTTTTTATTTTGGAAAAGTCGTTGGTCTAGAGAAACTTCTTTTATATACTTCTTTGCCTTTTCTTTCTCTTTGCATCTTTCTATTATACACTTCTTCCATCTTTTGAGCTCTATCAGACAGAACCACAAATTCTCGAATCTCAGTGCCTCCTATCATCATTCTGATTTCATCATTAAGCCCTTCTTCAAATCTAATGCACATTTCTTCCTCTGTCGGTACAACATCCCGAGCATACCTACTGAGATACACAAATTCTCTCTCATATTCAAACCTTTGTTTTATTCCCTGTCGAAGATCAAGGAATTCCCTTTTCTTTTTATCTAAATATCTCCTTCCCACATACTTTTTTCTAAACTCATTTTGGAAGAATTCCCAAGTAAGTTTATTTGCATGTACCACTGCCTCAATGGTTTCCCACAAATTATACGCTTCTTCTTTCAGTAATGAAATCGCACACCTCAAATAGTCTTCCGGAGAACAAATCATCTGTTTGAAAACTCTCTCCAAACTCTTTAGCCAATACTCTGCTTTAACTGGATCATCATCCGATCTTCCCCGAAATTCTTCAGCTCCGAACTTTCTGAGTTTCTCAATCGGTGTTCTTTTGATAGATTCATCTATTGAAGGAGGAGCAACTGGGGCTGTAACTGGTGGTACAGTAGGGGGAGGAGGAGGTTGTTGTGCCTGACTTCTTCCTTGTATTGTTTCACTAAACCACTGATTCATTACCCCATAAATCAAATTTTTAAGTTCTTCCTCTCTCATCAAAGAAATCGGAACATTATTACTTGTTCCCTGCTCAGAAGTCTGTACTCTACTATTAACTTCCTCTTCATGATCAGCACCCTCGGGTCTATCAGACATCTTTACAATCTATAACAAAAATTAATAGTTAGATCGGATCATTCACATCCCACTATCACAGATTTATATGGCATGTATTTCCAAACATTTTATACATCACATCCGTTCCGAGAATCATCTAAACCAAAGCTCTGATACCAATAAATGTAACACCCCTTACCCGAGACCGTTGCCGGAGTCGAGCACGAGGCATTACTAAACTTAACTACTAATTCGGCATAAAATTTAAAACTGCCCATCTGCGTCATAGTCACTAAAATATTTATATCTGGAGCTACGGGACTCCAAATTAAGATCCGTTAATTTTCTCTGAAACAAGACTCATATATCTTTTTACTATAATTTTTCCAGAATTTTTGGTATGGCCAATCAATACCAGATTTTTCTTAAAGTTTCCCCTGTTTTACTGTTTGACTGTTCTGACCTCTCTTCACTACAAATAAAATTACTCTTCGTACAGAATTCATATGACCTTTTTATTTATTTAATTTGAAAATAGACTCATTCAGGATTCCATACATATAAATTTTAATCCACGATTATTTTTGTGCAATTTCTAATGATTTTTCAAAGGCAGAACAGGGGATCACGAATTCATTCAGAACCAGTTTCACTAAAATTTAAATATCTCATAATTTCGATTTCTTTTGCTTACTCTATTTCTTTTATATGAAAATAGACTCAAATAGCTTTCAATTCATATCTTATTCACTTTCTAATTCCATTTCTCCTATTTTTGGTGATTTTTCAAAATCACGTCACTGCTGCAATTCAAAAACTGTTTCATTGCAAAATATTGTTAACTAGTTTATAACATCTTTACTCCATCTCATTTAAACTCTATACATGCCATATAAATCTTTAAACATAAAACAAAAGCTACCGGAATTGATCTGGATAGTGAGCTTTCTTTGTGATGATCCGATCTACCAACTTCTCTTTAATTCAATCTATATAAAAAAATCAAACACACACGAGTAAGCTTGATGAAGCTTAGTAAGTTCATTGGTTTAAAAGTAACTTACCACACATAATATTTCCAAAACAATAACAAAATATTTACTAAAGTTCCTCGCCATCCACAACCATTGTTAAAATACTTCACATAGTTGAGCTCAACATTAACAACTACTCAATCTCTTCCATTTGATTCACTCATTTTATATTACTACTTATCAAATTAGGAAACGTCTTACAATTTGAGTACGTCGTTGCTTTCGATGCCACGTTTCACAACTCGGTATGGATAATTCCATACCTACATTTCACAACTCAAGTATGGTTTATACCATACCTACATTTCACAACTCGGTATGGTTAATACCATACCTACATTTCACAACTCGGTATGGATGATACCATACCTACATTTCACATTTGCCATGGATTAACCATGGTCTTATCCAAAATCAATTCATCACATGTCACGCACACCTAACGCGTACTCAATTCTGCGTTTTTCCTAATTTGAATTACCACCATTTATTCTTTCATTTATCATATTTTTCACAATCCCACGGCAAATTCATATTTAACAGCACATTATATCATTCAATCATTCACAAATAAACATATAAATTCAACCATATGAACTTACCCGGCTGATTTGTAGAAGATTTTGAAATTTAGGGACTACTCTGCAACTTTTTCTTTTCCTCTTTCTTCTTTGGTTTCTTGATCTATAATGTAAAATATTTTCACTCATCAGCATATATTTCATTTCTATTTCACTTCACAAATTATGCTCTTCAAATTTCGAAATTGCACTTTTACCCTAAAATTTACAGTTTTTACAATTTAGTCCCTGCTCAATTCAGCCATCAATTGAACTAATTTTTCTCAATAAACACTTTATTCTATCATTACAAACTATTTCACAACCTTTGATATTTTGAATTTCAACACCAACCTCTAATTCACAACTTTTTCACAATTAGGTCCTAAATATCATTTCCTATCAAAATTACTTAATAAAACCACCTTAATATGAAATTATAATTTAATTTTCATAATAATTCATCATAAAATTCCATTTCTCAGCAAGGGTAACTTTTAATTTTACCCACCAAATCAAAAACTAATGAATTCTATAAGTGGATCTAGTTGTAAAAGTAATAAAAACATAAGAATTATCAAGAAAAAGCAAGAATTAAACTCACATGGTGTAAAAATATGAAAACCAGCTTTCTCCAGAACTCCTATGGTGTTTTGGCTGAGATAATGTGAATTTTTCTCTAGATTATTTTCAATCTTATCTTAATAAACATATTAAAATCACAAAAATTCCAATTTTGCCCTTGTTTCACTTATCCTCTGCTGATTTCCTTGCCTTTGCCGTCCAACCTTCTCACTTTTAGGTTTAATTTCCCTTTAAACCCTCATTCTTTTAACACTTGAGCTATTTAATTCTTCTAGCAATTTTGCATTTGTTACAATTTAGTCCTTTTTATTAAATTGGCTACCCAAACATTTAAATTTCTCAACCAAATTTTAATACTAATTTAATAACACTCCATAAATATTTCTAAAAATATTTATGGCTCGATTTTCAAATTCGAGGTCTCGATACCTCGTTTTTGACCCATTTGACCTAATAAATTCTTTTAATTCACTAAATTTACCAATCCACAAATTCTTCTAAATTCTCACTTGACTCATAAATATTAAATTACTATCTTATTTAATCTTACTTGCCGGATTTAGTGATCTCATATCACCATTTCCGACACCACTGAAAATTAGGCCGTTACACAAGGACCGATTTTTAATAGAATGACCAGTTTGTTCTTTGATTTAACATATAGAGACTAATTTACTCTTTTTT
This sequence comes from Gossypium bickii, assembly GCA_025503065.1. NCBI lineage: Eukaryota > Viridiplantae > Streptophyta > Magnoliopsida > Malvales > Malvaceae > Gossypium > Gossypium bickii. The sequence continues at coordinate 112,457,956 of CP106717.1, read as the reverse complement.
TAGTAGAGGGGTAAAATGCGATTAGACTATTAATATAAAGGTCTCTATAGTACTTTAATTTACAAAAATATTAAGATATATATGTCAAGTTATCATATGCCTTTAGAATAAGCCAGAAAAAAAGATCTTCGATTCGAAAAAGTAAAAGAACTAAAAATGATCAAATTATAATAGAGAAATTGTATATAATAATAATAATAATAATAATAATAATAATAGAGAAACTAAATCCGCGAAACAGTATAGGGACCTTTTTATAAAATTTGACCTATTTTAAATAGATAAAACAACAATTATACCAAAAAGACGGCTTTTTTATTAAAATAACCCAAATAAATTAATTAATTATCAAAATAACCCACCTTTTTAATTAAATACGAAAATGACCTAAAAGCTACAGTAAATTTAGGTGGAGCCAAATTAAATGGCTCCACCAACTTGCCACGTCAGCATAGGGGATTAAAAAATAATTTTTTGGTGGAGCTATTTTGAATGGCTCCACCTGTATAAAATACAAGAGAAATACTGTAAAATATGAAAAATTGGGGGGCCTTTAAAATAATTTTCCAATTTTTGGTGGAGCCATTTGAAATGGCGCCACCACCCCTACTACCAGCTATTTTTTTTTAATTTTGTCTTTTTTTTTACTTTTTTAGGTATTTAAAAAGTTGAGGGCCTAAAAAGTAATTTCCCTTTTTTTTGGTGGAGCCATTTGAAATGGCGCCACCACCCTTTGATACCTTTTTTTTACTTTTATATTATTTTCTTATATTATTTTGTTTAATTAATTTAAATTATTAATTTTAAAAAATTTGTAATGTATATATAAAATGTTTTATAATATATTTTTAAATAATTTTTTTAACTTTAGATATATATTTTTTAATTATTTTAAATATTATAATTTTTATTTTTTCTAGTTTTTAAAAAGTTTAGGGGCTTCAAAAGTAATATCGCCTTTTTTGGTGGTGCCATTTGAAATGGCGCCACCACCCTCCTACACCCTTTTTTTCTTTATTTTGGCTTTTTTTTACTTTTTTATTATTTTATTATTTTATTATTAATTATAAAAAATTTCTAATGTATATTTAACATGTTTTATAATATATTTTTAAAAATTTAAAATAATTTTTTTAACTTTTAGATATATATATATTTTAATTATTTTAAATATTATATTTTTTTACTTTTTTAAGTTTCTGAAAAATTTGAGGGACTTAAAAGCAATTTCCCCTTTTTGTGGGTGGAGCCATTTGAAATGGCGCCACCACTCGTACTGTCACGATTTTTTTGTCTTTTTCTTTTTTTCTTTTATATTATTTTATTATTTTATATTGTTTATTTATTTATATTATTAATTTTAAAAAATTTGTAATGTATATTTAAAATGTTGTATAATATATTTTTAAAAAATTTAAGTATCATTTTTAGATTATTTTTTTTAAATTTTAGATATATATATTTAAAATTATTTCTTTATAAATTTTAAATTTATTGTTCAAATTACTTTTGAAATTATTAGTTTTATAATATTTAAAATGTATATTTAATCTTATAGTAATTTTACATAGAATTTTTAAATTAAAATTTTTAATTTTTTCTTATTTTATTTAAAAATAAATTAAAAATAAATATATTATTTTATAACTAATCACATCATATCGGTGATGTGACTATTAATAAATTTAAAAATAAATATACAAAATTTTGTATATATATATAGGGTGGGGCTTGGTCCCCACCGATAGAAATTTGAGAATAGCTGGACCAGGGTAAATACTTATATTATATTTTTATATTTTCTAGTTAATGTAATATAATAAATAATTGTTGTATTTATTTTTTTATATTATCTGAGATATCAAAATGTCTTCTAGAGCAAATACGGATCACACATCATCGATGATCGACCAAACAGTAAAATTATTTATAATTGAAATAAAAAATCGTTTTAGTTTCTTATTTTTTCTTGCTAATCGCTATTCTATTGAACATGTTTTGACTGCTTTAAAATACTTATCTCTATTTAGTTGTTATTATTCATTTTTAACTATTTTCTTGCATGATATTAATTAAAATTTTAACATAATGAAATAAAAATTAATATAAGAAGGTAGAGAATGTAGTTATATAGTTGTCTTTAGTTTTAATGCTTAACTATGATTAGGACATAATAATCACATTTGATATTTACGTGTTATTATTAATATTTTATGGCAGTCCTTTTTAACTCTATTATTAATATATTATTACTTATTTAATTTAACTTAAATAAAAAAATACTTAGAATGGCTATGTTGGTATAGTATAAGTGTGATGTTTTTGTTTTCTCAACCTTTCAATTTTACTCTTCAATATATTTTTTTTATGTTTAAATTATATAGATAATTGATTTATCATATTTTTATAAAAAATTACCATGCAGGATGGTTATCGGGTTTGAGGTCGCGATTTCATTTTCCCAAGTATGATCCGGACTAGCGGATAATGCCATACTTACAGATGGCAGGATTTGGGGATGCCGCATTGATCCGAAGGTTTGACCTGAGGGCAAACTTAATATCCGTCTTAGTTGAGCGGTGGTGTACGGAGACCCACACCTTCATTATGCCGTGTGAGGAGTGCACTATCACATTAGAAGACGTCGCTATGCAACTTGGGTTACGAATCGACGGTGATGTGGTCTCGGGTTGAAGCAAAGTGTTGGAACCTTTAGTAGTATGCCACAGACTGCTTGGACGGTCCCCTAGTGATGGGGAAGAAAATTTCACATGCTTGACCTTGGCATGGTTAAGAGCAAATTTTAAGCGATTATCTCGAAGCCTTGCCATCGAAAGGAGAGGTGATGTATCTTTGCTCGAGCCTATATTATGCAGCTGATTGGGGGGGTACTTATGCCGAACAACACGTCTAATAGATCCACTTAAAGTATTTGCCTCTATTGGAGGATTTTTCTCGTGCCGGTAGTTACAGCTGGGGATCAGCAGTGTTGGCCGCATTATACTATGAGCTTTGTCGAGCAACAAAACATGGGGTTAGTAATATGGCTGGTTGTCTAGGTCTACTGCAGTCTTGGGCTTTATACAGGATGCCGTTTCTAGCGGCTGTTAGGCACCAACCATATTCGTGGCCACTTATGAATAGGTAAAAACAAAATTATACTTAACATTTAACGACTCATAAGTGTGGATAACATTTTTCAAAGTTTAACTGCCAACGTATTTGTTTCGATTTCAGATGGGCGACGTCTCCGGGAATTGGTGCGAGCCAAACATTAATCATTTACCGTCAAATGATAGAGGCGTACGCTGGAGAGAAAGTAATATATATTAATATAGTTTAAGTAACGTTTATTTAACTTATCCAGTTATAGTATGTTATGTGAAATGACTTATTATGTTATTTTGTGCAGTTCTTATGGATGCCGTATTCTTCACTAAACGTTGCAACCCTTATTCCTCAGAGGGTTCATGCTGAAGCCAATGCGTGGTGCATTAACACGCTGGTGCTCAACTTCTCAACCGTTGAGTGGTACAACGGTGATCGAGTTATGCGACAATTTGGGTGTAGACAATTTGTGCCGGTCGAGCCAGAACAATTTGATGAGGTCCACGGTAAGACCATGAGGGGGAAACATACAACAGATTGGCGCGTGGAACATTAATCTTTTATAGCAATATGGAATACCCGGTACGACAGGCGGCCTGAGATGCACTCATGCATGTTTGACTTTAGTCCCTCGACTGAATACATGCAGTGGTACATGACTCGATGGCGTGTATTTATATGGTGGACAGCTTATGATAGTACCAGGTCACTGATACAGACGTGGAAATCAACCTATGGGGGAGCTAGAGGATCAACATATGGCGGAGCCCAACTCGGAGAACCAACATTTGAACACATCGGACCAATGGGTTGACGCTTTTTGTGATGAGTCGCATAGCAGTTCATATCACTCGAATATTGCCGGTTCAAGTTCATATCACCCAGACATAAGCGGTTCAAGTTCATATCACCCAGACATAGGCGGTTCGAGTTCATTTCACCCAGACATAGGCGATTCGAGTACATTTCACCCAGACATAAGCGGTTCAAGTTCATTTCACCCAGAGCAACCACCGATATCATTTGATATGTTTGGTAATAACATGTACTCCACCCCGCCTCAGGCTACGTTCGATCCAGCTTCTGATATTTCTGATGTGTACCGTACACCCCAACGTCCACCCCGTCAACGAAGACTCGTGAATCGCTATACCCCGAACGACGATACCACTCCCGGCTCTTTCCAATTTTAAGTTATGTTAATTTTTAAGTGTTATGTCATATTTCTTGTATTAGTCTAAGGTTCCACAACTTATATATTAGTCTTATTTTTATATAATTTATGATGTCTTTTAAAGGGTTTAAAGTTGCAACTGTTAATTTTAAGTAAAAACTTAACACTAAATAATACAAACTTTAATTCTAAGAGATCATAAAATGCAAACATCAGGTACAACATTTAATTTCTTTCAGACCGTGAAGATTGACCAGTGTAGATGTTTCCATGGGGACATTTGCTTTTATTGTGGCCAACTGTTCTATATATGGTGCAACATTTTGGATCAACTGTTTCTCTTATATCCATGTCATTCCGAATCCTCGTTGTTGTTGGTCTACCTTTGATTCTCCTACGTAGCGACCGATCTGGCAACATCTCGAACACAGGCGGTTGCACTTTCCATGTCGATATATTTACCCATATTCACAATTCGTTTGCGCCAGTCTTTGTTCTTGTACTAATTGTGGAAGTTGACAGCGATGTGACGAATACAGTAGACGGGCCTCCATGGAACCTCAGATTGTCGAATCGTAGCAACAAGGCCCTTCGATCTGTCGGATATAATGCAAATGTTGTCTTGCCTGACAACATGTCTCCGTAAGTTCTGAATGAAATACGCCCACGATTCAGAGTTCTCAGACTCTACGATGGCAAAAGCGATCGGTAGTACATTTCCGTTACCGTTTTGTGCAACCGCAATCAAAAGCATTTGTATGTATTTTCCATAAAGCCATGTTCCATCAACTTGCACTAGTGGTTTGCAATGGGGGAAAGCTCTAACACATGGATCGAAATTCCAGAACAGACGACGGAAAACTCTTCTCCCCCATTCCAATTGTCCAGTAGGGCCTCTATAAGGCAATGTTTGCAAGTCCACGATAGTTCCTGGGATGTACTCCACCATCACTGAAATCCAACCCTGAAGTTCATTGTATGACTCATCCCAGTCCCCGTACAATTGTTGCATGGCCATTTGTTTCGCCATCCACGCTTTCCTATACGAAACTCTGTACTGAAATCGAGCTTGCATGTCTGCAATCAATGTTGACACAAGAATGATTGGACTATCTTTCACTAGTGGCATGATGCAGTTGCAAATACTTTTGGCATCCAATTTTCGGTGGTCTTGAGACATACGTGCGACACTAAATGTATGATGCCCTTCTAGTTTACGTATTTACCACTGTTGAGTCCTCTGTATAAATGCAGCTCGAACTCGCCAACCACACCCATCGCCGGCTCTCCAACATTCCCCAACATATAATGTCGGTGTAGACTTGACAACCTTGTAATCAATCGACAACTTCATACTGTATTGTTTGATGGCAAACACACAGTCCGCCTTGTTCTCGAATTGTTGCCCAACGAATAACTCCTCGAACTGTGAATTTATCACCAATCTATGAGCAGGTACTATATCGGCGTACTCAGGAAACTCGGATGCATGCGCTGCATCTGGATCTACGTTCAACATGTCGCCCCCAAGTTCATTTCGTAAGATATTGGCATGACTTGGGTTACTGAATGAAGGGCCGTGAACATCTTCAACCTCTTCCGGGCCTTAATCATCGATATGGTTCGAAACTTCATCGACATCGGGGTCACTAAAATCTTCAACGTCTTGATCAGAATCTTCACCATTATTGGTCATTTCTCTGACATTGGCCTCTGTGCTTATTATCACCTCTGGATGTATTTGTAGACGGAGACTGAGGGTAGGGTTGTTGTATGAACTTCCACCATAATTAGGAATTTCAGGTATCTGCGAGGTTCCACCGCATTCTAATTGGTCTGTCCATCCAACATTAAGATCAAAGTCAAATCCGTGATGTTGACATATTGGACTAACATTCTCAATAGGCTCTAAGTCTGCTAGCTCCGCAAATAATTCAACTGGTTGGGGGTTCTCACTCCCAGTCGACCACCATATTTCCATCACAGTGCACAAGTCATCATCATCTAACAATTGCATCGCACAAAATTTGAACGGATCTGTAGATATTGGGAACTTGTAAAATAATTTGGACATCGCCCTTCCACAACGGATAGCTATTTTTGCACTAATCTTCCTTTTCATTTCTACTAGCTTCACATTTTTTTTGAATCACAAACCTACTCTTTGCCCACCTTGAAATACACAGCCAATATCACCTTCTACAATTTCACCATTAAAAACAACATACACCAAAAACACCTCATTATTCATTTTTAACAGATATTTTTAACTTTCCTACTTAACACATCAGTTATACCACTCTATATATAGAAGAGAACCAAGAGGTGGAGCCATAAAGAATGGCTCCACCAAAAAATTGTGATTTTTGAGAGTGTAGGGGGCCCTATAGCAATTTTACCATTTTCGAGTCCGACAAATAATTTGCCGCCATCCGTTTTCGAGTTTGACAACCAAGTTAAATAAACAACTAAAATAAGAAAATATATAGAACTTCAAATAAAATAAGAAAAAATTAAAAATTTTAATTTAAAAAATTCTATGTTAAATTAATATAAGATTAAACATACATTTTAAATATTATAAAACTAATAATTTCAAAAGCAATTTGAACAATAAATTTAAAATTTATAAAGAAATAATTTTAAAAATATATATCTAAAATTTAAAAAAAATAATTTAAAAATGATATTTAAATTTTTTAAAAATATATTTACAACATTTTAAATATACATTGCAAATTTTTTAAAAATAATAATATAAATTAAATAAATAATATAAAACAATAAAATAATATAAAAGAAAAAAAGAAAAAGACAAAAAAAAAGGTGTAGGAGGGTGGTGGCGCCATTTCAAATGGCACCACCAAAAAAGGGGAAATTACTTTTAAAGCCCCTAAACTTTTTAAAAATTAGAAAAAATAAAAATATAATATTTAAAATAATTAAAAAATATATATCTAAAGTTAAAAAATATATTTAAAAAAATATTATAAAACATTTTATATATACATTACAAATTTTTTAAAATTAATAATATAAATTAATTAAATATAATAAAATAAGAAAATAATATAAAAGAAAAAAAAAAAGGGTCAGAGGGTGGTGGTGCCATTTCAAATGGCTCCACCAAAAAAAAGGGAAAATTATTTTTTAGGCTCTCAACTTTTTAAATACCCAAAAAAGTAAAAAAAAAACAAAATAAAAAAAAAGCTGGCAGTAGGGGTGGTGGCGCTATTTCAAATGGCTCCACCAAAAATTAAAAAATTATTTTAAAGGCCCCCCAATTTTTTAAATTTTACAGTATTTCCTTCGTATTTTATACAGGTGGAGCCATTCAAAATGGCTCCACCAAAAAATTATTTTTTAATCCTCTATGCTGACATGGTAAGTTGGTGGAGCTATTTAATTTGACTCCACCTAAATTTACTGTAGCTTTTAGGTCATTTTAGTATTTAATTAAAAAAGTGGGTTATTTTGATAATTAATTAATTTATTTGGGTTACTTTAATAAAAAAAACCCAAAAAGACACCACTTTTGCGGTTCACAACGTCCTCGCTGACGTTTTGTGCAGACTGTATCTCACACCTCTATCATTGATAATTTTATATACCAAAAAGGACAAAACGTATGACATTAGCTATCCTCTCTGTACATTCGATTGTTTCTTAAAAGAAAATGAAACTGAAGCTGAAACTGAAACTGAAACTTTAACTGATTCTGTAAAAAGTACACAAAAATCCAAATACAGTTCAGTGTTTACTGACTAAAGATTCTTGAGTATTGCTTTCTTCTCCAATTCTCAACCTCGAACTTATCTACGCATCAAAGCTTTGGTCTCTCTATATATAAACGTCCACTTTCTTCCACGATCAAAATATCAGTCACACCAAACTAAAGAGGGGGATCAAAATGGGGTGGAAAGGAATTCTGGGTTTTGATTATGGAATAGTTTTAGCACCTATGGGCCATGATATTGCTGGACCTGAGCTCGTAGCTGCTGTTGCAAACGCTGGTGCACTTGCCCTTCTTCATGCTCCTGATTGGGTACTCAAAAATTCCCAGTTTTTTTCGATCTTTATGGTTGAGCCAATAGGGTCTTCAATTTTGAGTTTGTATTTACTATTGGTTACTAGTGTCCATAACTTGTTTGACACAATGAGTTTGTTTTAGATGTTTTAAGGTGGTTTAAGCTGTTTGGTTTTGGTGTTTGTAGGATTCACCAGAGCAGCTAAAGGAGCTGATAAGGAAGACACGAGAGCTAACTGATAAACCCTTTGGGGTTGGTGTTCTTTTGCCATTCCCTCATAAGGAGAACATAAAGGCTATATTGGAAGAAAAGGTGGCTGTTCTGCAAGTAGCGTGGGGTGAATGCTCAAAGGAGCTTGTTTTAGAAGCTCATAATGCAGGGGTCATGGTTGTTCCTCAAGTGAGTATCATGCTTTCCCTCTTTTGTTCCATTGGTAAACATGGTTAAGTTCTATGTTACTCTGATAAGGGTCGGACACGGATATGTGGCTGACCAAGAACCTTTTCTTATGAGACATATTGTTGCCTTTATGTAAATCTAGGTTACTATGACGCTGTATTTCAGTCTAAGACTGTGTCTGACACTTATATTAGGACATGGTTATGAGGAATGATCCTACAAGGACCTTTAAATACAAGAAAAAGAATATACATGTATCGGATATGAATACAACACTCACACCCAAATATATATATATATGTTTAGTCCCTAATTTTGCTTCCTCATAGACTATCTCATGAGCTAAATGTAACTACATTGAAGGTTGGGAGTCTTGAGGAAGCAAAAAAAGTATTTGATGCGGGGGTAGATGCGATTATCGTTCAAGGCTATGAAGCTGGAGGGCACGTAATTGGACAGGTTTGAGCATTTCTTAACTCTATTTGTGAAAAATATAATGTCAGTAATGACAAATATTTTGTAAAAAAAGATAAATAAAAATAAAGAACACAGATTTTACGTGGAAACCTTTTCGAGAAAAAATCTCACGGGCAGGGAAGAGGAAAATTTACTATGTCGAATTCGAAAATAATTACAAGAGAAATATATCTATGTCTATTTATAGGCTTGTAAAGCTATATTCTAATAGGAGTGTAGTAAGATTGAAACACTTATTTTAATCAATATAAAATAGATGGAGTTTAATAAGGTTTAAAAAAAATATTCTAAAATAAAATAAAAAAAATGTAGTTCTATATGTAATTTACTTTTATTTTATTTTACCACTATATTTTATTTAAATAAGTCGGGTCACTTAATTGTAAGACAATTACATTGCAAGGTTTGAACTGTATAATCAATATACCGGAGCTTCTTACTTTCCAAAATTCATAACCCTGTTTATGTGTTGTTTCCAAAACTTTGCAACACTGAAAGTTTGGGGTAAAAAGGTTGATGTTTTTACCATTTTCAGGATGGTCTAATTTCATTATTGCCACGAGTGGTTGATGCGGTGGCTGATCGTGATATTCCGGTAATTGCTGCTGGGGGCATTGTAGATGCTCGTGGTTACGTCGCTGCCTTGGCTCTTGGTGCTAAAGGCATTTGCATGGGAACTAGGTTTGAACCATCTTATTATAATCTCAAGATTTGGCTTTCATTTGGGGCTCGGATTTTATTACCTCATTCATGCATATCTCTTGGTGTTCAATATATATATATTTTTTTGCATGTTTTAAAATGGAATGTAATGATTTGCTATAGTTCGCAGTTTGTTCATACATTTGTTAAGCCTTCACTGGACTTCTGCTCTTGCTTGAACATGATTGTACGAGACATTTGCAGGTTTCTTGCAACTCGAGAAAGCTATGCTCACCCAACATACAAACAGAAACTGATTGAACACGATGAAACCGAGTACACCGATATCTTCGGTAGAGCACTCTGGCCCGGTGCACCACAGCGTGTCCTGCGAACACCGTTCGTCTGTGACTGGAAATCCCTTCCTGCTCATGAAAACGAAAGTAATCAGCCTGTCATCGGTCGATCACTAATACATGGCATGGTCAGAATCTAAATACTCTATTCGAATCCGGATAACATTGGAATGATAGTTTTCTGAATGAATTCTAAGCTTTCAGTTTCTAAATATTCTTCTACAGGAAACCGAAATCCAACGCTTTTCTGCTTCGGATCCCAATCCAACAACAACAGGTGAGATCGAAAACATGGCACTTTATGCAGGCCAAAGTGTCGGCCTAATCAAGGAGATTCTTCCTGCTGGAGAAGTAGTGAAGAGACTGGTTGAAGGGGCTCAACATTTGATCCGCCAAAGATTTAATGAGAACTCAGTCTAAAAATCCATTCGTAAACATATATGCACTTTGTTTATGTGAGAGTGTTTTTAAAGCTTGGTTGGTGAAGCTGTTATAGCATTCTAATGTATGAAATAAACTTAAAGAGACTAATATAATGCAGGAAATAAAGCTGTACCAAGATTTTTTTTTTCTCATTTCTCCTTTAAGAACATATGAATTACACCATTTAATAGGTTCATATCCAAAATTATATCTACTTTACATCTTTAATGGAGGAAAAAAAGAGTTTGCGAGAAGTGGTGCACCAGCGAGCGTACGAAGCATGGAGATTAGGCCAGTCGGAGGATGGGCAATACGTGAAATGGTGAAGCCAAAGTGAAAGCACTTGCTCTTGCTCCTCGTGTTGTAACATGTCGATGGCATCTTCCAATATCTTCTCGAGCTCGGCTCTTTCACTTAGGCTCAACACCGGTATGTCGGTGCCATTGTTACCTCTGCATAGCAATGGCAGCCATGTAATTAGCATCTTCATCTTTATTTGCCTCAACCTCTCTTTGTTGCCTCCTTCAGTCTCTTCCAAACCTATATCCTTCATTTGCCTGAATAAGAATGCTGCCAAAAAAAAAAAAAAAAAAAAAAATCCGATTATACATATATGTATATACTTTTTGAGTTAACACTTAAAATTAGCCGTAGTTTAAAAATAGTAATGGGAGAAACGAACGTACCCGAAACCTTAACGAGGGAACCTTGAACCCGGTTTTCAGCCACAACCGAAAGCTGAGCCAAATTCGAAGCCGACACCCATCTCTCAACAGCCTCTTCCTCAAATCCACAACCAACCAATTTTTGCGTTAGCCAAAGTAGCTCAGCCGCCAACTTCTCCGCCGAATTCCCCAAACGGCTACTCACATCCTCCCTCACCCTCCCGCTCCACACTCCATCCCAAACTGTCCGGAAAACTCGATCCAACCGAGACTGACCCGTTCCGGTCCCCATTTCAATCAACGCAGCTTCAACCCGGCAAATTGTCCTCGAAAAAGCTGCCGACAAAACCCTTCGGTTCACTTCACGTAAAACTTCAACGTCTTCCCTATTATTCCCTTCTATAAGCCTTTCCGCTAAAGATCGAACGATCCCATACTTGGTCGAGCTAACCGGAATGTCATTAACGCTAACCAATAACTGCCAAAGCGACCGACCGATCCCCGAGTCACCGATCCCAGAATCGGTGATGTAACTGCTTTGGGTCGGCTTAAACGTGTACCCATTGTCGGATTTTAAGGAATGTAAATAATTAGAAGGGAAACAAGAGAGAAACAAGCGTAGAAAGAAAAGGAAAGAAGTGACGATGAGATAACGTATTATTTCGAGGAGTTTGTATTTTCCGGCAAAGTTCAAGAGGGATTTGTCGGCGTAAATGAGTACTGATTTTACCGTATTTCGAAGGAGTAATGGGGCCATAATTGTTGCAGAGTTCTCCATCATACCCATATGCTTTACTTCTGCTGGCTGAATGGAGTGACGCTAGGAAATGATGAAGAAGAAGTGACTAATATACAGAAAAATGCTTGTTTTTTACGTTGAGTGGTTGAAATTGATTAACGTATAAATTATGGTTTTAGAACAGATTGTGGTTTCGAATTGTTGTTTATATGAATAATAAATCCAGTTTAGTTGAGCGGATTCCAACTATGAAAGTTTTTGTTTAAAGACTTGTTCATATGTTTTCGATAGCTTTGAGAATTTTTATCAATTAGGTCCCTTTCTTTTAATTTTCATATCTTTGAGGTCTCGGGAGCTTGATTTAGCTAACCCGAGAATTAATTTGTAAAATTGTTAAAGTTTTGAAATGTTTCCATTGATTATTTTTGAAGCTTTTGGTGTTAAATGGTTTGATTGTAAGCTTAGATGTGATTAGGGACTAATTTATAAAGTTAACTTTGTTAGTTTTGAGTATAGGGGTTAATATGAAATTAAATCAAAATTAGCATGAAATTTCTTTGAATATAGATATTAGAGGGCTGTAGAAGGATGTGACTAAAATCGGATTGAAAAATGGGGCTTAAATGTGAAAGTTATGATTGTTTTGGTTTTAGGGACTAAATTAAATAAAATGTAAAACTTCAGAAAAAATTTCAAAATAAAATTGAACTGTTATTTGTGTGAAATAAAATGTTTTAAGGCATCTTAAACTGATGAATTGAAATGAATTACCATATAGATCAAGATTTGAATCAACAGTAGATAATCGAGGAAAAGGAAAATTGTTAATTAGTCCCTACATTTCATCTCGTTAGCAGTTTTTGTAAGTAAGTTCATAGGGCATAGTTATATATGTTAATGTAATGTATGTGTTTAAATTATGAATTTATATACCTTGAATATGATTTGGATTGTATACAAATTGGTATAAAAAGGTGAGAAACGAACTAAATTATAAAGAAACAAATTAATGTATTAAATGTGCCCAGATGAACATAAGAAAGGATATGATACAATTGGCATGAAATATGGTTATTTCCATGCTATACGTGATATGGTATGAAGTGATACTAATGTATGGAGAATTCAATGTTTAAACCGGCATTCAGCATTTGTTGTGGATTATTGAGATCTGTCTCTATAAAGACCACAATTACTGATTGCCTCTATGGAAACCCTGGTGTGTTCTGGAGGGATGTAATGTCTTATGACATACAATGCCTATGGACTTGACACTTCAGTGCTTAGGTGTGTTTTGGAGTTATAGCTCAAACGAGCTATTTTGTGTGTTTTGGTGGTTACCCACATATCCGTATCTATTTATTATAAATCATCGGGCTAAATGGTTAGCGTAAAATGGAAAATATCTTATTGATAATATGTATTGTATATGAAAATGTCTATATGTGATTGGAATGATGAGATGGCGTATATGTTCGATGATTCTAATAGAATGATATTGTACGGAAATGTATTGTACCTACTACAATACTCCAAGATTGTAACTGATGAACTCACCTTCCTGATGTGAAAGTTGATGACTGGAAAGTCGTATAATTAGTTAATTCATTATGTAATTTGTGATTTGAATTGAGTTTACTGTTTAAGCTCATATGAACTTACTGTGCATATATAATGCTTACTCTGTTGTATTTTCTTTGCTTGTAGTTGTCTTTTAATCGTTTTTTACTCGGTTATATGACATGTATATAATTAGTCTTAAATAATATGTGTTTATTTTGGAAATACATTTTTTTGAACCTTAACTGCTATGTGGCTTGAATGTTTATAATCTAGTTTTATTAATATGCATAACGGCATGGGGATAAGTTATATTCTAAGTATATGAATGATTAGTTTTGAATGTGGAAATGTTGAGCTTATGTGGTGAGATTGGTATAATTGGATTGGCATGAACATGTAATAGTTTACGTAGATGGAATGGTTTGCAATTATTTATGCACCCTTGTTGCGATTTGGTGCCAATTGTGGCGTATTGGTTAGATATTAGGAAGATGATGAATGATATGTTTTGGCATGGTTTTGAGAATGTTTTAAACATGATTGAACGATGATAGAAGAAATCTTTTGACTTATTTGGATGATTGGATTGAAACAAGTACCAAATAGCCTTAAAATACTAAAAACAGGATTCATGTTGCGACATTATATAGTGGTCGTCCTAACGAGAAAAGGCTTGTAATGTCACATTGAGATGAGGAATTTCATCATCTCGACAAGGCCAAAACTGTGAGTGACGTTGTGACGTTGAACGTACTGACGTTGTGACATGACAAACTGTTTTGGGATGTCATGAAGAGGAACTCCCTCACGACACAACGTCGTTCTGAACTTTTGAAAATTTTACAGTTTGGTCCTTCTTCACGCTTAGGTCAACTTAAGAGCTTTTGTAAGCTATATTAAGACTCGGTTTTAATTGTATTTTGTATTATGCTTAAAATTATGAAATGAATTGGTATTTAAATTGAATTAATTGATATGATCTGTATATGATTACTCTGGTATCTATAGTAGTATCTTGTAGCTCGAGTCCGGTGACTAGACCGGGTTAGGGGTGTTACATACTACTCGCAAATTCTCCAACATTTTATGGAGTCAATGTTGGATGAGCTTGTGCCTTGTCGAAGAAAATAAAAAGTATATCTATGAATGCAAACAATGTATATGTTAAAGAATGATATAGAAAATAATATTTATTATGTAGCCATGTTTGTAACATACCATTGCTCTTTATCTTTGTAGATTTGGCCCATTAATTTGACCCGATATGACGTATACAATACCTATGATGTGCACGATCCCAAAGGCTTCCATGTTAATCAATCGCAGCCTGCGTTCTCAGTGTCATATCAGAAATGATGCATATATTGGGTTATGGCATGACATGCCTTCTCAAGTTAGTCAAGAAGTCCCAAGTATTCACAATCTCTTGTTCAATAATAATAAAACCTATTGGTAGGATTTTTCGATTACTGTCTTATGCAATGACCAACAACAAGTGATGCTCATATCTCATGTACATGAATATACTGTTAACTTGGACTAGTGGCTTACAATACCAAAATGATTCAATGAATGTCCAAAAGAAAAAACGATGGAAAATTCTTTTTCCTTAATCATTCGGTTTCCATGATATGCAGGTTTTTGTTTGCAGATCGATGACGGTGCCTTAGATGTACTAATTCAGTACCTTCAACCATTACTATAGATCATTATATGATTTATCCCACCTGTTATGCATTTTTTCCATTACCTTCTGTTTTGCAACTCATGCTTTATAGTACGACACAATGAAGTTGTACTCACTATGGATATTAGCAATCAAAACTGGCATGAAAAGCTTAGGATTCACTTTCACCATAGGTAAGACAATGTTAGAAATAAATTGAGAATCCAATTTCGAATGATCCTATGACATATCTGCACCAACACAACTATTTCACCATAGGTAAGACAATATCAGAGATAAGGTCAAAATTCAATTTCGAATGACTTTTCATGGACATCTTGTACTATGCATTGCACCCATCGCCTCATATTTTTTTTTATTGGGGTTTTGTAACATAGAAATTGACCACATGCTTTATACTATACCGCTTTACTACAGCAACAACAAAATCTTTAAAGAAAAGCTTATTCCAACTTGTAAATCGTCGAAATTTGTAGAAAAACTCGTATGGTCGGGTCTTCTATGAGGAAGTTCTAACACATCTTTAGCATCAATGTTGACATTAAGCATGTGGGGTGGAGGATCATACGTTGTAAAATCAGGTTGCGTTCCTTCAGCATTGTCCGGACCTTCACTGTCAGAAACACTCTCTTCTAGTTTAGTAGGAATGACCTCTGATTAAAAAAATAATATAATTTTTGAACCATCCAGTCCAAACTCTCATATTGGAGTATCATTGGTTTCAGCTTCCTCTTCCTTCTTAGCTTCATCTCCGTTCTCAACCCCAGTTGCAGTTTCATGTCCAGGATCAGATGCCCTTAGCCGGTGGAGGTTGTAAGGAGAACATATCCGTTTTTGACAACCCTACATTAAAACTAATATTTTTTTTATAGATTTCTCAATTGTGTAACTTGATGGCATACTCGTATAAGTGTTTCCAGCATAGAACATTGGCATTCCGAAGTTGAAATAAAAAACACTCACAGAATGTCATGTCGGGGTCTCCACACATGGGTACCAACTAACCTCGACTGTACGCCAAAGTTAAAATCGAGGGCTGAAACTGATCTACGAACAGTTTAGTGTGACAAGGTAAGCTCTTTTTTATTACATAAGGAAATTTATGTATTTTATCTTTATTTTTAGAATTATTTAGTTTTAATTTAGATTGAATAAAATTGAGCATTTAGAGTTGTTTTATGACTTTTTAAGTTGATCCGGGCCTAAGGAAGAGCTAAAAAGTTGATTGTGTGCAAGTCAACAACTTAAGTCGAGGAGTTAGTGGACTACCTCGGATGTCGTATCATTTAGAGGGAATGTCGCAACAACAAAGCTAGCCTCAATACTTAGAATAATTTCGAGCACAAATCTAAGAGGTGAGCTACAACAATCAATGTCGCGACAACCAACTTCAAACCGAGAGGGGGAGCATACAACCATTGATGTTACGACATCCAACTTTAAACCAAGAAGGGGAGCATTCGGAGTGAAATGTTGCTACTCCGGTTCGATGAGTCCCAAAAATAATGCAAGGGTGTTTTTGTCTGTATAATCACATTTAACTTGTTAATAAGCCTGTAATTGACCTAATTAGGTCATACTACACAACTACTATATATATCAGCTTAAACCAACTGATTAAGGGATTTTTTCTACAGATTTCAGTTTAGCTGTTAGTAAATTAGGGTTTTGGCTTTTATGTTTTCTTAGTCAGAAGATTTCTATTCCAAAGTTGTGATGATTGCAAGCGGAGAATGTTTTGAATTCGTATTGTAAAATTGATTCATCAATAAGCATTCTCTTTCTCATTCTTTTATTTATATATCTTTCATTAATTTTGTTAATTGAACCTTTTTTTAAATATTAGAATAAACTTGCGCTTTTATATATATATCGCATAAATCAATTGGTTAACTTATTAACTGATTAAGTGAATAACTATCTAAAATTGAGTATTTATTTAAGTTGGCTAAAAACTTAGTAAACTGGGATTGATGACCCTAGTAAAATATCCAGACAAAAGGGTATCCTGTTGAGTAAACCTTTGGTAGACTTGTGATAAGCTATGAGACCGAAAAAATGTATCTGTATGCCTAGGTGAGCCCAAAAGGGTATCTTAGGTAGTAACTTTTAATGAATATGAGACCGAAACGGTAATCCTAGTTAAGAGTGGTAAATAACTCAATTAATGGTAGTTATCAGCTTAGTTAGTAATTAGTGGTTCAATTGATTATGGGCTAAGTAACTCGCATTCTTGAAACTATGAATAGGAAGTTTTGATAGTTTAACCTAGGTTTAGTTTTAGTTAAGTTAGTTTTGTTTTCAACCAATTTGGAATTTGCATTACTAATTCGTAACTCGACTAGATTAGTAATTATTTTTAGGTAATTAATTTAGCAATAATTTTCTCCAATCTAGTAATCCTTTGGGTAGGATCCTCGAAAAACTTCCTAGTGTTCCGTTGCAAACTAAAACTATATTACAATTTGATATGTTCGCTTGCAAATACCGCTCTTAACATATATATATTCAATTGCATATTTTTAAGTCCCTACGTACAAGCTTTAGGGCGCGATCAAAAATCGAGGAATACCTTCCCATTGATGATTCCGGCATTCCCTTATATGAGGTTTGTAAAAACATCGTGAAACCACCGCACAATCGTGTGGTTGGACTATTTGCTTCCTATTCCTGAAACAAATTAACTGGAACTGTTGTCAAACTCAGACCACCTTCCTTTACATCGACAAACTGGCATATAACTCTAGTATAGCATTTCTAGTTGAGCTGAAATGTATCATATCTAACAGGGTTCATTGACGTTAGATATCTATATTTCAAGCTCGGAATTCTCCTTCGTTTTGAAGTCGAGACTTTCCTTCTAATTCTTAACAGAAGCTCATTTAATTGGATGCTCAGGTTAAAAGCCAATTCTGTAAATTAGGCTGATACAAAAACGACCCCTATTTCAATGTCACTAGTTTGACTCTTGTAATAAATAATAGCTCTAATTTGTCTACTCATCTTTGCCAAAAAAAAAATTAGTTTCACATGTTTAGTATAAAATTAAAATGAAAACATTATACAGAAAAATAAATACTTATTAACCAAATTCAAACGACACCAAATTTACTTACTTGAACTAATTTACTTTGTTGGGTCGATTTTTCAGTTTCAGATTTTTAACATCAACAATCTTCTACTCGAAATTTAATTCTGAAAACCTCTCCATATCAGTCTTCATTTTATAGGAAACTCTATCACTGAATATGAAACATATTTCAAAATGTTAAAAAAGATCAAACATGATAAATAAAAAGAAAACGCTTCTTAGAAGCGCTTTTCTAAAAAGTTTTTAAGATCATATGGAAAAGATGACACATAAATTTTATCCTAAGATTCTTGGGTTTTCAGAAAATTTTATCCCGAGATTCTCGATTTTTTAAAATTAAACCTAACGATTCTTTTTTTTTTTTTTAAGTTTAATCAAATAATACAAATATCAAAATTAATTTATTTCCATAAATTTTAATTAAAACGAGTTAACATATGCCTAATTGTATACGGAAAAGTATACTTTTATTTAAAAGCAAATCTCTAGATTTCAATTATATGAGTTGTGAAATCATGATTTTAAAAAAATATTTGATGGGTCATAGTCAGGATTTGCAATGTAAAAGCACGTTGCTAACTCCAGATTGAAGGCCGTACTGAATTTTTTATTTTATCTATTACAAAACACGTATCCGTTCATTGATTAACAAATCACGTTTGGTTACGATTACTATTAATTGGGCCATCACAATCTCAATTATATTCTTTAATATTATCAAAGATTATTTCATGTAAAATATTAAATGCATCTAATTAATTATAGACTTATAACTTCAACATAAATTTTTTTTAAGGGAAATTAGATTAGAATTTTTAACATAATCTTTAATATTAAACAATGATATATATTTATTTTTTTTGAATAATTTTATTATAAATTTTGATCATATCTGTATTTTTTAAAATAATACTTAAAACTATTCATAGTTTCTCTCCAGTCGATAATATACTTTAACGTACTTAAACTCATATCCTCCTGCAACAACAATACTCATGTCTGTCGAATTATGATTCAATCCGCGTAAATAATTTTATAATTAAAACTAATTAATACAAATATAGCGATGTGTACATGGGACAATTTTGATAATTTGATGGGTGAGTCAATATACTTTGCCCTTAATCATCTTTGATATCGTCACTGTGGGCCTATTCACAGCCTGTCCTCTCCTGTTGAAAATACAGGATTGAGTTGGGTGGGTCTATTAAATTTATTGACTCGAAATTTGATTGGTATATTGAATAAAAGTATGATGTTGAATTGATTTTATTTTTTAGATTTTAAAATTTAAATTTAATTGTTAATATTTTTATTACTGTGATATTTTGAGATAAAAAAAATTACTTACTTGGTAACTATGTAATTAATCCGAATTTAACAGTATTAACAATTGGATATGAATTTTAGAATATGGGAAACAGAGAAACTAATTTTTTGAAAATACACTAATTTTCGAAAAAGTAAAAAAGAGTATAAGCATATTTTAACAAGCGACTATTATTAAATACAAAACCAGCCAATTAAAAATTCAATAAAACAATTTAAAATAAAAACAAAAAGAATACTATTCTTATTGTTTTAATTTATTTTCACTTTTTCTTTTGTATACTAATGTTATAGTAAGTTTAGAATATACTTATAATTCATTATTTATTTGAAAATTAAAATTATTCGTGAGTTAAATTTTCGTGTTAAATAATGATAATAAAAGTTTATTTTATGTGAAATAGGGTGGGCAAAACATTTGATTCACAAATTTTAATTTAATTAAGGTAAATTATACAAATGGTCTCCAAACTATGTTCGCGTTCTTGTTTTGGTCATTCAATTTTAATTTTTTTTTTAAAATTTAGGCACTAACGTTTAAATTTATTTCTATTTGGTCACGCGTCGTTAAATTGATAACAGTCTAACTAGTATAATAACACATTTAGTCTTCAATCCTTACATAATTTATCAATTCAATCCTAATTTTAAATAATTCAATAAATTTAACCCTTCACATTTATATATTCTATCAATGTAATCTTCAAGCTTTCTAATTAAAGCTTTCAGGTTTTAAAACAGAGCTATTCCACATCTATAAATTTGTAAAACACAAAAAAAAAAAAAATTCTCTAATAAAACAAATATATTCTTTGATAATCCATTTCAATTAAACTCAAATGGCAAAGATTAAGGACGATGTCAAGGTAGTCAGTCCTCTGCTAGATTTTCTGATTTCTGCTAGATTTTTTACACAAATATGTTGTTTATTATGTTAGGTTGGTGTTGCTGAGTATAACAATGTGCGCGGTCAACATAATGGCATAAACCGAAAGCAAAGTAGAAAGTGTGACTACTGCTTCACTTGATTGTTGCATATGCGAGAATGTTTTGTTTTTAATAACAAATTTGTTTCTACCTAATCTCGTCACGCCAGAGCATATCATTACTTCGGAACACCTAAGTTTATTAGAGAAGCTTTGTTTTCTCTTTTTGGGCTTTATAAATTTATAAACCTACAATACCTCTATTTTAAAAGCTAAAAATTTTTGTTAGGAAGTTTGATGATCAAATTGATAGAATTTGTAAATGTAAATGATTAAATTTATTAAATTATTTAGAATTAAAATCAAATTAATAGAATTTATAAATATTAAGGACTAAATATTTTATCATACTAATTAGGCCATTATCAATTTAACGACAAGTGATCAAAATAGAAAAAAATTGTTAATATTTCATTTTTAAAGTCGCTAGCTGCATAATTATTTAATATATTTCTTAAAAAAATAATTTATGATTTAATATATTTTATTATTAAATCATTTGCAATTAGTTTCGACATGACACTATTATTTAATATAATAATTGTATAGTCTTTTATTATTATTTTTATATATGTGGTTATCAATTCTTTATCCACATTCCACAGTCATTAAAACGAATAGGCAACGTGGCCCTTGCCAACTAACATTTCTACTAATTTAATAAGGTTAAAATTTGTAGTTAATCCCTATACTTGTATAAAATTTGAGATTTCATTCATGTACTTTTAAAGTTAAAAATTTAATCCTCTTGCTTTTTCATCTTAACAATAATAGTTTAAAATCATTATCATTATTGGTAGTTTTTATTAAAAAATTTTAATTTAACACGTGTATTTTCACGTCATCTATGAACAGTCTAATCAAAATTTCAAGTTGACAAAATTTGACAGAAAATACTTTAGACTTTAATGATTGGAAAAAGACTTTTAAATAAAAAAAATAACTTTTTAAATAAATAAACTAAATCTTAAATTTTTATCAAAGTACAAGGACTAACAACATATTTTAACCATTACAAACTTCAATGTTGTAATTCCCACTAATCATTCATCTAATTTGTAATAAACAAAGTATTGCAATCAAATCATTAATTATATTTTATGAAAAAATATATGATTGTAAGCAAAAGTGTCAAAATAGTAATATTTCCATATAAAACATCCATTAGCTGGTGAAAACTACAAGAAGATACCAAATCACATGCACTTGAAAAAACAAAAGAAAAAGTGAGCAAAAAATTGAAAACTAAAAATTATTGTGTAGCTATCAGATCTTGAGTTGGATTTCAAATAATCTTAATTTTCTCCGTTAATTATCAGAAAAATTATTGAATGCAATATATAATATTTATGATCTTATGATTTTTGAAATAAAATAATTATTATAAAGTAAATCAGGGTTTGATAAATTTGTCCGCAATTTTTTTTTAAAATAAAAAATTGTTAAGTTGCAATCTATTAGTTAAATTTGTTTATTTTTAGTGGTAAGTAAAAATCTTGAATTTATAATATTTTACTAAAAACATCATCTTGATCTCGAGTTGAGCTATATTCATTAATTCGACACATCATTTAGTTTTATGGATTCCTTTGTTTATTAATGTGTTTTTGTTTTCAACACTCAAATATAAAAAGTTACAAATTGATCATTATATTATTAAAAATGTATTTTATGATCATTTCTCCATTAAATGTTTAATGGAATGTTGATATGGGTTTTTTTTTTTTCTTCTTCGAAACAAGTCCAGCCTCATTGGAAAAAATAATAATCAATATTTGCTTTGAACTCCTCCACTAGCTAACATGAAAATGTATCAAGATATTGATTTTTATGAACCTAACACATAGTGCAATCTGAGTTTGAGTAATTAACTATCTTTGGGTTGTCACTTTGTAAGCATGTAATCTTTTGTCTCTTTAAGGAACATCGTCGCTTTTTTCATAGCTCTTCAGTGCTCTACATACCAAAATTAAATGCAATATCAGTTCTAGTACAATCCTGAGCATACATTAAACTTTCAACAGTAAATGTGTATATGATGCTTCACATTTTTGTTCCCTTTCAAACTCAATTTTTGGACATTAGTTCAAATTGAACCTATCACCTCTTATAGAAAATCCTTATAATTGGGAGCAAGTAAAATATCATCCACATAAAAAACAATGACACAAGTTTCACTCCCACTAATTAGGGTATATTCATTGGTCCATAATGTTTTCTCTAGAACAAAAAGAATGGAATTTTAAATACCATTGGCGAGAGACTTATTCAATCTATATTTAGATCCTTTAAGCTTGCATAAAATTGTTAACCATCACTCAAGAGGAATCCTTCTAATTGTTTGATATAAGTATTCTCGGCTTTTTTATTAAAATAACCCAAAAAAATAATTAATTATCAAAATGACCCACTTTTTTAATTAAATACGAAAATAACCCAAAATCCACAGTAAAAATTGGTGGAACCAAATTATATGGCGCCACCAACTTACCATGTCAGCAAGGGGTGTCGAAACCAATTTTTATGTTTTTATGAAAAAACGGGGATCGACTTTAAAAAATGAAAACGGGAGTCACCACCGATCCTTTTTTTACTTAAGTGTGATCAGATCACCTTATAAAACAATATTGATTTTGGCCTACGAAATTCAAGAAAACAGGTTCGGGAGTTGGTTACGTACGAGGAAGGGTTAGCACCCTCGTAACGCCTAAAAATTGGTACCTAATTCATAAAATCATGTCTTAATGTTGAAAATTAAAAAAACTTAAAATACGATCCATTTATTTGAAAGAAATCTAAAACTCACTTATCTCAAAGAAATAAAATGTCACACCCAATAAGTTAGGATGTAACATCCCAAGACTTCGAAATTAAGCTTGCCTTTATTTGCAGAAAATCTTTACCTCGAGATACGAAACATTATATCTAATAAGTTAATATATAACATTTTGAATTTTCGATAATAAGTTTTATTTTGAAGTTTATGGGTTTAAAAATGATACTTGATACCTTAAGTTCCACAAGAAATTTAAAACCCAGTGAGTTAGTGTATAATTTTTCTCGAAATCCCCAAATATCATGTATCGCTATATTTAAAAACCTTTGAATAAAATGCGTCAATGCAGCTAAATGTGTTTTTATAAAAAAAATGGTTTTGGAGTAAGATATGGCATATATATATTACAAAACATCAATTTCAAATAGCAATTCTCAATAATTACAAATCATATTAACAAATAACACTAATATAGACTATTAACGAAAGGATAATATAAGATAACGAATAATATAAATAATAAAATAACTATACTACAACAATTATAAAATAATAAATAAATAAAAGAGCATGGACAAATAAAATATATAAAAGCAATAAATAACGAAATAATAAAAAGAAAACTACTAAATAAATATGAAACTTTACATGCAAGATTAAGTGTAAAATAGATCAACATAGAATGAGTAATATAGAATAATAGATATTGCAAATTAAAAAAATGATATGGCATAATCTAAAAAATAATATATATATCCATGAGGAAATATGTAAAATACATTTTTAAATAAATAAATGATATAAAAATATATTTATAATATAATAATCTAATACATATATACATTAAACTACATATTTAAGAATAAATAATAAAAACAATATACAGTATACAAAATTATATACAATATTAAGGATAAAATAATTTAAAAATTATATATAATATAATATAATATAATAATATATAATATTCAAAATAAAAAATAAAAAATGTAATATAATAACTAATGTGTAAATTTTAAAATAATATATAATATATGAATAATATTGAATTTAATAAAATAACCTAATATAAATAATAAATAATAATTTAATATATTACGTAATACTAAAATAATTAAAAATAAGAATAATAGTGAAAATAAAAATAAATAAAATCGATCGAAGAAATAGGGATTAAATTAAAATAAATAAAAAAACTACGGTAAAATTGTTAAAAAGGGTGATATTGGAGCGAGCGCCAAACTGTAGGAACCTATTGGGCAATTATACCCTATCTTCTAAACGGCGCCGTTCTGTTATCAGCTTTTAAATAGCTCGAGGGACCAAATTAAAATAGAATCAAACTTTTAGGGCTAATTTGAAAAATAAAAGAAGCTTTTAAATTGGACGAAATCACAAAAATAAAATTGCGGAGGGACTAAAGAGGCAAATTCCCCCTTTTATTAAAACACGCGGATCCTTCCTGGGTTTCAGGTCAACGCACGGGCCTGGCCTTTAAACGACGTCGTTTTCGCCTTAAAAAGGGATCCCCAAAGCGGCGGCGTCTGAAGGGCCTATATAAACTAAAATTTTGTTTAAAAAAGAAAACATTTTAAACTTCTTCTTCTTCAAAAAAAAAAAAAAACAAACCGAGTTAAAAAAACCCTCTCCTTCCTTTGGCCTTCGGCCAGGACTCCGGTTCGATCCGCCGCCGCGCGCCACCGCATGCGCCTCCGTAGTCGCCACCGTATACAGTGGCCAGAGGCCAGAAACTTCGTCTTTTAAACGCGAATCGAAAGGTAAACACATTCTATCTATTTTATTATTTGTATATTTAATATTTGCATGAATGAAAAAATAAAAATAAATGAACTACACGAAATAACATATCCAAAAAAAATCACCTTCTGTTTTTTTTTATTAATCCCTGTGTATGTTTTCGTGTATCTATGTGTATTCTTGGGTCCCTTTTACAGATTGTGTTTGGGGTTTTTATAGCCCCGAAAATATTGAAAAAAAGAAAAGATTTTGTCCTCTTTGTTTCTTGCCATTTTCTTTCCATTTTACTGTTGTGTTCTTTCCTTTTTTACAGGTCAACGGCGAGCAATCCGGCGACGGAGCATTATCTGCGCGCTGATTGCGGCGTGAGGAAAGCCTGGTGTCGGGGCTGTGCTGGGTACTTGCGGCGTGAGGGAAACCTAGGGTTTTAGAAACCCTTAGTTTCTGATTTAGTGTTGGGCTCTTTTGGGCCGTGTAGGTTTGGGTCTCTGTTTTGGGTGTAATTGGGCCGCGAGTAGTGGGTTAGTATTGGGCCATTGGGTTATTAGTTTTGTAAACAGACTGTAAAATAAAACTGGACTTTGATTTTTTATTTTATTTTTATTTTGTTTTTGTTTGTTTGGGCCCGGGCACAAATTGGTTGTTACAAGGGGCATAAAAAAATAATTTTTTGGTGGAGCCATGTTGAATGGCGCCACCTGTATAAAATACAAGGAAAATACTGCAAAATTTGGAAAATTGGGGGGGCTTTTAAAATAATTTCCCATTTTTGGTGGAGCCATTTTAAATGGCTCCACCACCTGACACCCTCCGCTGTTTCATTTTTTTAACTTTTTTTTAAAATTTTGTCTTTTTTTTTTTTTACGTTTTTGAAGTTTTATATTTTTTTCTTATTTTATTTTATTTATTTATTTATTTTATTTTTTATTATTAATTTTAAAAAATTTGAAATGTATATTTGAAATGTTTATAATATATGTTTTTTTAAAAAATTTAAAAAATTATTTTAAATTATTTTTTAAAATTTTAGATATATATTTTTGAAATTTTTTTATAAATTTTTAAAATATATTTTTCAAATTAATTTTTTTAAATTTTAAATATTATTTTTTAAATATTAACCATATTTTTAATAATATAAAACATTTAAACATTTAAAAATTTTAAATATAATTTTTTAAATACATTTAAAAAATCATAATTTAAAAAATTATGAAAAGATGGGGGCTTTTAAAACAATTTCCCATTTCTGGTGGAGCCATTTTAAATGGCGCCACCAGAATGACGCCATGCATGTTTAATTTTTTTTAACTTTTTTTAAATTTCTGAAATGTTTAGGGGCCTTTAAAAATAATTTCCCATTTTCTGATGGAGCCATTTCAAATGGCGCCACCTACACATGCAATTTACCTTTTTTTTTTTAACTTTTTTCTTAAATTTTATCTTTTTCTTTAATTTTTTTTGAAGTTTTATATTATTTTCTTATATTATTTTGTTTATTTAATTTATATTATTAATTTTAAAAAATTTGTAATGTATATTTAAAATGTTTTATAATATATTTTTAAAAATTTTAAATATTATTTTTAAATTATTTTTTTAAGTTTAGATATATATTTTTGAATTTTTTTTTCTATTTAAGGTTAAAATTTAAGATGAATTATAAATAGTTTTAGATATTGAATATACTAACATTATAACCCTCCTACATCAAGATTTTTAAAATTTTTATTTGATTATGTTAAAATTTTAATTTTAAAATAAATTATAATAAATTATAATATTCTTTTACTATAAATAATTAAACATATTAAAATTATTTCGGAGTTGTGAAGTTGCCCACTTCTTTTTCCTTTTAAAATTTTAAATATATTAAAAAAATATTTTTTAAAGCAGTTAAAAAGGAATAATAATAACTAAATAGAGATTAATATCATGCAAGAAAATAGTTAAAAAGGAATAATAACAACTAAATAGATATAAGTATTTTAAAGCAATCAAAACACGTTCAACAAAGTAGCGATTAGCAAGAAAAAACTAGAAACTAAAACGATTTTTTATTTCATTTATAATTAATTTTACTGTTTCGTCGATCATCGATAAAGTGTGATCCGTATTTGCTCCAGAAGACATTTTGGTATATGTATAATATAAAAAAACATAAATACAATACAATTATTTATTATATTACATTAACTATAAAATATAAAAATACAAAATAAAATTTTATAAAACTTACCTTTTTTCTCTCCCTCAAAATAACGTTTTTACTTCATTCATCCATACAAGGGGGACCAAGCCCTACCCATATATATAACACAATTTTCTTTTTTTATTTATATTTAAATTTATTAATAGTCATATCACTGACATGATGTGGCTAGTTATAATATATATATATTTTAATTCAAACTTTTACTTTTTAATGTATATTTTTAAATAAATTTTTTATATAAAATTTTAAAAAAGTTAAATATCTTTAAAAAAAATTAAAAATCTTAATGTAAAATTAATAAAATATTAAACATACATTTCAAATATTATAAAACTAATAATTTCAAAAATAATTTGAAAAATATACATTTAAAATTTATAAAAAATAATTTCAAAAATATATATCTAAAGTTAAAAAATAATTTAAAAATAATATTTAAAATTTTAAAAAATATATTACAAAACATTTTAAATATACATTACAATTTTTTTAAAATTAATAATATAAAATATATAAATTAAATAAACAAAATAAAATAAGAAAATAATATAAAACTTCAAAAAAGAGAAAAAATTAAAGAAAAAGACAAAATTTAAAAAAAAAAAAAAAAAGAAGAGGGCAGAGGGTGGCAGATGGTGGTGCCATTTAAAATGGCTCCACCAGAAATGGGAAATTATTTTAAAAGCCCCCAATCTTTTCATAATTTTTTAAATTATGATTTTTTAAATGTATTTAAAAAATTGTATTAATGTTTAAATATTTTATATTATTAAAAATATTGTTAATATTTAAAATATAAAAAAATTAATTTGAAAAATATATTTTTAAAATTTATAAAAAATAATTTTAAATATATATCTAAAATTTTAAAAAATAAATTAAAAATAATATTTAAAATTTTAAAAAATATATATTATAAAATTTTCAAATTTTTTAAAATTAATAATAAAAAATAAATAAAATAAATAAACAAAATAAAATAAGAAAAAAGTAAAAAACTTCAAAAAAGAAAAAAAAAAGACAATATTTTAAAAAAAAGTTTAAAAAAACTGAAACGGGTAGAGGGTGTCAGGTGGTGGCGCCATTTAAAATGGCTCCACCAAAAATAGAAAATTGTTTTAAAAGCTCCCTAATTTTTCAAATTTTGCAGTATTTTCATTATATTTTATACAAGTGGCGCCATTCAACATGGCTCCACCAAAAAATTATTTTTTATGCCCCTTGCTGGCGTGGCAAGTTGGTGGCGCCATATAATTTGGCTCCAGCAACTTTTACTATAAATTTTAGGTTATTTTCGTATTTAATTAAAAAAGTAGGTCATTTTGATAATTGATTATTATTTTTAGATTATTTTAATAAAAAAAGCCAAGTATTCTCCCATAGATATCCACTAAGAATGCTATTTTCACATCTATTTGATGTTGTTCCATGTCAAAATGGGCAACCAATCATAATGACAGGAATTTTTTTTTTTCACATTAACTTTAAAACTCAACAATTTTTTTTTTCTAATTTTAATCCGTTTGATAATGTAATATTTTAAAATAATACCTTCATCACTTAAAATTTATATTTTTTAATAAAAATTTAAAATATAATATGACATAATCTCTAAACATCACGTATATAGCATGAACTTAAAAGTTCAAAAAGATTAAATGCGGAAGGCAATATCTAGATAATACTGCACTTTTTCATTGCTGTTGTGTGTTAAATAGTGTGTATAAAGTCAATTAATGTGCAGTATCTCTCCGGCCCGCGTGCATAATGCTATGTATTTTTCATCACCTAGGACCTTTTTGGAAATTAAAAATTAATTTTGAAGGTTTACATTAATTAAATACTTTTAAGATTTCTCTTTACAATTTTTCAGCATTAAATGCAATAATTTTTATTGAAGATTTCCTTTTAAGTAGTAAAAGAAAATCATTTGATATATTATCAATAAAGTTTTTAGATTTTATAAGTAAAATTAAAAGTTGACAAGTATCTTATAGACAGGGGCATAGCCAGAGGGTTGGCAAGGGCCCTGGCCCCCTAAAATAAAAAAATTTCTATTTAAACATTTTAAATTTATAAAGATATAGGCTATTCAAATAGTAAAATTATATTTTTACTATCATAAAAATTAAAATTTAGTTTCGGTTCCTCCTAATAAAATTTTTGCCTTTACCCTTGCTTATAGAGATATAGTAAAATATTAATAAAAAAAGACGCATATCAATTTTTTAAAATTACTTATGGAATAAAATAAATGCACTATAAATGTACCAAATATTCACCCCTAATTTGCGATTTCTTTTTAAAATTTACTTGAGGTTCCCTTTTTATCCTTAATTACGTAATAGATAACCTTTTCCTTTCCTTTTCTTTTTTTTTTTCATATACATGAGGAAATGTTAACCAATGTCAAATTTTAGGGAAGGAAATATGCAATTAATGAATGTCTATTTTTAAACCAATAAAAAATAATATATTAAAAGTATTTTTTTTTGTGGGAAAAAACAAAATTACAAGAGTAACACTTAAACAAAAGGACTGTCTGAAACTTATTCCTATCAATTAAAACACGAGC
This sequence comes from Gossypium bickii, assembly GCA_025503065.1. Lineage (NCBI taxonomy): Eukaryota > Viridiplantae > Streptophyta > Magnoliopsida > Malvales > Malvaceae > Gossypium > Gossypium bickii. The sequence goes on along the minus strand of CP106717.1, from coordinate 112,427,965 downwards.
CATCTCGGGTGGGACATCTAGAACTTGTAGATTTCCTTTCTCGATCATAGCTTGCTTAGCTAAACAATCCGCAATCTCATTTTGTTCCTTCAGAATATACTGCAGAGACCAGTGATTTTCCTGAGACATAATGTTATGAATACGCCTGATTAATGCGGAATTGGAAACATTTGAAGAGCCTCCGTGTATACCTTTAACAACTTCCAAGCTATCGGAATAAATGATTACATGACCATAGCCCAAACATTGAATTAGTTTGAAGCTCTCAAGAATACCCCACAGTTCCGCATTGAAAGCTGAACATTTTCCAAGAAAACGGTGGAAGCCAATGATCCAATGCCCCTCCTTGTCACGAACAACTCCCCCAGCTGCAGCAAGTCCAGAGTCTAATTTCATTACCCCATCAGTGAAAAGATGAACCTGTTCTGCGGAGGTATGGACATCAACAGGTTGATCAAGACATCCAGAAGGGATCTTTTGAGGGGAAGAGAAAAAATGTAACGCACAACTGTAAGATCCTTGAACTATTTCATTTGAGCTCCACGGTTTGCCTTGAAAGATGTATAAGTTTCGATTTTTCCATACACGCCAAATGAGTAATCCAAAAAAAAAAGCCCAACTAGCTCCCCCCTCATGAACCAGCCTATTCCCTTGCAAGTTAAGAAAAAACCAGTCTTGAAAAGGAAGAGAATAAAAATTTGGAATATACTTACTTGGATTAACCTGAGTCCAAACATCTTTAGCTGTCGGACAATCACGTAAGATGTGCACAATATCTTCTGAGTGAAAACTAAAAATGTGACACGAAGGATCATCCGAGATACCTCTCCTAACTCTTTCAACATTACTAAGAACTCTTCCCTGTAAAATCATACAAATGAAGGTACGAATTCGTTGAGGTCTAGGAAATTTCCAAGCCATCTTCCATTTTTCATCATCAGGGATCCAATCTCCTTCCTTGATGGCCTTATAGGCAGATTTAACAGAAAAAAAACTAGACGAAGTATGATTCCAAGAAATTCTATCAGGACATTCTAAAGGATGTGAAGGAGGGATACCCTTAATAACCTAAATCACCTCTTCTGATAGCCAAATTCGAAAGAGATCTAAATTCCAGGAGCCATCCTCAGTAATCATCTCATGCATTCGGCAATCAAAATTCAAATTAACATCAGTAGGAATGTGTCTAATCAAGGTTCCAATATCTGGAATCCAATTATCCTGCCAGCACTGAATTTTGTAACCATCTCCAACAGACCAATGTAAGTTTTCACGAAGTAAAGACCAAATTCTGGAAAGAGACTTCCAAAGAAAAGAGCTTCTATCTCTGTCAATACAAAATGGTATCTCTTCCTTCAATCGATACTTCGATCTAAGCACACGAACCCAAAAAGCTTCCTTGTCAGAAACCAAATTAAACCCCAATTTCATCAAGAAAGAAATATTCTGATCATGAAAGTTCCTCAAACCAAGCCAACTACACACCTTTGGTTGACAAATGGAGTTCCATTCGACCAGCGCCATTTTATTATTCCTTTTGGTTGAACCCCAAATAAATTACTTGACTAACCTTTCAATTTCATCACAAGTTTTCCTTGGTATCATCATGGATTGCATGAAATAGCTAGGAATAGATAAGAGAACTGATTGAGCTAAAGTGATCCGCCCTGCTAAAGAGAGTTTTTTGGTTTCCCAACTTTGAAACTTTTCATGCACTTTTTCCACCACAAATTGAAGAGTGCTACTAGAAACACTTTGGTGAAGGAGAGGAACTCCCAGGTAGTGACCAAGGTTATGAACTCTCTGAAACCCAAACATAGTAATAATCGTATCCACTGAATTCTCATCCACGCCTTTAGAAAAGAAAATGTTAGTCTTCCTAGCATTAATTTTATGTCCGGAAAGCGCATAAAATCTATCCAAAATTTCCTTCAAAACTCTGCAATGCTTCAAATCTGCCTTACTAAAGATAACCAAATCATCAGCAAAAAATAAATGCAAGATGTCGGGTCCATCTCTAGAAAGCTGAATAGGGTTCCATTTTCCTTCCGAGATAGTAGCTTGAATCAAATGACCAAGCCACTCCATACAAAGCACAAAAAGATAAGGAAAAAGAGGACATCCTTGACGGATTCCGCTAACGGGACTGAATTTAGATAATGGAACTCCATTCTACATAACCTGCATAGTAGGGCTAGAAATATAGGACATAATAACATTTACGAGATATCGGGAATACCTGCCGCTCAAAGAGAAGCATCAATGAAGCCCCAACTTACTCTATCATAGGCTTTCTCTAAATCGATTTTAATCGCCATCCATTTCCTCTTTTTCTGACTTTTCATGGAATGAATTACCTCTTAGGCTAAAATAATGTTCTCGTTGATATTTCTTCCTGCAATAAAACCAACCTGTTCCTGCGCAATAATTTTAGGAAAAATGTGCTTAAAACGATTAGCAATTACCTTCATCGTCAGCTTGTAGAGAACCGAACAGAGACTTATTGGCAGAAATTGACCAAAAGTTTTCAGATTTTAGACCTTCAGGATAAGGACAATTAAGGTATTGTTCATATCCAGCTCAATAAGGTTTTCATCAAAAATCCTCCTAACCCAATCATAAACCGCTCCTCCAATAATGCTCCATTGTTTCTGAAAAAGGAGGGCATGAGAACCATCACTGCCTGGAGCTTTAAGCGGGGCCATGTCAAAGAGAGCCATCTTGATCTCTTCATTAGTGACTGGTTTCCCTAGGAAACCAATATCCACAGGGTCGAGTTGAGGGAAACTGTTAGGAGGTAAAGTACCCAGAGGAGCAGGCACTTTTCTATACAATATTTGGAAAAATTTGTTTGCTTCTCCTTCTATGGTCTCAGGATCATAAATCCAATTTCCGTCAGAATTGCGAATAGCATAAATACGATTCCTTTTCCTCATTTGCAAAGTTCGAGTATGGAAATATTTTGTGTTCCGGTCCTCCAACTTCAACCAATCACACCTCGCTTTTTGCCTCCAAAGAAGTTCTTCATGGTGGAACACATTCTCAAGTTCATGGCGAATAGACAAATCCTCCTAATTTAAGTGGTGAGATCCAGAGTAATCACTTTTCCTCTGAATACTAGCAATTCTTTTGATAAGATCCCTCTTGCAATTGGTAATGTTACCATAAACTTTTTTATTCCACTCCTTGGGTTTATGAGTGAGCTTGCCAAGAGAATCAGCAAAATTTCCAGAACATTCCCAATTATCCTTAAAAAACTATCAAAATTCGGGTGTTCAATCCAACTAGCAAAAAATCTAAAAGGCCTGCCTCGGGGGAGAGAAATACTCGGGTTTAGAACTAAAAAAAGAGGCCGATGATCCGACTTAATTTTAGGAAGATGGGTAATCCTACAATTAAGAAAATTACGAATCCAAGCCTTATTACCCAAGGCACGATCTAATCTTTCGGACAAAGAACCTCTATGACAAGTGAAAGGTGGCCCTCTAAATCCTAAATGTGGGCAACGTGGGCAACGTCTACCCTTGGTAAGACCTCCAGATTTCTCAGAGGAGGCAAGGATCGCGTTGAAATCGCCAATAGCCATCTAAGGAGTCTGCCCAATCAGATTTGTATTCATCAAGTCATTCCAAAGAAATTGACGCATTTGCCTATTGGGACTACCATAGACAAAGGAAATAATAATAGGATGCAAAGAAGGCATCTGCCAAATCCGAGTCAAGATAAATTGAAGATGACTACTAATCACCTTAAGACGAACAAAATCTTTCCATCCTAGCAAAATACCCCCAGAAAAACCAACTGCCTCCACATGATGAGAAAACTAAAACCCCAGCTTAGCAATAATTTTGTCAGCCTTGGCCCCACTTACTCTTGGTTCAAGAAGATTGACAATATCAGGCTTGTATTCCATATTATACTCCCAAAAATTTCTAGGAAATTTAACATTAGCACAGACTTGACAATTCCACGAAAGTACATAAATATTCATCAAAAAATAAAAGAAAAGCAAGGAGCTCAAACCTGACTTCCAGGGCCATTATTGCCCTCCAAATTAGAAACAACTTCATCTGACTCAGCATTCGAAATCTTGCTGAGAATGTGAGGAGATAATAGTTCTGCCATCGCCTCCATAGATTCAGCTAAAAGAATGTGCATGTTACCTGAAGCTTTAAATAGACTCCCTCTACCCCGTAAGGCAAAAGAAGTCTTATGATTATTTCAAATTTCACCACTTCTTCTGTCTTTGGAACCATTTAAAAAAGTACCCGAGACAGAATCCAGGAGCTCCAAAGACCGCGAATCCGATTTAGCCTGTTGATTAGAAGAAATATTATTAATATCATTTTTAAAAATAATTGCGGTATACTTACCAGGATCTAAAGTATTATCGGATATAGTGACTACAAAGCCTTCAGATTCATCGAAAATAGGGTTATACTGTGCTTTGATTTTTTCCAAATTCTCGGCATCTGTAATGGTCGGATTTGTGGAATTCGAAATGCCTTGATCACCTGCAACATTAAAAAGATTATTAGAACGTGTAACTTTAAGGTTCTGTACTGCTGAAGCAATGATAGAATGGGTTGATAAAAGTATTTTTTTAGATTAATAATTCAATGATCTTTTACTTATAATTCTACTTTTAAACTAAAATATTTCATTCTTAGTGTGTTTTAAAATATTAAAATTTATTTGGGCTAATATACAAATTTGTCATTTTATTTTGGATAGAAATTGAAACTTATCACTATATTTTAGTTTTATTGATATTTACCATTGTACTTTCAAACTAAAGATAAATTTACTACTCTACTTCAACTTTATATTAGATTTTGCCACTTCACTTTTGTATGATTGAATTATGAAATTAACATTTGATTTTTATTAAATTTTACTATTCAATTTTAATTTAAATTAACTTTAATTGAATTTGATAAATATATTTTACTTAAATAATTAAAAAATAAATAAAAAAGTTATTTATGAAAATAAAATAAATTTTTTTATATTTTTTTAAAAATTTCCAAGTTTACCTTCCATTTAATAACTTAATGTTGGCTACTAAAATAAAACATTTGAAATAATATTTGTCTCATTAATTTTTTCTTATCTTTTGATATAATAATAGAAGTGGGGATGGGATAATACATTTCAAACTCTGATTACTTGATAGAAGGTTAACAAGATGAAGCATACTTCAGTTTTAATAAAAAGTAGATATTAAAAAAGAAAAAAATTATGTGATACATTATCAAGTCCACTTTATCATCCTTACCACTCTACCCTCTTTCAATCTTTACAACCCTTTCTAATGTATATGAAGAAATTGATAAGAGAATCAGAGCTTTCTGGTGGGGTCATAATACCAATGTCAGGAAAATTCACAGCTGTAATTAGGATATGCTTTGTGCACCCATATCCTAAGGGGGCTTGGGCATTCGTAAGATCAAACTCTTTAATGAAGCTCTTCTCTCCAAAGTGGCATTGTGTATAATGACCGATCAGCCTTGTCTTCTATCAAAAGTCCTTTGAGCAAAGTATTGCAACCATGCATCCTTCGATCTAGTCAACCTCAAGCCATCTAACTCATAATTCCATTTGGCCCTAGTACCATAATTTGGATCAAAATAAGTCGCTCAGATTGCTTGATGTTAATAAAGCAACTGATATTTTTAGTAGAACAAACTCTTTTCAAATGAGAAAGGACAAGCTTGTCTAGAAAGTTGATTTCAGTGGTATTGTTTAAGGGTGGGTTGGATGAGGGGTATACTTACCTGCGGTTAGTGTAAAAATAGCAGTGGCATTGAAATTAGATATTGTAGTAATATTGTATCGTGAGACAAAAAGTAAACTAAACGCACCACATTGCACCCCTCTACCTATCCAAACCCACCCTAAGTTAAAAATGCTTATGATCTTCTTTATCAAAGGAGTTCCAATGTCACCCGCCCAGGTTCACATCAAATGATTTGGACAAATCTTTGGTAGCTAAGATCCCCTTTAAAATGATCCTGTTTCTATGGAAGATTTGTGATGGTTATCGCCCCACTAAGGACCTCATTTCAAGACAAATTTCTAATATTGATTTTCAATGCCCTTCTACAAAGAGGGGCATTCTACAAAGAAAATAGGGAAACTCAAGACCATCTCTTCCTTACTTATAGTTTTGCTAGAGCATTATGGTTTGGCTCTCTTTTATCCCTACACACTGACTCATTTGATAATCCGTCTATCTTTGAGTGGATCTTACAATGGCTATAGGGTAATGAACTCAACTCCCAAGATTCCAGGAATTTATACACATCTATTGCCTGCACCCTGTGGATCATTTGAAAATCCAGAAATGACCTTATATTCAGAAGCTCCAACTCAAGTCTCATTGCCCCCGTCAAGAAAATCTCTGATATTTACCATTCGATCATCTGCTCCATTTTTAAGACTCTTGATCATTCCAATAAACAAAGGATTCAATCGACTATCTCTTTCGAAGATCTCCTTGCAAATTGGACTCTCCTTTATGTATTACTCAAAATCGATATGGTAGGAACTATCATTGCTCAAACTTTCTACTGCTTCCAACTTTTATCACATGATAGTGCATTCATTTTGAAACCTTTTTTTAAATAATTACGTTTATTTTCATTAAATTAAGTCTTATTTTTTTAGCTTCATGAATTATTTATTTATATTATTATTTTCACGTGTAATTATTTTATTGGGTTATCTAAGTAATACATTATATCTCATTAAAATTATTCCACATCATCTCGTTAACTATTTTAACAGTACTTTCATCCAATCTATTAAAAAAAAGTAATTTGAAAAAAAAAAGAATAAAGATTGATGGCCAAATAAGCTCAAAAATACAATTAGGACCATTTTGACAAAACATATAAACATTAGTGGTCAAATTTGTCTTAAACCTTTATTATTTAAACATGTAAACGTGATTATCATTTCATTTTCAGGCTATATTTTACTATTTTTATTATTGATGAATCAGCATCATAATTGGATCCTCAATTATTGATAAAGATTTCAGCAAATCACGTGGTTCATTAAAGCATTTAGTTCCGAAATTTTTGATAATGTAATAAATACATTCACTTTCAAAAAAAAAAATGGAAAAAATTAAAAATAAAACATTTACACTTTTTGATTTAATATAAAATGCACTTATTCTCTATAATTTATGTGTCTTTTCTCCTTATTTTATTAACTTTTTTATAAAATTAAAAATTGAAACACTTTAAAGTTAAATATTCCTGATTTATTTTACTAAAAAATATGTTTGATTTTAATTAAAATTAAGTATTCTGAATATATATTTAATTTAATTATATATTAGTTTTGAGATAAATTCAATAAATTATTTGCATAAAATAATTAGTTATAGAAATTTAGAAGATTTTAATGAAAAAAGAAAATTATTAAAATATATAAGTAATGAAATAAAAGGAAAAGTAATTACCTAAAAGTTAATACTTTGTGATTGTTGGCGGTGGGGTTGTCCCATTATGTGGGAACCTACTTGTTTGTGTGTGTGCTATTATTTATGTTTTGGCCATAATTTTTTTTCTTTTTTTTTTAAATATTTTACCACAATAGTTTTAGTATTTTCTTCGATCGGAGGTTGACTGCGTATGTTGGGGTTCGTACGCCGAGTAGAGATTTAATACAAATATAGATTTAAAAGTGGTTTTAACTGTAAGTGTGATAGGTCAGTTGTAATATTTGTGAGTTACAACGGAATATAAATTATTTCGAGGATCGAACTCAAGATATATCAGTTGATAAGGTGAATGGACAATGATCAAGCATGTAATTAGGAAGTCTAGCTAGCTAATGGCTAAGTGTTATATTACAACAATCCATAACTCAAGGTTGATTAAACTAAACTAGAAGGATTAGATTGAATAAAATTCAAAATTACAAAAATATTAATTTGATGAAATAGAATGGTCAATTGATGTCCATGTTGCTAATTTATTCTAGGGTTAGGGATTTAAATTGCTTAAACTTCTAATTGGTCCAATTTTACTTCTCGGTCACCATTCTACCCAATTAGACAATTTAGTCCAGTTTATCTCTTGACCTCACTAAACTAATTCGGGGAAATTGAATTTGTTCGCAATAAAATCTCCTCTTGGTCTCGTTTATCTAAATATTGCCCTAGAGTCATCAATTTTTAGGGTTTAAAGTTTATTCGATTTAGTTTAATTTTTATAATTTTCCTAACCCTAAAATTAATCATGAAACATTTCAATCAATCAACCACTATAAAACTTAGCTCCCACTCATCATCAAAACTCAAAGCCCAACCAATTTCATGCTCAAATGAATCGTCAAATAACCACAAAAAGGGTGAGGGTTGAGAAATGCTTAGTAAATCTTAAAGTGTCATTGATCAAATTGATGGCAAGCAAGAATATTTACAAATCCACAACCCAAATTAATATTATGCACTTTTAATAACTAAAAACATGTAGATCTATTGAAACTAAAAACTAATAAACGATGAAAAGCATTAAAAGACTATTAAACTACTTGAGAACATGCTCCTTAAGTACATGAGAGAGCCTCGTTTACTATATCAAATTACGGTATATTAGAGGTCCATCCAATGTCCATTGGAGCTGTTTTTTTTTTTTTTTTTACGATAGCTAGTAGACTCGAAGATCTTTAATGTGTACAGTCCATTTTTCTTGTGGAATACTATAGCTTTGGGTTTTCAACTTTCAAAGTTAGCCACTTTTTGAGTGAAATTCTCAACTTTGCTCTTTATTTTGCTTGGGATTACTTGCTGATAGCCTTTGTTGAGTTATATGCTCTTGTTGTGACTTTTTATTGTAATATTCTAGCAAGACTTTTGATATAACATAGCTTTTGGTGGACTTTCAAGTCTCATAGTTTTTCCCTTTGATTTAAAGGGGGTTTCCATGTAAAAATTGTTTGTCTTGATTTTTTATTTTTGCTTACAATATTGTGTTTTACTTGCATCAATTGTTGATATATTGTGTTCTTGGGTTCGCCATAATTACCGAATTGATTTTGTTAGAGATTGTGTGACCCGAATCTCATTACTTATTGAAGAAATAAATACAGTGGCAAAATAAATACCACACAAGTTGAGGTCGTATACAACTATATTTCTACAATTTGACTTTGATTAGAACAGGGTTGTAAGAGCCCAATTTTGACCGGGCTAAAAAATCAGAATAATAAAAATAAACAATGTCCAGTCCTTTTACAATAAACAGGCTTAAAAGCGCAAACCCAACTACAAACAGACTACCTACCCGAGCTCACTATCCCAACAGACCCAATACCCTAACAACACTCAGACCCAAAATAGTGATGGCCCAAAATGACCCAACTTCAAATCAGAAACCCTAGGTTTCTGAGACCCTAAGCTTCCTCGCACCGCAACAGAATCCTTGCACCTAGGCCACCAACAGTCGCGCCGCAAATGTTGCATCCGTCAGCCCTTGGTCGCGCCACCATCAACTCACATGAGCCCCGAATCGTTGCCGCGTCCTCGTCGATCACCTGCACAAAAAGGAAAGACAATAGCAAACAAAGCAAATATGGCAGCAAGTTTTTTATTTCCTATTTTACTTTTTATTTTTAAGGCTATAAAAGCCTTCGAAAACTTGTAACACGGGGGATTTTTTCAGAGACAATAACACAAAAATACCCACAAAATCAGAAGACAGATACAAAGAAAAAATATTCAAAAGATATATTGAATAAAAAAAGAAAGCTTTAACAGCAAAGGTTACTCTCTGTATTATTTTATTTTGTTTATTTCTTCTCTTTCGATCTATTTTTTTTTATAATTACTGTTAAAAAGAAAAGGTAAAGGAAGCATTTACCTTTCGAAAAGGGGCCCTTCTCACCGAAAAACCATCGCGAACGACGGCGCGTGTGGCGGCGCGGGGCCAGAACAGAGGCCGGACTCTTCCGAATACAGAGGGGAAAGGAGAGCTTTTTAGAGCTCTCTCAATTTTTTTTTTGAAACTCAATGAAATGTTTTTTTTCTCTGAATAGGGCTATTTATACAGGATTTAAATGGCGCTGTTTTGGACTTAAGTTTTATTGCCAAAACGACGTCGTTTCATTTAAAAACCCGAAAATCGACCCGACCCAGTTTTAGGATCCGAGTATTTTATGGAGGGGCTAATTTCACATTTAGCCCCTCCGCTTTTCTACTGTTTTATAATTAAATTTATTTTATTTCTAATTTTGCCCATAATTTTTCCTATGTTTCAATTTGGTCTGAATTCAAACGGCACCGTTTTAGGGAGCGGGTTATTTTCTGTTTTGGTCCCTCTACGTTGCGTGCGCATTACAATCCGATCCTTTCCTATTCATTTATTTTCGATTTTGCCCCAGATTCTTGTTTTTAAATTCAATTTCGTCCTTTTTTCATTTCCTTTATAATTTTCATTATTTTATTAGTAATTTTATTATCATTATTGTTAATTTTCTTTTATCAGCATATTATTATTATTTTTACTATTATTATTTTATTATTACTAATATTTTTTTTATTTTGCTAATATCAATATTATTATTATCATTACTTTTAACATTAATATTCTTATTTTTTATTACTTATATTATGTAAATTAGCATATTATTTATTATATTATTTTTATTTGATTATTTTTATTACATATTATTTTAATATATTGGTTATTATATTCTATATTTTTTAATATTTTGTATATTATATATTATTTTAGAAAATTTTTATTTTATCACAAAATCATTTATATTGTATAATATATTATTTATTTTTAAATGTAGTTTTATATGTATTAGAGTATTATAAATATATTTTTATAATTTATTTATTTATTTATTTTAAAATATATTTTTCTTTTCTTTTTCAACATATCTGTATACATTTTTTACATATATTATTTGTTATATATATTTGCATGAAAGGTTTAATATCGCATGTGAAATTTTCATGTTTATTAAGATTTGTTATTTTTGATTTTTATTATTATTATTTTGTGTTTATATGTATTTTACCATTTGTTTATGATTGCTTTAATGTGTTTATTTTTTAATGGATATTTTATATTTTTATTGTTTGTATTAATATGATATTCTCGTAGGATCATCATTTTAAAATAAAAATGTATTTTGCAAAACTACTATATTTCATTTAAAGTTTTTTAAAAAAAAAAGATAAGGCAATGTTTAGATATTTAGAAATTCGGAAAATAGTGTCCTAACGTGTTGGGTGCGATTTTTCGTTTGGCTAAATAACTAAATATCCTTTTAACAAGTTTTGTAAATCGTGAGACGATTTTAATTACAAAGGTTTTAAAATATCATGTCCTAACTTGTTGGATGTGATGTTTATATTCCTTTGAAACAAGAAAATCTCAAATTTTAACTTAAAGTGCTCAATGTTTTTTAAGAAATCATATTTTTAAATACTTTTAAATTTCAAACATTTGGACATGATTTTATCGATTAAGTACCAATTTTTGGGCGTTATGAGGGTGCTAACCCTTCCTCATATGTAACCAACTCCCGAACCTATTTTCTCGTTTTCGCGGACCAAAATCAAATGTTTTAAAATAAAACGTTTTACAAGGTGATCCAATCACACCTAAGTAAAAAAGATTGTTGGCGACTCCATTTTCATTTTTAAAGTCGATCCTCATGTTTTCAAAACCTGATTTTAAAATAGTTTCGATAAGGATTTTTTAACCCTTAAATAGATGTAGTCGAAACTCCTTTTCATTCATTTTCAACATTAGTGAATATCTTTTCCTCTTCCCGTGGTTTTTCCCGAAAGGGTTTCCACATAAAATTTATGTGTTCTTAATTTTCTTTTTTTATTATTTTGCGATCGTTTTACCGTCATTATCAATATTTATTATAACAAATTTATTGAGAGTGAAACAACATCGATTATGCTTCTGCATTGTTTTGTCATGTTAAATTTTATTCCAACAGTGATAACATATAGAATCAAAACAATACTTCTGCAATTTACGTAAAACAAATTATTAAATTACAGTAGATAAAGAAAAAAAGTATATGATAAAAACTCATTTTTAACATGTGTCAAATTCTTAAGGTAAAACTTTTACTGTGCTTAATATACAGTTTTTCTTTTTTTATAATTGGGGGAGGGGAATAGGGTTGTTTAGGATCGAATTCAAAATTTCATACCTACAACATAATGCTCTTGTCACTGGATCAAGAAATATTTGAATAATATACATTCTTTATATATGTAGTAATGAATATAATAATTTATGTTTTATTTAATTATTTAAATTAATCTAAAAGTGTGGTTATTTTTTAATGGTGTTCAACATTTAAAAATCTAATAATGCTATTTTATAAGTTTGTATAAATATTTTAGTTAACTAATTGTTTCACAACTATGCAAAGGTGTTTATTATATTAAATTATAAATATAATTTAAATGAATTAAGTAGTAATTAGTTAACTTATTATAAGTAAAGGGATGTGAAAGGAAAGAACCGACCAATAACATAAGGATATCTTAGAAAAAGGAAAGACTAGGCAATAAATGTCCAAAAGAGGCATTAGTGCGATTACTAGACCCTTCTAGCTCTAGCCAAAGTATTTGAAGATTAAATGGTTAAATTTTTTGTTAGTCCCTGTACTTTGATAAAAAATTAAAATTTAATCTTTGTACTTAAAAAGTTAAAATTTATGTCCTCATACTTTTCTGATTTAAAAATCTCAATCCAATAACATTATTAATAATTCCTGTCAAATTTTGTCAACTTGGCACATTGATTAGGTTATCTTCATATAGTATGATATACGATTGACGAAAAATAAACATGTTAAATTGACAAATTTTGACGAAAACTACCCACGATTATAACCGAACTAAGATTTTAAAATTAAAAAAGTAGGAAGATTGAATATTTTTAACTTTTAAATATAAAGATTAAACCTCAAATTTTATTAAAGTACAAAATTAATAACATATTTTAACCCATAAAAAATATAAAAGAATCTTGAATATTCGAGAATAAAGTTATAAACATATATATTATTTTATTGTAATTGCATTATATTAATTAAATTGGATGACAACTAGATCTTATTATTTTAGGCTCACTAGTATTGAAGGTAGTCAAACTTTTTCAAAAAAAGTCAATTAAATTTTTGCACCTAATTAAGCCCTTGAATTAATAAAATTAGCCAAATAAATCCTTTGACCAAGTTGACTATTACAATGCTAACATGGCCATTAATGATCACGTCAATGCTGTAACGGTCAACATTAGTTAAAGGATCTATTTAACTAATTTTATTAGTTTAGAGGTTCAATTGGTACAAAAATATCACATGAGCTTAATTAATTTTTTTTGAAAAAATTCAAAGGGATTAGACCATTAAGCCATAATTGTATTACGACACGAAATTACTAAATACTCAAGTGAGAACAAAGAGCTTTGCGAGATGCGGTACACCAGCGAGCGTATGATGCATGGAGGTTAGGCCAATCGGAGGATGGGCAATACGTGAAATGGTGAAGCCAAACCGAAAGCACTTGCTCTTGTTCCTCTCCTTCTAGCTTTTCAATGGCGTCCTCCAATATCTTCTCGAGCTCGGCTCTTTCGCTTATGCTCAGCACCGGCACGTCGCTGCCATTGCTCCCTCTGCACAACAACGGCAGCCACGATGTAATCATTTTCATATTTGTTTGACTCCACTTTTCTTTGCTGCTTTCTTCACGATCTTCTTCCACTCTAATGTTCTTCGCTTGGTTGAATAAAAATGCTGCATATGGTATCGGATCAATTTAATCCCTCTATTATTAAATCTCTATATTACTAAAAAAAATTTAAATAAGTTCAAATTTCATTACTATTAAAAGAAGAATAATTATATGATACACTACCAGCAGAGTAGCAAGGTAAGGTGTTGACAAGTGTAATAAAAATATGATTTTCATGTCATTTACTTAACGGTAATGATAACTATATTTTAATTTAACATTATTTAATTTTTCTTATTAATATAATAATTAAATGGAAATTTTTAATAGGAAAGGGACTAATTTGATAGAATCCCTATAATAGAGGGATTTATGAAGCACTTTCTCCAGTAATTTTGGCATGTATTCTTTTATCATATGTAATAGACATATTCTAAACATGATTCACAGCATAAGCTAACCAAAGGGCCTGCTTATACAAAGCTCAATTAAAATGTTTTAAACTTTAGGGATTAATTTAGAATCTGAAGATTGTTTAGGATGCATGATGTAATTAATCCTTAACTAATTACTTTTAGTGATGAATTAAAAAGGATTAAAACATACCCGTAACTTTAACGAGGGAACCTTGAAGACGCGGCTCAGCCAAAAGAGAAAGCGAAGCCAAATTCGAAGCCGATGCCCATTTCTCAACAGCCTCATCAGCAAACCCACAAGCAGCTAATTTCTGCGCTAACCAAAGCAACTCAGCCGCCATTTTCTCAGCCGAATTCCCTGACCGGTTCCCATCCCTTACCACCCGTTTCCCCGCTGTACCCCACACCCCATCACCAACCGATCGAACCGCCCGCAAGACCCTGACCACCTGATACTGAACCGGTCTAGCCACCGAACCATCAAGACCGACCCTGTCGTGTTCGGCCATTGCAGCTTCAAGCTGGCAAAGGGTCCTTGAGAAAGCCGCGGATAAGACCACACGGTTCATTTCCCGCAAAGCCTCGATACCTTCCCTACAATTCTCTTCGATCAACCTTTCAGCCAAAGACCGTACGATTTCGTACTTTCTGGAGCTAACGGGAATGTCATTAACACTGGCAAGTAACTGCGAAAGCGCACGAGAAATCCCCGAATCGCCGATCCCAACATCGGCGGCGGCATAAGCACCGTTTTTGTGGGTCTTAAACGAGTAATTCTCATCGGGTTGTAGTGATAATGAGAGTAAATTAGTAGGAATAGAAGAAGGGATTAACTTTAAAAAGAAGAGAAAACAATTGACGACGAGGTAACGTATCATCTTAAGAAGCTTATATCGTTCCGACAAGTAGAAAAGTGATTTATCGGCGGAAATCAATACAGAAGATACCAAATTCCGGAGCAGCAAAGGGAATAAAATCGTGGGTGGCTTCTCCATTAAACCCATGGTTTCTTTCTTTCGTTCTTCGATTTGGATTTGCTGGGTTGAAGCTTGACTGAACATTGGTGTTTTGTTCGTGAGAATGAGAATGGTTTTGGAAAGGTTGTGAAAATGAGGGGAAGCTGAATGGCGAAAAAAATAGAGGGTGAAGAGCAAGAGACGGTGTTCTTGGCTCTGGCCTTGTGGGCTGTTGAAAATGTTATAATGAGAGGGAGACATAGGGGACTGTGTTTAAAATTGTCGTCACATTGACTTTTTGTATTCCAACTTTGTATTTGAGATAATGGTTAAACTTATCCATAAATAATACGTTCCATTTAAACTTATATATTCTTATATTAATAATAATATTAATATCACTCAAGTTAAGAATACTTATATCTTTTTTAAATTAATAGATAAACTATTAAAATAGTCAATTTTATTTATTTCAGGATATATTTTAGTTACTTATGTTTGAAATATTATGTTTTAGTCACTTACGTTATTGTGTTGTAACATTTTAGTCACCGAGCTATTAATTACCGTCAACAGTGTAACAGTAAATTGACATGGCACGTTAAATCATCATTTCAAAATGAAAATTTTAGGTTAGATTCTACAATTAGCCCCTATATTTTTTTCATTTTGAACAATTTAAATTTTCTCTTTTATGTTCTTTTAACTTTCCTTCTTCTTTTTTTTCTATTCTCTTCTACTTCTCCCTCTATTTTCCTTCATTTTTTATTTCTTTTAACGTAGTTTTTCTATAATTTTCATTTGTTAAAACCAATTCACAAGCTCGCCTCACTCGAAAAAGTTAAATTGTTCAAAAAAATAAAAGTATAGGAACCAATTTTAACAAATGAAAAACATAGAAAAACTACGTTAAAAAAATGGAGAAGGGAGTAAAACAAAGAAAGAAAAAAAATAGAATGGAAAACAATAAAAAAAAGGAATGTTAAAAGAACATAAAAGAAAAAAAAATTAAATTGCTTAAAATGAAAAAAGTATAGGGACCGATTGTATAAATTAACTTAAAATTTTTGTTTGAAATGATGATTTAACTTGTCACATCAACTTATCATTGCACTGTTAACAACAATTAACGGCTCAGTGACTAAAATGTTACAGCGCGATAACGTAAGTGACTAAAACGTAACATTTCAAACATAAGTGACTAAAATGTAACATGAGGTAAACAAAAGTGACTGTTTTGGCAATTTACCCTAAATTAATTGATGAAAATATAAACTAATAATTTAGTGATATTAGGGATTTGGTTTGCTGATTGTGGGGTTAATAAGCTTTTTTTTTAAAAAAATTCAAACCCTACATGCTTCAAAATTATTAGTATGGGCCAAATTTGGTGATTGTGGGGTTAATAAGCTTTTTTTTTTAATTATTTATAACCTTTAAAATTATCTGTATGGGCCAATTCAATTGTAAAATGTATATACCAAAAGTGGGATTAGCAGTGATTCTGAGTAAGAAAGCAAAATGATGGTAGGAATATTAAATTAAATTTATATAAAATAATGTCTGTAACATATTTGAAAATTTTATGTATCAATTTGCAAAAAAAAATTAAAGTTTATGTATATAATTGCCCTTTAAATCATAGTTCATATATAGTTTTGGGATTTATCCCATTATTTTACTATCCAAATTTTCATAAAAAATATTTTAGTTTTTCATTTTATTTTTTTATTTTCTTAGCACTTAAACTTGTAATGTTTGTTAAATCACTTTAAAATGAATGAAAAAGATTAACGTTTGTTAATTTTGTTAATGTGGTATACATGTGGATTATCACATGGGTGCCACATATCAATTAATTAATTTTTAAAAAAATTATTAAAAATATTTAGAAATTAAAAAGTATAAAAATTATAAAAACATTTAATTAATTGCTAACATGACATACATGTGGATGTCACATCAATAATGTTAATAAACGTTAACTTTTTCATTCATTTTGGGATGATTTAACAAATAATTCAAGCTTAAGAGCTAAAAGAGATGAAAAATTAAATGGAGGGTTAAAATTACCTTCTTTTTTAGTAAAATTGGATGGCAAAAATAAATCATTATGCCGACAAATTTTAATCATAAGTACCATAATTGACAAATTTTAATCATAAGTACCATAATTGACACGTGTCTTATTTATTTTATATACTTTTTTATCAACTAAATCGATGTTAGCTAAAATACATGAGATCGAATTTCATAAAATGCATTATTGATTCATAAATCAATCGAGCTCGTAATGTAAATAAGAATGAAGAATCAAATTTGTCGAAACTATTTTTTTTGTGAAAGGGTTGACTTTGATTTTGAAAATGAAAATGAAAATGGGAGTCGCCACCAATCCTTTTTGATGAGGTGTGATCAGGTCACCTCGTAATCTGGTCATTTTAATGAAATTTTAATTTACTAAAACAACGATTTTGGTCTACGAAATTTAGAAAAATGAGTTCGGGAGTTGATTACGCACGAGGAAGGATTAGCACCCTCGTAACGCCCAAAATTGATACCTAGTTGATTTATTAGCGCCTTAGTGTCGAAAATCAGAAAACTCGAAAAGAGTTTTAAAATACGATCAGTTTTATCAATGTTAATTTTAAACGTTTGAAATGAATTGAAATGAGCAGCAAAGGCCTACTCGTCGCGCGATAATAATATGCCACATCCCGTAAGTTAGGATGCGACATTTGGACCCTTGAGAACAAGCTTGCGTTTGATTTTGTAAAACTTAAGTATTTTAAATTTAGAAGGAAATTCGGTTGTTTAGATTTAACGAGAAAATTGAAACCCCGTAAGTTAGGGTACGACATCTCGAATTTCCAAAAAACGAAACATTGTCTTATTTTAAAAAAAATTCCTTTTTGAATAAAAATTAATGAAGTATTTAAAAATAAAATACGTTAATTGATTATGCTTTAAAGAGAAATTATTTAAAACGTGAAAAAGGGTCGTGCTTGACGAATAATGGTAGTGCGACATAAATTTGGAGTAACAATAGCGTAATATACATAATACAATATAATATAGAGCATTGATAATCTAAAATGTTAATGTGCATGAATAATAATAATGATGATAATGGAAACGATAATATAAATAAAAACAATAATCATCATCGATGACAACAACAAAAATAATAATAGTAACAATAATGATAATAATGAGAACGAAAATAAAAATGAGATAAATGACAAAAAAACAAAAAAATAATAATAATACAATAAAACAAACTAATTATATAAAAAATAACGAGTAAATAAATAACTAAAAAAATTAAAAACTTAATAGTGAACAAATAAATAAATAGACGAGTGATCATTAGGTAAAATTGTTTAAAAATGAGAATAATAATAATAATAATAATAATAATAAACGAATAATAATAAATAATAATAATAATAATGATAAAAAAAATAAACAAAATAATGATAATAGTAATAGTAATAATAATAAGCATAAATAAGACAAATAAAGAAGATAAAAAGAAAGCATGATGAATAAATACATACGAGGATAAAAAAAATAAAAAATAATAAATGAACAGTATATAAATAGGAAAGTAAATGAATACAATAAAGAATAATGGATAAATAAACAAGTAGATAAGTAAATGGATAAATAAAAGGGTTAAAATAAAAAGGACTCGATTAACATTAAAATAAAATCAAGAGGTATAAATTGAAAATAATAAAAAGCTTATAATGCACTGAAACTAACGAGGACCTAATGAGAAAATATCCCTGATCCTTATGTGATAAATCATAATTTACACATATTTTAACCCAATGCTTGACTTACTTTTGGATCAATTTTGATTGAATTTGATGAATTCGATACTCCTAATCTCTTAATTTCATGTTTTATACTCAAGAGAGCTTAGGGAGTCAAAAAGAACGAGAAACGGGCCAAAAAGGGACAAAATGGGCCTACACGGCCTGGACAACTACACACGGGTGGACCACACGGCCGTGTGTGATAAGCAGGATCAAACACGACCTGGACTATCGACCACGGGCGTGTCCCTGCCGACCCTAGGATGAATTCTATTTGGAATAGGATACTTGTGGGCCAAGTAAGGCATCTCAAAGCCTATATAAACACTCTAGGGGGCAACCTAAAAGGGGAGGTCGACAGGACGTCAAACAGACGCCGAGTAGAAAGCAGAAAATACTCCAAGACAGCCGTCGGGAATAGTTTAGGAGAAGGATCTCCATCAAGACTGAAGATCTCCCATCAAGTTCTTTAGAAGTTTTTAGGTTTTCTTATGTTTTGTTGTTTTCCCTATCCTAATATGTTTCCTTCTATCAGTATGAACTAAATCCCTTAAATACCAAAAGGGATGAAACCTAAGACGAATCTTATTATTGTTTGATTTATAAGATAAATACTTGTTCTTATTCTTAATTGTGAGTTCTTATCTTTGTTTTGATAATTCAGGTTATTGATTCAAAATCGAATGTGCTTATTCAGTGAAGCAAAAGTCCCTGTTTAAGAGAAGATCAACACAATTAAGCGGAGTTGATTGCAACCCTAGAAATAGGGCGATGAAAATCTACCGGATTAGAGTCAAATCTAATAAGGGAATCCATAGATCGAGTTAATGTGACAATAGGGGTTTTAATTAGAAAGAGATTTCAATTAATCAACTTGGAGTCAGTTGTTTTTAGTCTTGAAAGAGATATTAACATAAATCAGGGATTTCTACGGATTAAGACAAGTGAATAAATCATATGAATCAAAAGTAATAAGTGAAGTCTAGGTGGATTCTTCCTTAAGTATTGCCTATCTCATATAGATGGTCCAAAAGTATTTTTCCCAATTCACTTTCTGTCACGTTCATAGTCATTAGTTAAATTAGTTAGTTAATTTTAGATTAAAAGCAAATCCCTTTAGTTATTAGGCTAGATAATAAAAAGATAGTTATTACTAGTAATTTTAGTCCTTGAGGATACGATATTCCGAACTCACCATAACTATACTACTGTTCGATAGGTGTGCTTGCCTTTGTCGAAATAATAGTTAGTTTCGAGCTCCAACATTATGCGTTGCGTTTCAGCTAGCAAAGGTCATGGATTAAATTAAAAATAAAATAAAATTAAAAGGGCAAATTTAAAAGAAAAGAAAAAACCAGATTGAAACAAAATAAAAATGCGAAAGGATCAAAAGGTTAAATAACCCCTAAAAAAACACGTGGATCCTTGGTGGTTCGGGTCGAGTCGATCCGACCCATCTCAAAACGGCATCGTTTTAGCGTTAGATTCCCCAGGGTGAAACGACGCCGTTTCACTAGCTCTATATAAGTCAATAATTTTTAAAAAAAAAAATTCATTTTTCTCCTATCTCCTTCAAAAACCCAAAGTTTTCTCTCCTTCTCCTCTCTCCCTAGCCCAATTCCGGCCATGCTCCAGCCTATCGACCGCCGTACATGCCGACGCTTAAGGCAAAAAATTTTCCCTTTTTTTTTTAAATATATATATGCGTATATGATTTTGAAAAAAAAAAGAAATGAAGAAATAAGTATATATGTATACTGTTTCGGAAAAAAGAAAACAAGAAGAAAAATAAAAGAGTAAGACCTTAGCCAGTTCTTTCTTTCAACGGCTTACTATTTTTTTGTGCTTGAATCCTTTTCTTTGTTTTGTATTAAAAAAGTATCCCTTTTTACATTGAAGTTCTTCTGGCTATATAGCCAAAAATATATTATTTTACACATTTTTGCTACTGTTTTTGATTTCTGTTCTGTTCTTGTTTCCTTTTGCAAGTGTCAGACGGCGGTGGCAGCGGTTTTGGCAGAGGTCAGAAGACCCTAGGTGCGGCGCACCTAAGGTTTGAAGAGTTTTGTTTTTTTTTTTTGTTATGGGTTTGGGCTAGGGTTTAGTGTTTTAGGGATTTTTTTTGTAAATCTGGACTGTAATTTGGGTTTTAATTTGTTAATGGGCCCTGGGCAAAATAGGCTCATTATAGCTGCCCTTCTTTGCTTATTGTCGTGTAACGGGAATGGAGCAAAGACTTTAAAAGGGCCAATTTTGCCTGGTCTTGTCGAGCCTTGACTTCTTTTGGTGTTTCTCTTCTTCAAGTAGCCTCCTTCCATTCCACCGCATCTTCAGGGATGTAGGAATTGGTACTTCGATCCGCTCGAATTAATTTCAGGGAGAAGAGATTTGTAACTTCGATCTACTCCGCTGGAACTTCAAAGAGATAATAATTGGTAATTTCAACCTGCTCCACTGCAAATTTAGGGAGATAAGGTCTGGTGGCTTCAATCTGCTCCACTGCAACTTCAGGAAGATAAGATCCGCCAATTTGTAGCTTCAATCTGTTCCACTGCATCTTTAAGAAAATAAGATTTACTAAGTTCAGTCTGTTCCGCTGCAACTTCAGGGAGATAAGGCTGGTGACTTCAATCTACTGCACTGCAACTTCAGGAAGATAAGATCCACCAATTTGTAGCTTCAATCTATTCCACTGTATCTTCAGGGAATTAAGATTCACTGTCTTTACTCTGCTCTTCTGCAACTTCAGGGAGATAAGGCTGGTGGCTTCAATCTGCTCCACTGCAACTTCAGGAAGATAAGATCCGCCATAATTTGTAGTTTTAATCTGTTCGACTGCAATGCTAGGGAAATAAGATTCGCTGTCTTCAGTTTGTTCCGCTGCAACTTTAGGGAAATGAGGCTAGTGGTTTCAATCTGCTCCACTGCAACTTCAGGAAGATAAGATTCGCCATCTTCGATCTACTCTACTGCAACTTCAAGGAGATAAGATCTACAACTTCAATCTGTTCCACTGTTACTTCAGAGAGATGAGATTTATGGATTAATCGATCTTGCTACACTGTCCTCTGGGAGACATGATGTGTAGAATCGATTTCATGGTTATGCCAAATGATTAGGATGTCATGATCAGAATGAATCAAATGCTCCTAACTATATGTGCAAGAATGATATTTGTATGAATGCATGAGAATGATCCATTTTTAATGTTTGGGTTATCATTGCTCGTTGTTCATCAAGGTTGTATCACTGTGCTCAGCTGGTGTCTTTGACATAAATCTAAAGAAATAGTTAAAATTTAGACTTTTCTTTCTCAAATATTTCCAACCCTTAGGTTTGGTGAGTTCTAAATAATAGTCCTGTTTTCGTTTCTTGTACTATTTAGAAGCTTTCAGAGTAATATGCAGAACTCCTTTCGTGAAAGTATTATTAGTCCATTAATCGTTATTTCAATGCAAAATGCTTGAAAAAGATCATAATGATGGACAAAACTGAAATTTATTAGGAACAAAATCTGAAAAGAATGGATTAATCAAAGAAAACAAACATTGCTGGAATACAAAATAAGTGAGATGAAAATAGGTGCCCCAGATATCGCAGCATGAGCTTCTCTGCACGGACTTCTTGAGGACCTTTTTGAGCTCAACATGTGTTTAAGAGATCAAGAGTACTCTGTTGATGCCCTAAGATGTAACATCTCTCCTTCTTATTAATTCAGAGAAAGCGAGACTACCGCATACCCTATTTTTTATTAAAATTTGACTTGCCCTTTATGGGTTTTAAATTCAAAAGCCCTTTGGTCTCAAGGCACCCTTTGTAGGTTTTCGCCTTGGCCTCTCCTTCTTCTTTTCATTTCATTTTCTTTTCTTTTCTTTCTTTTTTTTTTAAATAAAGTACTTATTTACTGAGTCTGGATTCATTGGATTAGGCAGAGTCTTATCATCCATTTCAGTTAAGATCAATGCCGCTCTAGAAAAGGCCTTTTTTAACACATAAGGTTCTTTCCAATTTGGCATCCATTTCCTCTGATGTTCTTTTAGATGGGAAGGATCTTCTTCAAAATCAAGTCCCCTTCATGGAATTCTCTAGGGCGAATCTTTTTATGGTAAGCTCGTATCATTCGGATAGCTCTCAACCTCTTCTTTTCAATCAGATTCAACTGATCATATCGGGATTAGATCTATTCTGCTTCGTCCAACTTCAGCTTTGACAAGATTCGAAGAGAGGAATCTCAACTTCGATAGGTAAAACTGCTTCCATTCCATAAATCAATGAGAAAAGCATTGCCCCGGTGAAGGTCCTGACAGACGTTCGATAAACATAGATGGTAATTTCTCATGTTAATTTTTACAAGTTTCAGTCATTTTTTCCATGAATTTTTTTCCTCCATTGCACCATTCATTTTGGGGTAATATGGTGTTTTAAATCTTGAACAAACTGCAAACTTCTGATATAGTGTTGTTGTTTAAATTTAGTGCATTATTAGATATGATCCTTTTTGGCATTCTATACTGACATATGATCTCTTTTTTCAATAATTTGCTGACTATCGATTTTGTGACATTGGCATATGAAGCAACTTTCACCCACTTAGTGAAGTAATTGACGACCACGAATCAATGCCCATCAGAAATTTTTTTTTGTGAGATCGGCCCATTAACATCCATGCCCCACATAGAGAAAGTCCATGGAGATGTCATACATGAAGAGATGAAGAAGGCACAGGAATCTTGTCTCCATAAATTTGGTACTTATGGCATTTATTTTTATAACTGATGCAATCCCCTTCCATGGTGGACCAGCAGTACCCGAACCTCATGATTTACCTGGCTATTGTCAAACCATTAACATGTGTTCCTCTTCTAAGATTTACTTAGCCTTAACAGCATCCACACGTCTTAGTAGCCTAGGTATATATTGATACGATCATGCGAAAAAATCTTTGAATTCTTAAAATAACTCAATGACGTCTCACTTTGTCTCTGTGGTGATACATGCTCCGATCTTTACCTCTTTCCCTTCTCTTAGGCTCATAATGACTTTTTGTAAGGTAGGGTTTGTTTTTCATGTTGTTCTACCATCCTTAACAAATCAGGAGATAGGTTACAATCTCTGTCGTCTTCAAAGTCCTGAGATCCCTCTAGACACATATCTTGCTTAAAAGTAGACTCTGAGTCAGTGGCAGCATTGTAACATTCCGAAATTGGGCCTAGTAGGAATGGGCCCAATGGGCCTTGGGAGTAGGAGTGTTTAAAATTTTTGAGAATAAGAGAATGACATTATTTCAAGTTGGACTTATTAAGAAGATGATTTTAGAAAGTTACGGGGTTCTATGAAGTTTCGGGTTCAAGTTGGGCCTTAATGAAAGTTATTGTTTAAGCCTATTAAGGAGAAATAGTAAGAGGCATCAAAACTTATGGAAATAAGTGAGTAAATTGTTATCATAAATGAACTATTGCTAAAGAGGTTATGGCATCAAGTGGAGAGCATGGAGGGAAGGGGTTCAAATCCCATCTTTTGCAAAATTTTGGATTTATTTTTGTGTACTCTTCCAAGTGTCAACCATGACATTATTAAAGAAAAGAAATAAAAGAATAAAAAGAATAAAAAAAGAAATAGGAGAAAAAGGAATGATGGAGAGTGATTTGTGGAAAAAGGAATGATGGAGAGTGATTTGTTGAAAAAAAAAATATAATGATGAGATTTGAAAAGAATGGGGTAGGTGAGAAAAAAAAATGCATGGAGGGTGTAATAGCCCGATTTAGGGGATAGTCGGAACAGTGATCTCAGAATCACTAAACCGAGAATAGAGAAAATTATTTTTATGTTATTCTATGTGCTATAACATGTTTATAAACATGGATGAAATTTTTGGTGTCTCAATTTTAGCGATTGAGGGCTTAATTTCGAAAAAGGACTAAATCGTATAAAGTGCTAAAGTTTAATTTTATTTGCTAGAAGTGCCAAATAGCTATGGATTAGAAATTGGAGGTCCAAAATGTACAATTTGGCCTTGTCTAAATGAGTAGGCCGGCCATAAAAAAATATAGGGATAAGGGCATTTATTTTGGTCAAAATTGGTGGTATTGGTAGGTAAAATGAATAAAATAAGATGATATAAGCAAAAGTTATCATCTTTTCTTTTATTCTCCTTCACCAACTGAAAATATCAGCCATGGGAGGGCTTTGAAAGCTTGAAAATTTCAGCAACTCATTTTCTCTTCAAGTAAGCGATTTTGATGGCTTTAGTTGATAATTTTTGTATTTTTGGAACCCCCAAAGCTTAAGCTAGCTAATGAGGGGACTAATTTGTAATATGGTTGAGAGTCTAGGGACTTGCCATGAGAGATTTTATGCTGGTTGCAAGGTCTCAAAGTACTTTATCAAAGGTTCAATTGAAAATCTATCCCTCGTAATAGGTGACTCGGATTTTTGGTGTCGCGGAGAGCATCGCGTTACGGATTCCGAATAAGGTGTGTAATCTCATACCCTTCCATATACATATCTGAAATGGTGTGTAATCTCACACTTCTCTGAAAGTTTGTATGAAATATGCTGTTAATCGGTCGAAATACCGAAGAAAACCAAAAACCGTCATCCGTGATCACTCGGGCGTGCGTATGATCGTAGTGGTAATCGTAATTTGTAATAAAACAGTTTCAGTTAGAAGCAGTAATGTGTTTTTGAAAAATCACTAAAAATAGAAAAAAAGGAATTAAAAAGTGAATAAGATACCAAATTAAAGCTTTCTATGTCTATTTTAATATGGAAGAAACGGAGAAGGAAAAGGAATTTTATATTCTGAGATATCTTGATTTTAGTGAGACTGGTTCTGATTAACTTTGGGGTTCACTGATCTGTTTCAGAAAAATCTTATAAAATTGTACAAAATTAATTATGGGTTATAATTGATATGTATGGATTCCTTAGTGAACCTATTTTCAAAAGAAACAAGTCGGAGAAGTATATGAAAATCGTACAGTAAGATAATTGAGATTAAGTTAAGAGAAGTCAGAATCATTGGATAGTGAAAAAAGGGAAACTTTAATGAATAAACTGTATTAAATGGCTAGGCCAAAAATTCTGGAAAAAATATAGTAAGAAGATACATGAGTCTAGTTTCAAGGAAATTTTACGGATCTAGATTTCGAGTTTTCTAACTCGAGTTATAACCAATTTAGTC
Source organism: Gossypium bickii (assembly GCA_025503065.1). NCBI lineage: Eukaryota > Viridiplantae > Streptophyta > Magnoliopsida > Malvales > Malvaceae > Gossypium > Gossypium bickii. The sequence goes on along the minus strand of CP106717.1, from coordinate 112,401,848 downwards.
AGTATGACGCAAATGGACAGTTTAAATTTCTATGCCCCAAATTACTAGTTAAGTTTTAGTTGCGAAATTACCCCGTTTGGGCCTAAAATGGATTTGGACCCAATAGTTCCGTAGAGACCGAAATAGAGTTCTGTATCACTCGAGGCGATAGTGAATCTTCGGAAACACCGTTAATTGTAAAATTACCGAATTACCCTTGGTGGGTAAAATTACTGAAATAACCTTGGAGGGTAAATTACCGAATTACCCTTAGAAGGTAAATTATCGAAATACCCTTGGGTTGTGAAATTACCAAAATGCCCTTCAGGGTAAATTACTGAAATACCCTTAGGTTGTAAAAATTACCAAAATGCCCTTGGAGGGTAAATTACCAAAATACCCCTGGGTTGCGAAATTACCAAAATACCCTTGGAGGGTAAATTACCAAAATACCCCTGGGTTGCGAAATTACCGAAATAACCTTGGAAGGTAAGTTACCGAAATACCTTTGGGATTCGAAATTATCGAAATACCCGTGGAGGGTAAATTACCGAAATACCCCTCTGTTGTAAAATTACCAAAATACCCTTAGAGGGTAAATTACTGAAATACCTTTGGGTTGCAAAAATTACCGAATTACACTTGGTAGGTAAAATTTCTGAATTACCCTTAGAGAGTAAATTATCGAATTACCCTTAGTGGGTACGATTACTAAATTATGAAAATGCCCTTACGAGCCGAGTTATGAAAATGCCCTTATGGGCCAAATTACGAAATGTCCCTATGGACCGAGTTATGAAAATGCCCTTATGGGCCGAATTACGAAATGTCCCTATGGATCGAGTTATGAAAATGCCCTTATGGGCCGAATTACGAAATGTCCCTATGGACCGAGTTACGAAAATGCCCCTAATGGGCCGAATTACGAAATGTCCCTATGGACCAAACTACGAAAATACCCTTTATGGGCCAAAATGTTATATTTGCTATATGGGCCAAATGTAATATTTGTTATATGGGCCAAATGTTATATTTGTTATATGGGCCAAATGTGATATTTGCTATATGGGCCAAAATTTTATATTTGCTATATGGGCCAAATGTGATATTTGTTATATGGGCCAAATGTGATATTTGCTATATGGGCCAAATGTTATATTTGTTATATGGGCCAAATGTGATATTTGCTATATGGGCCAAAATGTTATATTTGCTATATGGGCCAAATGTGATATTTTCTATATGGGCCAAATGTTATATTTGTTGTATGGGCCAAATGTGATATTTGCTATATGGGCCAAATGTTATATTTGCTATATGGGCCAAATGTTATATTTGCTATATGGGCCAAATGTGATATTTGTTATATGGGCCAAATGTTATATTTGCTATATGGACCAAATGTGATATTTGTTATATGGGCCAAATGTAAAATTTTCTAGATCGATTAATGGGCCAAATTTGCTAGATCGTTTAATGGGCCAAATTTGCAAGATCAATTAATGGGCCAAATTTGCTAGATCGTTTAATGGCCAAATTTGCTAGATCGATTAATGGGCCAAATTTGCTAGATTGCTTAATGGGCCAACTTGTGTTATGGGCCTTATGTTAAAATTATTCTATGAATATTGTTATGCTTTGTATATGCATACATGATTGCATGGGTTGGGATAAATGACGAAGAGAAGAAAGACCTGTTGCCAAAATCTAGTTCGGTGGCTCTGCCACAAATATTTTAAATGGCCTGTTGCCAAAATATTTTAAATGGCCTGCTGCCAAAATCTAGTTCGGTGGCTCTACCACAAATATTTTAAATGGCCTGTTGCCAAAATCTAGTTCGGTGGCTCTGCCACAAAAATATTTTAAATGGCCTGTTGCCAAAAATCTAGTTGCCAAAATCTAGTTCGGTGGCTCTGCCACAAAAATATTTTAAATGGCCTGTTGCCAAAAATCTAGTTTGGTGGCTCTGCCACAAATATTTTAAATGGCTTAATGCCTCTAGTTTGGTGACTTTGTCACAATCTAGTTCGGTGGCTCTGCCACAAATGTTATAATTGGCTTAATGCCTGCTATTGGTGTGTTGGCGGGGTGGGTTGACTTGATCCCCACAGGTGTGCTGGTTGGTACGGGTGGTGTGTAGCGGATGGAAATTAGGTTTGGTTTGGGATTTGCATATCATATGCATATTATATACATGTTATTATGTTACAATTGTAAATGGGCTTAGGCCCAAAATATTGCTATATGTGTTCCGACTCAGTGGATGATGGTAAGGGGATTACACACTGAGTTCTTGTAACTCACCCCCCTTTTCTCTTAACCTTTTCAGGTAATGCTCAGTGACGTGGACTTGGGCCATGGATGACTCGATGGAGACCATACTTCAGAAATGGTTTATTTGGACTTCAGACTTCTTTCTTGTTTATTTTATTACTCTACTATTTTGGGTTAAATGTTGTAATAAGGCCTAAGATTTTCTTTCAAAATGCTTCTGCAACTCTATTCCCAAACATCCCATTTTCGTAAATTGTTTATTTCAAATATGTTTTCACAACAAAAAGGGTCTTTAAAGATAATTACGTTTTCAATTAGATAACAATTGCTTAAGTGTTTTGGGTTTTAACAAAGAGGCCGTAAATCTCGAACAAGTTTTTAACAATCTCAAAGATGGTTTTAAAAAAAAAAAAAACTTCCATGTGACACGCCAAATTCGGGCTTAACTTCTAGGCCGGGTTTGGGGTGTTACAAGCATCGCTCATGTCGTTAATATCTAGGGACCTGTTGTAGGTATGAAGGAATTTTCAAAGAACAAATGAATAAAAGAATATTTTCTCAAAGTGAGACACAAATGCATTTTCCATTGAAAATAAAGGTGTTGGACATGAGCCTATTTCACGAAAGGATTCTTATTGCTTTTAGGCTTAAAGTAACAAACGTGTTTTGAATATTACTCTAAATTAGCTCTAAAAATTACAGGGATCTCTTCCACAGTCCCATTGTTCAAAACACTCTCAAGTATGCGAGGGCAAACGCTTGGAAAATTCTATTCCCCGGTTCTCTCTTCAGATATGGCGTTAATGTTTAAATTCCCCGATATTTCTTTCGGGCTTTTGACTTCTTCAAGGAATTATAGTTCCTTATTATCTGTTAAGCCTTACACCAAGGCCCTGAATTCACTGCACTTTTGAATCTCGTGACCTTCTTCATTATGGAACTCACAGTAGTTCCTTGCTTCTCCAGGTTCCTTCCCCGAATCCTGTGTGATTAATCCACTTTCTACCATTTTCTTTCAAACCTCTCTCAATGGGGTTTTCACTTCTACTATACTCATCTTAATTCTCTTCCCCGTATTCTCGATTATCGCATTTACCCATTTGTTAGAATGGTTGGGTAATGGATTTTCTGCACCAAATTGATCATCAAATTTCACAATACCCATGTTGATGAGTCTTTCGATTATCTTTTTGAAAGCGGTGCAGTTCTCAATTGAGTGCCCTGTGGTTCCCGCGTGGTACTCGCATTGGGCATTCGCGTTGTACCATTTGAGAAACGGAGGCTGTATAGGTTTTAGGTAGAAAGGGGATACTATATGTGCATCGAACAAACTTTGGTATAACTCCCCATACGTGATTGGGATAGGCGTGAACCGGAGTTTTTCTGAGTTCAGTCTTAGATTGAAATCTTGCCTTGGGGGGATCTGATGGCTAGTAGTTGCCGTCCTTGGCTAGCTTACAATAATCAACTTTGAATAGCCCTTCTTATGCATACTTGCATTATTCACATCATTTTCCCTCTTCCTTAGGGCCTTTAAAGTATTGGTTTAGGAGCTCCTCTCTCGCCTTTTCGGTTTGTAACGATCTTCAAATTATTTTAGGAGCTCCACTGTCACCTTTTTTGTTTTCGCTAGATCATCCATATCAAGAACGACAGGATTTATTGGATTATCCCCTGGATTAGAACCTGAACCTGTCGGGAAATTCACCGGTGTTAAGGTACCGGTCTGGTATTGGGGTCTGATATTAATGGACACCCTTTGTGGATACGCGTCTGGTTGTGCTTGGGTGTTTGTTGGGGTAAAGCCTAAATGATAAGCGGGGTCCTCGTTATCATCCTCGAAATTGACCATAGGGATTTTTCCTTTTCCTAACCCTCCAGCTAGCATCTGGGTTAACTAGCTCATCATGTTCATTTGAAATTCTAGCATCCGATTCCTCATATCTTGTTAAAGTTTGGCCAATTGCTCCTGCATCTGTATTTGTATTTGCTCTAATCTCTTCAACCTTTAGTCCATCGCTTCAGTTTTTTCCTCGTGTACTATAACGATATTCCAGGGTAAGGGTCTTTCGTGAGTTTTATTGCATATGATGCAATGTAATACTAATGCATGGAATGAATGCACAAAAGGGGCGTTGATTCTGATTCAATTCTGTTGGAACAACTTTTCTAGAAAATTAATTTTTTATATAAAACGGATACATATACGGCCTTGTCCTCATACTCCAGGTGAAGACATCGATCCTTTTCTTCATATCTGGATGTTAAGACCAAATATTACGAATTTCCCAAAAGATGTCTCTATTATCTCCTTTTTGCTTGATCCGAGTTGAGACCCATAGCTCACCCATCCTCATGATGCTCGTTAGCTTGTTTAAGTAAGTCGGGACGTTGACAGCTCCCAAATAATCTTTGTTGGCTTGAATCTTAAAGCAAAGTTGTGTACTCATCCGCGGACTCTCACCTTTCTCCCGTTGTGTTTACTCGGACTATATTCCGACGGTCGTATTGTATTCCACTTTATCAAGAAATTCATTTTCCATGAAAAGCTCTCTATTTAACAATTGAGCTTGAATCAACACCTCTTTTCTATGATGAAAATGCAATGCAATCATAACAAAAAATGAAACAGGTTAGTACAAAGCAAAAACAAGCAAGGAAAAATAAATAGAGCACCTATTCGGGTGACTACTAGGGTTTGGAGTGGTTCTACCTAGGGTGGGCTCTTAAGGCTCACTATATGGGGTTCAGTTCTAAAGTAAAGGTACCTGAACCAGCAGATTCCTTGATCCTCACCCATTATAGGCTCACATGGACCGAGTTCAGATCAGGGGAATACATTTCCCTATGGCTACACGGAGATGAAAATCTCACGAAGACATAGGTACGGATGTATCCCGAAAGTGATCCACTATCATGCACAGAGGTGAAGACCTCACGAAGGAATAGTTTCTCACTCCCACTTAAAAGGGTATAATCGAGCGGTCATGTAATGCAATGTACAGAAACATATCAAAAATTCAAACCAAAAAAGCAAACCAAAATGATGAAAGTCATAATAAAGATGAATGAAATGTAACAAAATGATCGTACATTTAAACCAAGTTTTCAATTTTCGACAAGAAGACAAAAAGTAATCAACTCGTGGCTTGACTCTCTTATTTGGTTCCCCAGTCGAGTCGCCAAGCTGTCGAAACCTTTTTTTGTGTGAAAGGGTTGACTTTGATTTTGAAAATGAAAACGAAAATGGGAGTTGCCATCAATCCTTTTTGATGATGTGTGATCGGGTCACCTCGTAATCTAGTCATTTTAATAAAATTTTAATTTACTAAAACAACAGTTTTGGTCTACGAAATTTAGAAAAATGGGTTCGGGAGTCGGTTACGCATAAGGAAGGATTAGCACCATCATAACGCCCAAAATTGATACCTAGTTGATTTATTAGTGTCTTAGTGTCGAAAATCAGAAAACTCGAAAAGAGTTTTAAAATACGATCATTTTTTATCAATGTTAATTTTAAACGTTTGAAATGAATTGAAATGAGCAGCAAAGGCCTACTCGTCCCGCGATAATAATATACCTCATCCTGTAAGTTAGGATGAGACATTTGGACCCTCGAGAACAAGCTTGTGTTCGATTTTGTAAAACTTAAGTATTTTAAATTTAGAAGGATATTCGGTTGTTTAGATTTAACAAGACAATTGAAACCCCGTAAGTTAGGGTACGACATCTCGAATTTCCAAAAAACGAAACATTGCCTTATTTTAAAAATTTTCCTTTTTGAATAAAAATTAATGAAGTATTTAAAAATGATATACGTTTAATTGATTATGCTTTAAAGAGAAATTATTTAAAACGTGAAAAAGGGTCGTGCTTGACGAATAATGGTAGTACGACATAAATTTGGAGTAACGATAACGTAATATACATAATACAATATAATATAGAGCATTGATAAACTAAAATGTTAATGTGCATGAATAATAATAATGATAATGCAAATGATAATATAAATAAAAACAATAATCATCATCGATGACAACAATAATAATAGTAACAATAATGATAATAATGAGAACGAAAATAAAAATGAGATAAATGACAAAAAAACAAAAATAAATGAATAATAAAAAATAATAATAATAAATAAAACAAACTATTTATATAAAAAAAACGAGTAAGTAAATAACTAAAAAAATTAAAAACTTAATAGTAAAAAAATAAATAAATAGACGAGTGATCATTAGGTAAAATTGTTTAAAAAATGAGAATAATAATAATAATAATAAATAAATAAATAATAGTAATAATAATAATAATAGCGATAAAAAATAAGCAAAATAACGATAATAGTAAAAGTAATAATAAGCATAAATAAGACAAATAAAGAAGATAAAAAGAAAGCATGATGAATAAATACATATGAGGATAAAAAAATAAAAATATAAAGATGAACAGTATATAAATAGGAAAGTAAATGAATACGATAAAGAATAATGGATAAATAAACAAGTAGATAAGTAAATGGATGAATAAAAGGGTTAAAATAAAAAGGCCTTGATTAACATTAAAATAAAATCAAGAGGTATAAATTGAAAACAATAAAAAGCTTATAAGGACCAGGATATAATGCGCTGAAACTAACGAGGACCTAATGGGAAAACATCCCTGATCCTTATGCGTTGCGTTTTAGCTAGCAAAGGCCGTGGATTAAATTAAAAATAAAATAAAATTAAAGGGGCAAATTTAAAAGAAAAGAAAAAACCAGATTGAAACAAAATAAAAATGCGGAAGGATCAAAAAGGTAAATAACCCCTAAAACAAAAACACACGGATCCTTGGTGGTTCAGGTCGGGTCGGTCCAACCCATCTCAAAACGGCACCGTTTTAACGTTAGATTCCCTAGGGTGAAACGACGTCGTTTCACTAGCTCTATACAAGTCAATATTTTTAATAAAAAAAATCATTTTTCTCCTATCTCCTTCAAAAACCCAAAGTTTTCTCTCCTTCCCCTCTCTCCCTGGCCCGAATTCCAGCCATGCTCCGGCCTATCGACTGTCGCGCCTCTACCGTCGGCGACCCCGTACACGGCAGCGCTCAAGGTGAAATTTTTTCCCCTTTTTTTAAAATATATTTATATATATATATGATTTTGAAAAAAAAAAAGAAATGAAGAAATAGGTATATATGTATACTGTTTCGGAAAAAAGAAAACAAGAAGAAAAATAAAAGAGTAAGACCTTAGCCCGTCCTTTCTTTCAACTGCTTACTGTTTTATTGTGCTTGAATCCTTTTCTTTTTTTTTTGTATTCAAAAAGTATCCCCTTTTACATTGAAGTTCTTCTGGCTATATAGCCAAAAATATATTATTTTACACATTTTTGCTATTGTTTCTGCTTTCTGCTCTGTTCTTGTTTCCTTTTGCAGGTGTCAGACGGCGATGGTAGCGGCTTTGGCAGAGGTCAGAAGACCCTAGGTGCGGCACACCTAGTGTTTGAAGAGTCTTGCTTTTTTGTTATGGGTTTAGGCTAGGGTTTAGTGTTTTTGGGCTTTTTTTTTGTAAATCTAGACTGTAATTTAGGTTTTAATTTGTTAATGGGCCCCGGGCAAAATAGGCCCATTACAAAATTAATTGGCATTAGACATGAGTTTGATTTTTAGAAACATATTATCTTTTAATTTCAAAAGTGGACGAACGTCAATAAAAAAGTGTTGTAACCCATTTGTGTTAGGACACATGATAAGCCTAGAGGAGACCTGGATAGTAAACCTGCCACCAGCAAGTCGGGAGGTCACTTGTGAAATCATTCTCTTAAGAAGAATACCACCCATACAACGGATGACCAGGTCTTCATTAGGAACACGAAGTCATTTAGTCACCAAACATCACGTGAGCTCAACTCTTTATCTCATCAAAGTTGGAATGAATGACAGGATTTGTCCTCTCACAAATATCCTCGTCCCATCGAAGAAGTTCCTCCACGTACTCCGTAATGATGGCTAGATGACAATTCCAATACGTTAACACCATATTATATGAAACCCTTGCCTATAAATGTAACGACTCGGTTTCCAGTGGTGTCAGAAAATGAGGTTTTGGAACCTCATTTCTATCAACCAGATTATAAATATTAAATAAGAATATTTACAGAGTTAGTATAAAAATATATCGAGATTCAATTAAGTATTTTAGTCGAAAAAGTGGTTAATTAAGGTCAAAAGACTAAATTATAAAAGTTTAATTAATATAGATTTTTAATTAGAAAAACGCTTGAGGACCTGATAGCAATTATCTCAAGGACTAAAATGGTTATTAAACCATTTTTTTCTTATAGCTAGTGGACGATGATGATTATTTTCCATTAAGCTTAACTAATAATTAAATTGTTATAATAAAACCTAATTAACTAAGATTAATTAAGTGATAATCTTAGTATAAATAACATTTGAGTGGAAAGAAAGATGATATTATCATCTTCTTCCACCATCCAAGAGAGAATAAGAAAAGGAAAACTCTATTTTTGGAGCTTGAAGCATTCAGTCAAAATATTATTAAGGTAACCAAGCCCTTTTATTGTCATTTTTATAGTTTTTTTTTTTTTTTTGTCATGGGAGCTTGATTTAGCTAGCCCATGTATCAATTTGTTCAATTGTTGAAATTTTGATAAGTTTCTGTTGTTGAAATTGGATGAATTAGGTGTGAAATTGATAGAAATTAAGCTTAAATTATGAAAAAGACTAAATTGTAAAGCTTAACAAGATCGATTGTTAGCTTTGTTACATTAGGGGCCAAATTGAATAAAATGCAAAACTATTATGAAATTGGGGAGGAATAGAAAGTATAAGGTCCTTAATGAGTAAATGTGAAATCGAATTTTAATTTGAAGCTCTATACCGAAAGTTATGCTTGTCCTGGGTTTAGGGACTAAATTGAAATAAATTGAAAAATATGTTTGGCTTTGTACTTGAATGTGAATTGGATGGAAATTGATATTTTTTAATTGTTGAACTATTATTTGTAGATAAAGACGATGACACATCGTCCAGAGGGAAAGGAAATGCGAGAGCCAACGACAAGTGATGTGAACTTGCGGTTTCTATTTCTATTATTCGGGACCAATTTAATCATTTTAAATTCATGACATTTTGAATTATATGGTATTTAGGTGAGTTGAAAATGATTATTTGAATTGAATTGCTAAGATTAAGATTGAATATCGAGATATGGACTAAATAGAATAGTGTAGAATAGAAAATAGCATGATTTAATTTATATATAATATTTGGTATGAAATTGTATTGAAACATGTTATAAGATGTGTTGAAGTGGTGAATTGATGATGAATTGAATTATATAATAAAATTAGAACATTGGTTACTCTATTAGCTGTTTAGACAAGGTCATATATAGTTGGTATGTCATAGGATCAGAATATTGATAGAAACTATTGTTTCCAGGCAACTTGGGGTGGTAGATTGTACATAAAAAATCATCATTGCTTGGTAATCCAAGACTATAAGATAACCAGATTATGAAAACCATCATTATCGAGCATCCCGGGGTTGTAGTATGTACACATTCAGAGTCATCATTGTCAGGAAACCCTGGTGACAAATTTGCGTACCCGTTGTTCTAATTTCATGTCTGGTTAATAGGGTTATAAAGACATGAAATAGCTACATGGTAATTGGAATGAAATGTGATTGGATTTGGTATACTTGTACACATATGAAATGTGATACTCAGTAGCATGTGAATGATCATGTGAATGTTTTAAAAACGAGCCCTGGGGGCCAATTGAGTATGAATGAGCTAATAGGCTCAGAAATGACCGAAATGATGAGATGAAATTGAGTATATATATTTTTATACAAGTTGATGACTGTATATGAACAAGTTCATGATTATAAATGATAATGTGAAATGAATAGTTGAAATGTGAAATAAATGAAAGATGATATGACAAATATACATAAATATAGCATGGTTCAATTATATGAAATGAACATTAAGTTGATGCCATTGGTTGGTATGCTACAAAAGAAAGAAATGGTATTTGAATAGCATGAATGTTAACTTTAGGTGTACAAGTAATGAATTAACGTGCAAAAATGACTATATGCATGTTCATATGGTAATGGAAGTTTGGGCATGAAATTGTATGTGAAATGGTTATAATGTGTATTGGAATTGAATGTGTGCATTTGATTCAAACTTGTATTATATTGACTTGAATCATAGAAATATCAGTGAGTTTTATTATTCAACATACGGTTTGTTTTCTCCGTGTACAGGTATAAGTAAATTCTAAAGTTCTGAAGTGTAATCTAGCATCTAGCCAGTAATCTTCGACTCAAAATGTTTGTATCATTTCGTTTTGCTTAATTTTACACTGTAATTTAATTAAATAATAATAATTAATCAATACGAAGTATCTGTAAAAATTATACTAATTACTAAGAAAAATAAAAAAGTAGGTAAATAATTGTTTTACAGTCATGCTCTCACTGTGTAAAGGCAAACAGCAAACTGAAACACTTTAATAAAGTTCGCTTTTTCATTTAAATTATTACATTTTTTATTTTGGAAGATTTTAAATAATAAATTTAATCTTTAAATAATATTTACGTGTACGTAAATTTGAGTGTAGACTGGAATTTGCTTGACGTTTATGCTTTCTTATTTTAATGCAACAAAAAATAAAAACACAAAGGGTTTTCATCAATTACAAGCTAATTGGCCAAGCTAAAAAAATAATCGAAATTAAATAGTAAACTTTTACGATACTAAAATATAGTTTAATTATTTTAATAGTTTATATATTTATAAAATTTAAAGAATTAAATTAAATCTTATCATTTTTGAGGAGACCAAAGTACAATTTTATCATTATTAATTCAAAATTTTATAAATTATAAAAGACTTAAATGAAATTTTTTCTATTTTAAGAAGGACCGAGGCCTTGCTAATCCCCTAACCACTGAAGGTAATAATTAGTTTACATTTTTCTTTAAAAAGGAAGAAGGTTTAAATTGTTTTTCTAATATATATTTAAGTCGAATTTAGTTTAGCAATTTAAAAATCCAATAAAATTCCATTAAAAATATAATTAGGATTGCCATTAATAATTAAAGTATCCAATAAAATTTTAACATTAGTTCTTCATTGCTATTACGGTTGAAAACTTCTTGAAAAGTGTGGTAGAAAAATGCTGTAAAAATTTATAGTTTGATCATTTTTAAAGGTTTTTATTGTTGCCAAAAATTATGATTGAAGGTTAAAACGTATTTTTTGGACAAGATATTGAAAAGTTAAAAATTAATTTAATTATATAATATTTAAATAATTTAATATAAAGGTATATAAGATATAAATCTTAAATACTTTTAAAGTAATTAATATATATTATTTGTAAAATTAATGGTCCATAAATTATCTTAAATAATGTAATATAAAGATACATGCAATATCTAAATAATTCAATATAATAATAAATAAAATATAAATTATTCTAATTTTTATATACTTTTAAATAATTATATAAATAAAAATATTTTGATAATTTTCGATTCCAAATGCAAAAGTCATATTCATTCATTGTTTTTGCGGTGAAAAAACATTTTAACTTCCTAAACACAATATAAAACGGGTCCTAAGTCGGATTTAGCTGATTTGTCCTATTTGGTCACAACGTTATTTGCATCCTATTTCGAAAAGTATAGTCAATTATTAGGCTTTTGATTATCCCTAAGTTATAAATTAAATCTTTATACTGTAAATTTAAATTTTGAAATTCTAATCTTAAAATAAACTACAATAATTAAGTTTGTTAAGCTGTGTGGATTTAGTTCATATTTCTCAGTTTAATTATTTTGTCTCTATATTATCCAAATTTCAAAATTTCAATTTTGACTCGTACAATAGTTGTTAAGTTCATTAACTAAAATGATATTGACTTTTTTTACTAACACTATGTGAAAATAACAAGCTGGCGTGATATTATACCTGTGATAATATTTTAGCCACATGAGATTTTAGAAACAACATAATTGAACTTGATGATTTTAACAATTACTGTTTAAATAGGATTGAAATTTTAAAATTGGAAAAGTACAATAATCGAGAAAGGTTAAATTTGCAACATGGGTATAGAATAAAGACTAACATAAAAATCTGACCTGAAAATACTAGGTATTACTTTTGGGTCTAATTCTAAATTCTGTCCTTCTACTTTATGAAACTTGAAAACTAATCTTTTTATTTTAATTTGTTAGAATTTGATCCTCGTACTTAATTAAAAGCGAAATGTTAGTACAGACATGAATCCATGGTTATGGTTATACCAAGATTTTTCTGACTATACTTGGATCAAGAACAAACTTAAAAAAATAAAAAATAAAAAAGAATCATACAATTTAGGCAGGTTCATAAAATAATACCCATATAAATATCCTAATGATTGAGCTTAAAATATTTATTATATAATTCAAAGATGATTCAGGCTTACATCTTCAATGGAGAAAGAAAGAGCTTACGAGAAGTGGTGCACCATCGAGCATACGAAGCATGGAGGTTAGGCCAGTCGGAAGATGGGCAATACGTGAAATGGTGAAGCCAAAGCGAAAGCACTTGCTCCTGCTTTTCGTGTTGTAGCATGCCAATGGTGTCTTCCAATATCTTCTCGAGCTCGGCTCTTTCACTTAGGCTCAGTACCGGCATGTCCGTGCCGTTACTACCTCTGCACAACAATGGCAGCCATGAAGTTAGCATCTTCATCTTCGTTTGCCTCGACCCTTCTTTGGTCGCTTCCGAATCCATATCCTTCATTTGTTTGAATAAGAAAGCTGCATTATGAATAAACATGCGTAAGAAGTTATGTTACTCGGACTCGGGTCATTTAAGATACAGGTAACAACATAAACACCAAGGTACCTAAAAGTCATTTATCAAAATAATCATGGACTTGTCTTTTGGGTCCTTATGTTGAAAGAATGAAAGATTACGTGAGGGAAATGTACAACAAATACCACCAAAATGATAGTCAAACAAGATTAAGAGGGTTCGAGATTTGGCATAAAATAGACCAAGTCCCTATTGGAAGAATATTGTAAGCACTGTCAGCCATTAGAACAGGCGAACGGCCTTAGACTTTGTCTTTTTCGACTATTTTTCTTTGCTCAAATTATGATTCTGGTCCCATACTTCAATTCTAAATTTCAATGTCAATGTTAGTAAAGTTGATTAAATTTAGGGTAAATTATCAAAATATTTATTTTTGTTTACTTCAGATTACATTTTAATTATTTATGTTTAAAATGTTACGTTTTGGTCACGTATGTTAACATGCTATAATATTTTAGTTTTTAAGCTGTTAATTATTTTCATTCTTTTTTGTTTCTTACTCTTTTTTCCTCCTTCGTATATTTTAATGTGATTTTTCTATATTTTCTATTTGTTAAAACTAGAAAAAAAAAAGAAAAAGAAAATTAAATTTAAAAAATTAAATTTTTCAAGAAAATAAAAATATAGAGACTAGTTCTAACAAATAGAAAGCATAAAAAAACTACGTTAAAAGAGATAAAAAAAGGGAAGAAAATAAAGAGAAATGCAAAAGAGAATGAAAAAAAATATATATAAAAAGAAATTAAATTAAATTAAATTACTCAAAACAAAAAAATATTAAAATTAATTGTATAATTTAACCTAAAATATTTGTTTGAAATAATAATTTAATGTGTCATGTTAGCTTACCGTTACACCATTAACGGTAATTAATGACTCAAAAATTAAACCTAAAACGTAATATTTTAAATATAAGTGACTAAAATATAATATAAATATAATATGAGATAAACTAAAATATCTATTTTAATAAATTACCCTTAAATTTAATACTATTAATCAAAATTCTGACGTATTTTAGGATAGTAGAAGGACTAAATTATGGCAAATACTAAATCTTAAAATTTTTAGGATAGTAGAAGGACTAAAACCAAAAATAGAGGGAAACATACCCGAAACCTTAACCAGGGAACATTGAAGACGCGGTTCAGCCGACAAAGAAAGCGCGGCGAGATTTGAAGCCGATGCCCATCTCTCAACAGCCTCTTCCTCAAATCCACAACCAGCCAATTCCTCCGCCAACCAGAGCAACTCAGCCGCCAGCTTCTCCGCCGAATTCCCCGAACGGCTCACACCCACTCTCCCACTCCCTACCCCAACCGCACGTAAAAGCCGGTTCAACTGATAACAAACCGGTCCAAACCCAGCACCATAATGACCGACCCTGCCTTGCCCCAATTCAACCATTGCAGCTTCAACCAGGCAAAGTGTCCTCGAAAAAGCCGCCGATAAAACCGTCCGATTCATTTCACGCAAAGCTTCAATGTCTTCCTTATTGTTCTCTTCTATAAGCCGTTCCGCTAAAGATCGAACGATCCCATACTTGCTCGAACTAACAGGAATGTCATTAACGCTCCACAGCAGCTGCGAAAGTGCCCGACCGATCCCCGAGTCACCAACACCACCATAGCCAACGAAGTAGCCGCTGCTTTGGGTGGAATTAAAGGTGTAATCATCGTCGGCTTTTAAAGATTGTGAAAAAGAAGGGAACAAGCGTAGGAAGAAGAGAAAAGAAGCAATGACGAGATAACGAAAGATTTCGAGTACCTTGTATTTTTCTGCTAAAACCAAGATGGATTTATCGACATAAACAAGTAAAGAAGTCACTGTGTTGCGAAGGAGTAATGGTGCCATGAAAATTGCAGAGTTCTCCATCATGCCCATGCTTTATTTTCTCCCTTTTCCTTCGGTTTTTTTTTTTTTTTTGGGGATATGGTTTGATTGTGTAAGTAAAGGGACGAACTTTGATGGGGTTAAAGACTTGAGGAAGAAGAAGGAAGTGAATTTGTAGGTTTTAGGCTTATTGGGGTTGAATCGAAATTGTTTAATATACGAGGGATGGAGATTTGTGGGTAATAGTTGTTAATGGGAATCTCGAGTATATACTGTCGGAAAATATTGGATATCTCTTGGAAATAGCTAATATAGATTTTTTTTTATTTTTTATTTAAAGTTAAAAAATATAAAATTATTATGTAGTTGATGTATTTAGAAAATTACACAAATCGTGACTTAATTATAATTTTTATTTTATTTTAATCACTCAATTATTAATTTTTTATTTAATTATTAAATTTTAAATATTTTAATCAATATTTTTTATTAATTTAATAACAAAATTAACTTTCTAATATTTATATGTTTTATCTTATATAAAAAAATTCAATAAATTTTAACTCTAAATTCTAAAAAAAATATTATACTGTCAGTCCTACATCCCAAGTGTTCACTTAACTAAGGGGCCTGTCTACCTAGAGACCTACATTATCCGACGAAAAATCTTTTGAAGACTTCTTTCAATACATGAGTTACATCCCAATGCATGTTACAGCACCAGCTCTCTACTTAGGAGCCTTTTTCATCTAATCATAGAGTAGGAGTCCCACAACCCTACTACATAGCCTATAAAGGTTGCTGTTTACTACAACCTACAACCGGTTCATCTTCAACTTTACATGAATATTCTATTTTATTTAATTTATTTTTGTTTCGCGATATAATATTTAATTTTATTATTATTGTTATTTTTATATTAAGAGTAAGTAAACACATCCCTCGTTCAAAAGGACAAACATGCAAGTAAGGGTATTAAATCCCTTAAATGAACCACAATCCGAGTAATCTTTGAAAAATTATAGTTTAATTTAAGTTTTTTATATAAATTTTATACCTATGACCCTCAAGAATTTTTAATTTTATTTCAATCTCTAATAAAAAATTCCTAACCCATGCATACTTCATAAAAAATAAAAAAGCTCATAAAAATTATTTTTAAACTATTCAGGTAAGCAATAAAATACATATAAACTATCATGAGGGTTATCACATCAATATCATTAATGTAACACTCTTTAACTAATTCAATCGTCGGACTTAAGTAGTAGGATGCTACAGGCAAAAACCAAATAAGTTGCATGTAATTTATTAACTAAAATTTCAATTAATTAACATCAAATCACCTACAATCAAATATAAAAATAATTTGCAATCTATATGGACCTAATCGTGAAATCCAGGCATGAAATAGGGTTGAATTGCGAAATTTCGACATTTTAAAGTTGGTATCGATATTTAACTTCTTGGTATCAATACTGTTTCAATACTTTATTTGGTATCGATACCAAATCAAGATTCTGATTATTTACAAACCAAGGGCATCGATATTTTATGAACAAATATCGATACTTGTATAAGCATCAATATCATTTTAGCATTCTATTAGCTTTAAAAACTGCTCATATGGTCAAGTATCGATACTATCGATACTTGAGCTCAGAAATAGTAAAATCTTATCTTTAAAATGTCAGTTTCATGCCCAAATCACATACTAATCAAAAGTTGACTATATTAACCAATGACACATCTTAATATCACCTATACAATCAACCTAAATGTCTAACCAATATGTCTGCACCTCAATATCAAGCCAAATATTCAACCATTCAACATTTGATTTCATATAAGCTTTATAACCTAAATACTTGAACTACCAAATCATTTTCAAACATAACATAGATATAAACATGAACTTACTAGCTCTTTATAAGCTTGAACTAAGCATGTATCACTTAACCCTTCCAAGACATGATAAAACATTCGAATTCACTTATAAAACATACACCAAATATTGTCATCCATTGCAAAACCATGTACCAACCATCATTATCACAACTATGCATTAACCAAATACGCACCTAGCATATTAACTTCTCAACTATCAAACCATTATGCACATATCCAAACTACTATAGCAATATAACATCAACTTGACCATTTTCGTCAACCACATATATAAACACTTATACACATAACATTCAAATACCATCAAGATACAAAATGATCATATTGCCGAAAAGACTTCCTAAGTACATGCCAAGACAAAAATTTAAAACATCACAACACTTGAGTTCAGGATTGCCGCTGGATGTTAAGTCGATGATCGATTCTTTAAGGTTGGTGGTTTGAGTCTCTATCATGCAAGTGATTTGCATAATTAATATTTTACAATATACCGACACTTATCTCGTAAACCTTACAGATCGTATTCCTACTGACAGAAGTGCTCTCCTCTATAAACTTTAAGACTCTTGACAAAAACAAGAGATAAAATTTTAACACAATTCAAGAGATTTAACCGATTGTCCAATAGGCAACACCTAAAATATTTTTCCTAGCAAAATCAACCTCCCTCAACAACAACCATATCTTAATAAAAATGAGTACATAATTACATTTTGAAAAAAAAAAATTGAAGATTATGTTCATCAATGATAATAACCAAAGGAAAAAAATCTTTCTTTTTTCCTTCAAAATGAAAATGACAGACAGGCAACACGCCATGCCTTTGGCAGCCACGAATTAAAGATATTTAAACAAATTAATTATATATTATATACAATAATTAATTCACCAAAAATTAATTAAAAAGTATATTTAATTCATAAATAAGGCAATTAAATAAGTCTAATTGCATATATTGGACAAAGATATCTTAGGGTTTAAAAAATGATAATGGGATATTTTTAAAATTCTAATAATATATTACATTAATTTATCAGAAAGAGAGAATATAAATTATAATATTAAAAAAAATATTATACAATATGGTTGATGCACGATTCGCACTGGGTTTATTATTTATTTGTATTCAATTATAGAGTTAAAATTTGAAGATTAATATATACTCTAAGCAAGATTTTTAGAACTGGACCGGTGGTCGAATTTGTCATGCCATTGATTTGTAGGATTTGACTAAATAAATCATTAAAAATCATAAAAGAATCCTGTTCAATCCATTTTTAGTTTGGCTCACTTGGTTCGTACCAATTCATGGCTCAACTGATCTAATGCCTCTCTTCGAGCTGATACCCCAGCCAATCCGGTCCGGATCAAATAACCATGACTCTAAGTCTCTACACTTTGCACATTTAGAATTTAGACCTTCTACTTTTATTTTTAAGAATTTAATGCTTCAAAATTCTAGATTTAAAAACCTACTTTCAAATTATATATAACCATGTAACATTTTGATCAAAAAGTTAACTATATTAACTATTTGAATTAATCAATAACATTATAAAAATATAAAGACTGAATTATATTAAAAATTAAAGTATAAGGCTTAAATCTCAATTTTAAACATATTAAAAGGATCAAAACTGAAAATTAACCATCATTATAAAATGAAAAGGAAAAAAAGAAGAAGAAAAGAGACTGGGTAAGTGTGTCACATGTCAGTATGAGATACATAGATATATATATTTAAAATTTTAGCATATTTTAAGGACTAAAATTGAAATTATATCACTTTTAAAATCTCAAAATATATATATTATAACCTGAATCATTCACATAATAAAATTTATATAACATCTTAAGTATAATTTTATAAAAAGGGTTACCTCAAATATTTATAATAGAAAAGGTAAATTATACAGTTAGTTATTCAATTATTAACGTGTTTCTATTTTGGTCATTAAATTATAAAAAATTACATTTCCGTCATTAATGTTATCATATGTTTCTGTTTTGGTCACCCTCTGTTAAATCATTAGTAAGAATGATGATGTAACTTTTTTTAATTAGTGAAATCCGTAAATAGAGAGGATTAAATTTATTGAATTATTGTCGACTAAGTCTTCGTTCGATTGGCATCGACATTGATCTCAATGCAAGAGGATGTGGGTTTAAGCACACTAAAGCACGCTTATCTTCCTATTTAAGGGTTGTGGAGGGGTAATGGGTAGTTCTAGGTGTTATATAAAAAAAATTGTTAAATTATTTAGAATTAGGATTAAATTGACAGAATATGTAAGCATCGAGGGCTGAATATACAATTATACCAATAAAAAAAGTTCACAACCTCCCATTAAAATAGAAACAAAAGAACATGAACATTTTTATAATTTGGTGACAAAAAATATAATTTTTTAGTGAATTATAATAATTAGACAAGGCCCGAACAACAAATGCTATTAGCACAGTTTGAACTCAAGTCACACACTTGAAACAATAAACATTTTTAACCATCGTGCCATCACATGAGACTTTAAATATTATAAAAAAAATTAAATGTTATAAAATATATAACTACAAACTAATTAATTTGAAATTCTTTAAAAAAAAGTTTTTCAATATTTTCAACTATAAATATTAAGATATTATAAAATAAAAAGAAATCAACTATAAATATTTTCCCTGGAGCTTTTCCAACCATAATTGAAGAAATCAAGCAATATATGAAAGCCGCATTAGAACATTAATTTTACAAAAGGAGAAAGGAGCATATGGGGACACTGAACCTTCACCATGATTCATATTTCCTCCCATTGATGATTCGTATCATGCGCAATCGGGGATGTGTTTTGGGTCGCATTCGGTTTTCATTCACCCCTTCAAACGAACTACGATACAGGAGATATCGTCCTTGCTGTCTCTGTTCAATGCCTCCGCGGCTAGCTTTTTCGCCGCTCGTTGCGGATCCTTGGTCTTTTTCGCAATGTCGACTGCTTCTTGGTTCGACATAACCTGGATTTGGTTCGATAGAGTATGAAAAAAACGAGATAAAAAGAAACATGAGTAGTTGGTGGTGTCCGGAGAGGGATGAATTACCTTCCATAGTCCATCACTTGCAAGGATGAGAAGGTCAGTATTCGAGTTAATATCGGCATTTTGTATGTCGGGATCAGATCGGAGGTGTAATTTTAAGTTCTTGTCTCCGAAAGCACGGGAAACAGCAAGTTGGCCGTTCACTCTTGCAACATCCCCTGGGATAAAATGCAATGCATATAATGCGTAAGCCTCCCCGAAACAAACTTATTTACTTTGATTTAGGAAGGGTAGTTTTCGAAATAACCTGGCAAGTTCGAGACAAACCCGCCTCGGTTCTCGATGCTTCCTCGCTCTGTGCTGGGCTCATGATCGATACTCATCTGCATTGCTTGCCCATTCTTCGATAAAACGGCACGTGAATCACCGACATTGGCTACCCATAGTTTTCGCCCATCTATCAAAATCGCAGTGACAGCAGTCGATCCCCCTCGTCCTAAGTCCGGACTATGCGAAAGAATCGCTTGGTCTGTTTTCTCATAAGCTTTCAAAATCGACCTATTGGGATCGGTCCAAAACTCCTCCTGCAATCCATATAACAAAAAGTTGAAGGACGTACTTCAGCAAACAATGCATGTATCCAGCGAGTTCGGGCCGAAACAACTTGAAATTCGGATTTTTTCGTATTCGATTGTTCGAGAACTCACATCCTTTAAGATATTGGGAAGCAAATGCTTTTGCAGATAGGCAGGCACACTATCCCCCAAATGACCATCATATATAGCAAAAAGTCCAAGTTCGTGCCCCTGAAGTTGCGTGAACTTTGCGACATGATAATCCTCCATAGGATGATTCGCTTTACCTTTCAGTAAAGCGAATCCATACTTGACAGCGCCGTTATGGCTTCTGCCCTTCCCGGAACTACATGAAGATCGTCCTCCAACAATCTAAAAGATAATAATAACAACAATTATATGTATTTTGCATAAGATTTTCCATATGATTTCATGTTCTTGCATAACGTCAAAGATAAACACAAAATTTACCGTAAAGTCAAACCTACAAGTTAGGCTTTTATATATAAGATTATATAAAAGCCTAATTGAGAGCTACAAATTAGGAAAAACAAAACAAAAGAAAAATTGAAAAGAGAGTGAGTTGAGAAAATTACAGAGTTGAAGCAACATAGATTGTCCATATGAATTGAATCCACTTCCTTTTGCTACAAATCAACATCTAAAAAGGAACCATTTGTTTTCTTTTTTCTGGGAATTCTTCAATCTGCAAAATCAATCAAAAAAAGAACACAAAATCATGAAAAGTGTATCTAAGAATTTACATAACCGATCAAACAAAAACACCCAATTCCAGAGAAAATTCAAAAGAAAGACAGAAAACCCAGAACCGACCAAGACTTGAATTGCACAATTCTTGACTATAATCTTTTGAAAGATTTTAAAGAAAGAAAAAGAAAAAAGAAAGTCTACAGTACAGTAAGTGTTATAAAAAAGAAAGAAAAACCAAAAAACAAGGGAAGAAGTTTTTTTGAGGGGCTGCCCTTATTGACTTTTTTGGGTTTTGGAATTTTCTTCATGGTTTTACAGAGTGTAGAAAGGGAAAAAAAAAAAAGAAAAGTGGTTGTTTTTGTTTTTAGCTTAGGCTCCTCCAATGGTGGAACAGTGGGGGGAAGGGTGAGGGACCCTACAGGGGGTGAATTTTATGACTGACAATGAAATTCTTAGACTGTAATGTCCAATCAAAGTGCTGCTTCTTCCTTTTTTTTCTTCCCCCACCGTATTAAAAGATGTGTTTTTATGATTGGAGGTTAAAGCCAAGTATTAAGTGTTTGATTGATATGTAAAATTCTATTAAGGGTTTAATATATAATTTGACCCTGAACTTGTTGATTTCTATTTAGTTAGTATCTGAATTTGTATTCTACCAATTAGATTGGTACCTCTACATTAGTATTATTAGTTTGTGCTGACGTGATACTACTAGCTAATTCGATAGTATTACGTTGCAGCCTCTTAATGGGACACGTGATAAACATAAATTAAAAAAATGAAAGTATATAAATTATATTTGTCACGTGGTGTTATGAAAAGGCTACCACATGACACCACTAGATTAAATAAAAAAAGTCATATCAACATAAGCCAACATGTCAGCTGAAAAGACCAACCTAGTTGATGAAATGCAAGCTCAAAAACCAATGAGGTCAAAAAAAAAAAAATTAAGGACCAAATATATACAAATAGACAAGTTCAGGGGCTAAATTATATATTGTCTCATCTATTAACATCAAATTCAGCACTTAATATTTATCTCTTTTTATTAAATTGACCCTTATTCTTTTTTAAGTTAAATTTAATATTCAACTTTTAAAATGTCAAATTTGACAATTAACTTTTAAAAAAGAGTCAAATTATTTTTTTAATAAAATATTACTTAAAAGTTAAATTTTTTTTAAACATTTCAGCCTGCAAGATAACCCAAATGTACCCATACTATTTTTTTTTTCTAAATTTTTAGAAACTTTTTATTATTGAATATTAATTTTTTTATTTTTTTTACAAATTTTTATAAGTTTTCAATTATTTTAAATCAAACCGGTGGTCGAATCGGTCAAACTATTGATCCACCAGTTCGAATAAAAAATATTAAAAAAAAGAAAACTCAATTTAACTAGTTTTTTATTTGGTCCATATCGATCCTCAATCTAACCGGTTCAAAGTCATTCTTCATATCGATACTCAATCAGTCCAGTCCAGTTCAAACATCCTTTAATATTTGTTGACATGGTATATAAGACAAAAAATGTCATATTAGCATGAATTATATGTGGATTACTAAGCGAGTTGTCATGCCAATATTATTAAAAAAAAGTAATGTTTTAGACTTTTAATAAGTATTTCCATTTAAAAAAGTGATTTGACTCGTTTTTAAAGATGAAAGGCTAGATTTAGCTTTTAAAAAAAAAAGAATTTTGGTTTCTCAATGCATAAATTTGAAATCTATTCTCTATAATTTATACAGTGTTAAGTTTTTCTATTAGTCATTATACTTTGTGAAAGTGATGGATATAGTCCATGTACATTAATTTACTCATTTTTAGTCCTTATACTTTTTTAAAATTTCAATTTCAATCACCGCCAAATGATTATTGTTAAATTCATCAAGTTTTGTTATTTCTAGAATCTAATCGAGTTCAAGTTTTGAAAATTAAAAAAAAATATATAGTATTAAAGAAAGTTCTAGTCTCGATTTAGAAATTTAACTCAACTCAATTTAACTCGAGATTTAATCAAAACTCAATGTGACAATGTGGCTATTACATATTAGAAGTTGTTAAATAAGATAATGAAAAATAACAATTTTATGTGTATAATTGTAAAACAATTTATATGTAATGGAATAGATATAAATAAATATAAAAGGCTGAGCTTTTTTTGTATTCATAGGTTAGTATCTTCACTAGTGATAGGAGTATACTCACATTAGTGAATATCCCTTAACCATTAAGTTATTATCGAGAGTCAGATCAAATAATGAATGAAATTATTTTATCAGATATTTATAAATATATATATTTTTTTACTTAAATATAGAGAGAAGCAAAAATAGTTAAGGTCAAGAGAAGCTAATGAAAGCTCGGAGGTGTTGAGGATTTTGGCTTGGAGTTTGCTCGCGAACTTGAAGCGCGGAAAATAATATCATGAGTTTAATTTAACATGTATAATTTCAACTTTAATAAATAAATATTTTAATATTATTGTATTATACAATAAACAAATAATAATAATTTTATCAAATTTTAAAATACATATTATTTTACATCATATTTTGATTATTTGGATAAAGTTGTTCCAATTTGAGGGCCGTGAGTTCATCAGGAATCTTGTGAATTTAATCCTACCGGCTAATTGGGCAGTCAAACTTTGTTTTGGGTTTGATTTGCAAAACCGTGTCGTATGGACCGTTGACCGTTGACCGACGTCGTGTTGTCTATTTGTAATGATTTATTATTATTATAATTATTTGAATGTATTACTTATAATTGTAATTCAAACTTTTTTAAAAAATATATAAGGAAATTTTAATTAAACATTTTATTGAATATAATAAATATAAATTATTAAATGAAAATAAATTATTAAGTAAATACTTTTTAATCTTAAACAATTCTTTAATTGATATATATATTAAGGGAATATATAAATTGGGTCCTTGTTAATTTAACAAAAATTTTAAAAATTTGGTAATTACTTTTATTTGGTAAATTATTTTTATTGAATTAGAAAATTAAAATTGTAAGGACATTAATTATATTTCTCTACAAATATCATCTAAATTAAAATTTAAATAACATTTAAAAAAGATTTTTTTGGTTTTTTTTAACCAGTATAATGCAAATAAAAAAATTAAATATTGAAATGATATGTCAATATCAGTATTTACCAAAATGGTATATTTTTTCTGACATACTCATTGGATCATCATTACAAAATGACGTGTGTTTTAAAAAATATTTATTTTTCGAAAATTATTTTAATACATTCCGTGAAAATTTATTATTATTATTATTATGAGTAAGTTTTATTCGATTTTATTAAAGTGTGTAATTCATTTATTTGAATGAAATTTATAATCTGTGAGGGCAATATTAGCGACGTAGCGTACTAAAACATCCTTTTATTAGACGCGTTAAAGAATTTTCCTTTTCTTTCGAAGAGTTAGACTTTTCAAATTATGGTAAATATATTTTTTATATTCCATATTGAAGAAATATAATTCAATTTTGGCTCTAATTTTAAATTTATCTTTAAACTTTAAATACCAAGGTTATGTTAATTAGATCCTTTCGTTATTAAAATCGTTAATTTAATTGTTAAATGACACATTAGATCTTATATAATATAATTTAAAATGAAAATTTTAAAAAAAATAGATATTAAGAAATAAATGTTTTGAAAATATTAGATTTGAAGTTTTCAAAACTTTTACATTAGTTTTATTGTTCACTCTTTCTTCTTTTTTTTTGTAAACGAAAAGACTTAATTGATATAATATCAATAGTTTAAGGATTTAATTAAAATATTTTAAAATTTAGAAACTAAATTAAAATAAAAATCATAATTAAGGGATATCTAGTGCAATTAACTCGTTAAATCAAGCAAGAGAACTCCAAAATAAGTCCCATCAAATTGGAAAGAGTACATTCAAATGAGAAGATTATTGTTGGCCGCCGGAGATATAATTCAGTAGTGCAAAAGAACATGAAACATGTTACCCTTTATGAAATATCAAGAGTTTTTTGTCATCCAGTCAACGGCAGATTAAATATCAAGAAAATTAAAAATACACCGCGAAACACTGAATCATAAACCGTTTTCGCCCCGCCATTCTTTCCTCGATCCTTCTCCCGCTTCTCCACTCTCCTATATATATTATTATGGCCTCTCAACGACGATCTTATTAAGTCATAACAAATTCAAAAAAGAGAGAAGAAAATGAATCGTTCTGTATTAAGGTCAGTGAAGCAATGTCTGGTCAATGGCCAGAGGTACTACGGAAGCGGCGGCGGCGGAGGACTGGTGTACGGATCCGCCTTGGTTGGGAGGAGCGTGCACTTGAGTGGACAGCGAAATGGAGTGATGTTTGGAGGGTTTGAGTGGCGAAGGATGATGAGCTCTGCTCCTGCTTCAACAGAGAAAGCGCCTTCGGAGAAGAAGGAAGAGGTGAAAGGGAAAGACATAGTTGCGTCAAGTTATTGGGGGATTTCAAGGCCTACGATCACCAGAGAGGATGGCACCGTTTGGCCCTGGAACTGTTTCATGGTACCATTTCATCTTTCGTTAAAATTACTTTATTCCTTCACTTAACAGTTAGTTATTTGGTTCAGTTTTGGCAGTAATACACACACACACATCTATATAATATTCATTTTCTCCTCTCTTTGATCAGATCTGCTATTTAACTGCTGAATTCTTCGTTTCCACCTATATTCTAAGCTGCTATGTTTTTCTTTTAAGATGAAGCTGCTATATTGTTGACTTGTTACTGTTGATCAATTTCGTGTTTGAATGTCAATTTTTTTTTTAGAAAAACTGCGACATCTCTTTTTTCTCTTTAGCTGGGAATTTAAATTATTAAAATGAATAAATCGGTTTTTACCGTTACTTCAATTTTTAAATAAAGATTTATTTCAAAACTTTGTAATATATTAAAAAAATTTCGATCAATCTTTCAGTTTGATGATCTAATTTTGCACTGTTTGTTTATGCTCTATGATGCAGCCATGGGAAACGTACAAGGCAGATGTTTCAATTGATTTGAAAAAGCACCATGTGCCAAAGAACTTCCTGGATAATTTAGCTTACAGAACAGTCAAATTCCTTCGAATTCCTGTGGATCTGTTCTTCCAGGTTTGTTGTGTTTTACTTTCTGTTCCATAATTACAACATTCCATAATTTGTTTGATTGTATTT
Source organism: Gossypium bickii (assembly GCA_025503065.1). Taxonomy (NCBI): domain Eukaryota; kingdom Viridiplantae; phylum Streptophyta; class Magnoliopsida; order Malvales; family Malvaceae; genus Gossypium; species Gossypium bickii. Next base: position 112,375,433 of record CP106717.1, on the reverse strand, counting down.
TATTATGTTCTTAATATGTCAATAGCTTTTAGATTTAGACTAAACTCTTCATTCAGTTTTATCACATTTGACATTTATATACCTGTGCCATCAGTTATTTAGATCCCAAAGTGTCTTGGTATGTTTAAAGATTCTCAAGTCTTTTTTACACATTAGAAGACAAAATTGCTTTGTTTCTATATAATTATTTTCTTTTCTATTGTATCATATACAAATTTACACATATTCAGATTTGAGTGTTAGATATAAGTATGTGTCAATATGTGTATATTTAATATTTTAAAATTTTTTCTACATTTATAGACTATCTTTGGAGTGATATATACTAGTACCCATGTCTTGATATGTATCATAGATGGACGTGCACAGTGCACCTCAAGGCATTACACATCGTGGGTCTTTTGAAGACTTCATAGTTAAAAGCTTACTCTTTGATGTGCAACTCTTTTAACCTCTTATATGCCCGATAAGAGTATCTTTGGTTACAAGGCATTGACGACACTATCTTTGGAGTGGTATATACTCGTACCTATGTCTTGATATGTGTCATACACAGATGTGCACTTCAAGGCATTGCAGATCCTTAGTGGCTCTTTTGTAGACTACGTAGTTAAAGCTTATATTTTTGTGCAACTATTTTAGCATCTTATGTTCAGACATGAGTATGTTGAATATCTTTAAAAGATCATTGTCCTTGAGGGTTATTAATCAATACCCATGCCAGTATATATCTCGGACACGAATGTCTAACACAATTACTTAAAAGTTTATACATTCATATTTATATTCTAAGGCATTGAGGTTCCTTTATGGTTCATTTGAAATGCAGAGACGTTATGGCTGTCATGCAATGATGCTGGAAACAGTGGCGGCAGTCCCCGGCATGGTCGGCGGGATGCTTCTGCATCTCAAGTCTCTCCGTAAGTTCCAGCAAAGTGGTGGATGGATTAAAGCCTTACTTGAAGAAGCAGAGAATGAGAGGATGCATTTGATGACGATTGTGGAGCTCGTGAAACCCAAGTGGTACGAAAGGCTACTTGTTCTAGCCGTGCAGGGAGTGTTCTTTAATGGCTTCTTTGTTCTTTATCTGAGCTCCCCAAAATTGGCGCATAGATTTGTTGGGTATTTGGAAGAGGAAGCAGTTTTCTCCTACACCGAGTATTTGGAATCAATCGAAAGTGGTGAAACAGAAAATGTTCCAGCCCCTGCCATTGCCATAGATTACTGGAGATTGCCTAAAGATGCCAGACTCAAGGATGTTATAACCGTGATTCGCGCTGATGAAGCTCATCATAGGGATATTAATCATTTCGCTTCTGTATGTATCACTCATCTCCTCCACTTTCCATGCTCATTTTCTTATTTTAATGGTTTCTCTATAGCCATCCATTTTAACATTGCCAAGTTATTGTCTTTCAATAGTAGATCAATTTGGAATGTGACCCTTCTAAATTCGGTCTGAACCAACTTTGAGTTACTAAGTGTTTTGTCCATCCCAGCCAGTTTAGCCTTTCAAGTTAAGCTAGTAGCGGAGCCTTTAGATCAAATTAAGACATGATCCCTTTTTTTACTTAGCTTATAAGATTGAATTCAGTATGAGCCAAGCTTAAATTACTGAAGGCTTTATCTAAACTTTAATCCTGCTAAGTCTTAACCTTTCAGATCGAGATAGTAGCTCGATTTTTAAATCAAGTCAATACATGACTATTTCTAGCCCAGCCCTTAGGCTTGAATTCAATCTGAGCCAAGCTTTAATTATTAAATACTTGGTGCAATAACAAGTTTAACCTTTCGAATTTAGATTAAGACATGACCCATTTTTGCCCTAATCCATAAGCTTGAATTCAAGAACTAACGTGAATTACTAAATACTTTGTACACAAGACTCAATACTTACAAGTCTTAACTGATCTTAATATGCTGATTTTTTGGGTATATGCAGGATATTCAATTTCAGGGAAAGGAATTGAGAGAGGCGCCCGCTCCAGTCGGATATCATTAACTCAATTCTATGTTGTAGTATGGATATTCTTTTATATATTCCTATCTGATGCAGAACTTTGGATAATATTTATTTCGCATTAAGAGTATTTATTGTTTAATTTCCTTAAGGAAAGAGAAGAAGGTGAAATATTGTAATCCTCCAAAAAAATCAAATGCATGTGGTTTATTTTTTATTCGATAGACACGTGGGAAAGATGATATATGGTCCCATGACATGAATCATGTGACGTACAACAACAACAAAACCCTCTAAATAAATTGTATATTACCCCCATTTTGTAAAGTTAATACAAAATGAGCAAATGTCTTGATGAATTATACAATTAATGAAATCTATAACTTCAATGCCAATTCTGTCACATCTAAGGACTTATTATGGTTGCTCTTTCAACAAAAAAGGATGTTTTTCTCTTTATTGTGGTGAGACATCTCCTTCAATAGCTTCCTCACCTGCCACTAAAAACACAAATTTGCATGAATTATGTGGAAAACCAAACTTCATGTTATGCCTCAAATCATTTAAAATAAGAGGAGCATAAATGAATCACTAATCATAAGTTGGGTTGTCAAGTTTATTTACATACAACAGGAAAAAAAAATTTGGTGTAAGATTTACAACATTTCATAATCATAGATGAGAGAAATTAGATTATGTTTCAATCTACTTGCAAAGAAGAACTTCGTAAATTAATAGGCTGAAATTGAGGCTCAGGTTGCTCATATAAGGTTAAGCCTTTCAAAATTGTTAAATAAAGTCTAGAACTTTTCAAACGTGCTCAAATAAGAATTTTTCAATTGTCGTATATCGAGTTTCAAATTATGTTATATATATTTTTTCTTTCCAAATAATGTTTTAACTAAGTTGTCATGTATTTTATTCTAAACATATCAACAAAAACTCTTATTTGAACACATTTATAAAAATTTAGCCCCTCTTTATATGAGGAACCCCTAACATATTGAATCTTAATTAAAGCATTTAGCACCTCCAAAGTAACCAAAAAAATAACCTGAAATATTCAATGACCAAACTCAAGATCACAAACAATCATGCGTATGACACCAAAATATTAGAAAATGGTCCTTTAAGTGTATAGCTCTACATTAAGGTACTAAAACTTAGATATCATTATCGAAGGGTGTTCAAACAATCGGTTTGGTTAATACCCAAATTAAATTACTCGAAATGTAAAAATCTTTAACCATTAATTGAACCGAATTTTTTTTCAAATACATTAACCGATTCGAAATATTTCGATTAATTCAATCGGTTAACCGAATTAACTAAAATTTATATGTATTTTTTTCTTTTGATTAAAATAAGTATAGAACATATAAAAAATACATTGCTAATGTTCATTTTCTTTTTTTAAATAGTTAAAAAATCTTTAAATAGAGGTGAAAACAACAAATCAGATATTAGAAACACAACATAACCGACTTCGGACAGAATTATAATATTTATTATTTAATTATATATAGTAAATATTATTTAATTCAGTTAATTAACCGATTTCGAATAAAATTAACCGATAACTAAAATTCCAAAAAATCATTAATCGACCTTCAACAGAACTATATTTGACCACCGACCGATTAACTGAATTAAATCGGTTCGATCGGTTATTCGGTTTTAACCGAACTATGAACACTTCTACAAACTAGGTTATGTATCTGAGTATGGTCAGATGTTTTTTTAAAAAAAAAAAAATCATTTATTTGGAGCATGTGTCAGACACGAATAGTTCAATAAAAAAATAAGAGTCATTGCAACATAAGCAAGCCATGAAAACAATATTCAAGGAACAAGAAGTTGACCAAGAACGATGGCAACGAAAGCACTTTTATAATTATTCCATGTTTCTTAGATTCAGGTGTGAATATTCGACATTGCACTCAACAAGGATATAATATATTCGACTTTTTTCATGTATTCGAAAGGTCTCGGATTATATCACATGCATGCTGAACACATACCTCGAAGCTTAGATTCGAAACCAGAGCTAGTCAACTGTTTAGTTAATGCCTCCCCCAATTCCTTTTGCCAATTGGGTACAGCCTTGGCTTCGGAAACAGGCCACACCATTGCCGTCGCCGTTGTAAGATCGACGGTCGCGGAAGAGACTTGGGGCTGCACATTAAAGCAAAATGACACACTAAGAAATGTAAATAATTCGATTTAAAAGGGAAGAAAAAAACAATGGAGACATTAACTTACTTGACTTTCTAGTATTTTCTTCACACTCGAAGCACACCCGCCGCACATCATTCCCTAAATCACAGCAAATTCAAGAACAAAAAACTAGTAGGATTTTTTTACCTTCTTTTCTTTCTTTCTTTTTTTTTTTTTTTTAAATTCTCCCTAAATTCAAAGAGGAATAAAAAGAGGTTAATATGCCATTAGGTACCTGAATTTGACTTCAATATTCAATTTGGTACCTGAAGTTTTTTTATTCGGTGCCTTTTTTTCAATTAACTACCTATATATTTTTTTCCAAGTATCAAATTGAATATCTGAAAAATAGGAATAATAACCTTAAAAAATCATTATCATACCCCAACATTAAGAATGATAACATCGGGAGACGAGGCAGAGAGATCGTCAACCACTCTAGCTCCCAATTTCGCCTTCGAATCACCTCCACCCGTTCCTTCCCCGCCGCCACCGTCGCCACTACTCCCATCATTTCCACCAAATCCGCCGCCGGTACCAGAAGAGACGCACTCCAAAAGGCGGTGTAGGCGTTTGGGAATGGAGGAGGTAGTCCTTAGAGGAAAAGAATAAGAAAGGACGGCGACAGGGCTAAGGAGTGGAGACTGAGAGAAAGAGAAGAAAGGGGATTTGGGGTTTAGGGGTTTAGAAAAGGAGAAGGGAGTAAAAGCGGAGGGTAATGTAGAAAGTGTCGATTCCATCTCAACAATGGCGTCCGCGGCATACGGAACCGCGAAGGCAAAACACACAACTCTATTTGTTGATTCCCAAATACGTTATCTTAGATTCTTTAATAAAATTGCGCTAAAAGTCCTCAAACTACGACTCATATTTTAGATTGGTCTTAAATTTTAAAATTTTTTAATTACATCCCTAAACTTTGGAAGTTATATAAATTAAGAACTATTAATTTTTAATTTACTCCATATAAGATTTGATGTATTACTTAATCGTAACAGTTTTGATAGCCAAATGACTTGATCGATATAAACTCCAATGTTTGAGAATGTAATTAAAATGCTTTAAAGTTTAAAGACCAAATTCGAATACAAATAATAGTTTGGGGATATTTGGAAGAATTACTTTTTTTTCCTTTTTTCTTTTTATTGAAAAGCCAAAAAATATATATATGTGTTTTATATAATGGAGATTATATTATATTTTTTTTATTTTAAAAAATTAAGTAAATTAGTGATTATTATACATTTATAATTTACTCATATATAACCATTGATATAAATGTATATGTATATTATTTTTTAATAATATCTTATGTACTGAATATAAGTATGTCCTACATTATAAAATAAATTTGTATTATAACATTTATTTTAGTTATATAAATATTATTTTTGGTTTTAAGTAATTAAATTAATTGAGCTGGTCAAATAATAAAAGAGATAAATGTAAGTTTAGGAATACCGATGATCCCATCTTATTGTTTAGTTAAGTTTATCGTTATAAAAGAATACGATTTAAGAAAAATTAATTAAGATTTAAAAGAGTAAAATATTAAAATAAGATGTATTTTCATAATAAAAAATATTATATTTACTTATATTATAATTATATTTAATTTTAAGAAATATTTTTCTACAAAAGTATTAATTTGTGTAAATTATAATAAATGTTTAAAATAAGCATCAATGCTTAAAGCATAACTTTATATAAAAGAGATTTTGGGTTCAAACTTTATTGGAAGCAAATATTTTTGTTACAAATCAATAGATTTGGGTTGGATATCTGAATTCGAATCCATAATTGGAAAAATGTATATTAATCCGCAATTGTAAAAATGTATATTTGAAGACAATCTATCCACATCCTTTCTGAATCCATAAAATTTAAGTTGAATATTCGTAGATATCCGAACTTGCATCATTATATATTATACTAACATAAAATTTTAATTTCTATATTATAATTTAATGAATATCATGTGATTTTTTTTAATTGACCTGTACTTTTATCTAATCGTAATTTTTTTTGAATATTATATGAAAATATGATAACACGTTTGACAAAATTAAACTTAACGAATTTCATATTCTATGATTAATGGCAAGAAAAAATAATGAAAACTTTAAAACAAAATCATTAAAACTCAAGCATATCATGAATTATTAATTAAATTGTTTTAGATAATTCTTTGGAAATATAATATGTAATTTTAATAATAATAAAAAATGTAGTGAAATTAAGATATTAAAAACAAAAATATTTCTTTTATTATTTATTATTTCATAACTAAATTAAAATCTAAAATCTGACCTCCTCAAATGATCACACTGAACTATAAAAAAAGAAAAAAGAGAAAAAAAGAAACTATTAATTATAACTATAGTCCATTCAAATTTTTTACAGTACACTGATGATAACCATTCACACGTGTAAATCCCCCACCTATGAATTGTGTGTAAATACAATATTTAATTAAACTCGTATTGAATAGTAATAAGCGCGTGGAAGAACACAAATAAACATCAGAATGGATACATGATACTAAAATTTGCTGATTCAAGTGCCCAGCTTTGCTCTACACAAGGGTGAATTTGCATCTCTTGTAGCATGCTATTTGAGCGCCGGCCTTTCTTACCAACTCCCTGATTTGAGTACACATCGGTTCTTAAACCATGTAAGTCATGCCCACCTGAATAAGATGTGAATGCGGCACGCTCAAATTTGCAATACCCCTCCTGCAGTTCTTTCTCAAGAAAGCATAGAAGTAATTTATAACCAGTTTCTTTATAAACCAAGAATCTTTTCTAGCCCTAATGTCTCCGTGTCCAAGAAGATAAACTACACCAGATTCCTTAGCCTGTCGTATAAAAGATAGCTCCCTTTCTAGACTATGCTCGGCATCAGATATCGATGGACTTGAAGGGGAGTTGGGGTTTACCTCCTCAGAAATGCTTGCTTCTGAAATGGAATTGCTGGAGCCCCTAAACTCAGCCAGCAGAGGAACACCAAGCGAGTAAACACTTCCGTTAGGATCTACGAGAACTCTGGAGAAAGATGTATCCTCCTCGGAATCTGCGTCTTCGTCACCATCACTTTCCAATTGCCTTTGCTGAGCTTCCTGACGAATGAACTTCTCAAGACTCTCGATCAGCAGCTGCTCAAATGCCTGGTGATTTTCCTTACGGACATCCTTGTAACCATACCTGAGAAAGTCGTTGGTCAGTTATCTGAGAGATTGCTACAAGGGGAAAGGGTGAACAAAGGCGAGGAATACAAAGGAATTGCGCACATAGTATAAAAAAATGGATATAATATATCAAAGATGCTTGTTCAAAAGAGATTTAGTGAAGTAAATTAGTTCATCCTTTACTCAATTTGACCCCCAAATTAATTCCACAACTCCTGTCCAAGTAACATTTTGACAATTCCAATCAGTTACAAGCATATATATGTGTGTGTTTTGAGGATGCAAATCCTTGGTCACTGGAACGAGAAGTCCAGCACTTCACCAACAGAAATGTCTATTAGTCATTCCAGTTAGTTTTTATGAAAAATCTTGCAGTACAAAACTTGAACCTGTAAAGCGATAGCACACAGCATTGGAGGAAATGGAATATCGATCGGGCAAGATAATAGGATCTAAGTTTCCAGCCAGAGAATCTTACCTAGCAATACATCGAAACAGATGGTAACTTTTGGGGCAGACTCGCCTGAAAAAGAATCTTTCATTCTGAGGGACCACAGGAACAGGGACATATTTTATGCAGACAAAGATGACCATGGAGTGGATAGCAGGGAGTGTGGTTATAAAATGACCGAATATAGCTGGTACTCCTTTCGCCAGCTCATTGTAAAGCAAGCCAATGCCAGGAGCTCTGATTGTTCCAAGATTGCAGCCTATTTCTCGCATCAAATCCATTGGCAGTTTTCGCTCCACTTCAGTTTCATACTTAAGCTTGCTACCATAATTCCAAATGTACATAATGACAAACATTATGACAGCAAAAACCAATATTACCCAACTTCCATCTGTCACACTCCATAAAACTGACGAGAAAAAAGTCAATTCCAAACCCAGGAAGAAAACCACAAAACTCAGCACGATTATTATGTTTAGCCGCCATATGAGAAGCATGACAATCGTGACTAAAATAGTGGTCATCATCATGACTCCCAGCTCAGCTATACCTAAAAACAAAATCAATAACTAGAAAGATGAGAAGCCGGTTTAATTTAAAGCAAGGAAAAGGGTAAGAAGATTTCTTTATCTTTAGTAGTTTGATTCAACACCCCAGTAAAATAACTTGATAGTACTTTATATTCCAAGAATCTAAATTTTTATGTGTTACATGACACCAAAAATTCATTCAATGATGACAAAAGTGATGACTTAGTATAACCAAAAGACTAGGAAGAAATATTACCATATGCATTTCCAATCTCGTTAATGCTTGACATAGAGCAAACTAAGACCAGGCAACCTACCAGCAAAAACCAGTTTATGGCAGGAATATAGATCTGGCCCATGAACCTTTTAGACGTGTGAATGATTTTAAGACGAGGGAAACAACCAAGATTAGATGACTGCTTTATGCATGAAAATGTGGCTGTTGTCATTGCTCGGCTAGCAATCAAGGCAGCAATATTAGCTATCAGTAAGACCGGCCAGAAGATGCCACCTACGTGGGGCAAAACAGTTTTTCTGTTTAGAGTAAGGCAAGTGTGACAATTTTCCAAAATAAAAGAAAAGGTTTTAATCCAACTAATTCGTGATAAAATGTGAAACTTACTAGGAACTGAAAGAAAGAACGGATGCTTCTCGGCACCATTAAGATTTCCAGTAAGGTATGCTGCTTGACCCAAATAACCCAGCAACAGGCAAGGCAATACGAGAAACACAAATGTAAGCTGCAAACAACCACTATCACACAAATCAAAAGATTGTAAGAATGAGAGTAGGGGACTACCAGCAATTATATCTACAGGATATGCAAAACGCAGAACATTAGGTGACTGAGTTTTCTTGCTCCATTACCTGAATTGATCGTACAGAAAAGTAGCAAAGATCTGCAAACATTGCTTCAGACCCTGAAACATAAACCATCATCAGCACAGTAAGATCAAATAGAATGACCTATATGACCATTGATGTCCTAGTTCAAATTCATCAGAGCTCAATCAACTGCATTACTTTAGCTGAACTTTGTTGACAAATTAAAAAATTACATTCCAAAAAGATTTTGCAGTGAGACATTCGCAGAAATTATCCTTCACAAAAGAAGGAAATTTGATTAAAAATAACAATATTAGTTGACCTTGAAATACAATAATCTTCTCTTAATGAGTTACCTGTTGCACATAACAGACAACCTCCCAGCGCATACCAGGCGTTAACTGAGTTTCTCTTGAAGTACAAATAGATGTGAACAGGATTAAATGCCCTCAAGACACTTGCATCATACTTAATAAGATTGTAAATTCCAATGCCTGCTAAAGAACAAAACCATATGAACAAAGCAGGGCCTACAGCAAGTCCTACTTGACTTGTTCCAAACTTCTGTACACTGAACAAAATTACAAGAAAGGTAACTGATATCATCACCACTTCATCTGCAAGTAAAGAAAAGCAGAGAAGGAAATAGAAGAATTAAGTTAATGAATATTTACCTGTAATAATATAGCAAAAACTATTAGATGTAAAAGCAGAAAGGCAAAAGGAAAAAGACCACATTGTTTAAAATACATGCAGGGTTAGGACTTAGCCAAATTATAAGCTATAGTCTAACTAAAGTTAAATTATCATTACAAATGGCACATGATCAAGACAAAGGCTGCTGAAGAAACACGATGAACAATTGTTGACTCAGGGTCATTCAAGAAGCTATGAGATCTACAAGCTAATAAAATGCACCACCATCCTATACTAAATCCAAATAACAAGTAAATTTCAATAACATATTAGTCAAAATATGCAAATGAATCCTAGCCAACAAGGTCAATTGAGAACAGATGTCCTTTCTGAGAGAATTTACTAACAGTGGAAAAGTGAGGCAGAAAAGTAAAGCTGATAATAGCATAAAATACCACCTTACCTTGTTCAATTGCAGCAACTCCAACCTTCAGACCACCAACAGCAGACATTACTATAAAGAGATATATACACACAAAAGTTATTATCTAGACATTGAAAATGAGAATTCAAACCACTTAATGCTCTATTCCATCATAGCAGTTCTGTGAAAAAAAAAAAAAAAAGGCAAGAACAATAGATATGGAAACCTGACATTGCTGGGGTAACAACCCCATCAGCTATCACCATAGAAGTGCCAGCAAGCACTAACACCAGAAGGAGTTTCTTCAGAGTCAATGAAGCCTCTAGTCTCTCCTTTATTTTAAGTGATCTCTCAAGTTCAGGAGATGGCAACTTTAGTATGAAGTTAGAAATCCGGGTATCTGATGGGAGCTGATTTGGGAGAAGACTGACCTTCGCATGCCGGCAAATCAATGAGTACAATGCAAAAGTACCACCTTCAAGAAACCAGCAACAGAAAATGTAAAACAGTTGACTTGGAATACATGTATTTAACATATATGTTTAGGGCCTCCATAAAAGATCATGAATAGGGACTTGATTGGGAACATCTGACATACCTTCACCGTCATTGTTTGCCCAAAGTACGATAAGGACATATTTCACAAGGGGGACCAAGAGTAAGGTGTATAGAACTAGTGATAGTGCTCCAATAACATCTTCGTCTCCCTTGATAGGTGCCTTGCTAAACATCACACTGAATGTATATAATGGACTTGTTCCCACATCACCAAATACAACTCCGAGGGTCTGAAAGGCATGTATTATTCTCCGTGCTATACCTAAATCCTGAGATCAATTTTAAGTAGAGACACATAAAAAGTAAGCAGCAAAATTAAAGAACATAAAAAAAAAATAAAACTAATCTAATTTTTGTTACCATGGTTATTATAGGATTACCAAATCATAACCCATTAACTTCCATATAAGCCAGACAAACTAAAAGATCCAAAAGCATGCTTTGATGCAATCAAATCAGACACCGAATAAATTCGAGCTTCCAAAATTATGAACAGAAAAAATGACCTATTAGATTAGCAGGACAAACTCGTAAAGAACAATGTACCTCGTAGTCACTTCTATGTGCGCCATGGACTTCGAGTGCTTCGACGTCAAAGGAATCCACGCGCGGTTCAGTGCGGATCAAACGGTGTTCCTGATTATCCTCGTCTTCGGAGTCCACCGCAGCTCGATGCGGTAAATCATCGTCGCCGTCGCCATTGTCTTCGATCTCAGAGTCGTCTTCGCCTGGGAACACCCACCGAGAATCTAGCGAATCCCTCGAGGTTAATCCTACTCTTATATTGATCTCTCCTTCTCTTCCCGAAGATCCGCTACCACAGATGACCTCCTCCGCCATGAGAGAAAAAGAATATATATATATAAGAGATCAAGACAGTAGTACTATAAAGGGAAAAAAACAGTGAGTTTAGGGTTTGGGTTTTCGCATTTTGGGGTGTAAATTTTGGGGATGATTCTCGAAGATCATGCCGTGAATGGAAATGGAAAACGCTGTGTTTCAGTGTGCGTGTTATTTTAGCAACTTTCAGACTTCTAGCTTAGCAGTAGGATGTATCCACATGAAGTGTGTTGAGCTTCACACGCTCAAATGGGGCTATTCACGGCACGCGATGACCTCCATTTTGATATCCTGCAGGATTCTAATATTTGTCACATGTTTGTATTAAAAACTTGGGTAAATATCTAAAAAGTCACTTTTGTTCACTTTAGTTTACATTTTAGTTATATATATTTGAAATGTTACGTTTTAGTCACTTATGTTATCATGTTGTAACATTTTTGTCACTGAGTGTTAATTGCCATTAACGGTAAGCTGACCTAGCACGTCAAATCATCGCTTCAAACATAAATTTTAGTTTAAATTATACAATTAGTCCTTATATTTTTTTCGTTTTGAACAATTTTTTTTCTTTTATGTTAAAAGAGATGGAGAAATGAGAAAAATATAGGGACAAGCAAAAGAGAGTGAAAAAAAAGGAAATATCGAAAGAACATAAAGAAAAAAAATTATTCAAAATAAAAAAATATAATGACCAATTGTATAATTTAACCTAAATTTTTTATTTAAAATAATGATTTAATGTTCCATTTCAGTTTACCGTTTCAACGTTAACGATAATTAATGACTAAGTAACTAAAGGTTACAGCATGTTAAAGTAAACGACTAAAACGTAATATTTCAAACATAAGTTATTAAAATAAAAGTGACTATTTTAATAATTTACCCTAAAAACTTCAATTAAATGCCGATTAAGTCTTAGTTAGATTAGCATGGACATTGTTACCAATGCAAGAGAACGTGACTTTGAGTACGCATTAACCTCCTATTTATGGATTGAGAGAGGTTATAAATAATTCTAGATATTGTACTAAAAAAGAGCACATATATGAGCCAAATTTATAATGAAACTGTTAAAAAAAATCAATTTAAATGATTACTCATTTAATAATAACATTTTCGTTAAAAATTACAAAATATATCATATATTTAAATAGTGTTAACGATATTATTAATTGATTTTTTTATTAATTTCCCTAAACTAGTATCGAAATTCTTCCAATAAATATCATCACCAAACTCTTCCCCTTCCTCTCCTCTACTCAAATATCCACTTTATTTTCTCACCAAACCCAACAAAAACCATGAATTTACCTAATTTACTTGCCAAGTTCCAACGCTCTGATCTCCGGCGTCGATTGTTGGATGGGTTCAGGATTTCAGTAGTAACCTTCCTCCCTAGTGTTCTTTTCACCGTTCAGATTCTCAAACAAAGACTTGGAGCTCACTGAACTTGAAAACTCAAATCAGATCGATTTTCTTTCTCTGTGTTGGTTTTTTCCTTTTCTGGTTTTCTTGTCTCAACAACAAACGGGCGTTAGCTAGCCCTATCAATTGAGAATTTGACAAAAATAAAGTATATGGAAAACTAAATTATACTCTCATCTTCTTCGAAGTGTAGCCTGGATTTTTTTTAATTAAAAACATATAATTATTTAATGGAATTAGTGGTTTTTTATTTTTTGGTGCTAGGATGATGAAGGAGAAGGATTTGATAGTGAAGAATTGCCCAAATGAAGATAAAAAATTATCAAATGAGATGAATTTTGATGTTGAAGAAAAAAATAAAAGATCAAGAATTACCCAAATGATCTTTTTATTTATTTGATAAAATATTTATTATTTTTTAACAATTTTTTCGATTTTATATATATTTTTTATAAAAAAGACACATGGCCAGATGCAATTGGCTACGAATTTTGCTTAACGTATGCTAATGAACTAAAAACTACAACATAAAAATACTCTAATTTTCAAATTGGGACAAAAAAAAAATAGATATCAAAGTGAGAAAATGAATATGCCAAATCATTAATTAAACTTTTATTTAGAGATGATATAAAAGTATCAAAAGAAAAAGAACATATCATGATAATAGTAATTATAATTTAAAAAAAGATTAATTATGTAATTTCATAATTAAATTTGTGACACAAGTAAGAGGTCACATAAATTTAATAAAGTGTTTAAATAATACTATAATCCTCAATATTTATATCTTTTGTCAATTTAATTCTTTTTTGTTAACTAAATTTAATTATTAACATTTTAAAAAGAGTCAAATAATTTTTTAACGGTAATACTTACTAATTTTAAGGCTTAAGGATAAAATAAAACCCTAAAATGAAAAAGCAATTAAGCTTTTGAGAAAAGAATTCTAATGATTAAAAAAAAATCATTTAATGCAAACGGCACTGATGTGGACTTTAAAATTTAAAAATTTAAAAATTTAAAATTAAAATATTATAAAAATTATTAAAAATATATATTTAAAAATTTATTAAAAATATTAAAATTTACCAAAATTATAAAAGTATGTATAAAATCAATAAAAAAATATGTCAGAACTACCCAGAAGATAATATATCAGAACAAATTCCATAAAATTGAAACCTGAGCACCAAATAGTCTAAACCGAGTAAAATTCTTGAATCAGTTATCACAGTTTATCGAAACTTCTCAAACTAGCAAAACACCAATAGCTACCCCTCTTTTGTCTCCTCTCAGGCTCCCACCCTCACAAGCAATCTACCGAACACCACAACTAAAAAGAATACGAAATACGCTTTCGCGTTAGCTACTTCCTTTGCAGCATTTTCACAAGCATTTAGCAGCCATGGCAAAAGACGGAGCCGTAACAGCCTACAACAGCACGTCCACAACCAACGACAAGAAAATCACCTTCTCGATCAAGGCGGGGGCTTGCCCAAATGCTCCGTGGCGGGGTCATTGTCGAAGTCTCAACCCTCAACCAAGCAAAAGTTGTTAAGGGACAAATCAAACTAGATCAAATTGATAAAAGATATAATTTTTAAACACTAAACTTTCCATTATGCCTAAAAATAAAAAAGTAAATCAACATACTTTAATTTAAAAGTGTTTATGGCCCGAATTATAATGTTCTGTAAATTTTTAAACTCTAACTCAAATTAGACTCGTCAAAGGATCTAAGCAATCCATTAAATTTAAATAAAATATTAGTAAAACGAACTCTTCTATCTTTTTTAATTTCAAAATTGAGTATATTAATTCCTTTAAAAAATCGGAGCAATTAATTTCGTTAATTTTGAAAGTAAGTAATTAATGATAATTAATTGTGACATTAATATTTTCAGTAGATTATATATAAACTTGATTGGTATAACAACAAATTTAACTCTTGATATTTACATGTTTTATCAATTTTGTCTAGATTCTAAAAAAATCAATAAATTTAGCTTCAACATTTACACATTTACATAAATATTGTAGGTCAAATTTGTCAAATCATCACCAAACTGACAGAGAGTGTAAGCTTTAAGAGTTAAAATTTTTATTATACCAATGAAAATTGTGTAAAGTCGACCGAAAACTTTAACGCCGTGATTTATTGTTCTTAATTTCTCACTTTCGAAATTAATAGGGATTAAATTGCTTCAAATTTTTTAAGAGGGACAAATCGATTTCAAAATTAAGAAAATGGAGAAGTATTTTTAACTAAAATATTTAAAAATTGACCAAATCATTAAATAAAATATATTTTCCTCAAATATTAGATCCATTAAAGGTCTTTTGGATGAAAAGTGCGTTTATATACTATTAATGTAAAAAATAACAATAACAATTAAATTAAATATTATAATAATATTATAATATTAGACAAAAAGAAAATTATATAAACCAAGCTTAAAATAAACACTCTGGATAGGCAGTCTGTAGTTCAGATCCAATCGAAATCCGAATAAAAGAATTAGACTCTAGAATACTCCAGAAAAAGATAATAAAACACAAACGCGGTGGCAAAGTTGTAATTAAACTCCACTCCAAAATCACCTATAAATATCCCGAATTCGACCATTCTCGAACTCTTTTATTTTTATTTATTTATTTTAATTAACACAAAAATTGTAACTAATATAAACCCTAACCGTAACCGTTTTTGTGGATTTTACTTTCACATCCACAAATATAAACCCTAACCGTAAAACCTTTTCTATTTCTCGATCTCTGTTCTTGCCCCAATTGTTTTCTTCTTCTCATCAATTGCGAAGAAAAAAAATGTCTCACTTTGGAAGATCAGGTCCTCCCGACATCACTGATACCTACTCTCTTCTCGTCCTCAATATCACATTCCGTAAGCTTCTCTCTTTAGCGGCTTCGTCGTTTAACTTCTTTGCTGCGATTTGGCTTATAATTTTTTAACTGAAAAACATTTGATTTTGTTTGAATTTTGTTTAGGTACGACCGCTGATGATTTGTTTCCGTTGTTCGATAAGTACGGGAAAGTCGTTGACATCTTTATCCCTAAAGATCGAAGGTTCTTCGTTTTTTCTTTTTTGATTTGTATTTGTTCCTTTTGTGGTGGTTGTGAATTTATAAGAGAATGATTTTTATTTGTGATTATAGGACCGGTGATTCTCGAGGTTTTGCATTTGTACGATATAAGTATGCGGATGAAGCACAGAAAGCTGTGGATAGGCTCGATGGTAACCCTGCCAGCAACTTCTTTTTTTGTATTGATTGTGATATTGTATTGATTTTGTAGATAACTCGTTACAATTATATGGAATTTTCCTTCTTATTGCAGGGAGAGTCGTTGATGGTCGGGAGATAACAGTTCAATTTGCGAAATATGGGCCTAATGCAGAAAGGATGTAAGTTGTGTGCTAGCTGTCATTTATTATTCAATTGCTTTTACAGTTGAAATGATTTTTTGAGCCTGATGTAGAGAAGATATATGCTGGGTGACAAATTTTTAGATTATTGTTTAACTATCATGAAGCAAAAAGCGATCTTGTTTGGCTTGAATATGAAATATGTCCACTTGCTTGAGTAATTTGTATTAGTAACTTATTACTGTTTCAAGTGATTGTTTGGAAGTTGGAAAGCCAGTTTGGGTTGCTCGCTTAATTGTTGTGCAGCAATCTCTGGTTTTATTTTTATTGTCTATATTGCTGTGAAAAAAAATTATTTTAGTTCTGCTTTAACTTCGTATCACTAAGGAAAATACTTCATTGTTTGGCTTCTACTCAGTGCATAAGTATTGTGTAGTGGTGATCAGCTAATTACTTTTTCCAGTGATTAGCTTATCTATTCTTTTAATGCATCTTATCCATATATCTCCTTTCTCATATGGTTTTAATATTTGATGAGCAAAACTCGATTCGATTTGAAAAAATCGAAAAAAAAAAAATTCAAATTTCTAATTAATCTATCTGAGTTATTTGAATTATTCGAGTCAACTTGAATAACTCGATTTGAGTTTCGAGTTCGAGTCGAGTTGAATTTCACAATTCGAATAACCCGAATAATTCGAGTAATAGATTGGTGTAAATACCCTTTTGGTCTCTGTCAGCTTTGAAAATAAGCAAATTGGTCTCTCTCTCAACAAAAATTACAAAATAATTCAAAATAATTTTCAAAAATTCAAAATATTTATAAAAATTTCAAAATTTATATTTAAAAAAATATAAAAATTCTAAAAAGTTCTAAAAAATATATAAAGAAAAGTTAAAATTTTTAAAATTTTCTAAAATAATAAATTTTGGTGACCTAATTAATGATTTAAATTATCATAGTATTTTATTTTTTTATGATTTTACTTTGAAATTTTTTTCAAATATATATGGTTTTAAATTTTTGTGCTCTAACATGGAAATAGTTATTGTGTAACAATATTTTTATTTGACATGTTTAATTTTTCTAATTTAACTCTTAACAATTTCACTCGATTTGACTCGACTCGAATTTCATTTCACTCGACTCGATTCAAAAAAAATTTAAATTGAGTTAGGATGATAAAATAGGACTTGTGAACTCGATTAACTCGAAATTTTTTCACTCGATTCGATTCGATTGAACACTCACCTCTATTTCTAGTAATTTCAGTCTTAACTCTTAAGGTCTCTGATGTACTATTTCTTTTGCAGTCACAAAGGAAGGATTATTGAACCAGTTCCAAGGTCAAGAAGTCGCAGCCCACGCAGAAGGTAAGTTGTTTTAACTGCTAATTTTTTTTTTTTTTTTTTTGCATAGACGACTTTTGATTTTCACATTTTTGTACTGTAATTTCATTTTCTTCTGTCTGTCCCCACCTTTTTGAATAAATTATGGGCGACATTGATGAAGGGATAACTGTGAAGGTTTACATGGTTTGCTTTTTCTTACTAACTAAAGCAGTCTCGATTATTGGTAGCATGAACATGATGGTGCTAGATGTTGGTAGCTCTGAGCTAATTCATTAACTCAATTTTATCTTCTTGTTCCTGAACTAAATGTCTGGAGACACTAGTTTTTTGCCCATTTTCACCTTGGCATTTTTAAAGTAATGTTCTTTTATCTGATTTGATTTTAAAAGGGGAAGCCTGCTTGGTTTGTATATGTGATGCTTTTAAGCTTGTTTGAATAGCCAAAATATAGGGATTAATTGTATTTCTTTATTGTCTCATTTCTGGTAAACTGGTGTGCATTGTATTCAATATCTTCAGGCACCGGGATGGTTATTCCAGAGATTGGGATTATAGGAGAAGAAGTCGTAGTAGGAGCTATGACCGGTATGAACGTGATCGATATCGTGGGAAAGACAGAGACTATCGGCGTCGCAGCAGGAGTCGTAGTGCAAGTCGTGACTATTCTAAAGGTCGAGGAAGACGGTGCTATGATGATGATCGGCGGAGTAGCAGTCGATCACTGAGGTCTGTATTTTATACTTTGCTCTTGTGATTAGAATGCCAATTTCTTTTATGCTATGTTGTTGTGATTCTTTTTATTTTTATTTCAGTGCTTCTCCTGCTCGCTGCAGCCCCAGTCCTCGCAGGAGTCTTACCCCACGCAAGGCCTCTTCTCCAAGGGGTGAAAGTCCTTACAGGCGCAGCCGTGATGGAGGGTCTCCAAGTCCTCGAAGTGTTTCACCACGAGGCCGCCCTGCTGATTCTCGTAGTCCATCTCCTCGGAACTCAGATGTTGATGTGAGTTTTTCACTTTCTAGTTTTTCCTTCTCCTCTTCCCCATTTCTGTTTAATCTTTTTTTATTTTTACGTAAAATTACCTTTGCAAAGCAGTTCTAATCCTTCACTGTTTACTTTTGCATTTGAATTTTGTAGGAATAATCTTGCGGATGGATTACTGGAGACACGTATCATGTTGCTATGTTAGTGTTGAGGACATTTATATATCTTGTGTTCTCTAGTATTGGTAGGACTGGTTTTTTGGTGTTTTAATTAACTGTCCTGAACCTTCTTTCTCTATCACTTAAGCAGTATCTTGGAGTCTGAACTAATGTAGTTTCTAGTTTGATGTTTCAATACCGACCAAAGATTTTGTGATGTAAGTTGGTTGTTTTAGGTTGCTTTCCGTTCCCCCCTTAGATCTTATAGTTGGCTCCTTGTTGCTTGTCTCCCAAATTAATTTTTCATGGAGCCACTCCACTGTTTCTTTTTAGTTATTGTGTTTCCCTTTTTTCTAAGAATGCTGATTCATCTGAAACTATCTGTTGGGTTTTATAGCAACTGTTCGGGGGAAAGAGTGACTTGGGCAAATGGACATGATGATGATGTTGTGGCTGTTGATGCTGTTTGTATCTGTAGATGAATGATCGTGATTGTGATGCTGGTTATAGCAGTATGCTGATTGCAGGGACAATCTGTTAAGTACTTTTAACTGATATTTATAATTGGTAAGACCTGTAGTTGAGTCTTGATTTTTGAAAACCTTGCATCCTTTCAGCTTCTGATATTTCTATGCGGTTACCCTCTTGATTTGCTCTTTTCTAAAATTGAGACCGAGGTTAAGTTGCGGTGATGGTAGAAAAGGAAATTTGAACTGTGAAATGCTGCGTATGATGGACGTATGATGCAGTTTCTAAAATAAAGAGAGTAGTGTCTTGATCTGACCCTTGCAACTGCTTAATTGAACCGAAACAACCTTGTGTATAAGGTTTCATCGGTGTATTTAACCGCACCCTATTATTGCTAATATTTTTGAGTTGTAGCAAAATTGTACGTGACTGATGCTGTGAAGTGGTGGTTGTGCGTATCTGTTGTAAGTTGCATATGGCTGGTGTTTTAGCGAAATAGAGGCGGCTGCCGCGTTTTTTTGTTGGTTGCCTTCGTTGCCGGTCTGCTTGAAGCTGGCTGTTGTGCCCCCTTTACAGGGCCATGTGTTCTAACTTTATTACCAGTTTTTATCTTTTTAAATGTTAAATAAAAAATAAAAAAAATTCCTTGGGAACCGGTGTAGTGGCATTGTGATCTAGTCTTGGTTCATTCTAAGTACTACAGGTTTGGTAGGATATATTGAATGTTTTAAATTATAAATGGATGAAGATGTTGAAATAAGTGGATGAAAAAGGTGTGTGTCCTGAAAACCCAACCTGTGCTTATATTGTAAGTTGGCTTTAATCTGTTTTCTATTGCATGCTCGTGAATGATGATTTACACCAAGAAATATGTTAATAACTTTAAAATAAAAAAAGAAATTAAATGATTGAAGATTGGCAGCGGTGGGCTATTTTTAATATTGATTTTAAGTTATTTTACCTGCGATTTGAGTTTAATTGAAGGGCTTGAAACTTCACATTTGAATTTTCAAGAGAAGTTTATAAAGTAAAAGAAGGGAAGAAAAGATGGTTTCAACCTTTTTCTGTGGAGACTTTGGCTATATGAGGAGGTGAAAGAATATGAAAAGATTAAAACAGGGTATTAAAGAACCCCAATAGCAGTTGAACAACCAAGAAGATGAAGCAATACGATGGATCTTTTTTTGTTTATATTTCCAGATATGTAAAAAATAAAAATAAAATTTTACTTCCAAGATTTTGTCAGATTTGTAAAAATGAAATAAAATAATTATTTTTAAAGTTATTGTTAAAAAAATAAAAAATGATATTAAATTAGTAATTAAACATTTAGATTAATGTGTTACATCATGATTTAAGAGAAGAATTAATATGTAGATTTGAAGAGAAAAGCTAAAATACAAAATGCCTTCTTCAAACTATATAGTTGTTTTGAGGTAGGTGTTTAATTTATGTTCATTGGATTAATCATGATGGGTGTAATTATGATCTCAATTACAAAATTTTCAGTTAATGATAAAATTTTAATTCAATAAAGATGAAAATTTTCCTTCTCCTCTCCTGCTACTTCTTCCATTTATCTCAATTAAATTAGTGTCGTACACAAACTCTCCTGCAAACTGACCTATTCACACGACTGGAGCTACACTCTCCATATTTATTTGAAGAAAAAAAAAAATCATGGAAGAAATTTCTACATCTTGTTCCATTAAACATAAAAGGCATGTTTAAAGCTTAAGTTTCAACATACCTCACTGCAAAAAAGTTCCCAAGTAAAAGCGGTCATCTGGTTAACGAACCTGTGCAAGAACAATATTGTTTAAATCGGAGCAAATGAGGTGGTGGCCATGGAAACCACGTTTTTGTATCTACCACCAGTTGTGGTCGTAAAACACCGCCTTGTGTTGATTGCTTGTCTGGACGGTACTGTTGGAGCAGACGAATGGTTTGTCATGTTTTGGGCAGTGTTCGAGATTGTCGAGGGTGAGACCTCTCGGGTTCCAGTGAAGAGTTGAATGGTTAAAGAAAGAGAAAAGCGTTATAATTTAGAAGTTTTATCAAGCCTAAATTGATAAATTTCTTATCTTTTCTCTCTCTTAAATTAATTAAATTTCCATTTTAATTCACAATAATAAAACAAAGATAAAACTATTAAAATAATTATTTTTGTTTGTATTAAGATATGTTTTAGTCACTTATGTTTGAAATATTACGTTTTAGTCACTTAAGTGATCATGTTATAACATTTTAGTCATTGGATCGTTAATTGTCGTTAACGGTGTAACAGTAAGCTGACGTGACACGTTAAATCATCATTTCAAACAAAAAATTTAGATTAAATTATACAATTGATTCCTATGTTTTTTTTATTTTGAGTAATTTAATTATTTTCTTTTATGTTCTTTTAACTTATTATTATTATTTATTTTTCATTCTCTTTTGTTTTTCCCTCTGTTTTCCTTCCTTCTTCATTTCTTTTAACGTAGTTTTTCTATATTTTTCATTTGTTAAAACTAGTCGACAAGCTCGCTAGACTAAAAAAAAAAATTAAATTGTTCAAAAAAAAATAAAAGTATAAGGACTAGTTTTAACAAATGGAAAACATAGAAAAACTATGTTAAAAGAAATGGAAAAGGGAGAAAAACAAAGGGAGAAGTAGAAGAGAATGAAAAATAAAGAAAAAAAAAAGAAAGTTAAAAAACATAAAAGAAAAAAATATGAGGATCAATTGTATAAATTAACCTAAAATTTTTGTTTAAAATGATGATTTAACATGCCATGTCAATTTATCGTTACACTGTTAATGGCTCAGTGACTAAAATGTTACAACGCGATAACGTAAGTGACTAAAACGTAATATTTCAAACATAAGTGACTAAAATGTAACTTGAGGTAAACAAAAGTGACTATTTTAATAGTTTACCCTAAAACAAATAAATTAAGTGTTGAAATAGTTTTTGTATTTCATCATGTTGACTTTTAAAATTGACTAATAGATCAATCAAGCAGCTCCGAAATTAATTTTCTATTTTCTAATAAACATAATAAATATTATAAAAGTTAATAAAAAGTTATTTCAGTAAAAAAATTTAAAAATAAAATTGTAAAATGTAAAAATTATATTTCAAGAAGTTCTATCTTCAAAGAAGATAATTAGTCACAGCATGCTATTCGGTGAGATTATCCTCCGATGACTTATTTGTGGTGCATGATGCGATGGGTGTTAAGTTGTTAGATACACTCAAAATCTTCTAGTTAAGTAACTCCCCACAGAGATTTATTTAAGTTAGAAAGATGGTTAAACATTAAACGATTATTAGTACATGTGAATGCCTAAGGAATTAGGTTCATGTACTAATTGGATGGAAACACATGTTATTACTAGTTGATCATGATCATCTCACAGTGATTTGATTCAATGGGTGTGGGAATTATCGTTGCAAAATATTTTCAAATATTTGCTTAATACAAAGATATTAATATATGAATATTTTATTTTTAGTTCGAAAATGGTACCAACTCTCTTATTGAACATACCCATTGAAAACAAACTGAACAAAAATAACTATAAAAAAGGGAAAAGGAACCTGATAATTGTCTTGAGCTATGAGAAACTTAAAACAGTTCTTGATAATAAGTGTCTATTGACCAATCAAGTTGAGGCTAAAAAATATTGGGAGGAGTCTGATGAGATAGCTTGTTGCTATATGCTGGCAAGTGTGACCAACACACTATATAAGTAACTGATGAGCTGTAAAAATGCTAAATTGATTATTGATAAGCTAAAAGACGTGTTTGGAGGCCAAGCTACCTTGGCTCGACAGCCTATCATAACTAGATTGATAAATGCATATCAAAAGCTTGGTACTTCGGTAAAAAACCATATGATAACTCTTATGGGATACTTTGCTGAGGACGCGAAAAATGAAGCCAGTTTGGACCAGAACACTCAAATTGAGATAAGGTTCAAGAGCTTACCCAAGGACTTTGTTGACTTTCAAGCCGTATATAACCTTGGCAACAAAAACCTAATACTTACATAACTTATGAAGGAATTACAATCCTATGAGTTGATGTTGAATGGCGGTCAGTTGGTCCGAAGAGCAAAAGCAAATATAACTATTGCTTCTTCCTCAAAAAAGAAAGGAAAGCACACTAAGAAAGACAAAACTAAGGTCTCTAGGCCACCAAAAGTGGAAAGGAATAGAACCAGAAAGCAAAAAAACTTATCAAGTCTAAATACTTTTTCTGCTGTAAGAAAGGGCACTATAATGGGAACTGTAAAGAATGGAAGGAATATTTAGCCACCAAAAGCAAATGTATGAAACTCTTTATGATAGAAGCTTGTTTAGTTAATGATTCAATAGACCACCGGGTCATTGATTCAGGAGCCATTAATCATGTTTGTGTTTCTCTATAGGGGTTCAAAGAGACAAAAAATCTTAGAGATAAGAATCTATCATTGTGGACTGGAACCGGGACAATTGTGGTAGCTAAAGTAGTGGGAAATGTACATCTTTATTTTGATAACTTTAGGAAGATTATTTTTAAAAGACGTTTCTATGTACCAAGTTTAAAGAAAACTTAATATCAGTTGCATGTTTATATAAATACAACTTGACTGTGACTTTTAATAATAAAATTGCAATATTTAGAGATCACAATCTTATCTGTAATGGATGAATGCTAAATAATCTCTATTTTCTCAAACCAAAGATGTACACACTGCTTGAAACTAAAATAACGAATAAAAGACTTAAAACTTCTCACTCTAATGAGGCGTACCTTTGACATTGAGACTTGATCATATTAACCAAGAAAGAATCATTAGACTTGTGAAAGATGACATCTTAAGTTCACTTAAAGAAACCGATCTTCCACAATGTGAATCTTGCTTGGAAGGTAAGATGACCAAGCAATATTTTAATGCAAAAGGAACGAGGACCGTAAAACCCTTAAAACTTGTGCACACTGACGTTACAAGTATTATGTAACCTTTATTGATCATTATTTTAGATATAGGTATGTATACCTTATGCACCGCAAAATTGAAACTTTTGATAAATTCAAAGAGTTTCTTGCGGAAGTGGAGAAACAACTAGGTTTACCCATAAAGACACTTTGATTTGATCGATGTGGGAAATATTTATTTGATGATTTCTTAGGGTACCTCATAGAGAATGAGATTCTATCCCAATTAACTGCATCGGGCATTCTACAATAGAATGGTGAGGCAACTTTGTTAGATATGGTACGTTTGATGCTAAGTTATTTGAAGCTGCCAATCTTTTTTTGGGGATATACGATACAAACAACTAGTTATGTTCTAAATGATGTGCCAAGTAAGGCAGCATCGGAAACTCTATATGAATTGTGGCATGGCAGGAAGCCGAATCTTAATCATTTAAGAATTTGGGGATGTCTGGCTCACGTATTTGACAAAGATTCAAGGAAGTTGGACTTACAAAAAAATTGTGCATATTTGTAGGATATCCAAAAGGAACAAATGGTAATTTGTTTTATAACCCGAATGACCAAATTATAATAGTGTCAACTCATGCTACTTTCTTTGAAGAAAGTTACATGAATGACTTCAAACCTCGGAGTAAAGAGGTATTAGAGGATCTTTCGGGAAATATACAAAACCCTACAGAAACGGTTACAGAACCAACTTCTAATAGTAGACCTGTAAATGATCAGTAGTATAGGGTGCTTCGTCATAATGGGAGGGTCTCTTGTAGACCTGAGTTCTTCCAATCTAGCAGAAGTGTTTTTAACATTAAGTCTACCGAACAATAAGATAATAACCCACTCACGTATGACGAAGCAATACAGAGTGTTGGTTCCAAGCTTTGGGAAATAACTATGAAAGTTGAGTTGGATTCGATAGATTCCAACTTAGTGTGGAAACTTATAGAATTACTGGAAGGGATAATACCTATAGGGTGTAAGTGGATCTACAAGAGGAAAGAAATGTGGATGAAAAAGTGGAAACTTATAAGGCCAAACTTATAGCAAAATGTTATACTCAGAAAAATGTATCAGTTATAAAGAAACCTTCTCTCCGGTTGCCATACTCAAGTCAATCTGCATACTGCTATCCATTGCGGTGACTCTTAATTACGAGATCTGGAAAATAGATGTCAAGACAATGTTCTTGAACGACTATCTTGAAGAGAGCAACTACATGATGCAACCCATTGAACATATAGTTAAAGTAAATGAGCATAAAGTTTTAAAACTACTTAGATCCATATATGGAATTAAGCAAGCATCTTGCTCATAGAATCAAAGATTTGATCAAACGATCATGACTTTTGGATTTGAGCAAAACGTAGATGAACCTTATGTTATAAACATTTAGAAGATGAATCTTAGATTTGATCAAGGGTCCTAACTAGGTGAACAACATGATATTTCTCATATTGTAAGTGTGCAAGTGATAAATGATTATTGTCTTTGTTAGAGTATGCCCAAAGACCAATCATGAGATGACTGTAATCATATACTCATTTTACCTTGTTTGTTAATATAAGACATTGCCATTGTTATTTCAGTTTCTTTTTCTGTGTGTGTAAATAACCTGATTAACAATAAAGTCCTGAGAATAATATGATTATTCTTAAAAAATCTTATTCAAGTATTATTGTTGGCTTGAATAATAATAATACATTGAGACTAATGTGTAGTTGATTGATGGCAAAGTGTTATCATTGACATAGGGATGTCAAAATCAATACATGAGTATGTGTTAGAGAACAACATATTGGACTGACCTGTTATGGGTATGTTTCTTGGATTATTATGTAATAGTCACAATATTACTCATAGTGAAAACTATGTATGCAGTCCTCAAACTTGAGATTATCATTGTCCTAACATTGTGAGTCGTATATTTTGATATAGTCAAACATCTACCATAATGAGTTATACTATAAAAACTAACGTTGGGTATGTTACAGTCTATGTAATGGGATATGATTGATCAAGATAATATTTATCCTTTCTATATAATGGGAGCAATATCTTAGGTCACTTGATGGAATGAAACTAGAAATTCATGGTCATGCTCAAATAAGCTGATATGAGATATCACTCTTATTTTTTATTGTAGTTTACTCGAAATATCAAGGAATATGAGATTGGACTATACAAGTGTGACTATTCAATGTCTTGTGTCCAATCTAGATATAAATGATAAAAGGATATAATACATGGAAAATTTATTACAAAAAGATTATGTCAAATCAGGACTTCTTGTAACTTGAGTAGCAATGTTGTATTGCTAGTTGTCACTATCACATCCTGAAAATCGGGCTAGAAAAAAATTGAAATAGTGGACCAAGAGATTGTCACTCTTTGACTTTTATTTTTAAGTTTGTAAAATTATTACAAGAATGATCTGTTAGTGTAATGGTAAAGGATAAATAATGAGAAACAAAAAAAAAAAAAATCAGATTCTCACTTTATTATCTCCTCCCTAGTCGTCCTTCACATCTCTCTTTCTCTCTCAAATTTTCCCCTTTCTTCTTCCTTGTGTTGTTGCCTTGCCTATTATTTTGCTGTCATTTTTCCAGCCACATTACTGTTATTTTTAATCTTTAAATCAGCCTCTTTGCTGCCTTAAAACTCTCCTATATGCCACCCAAATCAGCCTCCCTTTGTTGTCCATTGCCACCCCCTTTCCCTCACTTGTGGTGATACCAGTTAGTTTTCTTTTCCTACTCTCCTCTTTCTTTTTGTTTGTTTATTTTTGTTGTTGTTTCTGTTTCTAGCCATAAAAATTGTTCCATTTTTTTCCCAAAGATCTCTCTTTGTGTCGCTCAAGTCAGCCCCCATTTTTTCCACCGTTTGTGGTGTTGCCACCCTTGAAACGCCATTGATTTGGACTGTTGTTTTATCTTTATTTTTTGCCCCTTATAGTAGTGAGTTCTTTGATTTTTCCACTGATAAAACAACCCCTAATCTTGCCAATTGATAGTGCATCTAGTCTTGTATAATCGTTTTCTCAGATCTAGTAACGATGATAGCGTAAATGCGAATTTAAGCAAGATCTTGTGTTGATTTGATTCTATTAATGGTTGTTGTTTTGGTTGAGTGCTCTAAGGCCTTGGATTAATTTTTAGTTACTAATTTTAAGTTTCATTTTTGGATCTAGGCTCATCTAAGGCTTAGAAGCGGAGGTACGGGTTGGTAGTGCTACAATTTCTGAAACTATGGTGTGGGATTTAATCTAAGTGAATGGTGTCTGCGTGTGTGAGTCTTACCTTTGTGTTAATAGTTATAAATTAATGTTGTATGATGGAAAATGGTAAAATTATGCTTGTTGTTTGTGGCATGGCCGAATGGACGAAAATCAAATAAATGGTGTGCCAAACAAGGTACGTACTTAAATAGGTAAGTCGTTTATAAGAGGTTTGGTTTGAGGATTGTTTGATTGTGTATGGGATGTATGCATTGTACGAGTATGTGCCATAATTCTGATTGGTTTATGTAAGTTGTGACATACTTCGTTATGTTTACTATATAATGGATATTGATCATTAACGCGTGGAAAAACATGCTAAAAACTGTGACACTATTTTCTAGCAGCTTACCTGCGACTTATCGCTATTTTCTAGCACCTCGTCTACATATACTGGCTGTTTATTTTCATTTCTGTGGTTCATCTACATTACCGACAGCTTGACTGTAAATCATTATTGGTGGTTTACCTACACTAAGTGATAGAGTTAGTAATATTGTTCAAGTTGACAGTTACTATGCTGTTAGTATGGTTCAAGTTGTTAGCACAATTAGTTAGATTAACAGTTAGCTAAACAATCAACACAGCTATTATATAAATCAATTGTACAATGGAAACAGATTCAGAGATAGTTCATTCAAGAAACAAAGTAATTTCATTCTAAAGTTCATTAAGTTTCTATAGTAGTATACCTTTCAACATGGTATCAGTCGCTCGTTAAGACTCCTGGACCTTGATCATGACCACGCATACCGCTGATCCTGCTCTCGTCGACACTCCTGGATTTTCCTTCTCCAGTAAACGGCTAGTCAATTCTTTTCCTCGTCATGAGGTTGTCAAACTTGAAGCTAGTACCTTTGTTCAATGGCAAAAGCAAGTTCGACTCATCATTACCGATTATGATTTAGCTGACTTTTTGATGGATATGTGACTGCACCAGAAAAGTTCATTCAAACAACCGATGGCATTCTCGTTCTCAATCCGGCCGCATTGGCTTTCAATCAACAAGATAATTTGCTTACCTCGTGGTTGCTTTCCACCATCAGATCCTCCTGTCTCTCTTCGTTCAATGATGTCCAAACGGCTTCGGATGTGTGGACGACGGCGAGTACACTGTTTGCCGCTGACACTGGTGCCAAACAGTCTCAATTGTATTATGAACTTTATTCGCTACGAAAAGGTACACTCTCAATCTCGAATTTGGTTGTAAAAATGAAAGGTTTATGCGCTCTCTTGGAAGCATCGGGATCTGTTGTCTCCGAGGCTGAGCGGACTGAAATTCTCCTTGCGAGTCTTTTTCCTGAGTTTGACGTCGTGGTCTCGTCGGCCTCTCTCTCCCCGACCTCCTTGCCTCTTCAACGAGTTGTTGATACCCTCATCGAGTGTGAACAACGTCAAGAACGAGCCGTTCCTGATGTTTTTTTCGCGGTGAATCTGGTGGAAAGTGCTCCAACTGAAATGGCAGAGGCTCCTATTCGTGGTGGCCGTTCGTTCTTCCGTGGCCGTGGACGGAGTTTTTGGCCGCGTTTTCAATGTCAAATCTGCGTTCGCTACGGCCATGTAGCTCAATGTTGCTATTATAGCTACCATCGCGATGAGACTGTGCCAACGGAGGTCTTATCGTTGTTTCCTGAAGGTCCGATCTCGGATCTTCCTCCTACCTTGCATCCAGTTACTGTGGGATGTGGATGGTCTGCTCCGCCAAATAGGAGACCAAGGATTGATTCAAGTGCTGGTCAACCATACCCCAATGATGGCCAAGGTTATTATGCAGGGTCACATCCACCGCCCCAATTTCCCAGGCTGAATGGTGGATACAATTATCCTTCCACACGTGGACCACCTTCATATCATTATCCACACATGACCAGACCGTCATTTAATGGGCAGCAAGGGCTTGGGCCATTTATTGGGCACTCAAGGCCTAATGCACTACCGTTACCTCCTAGGCCCGTCTCTAATAACGTTCAACTTGATTCTCCTGCTATTGGGCCTCATGATGATTATTCAGGCCATGTTGCGGTTCGATAGAATACTAAGCCACGTGCTCGTGTTTATTCTGGATTGGATTTGTATATTGGCCTTCCACGATTAAGTGATCTTCACCCATCGGGTTACTATGATTCCTCCGGGTCTAACACCAATACTGCTCAACTTGGGGCTCGTGGAGATGGATCAGATTCTTATATTTCTATGCCAGTGGGCACCACGTCTTGGTATCCAGACTCGGGTGCAAGCAACCATGTGTGTCGAGATACATCAGCTCTACATCATACTACTCTGTATTCAGGTACTTCTAATCTCTTAATGGGTAATGGCATTCCCGCCTCGATTGAATCAGTTGGTGATCGTTTTCTGCCTACTCAGTCTAAGTTGTTACCTTTGTCTAATGTTTTGTGTGTTCTGAGCATCAGGAACAATCTTTTATCGGTAAATCAATTTGCTAATGATAATGCTGTGTTTTTTTAATTTCATCCGACCTACTGTGTTATCAAGGACGTCGTGACCCAGTAAACTTTACTGAAGGGCCACATTCGTGATAGTCTGTATCATTTTCTGGAGCCCGTATTGTCCACTCAGTCGGTCGAAGCTCTAGCTGCTGGTTCCTCTGCAACTAAGAATAAGTCCAAGGACTGTAAGGATTTTTTTCTTTGGCATAATCGGTTGGGTCACCCAACTACTAGTGTTGTTAAAGCTGTTTTAGATAAATGTCGTATTCCGTCAAATAAATACTGTTGTGATGTTGTGTGTACTGCGTGCCAAAAAAGTAAGTCACATAAACTGCCATTTTCTATTTCCACAACTGAATATAGTGAACCCTTTGAATTGGTCGTGTCTGATCTCTGGGGACCTGCCTCTGTTCCATGTGGAAATAATTCGTATTATGTTTCATTTGTTGATGTATGTACACGGTTTACATGGATCTATTTGCTTCAATAAAAGTCTCAAGCAGTGAAGTGTTTTGTTTAGTTTCAGCAACTTGTAAAAATTCAATTTGGGAAGACTATTAAACAATTTCAGAGTGACTGGGGCGGTGAATATCGAGCCTTTACGTCTGTTCTCGCGTCACAAAGAACAGTTCATTGATTGACGTGTCCATTTACTTCTAAATAGAATGGGGTAGCTGAGCGCAAGCATCGCCACATCGTTGACATGGGCATCACTCTGTTGGCTCAAGCAAATATGTCTATGGAGTACTGGGGCTATGCATTCTCCTGTGCAGTTCATCACATCAATCGACTTCCCATTTTAGTATTAAAAGGTCAAACTCCGTTCAAGGCTCTTTATGGGTGTGAGCCCACCTATGATCATTTGAGGGTATTTGGCTATTGTTGTTATCCTTGTTTACGACCATTTATGATGCATAAGTTAGATTTTCGCTCTCAACCATCTACGTTCCTGGGTTATAGTACTCAACACAAAGGGTACCAATGCATTCTACTGACTGACAAGATAGTTATCTCTCGACACGTTGTATTTGATAAGAACCGGTTTCTGTCAACTGAATCGACTCCTGGAGAGAGATTACCTAGTCACGATCAGGTTCTCTCCATGTTTGTTCCACTACTTAGACACATATCATCTCAACATTCAGAGCCTTCATTTGTTCCTCTGCCTTCATCATCTCCTCAACCAGTGAACTATTCAGATACATCTACTCCTGCTGCTTCTGTTGTAGCTCAGTCAGGGGTGGGTTTTGATCGTGACCCACAGGGTTCGACTGCTCCTAGTGATAGTACGACTCGATCTACTGATGCTCATGAATCTTCTATTGGTTGTCAAACACGTTCTATGCTTGCTGTTAATAGTCATCCATTGATGACTTGGTCGAAAGCTAGAATTTTTAAACACAAAGCTCTGACGGTTGAAGTTGTTGAACCTACATCAATTGAAGAAGCACTTTCTACTTCCGAGTGGCGTGAGGCGGCTCAGGCTGAATATGATGCCCTAGTCCGTAACTCTACTTGGGATCTTGTGTCTCGACCACCAAATTGTAAGGTCATCGGGTGTAAGTGGCTCTTCAAGCTTAAGAAAAATCTTGATGGAACTATTGCTTCACGGAAGGTTTGGCTAGTTGCGAAAGGTTGCTCTCAGGTTCTTGGGTGTGATTTCAAGGAGACCTTTAGTCCAGTAGTTAAACCTGCCACTATTCGGGTCATTTTATCCATTGCCATTTCAAAAGGGTGGCAACTGCGGCAAGTTGATGTGAACAATGCATTTTTAAATGGGGATCTTGATACTTCGATTTATATGCATCAACCTCCGGGATATGAGAAGTATAATTCTGGTGGTAAACTGTTTGTCTGTCGCCTGAAGAAAGCCTTGTATGGTCTTCCTCAGGCTCCTCGTGCCTGGTTTGAGAAGTTGAAGCAGTTTCTTGTCTCAGTCGGCTTCGTTGAATCCAAAGCTGATGCGTTTCTGTTTGTTTGGGTAGTTTCTGATTCCACCATGTATGTACTTATCTATGTCGATGATATCATCATAACCGAGAATTTGTCTGCCTCTATTGACTGGTTTGTTCAGCTGTTGAATAGTGAATTCTCCTTAAGGATATGGGTGAGCTTCACTATTTTCTCGGGATAGAAGTGATTCATTCATCAGGTTGTCTACATCTTTGTCAGAAGAAGTATATTCGTGATATTCTTGCTCGTTGCTCTATGCTAACGGCCAAAAGTGTTCATACCCCGATGATCAGTTCTTCTAACTTGACAAAGAATGATGGAGATTGTTTGGCAGATCCTACTGAATACAAAAGTCTCGCGGGTGCACTTCAGTACGTAGTGCTGACCAGACCTGATATTGCCTATGCTGTAAACCGAGTCTGTCAATTCATGCATAATTCGACCACAGCACACATGGTAGCACTCAAACGCATCCTAAGGTATCTATATGGTACTCTTGATTTTGGTATTGTGCTTCGTCTGTCTGATCGGTTGTCTCTAGTTGGGTATGTCGATGCCAATTGGGGATTGGATTTTGATGATCGGCGCTCAACTACCAGATACTGTGTATATTTTAGTCAAAACCCTGTAACATAGTGCTCCAAGAAACAACAAGTGGTGTCTCGATCCATGGCCAAGGCAGAGTTTAGGAGCCTTGCTGCAGCCACAAGTGAGGTTACTTGGTTACTGTCACTGCTTCATGAACTACAAGCTACGGATAATATTCCAAATATTTGGTGCGATAGTTCTAGTGCGGTGGCCGTTGCAGCTAATCCTGTTCTACATTCTAAGTTCAAACATATTGAGCTCGATCTTTTCTTTGTCCGTGAGAACGGATGGATCCCTACAAGTTGATGAGGTTTCTGTTTGTGTTCAAGTGACTGATGTTTTCACTAAGCCACTGTCAGTTACTTTGTTTTCTCAGTTTCGACAAATACTTCAGGTCTTACCGATTGAGAAGATGGGTGCATGATAGAGTTAGTAATATTGTTCAAGTTGACAGTTACTTTGCTGTTAGTATGGTTCAAGTTGTTAGCACAACTAGTTAGATTAACAATTAGCTAAACAATCAACACAACTATTATATAAATCAATTGTACAATGGAAACAAATTCAGAGATAATTCATTCAAGAAATAAAGTAATTTCATTCTAAAGTTTATTAAGTTTCTATAGTAGTATACCTTTCAACACTGAGCTACAGCTGCTAAATTATTTTGGTGATTCGATAGACGAGTTCTGGGGAACGCGTGGTGTGTAACGGATGAATAGGTAGGCCTTATTGCATTGTTATTCTTGAGCATGCATATGCATAACTGTTGGAAGCACCATGATTCTGTGAATTTTGTGTACTACTGTAATTACCGATATGTTAGCTTTTGTGCTCAATTTTTTGTGAGAGGTTTCTTGCATGATTTGTAAGTTTTGCATACTCTGTTTACCTTTGATTAAAACTTACTCTAGACTTTTTTAAGCTCATCCCATCAGTTTAACATCTTTGAGGTAATCCGCAAGCTTAAGGCTCGGACTCAGCATTTGAAGGACTCGTCTCGATTTTTATTAAATAATCTATTTAATTTTATATTTTTCTTTATTTGGTTTGAAATAACTAATTTTACGAATTGTGGCATGGGTTTAGATTTTGAGATATTTTTTATATTTTCATGCATGAACGTTAAACAATAGGACTGATTTTAATAGCTAATCACGATTGAATTATGAATTTATGGATTTGCTAGCAAATTAAACACGTCAGATTTTCCATTGCAAAACAGGTTTTCAAAACTCTGAATAATAATTTACTGATTGGATATGTTTGTAAAATTAATAAGAAAGTCTTTAATCGGTATTTAATTAAACTTGGGAAAAATAAATGTTTTACAAAATAAAAAGAAGCCCACTATCGAATTTCTGAAAAATATAATAAAATGATTTAGAAATAAATTTATGAGAATTGCCATTTCGGTGGTTGATGTGACATTCACAGTCCGATCATAACTTCTAAGTTGGGCTAGGGAGGTTACACACTCA
This sequence comes from Gossypium bickii, assembly GCA_025503065.1. Classification (NCBI taxonomy): domain Eukaryota; kingdom Viridiplantae; phylum Streptophyta; class Magnoliopsida; order Malvales; family Malvaceae; genus Gossypium; species Gossypium bickii. The sequence continues at coordinate 112,341,314 of CP106717.1, read as the reverse complement.
TTTTTTGTAATAGAAATATTCTAGTATTACTGCTAACGTTATAAAAGCCTATAGGGTCACACCTTATGGTTGAAGTGAACAAAATCAAAATACAATTGATATTGTGTTTAGCTGCCATATAAATTAAATTAATTATTGAATAATTAATTTGACAGTTAAATATTGAACGCATCATATGTACGAACTTATACACAAATAGAGAACATAGTTAATATATATGAATTTGATTCATATAAAATATTAAATGAATATAGTTTACTGAAATTATTAAAATAAATAATTATAATAATTTCGGTTAAAGATTAAAACATGGAAGTTTATATTTTTCCGAAAGGGATATGATGTTTTAATACTGTTCATATGTTTCTCTAAAGGGATAATTTCCTTTTTTTTATATTAAATAAAAGGAATTGAATCTCTAATTTTATGTGGTATTACCAAGAAAAAAAAATATTGAAAATGGTCTAGCAGTCAATTTCATCAATTCTCTATGAGAGGTTCAAGGAAAGTTTATTGTTCATTCTTTGACTGGGTGGACTACGTAAAAGCCAAGACAGTTTTGTTGCGGCTTGTGATTGACATCGCACAAGGAGATCAGATAGAAAAAGATATATCTTCAACCCTATTTCACCCCGATTCATTTCTCATACTTAGATTCATAACTGATGATTGTTAAAATTCTTTTTTCCACTGCGTCACGGGATGTACCAACGTTCCAACAATCTCATCAAGAATCTATCTGTTAGAGATAATGACTCGCATGTTCCCTAATTTGTTATTGAATAACACCCGTGGTGGGGATAAGCTGATGCAGCCAATGATGTCATACTTAGACGGAAGTATTCTAGTGAGGGAGGTTATCATGCATAACAATCTAACAATATTTACCTCGAATCCAAATAACGTGCCTTGTTGTTGCTTTTTGCTTGTTTATGTTAGGTTATTAGCAATGGAGGAGCAAAAACCATAGAGGACCATATTTGATCCTATCAAAGGTAGAATATCAGACAAAGTTGCCTAACTTGAGTCACATTGATTGAAACGCTTTATATGAATGCCAGCTATCAAATTTTCATTTAAGTTACAAATAAACCAAATTATTTGCTCTTTTGGGCCTCTATTTTTAAATATTTTTAGTAAAAAGAAAGTCACAATCCACTAAATGAAAGATTGTGAGGGTTGTAAATGTTAATATTTAAAATTTAGGTTAAATTTTATTATTAGTCCCTATACTTTGTGAAAGTTTTGAATTTAGTGTACATACTTTAATTTGATCTTTAGTCCCTATACTTTTTGAATTCGTCAAATTTTAGTCTTTGTGTTTTTTAGATTTTGAAATTTTAGTCTTGACCCAAACAATATCAGTTAAATCCATTTGGTTAAATTCAATTACTAGTCTTGTAGTATGCATACTGTACGACTCAATTTTAGCCTAAAAGCAAACCAGAGTAAACCCAAAAAATAAAAAACAGTCCAGGTCATTTACAATAAAGCTCAAAAGGCCCAAATCTAAACCCTAACCCAAATCTTTAGCCCAAAACCTAAAAAACAGAAATCAGAAACCCTAGACATCTTGTTTCTCGCCAGCGCCGTCAGCAGCATTCCAAAGATGCACGTCTCGAGTCCCCGAGTCCAGCGCCGACCCACTACCCCAGTAGTCCACCTACAAAGCATGAAAGAAATAGAAGAGGATGGTGGCAGCAAACCCGAATATGATTTTATTTTATTATTGTAAATAATAGGCTATAAAAAAGCCAAATCAGAATCTGTTTGGGGGGATTTTTTTTACAGAAACACAAGAGGAATACAGTGATTTTTGCTAAAAAAGATTCCAAAATTCGGATTTGTAAGATTTTGCTCTTTCATTATTTTTCTTTATTTTCCTCTTCGAATATATATACTGCTATCTTTCTATTTTTATGATTTTTCCCCTTGAAATTACCGCTTTAAAAATAGTGTATATACATACAAAAATAACAAAAAGAATAAAAATCTTACCTCGATTCCTCCGACCGCCGCTATCGGTGCGACCACGGCGAATTTGCTGCAAGGATGGGCTTGCCCTAGCAGAGAGAAGATGGGGGTTTCATTTGGGGATTTTGGGGTTTTCGTTAAAATGAACTTGCAAAGGTAGGAGGGGGCTCCAACCCTAAAAAAATTTTAAGAAAAGGGGGATTTTGGTTCTTGAAGCGGAAGGGTAAAAAATGAAAGGAAATTTTGTTTTTTATGCTTTAAGGCATTAATGGAACGGAACTGTGTAAAAAGGGGTGGATATGCTCAATTTTACCCTAATGGGTAAATTACGCAGTTAGTCCTCTCCTTTGCGCCACTGCTTCGATTACGTCCCACTTCAGTTTTTTCTATTATTTGGATTTTCCCTTGAACTTTTTACACAACTTCGATTTGGCCCGCATTCAGGCACAACATTTAGGGCTTGGAATAATTACGTTTTCAGTCCCTATTAGCTGGCGCAAACTGCGATTTTATCCTTTTTCCCTTTTTTTTATTAATTTTAATATTATTATTTTGACTATTATTACTATTTTTTAAACTTTATTATTATTGTATTTACTATTACTAATATTACTTTTATTATTATTTTCTTTTTCCTCTTATTTTCATTTCGTTATTCTTATTCCTTTATCATTATTACAGTGTTTTTTTCTCATTAGTACGATTGATTCTAATATTATTACTTTGTTTTTACTACTATTATTTCTCATTATTATGACTATTAATGTAAATATTATTACTATTGTTCTTGTTCATTATTTTTTTTACCATTATTATTACTGTTAATTTTTTTATTACTATAATCATACTTATTTTTAGTACTATATTTATTATTATCAGTATCCCTATTTACATGTATTATTATTATTATTAAAGTCGTTTTGTTATATTTTATTATATATGTATTACATCTATTATCATTTTTCTTCTTCTTATTATTATCACTATTTATACTATTATGTTACTTTTTTACTATATATGTACATACTATTATTATTTCTATTCTTATTATTTTTATTATATTCACTATAATTATATATATATATATTATTTTGCTTACTTTTTTTTTTTTGTATATTATTATCATATCTATATTTTATTATCAATATACCTTTTTTTTTACTACTATTTTTATTTGTACTATTATTCTAATATTTTTACTTTTTTTATTAATATTTTTTTATTTTTGCTTGTTGTTGTTATTATTCTATTATTCTATTTATTATTTTAGTATTATATTTACCTTTTTTACTATATTCATTGGTTCCATTGATAGTATTATAATTATTACTATTTGTTTTATTTGTCACATATTATTTTTGTTATTACAATATTATCGTTTATTTTCCTTTCCCCCTTTTGTATTTACTATTATTATCCCTTGTTATTATCGTATTTACATTTCAACAATTTTTTATTTTTGTTTTTTTCCAAAATTCATAAAAAGAGTTTCACAAAGGTAATATTGCGTGTTTAGAAGTTCGAGAAATCGTGCCCAATCGTGCTGGGCTTCGATTTTTCGTTCGTCTAGATCACTAAATATCCTATAAAGATTTTGATCGTGTTTTTTGAAAATAAGGCAATGTTTCGTGTTTGGAAGTTCGAGAGATTGTGGCCAATCGTGCTGGGTTTCGATTTTCTATTCGTCCAAATGACCAAATATCCTTCAGAGATTTTGACCGGGTTTTCTTAAATAAAGGCAATATTTTATGATTGGAAATTCAAGGAATCGTGCCCAATCGTGCTGGGTTTCGATTTTTAGTTTGGCCAAATAGTGAAATACCCTTTTTAAATTGCAATACGTTAATTTTGGAAATCATGAAATGATCTTGGTATCGAGGGTTTGAAACATCGTGTCCTATCGTGCTGGATGTGGTATTTCATCTTTTCGGAACAAGAGAGTTTTGATATCCAATTCGAGTTATCCAAACCTTTTTTTAAAAGATCCATATTTTAAAATCTTTTCTAATTTTTGACATTAGGACATTAATCAATCAATAAGGTACCAATTTTGGGCGTTGCGAGGGTGTTAATCCTTCCTCGTACGTAATCGACTCCCAAGCCTGTTTTCTTAAAATTCGTAGACTAAAATGTTTTCTAAAGTGACCCAATTGCACTTCAAAAAAGATTGGTGGCGACTCCATGTTCTTAAAGTTGGTCCGTTTTCCAAACAAAAAATGGTTCCGACAGCTTGGCGATTCCGCTGGGGACCAATAAGAGAGTCAAGCCGTAGAATTGATTAATTAATGTCCTTTTATCGAAAATAAATTTTTTTAATTTTGTTTCTTTCATTGCATGAGTTGCGTCATATATTTGTTATGGTTTAAGACCCATAGGATATTTCTGCATTCATATTGCATGACCATTGTGGTCACACCCTTAAGTAGGAGCGAGAAGCTATGCCTTAGTGAGGTTTTCACCTCTGCATAGGCTAGGGGATTACTTCCGGGATACATCCGTACTTATGGTTCCGTGAGGTTTTCACCTTCGCATGGCCATAGAGAAATGTATCCCCTTGAACTGAACTCGATCCATATGAGCCTATAATGGGTGAGGATTGAGAAATCTGCTGGTTCAAGCACCCTTCCTTTAGAACTAAACCACATGTAGAAAACCTAAAGGCCTACCCTAGGTAGAACCATGTCAAACCCTAGTGGTCACCCTGATACCTGATAGGTTCTATGTTATTTATTTTTCCTGTGCTAACGGGTTTTCTTTTATTTGATTGCATTCCATTCACATCATAGAAAAGAAGTGTTGATTTCAAATTCGATTACTAAATAGAAAAGTTGGTCATAAGAAAATGGATTTTTTGATAAAGTGGATTATAATACGATCGTTCGAATATAGTCCAAGTGAATACAATGAGAGAAGACTGATAATCCATGAAGGAATACAAGAGCTTATCACCCAGGGATTCAAGTTGACAAGACTATTCGAAGATTACTACGTCTCGGCTTTCTTAAAGAAGCTAACAAGTGAACAGGAGTAGCGGTCCAGATCAAGCAAAAGGAGCTAGAGGACGCATCTATTAGAAGTTTGCAAGACTTGACTTTTGTGAAGAAAGGATTTATGTTTTCACTTGGACTATGAGGACGAGGCCGTGTATGCGATCCGTTTTGTGTAAAGAAATTTATTTTCTAGTAAAGTTTTTCTAATGTAACTGAATTTAGAGTCAATGCCTCTCTTTTTTTGCATTTATGCATTTGCATTACATTGCATCATTTGCATTAGATTTTTACAAAATGACCCTAATTAGGTAAAATGTTTCAGTTAACTTGGAAAACATGGAACAAAGATTGGAAAGAATAGAGCAAATGCAAATACAGATACAGGGGCAATTGACTGAATTTCAACAAGAAATGCGGGAATTTCAAAGGAATATCATAGGCCAGCTAACCAGTTACTAGCTGGAGGAATTGGAAAAACGAGAGGCCTAGTAGTCAACAACGTGGATGATAAGGAAGACATCGTTTATGCCCTAAAAGGTATCCCGACTCAACTAAATACGCATTCGCATAGGGGACCCGTCATTATTGAACCCCGATGTCAAGCTGATACTTCGGCCTTGTTGAAGTTCCCAATGGGTTCAAATTTTGACCTGAATAATGATCAAACCAAACCGGTTGTTCTGGTAGAAACAAGAGAAATAGGAGAATGGACCTCAAATACCCTGAGAAAGAAGGAAAAGAGAACCGGTAGGTATAACAAGAGCCATTCGGAGCCAATTACAATGAACCAGCCAAGGACGGTAACTACCAACGATCAGGTTTCTCCAAAGCAAAACTCTGAAAAGCTCTAATTTACGCCAATCCCGATGACGTATAAGGAGATATATCAAAGTCTATTTGATGCGCATGTGGTGTCTCCATTTTATCTAAAACCGTTGCAACCCCCATATTCTAAATGGTACGACGCAAGCACTCAATGTGAATACTATGCAGGGATAGTGGGGCACCCAATAGAGAATTGTTTCCCTTTCAAAAAGCTAGTCGAAAGGCTTATTAAGGCGGGTGTTGTGAAAATCGACGATGCACCATGTGTGGAAAATCCGTTACTCAGTCATATCGAGAAAGGGGTAAACGTGATAACCGAGTACATGGAGAGGAGAATCAAACGAAATGTTGCTGAAGTAAGAACCCCATTAAGGGAGGTTTGGAAGGAAATACAAAAAAAAAGGTCTAGTTCCGCAAGAGTTGGGGAGCGAATCCCAGGATGCGAAGAACTATTGTGAGTTCCACAATAAGAAGGACCATGAGATCTAGCAATGCAGCGAATTCAGGGCCCTGGTGCAAGGGTTAATGGATAACAAAGAGCTGGAGTTCTTTAACTCTCCTGAAGGAGAAAACGTGTGCACCACAGGAGGAACGTCGGTAGAGAAAGACGCCGGGGTCAAATGGGGATCAATGACTTTTCCCTATATATCCAATGCATTCGTATCAGAAGAAATTATCTATATAGAACCGATGAATATGAATAAAAAAAGGCTGAAGACATGATGAAAACCTTGAACATCGATGCCGTGTTCAAAGAGGGATTGAATGAAGGAGACTTAGGAGGCATTCACCCCTACAAGCCTGAAAGTGTTCTAAACAACTGGACTGTAGAGGAAATTCCTATAGTTTTTAGAGCTAACATAGAATAATGTTCAAAACACACTTGTTGTTTTAAGCCTAGAAACAATAAGAATCTTTTGTGAAATAGGCTCATGTTCAAACATCTTTTTTTTTCAATAAAAAATGCATTCTTGTGTTTCATGCCGAGTAAATATTTTTTCATTTTTTCCATGTCATACTATACATTTTTTTTTGGGGGGGATGACTTTCATTCTTCATCATCCTAAGAATCGCTTATTCTTTGGAATTTGCCTTCTTACCTACAATAGGTACCCAGATATCAAGACATGAGCAACGCTGTTACGGACTCTCCTTTGAGCGAAATATGAGTCTAAAAAGATCCGAGGATTTTGAAGATGTCAGAGATTGTAACTTATCTTTTGATTTGTTAAGGATGGTAGAACAAAATGAAAATAGACTCTACCACACTAAAGGTTAGTGGACATTGCGAGTCTGGGAAAGGAGTGAAGATCGAAGCCTTGTCCACCACAGAAACAAAGCAATACGTCATTGAGTTATTCCAAGAATTCAAAGATGTCTTTGCATGATCACATTAAGATATGCCTAGGCACGAGAAGGCTATGGAGTGTTTGAAAAGGCACATGCTAACAGTTTTTCGATAGCCAGGCCGATTATAAGGGCCGGGTACTACTGGTCTACCATGAAAAGGAGATTGCATTAGTTATGTCATAAATTCCAAATAAAGGAAGACTAGACTTAGGTGCTTCCTCTATTTTTTTCCTATACGTGGGGCATAGATGTTACGGGGACGATTTAGTCAAAAGCTTCTAACAGACATCGTCATCTTTGTGGTTGTCAATTACTTCATATGCCAATGTTACGAAGATAGTGGTTAGCAAGTTTTTAAAGAAAGAGGTCATATGTCGCTACGGTATGCCAGAAAAGATCGTATTCGACAATGCATTAAATTTGAACAATAGCGCGATAGCAGAAGTCTGCAGTCAGTTCAACATCAAGCACTATAGCTCATCACCATATCGCCCAAAAATGAATGGCGCAGTTGAGGTAGCTAACAAAAATATCAAGAAAATTGTGGGAAAAATGACTGAAACCTACAAGGATTAACATGAAAAGTTACCGCTTGCCCTCTACGCCTATCGAACATTGGTTAGAACCTCCACCGGGGCAACACTATCCTCATTGGTTTATGAAATGGAGGCAATTTTGCCCATTAAAGTCAAAATTCCCTCTCTCTGGGTTCTATCAGAATTGAAGTTAGACGAAACAGAATGGATTCAATCTCGGTAGGATCAACTGAATCTAATCGAGGAAAAAGGTTAAGAGCAATCCATCATGGGCAAATGTACCAAAAGCAGATGATGCAGGCTTACAACAAGAAGGTTCGCCCTAGAGTATTCCATGAGGGAGACTTGGTGTTGAAACAGATCCTCCCTATGCAAAAAGACTTTAGAGGAAAGTGGATGCTTAATTGGGAAGGACCTTATGTCGAAAAGAGGGCATTTTCTAGAAGAGCATTGATACTAGCCAAGATGGACGGTAAGAGTCAGCCGAACCCAGTTAATATGAACTCAGTCAAGCAACACTTCGCTTAAGAAGGAAATAGGCCAAGACGAAAACCCGCAAAGGGCACTTTGAGGCTTTTCGCAAAAAAAAACGGAGAGGCCAAGGTGAAAACCCGCAAAGGGCACTTTGAGACCAAAGGGGCTTTGAGTCGAAAACCCGAAAGGGGCGGCTCAAATTGTGATCAAATAGTGATGGGGCATACAGTAGTTTTGCCATGCTTGAATTGACAATAAGGAAGTCTGTTTCATCTTGGGGCATCGACAAGGTACTCCGGATCCCCTAAACACATATTAAGCTTAAATGGTCATCAAAAAGTTTGAACAGAGAAGCTCAGGCTGCGATATCTGGGGCACCTAGTTTCCGTTTTACCCATTCTGAATTTGCTCGTTTCAAAATACACTACCAATAATTTTCCTTCTGGATTGTATTTGCTATCTTATTTGTTTCGAGCTATGCTCTCAATTAACTTCTTTCTTGTCCATTATATATGATCTTTTCCAAGCATTTCATATTGAAATAATGATTACTGAATTAATAATGCTTTCACAAAAGAAGTTTTGTGTATTACTCTGAAAGTCTCTAAATAATACAAGAATCTGAAACAGGACAATTATTTAGAACTCACCAGGCTTAAGGGGCTTGGAACCCCTGAAATAAGAGTCTAAGCAGTGACGACGTCTTCAGATTTTGTGTTAGAAGTATCACGAAACAAGAAGGCATACAAGAGGAATATTACCCTAAAAAGCGGCGAGCAATAATAGCCCAAAAAGTTAAAAAAATTGGATCATACTAATTACATTTTGCATGCATCCATTAATTCATAATACATATGGTTAGGAGCATTTCCATGACATCCTAATCATTTGACATAAGCATAGACCTCATGAAATTAAATCTACAGGAAGGTTCCCCAGAGGACAATGTAGCAAAATTGATGGGAGTTACAGAAGATTACAGATCTTATCTCCACTAAGCAAGAGTGGAGCAGATCAAAGACAACAGATCTTATCTCTACCGGCGAGGAGTAGAGAGCGATCGGAAGATGAAGCCTTATCTCCACTGAGTAGGAGTGGGAGCAGCTAAAGATAGCAGATCTTATCTCCACCGCTGGCGAGTGGAGTAGATCGAAGATAACAGATCTTATCTCTCTGAAAGCGGGAGTAGAGAGCGATCGGAAGATCGAAGCCTTATCTCCACCGAAAGCGGGAGTGGAGCGGGCTAAAGATAGCAGATCTTATCTCTACCGGCGAGGAGTGGAGCAGATCGAAGACAACAGATCTTATCTCTACTAAGCAGGAGTAGAGCAGATCGGAAGACTGAAGCCTTATCTCCACTGAGTAGGAGTGGAGCAGGCTAAAGATAGAAAATCTTATCTCTACTGAGCAGGAGTGGAGTAGATCAAAGACAATAGATCTTATCTCTACTGATCAGGAGTAGAGCAGATCGGAAGACTGAAGCCTTATCTCCACTGAGCAGGAGTGGAGCAGGCTAAAGATAGCAGATCTTATCTCTACTGAGCAGTAGTGGAGCAGATCAAAGACAACAGATCTTATCTCTACTGAGCAGGAGTAGAGCAGATCGGAAGACTGAAGCCTTATCTCCACTGAGCAGGAGTGGAGCAGGCTAAAGATAGCAAATCTTATCTCCACTAAGCAGGAGTGGAGCAGATCGAAGATTACAGATCTTATCTCTATTGAGCAGGAGTAGAGCAGATCAAAGACGATGAGCCTTAATTCCCTAAGCAGTAGGGTAACAGGCTAAAAATTACAAATCATAAGCAGTAGTAGGGCAGGTTGAAACAAAACTCCTATGCCCTTGGAGACGCAGTGGGTTAAAGTGAGGTTACCTGAGGAAATGAGGCATCAAGAAATCAAGACTCGGCAAGATCAGGCAAAAATTGGCTCTTTTAGAATCTTTGCTTCGTTCTCGTTACACGACAACAAGCAAAGAGGGGCAGCTGTACGACCCAATTTTAGCCCAAAAGCAAACTAGAGTAAACCCAAAAAATAAAAAACAGTCCAGGTCATTTACAATAAAGCTCAACAGGCCCAAATCTAAACCCTGACCCAAATCTTTAGTCCAAAACCTAAAAAATAGAAATAAGAAACCCTAGACATCTTGTTTCTCGCTAGCGCCGTCAGCGGCATTCCAAAGTTGCACGTCTCAAGTCCCCGAGTCCAGCGCCGACCCACTACTCCAGTAGTCCACCTACAAAGCATGAAAGAAACAGAAGAGGATGGTGGCAGCAAACCCGAATATGATTTTATTTTATTGTTGTAAATAATAGGCTATAAAAAAGCCAAATCAAAATCTGTTTGGGGGGATTTTTTTTACAAAAACACAAGAGGAATACAGAGATTTTTGCTAAAAAAGATTTCAAAATCCGGATTTGTAGCTCTTTCATTATTTTTCTTTATTTTCCTCTTCGAATATATATATACTGCTATCTTTCTATTTTTATGATTTTTCCCCTTGAAATTACCGCTTTAAAAACAGTGTATATACATACAAAAATAACAAAAGAATAAAAATCTTACCTCGATTCCTCCGGTCGCCGCTATCGGTACGACCACGGCGAATTTGCTGCAAGGATAGGATGGGCTTGCCCTAGCAGAGAGAAGATGGGGGTTTCATTTGGGGATTTTGGGGTTTTCGATAAAATGAACTTGCAAAGGTAGGAGGGGGCTCCAACCCTAAAAAAATTTTAAGAAAAGGGGGATTTTGGTTTTGAAGCGGAAGGGTAAAAATGAAAGGAAATTTTGTTTTTATGCTTTAAGGCATTAATGGAAGCAGGCGTGTAAAAGGGGTGGATATGCTCAATTTTACCCTAATGGGTAAATTACGCAGATTAGTCCTCTCCTTTGCGCCTAATCGCTCGATTACGTCCCACTTCAGTTTTTTCTATTATTTGGATTTTCCCTTGAACTTTTTACACAACTTCGATTTGGCCCGCATTCAGGCACAACATTTAGGGCTTGGAATAATTACGTTTTCAGTCCCTATTAGCTGGCGCAAACTGCGATTTTATCCTTTTTCCCTTTTTTTATTAATTTTAATATTATTATTTTGATTATTATTACTATTTTTTAAACTTTATTATTATTGTATTTACTATTACTAATATTACTTTTATTATTATTTTCTTTTTCCTCTTATTTTCATTTCGTTATTATTATTCCTTTATCATTATTACAGTGTTTTTTTCTCATTAGTACGATTGATTCTAATATTATTACTTTGTTTTTACTACTATTATTTCTCATTATTATGACTATTAATGTAAATATTATTACTATTATTCTTGTTCATTATTTTTTTTACCATTATTATTACTGTTAATTTTTTTATTACTATAATCATATTTATTTTTAGTACTATATTTATTATTATCAGTACCCCTATTTACATGTATTATTATTATTATTAAAGTCGTTTTGTTATATTTTATTATATATGTATTACATCTATTATTATTTTTCTTCTTATTATTATCACTATTTATACTATTCTGTTACTTTTTTACTATATATGTACATACTATTATTATTTCTATTCTTATTATTTTTATTATATTCACTATAATTATATATATTATTTTGCTTACTTCTTTTTTTTTTTGTATATTATTATCATATCTGTATTTTATTATCAATATACCTTTTTTTTTACTACTATTTTTATTTGTACTATTATTCTAATATTATTACTTTTTTTTATTAATATTTTTTTATTTTTGCTTATTGTTGTTATTATTCTATTATTCTATTTATTATTTTAGTATTATATTTACCTTTTTTACTATATTCATTGGTTCCATTGATAGTATTATAATTATTAATATTTGTTTTATTTGTCACATATTATTTTTGTTATTACAACATTATCGTTTATTTTCCTTTCCCCCTTTTGTATTTATTATTATTATCCCTTGTTATTATCGTATTTGCATTTCAACAATTTTTTATTTTTGTTTTTTTCTAAAATTCATAAAAAGAGTTTCACAAAGGTAATATTGCGTGTTTGGAAGTTCGAGAAATCGTGCCCAATCGTGCTGAGCTTCGATTTTTCGTTCGTCTAGATCACTAAATATCCTATAAAGATTTTGATCGTGTTTTTTGAAAATAAGGCAATGTTTCGTGTTTGGAAGTTCGAGAGATCGTGCCCAATCGTGCTGGGTTTCGACTTTCTATTCGTGTAACATCCTGAATTTTTGGGCCTATGCGTTTAATGGGTGAATATGTTCAATATGTTAATTTAAGTAATAGGGGTCTAAATTGGGCTTAGAATTAGGCAAAAGCCTTGATTAAAATTATCTGTTTGGGCATTATAATGTTTAAAAGGTAGTATCTATGTTTAAAATACCAAAGTGGGATTGTGGCCCAATCTTAGGAGGTGACTCCACACAAGGGAGTAAGGGGCCCAAATTTAAGTTTCATGGAGCCCAATTCTTTTAATTTAAGTTAGCTAAATTTTGGGCATTAGGATTAGGTGGAGTGGATGGCAACAAGGCTAAAATTTAGGGGTTTTAATGTTTAAAATATGTGGATAATAAACAGATAAAGGCTATTATTTAGGAATTTATTTTATGTGGATAATAAGAAGATAAAGGCTAAAATTTAGGGATTTTAATGATTAAAATATGTGGATAATATCTTTGATAAAGGAGGAGGAGTTAGAGATAATTAAGTCTCTTTTAGATGAGCTAGTAGATTAAGATAAAGGAGAAAAGATAGGATTTATCTGCAAGGTTAGGTAAGTGCCGAAATTTCTATAAATATGGGGAATATCTCTTCAATTTTGGCATTTGGGTTTTTCTCTTATTCTTTTCTCTTCTTCTCTGAGTAAAAGCCCAAAACTCCTAAAGTTCCATCTTCTTCTTCATTCTCTGCAAAAGCCGAAATCTCTAAGCCTAATCCCTCATCTTCACTTTGATTCAAAAGCCGAAACTCGTTTCATTCTTTTTCTTCCTAGCCGAAATCTTCAAGTCTCTTCCTTGTTTTCTTTTCTTCTTCTCTTTTTCTGTCAGAAACCAAAACTCTTCACTCAAGTATTTTAAAAGCCGAAGACACATCAGCCTTCTCTTGTTCATACTTTTTCCGGGATTTTCCTAAAAGCCGAAATCCCTAGATCTCGTCTCCTGTGATTGCCGAATTGCTTCTGTGGTGCCTACTTGTGCTGAAATCTGAAGGGAACTTTAGTGGAGTCAATCGCATAGACCTCTAAGTTACAGATCGGTAGCACTCGAATCGTGTTACTTTCGAGATTTCAAGGTAAGAAGATCTATTAGTTTCAACGTATAAATTCGGGATTTACTAATCCTTGGCCGAATATAGGAGAGACCCTGTTTTCACATCTTTCCGGCTTTTGAGCAAGGCTTACACTGAGGGTAGTAGATTTGGATATCAACTAAGGATAGTAGATTTTGCGATATTAGGTGTGTAATACTTCCTCAGCATCTAGATCTGATTATTAATGTATGTTCATAAGTTTATATGTTGTGATAAATGCCGATATCTCGGTTTAATGTTGGAAACCTGAAAAGGGTGAAGCAAATCACCAGGTCAGTGAATGTTTTGACTTTATATGATAAAAGTATATTGATTTTATGATTGCATGGGTTGGGTTGATGAAAGGAGGAAGTTATACGTTATATGTGTAGCGGTTTATATCGTGATTTGTTATATGTTGTAGCGGCTAATCCCGTGATCTGTTATAAGGGCTTCGGCCATAATATGTTGATGAGCAGCATGACTGCCATCTTGGCGTGTAGCGGTGTGGGTCGATTGTAGAAATCCCCAATGGTGTGAATGGCTGGTACGGGGGCATGTAACGGATGGAAATCTAGGCAAACGGGTTGGGCCTTGCATATTATTTGTTATTTTTTTTATAAATGAAATTATTAATCTGTTTTATGGGCTTAAGGCCAAAATCTAGTGGTGCATGAGGGTTGCACACTGAGTCTCGCAACTCACCCTATTAATTAACCTTTCAGGTGATACCTAGTGCTTCGCATCGGGCCGGAGGAACGCAAGGTGGCCATGCAAAAGAACATCTGGATCCAGCAAAAAGACTCAAGTTAATACTTTATATTTTTAATTAATGGATTTTAAATCTCGTTGTAATAAGGTCATGGGCCACTAGTTTAATTACTTTTATTTTGTTTTATTTTGGGCTTTAATTACTTTTAGTTATTTAAATTCTTATTGAACTAATGCATGTATTTAAATTTGGGTTTTTTTTAATTTATAAAGGCATATTTTATTTAAACTATCAACTATTAAATTTCTTTCGAATAAGAAGATAAACTTTAGAAAAATATTTTCTGAAAATACGACATGTTTTTCCAAAATTTTCTTAGTGACATACCAGATCCGGTCGTGGTGTTTGGGCCGGGTTTGGGGTGTTACAATTCGTCCAAATGACCAAATATCCTTCGGAGATTTTGACCGGGTTTTCTTAAATAAAGGCAATATTTTATGATTGGAAATTCAAGGAATCATGCCCAATCGTGTTGGGTTTCGCTTTTTAGTTTGGCCAAATAGTGAAATACCCTTTTTAAATTGCAATACATTAATTTTGAAAATCATGAAATGATCTTGGTATCGAGGGTTTGAAACATTATGTCCTATCGTGCTGGATGTGGTATTTCATCTTTTCGGAACAAGAGAGTTTCGATATCCAATTCGAGTTATCCAAAACTTTTTTTAAAAGATTCATATTTTAAAATCTTTTCTAATTTTCGACATTAGGACATTAATCAATCAATAAGGTGCTCATTGCGAGGGTGCTAATCCTTCCTCGTGCATAACCGACTCCCGAGCCCGTTTTCTTAAAATTCGTAGACCAAAATGTTTTCTAAAGTGACCCAATCGCACTTCAAAAAAGATTGGTGGCGACTCCATGTTCTTAAAGTCGGTCCGTTTTCCAAACAAAAAATGGTTCCGACACATACAATTATAGATTTGGTCAATATTCTTCAGTCGGATTATTTTAAATTCTTATGCTTTTCAAATTTTGAAATTTTAATCTTGATACAAATGACAATCATTAATCCATTAACTGGATTTCTAGTAAGTAATAAGATGGTATGGCATTACACATATGATAATATGATTGGCACATTATTATTATTTTTTTTTTGAATAAGTATTTGTATTTTATCCGAGAAGCAAAAAACTTGCTACAAAGAACGAAGAAAAACAGTGTTCCGTAGAACAAACCAAAGAATCAAAGAAAAACAAAAATCAGTTCAGCAAATTCGAGTTCAAACAAAGTTTCCTATTATAAGGATCCAAAGATGGTATGACATTACACATATGATAATATAATTGACACATTAAATTTTGGAAATAGCATAACTTAATGAATTTAACGATGTTGTTTGATAAGGATTGAAATTTTAAAATTTGAAAGTACAAGAATTAAAAAAGACCAAATTAAAATACAAAGATTGAATTCATAACTTTCATAAAGTATAGGGACTGAAGTACAATTTCACCTAAAATTGAAATTCGTCGAATACCTTTGAAAGATAAGTATATCTCGAGTTAGGCAGATGTTTGCATTCCTTTGATGGGAATTTTGTCCCCTTTTGGCAGATGTTTCAACGCTGATGTATGCAAAGTTGGGATTATATCAATTATATATAAGTTAATCACGACATGTAGTATGATAATTATTTGATTAGAAGTTAATATATTTCATAACTAATTGTTTACTTTCTTAAAAAAAATATTTAATATGAAAAATTTAACCGGTGATGAACAGGGGCGAAGCCAAAATAATTATTTAAGGGGGCCGAATGAAATTTTAATTTTTTATAGTTTATATCTTTATAATTTGTAAAGGATTAAATCGAATTTTTATAATTTTAGGGGGACTAAAGTACAAATTTACTTTTATCAATTTAAAATTTTTAAAAAAATTTAAAGGCCTAAATAAAAATTTTACATTTTGGGGGGTCATGTCCATACTAGCCCCTCGGCTTCGCCCTTGGTGATGAATACCTGATTTCTTGAAAAAAAGATTTATTCACAAGCCCTGCATTCCATGTATCGATTCGTTGGATGAGTCAAAAGACAGAGAAATGCTGTACATCATTACATGTCCAATATATATTGCGCGATACATTGTTTGAGAAAAGCAGTACTACTTCACAGTGGGTGAATAAAATAAAATAAAATAAAAGTTAAAATAGTTATTTTTCTTTATTTCATGTTATATTTTAGTTATTTATGTTTGAAATGTTATACTTTAGTTACTTACGTTATCGTGTTGTAACATTTTAGTCATTGAGCTGTTAATTGCCATTAACAGTGTAACGGTAAGCTGACGTGGCACGTTAAATAATCATTTAAAACAAAAATTTTAAGTTAATTTATATAATCAGTCTCTATATTTTTTTCGTTTTGAGCAATTTAATCTTTTTTCTTTTATGCTCTTTTAACTTTCTTTATTTTCTATTCTCTTCTGCTTCTCTCTTTATTTTCCTCCATTCTCTATTTTTTTAATGTAGTTTTTCTATATTTTTCATTTGTTAAAACTAGTCTTTATACTTTTATTTTTTAAAAAATAATTTAATTTTTTCAAGTGAGCTGAGCTTATGGACTAGTTTTAACAAGTGGAAAACATAAAAAAACTACGTTACAAGAAATGAAGAAGGGAGGAAAACAGAAGAAGAAGCAGAAGAGAATGGAAAATAAAGAAAAAAAAGAAAGTTAAAAGAACATAAAAGGAAAAAAATTGCTCAAAATGAAAAAAAAAAGGACCAACTGTAGAATTTAAGCTAAAATTTTTGTTTGAAATAATGATTTAACATGCCACATCAGCATATGGTTACACTGTTAACGGCTATTAATAGCTCAATGACTAAAATGTTACAACATGATACCGTAAGTGACTAAAATGTAACATAAGGTAAATAAAAATGACTATCTTAATAGTTTACAATTATATTTATCCTCGTCTGTTTATTATTCGAGACAAGTTCTATTCGGATCAAAAGTAATATTCAATAAATCACTTATATTATTTTACTAATGTATTATTTAATTTTTGTAAATATTTTATTTTATTTTTATTTGAATTGAAGTTGGATTAACTCATATTATTAAATAATTGTCAACTTTACCGATAGTATAAATAAATTTATAAATATTTTAATTTTATAATTTAACTTAGAAAAAAAAATAGGGATAAATGGTCCATTTTTTAATATAGATAAATGGATTTTAGCTTTAAAAAGGTTCAGGTTAATTCTATTCGACGTCCTTAAATTGTGTCTAAAATTTTAAAATTAGTCCCAAAACTTTGTAA
Organism: Gossypium bickii; assembly: GCA_025503065.1. Lineage (NCBI taxonomy): Eukaryota > Viridiplantae > Streptophyta > Magnoliopsida > Malvales > Malvaceae > Gossypium > Gossypium bickii. The sequence continues at coordinate 112,323,825 of CP106717.1, read as the reverse complement.
CATTTTAATTAAGTCCTCAATGTATCAATATCATATCAATCAAATCCTTTGTAGCTGTTAGACATTAAATTCTAGCTTCTATCTTATGTGAAGCATAAAATACATGAATTAAAATTTAAAAAAAATGTTTTTACCTATCTTACGTATATCTTGAATGTCGAAACCATTTTTTGTTTGGAAAATGGGCCGACTTTAAAAGAGAAAGCAGAGTCGCCACCAATCATTTTTGAAGTGCGATTGGGTCACTCTAGAAAACATTTTGGCCTACGAGTTTTAAGAAAACGGGTTCGGGAGTCGGTTACGCACGAGGAAGGATTAGCACCCTCGCAACGCCCAAAATTGGTACCGTATTGATTGATTAATGTCCTTAATGTCGAAAATTAGAAGAGATTTTAAAATACGAATCCTTCAGAAAATGTTTGGGTAATTTCGAATTGGATACCGAAATTCTCTTGTTTCGAAAGAATGAAATATCACATCCAGTTGATATTTCAGACCTTCGACATCAAGATTACTTCATGATTTCCAAAACTCATGCATTGTCATTTTAAAAAGGGTATTCCATTATTTGGCCAAACGAACGAACCAAAACCCAGCATGTTAGGGCACGATTCCTCAAATTTCCAAACATGAAATGTTGTCTTATTTTTAAAGTTGAGAAAACACGATCAAAATTTTAAAAGGATATTCAGTCTTTTGGACGAGCAAAAAATTGAAACCCAGCACGTTAGGGCACAATTTCTCAAAACCTCTAAGCGCAAAATATTGCCTTATTTTTTTTAAAAACGGACATAGTAAGGATATTTAATGATTCGGTCAAACGAAAAACCGAAACCCAGCACATTAGGGCACGATTCCTCGAATTTCTAAACATGAAACATTGCCTTGTTTAAAACCTTTTTATGAGTTTTGAAAAAACGTGGCAAAAGGGAAAAAAACAAGATAAACGATGGTACTAATGTTAAGGCAAATGACAAATAAAAAGATGATAACAATTCTAATGAATGTAACAAAAAAATAGTAAAAACAAATAAATATGACACTACCATATAAATATGATACTAGGATAGTCACAACAATAAGTAAAAAAACTGATACCAATAAGAAATTAACAACAAAATTTGAATAATAGTAAAAAAATAGTAGTAAAAAAATAATATTAATAATAGAAATATAAATATAATAGTATACAAAAAGAAATAAACAAAATAATAGATAAAATCGTAGTACGTATAATAGAAAGTATATACTTATAATAATAATTTTACTAGTAAACAAAAAACAATAACAATAATACTTAAAAAACAATGGTGAAAATAAAAGTGATATTAATAGTAACTATAATAATAATTAAAGTAATAGTAAAAAAAATAATAGTATACTAATAATAATAAATGTAATACTAGTAAAAAAAATAATCATAGTAATAATAACATACATACATATACACCTAGAGTAAAAATAATATATATAAATCAACAAAATAATAATAATAATAATAAAAGATATTGATAAAAAAGTAATAAAATAATAATAATATTAGTAAAAAACAGAAATAATAAAATAATAAAATAATAGTATTAATAAAATAGTAGCAAAGAAATATAATATGTCGATAATAATAGAAATAATAGATATAATGATAATAATAAATATAAATATAGTAACAATAATATATATACATAAAACTAAAAATAATAACATTGAAAAAAATTAATTAAAAAAAGGGACCAAATTGAATCAAAAACAGGAGCTCAGGGCCAAATTTAAAATAAAAGAAGATAAAAGGGGGACATCGCAATACTCGCGCAACCTATAGGGGCTTAAACAGAAATTAACCCCACTCCTGGAAACGATGCGTTTGAATAGGGCTAAATTGAAATGCCAGACTGAAATTAGGATAAGATTTAAAATAAATAAAAAATGAAATGAGGCGCAATTAAAACAAAGGTGCAAAGAAGGGGACCTATTATGCAATTTACCCATTTAGGGTAAAATTGCGCATGCACCAGGCCTTCCGCCCCCTTTTTTACACAGAGCCTCTTTTAATGTTTTAAAATTAAAAGAAAAAAAAACCTTCACTTCTATCTTTCTGCTTCAAAAAAAAAAAATAAAAATGAAATCAGAACTTCTCCTCTTCCTTTGTTTATTTCGTTAGGGTTCGAGCTCCCCTCTCTCGTCGCCGCGTCACCACAGGTTCGGTGGCCGATCCCGGGTGCGCAAGACCGACGGCCTGATAAGCTTCTCCCCCTTTCCTTTTGTTTTCGAATTTTTTTTAAGAAGAAGGGTAAAAAGAAAATTATGTTGAAAAGAGATCTATGACAGTCACCTTTAAAAATGGTTTTCTACTCAAACTTTTGTCTATCTTTGTCAATGGTTTGCTCTCTTTTTGACTGATATTGTGTATTCTCTGTAAAAACAATTTCGTATTGTTCTGTTACAACTGTATATTTTCTACAACGAAAACCCCCCACATTACATGTTTTCATTCGGCTTTTATAGCCTATATTTTAACAACTAATCTCTTCTATTTCGTGGGCAAGCGTCGTGGTGGAGAGGGACTCTTCACACGAGTGCTGGAGGAGTGCATGATGCGGAGAGGAGCCTTGTAACGTGGGGTCGACGTGCTGAGTTGGGACTGTTGGTGGCGGCACCAAAGGTCCTCTGCTAAGGTTTCTGAAAACCCTGAAAAACCTTAAGTTGTGTTGGGCTTCGATGTTGGGCCATTGTATTTTAATTTGTTGTATGATCTTTTTATTTTTGGTATTGGTGTGGGCCTCGGGTTAAAATTGGGTCATACAGCTGCCCCTCTTTGCTCATTGTCGTGTAACGAGAATAAAGCAAAGACTATAAAAGGACCAATTTTGCCCGGTTTTGGCCGAACTTCAACTTCTTGATCCTCGTCTTCTTCAAATGACTCCAACTCCACTGCAACTTGAACGGTACTGGAACTTTATATTGATAGCTTCGACTTCATGAAGGCAGTATCCACTATCTTTTGATCTGCTCCACTGCAAACTCGGGGTTACAGGATCTGATGTCTTCAGTCTGCTTCCTTGCTATCTTCAAGAAGACTTCATTCTTCCGTTTGATCCACCAGGGAACAGAATCTAAAATTTTCAATTTGCTTCCTTACTATCTTCAGGAAGACTTCATTCTTCAGTTTGATCCACTGGGGAACAGAATTTGAAATTTTCAATTCTTCAGTTTGCTCCACTACCATTTATAGGGAACAAAACCTGAAATTTTCAATTTGCTTCCTTACTATCTTCAGGAAAACTTCATTCTTCAGTTTGATCCACTGGGGAACAGAATTTGAAATTTTCAATTCTTCAGTTTGCACCACTACCATTTCTAGGGAACAAACTTGAAATTTTCAATTTGCTTCCTTACTATATTTAGGAAGACTTCATTCTTCAGTTTGATCCACTGGGGAACAAAATCTGAAATTTTCAATTCTTTAGTTTGCTCCGCTAGGGAACAAAATCTAAAATTTTCAATTCTTCAGTTTGCTCCACTAGGGAACAAAATCTGAAATTTTCAATGCTTCATCTTGCTCCACTAGGGAACAAAACCTGAAATTTTCAATCCTTCAGTTTGCTCCACTAGGGAACAAAACATGAAATTTTCAATGCTTCAGCTTGCTCCATTGGGGAACAAAACCTGAAATTTTCAATGCTTCAGCTTGCTCCACTAGGGAACAAAACTTGAAATTTTCAATTCTTCAGTTTGCTCCACTAGCAAAATCTAAAATTTTTAATTTGCTTCCTTACTATCTTCAGAAAGACTTCATTCTTCAATCTGATCCACTTGGGAACAAAATCTAAAATTTTCAATTCTTCAGTTTGATCCACTTGGGAACAAAATCTGAAATTTTCAATTCTTCAATTTGCTCCACTAGCATTTCTAGGGAACAAAATCTGAAATTTTCAATTCTTCAGTTTGCTCCACTACCATTTCTAGGGAACAAAATCTGAAATTTTCAAATTGCTTCCATCCTCTGAGGGACCTGTCATGTATATTTGAATTCATTATGGAGACTTTTTTGCATGAATGCAGAATGTCATGGAATGATGATTAGTATGCATGATCAAAATGAATCTAATGCTCCTAATTGGAAATGAGAGAATGATCCCTATGGGTTGTCATTGCTCATAGTTTATCAAGGTTCTATCACTGATGCGCTACCATGCTTTCTCGTTCAGCTAGTATTTTAGACAAAAACCCAAAGAAATAATCATTCTACCCAGCAAGCTTGCCCCGCTGTAATTCCAGAGTCCCCTTCCTTAAACTTAGGACATAAAAATTATAACTCCCACTGCAACTTCTGGGGAATAACATTTGGTTTTTTTCATCCATTCAGTTATCACTTAGAGGTACGAAATTTTCAATCAACATGGTCTATTATATCATCCCCTGAGTATAATGACCAGATGTATGTATGTAGGGTATTCCAACAATAAACCCCTTTTATACATGGATTGACCTTGTTCGTCATTTGGCGATATGGTGTTACCGATGAAATTGTCTTATCCAATAAGAATTTGAAAAGATAATCATTTTTCAATGTTTCCAATCCCCTTAGGCTGGGTGAGTTCTAAACAATAGTCCTGTTTAAGATTTCTCATATTATTTAGAAGCTTCCAGAGTAATATGCGAAACTCCTTTTATGAAGGTATTAGTCCAATAATCATTATTTCAATATAAAATGCTTGAAAAAGATCAATGGGAAAAAAACTAATCAGAAGCGTAGCTCCGAGAAATAATTTTATCAAAGATAACTCAGGCAATAAAAGAAAATTGATTTGGGTGTATCTCAAAAAAGAATAAAGCAATCAAAGATAACGAATTTCAAAAATGGGTAAGAATGAAGCTAGGTGCCCCAGATATCGCAATCTGAGCTTCTCTGTTCAAACTTCTTGAGGACCATTTAAGCTCAATATGTGGTTAAAGGATCCAGAGTACTTTGTCGATGCCCCAAGACGTGACATACTTCCTCCTTGTTAGTTCAAGCGTAGCGAAACCACTGTATGCCCCATCACAATTGATTATAATCTGAGCCGCCCTTTCCGGGTTTTCAGCTCAAAGTCCCTTCGGTCTCAAAGTGCCATTTGCGGGTTTTTACCTTGGCCTCTTCATTTTTTTTAAAAAAAATCAAGACACCCTTTTCGAGTTTTCATCTTCGCCCACTTTCAAGCGAAATACTTTTTGACGGAATCCACATTAACTGGATTTGGTAGACTTTTACCATCCATCTCGGCTAGTATCAAAGCTCCTCCAGAAAAGGCCTTCTTTACAACATAAGGTCCTTCCCAATTAGGCATCCACTTTCCCCTGAAGTCTTTTTGCATAGGGAGGATTTGTTTCAACACCAAGTCTCCCTCATAAAATACTCCGGGGTGGACCTTCTTATTGTAAGCCCGCATCATTCTCTTCTGGTACATTTGACCATGACGAATGGCTCTTAGCTATTTTTCCTCGACTAGATTCAGTTAATCATACCAAGATTGAACCCATTCCGCTTCATCCAATTTCAAATCTGACAAAATTTGGAGAGAAGGAATTTCAACTTCAATGGGCAAGACTGCCTCCATCCCATAAACCAATGAGAAAGGTGTTGCCCCGGTGGAGGTCCTGGCCAACATTCGAGAGGGTAAATGATAGCTTCTTTATACCAATATTTTCAAGTCTTAGCCACCTTTTATTTTTTGGCAACTTTTGTTGCATTGTGATATACTGTCTGATCTTTAGACAAACTGTAAGCTTTGACTTTGTATAGTGATCCTTTATGGCATTTCTCCTCTTTTTTCTTTTCTTTTCTTTTTTTTTTCGAAAATTTGACGACTATCGACTTTGTAACATTGGCATATGAAGCTACTTCCACCCTCTTAGTAAAGTAAACGATGACCACGATAATAAATCGATATCGACTAGAAGCTTTTGACAAGATTGACCCCATCACATCTATGCCCCACATATGGAAAATTTGTACAAAATTGGAGAAAGTACATGAATCTTGTCTCCTTAAATACGGCATAGCTGATATCATCCCTTTCTATGTAGATCAGTAGTACTCGCTCTTTATGTTAAGCCCATGTCTTAGTAGCCCAGGCATGTTCTGATATTATTGTGCCAAAAACATCTTTGAATAAACCCATGACGTCTTGCATTATTTCTATGGTAAGCTGGGCTTCAATCTTCACCCTTTATCTAGGCTCATAACATCTGTTGATCCTTTGTTAGTAAGGTTTGTTTTTCATCTTGTTTTACCATTCTTAACAAATCAGCAGATATGTTACGATCTCTGTCATCTTCACAGTCCTTAGATCCTCTATACCCATATTTCGTTCTAAAAGGGAGTCCGTAACAACGTCACTCATACCGTTGATATCTGGGTACCTAGGTACGAAGGTAAGGAATCTAAAAAATGAATGATTCTAAGGGTGATTATTGGTATGGTCATGAAAGCATACTAAAAAAACAAAAGAATGTATAGTATGAAATGTAAAGAATAAAAAAAAATATGAATTCACAAAGATGCATTTTATTGAAATGATAATTCTGGACATAAGCCTATTTCACAAAAGAGTCCTTATTGCCTCTAGGCCCAAAGCAACAAACATGTTTTGCACATTACTATAGATCAGTTCTAAAAAATACAGGGATCTCTTCCACAGTCCCATTATTCAAAACACTTCCAAGTGCACAAGGGCTTGGAAATTTTATTCTCTTTAAGGAGTCACAACTTTCTTGTCTCCTCCTTTTATTATCACCTTTACTGACGCATTACAGTGATCCGATTTTGATGAACCGTCGATTTTCACAACTCCCATTTGAATGAACTTTTCTACCAGCTTTTTGAACGTAGTGCAGTTTTCAATTGAATGACCATTTATTCCTGCGTGGTACTCGCATTGGGCATTCTCGTTATACCATTTTGGGAATGGAGGTTGCAACGGTTTCGAATAAAATGAGGACACCACGTGTGCGTTCAACAAGCTTTGATATAGCTCCTTATACGTCATTGGTATGGGAGTAAACTGGAATTTCTCGACATTCTGCCTCGTATTGGGCTCTTGTCTTGATGAAGCCTGGCGGCCACACGCCATCGCTCTCGGTTGGTATCGACATGAATGGTTTTGGATAACCCAAGCTTACACTACCTACTTCATTTTCCCTATTCTTCGGAACTGATCTTCTCGTACTTTCCTCGGCCTCTATCTTTCCACACCTTATGGCATTTTCTATCATTTCGCCTGACATCACTATGTCTGCGAAGCTCTTAGTCGCGCTCCCTAACATATGATTAATGAAATATGCTTTCAGGGTACTAATGAAGAGTATGGTCATTTCTTTTTCCAATAGTGGTGGTTGGACCTGAGTAGCGACCTCCCTCCACCTCTGGGCGTATTTCCTGAAACTTTCGCTCGACATTTTCTCCATGTTTTGCAACGTGATCCTATTAGGCGCTATATTAGTCACATGGCCGTAATGCTTCATGAAGGCCTGTGCCAAATCTTTCCACGATTTGATTTGAGTACAACTGAGTTGATTGTACCACTTTGCTGCAGCTCCAGTCAGACTATCCTGGAAACAGTGGATCAACAACTGGTCGTTGTTGACATATCCCGTCATTCTCCGACAGAACATGGTAATATGGGCCTCAGGGCAGCTGGTCCCGTTGTACTTTTCAAACTCCGACATCTTGAACTTCGGAGGAAGTACCAGATTTGGGACTAGACTCAACTTCCTAGCATCTACCTCGCATTGGTAATCAGCACTTTCCAATGCTTTAAACTTTTCTTCCAGCTATTTGCATCAATCCTCAAACTCTTTTGGGAATTCTGCCCTCGTTTTTTCCTCTTCTGCTGCATCATCGAGATCAGGGATATCGACTTTGCCAAATTGTCTCCAGGGTTAGAGCTCGAGCCTGTTGGGAAATTTGCTGGCGCTGAGGTACCGGTTTGATACTGAGGTCTAATATTGACAGACACTCTCGGTGGTTGTGCTTGAAAATTTACTGGGGCTAAGCCTGGAGGATAAGCAGAATTTTTATTTTCATCCTCGGCATCAACCATAGGGCCCTTTTCCTTATTATGCCCCCCAGTCAGCAAATGTGTCAACTGGCTCATCATACTTCTCTAGGATTCCAGCATTTGATCCCTCATGTCCTGTTGGATCTTAGCCAACTGTTCCTGTAGTTGGTCTTGCATTTCCTTCTGCATCTGCTCTAACTTTTCCATCCTTTGATCCATTGCTTTCGTTTTCCTTCGAGTGTAGTAGCGATGTTCCAGTATAACTATAATACGACCTCTAGTTAATGGGGCTCTTTTATGGTATTAAATGCATATGATGCAATGTAATGCAAATGCATGAAATGTAATGCAAATGAATGAATGCAAAAAAGAAAGAAAGGTGTTGATTCTGAATTCAATTCCATTAGAAGAACTTTTCTAGAAAATAAATTTCTTTACATAAAGCAGATTACATATGCGGCTTCGTCTCTATAGTCCAGGTGAAGATGCCAAACTTTTTCTTCGTATCCGGATGTTACAGTCGTGTCCCATGAACCTTCTCAATACATGCATCTTCTAGCTCATTGTTGATTGATCCAGGCCGTGACTCTTCACTCACTTATTCTCCGCGACACTTATAAGCTTCTTTGAGAAAGTCGAGACGTGCCGGCTCTTGAATAGTCTTTTTCGGCTTGAATCCTCGGGCAAAGTCTTGTATTCTTTTGTGGACTATCAGATTTCTCTCGTTGTTTACCTGGACTATATTTGAACGGCCATATTATAACTCACTTTATCAAGTAATTCATTTCCTTATGACAAACTCTTCTATTTAGCAATCGAATATGAATCAACACCTCCTTTCTATAATGATGAAATGCAATGTAGTCATAAACAAAAGAAACACGTTAGTATTATATACAGATGGTAAAAATCAAACACTTACCCAGATGACTGCTAGGGTTCAACATAGTTCTACCTAAAGTGGGGTCCTAGGGTTCACTATATGTGGTTTGGTTCTAAGGGAAAAAGGGTACCTGAACCAGCAGATTCCTCGATCCTCACACATTATAGGCTCATATGGACCAAGTTCAGTTCATGGGAATACATTTCCCTATGGCTGCACGGAGGTGAAAACCTCACGAAGGAGTAACTTCTCACTCTCACTTAAAGGTATGACCACTACGGTCATGCAATATGATGCAAATGTATCCTAGACGCTTAAAATGTATAAAACATATGACACGACCCAAACAAATGCGATGGAAAAATCAAAATCAAAATTTAATTTTCAATAAAAGGACATTAATCAAACAACTCTATGGCTTGACTTTCTTATTGGTCCTCAGCGGAGTCGCCAAGTTGTCGAAACCATTTTTTGTTTGGAAAACAGGCCGACTTTAAAAGGGAAAACGGAGTCGCCACCAATCATTTTTGAAGTACGATTGGGTCACTTTAGAAAACATTTTGGCCTACGAGTTTTAAGAAAACGGGTTCGGGAGTCGGTTACGCACAAGGAAGGATTAGCACCCTCGCAATGCCCAAAATTGGTACCGTATAGATTGATTAATGTCCTTAATGTCGAAAATTAGAAGAGATTTTAAAATACGAATCCTTCGAAAAATGTTTGGGTAATTTCGAATTGGATACCGAGATTCTATTGTTTCGAAAGAATGAAATATCACATTCAGCACGTTAGGATACGATATTTCAGACCTTCGGCATCAAGATTACTTCATGATTTCCAAAACGCATGCATTGTCATTTTAAAAAGGGTATTCCATTATTTGGCCAAACGAACAAACCGAAACCCAACACGTTAGGGCACGATTCCTCAAATTTCCAAACATGAAATGTTGTCTTATTTTTAAAGTTGAGAAAACACGATCAAAATTTTAAAAGGATATTCAGTCCTTTGGACGAGCAAAAAATTGAAACCCAGCACGTTAGGGCACAATTTCTCAAAACCTCCAAGCGCAAAATATTGCCTTATTTTTTTAAAAAACGGACATAGTAAGGATATTTAATGATTCGGTCAAATGAAAAATCGAAACCCAGCACGTTAGGGCACGATTCCTCGAATTTCCAAACATGAAACATTGCCTTGTTTAAAACCTTTTTATGAGTTTTGAAAAAACGTGGCAAAAGGGAAAAAAAAAAGATAAACGATGGTACTAATGTTAAGGCAAATGACAAATGAAAAGATAATAACAATTCTAATGAATGTAACAAAAAAAAATAGTAAAAACAAATAAATATGACACTACCACGTATATATGATAATAGGATAGTCACAACAATAAGTAAAAAACTGATACCAATAAGAAATTAACAACAAAATTTGAATAATAGTAAAAAAAATAGTAGTAAAAAAATAATATTAATAATATTAATATTAATATAATAGTATACAAAAAGAAATAAACAAAATAATATATAAAATCGTAGTATGTATAATAGAAAGTATATACTTATAATAATAATTTTACTAGTAAACAAAAAACAATAACAATAATACTTAAAAAACAATGGTGAAAATAAAAGTGATATTAATAGTAACTATAATAATTAAAGTAATAGTAAAAAAAATAATAGTACTAATAATAATAAATGTAATACTAGTAAAAAAAAAATAATCATAGTAATAATAACGTACATACATATACACCTAGAGTAAAAATAATATATATAAATCAACAAAATAATAATAATAATAATAAAAGATATTGATAAAAAAGTAATAAAATAATAATAATATTAGTAAAAAAACAGAAATAATAAAATAATAAAATAATAGTATTAATAAAATAGTAGCAAAGAAATATAATATGTCGATAATAATAGAAATAATAGATATAATGATAATAATAAATATAAATATAGTAACAATAATATATATACATAAAACTAAAAATAATAACATTGAAAAAAATTAATTAAAAAAGGGGACCAAATTGAATCAAAAACAGGAGCTCAGGGCTAAATTTAAAATAAAAGAAGATAAAAGGGGGACATCGCAATACGCGCAACAAATAGGGGCTTAAATGTAAATTAACCCCACTCTCGGAAACGATGCGTTTGAATAGGGCTAAATTGGAATGCCAGACTGAAATTAGGGTAAGATTTAAAATAAATAAAAAATGAAATGGGGCGCAATTAAAACAAAGGTGCAAAGAAGGGGACCTATTACGCAATTTACCCATTTAGCCTTTTTACACAGAGCCTCTTTTAATGTTTTAAAATTAAAAGAAAAAAAAAAACTTCACTTCTATCTTTCTGCTTCAAAAAAAAAAATAAAAATGAAATCAGAACTTCTCCTCTTCCTTTGTTTATTTCGTTAGGGTTCGAGCTCCCTCTCTCGTCGCCGCGTCACCACAGGTTCGGTGGCCGATCCCGCGTGCGCAAGACCGACGGCCTGATAAGCTTCTCCCCCTTTTGTTTTTGAATTTTTTTTAGGAAGGAGGGTAAAAAGAAAATTATGTTGAAAAGAGATTTGCGACAGTCACCTTTAAAAATGGTTTTCTACTCAAACTTTTGTCTATCTTTGTCAATGGTTTGCTCTCTTTTTGACTGATATTGTGTATTCTCTGTAAAAACAATTCCGTATTGTTCTGTTACAACTGTATATTTTCTACAACGAAAACCCCCCTCACATTACATGTTTTCATTCGACTTTTATAGCCTATATTTTAACAACTAATCTCTTCTATTTCATGGCGTGGTGGAGAGGGACTCTTCACACGAGTGCTGGAGGCGTGCATGATGCGGAGAGGAGCCGTGCAACGTGGGGTCGACGTGCTGAGTTGGGACTGTTGGTGGCGGCACCAAAGGTCCTCTGCTAGGGTTTCTGAAAACCCTGAAAAACCTTAAGTTGTGTTGGGCTTCGATGTTGGGCCATTGTATTTTGGACTGTTGTAACAGTCTTTTTATTTTTGGTATTGGTGTGGGCCTCGGGTTAAAATTGGGTTATACATTGAATATAAGTTATTAAAAAAACAACTCTCCTAAATTGAGTCACATTGCAGTAAAAGTACAATGGAAGCCCTTATACTAGTAGTCGGTTTGTATTTTGTCCCTTCTACTAGAAAAGTGTTAATTGATAGTTATGTTAAAAACAACCGTTAAATGATGATGTGAAGGGTAATATCCAAGTTGGAATTAATTTTTTATTTGAAAAAAATAAAATTCAACAAGGCATATTATGGAAGGCCCATATATTAAGAGTTGGATTGTAATTTGTCCCCTCTACTAAAGAAATGAGAAAATTACTCTCTCTAAGTTAGATCAAAGAGCAAACTTGTACTTCTATTTAAACTTCCATCCATTTCTACTATCATGTGTGAATATGGCTGATGGAGCAATCATAAAATGACACATGGCGTGCCATGTGTACATCATGCTAACGTGACAATATTTAAAAAATATAAAAAAAATCTTAAAAATTAAATAAATTTTTTTATAATTATTTAAAAATCCACATTCATGATGAACCTAGAAAAATAGATGTCCAAGATTAAATGAACTTGAACAATCATTTGACCAGGTTCATCCTCGACAAAAATTTTCAAATAATTATAAAAATTATTTAAAAAATTCTAGAAAGAAACATAATTATAAGAAACTATAAATAATTATTAACTTTTTAAAAAAATATATAAAATTATAAAAAAAATATATATGCACACATATGGTGTGTTTGAATAATTCAAATATATATATACATATGTATCTTCTTAATCGAGTTGATATTTTTAGTTAATCAAATTAATGAGTCCTATTTTACTTCTTTTTTTTTCATAATTCTTGATAATTTTTTTTACAATTTCTTATAATTCAAATAGATACATATTTATAATAGTAAGATTTCATAATAATTTTTTATTATTAATTTTTTAAAAATTTAAAAATTATTTAATAACTATTTAAGAAATAAATCTATAATGAACCTACACAAATGGTTGTCTATGCTCATTATATATATTCTTTTTAATAATTTGTAAATAATGTTAATATTTTTTATAATTTTTAAATAATTTTGTATAATTATTAAAAAACCAGCGGCCAGATAAGCTTAGATAAATGAGTTGTCTAGGTTCATCCTGGAAGAAAATTGATCAACTTGTTCTTTTATCTAACGTACAAAAACTAATTTACTTACTTTTTAAGTAAAAGGAGCAAAATGTTATTTGATTTCTAGTACAAGGGGCCTTCATAGTCCTTTTACCTAATCCTACTCATCCTTTAATTCCACGTCACTTACATAATTTTTTTTTTGAAAAAAACCAAATTATCACTTATTAGTAAAAATGGATGAAATTTTTAACAGAAAGACCAATTTGCACTTTTTTTTTAATGTACAGAGGTTGATATTCCAATTTTCTGAGTAGATGGGGAAATATGCAATCCGACTCTTAGTATAGGGGCTTCCATGATACTTTTACCATAACGCTGCCTATTTTTAAACATGTCATATCCAAGTCCATGTAATGTGTGTATATACATGTTTAAAGTTTGATCCACATATCTTAAATATACTCCACGTTTAGGGATGGTAAAACTCGAATTGCCCGATGGATTTCCAACCAATCAACTCCGAATGGAGAATATTTGTTTTTTGAAAAATGGATATGGGTAGGTTGGGGCGGATTTTTTCTTTTGGATAGTTGGTAGAAAGTGGTTACAGTAATTGCTTGCCTCACCTTGCTCAACTATATGAAATTATCATTTTATCATTGCATATATATAACTATTAAAAGGGTAAAAATGTAATAACTTATTATAGAAAAATCCATATTTTTTACTTTAAATAGATTGAAAATATTAGAGATAAATAGCAAATGTTAAATTAAACCAAGTGGGGTGGGGTAAGGATAGATCCATCCAACATTCATGGAGGTGGTAGAGGCTTTCAAGATTATACATCCACAGTGGAGCAGGACGGGTGGTGGAGTAGAGTATGCCAATTGTGGAATGGTGATGAATTTAGCAACATCGACTTTCGCCTCACTTCATTGCTACCTCAATTCACGTCATATTCAAGTTAACATTTAATACTCCAACTAACATTATATTAATGAAAGAACATGATTGATACAATACCAATTGTTATACCTCTCCCCAACCTAGACACGTGTTAATAAGATAGATGATGTTGACCTTCCTTTTAACTTCACCTAAGAGAACACTTTTCTTAACCATCCACCCACGCGAGAGGATTGTCAATCTTCCATACTTACAACCACTCGCTTGATAGGCCTTTCTAGGCTAGACCTGACTAAGGGTCGGGTAGCTTGTCTAACCTAACTTAGGACAGGCTTGAATAAGGATTTTTGCATCTCAGACCTATCCAACTCAGCCCGGATTCAATTTAAATAATAAAACATATTTTTATCATTTAAATTTAATTATAAAATATATAAAATATCAATAAAAAATATTTTTTAATATTTTATTAAATTTTGAATAGTGAAATGGGTTTTTTTGGGTGAGTTGAGCTAGCTAGAAAACGGGTCTGAACTTGAAATTTTTTTTGGAATCGAGCCTAGACCTAACCCAACATATGGAAACTCTACCCTTGGCAAGCTCTTTTACCTTTCTTAGATGGAAAAGGCACTCACTTTTTAAGTGTGAACACACTCTTAAAGCAATAAAGGACTTACCTAGGCATAATAACTCGTACTGACAGAAGGCACAACAAAATGGGCCTATGAGGTACGTCCTTCATGTATTGCACGATGACAACTTCCTTCATAATAACTTATCATGTCACATTAGCAGATAAGAGTACCTCTCCTATAATGCCCTCCCAATGATGAAAAAGGTATCAACTCTCGAATCCTTAAAGTGATATTACACAATCATCTTTCTCGCAACAATCAACTTGTCCTTTTGTTTCTTTCCGACTCTTGGCCTCTTTAGGTGAACCTGTCTCCTTAGCACCACCCTTGCTTCTCTCGACTCTCCTCCTTGTTGTACATTGTATCAACACCAATAATTTAAAAACTCAAATAAAACATTTGAAGTGTAGGTACTAATTTAAAATCTAGACAATAGTTGGAATATGTTTAGTGAAACTAACCCAAAAAATTTTCACCGTTCCTTTCATTTTGAGTCAGCAGTTTCTCTGCTACCCACAATAAAATCAATTAATTTGAAAAGCAACCTTTTAAATTTCTTTTATATACTAAAAAAATAGGAAAAAGCTGAAAGGTTGGGCAAAGAAAAAAAGTAGTTAAAAATACTCAACGCCACAATAAAAAAATAATAAAAAATGTAGAATTGGGGAACTATCAAAGCAACGCTAAACCACGTGAACGCCACATTTGAAAATTCTCCTCGCCAAGATGGTCCCGGGACACGTGTCGAAATTATGGAAGCCAAAGCCAACGTGGACCAATCACCTCACGGAAACTGATCGGATCTCATCGCCCTACTCTCATCCACGAATTCTGATATCTACCCGCCGTTGTATTGATCTCCTCGCCACGTGTCAACCTTACAGTCACCTCCCTTTAGGTTTTTTAACCTTTCAAGAAATATAATTATTAATAAAATATTCTTTAATCCCCGTTCAAAGAAAAAAAATACGATTTTTTTTTTTTTTTTTTTTTTAAATCGAGTGCTCTCTTTGTTCTCTAGAACTTCCTAGGAATCTCTTAGTTTTAATTTAGGGTAAAAAAGTTCGTACAGTTAACCGTGTCAATAAAACTTTGTACTCTGTGAATTTCGAAGCTTTCGTTTTAGGGAAGTTTTTGCCCTTTTATTGGAAGAAAATCAGTTTTTTTTTTTTTTTTTTTTGTCTCTTCTTTGGAGTTTGGAGTATTTGATTTTCCGGTGAAAATCGTCTGTTTCAGGTGAGACTTTGTTACGATATTTTTTTTCCGTTTTCATTTTTTTTTTGTTGAAACTTATTTTTTTAGGTTATTTCCTTGGATTTTTGTCTTGATTGTTGATTTCTTTTTTCGTTTGGTTGCTGAGAAACTGCAGGAAATGAAACGGAATTTTAGATATTTAAAAAAAAAAAGTGAGATTGAA
The DNA here is from genome assembly GCA_025503065.1 of Gossypium bickii. Lineage (NCBI taxonomy): Eukaryota > Viridiplantae > Streptophyta > Magnoliopsida > Malvales > Malvaceae > Gossypium > Gossypium bickii. Next base: position 112,307,779 of record CP106717.1, on the reverse strand, counting down.
GAAAAGAAACAAAGTAGTAAAAATCAATCTAAATTTGATGCAAATTTTCGCTTACTGATATTACTTTTTGCTGTTAATGTATTTTCTTCTCAATTCTTCTAACTTTTATTGACTAGAAAAAATGGTAAGGAAATAGATTTACGCTAGAAAATAATGAATATGAATGTTTGATTACTGTGTATTTACTGCTGAAAAAGGTTATGGATGCGGTTTGGTGCTTTAATGCTGAAAAGTAATTTAGTTATTGATTGATGTGATTCACAGCTTTTAGGTTTTAAACTTGATCATGTTACGCAAATTTGAAACTTAATTTCTGCTGAATGATTTTTTTTTTTTTCTAATTTATTGTGATTATTATGTTTTGTGTTTCAGAAAGCTAAACTAGGCACAAATAGTCTTCCATCGACATGACATCTAATCAAAATATTGGTTTTGTGTTTACTGGTGGTTAAGGATCTGGAAGGCATGTCTGACTTGTATATGTATGAGGTAAGTTTCTTAGTATACCTTTTAAGTTTATTCATTTACTTTCATTTTCTAGTGGTGAAGTGCTTCAATTTCAATAAAGCTTGTGGATGCAATATTTTCAGCTTGAGTTCTGGTTTTATTTTCAGTTGTTTACTGGACTTTATATGTCAACAGAACTTAAAAGTTTGATACTGTGGATTACCGCTTTTTCTATTTTGATATTAGTGGATGGAGTTATTGAAAATTAGAGGGCGTGATAGATTTTTATGAACAAAGGATCTTAAGTACTTCAATTTGAAGATTTTTAGTTCCTTTATTTTCAGGTTTGCTGTAGCCTGTTTGATTTTGTTGATAATTAGGTTACTAGGGTTCAATTTGCTAATTATCTTTTGGATCTGGCTAGGTCTAAGTCATATTTAATGATTGTTGAACCTTGCTCTTTTCGTCGGAGATTGGACAATCTGATGAGTGTCATTTTACTCCCAAACCCATTTTTGTTCTTTTAGTTTAAATCGTTTTTGAATGATTTAATCCAAGCTTGTAAGCAGCAGCCTAGTATCCTCTTTATATTTTGTGTTAGGAGAGTATTATCATTGCACCAAATAACTATTCCCATCTTCTTCTTGGTGGGCTGTTCTGAATAAGGTTTTATTCACTTTAAGGACTTGTTATGCTAACTTAATATATTTTTTTTATATATTGCCAATTTTTGGTGCAAAAAGGCGATTATTTAGTGCTATGGTAAAAATGTTGTGGTTGAAATGTGCAAGAGCACGGCTTAAGCACAAGATTGCTTTATCAGAACTACTCGGGGTTTATGCTCATGGGATCATAATTGGATGGCTTTTCTTTTGAAGTATTGCTTTTCAGATTCATCTTGAGCTTCCTTAGCTACTTTAATGTTTTTGGTTGTATTACTATTTTAAGAATTGTCTTGTGCTAGCGAAGGGATGGAAAACCTATCACCCCTCTAATTTATTTTGAACTTCCTTTGGTGAAGAATGATTATTACTAAACTTGTATAATTGATGTTACAGCTTGAAGATAATGTTTGGGATGATTTTGGTGCTACCGATGATCATATAGTGCCTCATACTGCTGATGAATATGGAGGTAGAAAAAAACCTCGATATGAAGTGCTTGGAGTTACTAGTCATACTGATAGTAGGAAGAAATTTGGTATTTTGAGGGAGAAGGAGAAAGGCTTACATATTTTGACCAAGAACAGAATGTTAGAAAAGGATCCGTGGTCTCGCATTCATGATAGCTTGTTTCCCACTTCAGGTGATAATGACTCACTCAAAGATGGAACAAGCATGGCTTCTGATGATCCCAGGATGTCCAGCCATGGTCTTGAAACTGGAAATATAGATTCAGTTGGAAGTGACCTATGTGCCGGTGATCCTATCTTGGTTGATAAGTGTGCCCCAGAGGACAATAATGATTACCATTTTCCACTAAATCACATAACTGCAGCTGATGATGATCTTAGGTTTTTTAATAATAATCACGAGGACAAAGAAAATAGTGATCTTTTATATTATGGTTGGGGAGACATTGGGAATTTTGAGGATGTTGACAGGATGTTCAGGTAGTTCTTGAAACCCCATCATTAATCATTTTTCATGCTATGCTTTACCATATAAAATGTGACACGTAGCTTCAGTAGGACCTTCCCGTTTGAGTATAATTTGAATATCTACATTTATAAATCCATAACTACCCACATGTATGTATATGCATCCTGTATGGATGAATGAATATGTGTAGATTTACAAAATACTACTAATACTTTCTCAACCTTTCATATTTTTCTTGCAGAAGTTGTGATTCAACATTTGGGTTGGGGAGTCTCAGTAATGAAGATGATATGTGCTGGTTTTCATCTTCACAAGTGGCAGACGGATCTCAAGGTGCATTGAAGGCTGATGCTAAACTGAATGGCTTACAAGAGTGCCCAACTTCTAGGTCAGCAAGTGCAGGTCTGGCAACTGTTGACTCCATCAAGAAAAGTGAATTTCTAAATGAAAAAATATTTTCTGTAAATATGAGCAGTGATAATGCTGGTCTTGCTCACTTGTCTTCTGTGCATGTACCCAATAAAGAATCTGAAAGTAAGGATGGGTCGAAGCCCAGTGAGCAGGTTAGAAAAATCTTTCTTGTTTCTATATGATTGCTTTCATCCTGATCTTTTGAATTTCACATTTTGGTTTAGAATATTTAGTTATCTTGTCTATAGCACCTAGAAGTTGTCATCCTTCAAAAGTGTTTTAGGCACTTCTTCCTTTCTGAATATGAATTTAATGCTAGAATAAATTAAGGTCAGGAGTAGAAATATAACTATTGTGGCACTTCAAAGGAAAACGTTTCCTTCTATCATCATGAATTACTTTGTTTTTGTAGTGTATGTTCTATTTGATTTGGATAACAATCAACGTGATCCACTCTTTGGCTGGTTCAGAATGAAAGGATCATTGTTATAATTTTTCCTTAACGTATTGTTGCCATGTGGACTTTTAATTATGTTGTTTTATTGCATTGCCAAATAACAGATCAATCCACAAGAAAAGCATTCAAAGCAACATAGAGCATCAGGAGAACGAAAAGATCAACATCTGGAAAATGGTGGTTGTTTTACCCAGTATGGTAACATCAAGCAGTTTGCAGATGCAAAGCACCCCTTTAGCGATTCATCCTGTCAACTCTTGTCCTCCTTGGATGTTCAGCGGAGCAAACTAAACGATGGACCTGATTCTGTGAATTACAGACAGACAAATATTCCTTATATGCATCTCAGCTATAGTGGTTCTTTGGATCAAGTTTCAATCTGTCCAACTGTATCTAGTGCCAAATCTGAAAATAATGGCCAATCATCTCCAAAAAACGAGTCATCTTATGCATCAAATCAGGTACATTCGATAGAGAGTTCTCATGGTCCTTTGTTTGAGGCTCCTGCTATTATAACAAATGAGAAGAGGGGAAAGCTACATCGCCAACAAGATACACAAATCCCACTTAACAGGAATGTCAAACAAGCAAAAACTGATACTCGGATGGCATTCTGTGATCCAGTTACTATTCAAAAGCAGGTCTGTCAGTCTGAACAGGATGAAGGTCATAGTGAAGTTGAAGGAGTTAGTGTAGGAAATCCAGCAGAACTAGATTCTTCAAATGTAAGGGAGAGCTCTTGTGTAGTTCCTCCTTTTGATGAAGTCTCGCTAGAAGCAACTAGTTTTCGGCAGCTTCAACAAGTCATGGAAAAGGTGTAGTAGATGGAAAGGTTTTCTATGTGCAAGTTGCATGTGTTTTCATGTTGTGCATGTGCGTGTTCTCTTTGGTAATCCATAAAAATGGTAATTGATTAAGTTAAAACTCTGTGAATTTTCAGCTGGATATAAGGACAAAACTGTGCATTCGGGATAGTCTGTATCGTTTGGCTAGGAGTGCCGAACAAAGGCATAATTGCACAAAAACAAAAAGTGGCATCAGTGATGGTAATGATGGAAGTGGTTCATCAGCGCCCGAAGAAACAAACAGGTATGTGTTCATTACTCGAAGGATTTCTTAGCACTTATCATCGTCACTGTTAGTTAAGCTATAGCAGGTAGAAATGATTTTAGTATTTCAATGCTTTGGCTTCCTAGAGACCATAGATAATCCAATTATCTTGTGTGAAGGCACCCATAATTTGAAATTTGAACTATTGACCTCTCGGTTAAAAAGGCACCGGTAAAGAATTGAACCTGGAAACGTAATCAGTTTAGTTAGGATCTAATAGAAAATTTCAATCTTGAACATATTGCTAGAAGCTCTGTGGTTCATGTACATGAAATTTTATGAAGAAACTTATAGAGGCAAACTTGGTAAGAATCTGCTTGGCTGTTCTAAGACTACTTAACTTTGCTTTTTCTTTCTTTTATCTTTGTTCTTAGTTAACTCGATCTTCCGAACAATTCTTAATTCTAAGTTTTGGTATATCCAGGTCCACTGGGTTCATGGATATGGAAACTGACACAAACCCTATAGATAGATCCATAGCACACCTACTGTTTCACAGGCCTTCAGATCCATCTCAAAGGCCAGTTACTGATACTGCATTGTTGAAGTCTCATGGCAAGGTAAGCATTCCTTTATTGACTATGGTTGTTCTTTCTATGTACTCGAAGAAAGTTCATGTTTTTAATGGATTGGGATGACAGATTCATGGCTCTATCACGAATCTACCTCTGATGATGCCTGAAAAACACATTGGCCACGAAGAAACTGATGCCGATTCAGATAAAAAAGTGCCGACAAACAGTAACAGCAGGTAACTGGGAATTTATTAATATCTTTGTAAAATTTAATCTATTTGTTTATGATAATGTACAATGGTGGTCGTTGTGAGTCCAGCAAACACATAAGATGCAGGTTCCTTCCCTGTTTTAGACCCTTTTTTTTATATTTTAGACACCCCATGATCTTTTATTAGTCTGTGTTGTTATTAAATCCTTGTAACGGTTTTTGATAAGCTACTTGCGGTTTGCTTTTTCACAAATCAGCCTTCTTGTCACTAATCTCCCGGATTTTCTCGCTCTCTTTTTTGTTCTTTTATTATAATAAATTCCCCCTTTTAAGATTACAAATAGCCAACTAAGTTTTATCTTCATTGGCATCGTTGCTGTTGTAACATCTTAAAAGATGTAAGTTTAAACTCGTGTAATAGCTTCCACTTTAAGGATTGGGAGAGTTTATGGTTTTAGAATTATATAAAAGAAAGATTATACATGAAGCTATACTATATAGGCTATAATATTAAAAAAGCCCCACAAGTTATACTGCTTTATTTAAACAAGTTCTTGTATAGGTATATGCATATGTATTTACACCTGAATAAGCTATGTTTTTTTTATTTGTAGGAGCTTATAGGTATAAGTTAAAAGTACTTATTAGAATGAAAGTTAAAAGATTAAGGGTTTAGTTAGATGTTCAAAAAGTATGAGGTTTTATCTAAATTAAATGACAAGGTTTAAGGCTTTTTTTATTAGTTTAGCCTTTATAAATTACATCATGGTATGGAATTTATACTCCAAAGAAAAGTAGTTGCAAAAATAACACTTCCTCTTAAGAAAGATAATCAAAATTGTCCAATATTGGTGCGTCTGATTTGCCGAAGCTTAGACTATGTTTTTTTTATAAAATTTCGGGAATGAAAAACTACGAGTGGAATATAAGATTATTTTATTTCGGAATATGCTCTTCATTTAAAATTATTTAAAAAGTAGATTTTACTAAATTTTCTTTGATATAAAAATTTTGCTTTTATAAGTTCACCAACATTTTTTAGTCTTAGGCTTCCATAAAATTATATTGACTTGATAATTTTTTTAGTACACCTTGTATGAATTCAATTTAACAACGATTCAACCTAAATATGATGGTTTGTGTATTTATATAATTTATAATTATTTATTTTAAATAATTTGGTTTACCTTTAATATTAAAAGATAAGTGAAACTCATAATATAAACTTCAAAGTCAATATTACCGAATAAGTTTAGAATTTTTTTTTTTTGACAATTTCATTATAGTTTTGATCATATTTGTTCTTTTGAGATAATGATTAGAGTTATTTATATTTCTTTCTCAACTCATGAATAAGAGGATAATGTGTTTTATAGTATTAAAATTCATGTCCTTTTGCATTGACACCAATGCTCATACTAATTGAGCTAAGCCTCAATCGATAAAAATATTAGGTTTTTAACCATCTAGATTTTTTTTTAAATTGTTAATGTTTGTCGGAATTTAAGTTTTATTTGGTAATGCAAGCTATTATAATTTTATTTCTAAAAATTAAAACCACCATATAAGTAAAACTAGTAACTAAGATTAAGGGTTTGAATGTGGTAATTATTCCTAAGTAAGGGTGTTCATGTTAGATTTTGAACTGGTAATTATTTCAATATTAGAGCTTGAGATTGTTCTTGTTCAAGTCTTGAACTTGAGAACTATCTTTACATTAGGATATGATATTTTTTTTTTTTGTCCAAGTTAGTCCTTAATTTGTTTTGGCTATATATTACTCGTTATTGTTATATTATGTAATATGAAATTACAATATATTACTTTATCACACTATTTCCTATTGCATACCCAATATATTTTGTAAATGGATATTTCTAGTAAGATTTTGTGATTTAAAAAAAAAATAAAATTACCTCAATATTTATCATATTTCCACTCAAAATCCTAGCAATTCTATGGAAAAGTCCAAACTATTAATCCATAATTACGCGTTTCCCAAACACTCAAGTTTTATAACTCATTCAACGGCATTAAGATGAGAAATCAAAGACTACAAAAATATTTTCAGTAAAAAATAGTAATAGATTTTTCAATTTTCAAATTTTAACAATTTTATTTTAAAATTCAAATCTTAAGTTTATAAAAACCCAATTCGAAGCTTTAATATATTTTATTTTATATAATGTATTTAATTGAATAAGTATAAAAATACACGACTTTAATTAAAAAATATGAAATAAAATAAAATTAAAGATATTTAAGTTTATAATTTATTTTTAAAAGACTATTGCTAAAACTTTCATGCAATATAGGCTTCATTCACTATTTAAAAATATTTTATATATTTTATTTAAATTGAAAAGAATGTTTGGTAAATAAAAATAAAAATTTGTTTTCAATAATGATAACATCAAAATATGTTCTTCATTTTTATATAAAAAAAATCACTAGGTTTAAATAGATTCGAATTAGTATAAGTGGATTCTTTTCTATACAATATATATATATATATATATAAATTTAGTAATTATAATTTGTGTTGTATTCGCTGTCTTGGATGTCTAAGAATATGTTTGATATAAAGGTAAAACTTAATTTGTTAAATAATATAAACAAAAACGATATTATTCATTGACGAAATATGTAATTATTTTTAATGAGAATGGTGCTTCGTTAGAATAGTGTATTTGTTTGGTTATTAGAAATTTTATTATTAGGTCAATTGACTTTAAAGTTACAAAATAATCATATAATTTATCTTTTTTAATTTTTTTTAAATCTAAAATCGTTAAATGCTTAACAGTTGACTGATGTAGCTATTAAATTAATGACTTATTATTTTAATATTTATTTTTAATACACATCATTTACATATCATATAATAATTAAAAAGAAAGTATCCAATGCCGATTGAGTTTTAACTTGGTTGACATGATCATTGTTGTTAACGTAAGATACTGGGGTTTGAGTGTGCTGAAGCGCATTATCCTCCTATTTATATTTTGGAAAGGAGTTATGGCTTGGATTGAGTGTTTTTGTATTTGGGTTAATTTTTTTAATTATTATATGAAATGGAAATGTTGTATATTATAAATATATGTAAAAAAAATAAGTTATCAATTTATAGCCAGATCTACTAATTATTAAGGACTTAAAAAAAAATAAAAATAAGTCAAGTGATTATTTTGTAACTTTTTAAAATCAAGTAATTTAAAAAGAAAGTTTTTAATAATTGGGTGACTATTTATGTAATTTGTCCTAAAACAATTTAAATGTAGGTAGGACTAATTCTTTGATGTTGTGGCTTGAAAAGTGTTATTAGTAAAAATATTATAGCAAAATATGGTAAAAAAATTGTGATTTGTTAATTTTAAGAATCTAGAATTGCTGTAAAAATGTTGTGGTAAAAATGCTTGTTTTTCTCTTTGGTGCCAATGAATAGATCCTATTTTTAGCTGCCATTGCGTTGACTCTGTTCTATAGCCAATCCCGATTGTTGATGCAGTGGATGCCTATTTCTCTTTGAAGCATTTGAATATCCTCCATCAAAGGCTGGTGTTGCTCAATTAAATGTTACTCCACTGAAGGCTGTTTGCTTCTCCACATTGTAAAAGTGGTGGTGTCGACAGTACTCGTTGGGCTAAACTTGTAGGCTCTGTGAACATTGGCCAAGCCTTTTTGGCTAACAGGTGCCATTATTCAGGATCTCTGTATTTCTGAAACCAAGGCCTCCAATATGAGACGTGTCCCAATTACACACATGCAATTTCTATTGATCCAAACTATGTCCCCATCAGAAGCATTGCAGAATATGATCGATTTTATCGATGATGCACTTTGGTGCCTTAAAAAGCAAGAAAATAGGTGAATAAGAATAGAGGATAAGATTGATCGGATTGGTGAACGTCTTTCACCACTTGAATTGAAGGTGGAAAGTTAAAATATCTATTAAAAAGTTAAAATTATCATATTTAAATAATTTAATAAAATTTTACATCAAATAAAAAATTTAAATACCTCTTGAATGATTAATATAAATTATTAAATTATTTATAAAATTAATGATACATTGAATATTTTTAAAATTATAAGAAAATTTAATATAAAAGTATCTCGATAGTTTTACTTCATAATCAAAAGCTAAAAATGCATAAATTTCCGGCATTTGAGTGAAAAAACATTTTGAAGGCACTTTACCAAGTATTTTTCATTGCTTTTGGATTAAAAAATACTTTTGAAACAATAAATAATGATAAAATAAACCCATGGCAAAACGTTAATACAATTGTTGCCACCACTTAAATACACCATTGTACCTTAATATAGCTAAGCCATTTAAAAATAAGCAAACCACCATTGTACCTTAATATAGCTAAGCCATTTAAAAATAAGCAAACCGATTGATCAATTTCAATACATACTTAAACTTAATAATCATTAACTCAAAATACATAGAGATTTGATTTCGTATATTAGAAAAGCTTTGTAGTTAGTTGAGTCTTTAACTCTATTATACGAAATCTTAGATTTGATATTAAACTCTTTAATCAGTTGAGTCTTAATTCTATTAGCACAAACATTGTTACCAGTAAAGCTATAAGTAATTCTAAGTATTATGTAATATATATATCAAAACCTATTATGATATTGTTAATATATATATATATATATATTAAGCGCCTGTACTCCACTTCGACTTGCAAGGCACGAAGTTGTTGAAAACATATAAAAAAACCACAAAGAAAAAGCTGACCAAAACATTAAGCAACAACCCAACCAAAACCACTATAGAAAGAACCAAAGCCCTGGTCGAAACATTGTTAGATGTCAGCTCAACTGCGAAAAGCAAGTAAAACACAGTACATAATTTAAACAAAAACAAGTTAGCTATGGTACATCACATTTCGGTACAAAGCTCAATATACCTACAACACAATTCATCGACGATTCAACATTCCCTAACAACTGATGGTGTTCATGAACTATATCGGTTGCATAATGCAGTAAACTCTAAAACACCAACATTTTCCGGAAAATCCAACTAGTCAAATTGTTGCCTGAGCTGCATCTCTGTTTCACTCTTCCAGGTTGCATGAGATGACTGACCCTTCATTCTCTTACTTTTCTCTTTGTCTTTGATAGTTGACCCCTTTTTCTTGGAGTCTTTATCGGCATCTGCAAGAGGACGATCTCCACACACCGGACAGACCATTCCTCTAGCACTGGAGTATGTCTTTGGTATTCCACATTGTAGGCACATCCTATAAACATAACAACGATAGGCTAAGATGAAATGCCGACAAAATTTATATAGAAAGAACTCTTTACCAGTGCATCTCATGTTAGACTCAAGCCTAAATAAACTACTGCTCAATGCGGGGTACAATAAAGAAAACAACTGTAAAAGACCAGTCTGGATTTATGCTGAAAACAGTTACGATGTACCTCAAGAGCTCTGCAGCATCTTCTGCATTTGGATTTGTTGCAGATGCGACCCTCTTTGCTCCATCCTGTTTGGTGCTTGGAACTGCTGAAGCAGGAGGCTTGCTACCCTCGATATCACTTCTTACTCGCTCATGGATTCCAACAAGCTGAGCTTTTGCTTCTACCACAGCACCTTTAAACAATGGCAACGAAAATGATAATTAGGTTAGAGATAGGTTGATTAACCCTTAATACCAATTAACATATGACGACGGCAACAGAATCTTAATGTAAAATTTTGAAGACCAATGAACAACCAGATGCAAAGTGCCTTCAACACTATAGCCTAGAGAAGAGTATGGTTTAAACTTCAAATTTCTTAACGAAGCATCACTTAAAAGTTACAAGAACGAAAAGTAATATCTACAGTAGAGGCTAACGAACAGAATTGAGCATTGGAAAACCAAACAAATTAATCCATCGACCTTGTTCCACGCCAGAACTGTCAAAATGTAGCATCAACTTTAATCGAACATTTCAATTAATCAAAATCCTGAAGCCAACCACAGGCACCAAAGGAGAAAGATCTAATAGGAAACTTTGCTCTTCTACTCTCAAGGTTCTAACTTGTTACAAACAGCCTTTTCCACCATTTTTAATTAAAATACATATCATAATCAATTAAAGTTCAAAAAGCCCTCAGTTGACAAAATAAACACAATAATTGTAAACCATTTCAGCCCATATCTTAAGTAGGGATTTGTAAATAAACTTTGAAAAGGGGAATAGATTGAAAAATACCAGAAGGCATATCCTTCTTATCTTGGAAATCCTTCCGGTCACTGCGCCTTCCTTGCAGTTGGGCAGCATCACCGGCTGAAATCGGTTCCTCAACCGCATGGTTTAAAAACTCTGGTGGCCCTGAAACCTCCAGAAACCAACAAGAGAACAAGTACACTAACAAAATTAGAAAAACCTAATTCCATCACCATCAATTTCACCACTTCAGTAACATAGAAAAGGAAAAAAAAAGAAGAAGAAGAGAATTTTAAACCTAATTTCAGTTGGTGAGAAATAAATACTACAACTAAAAAAGCTTTTAATTTTATTTCACAAAAATCTCGATCTTACTTTCTCTTCAAAATTCAAAATTTCCCTACACATTATTAGCAAAGGTTTTATTTGCCAAGAGATTACGGGCCCAAAAAATAAGTTTTATACCTGCGAAAAAGCGTCGAATGCAGAAGGAAGATCGGATTTACGGGAGGAATCGGGGAAATCAAAGACATTAATATTTATTTTAGTTAATTGTTAATTTGGGCCCATTTTTCTTAATTAATATTTATTTTTGTTAATTGTTAATTTGGGCTGAATTTTCATTGGAATGTTAATTTGGGCCATAAAAATCTAAACAAACTGAATTTGAGAATTGGCCCATTTTCTTGTAACCTGATCATATATTTTCCTATCAAATTCTCCATTATTTTCAATCTCCCATTTCTCTGCAATTTCACGTTTTGGAAACAGCTGCACTGCAATGGCTGCACCCAGTTGCGGTAAGAGCTTTTTATTTATTTCTTTATCTCTGATCTACTGTTGCTTTATTTGGTTTTATACTACATGCGGAGTGTTTGCTTGTAAATCAGTATGGGGTCTTTAGAAATTTAGCTTTATTATGTAGTAGTAAACAGATGGGGTTTAGTCTTTTTACTCAGATTCTGAGAAATTTTGTTTAATAGCTTTCTTGAGGATCCTATGATTTAAGCACCGGAGATTCTTCATCTTTTGGGTATATTGATACAAGGTTAAAATATGGTATAGGTTCTGTACTTTTCATAGATTTGAAAATTAGTCCTTATACTTTCTTTTCAGATTTCAAAATTTAGGTCCAATTGTTAACCCTGTTATTTTGTTTGGTTAATGGTTGAACTTGAATTTTGAAATCTAAAAAGTAGAAGGATTATATTCTAAATTTACAAAGAGTACAGAGACCTGTGATATATTATAACCTTGATACAAATTTCTATTGATGATGAGTATATCTGTGTATACATATTGAGGTTTATTTTGTTGGTTGTTTTACATGAAATTACACTTCTGAAAATAATAGCAAAAAAAACCCAAAACAAGTAACCATGTCATTTTACTGAAAGTTATTTCACTAGAAAGGTTTTGTTCAAATCTGCTCGTGTTTCGAACATTTTGTGTTAAAGAAAAACTGGTATTCAATTTTGTTTATGTTCAAACTCCTGTTGTTTAGTAGAATTACTCATGTTTGGAACAACTCATGTTTAGAACACTCTTTGTCAAGACTATCTCCTTCACGTTATGTGTCATTCACGTAACTTTCACGGAAAAGCACCACACCGAAAAATCTTCTATAGAAGACATTTATTGGCGCTTCCTCTCTTCATCAAAGAATCTTCTACATGGTACACGATGATGCATGATCAACTCCTAGTATAGGAGTACATTTGCTGTTTTATAATAACGTAGTTCTATTTCCTTGTGTGGATCATGCCTATGTATTCAACTTTTAAAAGTTTTTCTATGTGTTTGGACCTTTCTAGACGGTCATATCTCTATACTTATATCCATATATTTGTTAGACACGACTACTTCAAATAATATAAAAAGCTCAAACAACTTTCTTTAAGCACATTTGGGGCAAAAACAATGAAATTCAATGCCTCAATGTTGTTTAGGGTGGAAAAACCGAAACAAGTGACTAATTTATGAACCAATATGGTTATTTCTTTTGATGTTTTTGTTGCTTGTTATCTTTTTAGCCCCTGAAGCATAATAGCTAATAGAAAATGATATGTAACAGAGACAACTGGAAATGGGATACCAAGAGGAGATAAACTCATATTGAGGGGCTTGAAATTTCATGGTTTCCATGGGGTAAAGTCTGAAGAAAAAAAACTTGGTCAGAAGTTCTTGGTTGATGTAGATGCCTGGATGGATCTTCGGAGTGCTGGTAAATCTGACCTTTTATCCGATACCATTAGCTACACCGATATTTACCGGTGAGTAATCGATGATGTTTAAAAACATTGCATGAACCTTTTAGCTTGTGTTTTGATTTGATAATTTGATTTTTGGCTACTTACATAATAGTATAGTGAAGGAAGTTGTGGAAGGGCAATCTCGTGATCTTTTGGAATCAGTGGCTCAAATGATTGCATCAAAAATCTTTACAAATCACTCTCAAATATCGGCTGTTAGAGTGAAAGTTGGTAAGCCTCATGTTGCTGTTCACGGTTCTCTTGACTACCTTGGTGTTGAGATTATAAGATATAGAAGCATTGATGCTTCTAATTGACCATCATATATTTATATATAGACACACATGCACGTATGTATGCTTGCACATATGTATGTATGAATGAGGGTATGTACGAATGTATCGCCTTCATCAATGCCTGGTATGGTCTGGCCCGGTTCTCGGGTTTTTCGGTCACTAAATCTTGACAATTGGTGTATTTGTAAATATTCTTTATATTATAAAGTTTGATGTGCTAATAATTTTTGTTGTGGATTTTTGCCATATTCTTGTCATTTTTTTCACGTCTTAATGGAACATGTTTGCCATCTCTATCAGTCACTCGCTAATAAACTTGATTTGCTGTATTAAATTTTTTTAGATTATCTTTTATATAAAAATAAAATTTAAAAATATAATAAATTAAATACACTAAAAAAATTAAAATAAATGTTTCCGAACAAATTTAAAATACTTAAATAACACTAATATAGTTGCAACTTAATTAATAATAAAACAATAGTTATATAATATCTAAATAGTAACAATAAAATAATAACAATATAATAACAAGTGGTAGTAAAACAATGGCAAGATTTCACCAAAAAAAAAAAGTGGGAAAATGGTGGCAAAAAAGTTTATTGGGCTGGGTCAGGCTAAGCTTGGGCAAAAAAATTCTACACGAGGCTCAACTTGTTTAAAAAAAGGGGTCTGATTTTATTTAAACTCATTTTTCAGACTTATTTTGTTTAAACTCTTTCACATTTCGAATTAACCTTCTTGAATGAATGGCCCGATCATTATGAGTTTTACTGACTAACCTTCCCACGAAAAAGATCTCAAGTGAAAACCTAGAGGTCAAGGGTCAAGGGTCAATGATATACTTGTCAAATGTGTCGTAAAGGAACCCGATTAGATTAAGTGAGGAAAGAAATAAGCCACGAGTTTAAAGTCCTTGGATGCAGTGTTTTATATAATGTTATAAGAATTCAATAGCTGATTATTAAGCGAAAAATTTATAAAAATTAATAAAAAATATTATAGAAAAATCATAACTAGTAGAATCAAGTTCCTCGAAAAGAAAAAGGAAATGTATAAGAAATAATTGTGCAATTTAACCTAATTTTTTTTTATCTAAAATGATGATATAACATCTCACATCAGCTTGTTGTTATGTTGTTAATGAAAGTTAATGATTCAGTGATTAAAATGTAATATTAGTAATTATACTGTAACTTTTAAAATTTTTAAAAATTTAAATTTATATTGTAAAATTTTAAAATTTGGTATTCAAAATATAATTTAGAATCTGAGTAAAAAGACTAAACCCCATCTACTTACTACTACATAATAAAGCTAAATTTCTAAAGACCCCATACTGATTTACAAGCAAACACTCCGCATGTAGTATAAAATCAAATAAAGCAACAGTAGATCAGAGATAAAGAAATAAATAAAAAGCTCTTACGCAATCTAGGTGTAGCCATTGCAAGTCAAATTAATTTCCAAAACGTGAAATTGTAGAGAAATGGGAGATTGAAAATAATGGAGAATTTGATAGGAAAATATATGATCAGGTTACAAGAAAATGGGCCAATTCTTCAATTCAGTTTGTTTAGATTTTTATGGCCCAAATTAACATTCCAATAAAAATTCAGCCCAAATTAACAATTAACTAAAATAAATATTAATTAATCGTTGTTATTTTAAGGTTAGTCTATTTTATCAGCAATATTTTTATATGTTGACTAATAAATGAATTAATTAAATTTATGCTTCGGAGATAACTTCAAGATAAAGGTTATTGGGTGCTACGACACATTCTATTGATCGAATTTCTAATATAGTTCCGACTGATTTAAAAGGAGTACAAATTCCAACAACATGAGTTAATTGATAGTGATAAGTCTAGTTATAATTTCGACATTGTCAACATAGGTTAACTCTTAATGGTACTAGTTTTTTTTTTTCAAAAAAAAAATCAGAAAAAGATTTGGATGTAAAAAAAGAGGGGTTTAAATTTATGGGTAAATTTTCTAGTTGGCCGCTCAATTTTTAGAGTGGTTTAATTTTGATTACTTAAAATGAAATCTTTGCAATTTCATCACTTAATTGTTAAGACGCTTTCATTTTGGTCACTCAACTGTTAAATCTCTAAAGACGGTTAACTATACACGCCATATTATGTTTACACTTTTATTTTGATCACCCAACTTTTTTATCATTTTCATTTTCGTCACCAAAAAAACCAAACGTTGTGAATGAGAATTTTTTTTTTCAAATTATATGTCGTTGTCCTTTTAATAGGAAAAGTCTTTTAATTGTTATTCAAACTATAATTTAAATTTTAAAAATATTTTAATTAAGGGTAAAAATCCAAAAAATACCAAAAAAAATCAAAAATTACCGGAAAGGATAGGGTTTAAAAATATTGACCGGAAAGGGCAATTTCCCCCAAAAACGCGTCCCCATCAGCGCGTTTTTGAGGAAAAAATGGCTAAAGCGCGTCCCCGGGGGAGCGCTTTGGCCACGTCAGCGAAAACGCGTCCACGGGGGCGCGCTTTCGCTGAGGTGGCCAAAAGCGCTTCCTACGTGGCGCGCTTTAGCCCCTTTTTTTAAAAAAAAAAACTATTCTCGAATATTTTAAAAATTTACGAGAATAAACCTTTATAAAGACTCAAAGTGACAACACCATTTTTTTTAAGGTGTCATCAATTAATAAAAAAATATAACTTACAAAGGAAATCTTTATATAGACCCAAAATCTCATTTCCCTTATTTTCTTGAGTAAAGTGGGATATGTATGTGTATTTATAGACTCATGAATAGTTTTGTAGCTTGTTCCTAAACAATGTGGGATTCCTTCCTCTTTTAACTAACAACATGTCATCCCACATTGTTCCTTGTTTTCTTATGTTGTTAGTTAAAAGAGGAAGGAATCCCACATTGTTTAGGAACAAGCTGCAAAACTATTCATGAGTCTATAAATACACATATCTCATATCCCGTTTTACTCAAGAAAACAAGGAAAATGAGACTTTAAGTCTATATAAAGATTTTCTTTGTAAGTTATATTTTTTATTAATTGATGAC
The DNA here is from genome assembly GCA_025503065.1 of Gossypium bickii. Lineage (NCBI taxonomy): Eukaryota > Viridiplantae > Streptophyta > Magnoliopsida > Malvales > Malvaceae > Gossypium > Gossypium bickii. The sequence continues at coordinate 112,291,242 of CP106717.1, read as the reverse complement.
ACCTTAAAAAAATGGTGTTGTCACTTTGAGCCTTTATAAAGGTTTATTCTCGTAAATTTTTAAAATGTTCGAGAATAGTTTTTTTTAAAAGGCCTAAAGCGCGTCCCGGGGCGCTTTTGTACACGTCAAAAGCAGCGCGCCGTGGACGCGTTTTTGCTGATGTAAAAAAAGCGCCCCTTGGGACGCGCTTTAGGCCGCTTTTTCACCAAAACGCTACTGACGGGACGCGCGTTTTTGGGGAAAATTGCCCTTTCCGGTCAATATTTTTGAACCCTGTCCTTTCCGGTAATTTTTAATTTTTTTTGGTATTTTCTGGATTTTTACCCTTTTAATTAAATTCTCAAAATAATAATATTATGTCAATTAGTTCCTTCCGTTAGTTAAATTATCAAGCATTATACAAAAAGTGTCACATCATCATAAATTATCATCTATCGATGCAATCAAAACCTATTTTATGTACTTGTTCTTTTAATGCTTTTTAATATAACTTTAGTTAACAAATTTGGAAACATGAGATTTCTTCTTTAACAACAAATTATTTTAATTCTATATGTTTTACACTTTTGGAATATTTGACGGTCATTGCTTCAAATAAGGGGTGAAGGCAGTAGCCTTGGCCCCCCAAAAATGGGAATTTTTTTTATTAATCTCTTTAACTTTTAGGAAATTACAAGTTAGTATAATCATAAACTTGCATTTTAACCCCCAAAGGTTTTATGCATTTCTGCTCCTAAAACAGTTTCTTGTTTCGCTCTTGGCTTTAGTTACAGTCATTTTCTTTGGTTCCTCTTGTTCAGAGAGATTGTAAGATTGTCTTTCCCTCTTCACTTTCTTCATTATATATCCTCATTGTATGGTTTAGATTCTAAATAGATATTGAAATATTTTAATAGAGTCCTCAAAGTATTAAATACCATATCAATCTGATCCTTCCATTAATGAAGCCATTAGCTTAGGTGCTACATGTCAGCTCACATTTGACGTAAAGCATATTCAAAAAATGGATGAAATTGTGAACGTACCTACAACATAGACACTTGGATTTTACATGTTAAAAAAGAAATAACTCTCCTAATTTAATTGATCACACTACTTTCTATTTATTTAACATGTCAGATTCAAGTTGTTCATGTCATAGGTTACATACATGTTTACAATTTTATCCATGTGTTTTAAATATGCTTTTACATTATATTCAAATTATTATTCAAAGTCTAAATTGACAAAAAGACCTGATTGATACAACACTGATACTTTGAGAAACAGGGATTAAATCTGAATATAAAATAAATAATGGAAATTAAATAAAAATAAACGCAACAAAAAGAAGCATAACAAAATTAAATCTGAACAAATCAATAAAACTCCAATTTCAGGTGCAATTTTGCCACCAGCTTTGGACTGATCTTGAACAATAGATTTTCTCTTCCAATTGATAAGTCAGCTATAATGATTGAGGAACAACCTCAAACCACCAAGCCTTCCATATGTTAATTAATTGTAAGAATAACCCGTCAATTAACCCTTAACAAGTGAATAGCCCAGTAATTAACTCTTAACAAGAAAATAACATTGAAATTAACTTCCCAATTTATTTCCTTGGCAGCCTTGCAAACCAGAAAGACATAGCTCAAATCAATGGCCACAACAGAACGAGTTGTTTAAACTTTATCGTTAACTCCCTTGACGGATCCAACGACTTACTTAATTGGTCACATCAATTTATTCTTTGATAACCGAATACAACAATTACTGTATGCTGTCCAACATTGAATTAAGGGCCCCTCTTTTTTATTTGATGCTAAAATAAAGTTGTAATATGACTGAGTCTATCTCTTAAATCAAAAAATTAACGAATACCAAAGTGGTGAGTATAAATGCAATTTCAAAACCTCACAATTCAAATATCAAATAAATTATTGACTTAAAGGTGGAAAAAAATTTAACTACTCATAATTGAAAAGTTTTAATCAAAATAAAATAGAAAAAACTAAACAATAGTAATGGCAATTGGTCAGGGAGACTCCCCCTCTAATTCAAGCGTTACTAATAATAACAAAGGATAAATATTAAAATTATACATGAATTTTGGTCTAATATGTAATTTAATATATAAATTTTGATCTGGTGTAATCATATACATGAAAATTGAACTGTGGTTCATATGTATACATGAAACTTTGATTTTAATTCAATTGTGCACATTTAAAAGAAAATGGATACATACATTTATTTTTATATTGGATTAATATAATTGTTTGTGTATACAATATATCAACGTAAAACGATGCTAATTTAATAATATTATTAGTGATTTGTGAAAATTGAATAAAATAAAAATTTTATTTATATAATCGCTCAATACCGAAGCTCATGAATAACATTACAAGTTAGATCAAAATTATATGTAGTTTAGATATTTATCCTTAAAAATAATAATTTATTATAATAATAATAACCTAAACCTCAAATTATGGGAGTCTCACGAGTCACGCCTCCCTTTATTTTATGCTAAACAAAACAAACCCCTAAAAATAAATTCGTATAAAATAAAGAAATTTAAGAAAGTTTTTTCTTATTCCCACTGATAAATATACTTTAATTCTAATTCATCTTTTAAACAAATATCTTTGTGAAATGTTCCATGCAACCCACACTTCTATTTGTTTTCTCACACATTGGACAATTACTGTATCTACATAGAAAATGACTAATAAAATGTAAAATTAACAAAACTCATATCCAAATTAATTAAAATAAATCCTAAATTAAACTATGTCAATTAAGCACATTATCTAATTATCGGAATCAATTTTAAGTAAAGCAGACTCGAATAATGGATATTTGAGAATTAATATCTATATCTCCTCCAAATCTGTTACAAATGGGCGTTAGAAACTAAATACAGTTAACTTTATTTCTAATGATGTGGCATTATAAAACTAAATCTATTTTATTTTATTTTTAATAAAATGACATCATAGTCAAAATTTAGTTAAAGCGGGGATTAAAGTTTTTGTCTAATATTTAGGTGACACAAATTCAAATTTTTTTATCCATCTCGTTATTGTAATGATAATTCACTAATAATGTATAAAATTACATATGTTTTTTATATGACATAGAATTATATATCAATGCTATCATATATTAATCCTTCTTAACTTGAATTTGTTTTCTAGTCTCAATTTGGACATTTGAATGTTCCTCGTTTAAATTGATAGGACATGAGGATTAGGGATGTAAATGAGACATTGTTGCTCATAAGCGATTCAAAAAAATTTAAGCTCAGTTCGATAATTATCGAGCAAAGCTTGAGCTCAAGCAAGTAAAACTATCATTCAAATCGAATTCGAACTTAATAATACTTGAATCGAACGACTTGCGAGCCTTATCGAGCTTTTTATATTTTTATATTATTAAATTACGTTATTACCTTTAATATATATTATTAACCCTAAACTTAATTATTGAGTTAAGCTTAGACTCGAGTTCAAGTCGGAGGTTTAAGTACAAAAATTGGTAAACGCCTTCGGATTAACCCTAATCAATGAAAGTCCAAGACAAATCGCTAAAGAAAGTCCAGGACTCATATTAAACCTATCATCTTCAATATGCACAAGCTCCTTGATAACCTTTTCTTCATTTTCGATAACCCGTGAATTAATACCAAATAACTGTAAATCTAATATTATTGAAAAAAAAAACTAAAAATCCAATATTCCATTCATATATGGTTCTATAGATATTGTAAAGCAAGGCCTTTACTAATGAATAAAATTAGTTGCACAGTATTTGGTTGACGATGAGTTTGCTCTAATTGTAAGAAACAAGGAGCATGCAGCAAACACGGGGCATGCATCAAACAAAGAGCATGCATGATGCATGCAAGTTGATATATATATATATATATGTATATATGTATATGTATATGGTTTTACATGATGCCTATAAATACTGCTTTCACAATTGCCAATCCAGTCACAATTCGCAAGCCTTGTTTAGAACACTGACCGTTAATTCTTCTATTTCTTTGCTTAATTTACAACAATGGAGGGCAATTGTTTCAATCAAACAATATTCTTATTTACCCTATTGCTAGCCATAGCTGCCAGCTCGGTGAGAGGCCATAGCACTCGAGTCGGGTTCTACTCGAGCACATGTCCTCGAGCCGAGTCCATCATAAAGTCGACCGTCGAATCTCATTTCAAGTTGGATCCGACTATAGCTCCGGGATTGCTCCGTATGCACTTCCATGACTGCTTCGTACGAGGATGCGATGCTTCCATCCTTATCGATGGGCCTAATGCTGAGAAAACCGCACCGGCAAGCCAGTTCTTGAAAGGATACAAAGTCATCGATGATGCCAAGTTTCAACTCGAATGTGAATGCCCCGGAGTTGTTTCGTGCGCCGATATTCTAGCCCTTGCTGCTCGTGATTCCGTCGTTCTGGTAATTATATATATTTTACGATTCTTTTGGGTAGTCGGTGAGAATGTCGTCGTTTTGAATTCGTGTCATTTTTACAGACTAAGGGAACTAGTTGGGCAGTTCCTACAGGGCGTAGAGATGGAACAGTTTCAAAAGCATCTGATACTGATGGCAATATGCCAGGCTTCCAGGATACCGTAGATGTGCTAAAGCAAAAATTTGCAGCAAAGAGTCTCAACACTCGAGATCTTGTCACCCTTGTTGGTAAACATTTTATTACAATCAGGCTCGATTTACCCAACGCTACCGTAGATACTCAATTTTGGTTACTAATATTTAATCTGTTATTAGGAGCACACACAATCGGTACCGCTGCCTGCGAAGTCTTCAGCTACAGGCTTTACAACTTCACTTCAACAGGAGCCGATCCTTCGATAAATCCCGCATTCCTTTCGCACCTTCAAGCACTTTGCCCTCAGAACCATGACGGGTCACGGCAGATCGCACTCGACACTGGCAGCGCTGACAGATTCGACACTTCTTTCTTTGCAAACTTGAGGGAGGGCAAGGGAATACTTGAATCCGATCAAAGATTATGGACTGACGATTTGACCAAGACATTTGTGCAACGTTTCTTGGAGGTTAGAGGGTCGCTTGGATTAAGCTTCAACGTTGAGTTTGGGAAATCCATGGTGAAGATGAGCAACATTGAAGTGAAGACTGGAACTATGGGAGAAATCCGCAAAGTTTGTTCTAAAGTTAATGAGTACTGAACCACTTATGTATGTATGTATGTATGTATGTATGTATGCTTTCTTTTACCAGCTTAGCTGCTAAAAATTACACCATTTTCACGATTAAAAATAATCTTATTTAGAAATAAGGTATTATATATATACAGAATTGACTGATCTGTTTAAGTTGTCACTGAAGTATATAATAATAAATGGAACAAAGGGTACCCTTCTCTTTTTTATTTTTATTTTTATCTAATTAACTAATTTGATAAATTTTAATCTCTATACTTTCCGAATTTTAAATTTTTAGTCTTAACTCAAACAGTAGCAATTAATTTTATTTGGTTAACTTCAATTACTAATCTTGTACTATGCGCACAGTTGTATATTTAGCCCTTATTCTCCAACTGGATCATTCTAAATCTTAATACTTTTTGAATTTTGAAAATTTTATTTTGACACAAATGACAATAATTAATCCATTAAATTAATTTGTAGTTAGTAATATGTGGAAATAATAAGCTGACATAGCATCACACATATGATAATATATTTGTCGCATCAAATTTTGGAAATAACAACATTTAATTTAATAAATTTAATAGTTATTATTTAATGAATACCAAAATTTTCAAATTTAAAAGCATAGGGACTAAAAATAACTAAACTAAAGTACAAAGATTAAATCTATAGCTTTCATAAGCAAAGAGGCTAATAATAGAATTTAACCTTAGTTATTATCACTTGATAAATTATAATAACATCTAAATATGCGCCGCATAATTAAAATAAATTAGGTTAACTATAAATTGGTTTATCGGTAAAGATACATGTACTTGATGCCCCACCCAAGAAAGGGACCCAAGCCCTAGTAACCCTGCTAAATGGTGATTCAACATAGATTTTACATCTTGGAACCAAGCCAATTTTAGGGCCGCTTTGTGATAATGAAACCAACCGGCAAAAAGCATTAAAGCCACAAAGACCAATGCACCGGTTGCGGTACAATAGAGTTGTAATTCACTAGGATGCTCGCCAAATCTAAAAAAAAAAAAAATAGAGGTTATTTGTATTCCCCTGAAACCCCACGCATGTCGCCATTCAAGATTTCTTGGCCCAATATTGGCCAAAGCACATGGGCGCTAGGTCCAATGTAAGTAGGATCGCTCAGCCAAAATACTTGCCGCTCAGCCAAAGAAAGATGATGGAGAGTTGGCGGAAATGGGCACTAAATATTTTGCAAGAGGTCTCCTCCAAATCATTGGTATGGCTATAGAAATCGCGAGCATCAACATGTAGGTTCTAGATTCAAGTGGTAGTATTAGGTCCCTTAGCTATTGTTCTTGAGAAATGGCAATTTTAGTTTTTTTTTTTTTTAACAATCTCATTATAGGTTCTGATCATATCTGTTTTCTTTTTATACAATGTTTAGAATTATCCATAAATAGGAGGATAATGCGTTTCAACCCACTCGAGCTTATGTCCTCTCGCATTGGAATAATACTTATGCCAATCAAACTAAGACTCAATCGACTAATTTTAACCGTTTTTAAAAATTAATAATTTAATTTAAACAATTTTAATACAAAACGTTTAACTTTATCCTCAAAATTTTATAATATTATCTCCACATTTGTAAATAAAAATTTTCACTTCGCCCTCAAATTTTACTTACAAAATTTAAAAGCTCACTGTAATTTATAATTTTTTATAGCATAAATTTAGGGTTTTAATTTTTAATAAACTTTTCTATTGATTAAACATCACATCAGTCTATAATTGTGAAAATAAGTAAAGAATACCGACTGAAAACAACCCAATCACCTTCGTCGTTTACATGCAAATTGCGATCGATTTTGAATGGCAATCACAGCTTAACATGGATATCATGTATTTGTCAAAGGTTTTATCGAGTCAAATTAAGTTATTTTATTATAATTTTTAAAAGATTTATATTGTTCTTTATTACATAAACAGATATATATATTAATTTGTTGTCTTGTTTCTTATTTTATTTATATAAATTATAGAGATATCCCATTGATTTGAATTTTTGTGTATTAAAATATTAATTATATAAAGTTATGTGTATAAAACCAATTTGATTTTATATTACTAAGAACATATTTTTTTATGTAAATTTATATTTTGGTCACTTAATTTTAAAATATTATAAATTGGTTATTGAATTATTTGAAAGTTTCCATTTAAATCATTGAGTTGGTAAGATCGCTATTGTATGACCTTTTCTATTTGTATCACCTACACCAATATTTAAAAGTTCTCATTCCCTTTCTCTTCTATAGTTCGATTTTTTTATGAAACAATTGTGGATGTCACAAATTTGAGAGCTAAAATCCAACCAGCTTTTTTTCCCGATCTCCTACACTGATTGTCAAATCGACTTATATATAAAATATATTTTTTTACTCGTCAATGGGTACTAATTTACTTTATTGATCGTCAAACCATCACTTGGAGTTTGCTAGTTAGACTTTAAAAAAAAACATTTAACAACTCAGTGAATTAAATAAAAACTTGTGAATAATTCAATGACTTGAATAAAAACTTTCAAATAATTGTAACTTTTTAAAATTGAATGATGGAACATATAACCACATGTATTTCCCCACTTTTTCCATGTCCATTTTACTCTTTTTTTGCTACTTTAAGCTCTTCCTTACTCTATTATAAATTTTTTTTGTGTTAATACTGTTGGACAAAATAGATTATCGAATAAAAATATATAAATATATGTCGAAACCATTTTTTTTTGAAAAAACGGGGTCGACTTTGATTTTGAAAACGAAAATGAAAAAACAGGTCGCCACCAATCCTTTTTGATGAGGTGTGATTGAGTCATCTTGTAATTTGGTCATTTTAATAAAAATTTTAATTTACTAAAACGATGATTTTTGGTCTATGAAATCCAGAAAATAGGTTCGGGAGTCGGTTACGCACGAGGAAGGGTTAGCACCCTCGATACGCCCAAAATTGGTACCTAGTTGATTAGTTAACGTCTTAGTGTCGAAAATTAAAAACTCGGAAAGAATTTAAAATACGATCCCTTTCTTGCATTAATGTATATTTTGTTTTGGAATGCTTAAATAAGTCGAAAATATGTTGAAGACTTTCTTATCTCGAGGCAACAAAACGTCACATCCCGTAAGTTAGGACATGACATTTCGAATATTTGAGAATAATTTGGCCTTTGATTTTTATTTGAAATCTTACATGTTTTACTTTTTGAAAGGATATTCAATTATTTGAATTCAACGAGAAAAAATCGAAACCCCGTAAGTTAGGGCACGATTTCATCGAATTTTTCAAATACGGAACATTGGCCTTTTTTGAAAATTTTGTTGACGTGTTCGGATTGTAAGAACCCATTATTGCCCGGGCCCATACCAATTAAAACAAAAAACAAAAAATAAACAAAATAGAATAAACAACCAAAGTTAAAGTCCATGTCCATCACATTTTTAAAACCCAAATCAGCCTACCCAATTGCACTAAACCCAAACACCAATTTTAATTTAAAGCCTAGCTCAACAGTCCAATGTTTAGAACGGCCCAAGTGGCCTAAATTTTGGTTTCAGAATTTGAAACCCTAAGACCTAGCCTTGCAGCAGCGCCGCAAGCAGCTTTTCCCCTCACACGCTCGCCACGTCTGCTCGTACGGCCTCCGTACAGCCACGTCGTCTCCGTACTTGCGAAAACAACAAACAACCAGCACAGCAAGAAAAACAAAAAGAACGATTGTATTTTATTTTTATTTTTCAATTTCGGCCTTTAAAAGGACTGAAACAAACCACTGTAAGTTTCTTTTTCACGATTTTTGTACAAGGAAATAAAAAATCAATAGAAATAAAAAATCAGATTGAAGGAAAAAGGTTTTCGACTCTTTTTCTTTTCTTTTCGCACTGCTGCTTTCCTTTTTTTTTTTTATATTTTTTAAAATCGATTTTAAATAAAATCGAGAAAGGAGGGCTTATCTGGGGTTTACTCCTTGAATCTTCAGCAAAGATGGAGTTGCATGAAGCACCGATGACCCTCAAGGGCGGCTTCTTGGCTGAAACCCTAGCAGAGATTTGAGGGAGGGTTTTGTTTCGGCAAATTTTGGGGAAATGGTAGATAGCCATTCTTTTTTTTTTTTAGGTTTTAAGAATAATAAAAACGGCGTTGTTTAGTTTTTTTAGAAATCAGGTGCCGAAACTGCACCGTTTGGTGCTTAATCCACATGCCCGACCCGATTTTTATTATAAGGGGATTATTTGCGCATTTAGTCCTTGTTTTTTCGTGCTGCTATCCAATTAGATCCGTTATATTTTTTTTGGTTTTTTAATCGATCTCTGTAATTTGCGCGCTATTTCAATTTGATTCATTCCATGCGCTGCATTTTGGATATTTAAATATTGCTATTTTAACCCCTAATTATTTGAGCGCATTTTAATTTAGCCCTTAACTCTATTGAAATTTTTATAAAATAGCCTATTAATTTCATTATCATTTCAATTAAGTATTTCTCTTAGTTTATAAAATTTATTCATCATTTATTTGTAGAAGTTGTTTTAATAAATTATTTTGAACTCTTTTATTGATTTTACAATGTTTTAATTTGTTTTAAACTTTCATTTGCATATATTTTTATTTATTATATATGTTTGATTTCAAAATATTTCTTTTATATGTCTCTTTCTCTTAATATTTTGTATAATATTCAACTTAAATACCCTTCTATATATATTACTAATTCATATATATATATAATTTATATTAAAATCATCTCATTTTATATCTATTATCTATTATCAATTTCATATTATTTTATATATATTTTCTTTTAAATCTATCTTTGTATATATTATATTTTAAATTTATATAAATATACATAATTGCTCCTTTAAAAATCTTATTTTAAATTATATTTTATTTATATCAAACACTTTTATATAGTTTTTCACATATACATTATTTATTAAGTTTTTATCTTGGATAGGTATACTTGTTTTTAGATTATCTTGTATATTATACATTTTAAATTTCTTCTTATATAATAATCATTTCATAAATTCATTTATAAATTATTATATCTTTTCGTTCATTGATCTTGGATTGTTAAAATAGGTCTTTCAAAATGGAGTATGTCATAAAATAATTGCTATTGTGTATTTTTGAATTACTTGTATCATTTCCTTTCATAAGGTTGAGTTCATATATTATCGTATGTTTGGTGCCATGCTTACGTTTCTCGGTATTGTTTTGTGATTCAAGTTCCAATGTACTTAAACTCTTATTAGAAACTTTCATCCCGAGCATATTGAGTAAATACTTTATAAGTCGATTTTAAAATCGCTCATTTAAAAATTCCTCAAAACAAGGCAATATTTAGTGATTGGAAATTTGAGGAATCGTGCCCTAACGTGCTGGATTTCGATTTTCCATTTGGTCAAATAGCTAAGTATCCTTTCGTAATTTTGTCTACGTTTTCCTTTTAAAAGACAAGGCAATATTTCGTGTTTGGAAATCCGAGAAATCGTACCCTAACGTGCTGGGTTTCGGTTTTTCGCTTGTCCAAATAACCAAATATCCTTTCAAAATTTCAATGCATGTGTCTTGGAAATTTTGGGATGATCTTGAATTCGAGGACTTAAATTATCGTATCCTAACGTGCTGGATGTGATATTTTATTCCTTCGAAACAAGAGAATCTTAATATGCAAACTCGAGTATCTTCAAACGGGTCAAAAGAGATCATAATTTTAAAATCCTTTTAAATTTTTGACTCAAGGACATTAGTTAATCAATTTGGTACCAATTTTGGGTGTTGCGAGGGTGCTAATTGTAACACCCCTACTACATTAATATCGAGTCATAGCATTCAATATATATATACATGTATTTATATATGTATACCCTATGATGCATACAATCTAAACCCATGAGCATTTTTATTTAAAACCGCATTTAGCTACTCGCAACCTCAATACATGTATTCATGGCATAACAAAATCAGCACTTCAATAGATGACTTGCCATTTCTCATTTACAATCAACTTAGAAATTTCGTTAACTATATCAACCATCTAGGAAAATTTTGCCATGACCGAACAAGTACACTAATTGAACCCATTGCATATGACCATGAAGCAATATGCTCAATGCCGAACCTATAATGCAAATTTGCATACATATATATATGTGTGTCATATAACCAAACAAATCAACTTAACCCAACTCCTAGAAATTTATTTACATCCGAATCCTCACAAATAAATACACGTACAAGACCAATTAATGTCATCATCTTTACATATCAAATAAACTAATTACAACTATGTCACCTAGGTGCATCTATTTATCATTAAACAACATATTCATTTGGATAAAAAAAACCTTCAACCAACAATTCATGAACACACACATTTATATAAATATATATATATCAACTCAAAGTCATTCAAGTCACCTTTCCATACATCAACACACAAACACATATAAGATGCATTTTCACATTAATCAAACAGAATGCCGAATTCCACAAGATCAAGCCATCATAATTTAGCCATTTTCACATGGCATAAATAACATATAACTCAAAAGATACTCTAAACATTTTATTTTAGCCTATACATGCCATTGACTTTAAATTCATTTACAAAAGTACCCAAAAAAATATTTGATAATGTGCTGGACGTCGACTAGGATTCCCGATGCTCGAGCTGCTACTTTAAGGATCTATAAAAAAAAATAAAACAACCACACCGAGTAAGCTTAAATAGCCTAGTGAGTTATAAGCCAGAAGGCAAACTGTACAACTATGCATATGCATAACACCATTATTCCTCTAATTTTTCATTTAACTCATATTCATTCAATCCCAAAACAAGGTAACCAAATAGTCATATGTTTTGTACTTTTATTGAAATAACTTACTTAATATGACCTCAAAATAATAAATTGTTAATTGATAAGACATACCTGATACTTTTAACTACCCTCTTTTTATAAGTATCTATATGTTCAAGGTAATCGATTAATCCGCACACTTAGTGCCCTTCAACCGATCTCGCACACACAGTGCTCGGTGATTAAATTTTTCGCACACACCGTGCCCTTCAACCGATCTCGCACACACAGTGCTCAGTAATTAAATTTCCCGCACACACCGTACCCTTCAACCGATCTCGCACACACAGTGCTCGGTGATTAAATTTCCGCACACACAGTGCCTTTCAACCGATCTCGCACACACAGTGCTCGGTAATTAAATTTTCGCACACGCAGTGCTCATTAATCCAATTTTCACTTCAATCATATAGACAAATATAATATCACATTCCAAGCATATAATATCCACAATGTACATATTCAATCCAACCATCTCTTCCAATAATACACTATTACATTCGGCCAGATTAAATAAACATATACGATCGCTTATTAAACACAACCATTTCTCATCACAATTTCACATATAATTTTTTTTCTCGAAATATATATATATATAATCATTCAACTCAATTAATTCAAAGCTCATATAAATACGATTCTTGCATTCGGCTAGCACATAAATTATTCAATATCTTACTCGGCAATAAGTAATTCAACATGTTTATATCTATTTAGCAATTGCACCACAATATAGATTAAATTTCAATTCAACCAAATGCTTAAAACTTACTTTGATGGTTGGAGGGTAAGGATGTCCCGGCTACTCGTCTCGCTTAGTTTTTCCCCGATCCTTTTCAAATTCTTTCTTTCCTTGCTCTAAACAAAATTCGAAAGGAGTCTATTCAAAAGAATTTCATTCATCTCAATTTGAACACAACATAGAACCATGCTTTCAATTAATCATTCATAATTTCATAATCTTTGCAATTAAATACCAATTCTTTCCACTCATTCGAATATAAAAAATTTCATACACATTTAGCAAATGCTGAATACCCCTCAAGATGTATTTATTCTCTTTATAAAATAAAATAACTCGTACTATGCAATTTTTTTCCAAATTCACCGATTATCCCTCTTATTCAATTTCATACTCAAACATGTTCATTCCTAGCTCATACTAAAAGAAATCTCCTATCAACCATGTTTAAAACAATGTACTCATTCATGGCCGAACCTAAAATAATCTTCAACTCCAAAATTTTCACATGTACTTTGAAGTATACATGACAGCTAACACAACCGTGGAAGATTTAACAAAAATGAAGCTTAATTTCTTACCTTAATAGGACACGCAAGAATCGACCATGGAGCTCAAATTTTCTACCCTTTTTCTCTTTGTTTTCGTGGAGAAGATGAAGTAAGTGGGGAGAAAGATGTTGGTTTTCTTATTTTATTATTTCTTTGACCTTAATAATTCTATATTAAAAATATCACCCCACTAACTAATGATAATAATAATATAATGCATAATATATATATTACTCATGGTAATTGCCGTCCACTAAGAGAAAAATATGGTCAAATTGCAACTCAAATCCCATGTGAAAAGAGATCAAATCTATTTAGCCCTAATTTCCACCATAGCTACTTTCCCATTTACTCATTTTAGTCCCCCCCCTTTTTTTTAACCACTCAAACATACAAATAACTCCAAAATATTTAACACACACTCGGAAGCATAATCTAGCTATCAAATATATATATATTACGAGATTTCTAAGTCGGATCCGTGGTCTCGAAACCACCGTTCCGGTTAGGGTCGTATTTGGGCTGTTACAACTCCCCCCTCCTAAAAAGAAATTTTTGTCCCCGAAAATCTTACCAACAAATAATTGCGGATAAAGTTCTTTCATAGATTCTTCAGTCTCCCAGGTTGCTTCCTCAGCCCCGTGCTTAAGCCACAGCACTTTAACTAGCTCTATTTTCTTATTTCGCAACTCTTTCACTTCACGAGCTAAAATACAAATTGGTTCCTCTTCATAAGTCAAATCAGGCTGAATCTCGATTGCTACTAGACTAATCACGTGAGAAGGGTCGGATCTGTATCGTCAAAGCATCGATACATAGAACACATCGTGGATCCTGTCCAGCTCAGAGGGTAACTTCAATCTATATGCCACCGGCCCGATACGCTCAACAATTTCATACGGCCCAATAAATCTCGGACTCAACTTCCCTTTACGGCCAAATCTAATTATTTTCTTCCACGGTGAAACTTTCAAAAATACTCGATCTCCAATCTAGAATTCAATGTCTTTATGTTTCAAATCTACGTAAGACTTTTGACGATCTGATGTCGCCTTCAAGTTATCACAAATTACTGCTACTTTCTGTTCCGTTTCCTTTATCAAATCAACCCCGTATACCTTGTTTTCAGTGAGTTCGGTCCAGTACAGAGGTGTACGACATTTACGACCGTACAAAGCTTCGTAAGGGGCCATTTTGATACTAGATTGAAAGCTATTATTATACGCAAATTCAATCAAAGGCAAGTATCGTTCCCATGTACCCTCAAACTCAAGAATACAATATCTCAACATATCCTCGAGTATCTGAATAACGCGTTCAGATTGACCATCCGACTGAGGGTGAAAAGCCGTACTGAAGTGTAATTTGGTACCTAAAGCATCCTGTAGTTTTTTTCCAAAACCGCGATGTGAATCTCGGTTCTCTATCTGAGATAATAGAAATTGGTACTCCGTGCAATCGCACAATCTGCGATATGTATAACTCTGCCAACTTATCAAGTGAGAAATCCGTACGTACCGGAATAAAATGAGCCGATTTTGTCAATCTATCAACAATGACCCAGATTGAATCTTTCTTGCTTGGCGACAAGGGCAAGCCCGATACAAAATCCATAGTGACTCGGTCCCATTTCCACTCAGGTATCATAATCGGCTGAAGTAGTCCCGATGGCACTTGATGTTCAGCTTTAACTTGTTGGCACACTAAACACTTCGGCACATAGTCTGAGATGTCTCGCTTCATACCGTGCCATCAATAATGCTGTTTCAGATCGTTACACATTTTTGTGCTACCCGGATGAATCGACAATCTACCATTATGAGCTTCATTACAAATCTTTCCAATTAGCTCAGGGTTCTTCGGTACACAAATCCTATTCTTGAACCGTAGACATCCTTCAGTATCTATCCGAAAATCTGAATCCGCACTCGAACCACAATGATCTTTCTTTGCTTTTAAAGTATTATCAACTTCTTGAGCTTCTTGAATTTGCTGCTCAAACATTGGTCTCACCTTCAACTCAGCAATGATTGCACCATCCTCAATAATAGTCATATCCGCATTCATCGCTCTTAAAGCAAATAGCGATTTTTGGCTAAGCGCAGCTGCAACCACGTTAGCCTTTCCCGGGTGATAATCAATTATAAGATCGTAATCTTTTAATAGTTCCAACCATCGTCGGTACCTCAAATTCAGGTCCTTTTGAGTCATTAAGTACTTTAGACTTTTATTATCCGAATAGATGTGGCATTTCTCATCGTAAAGATAGTGACGCCATATCTTCAAAGCAAATACTATAGCTGCTAGCTCAAGATCGTGTGTCGGGTAATTTCTCTCATGCAGTTTCAACTGTCTCAAGGCATAGGCTACGACTTTACCTTCCTGCATCAATACACAACCGAGTCCATTTAAAGATGCATCACTAAATATTACGAACTCCTTACCCAACTCTGGTTGAACGAGTACCGGGGCTTCTGTCAACAAAGTTTTCAGCTGATCAAAACTCTTTTGACACCTTTCAGACCACTCGAATTTCACGTCTTTTTGTAACAGTTTTGTCATCGGAGCTGCTATCATGGAAAACCCTTTCACGAAGCGTCTATAATATCTGACAAGTCTCAGAAAACTACGGATTTCAGATATATTCCGCGGGGTTTTCCACTCAAGTATGGCTGATATTTTACTTGGGTCAACCCGAACACCCGATGCTGAAATAACATGCCCCAAGAAGCTAACCTCATTCAACCAAAACTCACATTTGCTGAATTTCGTGTATAATTATTTTTCACGCAAAATCTGTAGCACTAATCTCATATGTTCTACATGCTCGGTTTCATCTCGGGAATAGATCAGTATATCATCTATGAATACCACTACAAACTGATCTAGATACGGTCTGAATACTCGATTCATCAAATCCATAAAAATTGCAGGGGCATTAGTGAGCCCAAACGGCATCACCAAAAATTCATAATGACGGTATCTTGTTCGAAAGGCAGTCTTCGGTACATCTGATTCTCTAACTCGCAACTGATAATATCCAGATCTCAGATCAATTTTCGAAAACACAGAGGCTCCTTTCAGCTGATCGAATAAATCATCAATACGTGGCAATGGATATTTGTTCTTAACTGTCACCTTGTTAAGTTGTCGATAATCGATGCACATTCTTAATGTTCCGTCTTTTTTCTTCACAAAAAGAACGGGCGCACTCCAGGGAGAAAAACTTGGTCGAGCAAAACCTCTATCCGTCAATTCTTGTAACTGAGCCTTCAATTCTTTTAATTCTGCAGGTGCCATTCTATACGAAGCTATCGAAATCGGGGTGGTCCCTGGCACTAACTCAATACCAAACTCTACATCACGAATAGGTGGCAATCCCGGCAACTCCTCCGAAAACACATCTGGGTATTCACAAACAATAGGTACCAATTCAATCTTCTTTTCTGTTACTTTGCTGTCAATCACATACGCCAGATAAGCTTCACAACCCTTTCTCAAATACTGCCGAGCTAATATTGAGGATATCACAGTTGGTAACCCTTTCAAATCTGCGAATTCAATTCAAAGTATTTCGTTATTCCGACACCTCACATCAATAGTCTTTCATCTACAATTCACTACCACATCGTGTGTGGTTAACCAATCCATACCGAGGATGATGTCGAACTCATCAAAAGGTAATAACATCAAATCAGCCAGAAAACACATATCTCGAATCATCAAAGGGCAGTTCTTGCACACTTTATCCACCAATACACATCGACCCACGGGGTTTGAAACCCGAATCACAAATTCAATAGACTCAACAGGTAGAGTCTTACTGGCTACTAATGTTTCACACACATACGAATGAGTTGAGCCGGGATCAATCAAAGCAGTTACATCAGTATCAAAGAGAGTAAAAATACCGGTAATGACGTTTGGAGATGAGGCCTCCTCTCTAGCACAGATGGCATAAGCTCTAGCTGGTGCACGAGTATCTACTCGAATAACTGCATCTGAAGTTCCTCTCTGTGCACCACTCCTACCTCCCCCACTATGAGCTGGTCTACTCTAGCTGTAGTGCCGCTCGGTCTCGCGCTCTGAGTAGTACCCTTTTCAACAGTCTCCGGACAATCCTGAACAAAGTGATTTTGTGAACCACACTGGTAACAAGTACGATTAAAAGATTTTCCCCAGCACTTTCTGAAATGTCGTCTACCGCATTGCTGACATTCAGGTTTGCTCGATCGAACATTGCCGACACTAGCCACTAATGTAGCTCGAGAACTCATTGGTGGCCGATCGCGAATAGAAATCCCAGTATTGGGTTTGGGTCGACTATCATCATTCATAAACTTCTTTGTTGCCATCTGTGTAAATCTACCCGCGGATCTCTTCCGAAAATCTTTAGATTTGACTTCAGCTTTTCGTTTTTCTTTTCCCAGTTCTTCTGCTTTACAAGCTCTTTCCACTAGCACAACAAACTCGTTAATCTCAAGAATGCCAACCAGGAGCTTTATGTCTTCATTCAGACCATCCTCGAATCTCCGGCACATAGCAACCTCAGAAGATACACATTCGCAAGCGTAGCGACTAAGTCGCACAAATTTGCGCTCGTATTCAGACACAGTCATACGGCCCTGTTTGAGATCAAGAAATTCTTTATGCTTGGAGTCTATGAAGCGCTGGCTTATGTACTTTTTTCGAAATTCTGCCTGAAAGAAGTCCCAGGTAACTCTTTCCTTCGGGACAACTGATACGAGAGTATTCCACCAGAAGTAGGCAGAATCCCGTAATAAAGATATGGCACACTTTAAAAACTCATCTGGTGTGCAAGACAGCTCGTCAAAAACACGGACAGTATTATCGAGCCAAAATTCAGCTCTTTCAGCATCGTCGCCATCTTCGGCTCTAAATTCTTGAGCTCCGTGTTTTCTTATGCGATCAATAGGAGGTTTAGATACTCTTTCAGGATTGGTAATAGGAGGTAAAATTGGTGTTACAGGCGGAACGTTCGGATTTAGGGGTGGTTGAACAGCCGGAGTGGTTCGTAAGTAATGGCTGAACTAATCACTCATCATATTATAGAATGCCTGCTTTACCCTCTTGTCTGGGCCACTCGCAGCAGGAGATTCTTCTGATGCGGTCCCTTGCGCGGGAGCAGGCGCCACACTCTCGACATTATCAGCTAATGCTCGCTCGGGATCCGGATCCATTACTATATAAAAGAAATAAATACATTTCACTGTCAGAAGTCAGTACACTATCACATTATAAATAATGGCATGTATAGCTAGACTCTCACGCACTACGTTAATCCGAGAATCGACTAAACCGTAGCTCTGATACCAATCAAATGTAACACCCCTACTACATTAATATCAAGTCATAGCATTCAATATATATATATACATGTATTTATATATATATACCCTATGATGCATACGACAATCTAAACCCATGAGCATTTTTATTTAAAACCGCATTTAGCTACTCGCAACCTCAATACATGTATTCATGGCATAACAAAATCAGCACTTCAATAGATGACTTGCCATTTCTCATTTACAATCAACTTAGAAATTTCGTTAACTATATCAACCATCTAGGAAAATTTTGCCATGACCGAACAAGTACACTAATTAAACCCATTGCATATGACCATGAAGCAATATGCTCAATGCCGAACCTATAATGCAAATTTGCATACATATATATGTGTCATATAACCAAACAAATCAACTTAACCCAATTCCTAGACATTTATTTACATCCGAATCCTCACAAATAAATACACGTACAAGACCAATTAATGTCATCATCTTTACATATCAAATAAACTAATTACAACTATGTCACCTAGGTGCATCTATTTATCATTAAACAACATATTCATTCGAATCAAAAAAACCTTCAACCAACAATTCATGAACATACATATTTATATAAATATATATATCAACTCAAAGTCATTCAAGTCACCTTTCCATACATCAACACACAAACACATATAAGATGCATTTTCACATTAACCAAACATGAATGCCGAATTCCACAAGATCAAGCCATCATAATTTAGCCATTTTCACATGGCATAAATAACATATAACTCAAAAGATACTCTTAACATTTTATTTTAGCCTATACATGCCATTGACTTTAAATTCATTTACAAAAGTACCCAAAAAAATATTTAATAGTGTGCTGGACGTCGACTAGGATTCCCGATGCTCGAGCTGCTACTTTAAGGATCTATAAAAAAAAAATGAAACAACCACACCGAGTAAGCTTAAATAGCCTAGTGAGTTATAAGCCAGAAGGCAAACTGTACAACTATGCATATGCATAACACCATTATTCCTCTAATTTTTCATTTAACTCATATTCATTCAATCCCAAAACAAGGTAACCAAATAGTCATATGTTTTGTACTTTTATTGAAATAACTTACTTAATATGACCTCAAAATAATAAATTGTTAACCGATAAGACATACCTGATACTTTTAACTACCCCCTTTTTATAAGTATCTATATGTTCAAGGTAATCGATTAATCCGCACACTTAGTGCCCTTCAACCGATCTCGCACACACAGTGCTCGGTGATTAAATTTTTTGCTCACACCGTGCCCTTCAACCGATCTCACACACACAGTGCTCGGTGATTAAATTTCCGCACACATAGTGCCTTTCAGCCGATCTCACACACACAGTGCTCGGTAATTAAATTTCCCACACACACCGTGCCTTTCAACCGATCTCGCACACACAGTGCTCGGTGATTAAATTTCCGCACACACAGTGCCTTTCAATCGATCTCGCACACACAGTGCTCGGTAATTAAATTTCCGCACACGCAGTGCTCATTAATCCAATTTTCACTTCAATCATATAGACAAATATAATATCACATTCCAAGCATATAATATCCACAATGTACATATTCAATCCAACCATCTCTTCCAATAATACACTATTACATTCGGCCAAATTAAATAAACATATACGATCGCTTATTAAACACAACCATTTCTCATCACAATTTCACATATAATTTTTTTCTCGAAATATATATATATATATAATCATTCAACTCAATTAATTCAAAGCTCATATAAATACAATTCTTGTATTCGGCTAGCACATAAATTATTCAATATCATACTCGGCAATAAGTAATTCAACATGTTTATATCTATATAGCAATTGCACCACAATATAGATTAAATTTCAATTCAACCAAATGCTTAAAACTTACTTTGATGGTTGGAGGGTAAGAATGTCCCGGCTACTCGTCTAGCTTAGTTTTTCCCCAATCCTTTTCAAATTCTTTCTTTTCTTGCTCTAAACAAAATTCGAAAGGAGTCTATTCAAAAGAATTTCATTCATCTCAATTTGAACACAACATAGAACCATGCTTTCAATTAATCATTCATAATTTCATAATCTTTACAATTTAATACCAATTCTTTCCACTCATTCGAATATAAAAAATTTCATACACATTTAGCAAATGCCGAATACCCCTCAAGATGTATTTATTCTCTTTATAAAATAAAATAACTCTACTATGCAATTTTTTTCCAAATTCACTGATTATCCCTCTTATTCAATTTCATACTCAAACATGTTCATTCCTAGCTCATACTAAAAGAAATCTCCTATCAACCATGTTTTAAAACAATGTACTCATTCATGGCCGAACCTAAAATAATCTTCAACTCCAAAATTTTCACATGTACTTTGAAGTATACATGACAGCTAACACAACCGTGGAAGATTTAACAAAAATGAAGCTTAATTTCTTACCTTAATAGGACATGCAAGAATCGACCATGGAGCTCAAATTTTCTACCCTTTTTCTCTTTGTTTTCGTGGAGAAGATGAAGTAAGTGGGGAGAAAGATGTTGGTTTTCTTATTTTATTATTTCTTTGACCTTAATAATTCTATATTGAAAATATCACCCCACTAACTAATGATAATAATAATATAATGCATAATATAATACATATATATTACTCATGGTAATTGCCGTCCACTAAGAGAAAAATATGGTCAAATTGCAACTCAAATCCCATGTGAAAAGAGATCAAATCTATTTAGCCCTAATTTCCACCATAGCTACTTTCCCATTTACTCATTTTAGTCCCCCCCTTTTTTCTTTTAACCACTCAAACATACAAATAACTCCAAAATATTTAACACACACTCGGAAGCATAATCTAGCTATCAAATATATATATATTACGAGATTTCTAAGTCGGATCTGTGGTCCTGAAACCACCGTTCCGGTTAGGATCGTATTTGGGCTGTTACACTAATCCTTCCTCGTATATAACCGACTCCCGAACCTGTTTTCTTAGATTTCATAGGCCAAAATTATTTGTTTTAATAAATCAAAAGGTTTTATTAAAATAATCCATCTCAAGTTGATCTGATCACACCTCGAATAAAAGATTGGTGGCGACTCCATTTTTCTTTTTTAAAGTCGATCCCCACTCCATATTTTTATAAAATCGACCCCCTTTTTTAAAAACAAAAAAATGGTTTCGACACGGATAAAATTAATGATATAAAATTTTACGTTGATGAAAGACGGTACAAAACGATGATATACGAATGAAATGTCGTGTTCAATAAAATGACAATAATGAATATACTAATGAATACAATTTACGATAATCACATAATGTACATTATTTTAATGCTACTATGAACGATCAAAGAAAAATAAAATAAACAATAACAATGATATTAATAATAATGTTAGTGACAAAACAATGCACACAGAAGAAAATACCAAATTTTTGAATATTATGAGGATAAAGAAATGTATACGTATGCAAATAAATATTGAGAAAAATAATTTAAAATATTGAAAATAAAATATCAAATTAAAAACAAATAAGAGGGGTGCAATTTGTAATAAAGTACAATAGGTAAATAATAGTAATAATAATAATAATAATATAATAATAATAATAATAATAAAGTAAAGAATATGATAAAGGAAATAAATTACTATAAAGTACTAAAAAGTAAAGAGCAATAAATAAATAACGAATAAATAAAGTAATAACTAAATAATGAATAAAATAATATATATATATATAAAGGAATTTATAAATGGTGGAAATTAAGTGAATGAAGATCAAATTGAGATTAAATAATAATAATAATAATAATAATAATATAATAGTAATAAAAAATAATATTGGCAATAATAATAGTAACAATAATAATATTTATAATAATAATAATAGTAATATTAACAATAATAATAAAATTGCAAAAAAATAACTAAAAGGACTGAATTGAACTCAAAATTGAAATTCGGGGCAAATCTGAAATAAATAAAAAAAAGGAAAAGGACCATAGTGAACGCGCGAATAACAAGGAGGGACCAAAATGGAAATTAATCCTCGTCCTCCAAAATGATGTCGTTTGGTTGTGGACTTAATTGAAATTGTGATCAAATATGGGGTAAAAATTAAAAGGTAAAAAAACCTAATTGTAAAGTGATTCAAAAGCGGAAGGGCTAAAGGTGCAATTAACCCTTCTGCTTAAAAACGCGCAGATCCTAGGCCGGATCGGGTCAACACGCAGGTCAAGGGGGTTAAACGACGCTGTTTCAGCGCCTAAATGCACAGCCTAAAACGATGCTGTTTCGAACATATATATAAACTAAATAACGCCCCCCAAAAAAACCATTTGAGCCTATTTTTAGAAAAAAATTTTTCCTTCCCCTTTAATTTCCTCTACAAGCTCCCATTGGTCCGGCGGGATTCCGATGCGCCACCGTCGCGTGCCGCCGCCGGCGCTGCCGCATACAGCGATCGGAAGATAGTAAAGGTAATTTTTTTTATTTTTCGCTATATATATATGTATACTGTTTTTAAAGGAAAAATAAAGAAAATATAGGTATATGTATGTATATTCGAAGGAGGAAAATAAAGAAAATAAAATAAAAAATAAAAGAACAAAGATCTCACAAATCCGGTTTTTGAATCCGTTTTTGTACTCAAAGTCTCTTCTTTTCTTTTCTTTTTTTTAAATCGATCCCGATTACATTGTATTTCGTGGCTTTATATAGCCAGATTAAACAACTATTTGTTTCTATTTTTTGTTTGTTTTTGCTTGGTTCTTCTGCTTGGCTTCTTGGGTGTTGTTTTTCTTGCAGGTAACAGTGTCAGGCGCACATGGGGGCAACGATGCTGGCAGTGTACAGAGGCAGGAGGCATGCGGCTGCTAGGGTTTCTTAGTGGCTGAAAATGTTTTAGATTTTGGGCCATTTTAGGGTTTGGGCTTTTTTTTAAAATGGACTGTAATGGACAGTCGGGCCTGGGCTAAAATTGGGCTCTACAATATTAAAAAAAAAATATATATATAATAAAATAAATTGAATAATTTATATTTAAATTATCGGATATGAAAAAAACTAATATATAACATAACAAAAAGTAGAAATTAAAAAGAAGAAACGAGTTTTACTAGATGTTAAGGCCAATTTTACACAGTTCCTTTAAGACAGATTCGACTGCTCCTACGGTACTTGGAGAAACGTTGGTTGAATGTCTCTCAAGATTCAACAACATGATGATCATAGCAATAGCACCTCTGCAGTGATTAACGAACAAACGATGCCTTTTTCTATCACCAAATGTTGGAAAATATAGAGAGGAAAAGAGAAGAATTTTGGGGAGAAAATAATCCCGGTGTGAGAGAGTCAGATTGAGCAAAAAATTTTGAAGATGCCTTTTATAGGCATTCAAAGTAGATGAATTTTGGAAATATCCATGTATAAATTTGCTCCACATCGTGCAACTTGACCCCGACGGGTTTGGACTTGCATCCTTACATGCAAGGCAAGATTCCAAGCTTAATCATTCAACTATTATTTAAGTGGGTACTCATATATATACACATCTCACACTTGGTGTTTAACCAATATGGGATCTAAGCTTTTGTTTTCCTCAACAAATATTTCCAAGGAGCTTACTTTGAGCATCAATTTCTCATTCATCACTCAACCATTTTGAGCATATGATATACCATTATTAAGGTCTCATGGTGTAGAATATGAAACCATAATTTTATGATTCCACTCTCCACCTTTGCCAATTGAAAATATTACTAAAAGTTCCCATAAATTATAATTTTTCCAACAAATAGATTTCTTGAAGCATAAGCTCCGTCTCCTAAACACATTTATTTTGTAAGAATCTGAGAGCATTTGAACCGATTTTATCATCCTCAGAGTGTGACTTTACGTGATCTATCACTAATAATGTGTAAACAAAACTATGGTTCAAACGATAACAATACTAAATGCGAATTGATCTGGTTGGATTTCTATTTTGTATCTTACTCTTCTTCTTTTTTCCCCTAAAAATAATAATAAATCTATGAACGTTATCATTTAAAATAAAAATAAGAATTTCTAATTTTACTATAAAGATATATGTTCTTTGTTATAATAGATGTCGGTAATGGCAATATAACAATCGCAAAGCAATAAGAAAAGGAAAAATAAAACACACAGATTTTAAGTGGAAACTCTTTCAGGAAAAATACTATGGGCAAAGGAGGAGAAAGTCACTAATGTTGAAAACTGAATCATATAAGAGGAGTTTTGACTACATTTATTTAAAGGTCGAAAAACCCTATTCTAATCAAAGTCAAATAGAAGAAGTGTAGATCTATATAAATTCTACTTGTGCGGTGAAACACCCCACACCCGGCCCACGAGCCTGAACCGGATCTGGTATGTTCCTAAAGTAAACCGATTTCAAAATTCTTTGTTACTTAGAAAAAAAATTTGTGTGTTTTGAAAGAAAGATTGTTTTGGGTTGGGCTTAAGTTGGAAACCCATTTAATTTTATTTGAAAATCCAATTTAATTAAGGTGACAAAACAATTTAGGATTTATTTTAAAAGAAATAATTGTTCTTTAACTTTAATCAAAAATAAATTGTAACATAATAATTAAAAGTAAACAGAAATAAAGAAATCCAACTTGGGCCTTATGGCCTTATTACATCAAATAATTCCCAAACTAAAAATTAAAGTACTTAATAATAATAAAAGTCCCAAATAATAAAAATTTTTCCTTGCTATGCATGACCACCTTTAGCTCCTGCCAACCCGGTCCATTATTGCTCATCACCTGAAAAATATTCCCACAACGGGGTGAGTCAACCAGACTCAATGTGTACATGGCACTAAATCGTAATAGAAACAGACATACAATACATTCAATCATAAAATACAAGTTATGATGCATTCCCAAACCCAAACCTAATTGTCCATCCGCTACACACCCCCGTACCTGCCAAACACACCGTGGGGACTACTAAGTCGACCCTCCTTCCGCTACACACCAATTTGCGGCCTTAAGGCTCCGCATCTGTGGTCTTAGGAAACCACTTTTCAGATTACTGTGGTCGTAGGTCACCACTTTTCAGATTACTGTGGTCTTAAGTCACCACTTTTCACTTCCCCTTTCAATATACAACCATATGCCCCACATATTAAAATACATACAATACCAGAGTTCACAATCTTATAATATTCTCATGTTACGAATAACACTTTTCATATTCCTAACAGGAGTAGGAAACGTACCTGAGTACTTAGTACCATAACATGGTACCTTAGCCATGCTCATATTTCCATTAACATATATTTTAATACATGCAACCATAATTCATATTACAAAATAGTGTGGAGTACACACCTGGTTCGCTTAATGAAGTCCTCGAAAATCCCAAAGAGAACCGATTACCGATTTAGATCTCAAATCTTACATAAGTTAATCATTTACTATTTAAAAGACCATTCGGCCATTTTTCCAAATACAACTAGGATTTGTATTACTTACCTTGTAACTGAATTGATTTTAAGAATCAAGTGCCGGATCTTTGTATTCCTCCCTTGTGAATTCGACTAAGCACTATATTACTCCATAGGTTAGTTTTCGGCTTCTGATAATAAATCTAAATATTTAAAATAGCCTTGGTCGAATATCTTAAACACATACCTTGTGATTTCAAATCCCGAAAAGTAACCCTTGGCTATGGAGATGTTGAAATCCCTACACACATATGTTAGATCTGATTTCCATATCACTTAATAATCTTAAATAAATTGGCCTTTGGCCTAAACCATGCTTTTCTTACCTTAAATCCTTAGATCTGAAATCCCAAAATTCCTCCTTTAATATTCGGCCAAAAGACAACCAAAAGAATCAGTTCCCAAATCTTGGTTGAAAGAGAATAAACAACAAGAATCCATTATTCTTACCTTATCACCACAGTCGACGGCACCCTTGATTGAAGCCACAGAGATTCGGCTATGGAGACTTAAACAGGAATTAAAGAGGTTTTGGCTTGACAGTAGAAGAGAAAAGAAGAAGAAAAGAGAAGAAGAAAATTCGGCAGAGAGGGAGAGAGCTAGGGAATTTTCGGTAGAGCAGAGAAAGAAACAAACTGATGAGTAGCCCTCCTTCCTTCCTTTTATAGACAAAGTTATCAGCTAAGGAGTCCCTTACTTGGCCACCACTCCTCTATTTGATAACTTTATCTTTTTAATATGATAAATAAAAGGATTTAATCCAATATTTATCTCTTCTAAATAATCCAATTTAAAAATCTAAAAAAAAAATCCCTTATTTATCACTTAATAGCCGAATTTTAAAGAGGATAAACCTCTCTTTTTCTAGATGCCTTGCCGTCCACTCTTTGTGCTTCTGGAAAGAAAAATAAAACCTCCTTAATTTGCTTCTCAAGTGACTCAAACTCAGGCCCAATCCTCCTGCATATGGCGCCACTTCCCTAGGCCCTAAGTGGCATCTTCAGGCCACTTTTCCAAGCCTATTTGTGTGTCAAATTTCTCCAACTTTTTCTTTTAAGGCCTCCTTGCACTTATTTCCTATTTTAAACTTTAAAATTTGACATTTCTAGGTCATTTCCAAGTTTCCTAAAATTTTCGATCGGCTCTATAAACTTACCATTTTCTTACATTTCCAAGTTTCCAGAAATGTTCATTTCCATTTCCATTTCCATTTCCATGCATTTCTAGGTTTCCAAAAATGTTCATTTCCAATTCATTTTCATACATTTCTGAGTTTCCAAAAATATCAAAAATTTATTCATAGTGCTTAAGACTTGTCATTTCGTACAATTAAACCTAAAATGCATAGGCCCTTTCCAGGATGTTACATGCGGCATGGTTCGTACACCCTTGGCTGCAACCCCAGTTATATTTTGTTACTATATGTAACAGCCCAAATACGACCCTAATAGGAACGGTGGTTTCGGGACCACGAATCCGAGACAGAAAAATATTTTAATATTATTTTCAGTGTTAATTATATGTGAATTAGTATGTGTGAAAATTTCGTATTAAAAATTGAATGTTTACGTGTTTAATTTAAAAAAAAGGATCAAGTAGTAAAAGTAGTATGTATGAAGTTAGAAGGGTCGATTGAATTGTTTTATTTCATGAGAGGACTTGCATGTCAAATTTACCACATTTCATGGTAGTGGACGGCAATGATGATGGGGAAAGACTTTTAAGTATTTTATAATTTTAATTATTATATTTTAAGAATATTATAATATGTATTATATTGAGAAAATAAAAGAACATGTGTAAAATTCATTTTTCTCTCTCTTTCCTTCATCTTCTTCACCGATTTTATGCAAATAAAAGAAGAAAGTTGATCCTCCATCATTCGGCCATTGCATGTGGTTGTAAGGTAAGTAATTGAGCTTTGTTTTAGTAAATATTTACATAATTGAGTTGGTTACCTTGAGTACTATCAAAACCATGTTAAAATTTTTAAAGTTAAGCATGTTTAGATTCGGCCATAGGGGAGTATTTGTGGGTTGTTGTGTTGATGAATACAAGATGATTTGAGAAAAAGATTTAGATGAAAAGTAGAATAGTTTTAAATTGTATGAATGCCATGGAGGTTATTTTAATTTGAGCATAGAGATGCTCTTTACATTCGGCAAAATGTTGGAGTGAACATGTGTGAGGTTTATTTAGCTTAATTGTTTGGTTATATATATATATTAAAACATGTGTGTATTGAAATAGCATATTCGGTTATAGGAGATGAAGAAATAAATTGTGTTAGATTATATTATTGATGAAATTTCGAAAGGGTTAAGAGGCAAATAAAGGAAGAATTGAACTGATATAAGGGCTAGGGGTATTCGGCCCTCAATAAGTATTAGTCAAATCTTGATACTTGGAGTTTTAATGTTTTGAGGACTTGATTAAACAGGTGTAAATTATAAGAGTAAAACAGTAGAATTTTATAATTTTTAGTATTGAACTAAATTAAATGGAAAATGCATTTGAATAAACTCTACTTGACATTTATTAGATCAAGTACAAAAGGAAAAAGAGTTTGATCGAGGAAAAACAAAACTAAACGAGTAGTCGGGGAGCTTATTTGGTCAACTGTCGAGGTAAGTTTTAAGCGATAAAATTAAGTTGAATTTATACTTTATTACAAGTTTAAGTTGAATGGTGGTAGTTTATTTCAAAGCATTGCCGAATATATATATTTATATACAAAATTGATAAAAGATAGTTGATGGTGATGTTACATGGATGCGGTACTTAAGTGCATGAAATAGGCAATATTGATAGTGACACTAGAATGAGATTCGGGCATACTAAATGAAATTGATGATGGCTTGATGTGGTATAGGCTGAATGTAATGTAGGACTTGGGATGTTAAAAATTGGATATATATATATATAAATGTGTATGATCTTGTGTGAAGTGTGATCGTAAATTTTTAAATAGGACACTACACATGTTAAATGACCAACAAGTTATGAAAAGCATAAGTTGTGCGAAATGGTTCAATGATCACTACGTTACGGAAACTTTTAAGTAACGGCTCTATGTGAGCGATACGTTACAGAAACTTATAAGTAACGGTTCTATATGAGCGATACGTTACGGAAACTTTTAAGTAACAGCTCTATGTGAGCGATACGTTATGGAAACTTTTAAGTAACGGCTCTATGTGAGCGACACGTTACGGAAACTTTGAAGTAACGGCTCTATGTGAGCGATACGTTATAGAAACTTATAAGTAACGGCTCTATGTGAGCGATACGTTACGAGAATTACTAAGTAACGGCTTTATGTGAGAGGTACGTTACAAGAAGTATTAAGTAACGGCTCTATGTGAGCGATACGTTACTAAATTCTATTAAAGATCAAGTAAGTGTGAGGTTCGTTAAAGGATTTTATTTCTAATGACATTATGCATGAAGAAATGCACGAGTGAATTATCACGTATTATACCGAACGATTAAGTTTGTAAGGGTAAATATACTAGAGATAAGTGTTATACCATTGAATTGAGACTTAGATAGCTTGTATAATGAGTAGATGAATTAGTGAATGTGTATGACATGTATATTAGTTATTTCCTATGTGAGGATGGCATATAGAATATATTTATAAGTACATGAAATTGAGTAAGTTCAACTCTTAAATGGGTTGGGGCATTCGGTAAGGGTGTTGTAAATAAGTAGGTTTGAATCCTTGATAAAAATACTTTACATAGGTATGTGATATTAATTTGCTTAAACTTACTAAGATTTGAAAAGCTTACATTGTTTCGGTTGTTTTACAATTGTAGTCTTCTTTTGGAACTCAGCCCGCGCTCAGGGATCGTTTTGGAAGCTCGTCATACTATCACCTATTTTGGTATTTTATTTGATAATCCTCTTTTAAGACTTATGGCATGTATAAATCAAACCGTTTTTGGACTGCGTTTGAAAGTCTTGTAAATATGTATATGAACTTATGCCATGCGAAAATGGCTTTGTTTCTCAATTGTGTTTGGTATTTTTTTTTCATGTTTATGTTTTCTGTAGATAGTAGAATGTGGTACATGCCTGTCTCAAAATGATGAATTATATCAGCATGCGTATTTAATTGAATTTGACTAGTTTTTGCTTGATTTTGGTTGTTACTGGATGTATATTTGGACACATTATATCCGTAGCTTGAAATTTATTTTAAATCATGGTATGTGTGGGATAAGTGAGGTCAGAAGTATGTTTGAATAGGGTATATGGTACTTTTGGATAATGAATATTATTTTTCTTAAATTTATACGCACAATACGATTCATATCATGAAAGAATTAGGTTATATTTTGTATATGTGTGACGAATGAAGGTACTATGTTATTGAATAAGTTTGGGGATGTGTAAATTGCAAGTGTTCGGCTATAAGATACAAATTGACCAAATGAATAGTATTATGCTAATTAATAGTAACTAGTGAAATTGATATTAATGTGGTCACTTGTGAAAGGTTCAATGATGCTTTGATAATTTGAATGAATGTTCATGTTAAATCGTGAAAAATATAGAGCTGTTCGTATTAATTATGAAGCAACTTTATAGGGTGCATTGACTTGGGATTGTTTTAGTAATGCCGTAACCCTAATTTGGCGCTGGATACGGGTTAAGGTGTTACATTTAATTGGTATCAGAGCTACGATTTAGTCGTTTCTCAGAATAACGTAGCGCGTATAAGTCTATCTATACATGCCATAATTTATAAATGATAGTATGATGACTTCTGACAGTGTAATGTTTTTGTTCTTTTATATAGTAATAGATTCCGATCCCAAACGAGCTGTAGTCGAAGATGTCGAGAGTATAGCGGCCGCTCCAGCGCAAAGGACCGCGCCAGAAGAATCTCGACCGGCTACGAGTAATCCTGATGAAGGGGCTAAACAAGCCTTTTATAATATGATGAATAATTGGTTCAGTCATTAACGAACCAATCCGGCTGTTCAACCACCCCAAAATCAGAATGTGCCCCCTGTAGTACTGGTGGTACCTTCAGTTGTCAACCCCGAAAGAATAACCAAACCTCCTGTTGATCGCATTAGAAAGCACGGGGCTCAGGAATTTAGAGCAGAGGATGACGATGATGCAGAGATAGCTGAATTTTGGCTTGATAATACTGTTCGTGTTTTCGACGAACTGTCTTGCACACCCGATAAGTGCTTGAAGTGTGCCATATCATTACTACGGGATTCTGCTTATTATTGGTGGAATACGTTCGTGTCGGTTGTCCCGAAAGAAAGGGTTACTTAGGACTTCTTCCAGACAGAATTCCGTAAGAAATATATAAGCCAACACTTTATTGACTCTAAGCGTAAAGAATTTCTCGAGCTCAAATAGGGTCGTATGACCCTATCCGAATACGGGCGCAAGTTTGTGCGCTCAGTCGCTACGATCGCGAGTGTGTTTCGTTAGAGGCTGTTATGTGCCGGAGATTTGAAGACGGATTAAATGAAGATATAAAGCTTCTAGTTGGCATTCTTGAAATTAACGATTTCGTCGTGTTAGTTGAAAGAGCTTGTAAAACGGAAGAACTGGGGAAAGAAAAACGAAAAGTTGAGTTAGAATCCAGAGAGTTCCGGAAGAGATCGGTGGGTAAACATTTACAGACTATAACAAAGAAGTTTAAGAATGATGGTAGCCGGTCCAAGCCCAACACCGGGATTTCTATACGAGAACGACCACCAGTGAGTTCTCGGGCTACGTCAGTTGCTAGTGCTGCTAATGAGAGATCGAGTAAACCTGAGTGTCAGCAGTGTGGCAGACAGCATTTCAGGGAATATTGGGGTAAATCTATTGCTCGCACTTGTTACAAGTGTGGCTCGCAGGACCATTTTATTCGGGACTGCCCGAAGACTACTGGAAAGGGGACTGCTCAGAGTGCGAGACGTAGCGGCACTTCAACTAGAGGCAGATCGTCTCGTTATGAGGGAGGTAGGAGTGGTGCACAGAGAGGGACCACAGATGCAGTTGTTCGATCAGATACTCGTGTACCGGCTAGGGCGTACGCCATTCGTGCTAGGGAGGAGGCCTCATCCCCGAAAGTCATTACCGGTATTTTCACCCTATTTGATTCTAATGTAACTGCTTGGATTGACCCCGGTTCAACCTATTCATATGTATGCGAAACATTAGTATCCAGTAAGACTCTACCTGTTAAGTCTACTGAGTTTGTGATACAGGTTTCAAACCCTTTAGGTCGGTGGGTATTAATTGATAAAGTGTATAAGAATTGCCCCTTAATGATTCGAGACTCGTGTTTCCGGTTGATTTGATGCTGTTACCCTTTGATGAGTTCGATATCATCCTTGGTATGGATTGGTTAACCGTACACGATGCAGTAGTAAATTGCAGAAGAAAGACCATTGATTTGAGGTGTTAGAATAACGAGGTACTTCGGATTGAATCTGGGGATTTAAGTGGGTTACCGACTGTGATATCATCAATGTTGGCTCGGCAGTATTTGAGAAAGGGTTGTGCAGCTTATCTTGTGTATGTGATTGATAGCAAAGTATCAGAAAAGAAGATTGAATCTGTGCTAGTTGTTTGTGAGTATTCGGACGTGTTTCCGGAGGAATTGCCAGAATTACCACCTATTTGTGAAGTAGAGTTTGAGATCGAGCTAGTGTCAGAAACCACTCCAACTTCGATAGCTCTTTACAGAATGGCACCGACTGAGTTAAGAGAATTGAAAGCTCAGTTGCAAGAATTGACAGATAAAGGTTTCGCCAGACCAAGTTTCTCTCCCTGGGGTACGCCTGTATTATTTGTGAAAAAGAAAGACGGAACCTTGAGAATGTGCATTGACTATCGACAGCTCAATAAGGTGACTGTAAAGAACAAATACCCATTGCCACGTATTGACGATTTATTCTATCAACCCAAAGGAGCCTCAGTGTTCTCAAAAATTGATTTGAGATCGGGATATTATCAGCTACGAGTTAGAGAATCGGATATACCAAAGACTACTTTTCGGACGAGATATGGTCACTACGAATTTTTGGTGATGCCGTTTGGGCTCACCAATGCCCCTGCTGTTTTCATGGACTTGATGAATCAGATGTTCAGACC
The DNA here is from genome assembly GCA_025503065.1 of Gossypium bickii. Classification (NCBI taxonomy): domain Eukaryota; kingdom Viridiplantae; phylum Streptophyta; class Magnoliopsida; order Malvales; family Malvaceae; genus Gossypium; species Gossypium bickii. The sequence goes on along the minus strand of CP106717.1, from coordinate 112,257,914 downwards.
GTATTTAGACCGGTTTGTGGTTGTATTCATACATGACATACTGATCTACTCCCGTGACGAAACCGAACATGTTGAGCATTTGAGGTTGGTGTTGCAGATTTTGCGGGATAATAAATTATTCGCGAAATTCTGCAAATGCGAGTTTTGGTTGAAAGAAGTCAGCTTTTTGGGACATGTTATTTCAGCATCGGGTATTCGGGTTGATCCGAATAAAGTTTCAGCTATACTTGATTGGAAACCTCCGCGAAATGTTTCTGAGGTTCGTAGCTTTTGGAGGCTCATCAGATATTATAGACGCTTTGTGAAAGGGTTTTCTATGATAGTATCCCTGATGACGAAACTACTACAAAAGGATGTGAAATTTGAGTGGTCAGAAAGGTGTTAGAAGAGTTTTGATCGACTGAAGACCTTGTTAACGGAAGCTCCGGTACTCGTTCAGCCAGAGTCGGGTAAGGAGTTCATTATTTTTAGTGATGCATCTTTAAATGGGCTCGGTTGTGTATTGATGCAGGAGGGTAAAGTCGTAGCCTATGCCTCGAGACAGTTGAAACCACACGAGAGAAATTATCCGACTCACGACCTTGAATTAGCCACTATAGTATTTGCTTTGAAGATATGTCGTGACTATCTTTTCGAGGAGAAATGCCACATCTATTCGGATCATAAAAGCTTAAAGTATTTAATGACTAAAAAGGATCTTAATTTGAGATAGCGACGATGGTTGGAACTGTTGAAAGATTATGACCTTATGATTGATTATCACCCGGGAAAAGCTAAAGTGGTTGCGGATGCACTTAGCCAAAAATCGCTATTTGCTTTAAGAGCGATGAATGCGGATATGACTATGACTGAGGATGGCGCAATCATTGCTGAGTTGAAAGTGAGACCATTGTTTGAGCAACAAATTCGAGAAGCTCAAAAAGTCGATGATGTTTTAAAAATGAAGAAAATCCACTATGGCTCGAGTACGGATTCAGATTTCCAAATTGATGCTGAGGATATTTACGATTCAAGAATCGAATGTGTGTACCGAAGAACCCTGACTTGATTCGAATGATTTGTGATGAAGCTCATAGTAGTAAATTGTCAATTCATCCGGGTAGCACAAAGATGTATAATGACTTGAAACAGCATTATTGGTGGCAAGGTATGAAACGAGACATCTCAGATTATGTATCGAAGTGTTTAGTATGTCAACAAGTGAAAGCTGAGCATCAAGTGCCATTGGGACTTCTTCAGCCAATTATGATACCTGAGTGGAAGTGGGACCGAGTCACTATGGATTTCGTATCGAGTTTGCCTTTGACGCCGAGCAAGAAAGATTCAATCTGGGTTATTGTTGATAGATTGATGAAATCGGCACATTTCATTCCAGTACGTATGGATTTTGCACTCGACAAATTAGCCGACTTGTACTTATCGCAGATAGTACGGCTTCACGGAGTACCTGTTTCTATTGTTTCGGATAGGGACCCGAGGTTTACATCGCGATTTTGGAAGAAACTGCAAGATGCTTTAGGTACTAAGTTACATTTCAGTACGGCTTTTCACCCTCAGTCGGATGGTCAATCCGAGCGTATTATCCAAATACTCGAGGATATGTTGAGATGTTGTGTTCTTGAGTTTGAGGGGACGTAGGAATGATACTTGCCTTTGATTGAATTTGCGTATAACAATAGCTTTCAGTCTAGTATCAAAATGGCACCCTACGAAGCTTTGTACGGTCGTAAATGTCGTACGCCGTTGTACTGGACGAAATTGGGAGAAAATAGGATACATGGGGTTGATTTGATTAAGGAAACTGAACAGAAAGTGGCAGTAATTCGTGATAATTTGAAAGCGGCATCGGATCGTCAAAAGTCTTACGCAGATTTGAAACGTAAGGACATTGAGTTCCAGATAGGTGATCAAGTGTTCTTAAAAGTATCACCGTGGAAAAAGATAATGAGATTTGGTCGTAAAGGGAAGCGGAGTCCGCGATTCATTGGGCCATATGAAGTTATTGAGCGGATTGGACCGGTTGCGTATAGACTTATGTTACCATCTGAGTTGGACAAAATTCACAATGTTTTTCATGTATCGATGCTTCGACGATATCAATCCGATCTTTCTCATGTGATCAGTCCTTTAGAGATTGAAATTTAGCCCGATTTAACATATGATGAGGAACCGATTCGCATTTTAGCTCGTGAAGTGAAAGAGTTGCAAAATAAAAGGATATCGTTGGTTAAAGTATTATGGCATAAGCACGGGATAGAAGGAGCAACTTGGGAAATCGAGGAATCAATGAAAGAACATTATCCACACTTATTTGCGGGTAAGATTTTTGGGGACGAAAATTTCTTTAGGGGGGAGAGTTGTAACAGCCCAAATACGACCCTAATCGGAACGGTGGTTTCGGGACCACGAATCCGAGACAAAAAAATATTTTAATATTATTTTCAGTGTTAATTATATGTGAATTAGTATGTGTGAAAATTTCGTATTAAAAATTTGAATGTTTACGTGTTTAATTTAATAAAAGGATCAAGTAGTAAAAGTAGTGTGTATGAAGTTAGAAGGGTCGATTGAATTGTTTTATTTCATGAGAGGACTTGCATGTCAAATTTACCACATTTCATGGTAGTGGACGACAATGATGATGGGGGAAGACTTTTAAGTATTTTATAATTTTAATTATTATATTTTAAGAATATTATAATATGTATTATATTGAGAAAATAAAAGAACATGTGTAAAATTCATTTTTCTCTCTCTTTCCTTCATCTTCTTCACCGATTTTATGCAAATAAAAGAAGAAAGTTGATCCTCCATCATTCGGCCATTGCATGTGGTTGTAAGGTAAGTAATTGAGCTTTGTTTTAGTAAATATTTACATAATTGAGTTGGTTACCTTGAGTACTATCAAAACCATGTTAAAATTTTTAAAGTTAAGCATGTTTAGATTCGGCCATGGGGGAGTATTTGTGGGTTGTTATGTTGATGAATACAAGATGATTTGAGAAAGAGATTTAGATGAAATGTAGAATAGTTTTAAATTGTATGAATGCCATGGAGGTTATTTTAATTTGAGCATAGAGATGCTCTTTACATTCGGCAAAATGTTGGAGTGAGCATGTATGAGGTTTATTTAGCTTAATTGTTTGGTTATATATATATATATTGAAACATGTGTGTATTGAAATAGCATATTCGGTCATAGGAGATGAAGAAATAAATTGTGTTAGATTATATTATTGATGAAATTTCGAAAGGGTTAAGAGGCAAATAAAGGAAGAATTGAATTTGATATAAGGGCTAGGGGTATTCGGCCCTCAATAAGTATTAGTCAAATCTTGATACTTGGAGTTTTAATGTTTTGAGGACTTGATTAAAAAGGTGTAAATTTTATAAGAGTAAAACAGTAGAATTTTATAATTTTTAGTATTGAACTAAATTGAATGGAAAATGCATTTGAATAAACTCTACTTGACATTTATTAGATCAAGTACAAAAGGAAAAGGAGTTTGATCGAGGAAAAACAAAACCAAACGAGTAGCCGGGGAGCTTATTTGGTCAACTGTCGAGGTAAGTTTTAAGCGATAAAATTAAGTTGAATTTATACTTTATTACAATTTTAAGTTGAATGGTGGTAGTCTATTTCAATGCATTGCCGAATATATATATATATATATATATATATATATGAAATTGATAAAAGATAGTTGATGGTGATGTTACATGGATGTGGTACTTAAGTGCATGAAATAGGCAATATTGATAGTGACACTAGAATGAGATTCGGGCATACTAAATGAAATTGATGATGGCTTGATGTGGTATAGGCCGAATTTAATGTAGGACTTGGGATGTTGAAAATTGGATATATATATAAATGTGTATGATCTTGTGTGAAGTGTGATCGTAAATTTTTAAATAGGACACTATACATGTTAAATGACCAACAAGTTATGAAAAGCATAAGTTGTGCGAAATGGTTCAATAATCACTACGTTACGGAAACTTTTAAGTAATGGCTCTATGTGAGCGATACGTTACGGAAACTTATAAGTAACGGCTCTATGTGAGCGATACGTTACAAAAACTTTTAAGTAATGGCTCTATGTGAGCGATACGTTACGGAAACTTTTAAGTAACGGCTCTATGTGAGCGATACATTACGAGAATTACTAAGTAACGGCTCTATGTGAGCGGTACGTTACAAGAAGTATTAAGTAACGGCTCTATGTGAGCGATACGTTACGAGAATTACTAAGTAACGGCTTTATGTGAGCGGTGCGTTACAAGAAGTATTAAGTAACGGCTCTATGTGAGCGATATGTTACTAAATTCTATTAAAGATCAAGTAAGTGTGAGGTTCAATAAAGGATTTTATTTCTGATGACATTATGCATGAAGAAATGTGCGAGTGAATTATCACGTGTTATACCAAACGATTAAGTTTGTAAGGGTAAATATACTAGAGATAAGTGTTATAACATTGAATTGAGACTTAGATAGCTTGTATAATGAGTAGATGAATTAGTGAATGTGTATGACATGTATATTAGTTATTTCCTATGTGAGGATGGCATATAGAATATATTTATAAGTACATGAAATTGAGTAAGTTCAACTCTTAAATGGGTTGGGGCATTTGGTAAGGGTGTTATAAATAAGTAGGTTTGAATCCTTGATAAAAATACTTTACATAGGTATGTGATATTAATTTGCTTAAACTTACTAAGCTTTGAAAAGCTTACATTGTTTCGGTTGTTTTGCAATTGTAGTCTTCTTTTGGAACTCATCCCGCACTCAAGGATCATTTTGGAACTCGTCATACTATCACCTATTTTGGTATTTTATTTGATAATCCTCTTTTAAGACTTATGGCATGTATAGATCAAACCCTTTTTGGACTGCGTTTGAAAGTCTTGTAAATATGTATATAAACTTATGCCATGCGAAAATGGCTTTGTTGCTCAATTGTGTTTGGTATTTTTTTTTTCATGTTTATGTTTTCTATAGGTAGTAGAATATGGTACATGTCTGTCTCAAAATGATGAATTATATCAACATGCGTATTTAATTGAATTTGACTAGTTTTTGCTTGATTTTGGTTGTTACTGGATTTATATTCGGACACATTATATCCGTAGCTTGAAATTTATTTTAAATCATGGTATGTGTGGGATAAGTGAGGTCAGAAGTATGTCCGAATAGGGTATATGGTACTTTTGGATAATGAATGTTATTTTTCTTAAATTTATACGAACAATATGATTCATATCATGAAAGAATTAGGTTATATTTTGTATATGTGTGACGAATGAAGGTACTATGTTATTGAATAAGTTGGGGGATGTGTAAATTGCAAGTGTTCAGCTATAAGATACAAATTGACCAAATCAATAGTATTATGCTAATTGATTGTAACTAGTGAAATTGATATTAATGTGGTCACTTGTGAAAGGTTCAATGATGCTTTGATAATTTGAATGAATGTTCATGTTAAATCGTGAAAAATATAGAGTTGTTTGTATTAATTATGAAGCAGCTTTATAGGGTGCATTGACTTGGGATTGTTTTAGTAATGCCGTAACTTTAATCAGGCGCTGGATACGGGTTAGGGTGTTACACTATATTTATTTTTTCAACAAGTGACGAGATTCAACGCATACACATTTTTAACATCCTTAATGTTTAGTTTTTACCAAAACTAATTGCATGAATCTTTAATACGTTCTTAAATAAGCTACTAACCTAATTTACACCTAAATAAACCCTTACATAATTCAACCTGTTGTATAAAATAAGGGCTAATTTAAATACAAACCACAACATAAAATGATTTTTGGGTATAATAAAAATATAGAGGACTTATTAAAAAAACTAACGTGATTCAAAACTTCTTGAAAATTTAAGACCTATTTTTCTTTATCTCATGTCAAAATTACAAAGTCTATCTAAAAATGATGAAAAGAAAGATAATTGAGTTTGTTTATATAGCATTGTACACCAACTTGTCAAAAATACATATAAGATCCTAAAAATTCAAATTTAGGTATAAAATCTTTTTAAAGTTACAAAATATTACAATTATATTTCATAGGTATATATCAAAATCAATGATTACAATCACAGACTGAATTCAAATTGGTACTTCATCGGAATAAAATTAGACTAAAATTACACTTGATGAGATTTAAAATTAAAATCTAAAAACTCATAAATTAAAACGATAAAGTGTTGTGTTCAACAAAACATTGATGTCACTTTGCTGTTTCATTCGAAAATGCAATCTCTGATGTGGGCAAGGGCGGTTCATGATGACATTCAATTTCTGAAGGGTTCATGGTGGTTTTGCCCTGCGAAATGCAGCCATTCGAGAAGTAAAGCCAATGCTGTGGTTATTCATTGGACTCCACCTCCCCCAGGTGGGAGGAGTTCAACGTGGTAGGTGTTGCTAAAGAGGACGAAGCTGGATGTTGCGGGCTGTTGCGAGATGGGAAAAGAGTTGTCCGTTCCTTGTTTTTTGGGTTAATTAATGCCGCGGATCGGAAATGGCTGAAGTAATGGCTATTTAAGTCTCTTTTGTTATTGAATCCGGTTCGTGCGTTGCTTTGGAGTGGATACTGGAAAGGAATTCTAGGTCGTGATCTTTGTGGAATCTCTTTATTGGTATCGGTCGTTGTATTAAACAGCTGGTTCAAATTCACTTCACATTTGTTCATAGGCAACGAGTTGAATGTCTCAAGTCCAGAGTGCTTCAATTTGAACGGTTATTTTAGAAATTTTTGTATTCTATTTATTTTCTGGAAGAGGTTGGTCGGGGAATTATTCAACTTAATAAAATGCAATTTTTTTTTCTTAAGAAAAAAACAAGTGGAATTATTGTTTTTTGCTTTAATTTTCAAACACGTGCACTGTACTAAAGACTAAAGACAGATACTAATTTCTCACAAAAAAAAAAAAAAAAAAAGACAGATACTAATTAGGTGTCACTCTTTCACTTTTTTTTCAAGTCAAAAGAAAACACTACAAGCCTGTGTTCATGTTTGGGAAGCCAATCATTTTCATTAATTTTTCAAAATATTAATACACGTGCTCTTTCTATAAGAGATTAGAAAATTTAATTTCAAAATTTTTATTATTTTACTCGTACTTCGTTTGTGGAGTCAGGAATTTTTTTGGACGAAATTAAATTATATATTTTATTATAGTAAAAATATAATTTTGTTATTTTAATATTTTATATTTTTATAAATTTTAAAGGATTAAATTTAAATTTTTATTATTTTGAGAGATTAAAATATAATTTTATTATTATTAATTTAAAATTTTATAAATTATAAAAAGTTTAAATGAAAAAATTTTCAATTTAGAAATAGCAGAGCCCCTGCCATCCTAGATCTGTCCTTGCTTTGTTGGATTAATACACGTACATATATGTACATGTTTTTATGAATATAGAATTTCACTATTTTCTAATAAGCTTAGAATAAACCTTCAATTTAATACCAGAAATGATAATCTTCCAAGAAAATTAGTTTAAAAATGATTGGATTTTAATTTTAGCATTTAAAATTCGATTAGAAGTGTTAATGATTTGAATTATATTTAGAGTAAATTTAGATGGTATCAAAATATGAGTTGTGAATTTTGTCCAAACTTCTGTAATGCTAGGGGTTAGTAGGAGTCTCGCTTCCTAAAATGGGAAATTTAATTTCTGGTGACCTTTTATAAATTATAAAATTTTAAATTAGTCCTTTAAAAATATAAAAATTTAGACTATTAAAATGGTGAAATTATATTTTAACTCTAAAATATATATAATTTAATTTTGGCCCTAAATTTTTTTCTAGTTTTACCCCTAGTGTCTATGGTCAGCCTTATTTTTTTTTTTAAATTTTGAAATAAATATTATTTTATTAACATTTAATAAATTTATATTTAAACATTTTTTTACTATCATATATACACAAGGGGTGTTTAATAAATAAAGTTTTGATTATTTTTTTAGTTGATTTGGGTATAAATGGAGGATTGAGTAGTCAAACCCTCTAATTGTAGTGTTTGGTGAAGGGAGGTTTACAAGAGCTTGTTGAACAAAAAAACATGGATGGACAATTTTTTTTACAGCTGATTAAGAATGAGATATGTAGAATGACATATCTGACCATGCTTGCTAAAAAATTACTCACTAATTAATTTCCATAATAGATGTTTATTTAAATAAAAAATACTTGCTTAAATAAAAACTTAATTATTTAAATTTTTAATAATTTTCATAACGGATGTTTTAATTCCTTGGTAATAGTGTTTTATTTCAATAATTTCACCTAATAAAGACTAAAATATTATAAACAAATAAATATTTAACAATAAAATATGTCATGCATTTATTTATCATTTTGAATAAATAATTAATAGAATGAGTTGATCAAACCAATTACTGTAATCAACTATCAACCAATTACCAAACAGAGCCATAATTTTGTCTAAACCTTTTCAAAACATATCGAAAGCCTTCGAACTTAGATCAAATCTTATTAAGTCTAAATCTAAATTTAATTATTTATTGGGACTTTGTCCATTTAATTATATAATTTATATTTTTACAATTATAATATTAATTTATATAATATTACAATGAAAAAAAAGTCAAGATTTGCCTATGTCAATTAATTAATTATTAATTACGTTCGTTATCACAAATGACAAAAACTCGGTTGTCGAAATCAGCTCCAGTTGAATAATTATTGGATACATAATAAAATATATTTTATTATGATTTTATTATATTTTATTATATAAAATTTTTAAATTAATAAAAGATTTGGATTAGATAAAAGGAATTACATTAAGAAAAATTGACAGCAGGGGGTTTTGCCTCTTTAATTTCTCTCGGGGTGTGTTTGGATGGACGATTGAGTGCGGTGCAGTGCGTTTAGTTTACTTTTTGTCTCACGCTATAGTATTTAATCTTACCGTCACTGCTGTTTTTACACTAACCGTAGGTAAAACAGCGTCCATCCAAACCCACCCTCAATTAGTTAGTTGAGCTGAATCATGATTATTACAATAACAACAATGAAGCTGAATCAGTAATTATATAAATCTATTAAAAACTAGTATGACTGACGGGATAACCAGGCAGTTACACGTGACATGCCACGTGTACTTTATACTGACGTATAGGGACTAGTTATTAACAATAAAATTAGATGAAATTTTTAATAAAAGGACCAGTTTACTTTTTAATCTAATATATAAAGGCTAATTTACCTATTTTTTAATAAAGAGGTAAAACAGAATCTAACTCCACCTCCATAGTATTTTTACCGTTAAAAGGGAATTTTTCTTTTACAAAACAATAATTTAAACCAAATTATTTCTAAAAACAATACATCCCATCAATAAACTACAAGTTTAAGTTTAATCTTAAAAATGATTGAAAAGGAAAATATTCCCATATTTTTGCAGTATTAATGACCTGGAATGCAACAAATTAAAGCCCCCTAAATGAGACTATACCAAATTTCAATAACTAAACCACTAATTTTAATATTAAATCTTTATTCTTTACGCACTATTCTCTTGTTCTTCTCTCATTTTGGAGATTTGAATATTGCACTCTACTTTACAACCACTTCACGTAAACCTAGAGAACATCAGGACCACTCCTTTACACTAATTAACTCTAATTAACCATCACAAAAAACGTGTCATTTTCTTTATATTTACATATTATTTTCTTCTTTTTTCACATAAGCTTCATCTTTCCTGGGGTCAAGAGTTAAATCACTCATTTATATGAAACACTGTAGAATCTTATCAAGTCTACATCAATCTCATCGTCACGTATCTAAAAGGCTAACATATTCTATAAGAGACCAATCATAACAAGACTAGTAAAGATAAATGTCGGGACTTAAGCCAAAGAGTAACCATCCATGCCTATAAATAGCCTTCCTTACCCTTGATGAATCTCTTCTCATACACTTTAACATTTTACTCAATAATTCTCAATACCTCACCACGGTGTGAACCGAGGTCAAAGTGTTTTCATGCCTTGAGCATGAAAGATACCTCAAAAGCAGCTTGTTGATGTGGATTCTACGTAAGGTGTTGTCGTGCTTCAGTTTCAATAACTAAACATTTAATTAATACCATGGATTCATTCATTCACCTTATATATTGTAAAGTAGGTCCGTTACTAATGCATAATTGGAGATATAGTCAAAAGGTAGTAAGTATCTTTGTTTAATCATCATTATATATAATCATCGAAATCGGTGGAAAGATAATCACTACCATAGTATTTCGTTGACGACGACTTTTGTCTCATTTGTAAGAAACAAAGCCATGCATGCAAGTTGATAATAATGGTCTTGAAATGCAACCTTTCTTTGCCTATAAATACAGCTTCTCAATTACCAAACCCACAATCACAAACCCTTTTAGCTTCTTTCTCTTTGTTGCTTTACACCCAATTAATGGAGATGAATAGTTTCAACCAAAGAGTCTTCTTACTTACCCTATTGCTACCCATAGTTGTCATCTTAGTGGAAGGCCAAGGCACTCGAGTTGGGTTCTACTCGACCTCATGCCCTAAAGTCGAGTCCATCGTAAGCTCAACGGTCCAATCTCATTTCAAGTCGGATCCAACTATTGCTCCGGGGTTGCTTCGCATGCACTTTCATGATTGCTTTGTACAAGGATGTGATGGTTCCATACTGATCGATGGGCCTAATGCCGAGAAAACTGCACCACCAAACCAATTGTTGAGAGGATACGAAGTTATCGATGATGCCAAGACTCAACTTGAATCTGTATGTCCCGGAGTTGTTTCGTGTGCCGATATTCTAGCCCTTGCTGCTCGCGATTCCGTAGTTCTGGTAATTATATATATACATATATTTTATGATTCATTTGGATAGTCGGTGAAAATGTTTTCGTTTCAGTTTTGTGTCATCAGGACCGTGCTAAGGGGGCAGGGAGGGGCTGCCCCAAAATGACAAATTATCAATTTAGTCTCTCAGAAACTTTTATAAGTTAGTTTAATGTTAAAAATACATCTTTGTCCCTCAAAGTTTTAAATTCTAAACTAACAAGTATATATAAAGAAAAAATTATACTTTGACCCATTTAAAATTTTATATTTTTACGCGGAAAAGATAAACTTCTGACTTCGTCCTATGTGTCATTAACAATGATTGTTAACATATATGCAGACCAGTGGAGCGAGTTGGGCAGTGCCTACTGGACGTCGAGACGGAACGGTTTCACAATCATCTGATGCTAACAATTTACCGGGCTTCCGTGATACGGTAGATGTGCAAAAGCAAAAATTTGCAGACAAGGGTCTCAACACTCAAGATCTTGTCACCCTTGTTGGTAAACATTTTATTACACAAAGTTTGGTTTGTTGAACGCTGTCGTAGATACTCAATTTTGGTTACTAATATTGAATCTGTTGTCAGGAGGACACACAATCGGCACCGCTGCTTGCCAATTCTTCAGCTACAGGCTTTACAACTTCACTTCAACTGGAGCTGACCCTTCGATAAATCCCGCATTTGTTTCCCAGCTTCAAGCACTTTGCCCTCAGAACGGTGACGGGTCACGGCGAATTGGACTCGACAACGGCAGCGCCAACAAGTTCGACACTTCTTTCTTCGCTAATTTAAGGGATGGCAAAGGAATACTTGAATCCGATCAAAGATTATGGACCGACAATTCGACCAAGACGTTTGTGCAACGTTTCTTGGGCGTTAGAGGGTTGCTTGGATTGACCTTCAACGTTGAATTTGGTAAATCCATGGTGAAGATGAGCAACATTGGAGTGAAAACGGGAACTGCTGGTGAAATCCGCAAAGTATGTTCTAAAGTTAATTAAAATGAACATTGAAGATTAAGAATAATGCTATATACACGAGTGGCTGATCAAAGGGAAGTGCTTGAGTGTATACAAGTTTAAGTCTTTGTTTTAAAAAAAAAAACACAATCATTTAGGACAAGATTTGTCTTGTCTCTGGTTAAGTTGTCACTGTCTTAATTATATAATATATGAATCGAGTGAAACTGTTTAAAGTAGAGCATGATTTGCTGGTTGCTGGAATTGTTGACTTTTTGATTTGAAAATCTATGGATTTTGTCTACGTTGATGAATTCGATTCATATACAAACAAAAACATGCAAATTTAAGTCAAATATAATTTAATTTTGATTTCATGAATCCAATGCTCATGAACTGTTGATATTATTTTTTTAAAGTCGTAATTGGTAACTATTGTATTGTATTCTCAAGGGATGGATCCGGGTTCAAATTTTGGAAATGAAACGATATTATTAGGAGGGACAACCACGAACTCTAAACATGGACAGTAAAACGGATATAAAAAAATATAAATTTTTGAATGATTTCCTCATTACAGTTTATGATTATATCAGCTCTTTTAAGATAATACCTAGAGCAACCAATAGCCCCTCCTGAACCATAAATAGGAGGATAATGCGCTTCAGCGCACTCGAACCTACGTCCTTCTGCATTGGTTACTTGTTTTCAAATTTGTGGATAATTTCAAGAGGGCATGTTAATAGCTCAATTTTATTTTTCAAATTCCACGTGGTTTTTTAAAATTTCTCATAATTTTATTTAATTTAAAATATATGATCTCACTATAAGATAAAAACTTAAACTTTAAAAATTATTTTTATTTAATTAGAATATATATATTTTAAATGTTATTTTATCAAAACTATTTATAAAGTTTTACATATCCAGATTTGTCATAAAATAAATAGATAGAGAGTAAAAAACAAAGAGAATGAGAAAGCAAAGAGAGAGCGTATTTTATTGATCAATTGAAATATTTACAAAGCTTCTCTAAAATCTCTATTTATAGCATAAGAAGTATAAATAAAGTAGAAGTCTACTTCTAATCACAATTAATATTATTTTGATATTGATGGACATTCATTTAATAAGATATTGATAATAATATTGAAATTTTATATTATTTATTTTAATATAAATATTTTTTAATTTGTAAAATTCTAATAACCCAGTTTTTCTTAAAACAATTATTTATCTAAACAAAACAATTACAAATCCTATCATTCTAAATTGCTAGAATTCTAAAAAAAATTAAAATTTTTCATCTAAACCCACTAAAGAAAATTGGGAAAATTAGATAGGCAGTGAATTGCACTTCTAACGTCAATTCATTTTGCTATTATTTATTATTCTATGTATACATTCTTAAACAGTATCCTTTGAACATGTATACTAAAGCCATTATTTTCCTGTATCATCTTAATTATCTACATTAACTTGCTATATATAATTTTCTTTACAACCCAAGAGCACCGAGGGGTGTCTTTCCTTGACCAGCTTCAAAGTAGAAAATCAACATTGCCAGCATAGCAATTCTAGCATGTTTAATCTCCGCTAGCTGAAGTCTCTCCAGTTTGTCATAATCGGGGATGTAGACACCATTTTGGATGGTACCCGCAAGGCCTAATGGGTCGAAGAACTTGCCTCCCGGGTAACCCTGCTGGCCGGTGGCGTTGGCGAAGTTCTCGGCTGTTTTCGACCATGGAGTTGCCCATTCTACGGATTGAGATTTTGGGTTGAAAAAGTCTACCCATCGCTTGCTCTCCACCCAACCCATGAGGAGGAGTTGGGTGCCAAGGAGTGAGCCGAAGGAAAATGGGGCTATTGCACCGGGGTCGGCTCCGGCCTCGAACCATGGTACACCACTCCAGGCTTGGCCTATGAAGATGCCGACCACGGCGGTCATGGCCCAGCGTCCGTGGATCAGCTCTGCTTCTCTGTACCATTTGAGGAAAGTTGGGTCCTTGCCTAGACCTAGTGGGTCGAATCCATAGTCCCCAGGAAGCCTGTGGTTTGAAAATTAACATCAAAGTCAAATTATTGAGGGGGTATTCCATTGATTCCATTAATAATCCAACCTAAGTTACATTAATTGAATTCACTGGAGTTATATTAGTATTAATCGAATCAAAATTATTATGAAAAAAATTAATAAAATCAAAATAATTCAATTATCAATTTTCATTTAATAAAATAAAACAGATTTAATTTAATTAATATAATTGTTGTTACAATAATTAAGAGAATGTCAATTCAAGATATTGAATAATATTGAATAATACCATACTAAAAGTCTAAAACAATTAAATATAAAATATAAAAACTTATTATGACGAGGCTTAAAAATAAAGTTTTCAAAATTAGACCGGTGGTTGAGTTGATTAGGTCATTCATTCTCGATTTAACTAGTTACTTTGGTAAGATCAAATAAATTATTAAAACAATTATAAAAAAATAAAAAATATAGATAACTAATTCAACTGTCGGTTCAATTGGTTTTTTACTCAGCTCAATCAATTCATACCAATTCACAAATCAATTAATTCAATTCCTTTCTCCAAATCTGTATCGTAACCGGTTCTCAATCTAATTGGCTAATCCGATTAGATTATCTTATAAGATAAAGCAAAATAACATTCAAATATTAATCCTACTAAACTTATTAATTTTGTTTAATCAAATCAAATTAATCAATAATAGAAATTTTCTTAAAATCTCTTATATTAACTGAATTAAAATTGTCATTAGTAATAAATTAATCAAACCGAATTAAATTTAAAAAAGTGAACTCCTATGAACTACTAAAACAAATTAAGAGGGGAAGGCAAAGATGAGAGGGAGCAACACATACGAGCCATCGAGCCACTCAGGGTCAACTAAGTTGCCACCACCTTTAACAGCAGGGAGCCAAGACTTTTTAGGTTGTGCAGCCGCTACAACAATCAGCTTCCTCTTTCGAGTTGCAGCAGGAGTGCCTACTATGGGTCCAATACTTGCTCCCCAAAGGGCCTGGCTCCTGTTTCCTCCGCACAGAAATGAAGAACCTAACCCATTTATTACAGTCCCAGATGTCGAAGCCATCTTGGGCAGTTGATGTTTTGCTGTTTTTTCCTAGTTGTCTAGTGAAATCTAGAGAGGATATATATGAGAGACTAGATTTCAGACCAATTGGGCGAGTTAGGGTCCATCTACATCTCCACGTTGCCTCCAACCACGTGGGCTTTCACCTAGCCTCTTCTGTTTTTGTCTTTTGGTTTGATAGGATGTAACAAACACGAAAGATTTCTGCTGCCATGCTATTCCCTTTCAAAAAATATAAACAAAAATTGAATTTAGTTACAAATTGAAATTTTTTTGGGTGTTCTGTGTTGTTACAAGTTGGAAAGGAGATTATATCAACACAGTTCGAATTCTAGCGATTAGGGTGAATTTATCTATTGTTCCTTATAATCAGTTCAACTGAATTTTTAAGCTATTAGAGACTAATGCGAATAAAATTTAACGAAATTTTAGCTCGAATTTCAAAAATAATAATATTTTTATTTTTTAAATAAATTAATTAATTATTCAAATTTCTAATGAAATTATTGAAATTTCAAAATTATTGAAAAATTTCAAAAAAAAATGAATTCAAAAAGAAATAAGATCAAAGACGCAACTCTTGAATTTTTTATTTTTTTTTTGTGAAAAAAGGAAAGACAATACAATAATTATATTACCGATGAGATCAGTTTCTATCTTCTCTTCTCGATGAGTATATACCATTTCCCAATGAACCATTGACAACAATATCTGCTGAATACACCTGACAAGTGTTAAATTAGAGGACCTTGAGAAAGCTACCTGAATAACCTCCATAGTATCTGTTTGAATAGACATTTTGTTCCAGTTCCTGTTATGTAGTACCGTCAAACTATTTAAGATACCCCAAAGCACAACATTAAATATAGAACAAAGACCCAACCTCTGTTAAATCCAATGACCCATTCACTATGGTGATCTCTCAGCACTCCCTCGCAGCAGCCTCTCCTAAATCAACCTTGACTGCTCCATTAGAGTGTAACCGAATCCAATTACCATATGAGGAGGAAGATGCTTGTGTAATTAGCTCCAACCTAAAATCTACATCATAAGTAGACTTACATTGCCGAGCCCAACTGTAAGAACACCTAATTATTTCATCGACACTCTACGACGAACCTTGAAAGATTGAAGATTTTTGTTCTTCCAAATATGCCAAGTACTTTTCAATAATGGTTTGTGAGCAAGGCTTCTTGGATTTTCTTAGGCAATAATAATGGATAACGAAAGCGATGAATTTAGACAATAATGAAACCCAAACAAACAACTTAAAGTGATTGAAGAAAAACTCCTAGAATTGTTTCTTTTTGCGCAAGTAATGTGAAATTTTCAAAATTCCAATGACAAGAAAACAATTGGAAGAAGAATTTAGTATTAAAATTAGTCAAAAATACAAAATAAGAGAAGGAGATGAAAGCTTTTTTGAGTGCTAAGCAAGTAGGCTATTCAAGAATTAATATGAATGATTGATTTTTTAATACTTGATGCACAAGCTTCTTGTTGAGTAATATTTTCTCGTATGTTATTGATAGGAGTGTTCTCGTATTTATACATGTTGTTACAGATGTTATTACAGCTTATAATAGAACCTTACTATTTTGTTTTGACTCCCTGATGAGTCACTAAACTAACTAAAATCACGACAAAGGCAAGCGCACCTATCGAATAGTAGTATAACTATGGTGAGTCGGGAATATCGTATCCACGAAGACTAAAAGTACTAGTAATTACTATCTTTTTATTATCTAGCCGATGAATTGAAGGAATTGTTTTTAATCTAAAATTAACTAAACTAATTACTAAGAATGCAACAGAGAGCAAATTGGGAAAATATTTGAAGAAAACCAATGAGATAGACAATACCCAGGAAATAATCCACCCAGACTTCACTTATTATTCTGAATCTGAATTAAACGATTTATTCACTTGTGCCTTAATCCGTTGAAATCCCTAGATTATGTTAATATCTCTTTCGAGAATAAGAACAACTAACTCTAGGTTGATTAATTGAAATCTCTTTTTAATTAAAACCCCTATTGTCGCATTAACTCGATCTATGGATTCCCCTATTAGATTTGACTCTAATTCGGTAGATTTATGTCATCTTATTTCTAGGATTGCATATAACTCCACTCAATTTTGCTAGATCTGCTCTTAAATAGGGATTTTTACTCCACTAAATAAGTATATTCAACATGAATCAATATCCTGAAAATATTAAAGCAAGGAATAAACACCCATAATTGAGAACATGAATCAAGTATTTATCATGTAGTTCATAAAATCAAATAATAAGATCCATCATAGGTTTCATCTTTCCTAGGTATCTAAGGAATTTAGTTCATAATCTGGGATGAAAACATCTCAAAATTAAAATAACAACAAAACATAAGAAACCCAATAAAACTTCGAAGGAAATTTGAATGGAGATCTTCAATCTTGAAGGAGATCTACTTCTGAGTTGATTCCTATGGCGTTCTTTGAGTAATTTCTTCATTTTACTCTACGTCCTCCCCTTTAGGTCCTCTTTTACTATGTATTTATAGACTTTAGAATGCTCAGAAAGCCTAAAAATTGGGTTTTCTCGCGTGTTTGGGAAAAAGGGAGTGATATCGACATGGGCTAGCACACGGGCGTGAGCCCATCCCTTGTGGAAAATGCCCAGGCCATGTAAATCCTGAAAACAACTCTTTTTTTCCAATTTTGGCCCTTTTTTCGCTCCTTTCACTTCTCTATGCTTCTAAGTATAGAAACATGAATTTAAATTATTAGGAGAATTAAATTCACTAATTTACATAATAAATCATCCAAAATGCATCAAGAATGAGATTAAAAACATGTTACTTTTATGGTTTATCACTCCCTTGCCTCTAGTACTGACATTCTTTTCGAACTCCAAGTCTGCTGGGTATGTGTCGACGGAGCACGCTGTCTTTTCTGTTCCTAAGACTAACATTTTGGGCGGGCTCCGTGCCTGCTGGACACGTGTTTGGATTACCTGCGGAGCATGCGGTTCTTTCTACAAGCTCCTTGGGTGTATTTGAGTTGAGACCGAGGCCTTCTCTAAGTTCCTACAAGTTGGATCTACGGTCTTGCCTTGTGAGTTGGGCCCTTGGCTTTGCTTTATGGGCTGGGTCCGCGAGCTTGCTTTGTTGTCCTCTCATGGTTCGCTTTGCATTCAATCTTTTAGTGGGACCTATCTGAGTCACAGGTTAGAGACTCGAATCCCTTTTAGGACTTGAGTTAATGATTACTAATGTATAACACTTCTATTAAATTCTAAAATTTCCAACAAAGAATTTGAAATTAGATGAGAATAATAAGATGGGAAAATAATCAAACAACAAAGATTAAGAATATGGAGGAAAGATCTTTCGGTCTTGAGAGCAAAATAAGTTTTTATTGTTACAAAAGTAAGCTTGCGGCAAATGGAGGTTCTCTAATGCATAAAAATTGAAAATTTAAGAATAAGAATAAGAAATAAAGATCAATAAACTCCATAATTTACTATGCTTAAACAGAAAACAAAAATAATGTGAATTTATGGAATGATGAAATCGAATTTGATGAAGATGGACGAATGGTGATGGTTGAATGGATAGATGATCCAATCCCCCTTTGATGTTTAAATTTAAACACCAATTAAGGACTTCAAACGAAATTTAATCAACCTTCCTAATCAAGTTATTGTGCAAGTTGAAGTTATGAAGAATTTCACCAAGAATTCTTAACAAGAATTGAGTTACCATGGATATAATTAAAATAAAGGGATAAATTTTAAAATTATACATGTACTTTGATTCAATGTGAAATTTGATACGTGAACTTTTATTTGGTACAATTATGTACATAAAACTTTGATTGTGGTTCTTATATATAAATGAAACTTTAATTTTGATTCAATCATGTCGAAACCATCTTTTGAAAGGTCGACTTTTTATTTTAAAATGAAAATGGGAGCCGCCAACTGATTTTCATCTCATGGGAGGTAATAGAAGGTGATGTCATCAAACTCCTTAATTAACTCAAGAACCAAACTTCCATAATTGATTAACTTGGGATCTCTTGTCTCCTATTATCCCTTGAGTTGATAGATCACTAGTGCAGAATCCTCATATACCTTTAGCACTTTGATCTTATGTTCTATGGCTGCACGGATACCCATGATGCATGCTTCGTATTTTGCCATGTTATTTGTGCAATCAAAATCCAATTTTCTAGTGAAGGGAGAATTATCTTCGTTTAGGGATACCAGGACTGCTCCAATTCCGTTACCCACAGTGTTTGAGGCTCTGTCGAAGTTTAGCTTCCAAGGATGACCTTCTTGAGAGTCTTCTTCAGTGTTTGCAACATACATTAGATCTTCATTTTGGAAATCAAAGTTCAAAGGCTCGTAATCCTCTAGAGCTCTACTAGCCAAAAAATTCGCTATTGCGCTTCCTTTACCTGCCTTCTAGTTCACATAGACTATGTCAAATTCGGAAAGTAGAATTTTTCATCGGGCCATTCTTCCATTTAAAGTAGTCGACTCTATCATGTACTTTAGAAGGTCCAGCTTAAGATGAGCCAAGTTGTGTGGTACAACATGTATTGTCTCAATCTTCGGGTTGTCCAAATCAGGGTGCAACATAACTTCTTGATTGGCGAATATCTTGTCTAACATTCAGTGAATTTCTTATTGAGATAGTATACCACTCTTTTTTTTTCTTCCCGGCTTATCATGTTGACCAAGCACATATCTCATGGAGTTCCCGAATACTGCCAAGTACAATATTAACAGCCTATCTGGGTTAGGTGGCATCAGTACTGGGGCATCGGACAAGTAATGTTTGACCTTACCAAAAGTTTCTCCTCATCCCAAACACCTGGGTTGTGTTTTTTAAGGAGACGAAATATGGGGTCACATTTCTCAGTTAGTTATGAAATGAACCGGGTAATGTAATTTAGTCTTCCTAGGAAACCTCAAACTTCTTTTTGAGTGCGTGGTGGAAGCAATTGCAGTATAGCCTTTACTTTGTTTAGGTCGATCTCAATCCCTTTTTCATTGACTACAAATCCTAGCACCTTTCCTGACCTAGCCCTGAAAGTACATTTTGCTGGATTTAGCTTCAATTGGAATTTTCTCAATCTCAAAAACAGTTTCCTCAAGACTTGTACATGCTCCTTCTTTGTTCGGGATTTTGTGATCATATCATCAACATAAACTTCGAGTTCTTTATGCATCATATCATGAAACAAAGTTACCATGGCTCTTTGATACGTTGGTCCCGTATTTTTAAGTCCAAATGGCATCACCTTATAGGAAAATGTTCCCCACATAGTCACAAATGAGGTCTTCTCCATGTCTTCAAGATGCATCTTTATTTAGTTGTATCTCGAGAAACCATCCATGAATGAGAATAGTGAGTAACCTGCCGTGTTATCCACTAAAGTGTCAATATGTGGCAATGGAAATTTGTCTTTCGGGCTGGCTTTGTTCAAGTTCCTGTAGTGTACGCACATTCGTACTTTCTGTACCACCCCTTACCTATATTCTACGTCAGAACCGGGTACGAGGCATTACCGTACTTAACTCACTCGGTCATACAACTTTAAGCTATAAAACTTCATCCCAACTTAACATTTATCATTAAGGGCCTCAGAACCCAACCGAAAATTTTTGTGCATTTAAAAATTCTTGTCTAAAACAGGGGCCACACGCCCGTGTGAAATGGGACACACCCGTGTGGGCAGGCCATGTGGTCATACACGCCCATGTCCCTAACCCGTGTGGGACTTATTTTCATTTCGAACCTACAGGGGTTTTCATGTAATACCCCGAAAATTACTATAGTAAGAAAGTAAGATATTATCTTTGATATAGTTAAGTAAGGAAATAAAGTGACTGTAATAGGCCCATTTTGCTCGGACCCATTAACCAATTTTAAAACAAAAAAATAAAAAACAATATCCATAAAAGTTCATTTTTAAAGTCCAGTCTATATAATAATAAACAGGCCCAAATACTAAAGACCTATACCCAGACTAAACCCAAGGCCCAAACGACCCAAATTTTCAGAGTTTTCAGAAAACCCTAAGACCTTCAGCCGCCGTTCCTCCAGCGCCGCAAGCTTCCAACGCCCCACTTCCGTACTCTCACTCACTACGTGTCACACACCTGCGCAGGGAAACAAAATAACAGCAAAGGCCAGCCAATAATAACAGCACAAAAATGACAGCAAAGAAGAGGATAACAGAAAAGAAAAGGATGATAATGTAATTTGGGATTTTATTTTTGGATTTTTCTCTTTTATTTTTCAGCTTTATAAAGCCCAAAAAAAAACGATGTAAGGGTTACGATTTTCACACACACATACGAAATTAAAAGCAATTCAAAAAAAAAATCAAAGTTTTTGAAAGGTGATTAGAGATCTTTTTTTGATTATTTTCTTTTCCGTTTTTTTGATCTCCCATTTATATTCATCGTGTGTAAAAACAAAAAAAAAACGAATAAAAGAAGGAGACTTATCTGTGCAATGGCGCCTTCAAATCCCTATTTCTTCGTCTTAATCGAAGCTTAAATGGGGATTATGAAGTTTGAAATTGCAAGGCCTTCAAAATGCTTTCAAGTAGGGTACAATAGACCATTGTACGACGCCATATGCCAATTACAATGGCAAAATAGTGATCGGACAAACGGTGTTCCTTCGCTTGGCCGAATGGAGGAGATGAAGGGATATTTGGGATTTCTTTTAATCTATTTTAAAAGTAGGCTAGGGTTTTGTTAGTTTAAAAGAATGGTTGGATGTTTGTTTTTTTGTTCTTTTCATTTGCCTTTATAAATGGTGTAAAGCATTTATTATATTATACTTATATGTTGTTTATTTCCAATTTTTTATATTATTTACCTTAAAAGCTTTCACACATTATTTATCTTAAATGTATATACTATTTATTCTATTTATTTTTTCTTTTTACATGTTATAAATTCTAAAATTTTATATACTGTTCATCTTTAAATGGTTTTATGATTATTCATTTTAAGGATTAGTAAATTGTTTGTATTAGACTATTTCACATTTTATGTATATTATTCAGGTCAAATTTCCTTTTATGTGTTATTTAGTTTAAATTTTTTTAGTTGTTTTATAGATTAGATGTTTCAAACCATTTTATATTTTTATATTAATTATTTTAAATTACTTTATAGTATTGCAATTTATAATATTTATTTTAGATTGGTTTTTTATATATATTATTTATTATCATTTGTCTTACAATAATCGTTTTAAACTTTTATTTACTTTTTTAAGTTCATAGTTTGTTTACTTATTTCTTAGATTGGTTAAGTGTAAAATTGTGCTTTTCGTAATTATTGTTATCACGTGTATTGTAATTCTTATTTATTATTTGTTATTTACTTCAATAGTGTAGCATTTTACTTGTAAAATAATTGCTCCACATTGTATGTTATTACGCCATCACACTACATTCACTTAAAAACATCATGTTTTAACACTATTTGAGCTTTAAAATCATTTTTACTTAAAGTTTCAAAATAAGGTAATATTTGTGCATTTAGAAATTCGAAGAAGTCGTGCCCAATCGTGCTGGGTGTGGTTTTTTGTTTGACCAAATAAACGAATATCCTTTCAAATTTCGTCCATATTTTCAAAATAAGGTAATATTTGTGCATTTGGAAATTTGAAGAAGTCCTGCCCAATCGTGCTGGGTGTGGTTTTTTGTTTGACCAAATAAACGAATATCCTTTCAAATTTCGTCCATATTTTCAAAATAAGGTAATATTTGTGCGTTTGGAAATTCGAAGAAATCGTGCCCAATCGTGCTGGGTGTGGTTTTTCAGTTTGACCAAATAAACAAATATCCTTTCAAATTTCGTCCATATTTTCAAAATAAGGTAATATTTGTGCGTTTGGAAATTCGAAGAAATCGTGCCCAATCGTGTTGGGTTGTGGTTTTTTGTTTGACCAAATAAACGAATATCCTTTCAAATTCTGTCCATATTTCAAAATAAGGTAATATTTGTGTGTTTGGAAATTCAAAAAAATAGTGCCCAATCGTGTTGGGTTGTGGTTTTCGTTTGTCCAAATAACCAAATACCCTTTCAAAATTTCAATACTTGTGCTTGGAGAATTTTGAGGATGACCTCGAATTCGAGGACTCAGATTGTCGTATCCAATCATGCTGGATGTGATACTCTATTCCTTCGGAACAAGAGAATCTGAATATTCAATCAAGTTATTTAAAATTATAGAAAAAAAAAAGAGGAACAGAATTTCAAAATCATTTCAAACTTTTCAACTTTAGGACATCAATTAATCAATTTGGTACCAATTTTGGGCGTTGCAAGGGTGCTAATCCTTCCTTGCACGTAACCGACTCCTGAACCTGTTTTCTTCTTAAAATTCGTAGACCAAATTTTATTTTATAGGTGACCCGATCACACCTAAACAAAAAGGATTGGTGGCAACTCCATATTTTTTAAAGTAGATTCCCGTTTTTCAAAATTCGATAAAAATAGTTTCGACAGTGACAAAAAGGGAAAATTTTGGATTATGACAACATTGGGAAGCATATTATGATATATTATATTATTAATTCAAGAAAGGACTAAATTGTAAAAGTGAGAAAAGTTTTGTTGCCCAAGAGTAAATACTAAAAATCTGAGGGGTTAAAATGTAAATATGAAAAAGTTGAAGGACCAATAGTGCAAATATTTTAGGAGTTGGATAATCTAGAAACTAAGGAAAATGGATGAATTAGGACCAAATCGAATAGGTGAAGAATTATGAGGGGCTAAATTGTAATTTTTCCAAATTAAGTGATCACTCAATGATGGAATTTTAATAGATCATAAAGGGCAAAATGGTCAATTAGTAAGAGAGAGAGTTCTGGAATGTAATGAATATATTGATGATATTTTAAATTAGTTAACTAGATAAATATTACTTTATTAATATTTTAATAAGATATGTATTATTATTTTATTATTTTATTTAGGATATATATGTGTGTGGGGGGGGGGGGGAAGAAAAACAACAACACACACCATCCATCATCCTCTTTCATGCACCCCAAGTTAGAAAGAAGAGAAGAAAGAAACTTTCTTTTCTTTAGAATTTAGTCCTTCTACCAAAAATTCACCATTGTCACTTAGAAATCAAAAGAATTTCCATAGCTACCAAGAGAGAAAAATATTAAGGAGACTATGAGGAGTTAGAATATCAAGTTAGATTCAAGAAATAGAAGCTGGAGGAGAGAGAAAATCAAGTTAAAGATGGAAATCAATAAGACAAGGTAAGAACATCAAGATTTCAATATATTTTTAAGTTTGTTATTATTGAAAAAGCATGGAAATGATGTTATAGTAGAGTTTTCTTATCTATGATCCTATGTTCTTGATATGTTAGTGAAGGAAAATAAGAGAAAGTGATGGGAAATATTGTAGAGAAAGTAAATAAAGGTGTTACAAACTTGGTAATTAACATTTTGCACTAAAACAATTTTAGACAACAGCATTAGTCTAACTTTAAGAATCACCAAAAATTGTGGAAATCTAATTATAGGATGAATAAAATATTAAATTAAATATTTTTGAGTCTAGTTTTTCATAGAATAAGCTGTGTAAGCAATGGACTTGTAAATTATGAGTTATAGTAAATTTTGTGAGACAAGGTCAGAATGATTTTGGGTTCCCCTATTCTGAGTTTGGAAAATCATAAAAAATTGGATAAAAATAATTAGGGGCTTAAATTTACATGTTTAAATAATTAATGAGTATATTTTTAATATAAACAAATGTGAACGTCATCCAAGTCCCGTACTAATAGATAATTAATTTTTAGTAAAGAAAGGTAGAAACTGTCAAACAGCAAAATAGAGTCTAGTTTCTAAAACATAAAGTGGATCTTAAATTTAAATTCTGTAACTCAAGATATAAATAATTTAGTGACTATGACTCAAATGAACAGCTTTGAATAAATTTATAAATAAATAGTGAAATCATAGATAATGTTACTTATAAGCATGTAATATAAATTAAGGATGTGGAATGGAGAGGAGGATGAGGAAAATATACATATGAATAACCAGCTAGCATGGATTTATATTAAATGGATAATTTGCATGTTTTAGACTTAAGGACTAAATTGAATAAAAGTAAAACTTTAGGGGTAATTTTGTAAAAATATAAAAAATGACCAAATTGAGTGAAATGAATTATTTTATTGTCTAAATTAATAAATTGAATGAAATTATTAATTTAGATCAAGAACAGTTGAAAAATCGATGAAAATAGAAAATTACCAAAATGCCCCTGAATCTTGGTATTTCTGCAATTTAGCCAGGTAGGTTTGTGTAATCTAATTATGCGATATAAGGAAATACGAGTTGATGGTATATGAAATATTGATATAATGAATTAACTGATTTATGTTTATGAAGAAACGGAAAGAGAATGATATTTATCATAACATGTAAATATGTGATTATCTTTCATACGTTGATACAAGGAAATTAAGTATGTTGAGATGAGTAATAAATTCAAGTAAGACAAGTCGAGAAAAATAAATATGTTTAAGGGACAATATGTTTGATTTTAATTGGTTCCAAATATTAATGCTAGGTGAAATAAAATATCTGATAAAAAAATTTGTAACTCCGGTAATGCTCCGTAACTTTATTCCGTAACTTTAGGGACTTTACATAGTCATTTGTATGTGTCATAATTGGTTTGGCCTAAAATGTTGGCCTTTAATATTTAGTTATTCATTTTGTATAAGGCCATTGATGTTGGCTAGTATTATTCAAGTTATATGTTGTGATGATGAAATTTATGAGATGCATAATTTGGGGAAATGAGTGTATGATGATTAAAAAAGAAAAAGTGTGGCATGTGAATGGTTGTGAGAAGGACATGACTTTAGACGCAGGCGTGTGCCCCTATTTTTCAAGATTTTTTTTTTGTTTTCCAAAGTTCTCGGTTTAGTTCTAGACCGCTTCCAAAGTTTGTTTTGGGCCTCGTTGGGCCATATTAGGGACTTTGTGATGAAAATTGAAAAGTGTTAATTTGGATGAAATTTTATGACTCAGTTTAATGCGTTTACAAGTGTATGTGTTCTGGTAATGCCTCGTACCCTATTCCGGTGTCGAATACGGGTAAGGGGTGTTACATTTCACACTGCCGGACACACACTCATGTTCTTGGCCCGTGTGCTCCACACAGCCTAGATACGCCCGTGTCCTCGCCCGTGTGTAAAAACCTGGGTATTATGTTTGTTACGTCAGCAACCCCATCTGTAATACCCCTATACCCGGTTCAATTATGCAAACCCGGTATAAGACTATTACATTTGGTGCCAAAACAATTATGGCCAGATACTGTCTAATTAAAACATTTGTATATAATATTTTAACTTACTAACCATTTTTGCTAACATATTTATTGTTTATTAATTCATTCCATATATACCAAAATACTTCAAATAACTGAAAATAGATAAAATTTCAAGAATCTACATTTTAGTCCCTATCACATGGGAACACCTTTGAACTACATATGTACATGCCATTTTAATACAAAATATAGTACCTACTTTTGAAGCCCTTGAGGATGTGATGAGATGAGAGATCTTCTAGTTGGACTTCTTTTTTTAGTCTACTTGTACCTACGCGTTAAAATAAACGCGTTAAGCCGGTGAAGGCTTAGTAAGCACCACAAGAATAATTAAATAAGCAATCATAACAGAATATTTTAACTCAATCAATTATTGCATATTTTCTCACATATAAGTTTCTTCATGTATGCCTTGCTTTAATAAAATTTAACTTATCTTTTGTAAGGTATAAATCTTACCTTAACACATCAGTAATTCACTTTTATTCTCAATTCACAATATTAGCCCAAAGTAGACTTCCTAGAACACACCGGATATACGGAACAAAATACAGAGGTGCATTATGATGCACAAGTGAACAGAGAGCACCAATGTGCTAATAATCAGAGAGCACTGACGTGCTAATAATCAGAGAGCACCAACGTGCTAATATCAGAGAGCACCAACGTGCTAATATCGAGAGCACCAACGTGCTAATATCGAGAGCGCTAAAGTTCCTTAATGGCATGCCACTAATATCCCGAAGAGTTCTAATTTCGTCTACTTGGGCATTAAAGTTGAATCTCATGTATTTAAATAATTCACATAAATATTTCAAAAAGGATAAATAACAATAATTTAAAATTCTTGTAGTACTTACAACAAAAGGTTGAGGTGATATAAATTCTTCTTCCTTCACTCCTTAACCTTCTCTTTTCCTTTTCTTTCAATTCGGTCCTCTCCTTTTCTTTTTCTTCAATTTCATATAAACATATAACATTTATATGTTAATAATAATCAAATAATTTCCTGTACTATTTAATAAAATAAACATGTATTTTATGATAAATTCATGCTTTCTTACTATTGCTCACATTTCAATTTAATCATTTACTCATAAACTTATTCAAAGCTGTCCTTTTGGGTCATAGTCACTAAATTATTTATTTCCAGAGCTACAGAAATCCAAATGAAGAACCGTTAATTTTTCCTGAAACTAGACTCACATGTATTCATACCATAAAATTTCCAGAATTTTTGACCTAGCCAATTAGTACAGTTTATTCATCAAAGTCACCCCTGTTCTGCTGTCTGGCAGTTCTGACCCTTCTTCACTAAAAATTAATTATCTCTTTATACAAAATTCATATGATGTTCTCGTTTATTTATATTGAAAATAGACTCATTCAGGATTCTAAACATGTAAATTTAAGCCCCTAATTATTTTTATTCAATTTTTTATGATTTTATAAAGTCAGAACAGGGGATCCCAAAATCCCTCTAAACCAGTCTTACAAAAATATAAATATCTCAAATTACAGAATTCATTTGCTTTCTCTGTTTCTTTCATATGAAAATAGACTCAATAAGCTTTAATTTCATATCTCATTCAACTTCTAATTCCACTTCTACGATTTTTAGTGATTTTTCAAAGTTACTCTACTGCTGCTGTCCAAAACAGTTTTCTTATAGCTTATTTTACAATTAAATCCTTTACCCAATTCTAACTTCAAATTCTTTCAATTAAACCACTAATTCATCTTTTTGTTCATCATATGCTATATTCAACAGCTTTAAAACTTCAAAAACTTCAACTTAAATTCATCAAAACTTTGTTCTAAAACTTATAAAGCATCAAAATTAAAAGAAAAGGACTAAATTAGCTTACCAATTAAACTTCCAAGCTTCAAACTTTCAATTTTCCTTTTCTTCTTTCTTTTCTTTTTTCTTTCTTTCTTCCTTTCCCTGCTCTCTATTTCGTTTACTTCTCTGTTTCTTCTCTGTTTCTATATCTTTCTAGTCTTTTTCCTTTAGTCTATTTATATATATAATAATAAAATATAATAATATAATAACATACTTTATAATTAATATCTAATATATATCTATATCCATATACACGTTTTTAACTAAAAAAAATCTAGGATTTTTTTCAGCCTCAACATTTAAAAATGGCATAATTGCCTTTTTAGTCCTTTATACTTTCTTTTAATCTATAATTAAACTTTTGCACCTTTTTCAATTTAATCCTTTTTCTCAAATACTTCTAATTAAGTCAAATTCACCTAAATAAAACCTTATTAAACACACAACTAACTTCGTAAACATTTTTAATAAATATTTTATGAGTCCGTTTACTAAAAATGGAGACCCGATAACTCATTTTTCAATATCCATACTTTTGAGGTCGTTACACCATCAGGGGCACATGGCCTAGGCACACGCCCATGTGGCTAGCCCGTGGTCGACATTGACTTGAAACACTAACATGCAGGGGACACTCGGCCTCGTCACACACCCATGAGACTGCCTGTGTGGATAAGAACAAGGCTATTCGCCAAGCTCTTTTCATCACCCTAGCTTACATAACATAATCCCATTCGACAAATTACTAAGCAACCCAAATTTTCCACATACACTTCCATGAATAATTTCATCTTTTCATAAATTAGTAATAATGACCATCAATTATGGCAATATACAAAAGAGTTCATCTTTAAATGAGCCAATACATACTTGGCCAAAATAAAAAAACAATTCACCTAGTCTAGCCCCTATACATGCCATACTCAAAATACTAAGTCTAGATATACAGATATAAGCTGATAGTGTGGGTGATCTTCCAATTATCTTCGTATCCCGACCCGACTCTTTGACACTATAAAACAAAGGAAAAGAAAGGGAGTAAGCTTTAAGCTTAGTAAGTTTACATGTAAACAATAAACATCATATTATGTTCTAATCAATAAATAGCATTTCATAATAAGTAAGAACATTTCACATTCCAAGATCATGCTTACTCATTTCATCTCTTACCACATTCCAACCATATCACAAGCCAAATGCTCATATTATTTAACATACATCCCTGCACTTATCACCACATGATCACATGAAACAACACATCACAATTTCATAATAAGCCATTCACAGTAATACCAAACACTCGTTGGTTTCGCACTTAGCCCACCATTAATCTTTAACAGGATGGTATCACACATAGCCCACCAACAAGAATATTTGCGGAGGTATCGCACATAGCCCACCAAATGTTAATATAAATGATGGTATTGCACACAAACCATCGTGAATAAGTAGTAAGGTGGTATCATACATAGCCCACCAAAAAAAATAATTAAGGTGGTATAGCACACAGCCCACCATTAATTACTACGGATAATATTCCACAATTACATATCTATTTCAACGTTCATACGAAAATTATTCATTATCTACCGAATTCAATCCATTTAAATCGTAAATGTTCTCTATCATACAGTGCACCAATAAGTAACAACATGTGTATTTAAGATGCGACGTTTACACATAAACTTACCTCGGTGCAAAATGTGTTAATTTGTAGTTTAATCTGAAACCTTGCCTTTTCCCTAGTCAAGGTTAATTCCGCGCTCTTCTTGATCTATAACAACAAAATTCACTCATTCAATCATTTTATAATTATAATACATCATAATCTCTACTAAGGTAAAAATGACCATTTTGCCCTTGTACTATGGCAAAGTTACGATTTTACCCCTAGGCTCGTAAATCACTTTTCATCACATTTTCTCATTAAACAAGCCTAGCTGAACATTTATTTCTCTTACAACTACTCATAATTCCAACTATTTCATGAATCTATTACAAAATTTCAACTTTTACAGCTTAGTCCCATTTAGGTGTTTCATGGTAACACCTTTCAAAAAAGTTGTTCCTTAACTCATTAACATCCATTTTCTTCTATAAAAACTTAGCAAAAAACATAAACTCTCTCATGTAAAGTCCCTAGACTTTCAACCATATTGCAAATTAGTCCCCTCATTAGCTAGCTTAAGCTTTGGGGGTTCCAAAAGTACAAAAATTATCAACTAAAACCATCAAAATCACTTACTTGTGTGAGGATAAGTTGCTGAAATTTCAAAGCTTTCAAAACCTCCCTCTATGCTTTTATTTTCGGTGGTGAAGGTGATGAAGAAAAATGGATGATATCATCTTTTCTTATTTTATTTATTTCCTTCAAATTAGTCCACCTAACCCATCCAATTTTGACCAATTTTGAGTCTATTGTCCCCTATGGCCGGCTATCAACATTAGGAAGATCTAATTTCACATTCGAGACCTTCAATTTAAAGTTCCTTATCTATTTAATACTTCTAGCTTGTAAAATGGAACTTTTGCATTTTATGCGATTTAGTCCTTTTTCGCAATTAAGCCTCAAATCACTAAAATTAATGCACTAAAATTTTCATGCATCCTTATAATCATACTATAACACATAAAATATTGTCAAAAATAATTTTCTTCATCCTCATTTTAGCGGTCTCGAAACCACTATTCCGACTAGCCCCAAAATCGGTCTGTTACACTTTCCCATCTTTTTTAGGAATGGGCACGATATTGGCTACCCATTCTGAGTATTTAACTACTCGTAAGAAACCAAAATCAATTTTTTCTTGGCTTCTTCTTTTATTTTTAGTAAAACATTAGGCCTCATCCTTCGGAGCTTCTGTTGAACCGGCTTGCTTTCTTCCTTTATGGGGAGCCGGTGTACTACGATATCAGTACTTAACCCGGGCATGTTTTGATATGACCATGTGAAGACATCCTTAAATTCTTGGAGTAATTCAATGAGGTCTTGCTTCGTCTCTGCGGTAACGCAAGCTCCTATCTTCACATCTTTTTACTCTCCTAGATTCACAATTTCCACTGACTCTTTATAAGGCAAGATTTGTTTCTCATCTTGTTCTACCATCCTCAACAAATCAGGAGACGGGTTACAATCTCGATCATCTTCAAAATCTTGATAATCCTCCGTGCACATATCTTGTTCAAAAGGCGATTCTGGGTCAATAGCAACGTCGCTCGTATCATTGATATCTGGAGACCTGTTATAGGGATGAAGTAAAATCCAAAGAACAAAAGAATCTAAGAATAATTATTTGTATGGTATGATTATGAATGAAATGAAAAGAATAAAAGAATATTTGCTCAAGATGATACGCAAAGATGTACTTTATTGAAAAGAGGATTTTGGACATAAGCCTATTTCACAAAGGATTCTTATTGCTCCTAGGCTTAGAGCAATAAGCGTGTTTTGAACATTACCCTGAATTGACTCTAAAAATTACAGGAATCTCTTCCGCAATCCAGTTGTTCAGAACACTTCCAGGTACATAGAGGCAGATGCCTGATAAATTTTCTCCCCAAATTCCTTCTTTAGATATGGCGTTGATGTTTAGGTTTCCTAACATTTCTTTAGCAGTCTCTTCTCTTGGTATCTCTCTTTTAGGGTGAATAGTTCCTCCTGATACGAAAGTCTTGGATATATGGGGAAAGGTCATCGATTCCCACTTGTCCTCTTCCCCGCTCAGTGGTGCTCTTCTCTTTTCTTACTTTTTATCCCGCTCTCTCTTCTTTTGTCTTGCATCTGGCTTGTATCCTGAGCCAAAGCGGTCTCCTTTGTCCATGAGCATGAGTGTCTTGACTCTTCTTTGTAGGCATTTTCTGAGTCCTCTCCCAGGTAAAGATCTTTTTCCGACCGTCATTCGTAGGCCCATCCTCGTAGTTTTAGAGATTTGGGGCATCGGGATCTTGTTCCCTTCGATAATGAAGGTTACATTCACAAATTCTAATGATCGGAAGGAGCATTCTATCGCTTCATCGTCTATATCTATGTATGGCGCGTCACTGGTTTACGAATAGAATAATGTCTTCTTTTGCGCATATTGTAACCAGCCGACCCTCAGTTACCAACTTTAACTTCTGGTGCAGTGATGACGACATTGCCCCAGCCTTGTGAATCCAAGGCCTCACCAACAAAAAATTATAAGAAGGCTTAATGTCCATCACCAAGAAATCTACTTTATACGTGTTTGGACCAATTAAGAGGGGCATGTTAATCCTTCCTATCACTCCCCTTTCGGTACCATCGAATGCTCTCACTATGTTTTGGCATGTCTTCATATGAGAGCTATCCACATGTAACCTATTCAGGATGGATAGGGGCAAGACATTTAGTGCAGATCCATTATCAATTAACACCCCTGGTAATGTATACCCTTTGCAGCAGGTAGTGATGTGCAGAGCCTTTGTAGATCCCATGCCCCCTGGCTGTATTTCATCATCGTTAAAGAAAATAAAGTTTTCGACACTTATATTGTTAATTAGGCGGTCCAGCTTGTTTACAAAGATATCGTTAGTGACATAAGTTTTATTTAGCACTTTAATTAATGCGCCATGATGTGTCTCCGAACTTAAGAGTAAAGCTAGCACTGAAATGCGAGCCGGTTGCTTGTATAGTTGTTCTATAACACTGTACTCGCTATGCTTTAAGAATTTCAAAAATTCCCTAGCTTCGTTCTCAATTACTAGCTCGTTAACTGGCGATTTGAGCCTGACCATCTTTTCCTTCTTTTGTTGAACTATTGGGGTCTTTCCTTTAATAGGACCAGCTCCTGCATTTGATGGATCATAGCGCCTCCGATTGCGCATGTAGAAACCCACATCTTGGCCTTCTTCTGAAGCACTAATTGGGTTCTCTTCTCTCAAGATTATCACGTTGCAGTCTATTCCAGGGAATCTTCTTACTATCATTGTAGGGAAAGGCTACAGATTTTTAGATTATGACCCTTGATGCAATATGTCATCGGGATTAGTGTGAACTGGAGCCTTTCTATATTTGTCCTTTGGTTGGATTCTTAACTTGGGGGCCTTGATGGCTTGTGGTTACTATCCTTGGCGGGCCTATAGTAATTGATTTCGAATAACCTTTTTTGTATGTGCTTACATTATTCACCACATTTTCTTTCTTCCTCGGGGCCAATCTTTTGGAGTTTTTCCTGCGTCTTCACTGCATTTTCAATCATTTCACCAGACATCACTGTATCCGAGAAGCTCTTAGTAGCGCTTCTCAATATATGGTTGATGAATGGGGCTTTTAAAGTGTTGATAAAAAGCATTGTGGTTTCTTTTTCCAGAAGAGGTGGCTAGACTTGCTTTGCCACCTCTCTCCATCTTTAGGCATATTGTCTGAAGCTCTCATTTTTCTTTTTCTCCATGTTCGACAATATGATTCTGTCGAGTGTTATGTCCATCACATGACTATATTGCTTCATAAAAGCTTGTGCTAAGTCTTTCCATGAATTGATTTTGGTACGACTTAGTTGGTTGTACCATTTAGCTGCCGACCTGATCGGACTATCTTGGAAGCAGTGGATCAACAGTTGATCATTATTGACATATCCTATCATCCTTCGACAGAACATAGTGATGTGAGCTTTAGGGCAATTAGTCCCGTTGTACTTTTCAAACTCTGGAGTTTTAAACTTGGGAGGGAGTACTAAATCTGGGACCAAACTCAAGTCTTTGGCATCAATTCCGCAATGATAATTAGTGCTTTCCATTGCTCTGAATTTTTCTTCTAGCCATCTGCATCGATCCTCAAGTTGCTTTGGCAGTTCCACTCTTGTTTTTTCTATTTTTGCCATATCATCTAGATCAGAAACAACGGGATTGGTTGGGTTATCCTTCGGATTGGAACATGAGCCTGTTTGGTAGTTTGTGCGCATCGAGGTACCGGTTTAATACTGTTGAGGTCTGATTGTGACAAGTACCCTTTATGGGTACACCTCTGGTTGTGCCTGGGTGTTTATCGGGGTAAAACCTGGGGGTAAATAGGATCCTCATTATCGTCCCCTGAATTAATCGCAGTGCTTTTCCCTTTTTCACGTTCTCCAGCCAGCAATTGCGCCAATTGGCTTATCATACTTTTTTGGGATTCCAGTATCTGATCCCTTATCTCTTGTTGTACTTTCGCTAACTGTTATTGCAGTTGCGCTTGCAACTGGTCTTGCATCTCTTTTTGAATTTGTTCTAGCCTTTCCAATCTTTGGTCCATTACTTTGGTTTTGGCGCGAGTACTGTAACGATGTTTGGTTGGTTGATTCTTGTTGGTTTCTAGATTAACTGAAATAATTTTGTTTAATTAGGGTCTTTTTGTGAAATTTAATGCATATGATGCAATGTAATGCAAATGCATGAAATGAATGCAAAAAGAGGCATTGACTCTGATTCATTTCTGTTAGAACAACTTTACTAGAAAACAAATTTCTTTACATAAGACGAATTACATATACGGCTTTGCCCTAATGCTCAAAGCCTTAACCTTCCTAAGAAGCCAAGCCAACTCTTGAACTCGATCCGATTCTGATTCATACTTCAAGTTTAGCATGTCAGCCTGAACTGCTAGGGTTTGCAAATGATCGGCAACCTTCGAATTTGAGCTACAACTTCCTCCATGATATAGTCTCTATCCCTGACCTGACCTTGAGAGTGGTGAAGTTGCTCTTTCTACTGCTCGTTGTTTGCTTCAAGGAGTTCAACTCGGAGTTCACAATTTTGTAATGCGATCTCGAGCTCTTCTATTTTCCTTTTCAGCTCAATTGTGGAGTTGCGATTGTGATATTGATGAAGTGACTTTTCTAGTTCTGCTACCCTTGGCTTTTAATTTGACATTTTCATTTTGGCATTCCAATAGGTCTCTTTCTAGAGCATTTTCTTGAACTTGGGCATATTGGCATTTCTTTTCCCATTGATCGGCTCTGTTCTTTTCTTCTCTGATCTCTTGCTGCCATTGTTCTGATGTCTTTCCTAGCCCGGCAGTCCTCATTGATAAGCGCAGCTTCTTGTAATCCGTTTTTAAACTGTCCAGATCTTCTTCGGCCTTATTTTTTCCTTTTCTCAGCTTATTGGCCTCTAACTTCTGAACGTCAACGTCTAGTCTTAATTGCATCTTTTCCTCTTCTAATTGCTCTATCTTCTTTTCTAACTCTGAATTTTTTTTCAAAATATTGCCTTATGTTCTCTAGCTCAGATGGGACCACTCGTACGTATTCCTCCATTGGTCGAGTGCCTTCTTGACTTGGCTTAGAGATGTTATAATTGACTAATTTACCCCACCATCCATTATATTCGGGGGTCATCGTCGGACCTGCTGCAAATCTTTTCATTTGGCAGGTTTGGTTCTAGGCGTTAGACATTTCTCGGATCTTTTTCTTGTAGTTATCGCCCTTATACAAAAACTCGCATTGAACCAGCCCTTGCGTTACTGGTATGAACTACCTCGATCTATACTGCCTCAACACGAGTAGAGGAGCATATCCAACAGCTCCCCAAATCCTAACTGAAGGAACCCAGACGAGATCTCCACACTGGTATAGAATCTCATCGGGGATCATCCAAGGGGCTCTCCATTCGACGTCCTCATCTTGGAGATTCTGGAGTATCGTCATCCATTTTTCTTCTGAAATGTCGCATTGCCTCGGTGTAGCCACTAATTCTTTTAATGGAGAGTAATTCTCGGAGAATACTCGATAAGAAAATTTTTTTACCCTCTAAAAGTGGCTATGAAACCATGCAAACAAGAGTTGCGCGCATCCCATAAATCTTCCTTCACCCGCTCTTCGACATGAATTCAAAGATCGAAATGCTTCAGCCAAAATTACAGGGACAGGCATGTCCCTCTTATCAAGTTTATCGAACAAATCCGAAATTGCCTCGTCCATATGCCCTAGTGCTTTAGGGAAAACAATCAGCCCATAAATGCTCAAAGCGAATGCATCGACCCTTTTCTTCATATTTGGGTGTGCTAAGATCAAATCTCGCAAACTATTCCAAGGGATACATTTACCATCCCCCTTTTGCTTGATCTGGGCTGCAACCTAATGCTCACTCATCCTCGTGATGTTCATTAATTTCTTTAGGAAGGTCGGGACATTAGCGG
Source organism: Gossypium bickii (assembly GCA_025503065.1). NCBI lineage: Eukaryota > Viridiplantae > Streptophyta > Magnoliopsida > Malvales > Malvaceae > Gossypium > Gossypium bickii. The sequence continues at coordinate 112,221,577 of CP106717.1, read as the reverse complement.
CTCTGGAATAAACCTTGTCGGGCCTAATTTTAGGAGAACGAAGTAAGGTCGTGTATTCTTCCACAGTAAGTACTAAGTCTACTTTTCCAAAAGTAAAACAGCTATAGGCGGGATTTCAAAATTGAGCCAGAGCTCGAAATAAGTGCTTGTCCACTTTGATATCGAGTAGATAGGGCAAATAATCATAATTACAGTAAAATAACTGCTTGATTTCTTCATCCCATTGGACCCATATCTCTTTCAATTCCTGGAGATTGTTCTGGATCACGCTGATACGAGTGAAGTCCCACAATTCTGATGCGTACCCCTTCATCAGACTATCACCTTTCTCTAGTTGCACTTTCTTGGACCATATTCGGACAGCCGCATTATCTTCCACTTTATCAAGAAATCCATTCTCTATGGCAAGCTCTCTATTTAGTAATCGAAAATGAACCAACACCTTTTTTTATGATGAAAATGTCATGCAATCACAGTCAAAGCAAAACAAACAAGTCAGTATACAAAGCTAGAATTCAAAGTAAGCAAGAAATAATAAATAAAATGCCTATTCGGGTAACCACTAGGATTTGGTGCGGTTCTACCTAGGTAAGCTCTTAGGGCTCATTATATGCTGTTCGATTCTAAAGTAAGGGTACCTGAATCGGCAGATTCCTCGATCCTCACCCATTATAGGCTCAGATGGACCGAGTTCAATTCAGGGGAATACATTTCCCTATGGCTATACGGAGATGAAAATCTCACGAAGACAAAGGTACGGATGTATCCCGAAAGCGATCCGCTATCTTATACGGAGGTGAAGACCTCATGAAGGAATAGTTTCTCACTCCCACTTAAAAGGGTAAAAATCGACCGGTTATGCGATGCAATATGCAGAGGTACATTAAAAAGACTTGGACAAATAAAGCAACCACATTAAAATGATGCAGACCACAAAAATGAAATGCAACAAAAGGGTCGTAAATTTAAACTAAATTATCAATTTTTGACAAAAAGACAAGAAATAATCAAACCGTGGCTTGACTCTTTTATTTTGTCCCCAGCGGAGTTGCCAAGCTATCGAAACCATCTTTTGAAAGGTCGACTTTTTATTTTAAAATGAAAATGGGAGTCGCCACGAATCTTTTTTATAAGGTGTGATCGGATTACCTCGTAATTTGATTGTTTTAACAAAATGTTTGATTTATCAAAGCAATATTTTTTTCGGTCTACAAAAATCTAGAAAACAAGTTTGGGAGTCGGTTACGCACAAGGAAGGATTAGCACCCTCGTGACGCCCAAAATTGATACCTAATTGATTACTTCGTGTCTTAGTGTCGAAAGTTGAAAACTTGAAAATAATTTAAAAATACGATCCCTCTTTGTATTGATGTTAATTGCGCTCACAAATTGCTTGAATAAATCGAAATAAACATTAAAGACCCTCTCGTCTCGAGATAACAAAATGTCGTATCCTGTAAGTTAGGACACAACATCTCAAATCTTCGAGCATAAGCTTACCTTTTTTTATTTAAAATCTTATGGATTTCAAAATTTAAAAGGATATTCAGTTATTTAAGTTTAATGAGGAAATCGAAACCCTGTAAATTAGGGTACTTTTCTCAAACTTCCCAAATACCAAACATTCCTTATTTTGAAAATTCGTTTTGAATAATAATAGGTGTAATATTTAAACAATATATACTCATTTTATTTAAATATAATACATCAATAAATAAATATATCTAAACTTAATGTGTAGTATAATGATAAGTGGAATAATATATAATACCTATGTGGATAGAATAATAGAATAGATAGGTAAAGTAATATTTTAATGATACAAACGTAATTGTGATAATAACAATAATATTAATGATCAAATTGTAATATTGATAAAATAAATGATGAAATCTTAAAAATAAAATAAAATAAAATGGAAAATGCATGATAATAATAAAAAACCTAAATAAACATGACATCAAGAATAATATAAATAATAATATAACAACAACAAAAAAGCAAAACAAAAAAAAGGAAAAATAAAAGAAATAAAAAATGATATTATAAAAATAATGACAATAACAAATAGGCAAGTAAGAAAATGTAAACAATCTAATCTTTATAAATAAATAAATGAGCAAAAAAAAATAGTGAAATAAAAATAACAATAATAAAAGCATAAAAATAAAATAAAATAATAAAATAAAATAAAGTAAAATAAATGGAAATGCCCCATAAAAGGAAATAAATCAATTTTAATAAATAAGGAACAATAAATAAATAAATTAAATAATAAATAAGATAATACATAAAAAATAAAATCTATAAATGATCAAAATTAAATAAATGAGGGTCAAATTGGAATTAAAATGAAATAAAGGGCCTAAATCATGATAAAATAAATGCATAAATATAAAAGGATTAAATTGAAATTTAATCGAAAGTAAAAGTATAAATTAAATAATAAAACCGAAATAAGGACTAAAATTAAACCCGCAAACAAAAGCAGGGACCAATTGGGGAATTATTCCTTGTCCCTAAAACGCACCGTTCCAAAAGGACTAAATGAAACCAAAGTAAAGCTAAGTGGCAAAATTAAAAAATAGAATAGGACCCCATTGAAACCATTCTTAAAAGCGGAAGGTCTATGGGCGCAAATAGCCCCTCCGTCCAAAAACACGCGGATCTTAGTAGATCTCAGGTCGGGTCGTCAAAACGACGTCGTTTTGACGTCTGCGAGTAATGCCCAAAGTGGCGCCATTTCATACTCATATTTAAATAAAAAAAATTCCACAAAAAGAAAAAAATTCAGAATCCTCTCACCTCTCTCACTCTTCGAAATCCGGCCAAAGATCCGACGCCGGACCACCTTTTTTAAATTTTTTTTACCCTTTTTAAAACCTAAATATAGATCTTGGGGGGGGGGGGAAGCCTAGGAAAAAGAAAAAAAAAGAAAAAGAAAAGTCTAATCTTGCGCCCTTTCATTTCCCCTTTGACGAAGCCTGAAGGTTCCCTTGACGAGTTCGAAGGCTCGCGGGTGGAGGAGATCTCTGACGATGACGCAAAGTGACCGAATAGGTGAGTTCCACATTGTTTTCGCTTTTATATTTTTTATAAAAATAAATCCGTAAAAAAAAATCACCTTTTGGCTTTGAGTTCTGTTATTTGATTAATATTCTCTTTTTTTGCATTTGATTCTCTGTTTTTTAATTGATGCCCCAAAAAATTATATTGAATTCGGCTTTTATAGCCGTTTACATATGGTTTTTTTTATTTCTCTGTTTCTTCTTTTGTTGTTGTTGTCCTTGCTTCTGTCTTTTCATCTTTTTGCAGGTATCTTTGAAAGGTCAATGGTGGGGCAAAAGCCTGTCCTTACCATTTTGGTGAAACGGCGGCAAAGGCACGCCAAGGGGTGAGTTAGGTCTCGGGACGAGGTGCGGGTGGCGTGCCCGAGGAGGAGCGGCGCAGGGGAGACTCTAGGGTTTCATTTTACTGAAAAGACTTAATGTTGTGGGCTTATTGGGCTTAGGGTTTTTTATTTGGGTTGTTTTGTAATTGGGCTTGAAACAAAAACTTGGACTGTTAATATTTTTATTTTGGTTTTGATATTTGGTTTTGGGGCCCGGGCTAATTTAGGTTTTTACAAATCATACACATTTAAAGAAATACATATATCAATTTATTTTTATATTGGATAAATATAATTATATGTGTACGTAATATATAAACATAAAATGATGATATATCGATAATTGTGTTAATAATTTTTGAGAATTGGATCAAATCAAAGTTCTATGTATAAAATTATACAAAATTAAAGTTTATATATAGAATTGAACATTAGATCAAAGTTCATGTATAGATTTGAGATTTGTCTGTTAAAATAAATAATTGGACTTATAAAATATCATAAATTAAACTTCAAAGTCACCCCAAAGCTTCGAAAATCGTAATTCATATATTGAGCTCATACAAAAAAAATTTGTTCACACATTTTTCACTAAAACAATTACAACTTGAGCTCTTGAACTTGTTTTGACATGTTTCAAAATGCATTTTGAATATAAGAGAAAATTATATAATCTATAAGAAGATAAGTCAACTCAAATATTCTTAGCTCCCATTCAAAAAAGCGTGGTAAATTGGTTGATATTCCATATTTGAAAAATAGAAGCTTCAGTAAATTTAATTTAATAAATTTCACTTAATCTGTGCAAATATCAACTTTGATTAGGAGTATAAAGAGTATTTCCTACAACAAATACAATGCAATTTAGACACATCTACAAGGAAGCTAGTATACTTGGGACTACATTGCTAGGATGTGCAACAACACCAAAACATTTAAGGAATTTCTTGCTGAAGAACAAGGACTTACTCACTAGAGGCATTGTGTGATGTAATACTATTTTACCAAGGTTGTCATCCTCTTTGCCTACCAAAACATATCTACGTTTTAAAAAAAAAATTAATTTTGAGAATTAAAAAAAAGTAATCTTTCTTGATAAAATCAGTTGATTAAGATAAAATTGTATCCCGTAGTAGTTATACAGGTACCTTTTGATGCATACGATTCAACAAAAATTGTGAAAAAAATTAATGTTTCAATCATCTTTAGTTTTTTCTAATGTACCTTTTCTAACTTCTAATTTCTAACGAAAGGACATTTTCTTACATTTTTTTTAAATAAAATGAATTTCAAAATAAAATTAAAAAATAAAAGAGATAAGTTTTGATTCGTTTTCCTATAATTCACTTTATATAAATTTATATGTGCATTTTCTAATGATTTATTTTGATTTAATACTCACCATTAGTTAAATATAACATGAATTTAATCTATTTTGAATTTGACTTAATTTAAATCGAATCTATCGAATCGGATGAATGTGAATAAAGTAAAAGATTTCCGCCCACCTCTTTTGTTGAATGGCATTGAAACTATTCAGCGTTTAAAAAACTCCCACCCAACAAAGCCTAATTTGGTGGATTGAATGGGGGGACTTATAAAATGATGTTCCCAGCAAAATTATAACAATGTTGGAAGTGAATGGTCGACAAAATTTCAAAATTTAAGCATCTTGAAGACAGCTTCAATGATTTGCTTCACTAATATCATAATATCCCATTATTACCTGAAGTAGATCTTGTTTAACATTTCTTACAAAAGTTGGAGTTCAAAAAAAAGTTTGGGTTAAAATATATATTTAAAACTAGATGAATTATCAAATTAATAATTTATTAATTGAGTTTTAATTTACTTGACAATGCTGCTATTATAATAACTAGAAAAACGTGGGTTTAAATATTTTTAAGAGTCTTTTTATCCCTTATAAAAGTTGGAATTATGGGTAAATGTAGAAATTGTATAAAAAAATCTGATAAGACTTTTTACCGTTAAGCAAAGTTTCATTGATTTTTTATATCTATATTATTATTTAATATTTTAATTGAGTTTTGTTTCACCCATCAAGTCAGTTGTGAATTGAATAAAAACTCATTATTTATATAAAGTAATACATATTATTTTGAGTACATTTTTTTTATTTTTTTAATTTTATAAAAAAATCTAGAAAATTCATGCAAATGAAGGGATATAAACTCAAAATATATAGCATTGCATTTACAGTAAAATAAAACTGTTAACGGTGGTAGTCATATTTTTCATATTTCTAAATTCAGGTCTAATTATTAATACTATAAATTTTTTTGTTAAATTTATTAGTATGATTTTTTGAAATAAAAAAATATTTACTTGATAGTAATATAATTAAAAAATAACTTTATAATGAATATAAATTTAATAAAATAATTTTAATAAATAAAATAAAAAATTAAAATTTTAAAAATAAATTTAAAGACTTCAAACTTACAAAAGAGTAGGACTTATAATTTATTTTAATGATATTGAAAATATAAAAAGAGGGAAATGTTGTTTACTACTTTGTTAGGGGGGTCCCTCTTAAACATGCAACGCCAGCATCTGCAATGATAATCCCCGGTTGGCAATGGCATGCACGCCACTGCCCACACGCAATAAAGTAAAAGGAAAGCGCCGCTTCATCATAGTTTTGCAACAAAAAGGAAGAAACGCTTACTATTATTATTTTATTGTTTAATATTTTATTATTGAAAAAATTTAATTTTACAAGTTCGAATATTGATGTTGAGGAATGTTGATTATTTTTGGAAGAAGTTTTCGAAATGCCATCGATAAAGTAGTAGTATATATGCTTTTAAATGTCATAAGGGAAAAGGGTTTAAACCCTATTAAACTCGCAATGCTCATGGTTTCTTTGTAAGTGGTCATACATCATGTATGGTCTGATTCGACGAGACTTTTTTGCTATGTGAATCTTACCTTCAGCTCAAGCTCTTTGTAGATTTGGGAGGCAAAACTTAGTTCGGCCCAAGGACAATACTGACCCAATAAAGGGTCTATTAACTTTGAGTGAACAATATCTCGAAGATTTCTTCTAAAGAAGTTGACCACCTCTCAACTATCATCATATATCTCTACTTCTCTTTTAAATATTATTTTACTACAACCTAAAAATATAAGTGTTACTTATTTCATGCTGTTTATAATCCGCCCCTAAAATGGAAGAAAATTTTGATTGAAAAAAATTAAATTTATAAAAAATAGAAAAAATTTAAATGAAAAAATTAAAATTATAAACAATGATGACATATGTCGATTATTATGGAATCACTAAGAAAAGGGTTATTATAATGTTTGAAATATTATCTTGATGTAAAAAAAATAAACAAGGCAAGTTACTGAAATCATGAAAGGGCAAGGCAAAGGCACAGCTCATTGCCATTTTACACATGCTGTAACTTAGCTACATGCAAATGTTTAGGGACCCATTTTAAAGCTAATTAACCCAATCATTTCCAACACAACATGCTAGTGTGATCCCATTATTTTATTTTATCTTATTTTCATTGGAGTTCAAAATGATTAGATTTAGAAAAAATTTAGAAATTTTAAACATAATGCAATTATAATATATAAATTAATAAAATGTGATAATAATGACGGTATTGATTCTCATTGATTATTATCGAAGGACAGATGGGTTAAATTAAATGCGGATGGGGCGGTGTCATTTAATAATGTGAATGCTTCTATTGGAGGTGTGTTTAGGGACTCGGATGCAAGGTGGTTATGTATACTATGTTGTTGGGTAAGGATACAATTTTTAAAATTGAAGTTAGATCTATCTTAGAAGGCCTTCGCATAGCTTGGGATAAGAGTTTTCGACGAATAGAGCTGGGATGTGACAATGTGTTACTAATTTATTCTCTTTTGGCTAGCAATGTTGCTAATAGTAAAATGGTGAAATTAACGGTTGATTCATAGAATGCTACACCACGAGTGGGAAGTCCGAGTACATCATGTGTTGATATCTCTTAATGAAACTGTAGATTGCATGACCAAAGTTGCAATTGGTTGTTGCTCCTCCAGAGACAGTGAAAGATATTTTGCTAGAGGATCGTAATAAATCCTTAATACTATAAAAATATGTGAATGTAATTGCATAATCGTTGTATAATTTCTAAAAAAAATAAAATTATGTGTATATCTACAAAATTCTTAATATGACAAATTTTATATAAATATATAATATCTGAAATATAATTATAACACGTAAATGTTCAAATATAATACAATTATACTAACATATAAATCTAATTTCGAGCTATAATTTCGGCATAAATTTGCTCTTTTGACTTTGTTTGACTTTTATAACATAGATTGAGCTTGAAACCACAATTTATGCAAACTCATCAACAATCCATTTAGAAATAGGCTTTTAAATAAATAAAAACATGAAAAATCCCTAATTTTATTTATTTTTACTATATTTTAAAGTAAATTTATTAAAATTACATGTTAAGTGAAATGGTAAGGATCTCTTTTATTTTAATCAGTAGTTGAGAGTTCAATCTTCACTTTTAAATATGGAGCAGCTTTAAAACTCGTGACCAACATTTACCTCCTCAATGAGTCTCTAGGATACGGAGAATTAATTACTGGATTTACTCGTATGGTTACTAAATTTTAATTTTTTAAAGAAAGTAGAGACATCAATTTTAAATATAAAAAATAAAAACAACTAAATTCACAAAAATCATAAATAAAAAAGAATATATTCTTAAGAAAATTAAGAATTTATTTTCATATTTTTCTCCTTCTCCTTCCACAATAAAACCCCCCTCACCTCTCCTTAATTTAATTCCACCATTAAACCTGTCCATTGTCGTCTCCTTTTCCAAACAACCAAAAGATTCAGAATCCACTCTTTTCGACAATGGCAGTATCAACATTCTCTTTTGCTTTGAGCCTTGCCATTCTCTCAATCTGGGCCGTTGATGCTGCTCACCACCATGCGACAGCGCCATCCCCTTCTTCTTCTTCTTCTTCTTCTTCTTCTTCATCCTCCTCTTCCTCCACCGTGGACTGCTCGACTCTGATACTGAACATGGCGGATTGTTTGTCGTTCGTGTCAAGTGGGAGCGAGGTGTCGAAACCGGAAGGAAGTTGCTGTTCTGGATTGAAAACCGTGTTGAAAACGGGCCCTGAGTGTTTATGTGAGGCATTTAAGAGCAGTGCTTCAATGGGTGTTTCATTGAATGTCACTAAGGCCTCCACTTTGCCTGCTGCTTGTAAAGTTTCTGCTCCTTCTTCTACTAACTGCGCTGGTAAGTAACTTTGCTACTACTTCATGCATTCATTCATTCAACAAAAGAAGAAAAAAAAAAAAACAGATTTTGGGTTATAGTGTTGAGGACTAATTAGTACTAATATTGTTGTTTGTGTTTTTGATAGCATCTGTCACTCCTGCTGGTGCCCCAGGTATGTGTTCTGATAAATCTGATCTTTAATATATAACTATATACATATTACAGTATTACGATAAACAAATTGTTGCGAGAGACAAGAACCTCTAAAGGATTAGTAATAATATAATAAGCCGGTTTTGAGCAAAACGATTTCATGTTTGAGATCTGATCCTACAAGGGTCTTATAATTTTTTGAGCAAACGTATTTATTTGTGCAGTGATCAAATTGTTAGGATCACTCATTCGTGTTGGAATTGATTTGTTTGATTCAATTAAATAAATTATTAAAAAAACTTTAAAAATAGATTCAATTACTAGTTTAACTGGTTAGTATGGATTTGTGGATCAGTCAGAATTTTATCTTTCTTCATACTGGTACCTTGGCTGGTCCGGTCCAATTCTCAAAACAGTTTTTTAACATTTGTTAGCAAAATTTCATAAATGTCGGGTGGATGTTTGGATTTTTTTGTAAGCAATATAAACTTTAGCAGGTTGATGAAGTTCTTTATGACCCTTTATAATTCCTTGGCAAATTTGCAGATGTGGAACCATCAGCAACAGAAGGTGCACCCACAACATTCTCTGCAGCAAATGAGGTAGCACCAACACCAGCTCCCGGAATCTCAGGCTCTGCGGTGCTTTCGGTTTCGGCCGGATCTATTGTCGTAGGCATTATAAGTATGTTGGTCTCGGGCTACGTACTACGTTAAAAACGTTACGGATTATTGGACATGACAGTGAGAGAGAGATTATTGTTTATTGATGTGTGGTTGTAATAGTTTTATGTTTCATTTTGTGGGGTTATTGGAAACTCTGAGCTTTGGACCATCCTCTAAAATTTAGTGCTGTAGTGTTCTATATTTGTTTCCCATTTATTTCTCTACTAAATTGAACCCTGAGAAGGTATTTTCCCCCTCAATTTGATATCCATAATTGATTTTTTGTACTAGTGTCACGGGATTATTATTCTCTTTTCCAAAGATTTACTCGAATAGACCTCTTTGTGGGATTTCAATAGTAGATTTGGGTTTGGATTAATAACGAATTTTGACATTTAAATTCTTATTTTGTTAGAAGAAAAAGAAATTGGTTTTTAGTCCTTTTTGAACTAATTCTCTTGTAGTGTAAAAGATTGACAATTTCTCATTCTTTTTGGCCAAATTTCAAAAGGAGATTGTGAAAAGTTGAGAGTGGCTTACTGAAATGAGAAGATGACATACTATTGTCCCCTCTGATCTCGGAGGAAAGAAAAAAAATTATGGAGATAAAAGATAAAAATAATCATCAAATAGTAGGGTGTAATGTTAAGGTATATTGTACTCTTAAGGGGAGGACTCAAGTTCGAATTTTGAAAATAATATTGTTAAGAGGAACAACCACAAACTCTAAACATGAACTGTAAAATAATATAAAAAAATACATATCATACATATATTATTTTGATAGGTTATTTATATGACATTATCAAAATAAATATTACCATATTTTACTCACAATTAATTATATGCATTTAAAACTGTTTAAATTAACCTAAAATAATTATAAACTGATAAAAAAACCTCAGACAACTATATCTATATATCCATAAAATGGTGAACAATCACCAACTCTGACTCGTGGAAAGTGTTTTGTATTCTTGTAGAAATGGGGTCATCTAGGATCGGAGGTAAGAAGCGAAGTCCACGAGGATCCCATCGACATTTGACTGGTGGTTATGGTCAATCTCTTGTCGAAACATTTCCTCTTTCTACCACTCTTCCCATCTTTCGGCTGACCTATCACCCTCTAATACCCTGACTGTTAGAAGTTGGCTTTCCATGCAGCCCATGCAGCATCAAAGAAGCAGCACATGCAGCTCATGCAGCACAAAAGGTGGCCATGCAGTCGAGCCAAGCAGAAGTTGATATTTCATGTGCAGCTGATGTTGTTTTAGTTTGTTTTGTAACATTTTTTTAATGCAATGTAATGTAGTTACATTTGAACTATGTTAGGTTTATATTTCATGTGATTTTGATAGTGATTGAGTTGATTATATCAGCAAAGGAATGTGTACAAGTTAATGTTTCAAGTTTCCATGTGATTTAGTGGCAATAGGTAGGTATTAGGTGAAAACTTGTTTTAATTTCCTTGTCAATGTCTGATATATGTAATGGCAGCATGCCAAAGCTGTTTTGTAATGAAAATCATCAGATTTCATACAACTTAAGCTCTATTTTTCTTGTTTTTCATTGCTGTTCTTATTTTCCTAGCAAATTTCTGTCTTGTTTCTTCACCGAGCAAAGAGCCTTGCTGCACAAGCTTGCTGCTCAGCCTTGCCAAAACACCAATAATTGGTATCAGAGCTTTTGTCTTAGAGGACCTGTTGCTGTTAAGCTTGAAATCGAATGGCTACACTAAGCTACACACCAGCTGCACCACCAGTCTTCAATGGAGAGAGCTTCTATATATGGCTGGTTAAGATGAAGACTTACCTGCAGGCCTTTGATCTGTGGGAAGTTGTGAATTTGGATGTCGAGCCAGCACCCCTTCGAGCCAATCCAACAGTGGCTCAGATAAGGCAACATTCTGATGAGAGGACCAAAAGGCACAGGGCCATGTCATGCATTCAGAACTGTGTGTCGATGTCATTTTCACCAGGATCATGGCCTGTGAGACACCAAAGCAGGCTTGAGATAAGTTGAAAGAGGAGTTCCAAGGCACTGAGAGGACAAGGCAGCAGCAGTACTCAGATAGAATCACTGTTGTGGTCAACAGCATAAGGTTGCTAGGAGAACAATTCAATGAGGCAAGAATCGTGGAGAAGGTGCTCTTAACATTGCCTGAGATATATGAAGCAAAAATCTCATCCCTTGAGGATTCGAGAGACTTGGCCAGCATCTCCTTAACTGAGCTTATCAATGTTTTTTATGCTCAAAAGCAAAGGAGGGCCAGTAGACTGGAGGAGCACCAAGAAGGTGCCTTCTAAGCTAAAACAAAACTTGCCTCGAGCACCAATGCCTATAAAGGCAAGAAGGCTTGAAGAGACAAGCTAAGTCATATGCTACTAGAAGAAGGGACCAACCATGCAAGATCGTGAAAAGACACTCGCCATCCGTAAGCAAGCTGTTGTTTCAAGCGGATGCAACATGTCAAGATTAAAAAGAAGAAGGGCCATGTTGAAAGGGTTTGCAAGAACAAAGGCAGACCAAGGCAGGCTTAACATCAACAGCCAAAAGCTGAAGTTCGAGTAGCTGAAGAAGGCAGTGACCATGGGGAGCAGGTCTTTGTAGTCTCATGCTTAGCTGCAAAAGAAAAGGTTACCAAAGGGTGGCTCCTGGACAGTGGCTGCACCAACCATATGACACCAGATGCTGCCATTTTCAAGTCAATTGATAAAAGCTTTAAAGCCAATGTTAAAGTTGGAAATGGTCACTTTATCAAGGCAGAAGGCAAAGGTGATGTGTTGATAAGCACTCTTACAGGCAACAAACTAGTTTCAAATGTGTTGCTAGTGCTTGAGATTGACAGAAACTTGCTCAGCATAGCTCAGCTGCTAGACAATAGCTATTCAGTGGTGTTCAAGGGAAATGAGTGCCAAATCAGTGATCCACATGGATCTAAGCTCATCTCAGTCACTATGGCTGATAAAAGCTTTGTTGTTGACTGGACAAATAACACAAACTCAGCTTACATAGTTTCAGCTGAAAACTCTAAGCTATGGCATCAAAGGCTTGGGCATGCAAACTTCAGATCAATAGCCAAGATGATCAGTGAAGATTTGGTTGAAAACTTTACCAACTCAGTGAAGCGTGATGATGTTTGTGAGGTATGTTAGCTGGGGAAACAAGCAAGATTGTCATTTCCCTTGAATCAAGCTTGGAGAGCCTCAGAGAAGCTACAACTTGTACACATTGATGTGTGTGGTCCTATGAAGACTGAATCACTCAGTGGAAACAGGTACTTCATACTTTTTATTGATGATTGTACCAGATATTGCTGGATTTATTTCTTGAAGCATAAGTCAGAAGTAGCTCAAGTGTTCTTGAAGTTCAAAGCTGAAGCTGAAACAGAAATAGGTTGCAAGCTCAAGACCATCAGGTCAGACAATGGAGCTGAGTACACCTCAGCTCATTTCCAAGCTATTTGCACTGATGCTGGCATCAAATATCAACTAACTAATGTTTATACTCCCCAACAGAATGGTGTGAGTGAAAGAAAGAATAAAAGCTTGATGGATATGGCCAGATGCCTTATATTTGAGAAAAACATGCCAAAAACCTTGTGGACAGAGGCAGTGAGCATAACTTTCTATCTTTAAAATAGACTTCTAATCAAGGCTGTAGCTTAGAAAACTATATTTGAAGCTTGGTTCAGATTCAAGCCATCACTGGCTCACCTCAGAACCTTTGGTTGCATATGTTATGCACAAGTCCCAGCTGTGAAAAGAAGTAAGCTGGACAAAAGCTCAAGCAGGCATAATTGTAGGCTATAGCTCAATCAAAAAGGGTTATAGAATTCTAGATCCCCCAACAAACAAAGTTCTAGTGAGCAGAGATGTGGTGTTCAATGAAAAAGCAAGCTGGAATTGGAAGAAGAATGAACCAGAGGCTCCTTCTGAGAAGTTGATAACAAGTCAGCCTGAAGATGATCATGCTGGTCCAGAAATAGACATTGATGATGTCCCAATCAGAGGCACCAGACCTTTGGCAGAGATCTATGAAAGGGCACAAGTAGCCATAGTGGAGCCAAGTTGTTTTGAAGAGGCTAAAGCACACCAAGGCTGGAAGCAAGCAATAGCTGATAAAATACACATGATTGAAAAGAATCAGACATGGGAGTTGGTTGAAAGGCCAACAAACAGGAAGACCATTAGTGTAAAATGGGTCTATCGAGCCAAACAAAATGTTGATGGCAGTCTGAACAAGTTGAAGGCTAGGCTGGTTGTCAAAGGGTTCAGTCAGAGATATGGCTTGGACTACATGGAAACTTTTGCTCCAGTAGCCAGACTTGATACAATTAGATTGTTGGTTGCTTTGGCAGCACAAAGGCAATGATGCATACACCAACTTGATGTAAAGTTTGCTTTCCTCAATGGCTTCCTCGAAGAAGAAATCAACATTGACCAGCATCAAGGCTTTGTAGTGCTAGGCAAAGAACACATGGTGTACAGGCTCAAAAAGGCCCTCTATGGACTGAAACAGGCTCCTCGAGCCTGGTATGCTCGAATTGAAAACTATTTGATCAGTTTGGGATTTGAAAGAAGTGTTAGTGAGCCAACACTTTATGTCAAGAAGGAAGAAGCTAAAACACAACTTATTGTGTCTCTTTATATAGATGACCTGTTGGTGACAGGAGGAGATCAAACTATGCTGATTTATTTCAAGACCAAGATGCATCAGATGTTTGAGATGTCTGACTCGGGGCTTATGACATACTTCCTTGGGATGGAAGTGTTGCAAACTCAAAGTGGAATCTTCTTGGGACAGAAGACATTTGCTTCAAATATCTTAAGCAAATTCTCTATGGAGAATTGCAAGCCAACAAGCACACCTATGGCTGTTAGAATGAAGCTGTCAAGCCAAGGGGCTTATGAGAAAGTCAATGAGCCTTCCTATAGGAGTTTAGTTGGTTGTCTATTGTATTTAACAGCCACTAGGCCTGATATCATGTTTGCTATTAGTATGCTATCAAGATTCATGCATTGCTGCAATGAGCAGCACCTACAAGCAGCAAAAAGGGTGCTAAGGTACATTAAAGGCACTTTCAGCTATGGAATGTTATACAACAAAGCTGAAAATTTGAAGTTGAAAGGCTACACTAACAATGACTGGGCTGGTTCGAGTGAGGATATGAAGAGCACTTCTGGATATGCTTTCACCCTTGGTTCAGGCATGTTTTGTTGGAGCTCGAGGAAGCAAAGTTTGGTGGCACAAACAACAGCAGAAGCTGAATATGTTGCTACTGCTGCTGCAGTGAATCAAGCCATATGGCTAAGAAAAATTCTAGCTGACTTGAGCTTACATCAAGAGGGAGCAACAGAGATCTTTTGTGACAACAAGTCTGCTGTTGCAATTGCAAAGAACCCTGCTTTCCATGGTAGAACCAAGCACTTTAGCATCTAGTTACATGTGGTAAGGGAGATGGAACAAGCTCGAGAGGTGGAGCTGATTCATTGCAATTCTAAAGATCAGATTACTGATATCTTCACAAAGGCCCTCAACTCAACAAGGTTCATTAAACTGATGAATGAGCTAAGAGTGTGCAGGATGGAAACCAAGGAGGAGTGTTAGAAGTTGGCTTTCCATGCAGCCCATGCAGCATCAAAGAAGCAGCACATGCAGCACAAAAGATGGCCATGCAGTTGAGCCAAGCAGAAGCTGATATTTCATGTGCAGCTGATGTTGTTTTAGTTTGTTTTGTAACATTTTGTTAATGCAATCTAATGTAGTTACATTTGAACTATGTTAGGTTTATATTTCATGTGATTTTGATAGTAACTGAGCTGATTATATCAGCAAAGCAATGTGTACAAGTTAATGTTTCAAGTTTCCATGTGATTTAGTGGCATTAGGTAGGTATTAGGTGAAAACTTGTTTTAATTTCCTTGTCAATGTCTGATATATGTAATGGCAGTATGCCAAAGCTATTTTGTAATGAAAATCATCAGATTTTATGCAACTTAAGCTCTATTTTTCTTGTTTTTTGTTGCTGTTCTTATTTTTCTAGCAAATTTCTGTCTTGTTTTTTCACCGAGTAAAGAGTCTTGCTGCACAAGCTTGCTGCACAAGCTTGCTGCTCAGCCTTGCCAAAACACCAACACTGACCACTTCGGACATCTTTGGCCGTTTCGTTGGGGTGCCTTGAGTGCAAAAAAGAGCTACCTGGATTAGCTGTACTACTTCATGACCTATGTCATTACCCTGAGGATCAGCATCAACCAACGTTTCTAACCTCTTGTATTTCAGAAGCCCTTTTACCTGAAAAATTTTAGCACCGGGGAAAGTAATGAAGACTAAAACTACTTGGTTCGGTACTAAGCTTAACTTGAGTTTTAATGTAATTACGGTCGATAAAGATGTGAATCTTAGTGGCATAAGAAATCAATATCAAGATTATTGCCAACTTGTTAGTTAATAGTAGCTGTGAAACAAGCCAAGCCCCGAAAGGAGTGATAAGGGAGTGGACACTCTTTCAGCATTGAATGAAAAACAATAAACAAACCGAAGACATCAGATTTGTTTAAACAGTTCTGTTTCCCTAGGTCTATGTAGACTATCTTAGTGACAAATGTTCATTATTTTCAATACTTACAATAAGTGATCTTAATCTATAAAATACTCAATTTCCTCACCTTTGCAGTTCGAAAAATGATACTCTCGTCATTAAATTCATCCCTTGTGAATTCAGCAAGTAAAACCACAACACAAAAAGTTTTACTATCAATATGCACTCATATAATAATGTTCATCACAAAGATAAATTAAGTGATTAATTCTTTTAGTACAATAACCTATACAATACTCCCAATTATGTATAATATTTCGAGACTTCCTAAAATAAGAT
Organism: Gossypium bickii; assembly: GCA_025503065.1. Taxonomy (NCBI): domain Eukaryota; kingdom Viridiplantae; phylum Streptophyta; class Magnoliopsida; order Malvales; family Malvaceae; genus Gossypium; species Gossypium bickii. Next base: position 112,205,203 of record CP106717.1, on the reverse strand, counting down.
GATCTATATCTCCCTATTAAAAAGCAATAGAATAAGCTAAATGCAATATATAAGTGATCCCATTCGATCCATTCTCTAAAATATGTTTTCCTAAGTGATATAATTTTCATTCATGGATGATATATCATCTATATAATTAGCAAAACCATAAATCGCCCAAATTTCAAATATGGAAACTATTTTAAATAACTTGAGTGGGGCCACCCCCTTAACACTTATTTACCGGTTCATATTTTTCAACTCAACTTATTAGATAACTTTCTCAAACACCATTTGCTTGGAATCAAGTTACATTCAAGTCAACGCAACCACCTAAAGCATGCTTCATGGTGTAAGCAAGATTAATGAACAGAAATTGTTATATTATATGTCGATAATAATAATAGGAATGGTCACAAAGAAATAAGAAGAAAAATAAGAATATGCAGATTTTACGTGGAAAATCCTTATCGGGAATAATCACAGGTAGAGAAGGAGAAATTCACTAATGTTTGAAAAACAACGATACAAGAGGTTTTCAACTACACACATTTTAAGGGTTAAACAACCATGTTATAATCAATCCTGTCGAAACAATTTTTTTGTAAAACGGGGTCGACTTTGGTTTCGAAAACGAAAATGAAAAACGTGAGTCGCCACTAATAATTTTTAATGAGGTGTGATCGGGTTACCTCGTAATTCAATCATTTCAATAAAATTTTAAATTTATCAAAACGATGATTTTTGGTCTACAAAATCCAGAAAACGGGTTTGGGAGTCGGTTACGCACGAGGAAGGGTTAGCACCCTCGATACGCCCAAAATTGGTACCTAATTAATTAGTTAATGTCTTAATGTCAAAATTTTGAAAAGATTTTAAAATATGTTCCTCTTTAAAAGGAAGCTTGAATAAATTAAATCAGACACTAAGACCCTCATATTTCGAAGAAGTAAAATGTCACGTCCAGTAAGTTAAGATACGACATTTCTCGAAGTTCCAAATACAGAATACTACATTTGTTTTTTTAGAAATCCTTACCTCGAGATAACAAAACGTCACATCCAATGAGTTAGGACACAACGTTTTTGAATTCCCGAGACTAGGTTTTTATTTAACTTATGCTTAAAAAAATAATTTGTTCTTTAGACTCGACGAGAAAAATCAAAACCCAGTGAGTTAGGGTACGGTTTCTTTCGAATATTAGAATGCGAAGTATTTGCTTATTTCAAAAATCGGATAAAATATGATACGATCGTATTAAAATGGAAAATGAATTTTAATGCCAATATGCGTAATAGAATAAAAATGAGGGCAATAATATAAATAATAATAATAATAAAGGCCAAAAGAAAATACAATACAATAAAAACTAAAACAAACAATCTATATGAAATAATAGGTAAATGTTAAAAATAATAAATAAATAAACAAATAAATAAAATAAAATAAAATAATAGTAATAGCTAATTGTAAATCAATAGATAAATAAATACTATGTACAACAGTTGAAAGATAATAATATAATAATAAATAAAATAGTAATAATAATAACAATAATAATAAATTATAATAAAAATACATTAATAAACAACAAATAATAATAATAATAATAATAATAATAATAATAATAATAATAATGAAAGAAAGTAGAATACACAAAATAAATAAAAAATATGAACAAACAAAAAAAATATACATAATGGTGATAAATAAAAAATAAAAATAAAAGGAATATATGTACATGTAAACAAATAAATAAAAAGATGAGAATGATACATAAAAATATATAAAAAAAAACTGATGCTATATTAAATTGCAATTGAAATAAAATTAAGAACCCAAATTATAAATAAAACATCAAAAGGGACTAAATTTAAAGAGAAATAAGATTAGAGAACCAAATTTAAAAGAAGAAAAAAAGATCGGGGCCCTACGCAACATGCATAAAAACAGGGGGCCAGTTGGGAAATTATTCCCTCCGCCTAAAACGCAGCGTCTCAAAAGGGACTAAATTAAAACAAATGTGAAACGTCGGGCCAGATTTGAAAACCAAAAAGACCTAATTGAAATAAGTTGAAAAAGCGAAAGGGCCAAAAGCGCAAATAGCCCTTCCGCTTAAGAAACACGCGGATCCTAGACAAAGCGGGCTGGGTCTCGGGTCGGCCCCTCAAAACGACGCCGTTTTGAGCGGATGGGGGGCTCATTAAAACGACGCCGTTTTTATACCGCTATATAAGCCAAAAAAAATCTTAAAACACTTCATTTTAGCCCTTTACTCAAAAAAAAAAAAAAGACTCAAAAACCTTTCAAGAGCTTCCCCTCTCCCCTGGTCCGGTGAGAAGTCTAGCCAGGCTACGGTCATCGGCCGTCGAGCCGACCGCTGGTCTCCGGCATCGGCGCTGCCATGTACGGCGGCTGAAAATTCGGAAAAGGGGTATTTTCACCCTTTTGGCTCCCCGAACCTTGATATGGGGGTTATTTTCCTTAAAGATGGCGAAAAATCACCAAAAAAGGGTAAGAGACCGCCGGAAAAGGTAATCTTTCTACCCTTTTTTGTGTAAATGTATATAAAATGTTATTTTAAAAATAAGCATGCAAAATAAAAGAAATAATAATACCTAAATAAAAATACAATAGCTTTCGGTAATTTTGTGTTTATTCAAAAATCTTTCTCTTTGTATTTGATTTCCGTCGATTTCTTTTTTTTTTTAAAACCCCCCTTTTACATTTGGTTTTGTTTGGCTTTTTATAGCCATTTTACAAAATTTATTTTATTATTCTGTCTTGTCTTCTTTTCCTTGCAGGTGGTGGTTGAGAGTAGGTAGAGGAGGGTGACGACGACAGCGTGCAGAAGGCAGTGGTGGCAGACGTCAGACACACCTAGGGTTTTCTTTTGTTGTATCTTTTTTTTTTGTTGATTTGGGCTGCTAGGGTTTGGGTTTAATTTTTGGGCCACCTGACTTGGGCTTGGCTTGTTTTGGCTTAATTTAGTTTGCGTTTTTTAGTTGTTTGGGTTGGTTTAGTAATTGGGTAGGGTTAGGCTTATGGGCCCTGGGCTAAATTCGACTTGTACAAATCCTATATGGGTTCAACTTGTGTAGCATGATCCTCGGGCCGTAGCCCGCCACAGATTCCCTATTTTACTTCTCTATTTTACTTTTTTAACAAGTAAGTTGTACCTCGAACTTTTCAAGCCGGATGAAATGGGATTTGGGTGACACAATTCTAATAGAAATTATCCTAGGAGACCCACCCTTATTCAACATTCACACCAGAGGCGAAGCTAGAAAATTTTTTTAAGGGGTCAAAATTAAATTGTAATTTTCAAGATAGTAAAAATGCAATTTCATCATTTCAATAGCCTCTATCTTTTTAATTTTTAAAGAAAATAAAAATTTTATCACTTTTAGAGGGTATAAGTATAATTTTATCTTTCACAAAAAAAAGAGAGAGTATAATTTTATCTTTATTAACTTAAAATATTTGAAGAATCTAAATAAAAAAAAATTATTTTAGGGGGGCGAGTCATGGTTATGGTTAAACTCTTGCCGGAACATTTCCTCTATCTGCCACTCTTCCCATCTTTCGGCTAAGCCATCACCCTCCAACATCCTGACCACTTCGGACATCCTTGGTCGTTCCATTGGGGTGCCTTGAGTGCATAAAAGAGCTACCTGGATTAGCTGTTCTACTTCATGGTCTATGTAATTACCTTGAAGATCAGCATCAACCAACGTTTCTAACCTCCTGTCTTTCAGAAGCCCTTTTACCTGAAATTTTTCAGCACCCGAGAAAATAATGAAACGAAAACCACTTGGTCCAGTACTAAGCTTAACTTGAGTTTTAATATAATTACGGTCAATAAAGATGTGAATCTTAGTGGCATAAGAAATCAATATCAAGATTATAGTAACTTATTACATAAGATTCTCAAATATCATTAGTTATGAATTAAGTTACACTCGAATCAACGCAACCACCTAAAGCATGCTTCACGGTGTAAGCAAAATTAATGAACAGAAAGTATTCTAGGAGCCTTCACCCCCGATACTCACACTCAAATCTGAGTAACATAAGATAGAATCTCCCTATAAACTATTTCTATATTTAATGTTTCGCTCTTTGCCTCGTAGAGAAAACAATGTTAAGTTTCAACTCTTTCTATTCACTGGCTTTTGCATTTTCACCTTGCAAGGAAAATAAAATTAAGCTACGTTCTTTAAGAGTGGTGGTTCTGCTATACTATCTTTAGTGTATTGCTTTTGGCTAACCAAGTGAAGCGATAATTAGATAATTAAAACACTAGACAAGACTGATAAGTCAAACTTTGAATTGCATCACCAAGAAAAGCATAATAAGAAGACGGTACTTACCCAATCAAGCAACATGATATCATCCTCATTTGCAAGCCGAGCTAGATCGAAAGCCCTCTGTCCTGTAATGAGTTCAAGAAGCATGACACCGTAGCCAAAAACATCAGTTTTCTCTGATGACTTTCCAGCTGATAGGTATTCAGGAGCTATATGACCAATTGTGCCACGAACAGCAGTTGTGACGTGAGTATCTTTGTAGTCCATTAATTTGGCCAGACCAAAGTCTCCGACAACTGCTTCAAATTCCTCATCCAACAATATATTTGCAGCCTTTACATCACGGTGTATTATCTTAGGGTCACAATGATCATGCAAATATGCAATCCCCCTTGCAGCTCCTAATGCAATCCGTTTCCTTATAGCCCAATCAAGTGGTGCTTGAGATTCCGGACGCTCTAGACAATGTAAAAACCAGATCAATAGAAGAACATACATATAAAAAATGGCAAACCTAATACAGAGAGCATGGCACAAGCGGGAAACATGTGAGTAAAGAAATAAACAAGGAGACAACAGCCGTACCTCTTAAACAGGATGCAACGCTACCATTAACCATAAAGGGGTAGACTAGCAGCCGTTCAGTAGGGGTCATGCAAAAGCCACGAAGACGTAATAGATTCCGATGCACAGCCATACTTGTCATTTCCACCTCCGTTTGGAACTGCAACTCTCCACCTACAGTGCGCTCCTGCTTCAGTCTTTTTACTGCCACTAGAGAACCATCAGCTAAGCGACCTTTATAAACTTTACCAAAACCACCTCTACCCAGAATGTTTTTATTGCTAAAATTATCCGTTGCCACTTGTAGTTCACGTAAAGAAATCCTCTTAAGTTGTCCTAGATGAACTTCTGGGTCCTCCTCAGCTGTAAATAAAACTAGAAGAAAGTAAATACAAGCACACGATGACATAAAGTCAATTAAAAATAAAACTATCTTTTGATAAACCACTAACCGAGGACATCAAAGAAATGATCTTGTGGTTTCTTTTTTAGCCACCAAGCAAGTACAATTGCGGGAGCAGCAAACAGCAGGGCAATGCCAGCAGCAACTCCTCCAGCAATAGCACTAGTGGCACTATTACCTGCAAGTATGAAATTAGATAAATCTAGATACTGTCAACACAAAACACCTGTATCACGAATATTCGCAACTATTAACATCTGGTACCGACACCAATGGAGCAGGCAGCATTTCAACTGAGAAAACTAGTGGGCTAGGGAATCTGAGGCACAGATAATGTTCTAGCTCACCAAGGAACCTAAAGCCATCATAGGTACTATTGTAATCAGATTTTAGATCTGAGCTCAAAGGCACCTTCTTAAAGAACAGACGCAGATGTAAAAAAGCTGAGGATGAGCAATATACTCAAATCTACATCAATATTTCATATGATACAGGTACATGGTAATACCAAAAAATTTGCGAATGCAAAGAAAAATACAAAGGCATATCTCAATTCCCAATAAAATACAAATAAAAGTGAAGCAGGCCCCAAAGTTAAAGCATAATTAAAAGCTAATAATAATAACAATAATTATTATTAATAAAAACCAGAACAAACCTGATGGAATTGGAGCTGTAGGTGTGATAGGAGGCAGCGGAGCAGGTGGAGGATTATTCAATCGATTATTAGCAAAACTGTGAACAAGAGAAGCATTAATTCAAGAGGCTGGCCTAAGAGTACAGATATGATAAAACAGGAACAAGCAGTGGAGATGAGGATCTGGAGTTAGGGTGAGAGAAAAATGAAACAGCATGAGAAAAACCTGTTAGGAGTGAAGATTGAAAAGGAACCATTAACTGGAATATCTCCTTCTAGCTTATTGTTTGAAAGATCCCTGCATGGCATAATACAACATCCCGCACCATTAATTTATTGTTCTTGCAGCAAAACAACTAATGTGTGAAAAAAAATTCTAACAGCAGCACTCACAGCACTTGCAGTGACATAATAGTAGTTAAGGGCATAGGAATTTGTCCCGTCAACGTGTTGTTGTTGAGACGCCTACTCCACAGAAAGAAAACATCAAAATATTGCATATTGATAAGATGACTAGATATGTAACTTAAAAGAACTCATGCTTAGTGAAGCCTACTACACAAAGAACCATTTGTATAGTGCCCATATTAACCAAGCACCATTGGCTCGGCAACCTATTAACCAAGAAACCATTTCTATGATGCCCATATCAACCAAGCACCATTATGTCCAGCAGCCTACTACACAAAGCCATTTCTATGATGCCCATATCAACCAAACACCATTGACCTCGCAACTTATTGGACTTAGACCACATGACACTCACATCAGACGAGGATGGCTATTACAGCCCGGAGACTTTTTGGACTTATCAATGTTATGCGTACATTAGAAGCGAAGAGGAAATACTTATATCTACAAAAATTATAAATAAGGACATACATTCTTAGTAAAGATACAATTTACTTATCCAGTTCAGCTAGCAATATATCAACACATAAAAGGCATTCTACATATACTACAACACATGACTAGAAAGCAAGAGGGCAAAGAAATTAAGTAAATTAACCTCAAAAAATGTACTCGTACGTACAGGAATCGTAGCTTTTGAAGCTTGCCCAGAGTAGATGGAATGTGTCCGGTTAAAGTATTCGAGTAAAGATCCAAGCTCACTAAGTTGGTCAAATTTCCAAGATCCTCTGGGATTATACCAGATATGTTATTACTATAAAGCTCCCTGTCATAAAAAAAATTGGTAATCTTCAGCAAAAGAAGTTCAATAGAAGCACATAACCCATGCATGTATCTATGAAAATGCAACCAAATCCAATGGAAAGATGACAACAGATACAAACCATTGTGTAATGAAAAAAGCATAGAACATCATTGTTTACAACTATTTCTACTGGTATACCTGAGTAACTCAGACATTCTGGTCAGTTTTGGTTACTAGGATGACAAAAGCATGCTGGTGTTTTGTTTTTCCTTTATGTATGTCTCAATATTCTAACAATGAGAGGTAGCATGTAAAAAATGAGTTATCTATTTTGGGGTCAACCAAAAATAGACTAGGCCTAAACTATCGACTTACAAATTCTGCAAATCCGGAAGCTGTCCAAGTTGTGGAACCAAATGACCAGACAGATTTGCATTCCCGAGATCCCTAATTTGAGAAGGAAGAAAGCGTTTACTATGTCAAACTAGAAAAGCCGAAAGAAACACAAAAGCAGTAGTAATATGAGATATAAACTTACACTCTTGTCACACTATTTTCACTATTACATGTAACATGAAGCCATGTGCAAGGATTAACAAGGGTCGGGTTCCAACTTTGCAAAACGTTATTAGGATCAGCCAAATTATTCTTCAATGCATTCAAAGCATCACCTGTTTCATACAAAAATAAAGCAACTGATCATTGAAGGTCGCATACGATCATTCTCCAGTCAAGTCAATTACTGCACCCAAGCTAACTGAACTTTAAAACAAACAGTCAACCTTATGCCACTGCTAAACCACTTGCAAAGTTCAAACAAGAAAATAAGAGGAAACAATCATGACGAACCTTCCTTATTTCCTGAAACTCTGAAAACCAAATCCAACACCAAAATCAACCGTAAACAAACGGAGATTAACTTCTCCATCATTCTAATTCCGGCTATCTTCCATTATAACCAAAAAGTAATACAACCAAAAATTTAATGGCTTAAATAAGCAAGCACTTAAAAGAAGAGTCAAAAAGTAAATTTGAAGCCAACAAAAGTAATATTCTCACAGCTCTATCGTTGATGACCAATGTATCAGATTCTTCTTGGTCATCTTGAGAAAGCTTAAGCCATTATTATATTGCCTTCAGATTTTATAAAATTAATAATATAAAAAAGGGAAAATATAAACATAAAACAAAGAAAAAACTAGCAGTATTTTTTGAATAATCCCATTATAGATTCTAGTCATATCTGCTGTGCTTCAACACACTCGAGCTCAAATCCTTCTCTATCTGCAACAATACTCATGTCAATATTGGTCAATCGAGTTAAAACTCAACCGGAAAAAAATAAATTGTTTTGAGAGAAATTTATACTAATTTTATTTTTTCGAAAATGTAAGGGCCCAATTTTGTCCAGACCCAAATTCCAAATAAATAAAACAAAAAGATTAAAACAAAAAAATATATAAAACAATCCATTTAAAAAAACAGGCTAAATTTACAAACCCAAATAACATAAAACCCTAATGGTCCAACAAGCCTAAAATTTAAATTGTTTTCAGCAAAAAAAGAGACGAACAAAAACCCTAGCCCCCTAGCTGTCGCACTCTATCCCTAGCTTGCGCCGCCGCCGCTCCTAGTCTCTGCCACCACTGACTTTTCTGCCACCGCCATTGACTCCAAAACCACCTACAAAAGAGAAGAAGCAACACGCAATAGCAAGTACGAAAAAGTAGAAAAAACAGGAAAATAATATTGTAAATGGCTATAAAGACCATATGATAGATTGTATGGAAAAAAAACTTCTTTTCAAAAAAAAAAATAGTAATTAGATTCAAGAAAAATAAAAACACAACATTTCGAAGGTGATTTATTTTTTTTTCATTTTTTATATTTTCGAATTATTTTTTATATATAAAAAATAAAACAAAAAGAAAAAGGGAAGGTTTTTACCTGCTTCGGTCGCCGGAGAGAAGAGGAAACTGAAGGGCTTCTCACTTTTGGCCCAATTTTGCTGAGATCCCGATGCTTTTAACCCCAAAATGGGGTTCCTCGTGAAAAGGAGGTTAAAAGGGAGCATTTTTTGTTTTTCCCGCCACCAGGGACGACGAAGGTTGGTTTTACCATTTAATTTTGGTTTTGCTTCATTTTAGTCCCTCGTGAAACGGCGCGTTTAAGGTGTTTGGGATAATTTTCCGTTTAGTCCCTATTTCTTTTAGTACATTTTATTTTGATCCTTATTTTTGTTTTATTAGTGATTTTTTAGTACTTACAATTTATACTGCCTAATTTTATTCTGATTTCAATTCGGTCCTTGGCTTATTCAACTTCAACTTTTTTTTACAAACCTTTTTTATTACTTTATTTATTTATTTATTTTCAACTTTTAATCAATTTTTTATTATTCACTTATTTAGTTATTTTCTTATTATTTATTTTTTTTATGCTTGAAATTGGCTTGTTTTTGTATTTTCTTTTTGTTGTGCATTTTTATTTATTTATTTATTCCTTTATTATTATTTATTTATTACTTTTTTACACTTTCAAAAAATTAGATTGTTTTTTTTTAATTTTTTTATTTGCACATTTTATCATCATCATCATCATCATCATCATCATCATCATCATCATCATCATCATCATCATCATTTATATAACTATTATATTTTTATATTTTATTATGCATATTATCCCACTATTACTACAAATTGATTTCGCATTATCATTATTCGTTAAACATGATTTTTTTTATCTTAATTTTAGTCATTTTTATTTATTTATTTATTATTTTGATATCATTTCATTTTACTCATCACTGCTTTGTTTTATTTTATTAAATACTATGCCGTTATATATTCATTCATTTTTGCTTTATGCCCGAATAAATAAAATGCATATCGTTTTAAGTGTTACATTCATTTTTCGCACGATGCATAAAAAAGGAAATTTGTTAAACCAAAACAAATGTTCATTATTTTGGAATTAAAAAAGTCGTGTCCCTAACTTATGAAATATGGTTTTCTTCTAAAACCGAGATAATCGAATATCTATTTTAAATTAAATAATAAAAAATGATTTTAGCGTTTGTTCTCGTTTTTGAGGATTTGAGGCGTTGTGTTCTAACTTACGTGACATGATTCTTTCTTCTCGATTAACTTGAACGTTCATTTTTGCACGATGCATAAAAAAGGAAATTTTTTAATCGAAGCAATATTCATTATTTTTGGAATTAAAAAAAGTTGTATTCCTAACTTACGGAATATAACTTTTTTTTCTAAAACTGAGATAGTCGAATATCTACTTTCAAAAAAAATAAAAAAGATCTTAGCGTTTGTTCTCGTTTTCGAGGATTTAAGGCATTGTGTCCTAACTTACAGGATATGATCATTTCTTCTTGATTAACCTAAAATAAGCCCCTTTTCGTGAAAACTAATTTAGTTAAATAAATTTATCTTAATAAGGGATTGTATTTTAAATTCTCTCCAAATTTTCAAATTTTCGACACTAAAGACGTCAAGTAATCAATTAGGTACCAATTTTGGGCGTAACGAGAGTGCTAATCCTTCCTCGTACGTAACCGACTCCCAAACTCATTTTCTGGATTTTTGTAAACTGAAAAATATTGTTTTAATAAATCAAACCTAATTTATTTAAAACGATCAAATTACGAGGTGATCCGATCACACCTCGTAAAAAAGATTGGTGGCGACTCCCATTTTCGTTTTTTTAAAATAAAAAGTCGACTTCAAAAAAGGTTTCGACAAGAAATTAACACAAAAATAAATGAGAAAAAAAATTTTCAGTCAACTTTTTTATATCAAATAAACAGACCTTAAACTATATATATATTATCGAAATTGCTGCATTTATTGAGAAAGTGAATAACTATTTTTTAAAAGTAAAAACATTTTTAAAAAAATCCCCAGAAAATTACAAGATCATTATTTAACGTGTAATAATTTTAAAACCAACATAATATCAAAATTAAGGCATTATTAATAGTTGAATGACAGTTAGGTACGTTGATGAAAGGATTTAATTCATCTAATTCTAATACTTTAGGTATTTAATTAGAATGTTTTTAAAATGAAAAACCAATTTAGAATAAGAGTATATTTGATGAAATTAACCTTAATTATAGAGATTTTTTATTTTTAAATAAAAATAAAATTATTTTTTGATTTTTTTATATATTTTAGGGATAATTCTCAAAATTATATATGAACTTTAGTTTAGTATGTGATTTTATACATAATTTGTTGGAGGTAAACCCGATTAAACAATGAATAAGTAAAATAATGAAGAAATTAAAAAGATCGAATACAAATATTTTACGTGGAAAAATCCCTCCGAAGAGGATAAAAAACCACGAGCAAAGATAATTTCACTATAACGGTAAAAAAGAGAGAGTAAAAGATGGAGATAAAACTAAACCCCGAAACTCGAAATAAGAACCCTCAAAACGTAAACACAAAATTCTTTAAAAGCTTGTAAAAGCTAATACCTAAATGTGTAATGGGTTGAGTTTTCAAAAGTTGTAAAAGGCCTATTTATATACTAAATTCGTAGGTCAAATAATATTAAAATAATCTACACTAACCAGAGTTCGACTGAAAAAAATACTCAGAGTTTAACTAGGAGAAGAAAATCGAGAAAATTGCATGACATGTTGCCACATTGCGACGTCCACTATTGTGTTGTTGCGACGCCATTTCTAATTTTCCCTATATTCATCGTCGCATTGTCGCGACATCACTCTTTGTTTGTGCCTAAATTTGATTGGAATGCGAGGCATACTCCACAAATCTCCATCTTGACTCGTCTTTCCACAACGTCTTCTTTGCCAAAGCCTGCCACAGGCCTATCTCAAACTATGCAAGAATTAACTGAGTGATCAAAATTGTGCTTAGAAGCTAGAAGACCTTTAATCTTCGACTTGTGCATTGCCAAATCAAAACTGACATGGGTTTGATTTTCACGAATGCAGTGCCTTATCTTTTCAAAAACTCCACCCAATAGAGAACCTCTCTTATATGAAACGGTCATACCTTTTTCCCTCCTATGAACTAGTTGCCTTTACTTTAAATGAGTCAAATTCAACTCCCTAACGAACGATGAGATTTTTCTTTAAGTCAGGCACATGCTTGACATCTGACAGTGTCCTAATTGTCTCGTCATGCATCTTGATCTGAATAGTATCAATATCAGTTGCCTTACTGGGTGAACCACTTTACATGCATAAAACTCCACCTTCAATTAAATTGTATGCGGAGAACCAATCCCTGTTGGAACATATGTGGAAAGAACACCTCGAATCCAAGATTCACTTGGATGTAAGCTTGGAGCTTTCACTTGTTGTCACCAACAAGAAACCATCACCCTTGTCATTGGCCAAATTAGCACCAGCTAAATCTTCCTCGTTGATCTCAACAGCCCTTTTATTTCGCAGTTTGTAACAATCTGCCTTAACATGACCTAACTTCTTACAATAGCAAGATCTTTTGTCTCGCTTCCCTAATGCTACCAAAATCGAGCCTTGCCTATCTGACTTGCTATTTGAACCGAACTCATTTTCAAGTTTGTCTTCGCTCAACAAATAACCTTTCACATCCTCGAATGAAAGGTTATCTCTACCATAAATTAGGGTCTCCCTGAAAGACTTGTATGAAGAGGGTAAATAGCACAATAATAACCTTTATTGTCAATCTAAACCTCAACATTTTTTAAGTCATTCAAAAGAGTAATAAACTGACTGATGTGACCTTTAAAGTGCTCACTTTCATTCATGCGGAATGTGTATAGACGTTGTTTCAACACCAATCGATTAGACAGAAACTTTGTCGCGTAAAGGGTTTCTAAACTTTTCCATAAGGTGAATGTCATTTTCTCCATCAAAACCTTCTGCAACACCAGACATAATTGAATCATGGATTAAGCTTTTTTATCTAACCTATCTCATTTTGATTTATCCATGCCTGCAGGCTTCTTCTCTATAAGGATCTTCTTAAGATCGCCTTGAATCAAAATTTTCATTATTCAAACTTGCCACAGATTGAAATTTGTGATGCCATCGAACTTATCAATATCAAACCTTGTTGCTGCCATCTCTAAACAGGTTGAATGCGGAAATCAAACTAGATCTGATACTAGTTTGTTGAGGATAAACATGATTAAACAACGAACAAATAAAATAATGAAGAAATTGAAAAGATCGAACACAAATATTATACGTGGAAAAACCCCTCTGAAGAGTATAAAAAAATCATGGGTAAAGATAATTTCACTATAACGGCAAAAACGAAGAATAGAAAGATGGAGATAAAACTAAACCCCGAAACCCAAAATAAAAACCCTCAAAACATAAACACAATATTCTTTGAAAGCTTGTAAAAGCTAATACCTAAATGTGTAATGGGTTAATTTTTCTAAGGTTGTAAAAGGCCTATTTATAAGTTAAATTCATAGGTCAAATAATATTTAAATAATCTACACTAATCAGAGTTCGACTAAAATAAATACTCAGAGTTTAACTAGAAGAAGAAAACCGAGAAAATTACATTACACGTCGCCACATCGTGGCGTCCCCTGTCGTATTGCTACATGTTGTTTCTGCTTCTCCCCTATTTTCATCGTCGCATCGTCACAACGTTGCTTTCTGTTTATGCCTAAATTTGACCGAAATGCAAGGCATACTCAACATAAACTTTGATTTTGTATAATTTTATACATAAAATTCTGATTTGGTCCAATCCTCACTAACTATTAACAATTATTGATATAACATCATTTTATGTTTATTTATTGCATATACAAATAATTATATTTATCAATTATAAAAATAATTTGATGTATTTATTTCTTCAAATATGTATAATTGAATCAAAATAAAAGTTTCATGTATACGTTTGAACTCAATCAAAGTTTTATGTGTATAATTGCATTGAATCAAAGTTCATGTGTAATTTTGAGATTTGCCTCCTTTTTTTTTTTTTTAAAGTTATGACTTACACCTATATCAACTACTCTAAACAAAATCAATCATTACAAGCACTGAACTCAATAAGTAACTTAGTAACTAACTAAATTCAAACTAACTATAATTAGAATAAAAACAACTAATTAAAAGTAACTATAACTTATAAGAAATTGGTTTAGAAAACAGTGTTTTCAGGCACAATGAAAATTTAATTTTTTTCTTAAAATCAAGCCTTGTGATAGTTATAGTAATAAACCATTAACTGAATTATTACATATGCTTTGTACAAGGCAGTCTAAGTTGTTTCTCATCTTTCTATCAAACGCTCTTCTCTACTATTCTCAAACCCTGAATAGCTTTGAGTGTGTGCTCAAACAAAACGAGCTGAATACACAGAATGAAAATTTTTTATTAACTTTCAGTGTAAAAGTTAATTCTCTTTATGGGAATTAGAAACTATGAGCTTTCACAAAAAATAGAATTTATTCTTATAAATAAATTTTCACTATTTTCCGATAGAATAACGACACTCAATTAATTGTGTTTTAAGTTACCTCATAGTTCCTATTTATAAAAAAATTATATATACAAGATTTTTGCTTGAACAATGGGTAATTAAATAATAATATTTTAATAGAGAATACAGTATTCTACTAAGAGTAGAATACAAGAGGCAACGACAACCCTAAGGTGTACTAGGGTTTGTCACCCCTCATCCTTCAGGATGGGCTTCCGGGCCTGTCTCGTGTATTGGGTACAATTATATGTGTTATTTGGACTTTTATCCAACACTTATAATTTATTCAACCCAATAACTATTTTCTATTTCTCAAAATATTAACTAATTTAACTTATTTTCTCAACCTAATTTTAATTCTGTTAAAGTCATGATAACTTTACCGTATTAGAATCTATGAGGAAATATATTTAATTGTCTCATTCAGTAAAACTATGATGATTAATTAATTTAAGTCTCACTTCGAACTTCAATTATTTAATTACAAATTGTCACATCCCAAAAATGTTGTCACGTCTTGTTTTGAATAAATGTTGTAGGAATCATGTTAAGTGAATTGATTTGGTTTAGTGGTTAAGTGCTATGTATATAAGCATGAGGTCTTGTGTTTAAATCCCTTCCCTTGAGTTTTTATTGTTTTATTCCTACACTTGACTGGTCACATGTATGTTATATTTTATTTTTGTTAGTTTGTTGATAAGAACGAGTTTGTTGGTTCAGTAGTAAGGCTTTAGCTTACCCTCAGGTCCCTAGTACAAATCATGTTGTGTGCAAAATGGGAAATATTGTTGCTTTTGTGCTGCCCAAAGCTATAGGAATTGAGTCAAACTCAATTTTTAAGCAATGTAGTTGACTTAAAATAGTGTTTTTTTTTTTAAATTTAAAAATTTTAATAAAAAATTATTCTCTAAAAATTCTCTCATGTTGCCATTCCTCTCCCCCACTTTCTCCATCATTCTATTTTTTTTTTCATTTTTGTTGATGGCAACACCTCTCTGCCATTTTTTTACCCTTTTTTGATTTCTCCTCCTCATTCTTTTGCTACTCATTTTATTTTATTTTATTTTCACAATAATACCTCTTGTTCTTCAGTGTCGATCTTCATGTTCACTTGTTGCCATTTAGACGTTTAGTCCTAAACCGTTGCTTCTTATGTGTTCATTTGTAGTTGTGTAGGTTTTGAGCAGGTTGTCAGGGCATTCTTGATCGAGGTAAGTGTTTTTCATGTCCTCTTTAATGGTGTTATTTATTTGCTTTGTTCATTTTCAAGGAAGGTATGTGAAGTTTTGGTTTAGTTTGTGAGATTATGGTTTAATTGATGTGATGAATTTGATAGATGAGGAGTGGGAGACGCATTAACCCTCATTGTGAATTGAGAGCTTTGGAAGTAGTTTCATCTTTGGGTAAGTAGTTGACTACTTGATTTAGGGATTGATTGGTGTTGGTTTGCAAGAGCCGAATGCTCGGTTTGAGCAAGGGTTGAATACTCTGAGATTAAGTTGGGTGATTTTGCTAATTGGTTTAGTTCTGTCGTCGTGTGCAGGGTAGGAATTGCTGCTTTAGTGTCAACATCTCAAAAAAAATGACCAGGTGTATAAAGATAATCTCGAAAAATAGCAAACAACACAAAGCCATAAAATTCACTATTGATGCCATATGGGCATGTGCCAAGTTGCATGGGCCACACGGGCGTGTAAGTCCATTTTTAGTGAAATTTAGTTAGGGTCGTGTTTTGAAGTGAGGTTTGAGGTCAGTGATTTTATAGGTTTGATAAGTGTTACATACGATGTATGTTAAATGAAAATTGTTGTTCTAATATGATTGTGTAACTTCTGGATGTATGTTGCCTTATATAATATGGTTATCATATGTAAATTAGTGAGCATCATTAGCATATTTTATATTAGCTATGTATATGTGATGAATTTGATAGATGAGGAGTGGGAGACGCATTAACCCTCATGTGAATTGAGAGCTTTGGAAATAGTTTCATCTTTGGGTAAGTAGTCGACTACTTGATTTAGGGACTGATTGGTGTTGGTTTGCAAGAGCCGAATGCTCGATTTGAGCAAGGGTTGAGTACTCTGAGATTAAGTTGGGTGATTTTGCTAATTGGTTTAGTTCTGTCGTCGTGTGCAGGGTAGGAATTGCTGCTTTAGTGTCCACATCTCAAAAAAAAAAATGACCAGGTGTATAAAGATAATCTCGAAAAATAGCAAACAACACGAAGCCATAAAATTCACTATTGATGCCACATGGGCATGTGCCAAGTTGCATGGGCCACACGGGCGTGTAAGTCCATTTTTAGTGAAATTTAGTTAGGGTCGTGTTTTAAAGTGAGGTTTGAGGTCAGTGATTTTATAGGTTTGATAAGTGTTACATACGATGTATGTTAAATGAAAATTGTTGTTCTGATATGATTGTGTAACTTCTGGATGTATGTTGCCTTATATAATATGGTTATCATATGTAAATTAGTGAGCATCATTAGCATGTTTTATATTAGCTATGTATATATGATTATTGATAAGTTATGTTTTGTTCCAATTCTCAGGGCATCTGACTTTGTGGCTATTTTGATTAAGTTGATTTGTTATTATTGAATTCGGGCATATTTGTTTTGCAAAGAATGGAAATGCCATTCCTTTTCATTTTTGTTAAATATATGGCTGCATGTTCAACATGCTTACCGTTTTTATTCTGAATTTGCATGTCATGTCACATTGCATGGCGTTAGGATATTATTGTCAGGAGGAAGTTTTGACAGTTTAATGATCTGCACTATTTGGTGGTTTAGCGACATATCTGGTTTGACTACCTATATCTGATCTTGCAGTTTAACTGTAACTTTGGTGGCATTGTCCACAATTATCTGTTGGTGTGCTTCTGGATGGATGAGTTCTTGGGAACTCTTTTTGGTGTGTAGTAGAGTTGGGTAGGAAGTTTTTTGAAAAATCTGCATTATGTTTTTCGAAAATACTGCATTGACATAACCATGCACGCACAATTTTGCCATTTGAATTTGATGAAATTCTCTGCGATGCTTTGATCTATTATTATGTCATATGTGTTTCTATTTGAGTTAAGTTACACACTAAGCTTTATAGCTCATGGCTTTTTATTTCACCATTTCAGGTAATCGTCAAAATTAGAATTGGATGGCGTTTGGGAACTCAAATTGGTTTTCTCGCATAAAATGATTTGATTTGTTAATAATTAAAATTTCTGAATTTTGATTTTTGGACTAATCTTCAGATTTAATTTTGGTTTCGGGTTTTGTGGTGGTTTTTGTTATTCAGTTAAAGATTTCCGCATGGTTTCTGTTAATTAAAAATAAATGCTTGGTTTTCAAAATTAAAAAAGCTAAGGAATTTCCGCTGCAAATTTGAAATGAGTTTTACAAAAGTTAATAGCAAATGTTTCATTATATACTCAATCGAAAAAATTATATGTTTTCACTTATCAAAATCATAGTTTTCAAATTATCAACTTCGAAATTTTTCGCTACAAAACTAAGTGTTAAATTAAAAGTTTTTTCATAAAATAAATAAGTTCTGCGCGTGACTTTCTAAAGAAAAACATATAAAAGTATTGCCAAATATAATATTTTCATATCACACAATTTCCAAAGGTAGTTTTTATTTAGGGTTTTCAAACGGGAAGCGTATTACCTCAAGATTTGGTCATAACAACTAGGCTGAGTATGGGGTGTTACACAAATAGTTAAAGAATAATGTGAATATATTAATTTAATTTCTAAGTCATCTTTTGTACTTAGCAAGAAAACACATTCGCAACAGATAGTGATTAATGCGACCTATTTTTCTTGTCATTTTCATTTATTCTATAGTATCGATTCTTTCATGCAATTCATTTCAAGTTATCTCGAACTAGCGGAGGGACCAATTGGACATATATAATTATGATTCAAATAGTTTGTAATTAAGTTCTAATTATTCGTCTATTAATTACAATATTATTTAATCATGGAGTCATTCCACTATAGTATCATGACTAAACTCTAGTTTATTATATACCATTATGAAAGCAACTAAATAAGTGTTCGTCCAATGACATTGTCATAAGTGTGTTATCCTCATAGGATATCCTTAATCTCTTTGAGATAAAATCCGTTCCCCTAATATTGTCATATATCATCTCATGGTTCTCATTACATCTTTCGATATGAAAAAGTCAATTACTAACACATAGAAATTAAATCATTTGTCTTGTGATAAATTACTCGTAACCACGTTACTTTTCAAACTACCACGTAAAGCCAATGAGAGGATATCATTTACATTTACAAGGCTATGATTCACTATTGTGGAATGATACTATAAGTCGTATACCTAATGCACTAGCTTCCGGTTCCTTATCTATTTAAATTTAGGCTTCTAATACATCAAAGTATATGAGTTACACATACATAATCCATCATCCACATAAGATTAAGGTATGTCACACTACGAACGTCGTAAATGAATAAATCCATAAATGGATTTATGGATTTATGATAAATTCAACTTGGGTCCTATACGATGTATTGTCTAGACAATGACATCTATATCACTATCTTTTGAGAGTCATCCGCTCTGGAACCCAAGATAAGTTATCTCTCCAATTGAACTTGATAAACAACATAATAGTCTTTCAATTTATTTATTCAATTTTGATTAGATTAGAGACTATTTAGATTATCTATTAATATAAGTTGTTTTCTCACATTATGATCTGACTATATAATGCAACTTGGTATTAATTAAACCTTAGATAATCAATGAGTCAATATTTGCTTACATTTTGTTTTGCGTGTAAAAACCATTGAGAACAAATATAAACATTATTAATGTATGATGAAATTTTATTTAAACAAATATATTCGAAAAATTACAAGTATAAATAATAACATATAAAATGCACTTGGGACACTTAACCCTAATATAACTATAATAAATTTGGAAAAGAACTTGTACATATACATACGAAGGGAGTCGAACTTAAATCTAAATATTTTTGAGACATGAAACTTACTTTTGTGTAAGACCTCATTGACGATAATTTTTATTATTTAATCACTTGTATATTTAACTACAATTTTTTTAAAAAAATTTAATAATTTTTATTTATCTTTGAATTGTAAAAAGTTAAACTTTTTAAATTAACTCGTATTTTTGTTAAAGAATTTTTTTTAAAAATCTACCTTGATGTATCCCTTTGTGTTTTATTTTTTTAATTTAGGCTTATATGAAAAATAGGTATTCAAACAATACAACCTTTTTCATTAAAGTACAACTTTTTGGTCAAACTCCCGATAAATTTTTTTTTATTTCTTTACCACTTTAGTATCAATTGTTAACTCACGTCAAAAAAATTCTCCGAACCAATTAAATTATGACATATGTCATTTTAATTGAATAAAAATATATAAAATTAACATTAAGTAAAAATTAAATTAAATTAAAAATAAAAAAAAAATGATCCAATCTCATATTTCAGACTAGCAATATCGCAACGTGTCATCATTTTTAAATTAATTTCTTCTAAATCTTAATTTTAAATATTTTTATTCAATTAAAAATGTCACATGTAATAATTTAATTGGTTGAGAGGGTTTTTTTAACAGGAGTTAATGGTTGGTAATGAAATAAAATTTTAGGTACCTACTTTGACAAAAAAAAGGAAAAAAAGTTTTAAATACCTAAATGGAAAAATTGCATTATTTTAGTACCTATTTTTTATATAATCCTTAATTTATGTGATTTGATTAAACTTTATAAATTTGGTATAACTTAACAGAATATATACAATAGTAGATTAGTTGGAGATTTGATTTTTTTTACTGGGTAACTTATTTAATTATTAACGAGTTTATGTTTTAGTCATTTAATTTTAAAAATTTATAAAATTGTTATTAAATTATTTATAAGTTTTTATTTGAATCAAAGGGATGTTAAAATCGTTATTGTATGGCCTTCTTTATTCTCACCTCTGACACCAATCGAAGGGGTAAACTTTCCCTCCTCTTTTATAGTTTAATTTTTTCATGAAATAACTTTGAACATCATAAATTTACAAATCAAAATCCAAATGGTTTTCTTCTCTAGTCTTTTGACACCATCCATCAGATTAGTTTGGATTTAAGATCTGTTCTTCTACTCATCGACGGGTACTACTCTATAGTACTGATCAGCGAATAGTTGCTCAAAGCTTATATTAATATATTTTAATTTTCAATATAAAGGAATCTGAAATTCTTATCAACCAGTTAATTTGTAATTGAATTTTTATTTATTGACCAAATGCCTTATTCTTCTTTCTTTTTTTTTTTAATTCAAACCAACCAGTCTTTTAACTTAAACCAAAACGGAACCTTAAAAGAATGAATGGGAAATTCCTTTTTACTTTAATAGAACAAAAGGCTTGCTTATTGAGTTTTTCTTTGAATTGAATTTAAAATTGTTCGAATTGTATAATCGTCAATTACTGACATTGGTAAACGGCCCAAAGCAATTATCGGCTAGACTTTAGAGAAAAGTACTTAACAATCCGTAACTTAAATAAAAATATTCGAATAATTCAATGACTATTTTATAATTTTTTTAAAATTTAACAAACAAAATGTAAACTTATTAATAATTTAATGACATTAAGTGTAATTTACCTTTTTTATTTTAGTCTGAGATGAACTTTTCATTAAGACGTTCAAGCTATCATGTTACGTAGATGTGAAAGGAAAGCAAAAAAAGAGAAAAAGAAAAGAGAAGCACAAGCAACCATAAGAAGGTTAAATTTTTTAATTAGTTCACATAATGATTCTTAAAAGATTTAATATGTTCTGTAATGATTTTAGAAAAAAATATATAACAAAAAAGAATGTTTCATATTGAAACTTCTTATATTATCCCATTTTCATTATTCTCATATCTTTATTGTTAATTTGCAAAAATCTCATTATTATGATTATTATGAAAACAAAGAAAACTATAGTAAGAATAAAATAATAGAGTAGACAAAAATGAAAGTATAATTTAATTTATATTTGGATATTAAAAAACTTATATATGTCATTTATTTATAATATTTCAATCACCGTAGATTACAAAAACACAAATAAGAGAATTAAGGTACACTAAATTCTTTATGGATTATATAAAGATAAATTCTTTACAGGTTTTGAGATTTATATGGACACTTATTTATCAATGGATTTATAACATTCCCTTTTGAATATTCATCAACGAAATTAAAAACTTATTAAGAGAAACCCCATATGATAAAGACTTAATGAAGAAAAAAGTATAATCAATCTCCTATTACAAGCGGTCTCGTTAAAAATATTTACAAAGAAAACTCAGTGAAACAAAACCTTAATTAAGAAAAAATATAGCGTGTTTTAGACTCCCCAAATGAAAACACCATAATACATCTTTGAACCACACATTCCAATATTGCTTCCAAACGTTATGGTTCGCAATGCCCTAATAAAAAGATCTGAATGTGATTGCTGTCGAGTTTCAAAACCAAAAACTCTTCAAATTCTTAGTTTTTACCTTAAATTAAAGTTTATAAATCCAATCATGACTCTATTGAAGCAAAATAATCATGTTGCATTAGAAGAGGCAAATATGGGAAATTTTTAAAACTTATAATTGAAGTTAGTACTTACTCCCTGTTATTATTTAATTTTAGTGTTAATTTTTTTGTTTTTGTGTTATTTACAAATGAAATATAAACTTTTCAATATCAAATGAGTAACAATTCAGAGCGCTACTAGACACAGCTAATTTTTTTAAAGATGACGGAAATACCTTATTTTTCAATGTGGCCGTCGCTGCTTACAACCATCGAGAAAAGGTGCAGACCAGATACCTTTACCTTCTGCTTTTCAAGCATGGCATCTTCGAAAATTTTTAAAGTGGTAACTCATTTATTGTATGTATTCCTGTAAACAGTCAACACTAACACTTCGGTTTTTGTCAGTTTTTTTTTATAGCACCTAATGTTTTTCTTGACTGCTGCAGTTGGCAACCCTATAAAAAGAAAAGAACAACCTCCATACATTTACCATAAATTACAAGAAGATAAAAATGGGGCCAAAGAAAAAATTGAAAAGAAGAGGAAAAAACCTGACACTTATATTGTATATCCACAAAATGGTGAACAATGCAACAACTCCGACCCGCCAGAGGTGTTTTGTATTTTTGTAGAAATGGGGTCATCTAGGGCCGGATAATTCGTCTGGTCGGAGGTAAGAAGTGGAATCTGCGATGATCCAGTCGGCATTCGGTTGGTGGTTATGGTTAAACTCTTGCCGGAACATTTCCTCTTTCTGCCACTCTTCCCATCTTTCGGCTAAGCCATCACCCTCCAACATCCTGACCACTTCGGACATCCTTGGTCGTTCCATTGGGGTGCCTTGAGTGCATAAAAGAGCTACCTGGATTAGCTGTTCTACTTCGTGGTCTATGTAATTACCCTCAAGATCAGCATCAACCAACGTTTCTAACCTCCTGTCTTTCAGAAGCCCTTTTACCTGAAATTTTTCAGCACCCGAGAAAATAATGAAACGAAAACCACTTGGTCCAGTACTAAGCTTAACTTGAGTTTTAATATAATTACGGTCAATAAAGATGTGAATCTTAGTGGCATAAGAAATCAATATCAAGATTATAGTAACTTATTACATAAGATTCTCACATATCATTAGTTATGAATTAAGTTACACTCGAATCAACGCAACCACCTAAAGCATGCTTCACGGTGTAAGCAAAATTAATGAACAGAAAGTATTCTAGGAGCCTTCACCCCCGACACTCACACTCAAATCCGAGTAACATAGGATAAACTATTTCTATATTTAATGTTTCACTCTTTGCCTTGTAGAGAAAACATTGTTAAGTTTCAACTCTTTCTATTCACTGGCTTTTGCATTTTCACCTTGCAAGGAAAATAAAATTAAGCTACGTTCTTTAAGAGTGGTGGTTCTGCTATACCATCTTTAGTGTATTGCTTTTGGCTAACCAAGTGAAGCGATAATTAGATAATTAAAACACTAAACAAGACTGACAAGTCAAACTTTGAATTGCATCATCAAGAAAAGCATAATAAGAAGAAGGTACTTACCCAATCAAGCAACATGACATCATCATCATTTGCAAGCCGAGCTAGATCGAAAGCCCTCTGTCCTGTAATGAGTTCAAGAAGCATGACACCGTAGCCAAAAACATCAGTTTTCTCTGATGACTTTCCAGTTGATAGGTATTCAGGAGCTATATGACCAATTGTGCCACGAACAGCGGTTGTGACGTGAGTATCTTTGTAGTCCATTAATTTGGCCAGCCCAAAGTCTCCGACAACTGCTTCAAATTCCTCATCCAACAATATATTTGCAGCCTTTACATCACGGTGTATAATCTTAGGGTCACAATGATCATGCAAATATGCAAGCCCCCTTGCAGCTCCTAATGCAATCCATTTCCTTATAGCCCAATCAAGTGGTGCTTGAGATTCCGGACGCTCTAGACAATGTAAAAATCAGATCAATAGATGATCCACTGTAACAAGAGTTCAAAAAGTATTTGGCATCCACGAATTTCTAACAATTTCACTTCGATTCAAAGACAATCCACATTCACCAAGCACATGAATTTAAAAATAACAAATGTTATAATACAAGTTTCCAGTAGGTGATCAGTAGCTCAGAATATCATCTCAAACTGAAGAAGCAAAAGAGAAGATAATTGATAATTGAGGCTAACAAAGGATTTAATAATTAACAGTCAGAAAAAAATTGGCAACCTGAAGAACATACATATGATAAATGGCGCACCTAATACAGAGAGCATAGCACAACTGCAAAACATGTGACTAAAGAAATGAACAAGGAGAAAACAGCCGGTACCTCTTAAACAGGATGCAACGCTACCATTAACCATAAAGGGATAGACTAGCAGCCGTTCAGTAGGGGTCATGCAAAAGCCACGAAGACGTAATAGATTCCGATGCACAGCCATACTTATCATTTCCACCTCTGTTTGGAACTGCAACTCTCCACCTTGAGTGCGCTCCTCCTTCAGTCTTTTTACTGCCACTAGAGAACCATCAGCTAAGCGACCTTTATAAACTTTACCAAAACCACCTCTACCCAGAATGTTTTTGTTGCTAAAATTATCCGTTGCCACTTGTAGTTCACGTAAAGAAAACCTCTTAAGTTGTCCTAGATGAACTTCTGGGTCCTCCTCAGCTGTAAAGAAAATTAGAAGTAAATACAAGCACATGATGACATAAAATCAATTAAAAATAAAACTATCTTTTGATAAATCACTAACCAGGTACATCAAAGAAATAATCTTGTGGTTTCTTTTTTCGCCACCAAACAAGTACAATTGCAGGAGCAGCAAACAGCAGGGCAGCACCAGCAGCAACTCCTCCAGCAATAGCACCAGTGGCACTATTACCTGCAAGTAATGAAACTAGATAAATCTAGATACTGTTAATACAACACACCTATATCATGATTATTCGCAACTATTAACATGTTCAGCTGGTATCAACACCAATGGAACAGGCAACATTTCAACTGAGAGAACTAGTGGGCTAGGGGATCAGAGGGACAGATAATGTTCTAGCTCACCAAGGAACCTAAAGCCATCTTAGGCACTATTATAATCAGATTTTAGATCTGAGCTCAAAGGCACCTTCTTAAAAACAGACCCAGATGTAAAAAAGCTCAGGATCAGCAATATACCAAAAAATTTGCGAATGCAAAGAAAAATACCGAGGAATATCTCAACTCCCAATCAAATATCTATATAAATACAAATAAAAGTGAAGCAGGCCTCAAAGTTAAGCACAATTAAAAGGTAATAATAATAACAATAATAATTATTATTAATAATAATAAAATGGAGAACAAACCTGATGGAATTGGAGCTGTAGGTGTGATAGGAGGCGGCGGAGCAGATGGAGGATTATTCAACCGATTATTAGCAAAACTGTTAACAAAAGAAGCAGCAATTCAAGAGGCTGGCCTAGGTGTACAGATATGATAAAACAGTGGAGACGAGGATCAGAAGTTAGGGTGAGAGAATAATGAAATAGCATAAGAGAAAAACCTGATGGGAGTGAAGAGTGAAAAGGAACCATTAACTGGAATATCTCCTTCTAGCTTATTGTTTGAAAGGTCCCTGCATGGCATAATACAACATCCCGCACCATTAATAAATTGTTCTTGTAGCAAAGGTTAAACAACTAATGTGTGAAAAAGAAAAAGAAAAACCTAACAGCAGCACTCACAGCACTTGCAGTGACATAATAGTAGTTAAGGGCATAGGAATCTGTCCTGCCAACGTGTTGTTGTTGAGACGCCTACTCCACAGAAAGAAAACATCAAAATATTGCATATTGATAAGATGACTAGATATGTAACTTAAAAGAACACATGGTAAGTGAAGCCTACTACACAAAGAACCATTTCTATAGTGCCCGCATCAACCAAGCACCATTGGCCTCGCAACTTATTAGACTTAAACCACATGACACTCACATCAGATGGGGATGGCTATTACAGCCTGGAGACTTTTTGGACTTAATCAACTTTATGCATACATTAGAAGTGAAGAGGGAACACTTAGATTCTTAGTAAAAATACAATTTACTGATCCAGTTCAGTAGCAATATATCAACACATAAAAAGGCATTCTACATATGCTAAAACACATAACTAGAAAGCAAGAGCGCAAAGAAATTAAGTAAATTAACCACAAAAAATGCAAAACTTTCTCATACAGGAATCGTAGTTTTTGAAGCTTGCCCAGAGTAGATGGAATGTGTCCGGTTAAAGTATTCAAGTAAAGATCCAAGCTCACTAAGTTCGTCAGATTTCCAAGATCCTCGGGGATTATACCAGATATGTTATTACTATAAAGCTCCCTGTCCCAAAAAATTTATTAATTCATCAGCAAAAGAAGTTCAATAGAAGCACATAATTCAAGAATGTATCTATGAAAAATGCAACCAAATCAAATGGAATGCAACCATCTTCAAGATTAAGATCACATAACAGATAAAAACCAATGTGTAGTGACAAAAGCAGAGAGCATTGTTGTTTACAACTTGTTCTACTTTTTCTAAGGTGAAGTATACCCTGAGTAACTCAGACATTCAGGAATGTTTTGGTTATTGGGTTTTACCTAGTCAGGAATTTAAGAAGAATTATTCTGAATGACGTTATTCACTACACCCAAATCATGGAAAATAATCTGAAGGAAGTCCTAAACAATCAAAAACATCATTAGCTATTTGGCAAAGCATGCCAGTGCTTTGTTTTTCCTTTATTTATTTACCTTTTACTGCTTTCAATAATTCTAACAATGTGAAGCAGCATGTAAGAGACGAGTTTTTTTTTTTTTTTTTTTTTTTTTTTGTGTGTGTATTTCTAGGCCTAAACTTATCAACTTACAAGTATTGCAAATTCGGAAGCTGTCCAAGCTGTGGAACCAATTGACCAGATAGATTTGCATTCCCAAGATCCCTAAATTGAAAAATAAAAAAGAAAAAGAGGGAAAGCATTTACTATGTCAAATTAGAAAACAGAAAAAAAAAACACACACACACACACACAAAAGCAGTAGTAAAATGATATATAAATAAACTTACACTCTTGTTACACTATTTTCACTATTACATGTAACATGAAACCATGTGCAAGGATTAACAAGGGTTGAGTCCCAACTTTGCAAAACGCTATTAGGGTCAGCCAAATTGTTCTTCAATGCATTCAAAGCATCACCTGTTTCGTACAAAAATAAAGCAACTGATTATTGAAGGTCGTGTTACATCATTCTCGGCAGGCAGAAATCAGCAAATATTATATAATATATATTACAATGAAAAAACCATAGGAACATGAACTGGTAACTGTTTCTCCATTTGCAACAACAGAAAGCAGTCAAAACATAAAATCGGTAAAGAACATTTATTTCATCACATAAACAGATAACAACAAAGAAGTTAAAATCATGTCATGAAAACATTTAAAATATTGTAAAGCGCTAAAGCTCCACTATAACTTGAAAGATTCAACACAACAAACAGAGTTCAAGACGACATCAGACATGGATGAAGACAACGCATTGGTTAATTTAACCAAAACTGAATATCGAGAATTAGAACGTAAAATTGTATCGAAAACTTTCGCATAAATTAGTGAGTAAGCGTGCAAGTACCTCTCCAGCCAAGCCAATTACAGCACCAAAGCTAATTGAAATTTAAAACAAACAGTCAACCTTATGCCACTGCTAAACCAATCCAATAGCTACTAAATTCATCTAATTTGAATCATATACATTAAATTTAACAATAATTCCATTTGCAAAGTTCAAAGTTCAAACAAGAAAATAAGAGGAAATAATCATGACGAACCTTCCGCATTTCCTGAAACTCTGAAAACCAAATCCAACAACAAAATCAACTGTAAACAAACGGAGATTAACCGCTCCATCATTCTAATTCCGACTATCAAAGAGCTAAATCTCACATATTGATCGTTAACCAAATCAAGTGGCAAAAAAAAAAAAAGGAAACTAAAGAAGAAATTAACAAACGATGAAATTCAAAAACACTCTCTCTGAACTAAAACCAAAAAAAAAAAAAAGTTAGATTAAAAATTCCAGAAAGTTCTTGGCTTCACTCTCTCTAGTTATCGTCTAGAAAGTAATTACAGTTTTTCTTTTTTAACGCTCCGAGTATTATGAAAGAAAATGGAGAGAGAGAGGGAAAATTTAGTGTTTGGTAAGAGGGAAAACGAAAGAAAACTAAGGAAAATTTAGTGTGTGTTGGTTTAGTCAAAAGTAGTTCGATTAGGCACCACTCACCAATGTGTTTTCAAATTAAAAAAAAACAATAACTACATTATCGTAATTAGTGCATTTAGTGATAAAGCGAATAATTATTCTTTTTAGAAGTAAAAAATATGAAATAATAATTAATTTTTTGCCCCAATGAAGCTTTGACACTTATGTTAAAAAGATTTCTTCAATCATTCTCAATAATCTTGATCAAATTCGTCCCTTTTTAAAAAGCAACTAACAATTTAATTCTTGTCAATTTTAAAAGTAACAAGTCAAAGATAATTTATTATGATATTAATATTTTTCGTCAATCATACATAATTTTAATAGATATAATACAAAATTTAGTCCTCAGATTTTACACATTTTACTAATTTGGTCTTGATTCAATAAATTTAACCCATAATATTTGTATAAATGTGTAAAACTTGAGGTTAAATTTATTGATATTTTAATTAAGATCAAAGTGACAAAATATGTAAGCATTGAGGGCTAAATTTATTATTACATCAATCAAATTTATGTACAATTGATATAAGACATTAATGTCGTGATAATTGTCCTTAGTTGCTTGCTTTTAAATTTGATAGGGATTAAACTGCTCCAATTTTATTTTTTTTTGTTAGATGGAGCAATTTGTTTAATTTCAAAATCGAAAGGGAGTAAAAAAACCCTTTTATCTAAAAAAAATAAGTTTTTGTATTTAGGTTTGAGTCTTAACATGGGTAATTCAACATATCTCCAATTCCATCATGCATAATTGAGAATGTATAATTGTCCTTGTAATTGCATTGTATTTGAACTTTAAAAGTTTATCTTTAAAAAATAAAGCAAATAATTTAAGGGTAAACTGCAAGGTTAGTCAGTTAACTATTAGTAAAGTTTTTTTTTTTTTGTCACTCCACAATGAAAAATTATAAAAATATTATCAAATAATTTGATTTTCTTTTTATATGTTTCTCTTACTTATGCAATGAAAAGATTACGTGATAATTTTAAAATTAACATAATAATAAAATTAATTATTAATATTTACATATTGTGTGATTTTAATTTTAATTTAAATTTTAAAAAAATAGTGCTCAATATTTAGATTTTTTTTAATTCAGCCCAATTTCTAAAAAAAATATAAAAATAATTTTAAAAATTCAAAAAATATTATTTTTTTAAATTTTCTCTACATTAAATAATTAACAAAAATTGTGTTATTTTAATACTCAAAATTGGTGTAGCTAATAGAATAACCACACAATTACATCCATCGTGTCATGTGGAAATAGATGAAATTTTTAACCAAATAACGAAATTACTTTTTGATTTAACGTATAGAGACTAGTTTGCTAATTTTTTTAATAAAGGGGGTAAAATGCAATTTAACTTCTAGTACAATGATCCCCATAGAAAATTTCCCTAATTTCACCATTTCTACTACTCATCTATACTATATATAAAATGACTCACTAAGTTGGTGTCACGAATCACCTCAACACCAATTCAAGTGTGAAATTACTAAAATTACTTCATATTATTATAATGATATTTTAATCTTTCCATACTTTTAGATAATCTTCAAATAAAACAATTGAAAAATATTATTTCAAAATCAAACAAATGACCAATAAATACATGTAAAAATCTCTTACCACTTCATCGATAATAATTTATTTGAGATAATTTTATAGATATATTTTTAAAAATAAAATATTTCCGTCCACCAAATTTAATATTAATAAAGGCATTTCAAACAATGGGGTTGTTAAATATTTTGAGAAGAAAAAAAAAATAACAATGGGGTTCTTAAAATTTATGTTATATTTCAAAAACAAATTTATGAATTAACATTTCATTGAAAAACCTGATTAAGTCTTAGTTTAACTGGTATAAGTATTGTTGTTAATATAAGAAGACGTGAATTCGAGTGCGTTAAAGTACATTATCCAGTTATTTATGAGTTGGGGAAGAACAATAGCAATGACAGCATAATTATCTAGTTTTAAACCAATAGGTATGAAGAGGGAGAAAGATAAGATAGATTTGAGGGGATTTTTTTTTTATCGTAAAAAATGGCTAATGAGACAAATCAAGCATGGGCATAGATTCTTTTTTTTTTTAAGTTTTTAAAATTTGGATTTTTTTTAAGGACTAAAAGTAAAAACTTTTTACTGTTATTTATAGTAATTTGTTTTTTTTTGTCCCCATTTTATTCTAAAAGGAATTCATACTTTAGGGTTTTGATTAGAAAAAATCATATTGTTTGATGCTTATTATAATGACTGTAAGTGGGAAGTGGGAATAAGGTGGAGTATGAAAAATCGAAAATCGATTCAAATCTAGATGTTTGGACGGTTTATTGAATGTAAATTTAAAAACTATAATTATTTGAAACCGAATTGAATTTGATTTTTTATTTAATTTATAATTATTTTTAATTTTTATATTTAAGATAGTAAAAATAATTTAAAAGTTCTTGAAAATTTATTATATTTTAAAAATATTTATAAAAAACCAAAAATTAATATAAAAAAATCGATAATCAAATCAAACCGAATCAAATTATAAAAGATAGTTCAAAAAATCCAAAAAATTCTATTGAACCGATATTCCCCTTAGTGGGAAGGGGATGATTGTAAGTTTCTTAAAAGTGGTCTGTTTTTCTTTGTTAAAGTGATACGTTTAAAGTTTTCTAAGCTCTTTTTTATCATAAGAAAAAACTTCATCAAAGCGAAAAATTACAACGATCATTAAGATTGGTACAAGCAAAACTCCAAATCAACGAGTCCAAAAACTCACCCAAGAGAAAGAGCCCGAAGGCTAAAAAACCAAGACCCGAACCCTTGGAAACAAAGCCGAAGCGGGCAACACCATCCGCATAACATGTAGATCACAGGAGAAAGGGGAAAGCAAGCAGCTTCCCAAGTACAGTCAAAATGAGGCAGCAAAATCACTTTGGCGAAACAAAAAAGGAACCACATCAGAGACAAAAGTCACTAAGTCAGAATCGTATCGCTGCAACCACGAGTGAGGGGAGAATCAAGCCTAAAGGCAAGGATGTCGTCCGCACGATCCAAAGGGACCTGAGGCCACATTGTGATTCCCGTTCCAGATCCTTCACTGACTGGTTGACCCATCCCTGATAGGAAACAAGATTGCAAAGAAAACTAAAGCAAACACAAAAATAAATAGAACACAGGTCCGAGAGATTAATTATGTATTTGTTAGATATTTCATAAGGTATTATTGTTAATGCTACATTAAAGGATGTAATTTTCATGCTTATTAATGCTTCTCAGTAATGCCTTCAATTAATATATTATAATTGATACAATGAAATGAAAAAAAAAAAAAAAGTTGTTGGTACAAGGAAGAAGTTATGGTGGTTAGACTGTTCACCGAGGAGGGTGAAAAGTTGTAGGGAGATTAAGATGATTGGAATACAAATACCCAAAGAGGATTGGATTGGAAAGAGGGACAAGAGTGAGTTTAGAGTGTTACTGCAAAGAGTGTATCTTGGCCTTCTATTCTTCTTATGCTCGTACGCTTTTAAAGTATTGTTCTTGATCATTCTCAAGGTGTCATGTGTCATCCACATATTAATTCTAAACTCTTTAGGATTTAACCAAGATACTGATACCTTGTCGTCGTAAGTTTGAGTTGTCATGTCAAGGGAACATATATATGTAATGTATGAGTAACAAATAATTTGTCAGTGTCTAGTGCATGGTCTTAATGGTATTGGGTTGCGAGGTATTGGGGCTACAATATCCCAGGCTTGCAGGCATCCTTAGCTCACCAGATGATTCTTCCTAGTCAAGGGCATTGACTTGTGAGGTTGCAAGGATGTGAAGCAAGCTTGTGAGGTATAGGTATAACAACTGCCCCTTGATCAAAAGAGAGGTTATAAAGTGACCTCATTTGAGACATTGAACTTTTACTATCTATCTTTCGAGATGGTGAGGATTTCCTCAATTATAGCGAGGTGACTTACATTGTTGCAAGGTGCCTACTCTTTTGAGATGTGGTTTCCCTAGTGAATATAGATGCTTGGACTTAGAAACTTTTTTGAGGCATTTCAGAGATTTTGAACTTTAAAAATATTTGAAATTTTGAAATAAATGTGATTTTGATTGAAGCGTAGTTCAAGGTGAAATGTGCTATAATTAGCATAGTGGGTGTATGTGTTAAATTACCTACTACATGAATTATTTGGATCTCACATGTTAATAAAAAGAAATAATCTTCATAAATTTAATAACATTATCTTTTTTTTAATTGTTAGATTCGAGTTATTTATACAGCAAGTACACATATGTTTATAATCTAATCCAGGTATTTTAAAAATGTTCTCTGTCATATTGGAACTAGCATTTAATGTCTAAATTGACAACTAGCTAAGCTCATGGAAAGATTTGATTTTGATTGATCCAATACTAATACTTTGAGGATTCAATTAGAATGTTTTCGAAGTTAAAGACCAATTTAGAATAAGGGTACATTTGGTTAAATTAACGTTAATTATAAAGATATTTTTTATTTTTAAATAAAAATAAAATTACTTTTTCAAAAAAATATTATATATAAATTCAAGTTACAACTTACAACTATATCACATGCTCCAAACAAAATTAATTATTACAAGCACATATTTTTAGAATAAAAAACAACTAACTTAACCTAAAGTAACTATAATTATGATAAATCTGAAAGAGAACTTAAATATTATCGTATGTAGGCTCGAACTTGAAATCTAAAAATTTTTAGGACCTCAAACTTACCTTTGAGTCAATACCTTGACAACAACTTATATTTTTTTTAATATTTTTGAGCTTCAAAGCTTTCAGTCCCTAAATTCTAAGCTAATTCAAGTACTTTTCTTGTAATTTTTATGTTTTTGAGGTCATAAGAGCTTGATTTAGTTAGCCCATGTACCAATTTGTAAAATTGTTAAAGTTTCCAAAAGTTTCCATTGATGAATACTTGAAGAAATTGGTACTAAATTGTTAGATTTTAAGTTTAGAAGTGAAAAGGACTAGTTTGGAAATTTGAATTACTAGTTTTTGAACATAGGGACTAAAGTGTATAAATTTTGAAATTGGTGTAAAATTTCTGAGACAATAGAGAGTCTTAAAAGAATGTAATTGAGATTGGTTTCAAAATTGAAGCTCAAATTTAAAAGGTATTACAAATTTGGTTTTAGGGACTAAATTGAATAAAATGTAAAACTTTAGGGGCATTTTAAAAGTAAAATTGAACTGATCCATGCATATGATATAATATTATAAACTATTTGAAATTGATAAATTGAATTGAATTATCGTATAGATTGGGGATTGAACCAAACCAAGGATAACCGGAGAAAAGGCAAAATTATCAATTAGCCCTTAGAATTCAACTTGTTTGCTTATTAACCAAGTAAGTTCATATGGTATAATTGTGTTTAATTTTTTTGTATTTGAATTATAAATATATGTATGTTTAATTGAAATTTGGATTGTTTTTGAATTGGTACAAAATGTGAGATCTGGACTAAATTGTAAAGAAATGTATATGAACTTATATGTTGAAATTGCCCTGATAAACTTAGTAAAGGTCTTGTACACATGGATACGAATTAATTATCGAAGATTACCGAGATCCAGCATTTTTTGCGGATTTGAAGATACATGTGACATAGGTTTAGCTTGGATGAGTAACTTGATGTTGTTTTAAAGGTTTAGCCCAGACATGTAACATTATGTGTATATTTTCAACTTGGTCAAACAATTTGATGTGTCATTAAAGGTTTAGCTCGGACGGATAACCTGACACGAAATGTAAATGTTCAAATGGAGTATTAGTGAATGATTTGAATATAAAGCTTTAGTATACATACATGATTACTTTATTCATGATCGAATTGGTTACTTAAATGATATGAATTGGTATGTTATATACTTGGCATATTACATATGATTGATTATATATAAAAACTCACATTGTTGTTGTGACTTGTTATGTTAGGCATGTTAGATATGTTAACTTTGGAAGGATAGCTTTGGTTGAACTTTAGCTGATGTTTGATTTTGGGAAAGCTAATCTTCATACACACACACACACACACACACACACACACACACACACACACAGAGATATATATATTTGTGTATGTTTTGGTATTGTGATAAACCATAGATTGAGTTTGAACATATGGAATTAGTATGTTTTGATGTCAAATAGAAGCTATATTGGAATAGATGATTGGGATTGGTTAAATACTATGTTTTGGCTTGTATTTGGTATGTTTTTGTACAGGAAAAAGTTGTGCAAAATGCACCAAATGGTAAGTTTGAAAGGCTGACATGAAATAATTACCAAATGACCTAATTTTTACCAAAAATAGGACATAATTGACTGTATTCGGTATCGCGATACCACACCCTAGATATCACGATGTCCATTCTGTATTATTTTGAAGGTTTTACAATTTGGTCCTCAAGTTGGGAAGTTTGGCTTTTGCCTTCAGGATCGCAACACCCATATGATTTATTTTCACGTTTGGATATTGTATCTGGTACCACAATACCAAGCCCTAGGCATCACAATACCCTCTTCCCACTCATGAAAATTTTCAATTTAGTTCTATCTCATGCTCGAGTTAATAATTGAGTTTTCACAAGCTCAATTGAGACTTGGAATTGATTGTGTATCATAATATGAATGTGTTTATGACATGATTGTATAATTGAATGATTTATTTATTGTATATTTAATAGTAATTGATCTGGCAACGAATGTGACATCTTGTAACTGAGATCGAAGGATCGAGTCGGGTGAAAGGTGTTATATAATATATATTTTCAACTCTTAAAGGAATAATTAGGAGTTACTAAGGGCATTATTGATATCTATATTAACACTAATTAGTTTATAAAAAATATTTATCAATTTAATTCAGTTCAAAAAAATAAAAATAAAATTAAGAAATGATAAAATGTCAAGATGATTTACTATAAAAAAATATTAGTTTTGTTATAAAATAAAGAGAGATGGAGAGAATAAAGAACAAAGAAAATATGAAAGCAAAAGAGAATGAACTTTATTGATCAAAAGGGATGATTACAATGCTTCATCAGAGTCTCTATTTATAGGGATAAGAAGTATAAAAGAAATAGAGATCTAATTCTAATGACTATTAGTATTTAAAGTATATCAAAACTTTATCTTTATTATGATGGACATCCACTTAATAAGATATTCATAACACTCCCCCCTTGGATGTCCATTGGTGGATAATGTGCCTCGTTAAAACCTTATTAGGAAAAACCCTGTGGGATCAAAAACCTAACAAAGGAAAATAGTACACAATCTTTTATTACAAGCTGCCTCATTAAAAATCTTTACCAGGAAAACCCAATGAGACAAAACCTTGATTAAAGGAAAATAGTACAACTTGTTTTTAGACTCCCTCTGATGGCAACATTACATTGCATCTTTGAGTCGACGCATTCCAATATTGTGTAGTAGTCTTTCAAATGTTGAAGTTGGCAATGCCTTAGTAAAAAGATCTACTAAATTCTCACTAGAACGAATTTGTTGAACATTTATATCACCTTTTATCTCAAGATCATGGGTGAAGAATAATTTTGGTGAAATATGTTTTGTTCTGTCACCTTTGATATAGCCACCCTTCAATTGAGCTATACATGTTGCATTATCTTCGTACAAGATAGTTGGCTTCTTTTCCTGCAAAGGAAAATTACATACCTTCTGGATATGTTGGGTCACTAACCTTAGCCACACACACTCTCAACTTGCCTCATGCATTGCAATTATTTCTGCATGATTTGAAGAAGCAACAGATAATGTTTGCTTTGTTGAACGCCGTGATATGGCAGTATCCCCACATGTAAATAAATATCCTATTTGAGATCGACCTTTATGTGGATCCGATAAGTATCCAACATTAGCATAGCTGACTAATAGGGATTTTGAATCATTTGAATAAAATAACCCTATATCAATAGTCCCTTTGAGATATCTAAATACATGTTTAATTCAATTCCAATGTCTACATGTTGGAGAAGAACTGAACCTTGCTAACAAGTTTATAGCGAAAGCTATATCAGGTCTTGTGTTGTTTGCAAGATACATCAATGCCCCTATGGCACTTAAATATGGTACTTCAGGACCAAGAAACTCTTCACCATCCTCGCAAGGACGAAATTGATCTTTATTTACATCTAACGATCGTATAATCATCGGAGTACTTAGTGGGTGTGCTTTATCTATGTAAAATTTCTTTAATATCTTTTCTGTATAAGTTGATTGATGAACACGAATTCCATCAATGTTCAATTTGTAAGCCAAGACAAAACTTTTTTTTCCAAGATTTTTCATCTCAAATTCTTTCTTTAAACAATTTACTGTATTTTGGAGCTCTTCAGGAGTTCCAATAATATTTAGATCATCAACATAAGTAGCAATTATCACAAAATTTGATCTAAACCTTTTTATAAAGATACATGGAAAAATTAGATCGTTTTTGTAACCTTCTTTTAATAAGTATTCACTAAGACGATTGTACCACATACGTCCAGATTGTTTTAATCCACATAAACTTTTCTTTAATTTGATCGAACAATTTTCCCGAGAAATTCTATATCCTTCAGGGATTTTAAATCCTTTAGGGATTTTCATATAAATTTCACTATCAAGTGTGCCATACAAATAGGTTGTAATAACATCCATTAGATGCATGTCAAGTTTTCACGTACTTCCAGACTAATAAGATATCTAAACGTGATTGCATCCACCACGAGAGAATATGTCTCTTCATAATCAATACCGGGCCTTTGCGAAAATCCTTGTGCTACAAGTCGTGCTTTATATCTTACGACTTTATTTTTTTCATTTCGTTTTTGCACAAATACCCATTTATATCCTACCAGCTTTACACCTTTAGGTGTTTGGACTACAGGTCCAAAAACCTCACGTTTAGAAAGTGAATTCAATTCTGCTTGAATTATATCTTTCCATTTTGGCCAATCTTTTCTATTTCTACATTCATAAATAGATTTAGGCTCAGGATCATCATTTTCCTTTTCTACTTCAATAGCAACATTATATGCAAAATTGTTGTCGACAACTATATTTTTCCAGTTCCATCTTTTCCCCGAAGTAACATAACTTATCGAGATCTCTTCGTTGTCATCATTTTCAGGTACCTGAATCCCTTCTGGGGTTTTTATGATTAAAATTAGTTATATATTTGGCCTTTTCTTAGGAACTTGTCTCCATAATATAATCACCTTGAGTACTTGCTCCTTTCCTTTTACGAGGATTTTTATCTTTGGAACCAACTGATCTTCCACATATATTCTCAACATATATTCTCAACCTCCTCTGAGGACCCATCTTTGTTCGTTGTAGTGGAGCAATTGGAACATATACTGCACATCCAAAAATTCTAAGATGGGAAATATTTGGCTCCTGACCAAAAGCCAATTGTAATAGAGAATATTTATTATAACTTGTTGGCCTGATGCGCATAAGTGCTACTGCATGCAACATAACATATCCCCAAGCTGTAATAGGGAGCTTTGTTCTCATAAGTAATTGTCCAGCTATTAGTTACAGGCGTTTAATAAACGATTCAGCTAAACCATTTTGTGTGTGAACATGAGCTACAGGATGTTCACTTTTTATCCCAATTGACATGCAATAATCATTGAAAGCTTGAGATGTAAACTCACCAACATTATCAAGACGGATAGTTTTTATTGCATAATCTGGAAATTGTGCTTTTAATCGAATTATTTGAGCAAGTAGTCTCGCAAACGTCAGGTTGCGAGTCGATAATAAACATACATGTGACCATCTACTAGATGCATCTATCAATACCATTAAATATCTAAATGGTCCACATGGTGGATGAATAGGCCCACATATATCACCTTGAATACGTTCCAGAAATGCGGGAGATTCAATCCCAACTTTAGCTGGTGATGGTCAAATAATCAATTTACCTTGAGAACAAGCATCACAAGAGAAATATTTGAATTCAAGAATCTTCTGGTTCTTTAATGGGTGCCCAATTGAATTCTCAATTATTTTTCGCATCATAATGTGTCCAGGATGGCCTAACCGGTCATGCCAAATAGTAAAAGTATGTGGTTCTACAAACTTCTAGTTTGTAGTAACGTATGCCTCAATTGCACTAATATGTGTATAATATAAACCTGATGAAAAAGCATGTAGTCTTTCCAAAACACATTTCTTTCCACATTCAACATTTATAATATATAGATATTCAATATTTTTCTCATTCATAGTCTCAATATGATATCCATTAATATGAATATCTTTAAAACTCAATACATTTATTTGAGACTTAGTGGAAAATAAAGCATCATCAATGACAAATTTCGTACCTTTAGGTAATAATAAAATTGCTCTTTCGGAGCCTTCAATAAGTTTTGAACTACCCGAGATTGTATTAATATGAGCATCACTTATTGTTAAATGAGAAAAATATTTTTTCTCTTTGAGTATCGTATGTGTTGTAGCACTATCAACAAGACATATGCCTCCATTAATTTTGGATCCAACAAAATTTTGTTGATCATTCATATTCTTCAAAAAAATAAATAAAATACAACATTAGAAACATTGAAAATATTTATTGAATATGTATAACTTGCAAAATTAGTAAATAAATAAACATACTTATTTTTAATCAAGAAAATGAACATATTTAAAATAACATAATAACACCAACTTATTCCTTATGGAAGAAAACGAAACGTACTGAAAAATAATATAAAATGCTTAAAATAACACCAACTCTTCTAATGATTCTTAAATAAATCTGTCACATTAAGGTGAGTTATATCATTAAGGCCATGAATTACATCACCCTCCTTTTTTGCCTCCATTTCATCATTTTTGGATATAAAATTTGTCTCAGTATTATTATTTTTCCTTTAATAGATGCTTGATAAAGTTTTACTAAATGTTCAGGTGTATGACAGGTACGTGTCCAAAGCCTCCTCATACCACATCAGTAACATAAATTCTCAATAACTTTTGAAGGATTATTTTGACCACCTCTTTCTTGTCCTTCATTGATATTCTTTTTCTGGTGGTTAGAAATACCACTATTACGAACACCATAATAGCGGTTACTAGTACGTTCTCGATCATGTCCCCCACTACGTCCACGGCCACGACCATGATTGCGACCTTTATATTTTTCATTTCCATATTTATTGTGTACTGCAGCATTTACTTCAGGAAGTGGTGTAGTACCAGTGGGATGAATTCTATGATTTTTCATCAACAACTCATTGTTTTGTTAGCCATTAAAATGCATGAAACCAATTCAGAATATTTTTTAAAACATTTTTCACGATATTGCTGCTGCAGGAGCACATTAGTAGTATGAAAGGTTGAAAAGGTTTTCTCTAACAAATCCTTATAAGTTATGTTCTCTCCACATAATTTCAATTGAGAACTAATTTTGAAAAGTTCTGAATTGTATTCACTTGCAGTCTTAAAATCTTGCAACCGTAAGTGCATCCAATTATAACGAGCTTTAAGGAGGATCACCGTTTTCTGATGATCAAATCTTTCTTTCAATTTTTTCCACAACTCAAGAGGGTCTTTCACAGTGAGATATTCCACTTTTAATCCTTCATGTTGATGATGACGGATGAAAATCATTGCTTTTGCCTTGTCTTGGTTAGATGTTTCTTTATTTTCTACTATAATATATCCTAGACCTTTAGCATCTAGGTGAATTTTAGCATCTAACACTCATGGCAAATAATTTTTGCCTGAGATGTTTAGGGCGGCAAATTCAAGTTTGGCAAGATTTGACATTATAATCACTAAAAAAAAAACTAAAAAGATATTAGTAATCATATTATTTGTCAAATGTAATTATAATAAAGTATTTAAGAAAAAGAAAAGAAAAGGAAATAACATAAAATAATTTGTAATATAAAATTTAGGATTACCTTAAGTCGATAGAGAAATTAAATTTGATTCCTCCCAAAAACTTTAAGCAAATCGCTGCACAAGTTTAAACCCCTCTTTTTTCGTCAATTTTTTGGGTAGCCAACCAACCAATTTGAATGCTAGGTTAGAAAAATAATGAAAGTAATTCAACAGGGGATTAGAAAAGCATAGAAAGCAATTGAGGTATGGGTTTCAAAATATTTTTTTTGGGGGGGTTATCAAATGAAAAATAAGAACAAGGTGGGTTTAGCAAAAAAATTTTGAGAATCATGCTGATAACTTGTTATAAAATAAAGAGAGATGAAGAGAATAAAGAATAAAGAAAATATGAAAGCAACAGAGAATGAACTTTATTGATCAAAAGGGATGATAACAATGCTTCATCAAAGTCTCTATTTATAGGGATAAAAAGTATGAAATAAATAGAAATCTAATTCTAATAACTATTAGAATTTAAAGCATATCAAAACTTTATCTTTATCATTATGGACATCCACTTAATAAGATATTCATAACAAGTATTAATTTTTTTTTAAAAATATCTTTTTAACTTCAATTGCACAAAGTCAATTTAAATTTCAGTATTTCATTTAAATTATTTATGATTTAATGTCCAAAAAATTCATTTTTTTTCTAATTAATTGTTTTTTAATAATATATATATAATATTTTCAATTCTTTTTAAAAGTGATTGGAGTTAATAAAAGTACTGTTGATATTTCAACATATATTAAGGGTATTCTTGATATTCCAAATATATTAAATAAATTACGAAAATTTGTTATATCACTAATTATTATTTAATTGTATTATATATTTTAATTAATATTGTTTTATTGTCAAATTATTATTTATAATTCTTAGAGTAAATTTTATCACTTTGTATGAAGTTTAGTCAACAATAAAGTAACCATTGATGTTGATTTTATCACTAAGGTACTCTAAATTGTCAACTATATTGTCACTCTTCGAGTATATTATTTTTCTTTTTATTATTATTTAATTTATGTGTTTTTATATTGTATTTTAAATTTGTAAATGTTTATATTTCTTTTTTCATATGAAGTTTAGTCAACAATAAAGCAATTATTGGTGTTGATTTTATTACTAGGGTATTCTAAATTGACAACCATAATAACACTCTTTAAGTAGAGGTTTTTTCTTTCTTATTTAATTCTCGAAAAATGAGATTAGACAAAAAAAGAGACTCATTTAGAAAGTGGGTCGGGCTTCAGGTAAGGGTTTTTTGACCTTGCTCGGCCCGAATTTGCAAAAAAGAAAAAATTGTTTTGTTGTTATTTCACTATTATATTGTTACTATTTTGTTGTTATTGTATAACTCTTGTTTTATTGTTAATTTTGCTACTATTTTAGAGGTATTTGCTTGTTAAGTTACACCTATCTTAGTGTTATTTAAGTATAAAGACATTTTTAATTTATTTTCAATTTATTGAGAAATATTTATTTCAATATTTTTAGTGTTTTTGATGTATTATATATTTTATTTTTTTATATAAAAAATAAATAAATAATTTTAATATGGGTAGGCTGGGCTTGGGTTTTAGCATTTTTATTTGAATTGGGTTTGAGCAAAAATTTAAACCTATTTTTCGAGTTGGGCTAGGGCTGGGCCTATCAATTGGGTCTAGAATTTTATTAAGGCCCGGCCTATGGACAATTCTATTCTAGAGTCACGGAGTAGCTTTTCTGTCATTTTGTTCATAAATAGTTAATTTTAGATATTTAATTTGTAAAAATCAAATAGACTATTTATAAATGAAATCCTAAAATGTAAAAGATAATATTGAATGACAAAATTATTTTAAAATTGATTAACAAAAAATTTATTATATTAAAGTAATAAAAAGTTAAGCCACACAAGGCTTGGTCATATTCCTAATTATATAAAGATATAAAAAAGACAAAAATACTATCATAATAATAATTACCATATTATACAGATTCATGAATAAAGTACAACTATTTTTTTATTCTCTTAAATTCATAACTATTATTTTTAAAATTTTTGTATAA
This sequence comes from Gossypium bickii, assembly GCA_025503065.1. NCBI lineage: Eukaryota > Viridiplantae > Streptophyta > Magnoliopsida > Malvales > Malvaceae > Gossypium > Gossypium bickii. The sequence continues at coordinate 112,162,786 of CP106717.1, read as the reverse complement.
AAGATAATTTATTGGTAAAACTAGGGGTTATTTATTAAACATTAATCTCATTATATGTTCTTATAATATATATTCTTTTTGATACCATGCCTATAAACTACCCATAGCCCCTTTCCCTACCCTTAAATAGAAGAATAATACGCTTCAACACACTCGAACCCACATCCTCCTACACTGACAACAATGTCAATACCAATCGAGATAAGACTCAATCGACGAATGTAAGATTCTCTTGAATTGATTAGGATTTTATTTTTATTTATAAAGATACCTTGTTGGGAAATTTTATTGTCTTAAATTCATAAGGATTTTATGTATTAATTTTTGTATAAAGGTACCTTAGAGGGAAATCTAGGGAATGAAATCTATAATGAGAAATAAAAGTGCCGGCCACAACTTTGTTCATATTCAATAATCTAATTTCATTCATCTATGCATCATTTAAATAATGAAAAAAACATTTATTTAATAAATATTAAAAAAAATATGTTCTCAAATTATCAAAATACACTAAAATAATAAAATATTATAATTTAAATTCAAACTAATTTAAAGTTAAAACATGGTTCAGTCAGATGAATATTTAATTATTGAATAAATTTACTATCTTCCACAATCTCATCCCTCATGTTTACTTACATTTTATTTTATCATTTTAGGCCTAAAACCTCCACCAATTTAAATGATTCATTTTACTATTAAAAATTAATAAATATTAAATTATATAAATCTAATTTATTTAAATTAAATTAAATATATAGAAATTTTTTTATTTAATAGTTTATATGTTTATACCTTTTTTAAAAATTTAGAAGTCATTATTAATTTAAAATTTTTATCAATTATAAAGGATATAAATAAAAAATATTCCATTTTAGATGGGTCGGCTTCACATCAGATACTGTCCAAAACAGTGGCAACTTGGTACTTGCAACTTGCAAGGCTCCGTATCTTATAACTTCACCACGCGCCCATAATAACACGCGATTCATTTGCCGTAAACCATAGGGGCCGTTGTTCTCTTCATTATTTTCTAATTTTTTTTAAATTATTATTGTTATATGTTTTACCTATGAATTATGAAACTTATATTTGTGAATGTTTATTATATTGAATAAGTTAATAATAATTAATTCTAACTTAAAATTTAAATAATTAAGTATTTATTAACTGGACATAAATTCAATCTAAAGTTATTAAAATCGGATTGAATTAAAAATCGATCGATATATTAATTCGAAATAAGACAAAAGTTTAATTAATTCATAAATTGATTGAACTGGATTGAGAAATGGATTAACTCCATAAGTAGCACTGGTGGTGGTGGAGAAAGGGAGTTAGCTGTTAGGGTTATAAATAAATCGCGATTGAACGAACAGATTTCTGTTTATGTTCGTTTGTTTATTTTTAAGTTTGTTCGTTCATGTTTATTAAAAATTTTAAAATTATTTTTATATTTTTTTACTTAAAATTATATGTTTATTAGTTGAATGTTATTAAATCTAAATCCGAAATTTGTTCATAAGAAATAAAAAAAAAATCTACATGCAAATCTAATAACTTAATTTCTTAGCTTTGGGTTCTCCAAAAGAATGATTCAAACGAAATAAACAAAGAAATCAGCCGTATAAACCAAATTGGTAAAATTGTCATTTAGTCCTTTAAATTTTGTAAATTTACAAGTTAATATCATAATAAAATTGTACTTTGATTCTCTTTGAAATTTACAATTCAGTACCATCTCACAAATCAATTTTCTAATTTCCCCCCTAAACATAACTATACAATGATACTAACTTTAGAAACAAATAGTTATGAACTTAGTAGGAATACTTGAAAGTAGGCACATTTTGACAAGAAATACAAAAGGTGCCAAACATAGACTATAAATTTTAGGTTAAATTTTGCTGTTAATTCTATATTTTACGAAAGTTGTAAATTTTGTTCATGTGTGATCTTAAGTTCGGTTCTTACGACAACAAGTTTAAATCAACCTTCGATCCTTACTTGATGAGGCTTTGCACTAGATAAACATATAAAGAAGGGCTTTAGAAAACACAAGAGAGAATGTAAAAGTATATTTCACTCAAAAGCTAGCTTGTGTACAAACGAGAGAGCAAGCCTTTACTTATATTGATAAGCTCCTACCTTATTAAATGCCATACAAGTGTGGATAGGTTTTTAGCTTTCGAAATCTTCTACATGGACTTTTAGAGTCTTTTGTGACATCCCGACAACCTCGTGGTATAGTTTTCTTGTATTCATTCTATTGTAGACTTATTTTCGTTCTTCGAGTAGCTTTGCTCACGGGTGGACTGTGACATACTTTAATTTAGTCATTTTAAGTTTTTATATTTTCAAAATTTAAAATTTTAGTTCTTACCAAGTGACAACTATTAAATTTAAGTTTTGCTATTTTCAAAATCTAATGCAGCAATCATATTATCATATATGTAATGTTACGTGAACTTTGCTATTTCCACATGTTACTCTCTAAAAATCCAATTAATGGATTAACAATGGTCATTTGTGTTAAGATTGAAATTTAGAAATTCGAAAAAGTATATAGACTTATAATGATCCATTTGGATAATATAGACTAAACCTACAATTGTGTGCATAGTACATGACTAGTAATTGAATTGAATCAAACAAATTTGATTATTACTATTTGGGTCAAAACTAAAATTTAACAAAAAAAGTACAAGGACTAAAATTGATCAAATTAAAATATAAAGACTAAATTTTTGAAAAGTAAATGGACTAATAGAAGAATTTAACCTAAATTTTAAATCGAAAAAGTAAGAATTCAAGCGTAGGGACTAAATATCAAAATTTACAACAGTGAAGGGACTGACTGCAAATACTAACATTTTTATCCATTTGGCTGAAAAACTAAAACTAAAGAACGAAGCCGAGATATCATCCCCAAATCCCTGACGTGAGTTACAGAATTGACAGAAAAACAAGCCCAAAATCTCGATTTACGATATACCATTAAAGCTACTAATTTTCTTTCTTTTCCCTTAAATTCAACTTGGCATTCTTTCTTATTTTTTACACTAACAAATCACAATCTATAAACTTTGCAAAAAAGATTTCTTTTTTGGATTTTGCAAAAAAAGCCAAACTTTGCAAAGACTATATAATCATTACAGCATCTTCACCTATTTTCCCATCACTGGCTAATACAGAGCATCAACGTTGTATTCATTTTAACAACTCTTCTTCTACAAAAATAAAAATTACACCAAGCTTTTAACAAGTTTTCATGGTGAAAGAAAGATTGTAAAACAAACCCTTTTTCCTAAGCTTAAGTTTCCTTTTAGTTCTTTTTTTTTTTTTTTTTTTTTTTTGAGGATCAAAAGCGAAATTGTGCCAAAAATGATCTCTGTTTTTGAAAACAGAGCACCTAAGGTGTTTTTCATTCTTGGTTTTCTTATTTGTTTTTCATTGATCTCGGTTCGAGTCGTAGGGCAAGTATCGCCGGCTGTTTTCGCCTGCGATGCTACAAAAGACCGGAAGGTCGTGCATTACGGCTTTTGCAACGCGTCGTTGGGGAGAGACGCGAGGGTGGCTGACTTGGTACGAAGGCTCACATTGCAGGAGAAAATTCTGAACATAGTGAATGGTGCTGGGAACATTAGTCGGCTCGGGATACCGAATTACGAATGGTGGTCCGAGGCCCTTCACGGGGTCTCTAACATCGGTCCCGGCACCAATTTTAGCAGCTTGGTTCCGGGAGCGACAAGCTTTCCTCAAGTCATCTTGACAGCGGCTTCCTTCAATACTTCTCTCTTCGAAGCCATTGGCAAGGTATGACTTTGATGTTTAATAAGACGTGCCGTGCATCGTTTATACGTTTTTTAATCCATTTTTTTTTTTTTGTAGGTGGTCTCGACGGAGGCTCGAGCAATGTACAATGTTGGGTTGGCAGGGCTAACATTTTGGTCACCCAACGTTAACATATTCCGAGACCCGAGGTGGGGAAGGGGCCAAGAGACACCGGGAGAGGACCCATTGCTGAGCAGTAAATATGGTTCAAGTTATGTCAAAGGTTTGCAACAAACCGATGATAATGCCGACCCTTCTCGACTCAAGGTGGCCGCATGTTGTAAACACTACACTGCCTATGATTTGGATAACTGGAAAGGGGTCGACCGCTACCATTTCAATGCTGCGGTAATGTTTATAAGTTGGAAAGTTTTAATTTTATTTATAGCTCAACTAATTCGGGCCGATCGGATTTAAACAATATAAATTTGATATTAATCCGATTTAGCCCGAATTCAAGTTAAATAATAAAATATATTTACTTAATTTAGGACTATTATTATCCTATTCATCATTAGAGTAAAAAAAAAAAAAAAATCTACAAACAAAATCTAAGATGATGTCATATATGTTTTAGAGTGTTATATAATTATAAAATAATAAAAACACTTGACACGGCATCTTAGATTCCTTTGTGAAGCTCTTTTACTCGGGTGGATAGAGTAATTATACGTTAATACCTTTTAAATAAATTTAATTTATATTGTGTTAGTGGAGTTTGAAAACTTTACATGCAAAATAAAATGAATGATATTTATCCCTTTAGGAAGGAATAAAATAATAAAAAAATAAATTTTTTAAATTTAATTATTCTATGCATAAATGGTGAAATAAAAAAAATGTCCACAAGCAAATTTAGAATGTTAATATGTGCTGATTTTTTTTTTAAATTTTTGCAATGACATATGTCAACATCTAAACCATTTGTAAATTTTTTTATTCTTATAAAAATATAAAATATATTTTTAATATTTTCCAATACACCAACTATAGAAACATATCGAAATTGAGCCGAATTCATGTTGAAGTGTTTTTTAGGACTAGACCTTGACCAAAACTCAAACCTAAACTTTAACAAATATCTATAATATTAATACTATACATAGAATAAGGTAGACATAATAGATAACTCATGATTGATTTGTGGATGGGTTAGGTAACGCAACAAGATATGGATGATACATTTGATCCGCCATTCAAGAGCTGCATTATTGATGGGAATGTGGCGAGTGTTATGTGTTCTTACAATCAGGTTAATGGTAAGCCAACTTGTGCAGACCCTCATCTTCTTGCTGGGGTCATTCGAGGCCAATGGAAATTAAATGGGTACATAGTTTCGGATTGTGACTCGGTGGAAGTGTTCTTCGATGACCAGCACTATACCAAGACACCTGAACAAGCTGCTGCCAAAGCAATTTTGGCAGGTCAGTCTCTTTCCTTCGAAACTGAAACATCTATTCAAAATCACAATTTGGTTTTCGCAGTTTGAGTTATTTAATGATTATTTAAAAGAATGAAAGTTTTGGGTGAATAGTCCATTAGCTAAGTGCTAAATGAATTGATGTTTACTAGGGTTGGATCTCAACTGTGGATCATTCCTCGGCCAACACACAGCAGCTGCAGTGAAGAAAGGGCTTTTGAAAGAATCAGACATCGATAATGCCATCACTAACAATTTTGCTACTTTAATGAGACTCGGGTTCTTCGACGGCGATCCTCGAAAGCAACCTTACGGTAAACTTGGCCCGAAAGATGTGTGTACTGCAGAGAATCAGGAGTTGGCTCGTGATGCTGCGAGGCAAGGGATTGTGTTGCTCAAGAACACTGCTGGGTCGTTGCCTCTATTGCCCGCTGCTATCAAAACCTTGGCAGTAATTGGACCCAATGCCAATGTCACCGAAACGATGATCGGAAATTACGAAGGTATTCCAACATCATATTCGCCATTTATCTTGATTGAACTCTTTATTTATTTTTAACATTTCGTGTACGGTCTAACCGGTCCATCTAGTTTGACTAAAAATGTTTTTAAAAAATTCATAAAAATAAAAAAAAATTAAAATTTTGGTCCAATCATCCGATTTAATTGATTTTTTTATCTGTTCAACCGGTTTGATTTAATTTTTGGGACGATATGATCAATGCCTCCCAACCAGTTCGCTGTCCAACCAGTCACAATCCGAAACTTTAATAACCTTGGTTTCGTCTAGTGTTATTTGAATCGGACTGGTTGAACTAAGATCCAACCGATATATCAGTCCAGACATAGGGGTTGAATTGACCTCTAAACAAACAACTCGAAATTGGTGAAAAGAAAAACTGGGACAAAAATGACGGTTGAACCAATTTTGTAATTTTTTAATATTAACTAATATTAAATTATTTATTTAAACATTAGTGGACTGACTGTTGAACTAGTTAAATCAGTAATTGATGGTCTAACCGATTCGATCATTGGTCTAGTTATTAAAATATTTGTTTCAGGTTAGACTTAAATATAATATCAAACTCGACCTAACTTGAAATGTAGGTCTCATATTTAGTTTAAGCTAGTCAACTTAAACTCGTTTAAGTTTGTTTATATTATTTTTTAAAAATTAGTTTTATTTAATTTTCAATAGTTACATATATAAATAAAAAATTAATATATTATTAAATTAAAAAATGGGTTAGACTGAATTCAAATCTTGAATAATTTTAAACTCTTTCAAATATCAAGTTGGCATTGAGGTTAAGGTGAATAAGTTGCATAATTTTTCAAATATCATGTCACTGGTGAAGTTAAGGGGGTTGGTAGATGTCCTGGTCTCCCTTAAAATAAATTTTTTTATTTAAACACTTTATAATTTATAAAATTTTAAATTAGTAATAGTAAAATTACATTTTAACCTTTTAAAAATAATAAAAATTTAATTTAATCATTTAAAAATTATAAAAATATATAATTTAATTTTTTTTCAAAACTTTTTGACTTCTCACATGTATCAAGCCAAATATAGGTTCATATATGACGCTCACTCTAAATCCTATGGCATCATTGCTTGGATCATGTACTTATCTATTTTATATATATATAAAAAAATAATTGAACTTTTCCAAATAATATTATTTAACTTGCATCATGGGGGAACCTTTTGCAGGCATTCCATGCAAATACACAACACCATTGCAGGGTCTAACAGCTTCAGTGGCAACAAAATATCTGCCTGGCTGCTCCAATGTGACTTGTGGCAATGCCCAAGTAAAGGAAGCAAAGAAACTAGCCGCCACAGCCGACGCCACCGTGCTTGTGATGGGCATTGACCAATCCCTCGAAAGAGAAAGCTTCGACAGAGTTGACCTTCGTTTGCCAGGACAGCAACCACTTCTCATAAAAGAAGTTGCAAAGGTTGCCAAGGGACCTGTGATTCTTGTAATAATGTCGGGTGGAGGCTTTGATATATCGTTTGCCAAACACAATGACAAAGTTACAAGTATCCTTTGGGTTGGTTACCCTGGTGAAGCTGGTGGAGCTGCCATTGCTGATGTGATTTTTGGGTATTATAATCCAAGTAAGTCATTTATCATCAGTATAAAACTAGAATTTCGGTGTTCATTGAGTTATGTTTCATTGAGTTGGGTTCAGGTCAAACATATTACGCATTAATAGTATCAGAATCAACATCATTTATATTCATCCAAATCTAACTTGATGTAAAATACAGCTTTCAAATTTTAACTTTGTCAAGGGCCAACTCTTTCGCAAGAAGCAGTTCGTCAGACCCCCAACAATGCTGGCATTGTCCCTGAGTCTTGTTTGGGGTTTAATCTCTTGCCTTCGTTAAGAACTAGATTACCGTGAGCGGCCTAGTTCACGAAGAGGGAGCACTTTAAGGAATTAAACTGTACATGGGGCACACGACCACCCACCAAGGGGATGTGGAGGGAGAGGGTTTGAACCCTTGACCTATGGCATATAAGTCATCACTTAGTGGAATATAGTACCACTTGGACTAACACCTGGGGACAATACTGACCATTGTTGGGGTTTAGCTGACTGTCCGATAGACAATAGTTCAAAAATTTCTCTTAAAAGAGTCTCTTCCCCCTCACTTATTTGTATTTATAAATAACTACTTTTAAATTTTAAATCCTAAACGGTTAAGTTACCAGGTTCAAACCTTGAATATTAAAGTCAAATTCGATTGTTTTAAACAAGCCTAATTTTTTTTTTCTCAAACTCATTTTTCGAACTTAATATTTTCTTTTTCAAACCCTTCCAAATATTGGACAACTTTTTGAATTTGGATAGGTAATTAGACTCTTGGATGAGTCTACTTATGTTGCTCTGACTTCTCATTTTACTTAAAAGTATTTGTATCCAACATATGATACGAGTGTAAGTAAATGTCTATCTTGTGACCCTCTAAATGCAGGGGAGAAGAAATTAAATGTACTTGTATTTAACACTTTATTTGATTTTGAGTAACATAAGTTTTCTAAGTTTTAGGGTGAAGGGAAGGGGGCAGGCACTGGGCCACTCCCTAAACTGGAAAAATTCTGCTTTAAATATAAAATTTCATAAAGTTTCAAGTATATGGTAAAATTATAGTTTTTCCCCGCATGTTAGGATTTCGACTTAGTTTTTTTAAAAACCAATAAAAATGTAAATTAATAAAACGAATATTTGTATTTTAACTTTTATAAAAATATATACTTATAATATCGTCCCTTAAATATATTTTTGGCAGGTGGAAGGCTTCCAATGACATGGTATCCCCAATCATATCTTGACAAGGTCCCAATGACGAACATGAACATGAGACCAGATCCATCCAAAGGGTACCCGGGAAGAACCTATAGATTCTACACTGGGGAAACGATTTATTCATTTGGACATGGGCTAAGCTACTCCAAATTCAGCCATAAAATAGTTAAAGCACCTCAAACTGTATCCATCCCCTTGGACGACGGCCACGTTTGTCGCCACTCGTTGGACTGCAACTCAGTCGAGGCCGTCGCACAACTTTGTAAAAAAAGCGTAACGTTTGACATACATTTACGAGTTCAAAACAAGGCAAGGCACGGGGGAAGCCACTCGGTTTTGTTGTTCGTCACTCCCCCATCGGTGCACAACTCGCCTCGGAAACATTTGATCGGGTTCGAGAAAATTTATTTGAAAGGGAAATCAGGGACATCGATGAGATTTAAAGTGGATGTTTGCAAGGATTTGAGTGTAGTTGATGAACTTGGAAGGCGAAAGATTGCATTGGGACAATATGTGTTGCATGTGGGGAACTTTAAACACACATTGAGCTTGAGGATTTGAAGATGAAAATTTCTTTTTTCAAAATCCCTCACTTCTTTTTTTCTCTCTCTTTTGGCCTAAAATAAGTAGCAATTTTCTCAGCTTTCTTTCTTTCTTTAATGTATAGCCAATTGTTCAACATTTGAAACCAAAAACTGAAAAAAAAAATGTTGATTTTCATGTTTTTGTATGGTAGATAATGGCATGTTATCTAAATTTGAATGTGAATATCAAATTTTTATCAAAAAAAAAAAAAAATGTGAATATCAAATATAAATATGTTTTATATTAATAATTGGATTACCTAGAATATATAAAATATGATATTTTTTTTTTACAATCTTATTATAAGTTTTAATTATATCTGCTCTTTTTGACACAATGCTTAAAATTACTTATAATTTTTCCTAACCCAAAAAGGAGGATAATTTGCTTCAGCGCACTAAAACCCACGTTCAGAATTATTTTTGTTAAATTCAACTTAATTATAACGTCATTTTTTTTACATGGCTACTAAGTAAGTATTTTTCTCATTTCAAAATGTTACACTAACAAATTTAATAGAAGAAATTTTACTCTGTTAACAATTTGACCTGAATTTTAAAATATAAAAAGTAAAAAGATTAAATTCAAGGACTAAATTTTAATTATATTAAGAGTATAGGTATTTAGAGCTTATTTTAACCCATACAAAATATGAAATGGATAAGGCAGTGGCCTTGAAAAATTGAAAGATTCACCAACAAATCTAATCCAAAACAAAAAATCCAATGCCTCTCACTCTTCCGCCATCTTCAAGCTTCTCTTTCCTCTCTCCCACCGCCAAATCCACCCACAGCCACCGTTTTTTCACTATTCCCCATGCATCCACCACCCAACTCGCCCCCAAGCCTCCGCCGGTCATCAAGACAGCTCCCGTCATCGTCATCGGAGCCGGCCTCGCTGGCCTCGCCGCTGCTACCCGTCTCAACTCCGATAACATCCCTTTCCTCCTCTTAGAAGCTTCCGATGGTGTTGGTGGTCGCGTCCGTACCGATGTCGTCGATGGTTTTCTCTTGGACCGTGGCTTCCAAATCTTCATCACTGCTTACCCGGAAGCTCAAAAGCTGTTAAATTACAATGAATTGAATCTCCGGAAGTTTTACTCCGGTGCCAGGATTTACTACGATGGTAAATTCCATACTGTTGCTGATCCTTTGCGTCATTTCTCGGATTCCCTTCTGTCCCTAGGAAATCCCATTGGGTCTGTTCTTGATAAGCTGCTTATCGCTTTGACGAGGGTTCGGGTTTTGAGTAAATCCTACGAGGATATTATGAGCGCCAACGAGGTTTCGACGATTCAATTGTTGAAGAATATTGGTTTTTCGGATTCGATGATCGGAAGGTTTTTTTAGACCCTTCTTTGGTGGGATTTTTTTCGACCCACAGCTTGAAACTACTTCGAGACTCTTCGATTTCGTCTTCAAATGTCTCGCTCTCGGCGACAACACTCTTCCGGCGAAAGGAATAGGCGAAATTCCAATCCAATTGGCAGCAAAACTGCCGTCCGATTCACTCCTGTTGAACACCAAAGTGGTTTCCGTTGATTCCGATGACTCGAATTCACCGTCGGTAATATTAGAGAACGGCGAAATCCTCAAGAGCGAACTCGGGGTAATAATGGCGGTTGAACAACCGGCAGTGGACAAGATTTTGGCGGGAAAGAAACAGCCGCCGCCGCTGCCACCGGGTCAGAGAAATAAACCAGCCCGAAGTACGGTTTGTTTGTATTTTTCAGTGGACCAGGATCAAGTTCCGGTTCAAGACCCGGTCCTGTTTCTCAACGGTTCAGGTAAAGGAATTATCAACAACATGTTCTTCGCTACAAATGTGGCTCCATCATATGGCCCTTCGAACAAAGCATTGGCGTCGGTATCGTTGATTGGGTTGTACGAGAACACCGCCGATGATGATCTAAGAGCCGAGGTTCTTAAGGAGCTTTCGGGTTGGTTCGGAGCTTCAAAAGTCGAGTCATGGCGGCACTTAAGAACATATCGAATCGGTTTTGCACAGCCGAACAAATCACCACCTACGGATTTGATGAAGAATCCCAACATCGGACCGGGTTTGTATTTGTGTGGTGATTATATGACTTCGGCTACCTTTGATGGAGCTCTGGTTTCAGGTAGAAGAGCGGTGGAAGCTTTGTTAAAAGACCGGGCATTGGCTCTGGTTTAAGAAAACCATTGTAGATATCGATTTCTTTTTCATGAACATTAGCGAGAACTACTACATTATATAAAATTGAATATAATTTATTACCAATATTTATAGCCTGAATAGTATAGCTTAGAAATACCAGTTAAGATCAGTTTCCATGATACTTGCTTGATTGATACTTAACCAACTTCACAATTGAGTTTCTCTTCATTTGAATAGTATAGCCTATAGAATGCTCAAATTATGAGTAGCGAGTCCAACAATGGTATTAAAGTTTAGTTCGATCTAGTTAGCCCCCAAAAAATATAGTTTTTGTTTGTCTATTTCTTTTTTTGTCATTTTTGGTCCCGAGTAGCTTTGTTCAAGTGATCATCTCCATTTTGATGGTCATTATGACCGTTGGAGTATGCTAATGAAGAATTTTTTATGGTCAAAGGAGTATTGACTAATTGTTGGCGCAGGTATTGAAGTACCGACGGAAGGAGAAATTTTGATGAATGTCCAGAATGTAGAGTTCGAAGTGAGAAAGTTGAAAGATTTGAAAGCGAAAAATTATCTCTTTTAGGCTATTGGTCATCCCATCTTGAAAACTATTCTTTGCCAAGAAACTTCCAAAGATATATGAGATTCCATGAAGAAAAACTATCAAGACTATGCCAGAGTGAAGTGAGCACAACTTCAAGTCTTGAGGAGAGACTTTGAGACTTTCATAAAGGGAAGGGAAATTTGTCACTAGCTATTGTGCTAGAACCATGGAAATATGCAACAAGATGTGGTTCTAAGGTGAGAAGATGAAGGATGTCACTATAGTGGAGAAGATTTTGAACTCCACGACGTCGAAATTTGATTATGTTGTTTTCTCCCTTGAAGAGTCAAAAGACATAGATGTACTATCTCTTGAATGAGTTGCAAAGCTCCTTATTGGTGCATGAGTAGAAGGTGAGTCATAATAAACTTTCGAGGAGTAAGCTTTGAAGGCTTCTACTTTTATTTTTTCTTCCAATTCTAGAGGAAGGGGTAAAGGTAAAGGTATAGGTAGAGGAAGAGGAGATCGACGAAATAGAGATGATGGAAATAGAAATGACAACAAGAATTTCAGAACCAATGATGACCAAAGCAAAGGCAATGGACGAGATTTTGACAAAACCAAGATAAAATTCTTCAAGTGTCAAAAGTTTGATCATTATCGTTTTGAATGTTATGTTAGATTACCTAATGACAAGGATGAATAGTCACATTTTGTTGAGAACAAGGAACGAGTTGAGACCTTATTGATGGCAATTGAAGTAGGAAAGGAACTTAAGCAAAATGTTTGGTATGTGGATACAAGTTGCAATAACCATATGTTTGGAAGTAAGTAACCTTTTCGTATTTAAATGATGATTTTCGTTCTATAGTTAGCTTTGGTAATTGTTCTACTATGGATGTGATGGGAAAGGGTAACATCAATATTAGAACCAAGAATAGTTTTTTGGGAACAATATCTAATGTATAGAGTGTTGGTCAATTGTTAGAAAAAAAGCATGTTGTCACCCTCAAGAATAGAGCTTGTGAGATTTTGTTGATAAAAATCCGATTTGAAAACAGTTTTCTTATACAGTGGAAAATTAAAAATTTGAAACCAACCCGATCTTTTATATTTATAGCAATAAACCTTAGACTGAAATCGTACATGTATTTCGGATAGAAGGATCTTTGTCGTTCCCGACTTTCAACCAAACGATATTTTTCACTATTCTCGTACCACAAACTGCTTTGAGTGTGAGCTCAAACCAATTGAATCAAAATACAGAACTAGAAATTATTTTCTTTTACGTGGAAAGAAAAATTCTCTTCTCAAACAAAATCAGCAAAATTGTTATTCCGGAAAAATATATTTAATTGTCGAGAATAAATTCTCTTTATTTTCGGTAGAGTAACAATATCTTAAAGTTCTATAAATAACTCTACTAGTGTCATCTATTTATAGGAAGAGAAAGTATAACCCTTATTGAATTGTGAAAAATTATTTCAACTAGAAAAACAACTTTCTACTTAAAGTAGGAGTAGGGTGGATGACATCCCCTAGTATTCCTACTAAGGTTGTTGTCTCATTCACATACCAAGAGGGGTTTTTTGGCCTCTCTCACATCAAGTTCAATTACGAGTACTTCTTAAAAATTTTGAGCCAGTACTTTGTAATATGATTCAACTCGATTTTGTTTTTCTATTCCCCAAAATAAACTTCAACATTTTTATTCAATTAAATAATTTCCTCATCTCAATTTTACCCCAATAAAATTATGATAATTTTACTATTGGTAAAATTTTTGAAAAAAATATATTTAATATTTCACAATTTAACTTTTTAAAATAGCTCAAAAACATAAACTCATTCTCCTGGTCATTTTTAATTAAATCATCTACATTTGCAAATGAATCATTTCTCATTTCTCATTTTCATTTTCATTTCCATTCCCATTTTGAGAAAACCACATTCGTTTCTAAATAATTTTATTTCTCCATTTTGAAGAAAACCATAATAATTTTTTAATGTTTCTCATTTCTATTCATTTTGTTCATTTCGATTCAAGCACACAATTCATTTCTGGTTTCAACAAGCTAGCGGAGAGACCTATTGGACATATGTAATTAGGGCTCAAATGATTTATAATTAAATTTCAGCTTTTCGCCTATTAATCATAAACCCATTTAGTCATGAAGTTATTCCACTATAATATCATGATTGAGCTCTCCCTAATGGCATACCATTATGAAAGCAACTACTTGGTGCCCGTGCAATGACCTTGTCATAAGTGTGTTACCCTCATAAGATATCATTAATCTCTTTGAGATAATATTCATTCTCTCAATGTGATCCTATTTTATCTCATGGTAACCATTACATCTTCTTTTATGAAAGTCAATCACATCAAATAGTGATAGAGTCATCCATTACAAAGACGAACAACCTGTGACCGCATTTATTTTTCATCAACCATGTAATGCTAATGAGAGGATATCATTTACCCATATTTTGTGCTATGAAATCCACTATTGAGAATGACACTACATACTGTAGAAGTCATATACCCAACGCTCTGGCTTTCAGTTCCTTATCTATTCGAACTCAAGTTTTTACTTACATCAAGTGTATGAGTCACACATATATAGTCCGTCATCCACTCAAGATTTAGGTATGCCACACTATGAACATCACAAGTGAATAAATGTATAAACAGATTCAAGATCTATTTTTCTTGGGTCCAGTCTAATGTATTGTTAATCCAGTCAGTCACATCTATGTCTCTATCTTTTGAGAGTCATCCGCTCCGATACCTAAGACAAAATATTTCCCTAATTGGACTTGATAGACGTCATATTAGTTTTTCAATCGGTTTGCTCATTTATGATTAGACTAAGAATATGTCTAGGCTCGTCTACTAATATAAGTTGTCTCTTCGTATTACGATCCGACCACGTAATATCACTCAATATTAGTTTAAAAATTGGACAACCAATGAGCAACATTTACTTCCATTTTGTTTTGCTTGCAAAAACCATATAAGGACAACCATATAAACTATATTAATATGATCAATGAATGTGTTTTATTATTCAATCTGTTCGAAAAATTACAAGTGTACTTAAACGAAATACTACACTCAGGGTACCAAATCTAATAGATTTATGATCCATCTAAAGGAGTTATTGTTATTTTGAAAATGAGTGAAAACAGGTTGTTTCCATTTAAGATTGAGATTGTTCATGTAATGACCCGATAGTTAGGAGTGTCGAAAAGTGAGGTTTGGGACTTCATTTTCGTAAAATGAACTCGTAGATATTTTTATTATATGTATGCGAGGTTAGTTTAGTAGTAAATTAAATTTTGGATAAGTAACTTGCATGAAATTAGGAATTATTAAGGTATATGGACTAAATTGTGAAAGTGTCAAAAATTGAATTATAGATTAAAATAAATAAAAGGGTGTCATAATGTTGCCTATATAAGAGTACGAGGGCCTAGTAAGCAAAGTTAGACACGGAGGGCCTAAATTAACGTAGAGTCGCCACTAACCAATTAGGGCTAGGTTGGTTAGCCACCTATCATCTAAAAATCTAGAATTAGTACTATGGAAAAATCTTAAAAGTCTAGACTTGATCTAATCACCAAATTTCAGATTCAGGAGTATGGTTACGTGTGGGGAAGGTTATAGCACCCCTACAATGCCTATCCAGGGATAGTCTTATGGGGTCTTAAGAGCTAGATTTTTTTTTTTATTTAAGCATATTAATGTCTTAATCTAGGCTAAAATCTTATGGAAATCTTAATTTAAAACTCTAAAGAAAATGCCTTAGGTTTACTTGTAACTCGATTAAGATATGTTCACCAAACTTATCTAATTTGAAATTTAAATTAGAGATTTTTACTTTTAACGGGAACCCTAAAGGATACCTAAATATTTCTAGTAAAATACCTTCAATTCCTAAAATTAATTCTATTTTAGAATTCTAAAAAAAACCTAGAAATTACCAATGGATTAAGAGAAATATTAAAATCCGTCTACAACTTATTCGATCCTTTATTATTATTATTATTATTATTATTATTATTATTATTATTATTAAAATTATTAAAGATTTAATTAATAATGTTGAACCTATCAAGATCTTATGAAACTATCTTATGCCGGGTTTATGATTTATCTTACTTTAAAATTCTAGATCTAAAGTTTAAATTCGTCAAAATCCTAAAATATTATATCTTAAATAACATTTATTAGCTTTCTTAAAAATTTTCTAAAATAAAATACTTAGAAAGACCTACTCATGATTTACAACTCACCTACAAAAATCTTTAGTTTTAATCTTGAATAAAGTCCTAAAGCATATTTACATATTAATTTAAAATTCTAATCCCATACGATATTTAATATTAGTTTAAAACCCTAAAAAAATCTTACATATTATTTATAATTTTTCTAGGGTAAATGGTAGATAAGATCTTAAAGACTAACCCAAATTCGAATGTAAAAACCTTATGGTTTCATTAAAATGTAACACCTACTTAATTAACTTCATGTCAACACTTATAGAATGGAAAAACGGCCTAAAGTTCTCTCTTTTAAAATGAATAGTAATAAAATAGAGAAATTAATTAAATTGGCTCTCTTTCAAAAAGAGTAATAATGAAAAGAAAACTTAAATAAATAAAATAAATAAGACCTTGACATGATGGTAATAATAATAACAACAATACACCTTATTCATAATACAATAAAAGAATCAAAGTAACATAAACAAATAATATTAAAATGTATGTAACGGGAATGTGTAAAAAAAAACATAAATATAAATAGATATGAAAATAAATAAAGACGAAATAAAAATAAATAAAAATTATACAAGTGTGAATAAATATAAAATATTAAAATAAAGTGCATAATTGATATTAAATATATAAGGTATAAATGCAAATGAAAGGGAAGATATAAGTGTAAATAATTTATTAAAGATGGAAACAAAATGACATATAGTTTGATTTTGGGACTAAAAGATAAAAAATGTGGAAGACAGAGGATTGATGTAGAAATTAATTTTCTTTTAATTTTTAAATTTCGGATTAAATCGAAAGTTTGAATAAATAAGAGTTATGAGTGTAGATAGGCTAGAGAGTGAGGGCGATGCTACAAAAACGAGGTAGTTTTTGTAAATTTAAAAAGTAAGGGGTGAGAATAAATTACTCATTTTTGAACACCTATAAATAAATAAATAAAAACTATTCATTTTTTCATTTTAATCTCATTTTTTTTCAAAAAAAAAAAAAATCCTCTTCCTCTTCCTCCTTTTATGTTGGCCTTGGCTCCACCACCGGCGAGCCCAATGGCTCTTTGGCCTCCAGTGGTGGAGCCACCGCATATGGTGGCCGGAAATTTTTTTTTTTGCAAAATCAAAATTTTCTTTAAAAAAAATCACTACTTTCTTAAAAATCAAAATTTTATTTAGAAATAGTTGAAAAAGATTAAATCTTTGTTTTAAAAAATTTAAACTTTTCCCTTAAATGACTAAAAAATAGATTTTTATTTTAGAAATCTAAACTTTCTCTTCTTTTTTTTTTAAAAAAAACCATTTTTCTTAAAAATCAAAGCTTTTATTTTGAAATAGTTGAAAAAATAAAAAATTTGTTTTAAAATTTTAAAATTTCCTTTAAAATGATTAAAAAACATATTTTTATTTTTTAAAATCTAAATTTTCTCTTTTTAAAAAAAATTTCCTAAGATCAAGCTTTTTTTTTTTTTAAAGAAACATTTATTTTAAAAAGGGGAGGAAAAAAACGAGATTTTTGGAGACTCCTAGGGGCGAAGGATCGACAGTCCAGTAACGTCCCATTCATCGGAGCTCAAAACTCGATCCCTCATGACCTTTTTATGGTAAAGAAAAGAAAAGAAAAAAAAAACTAAAATGCTGACTGTTGTTATTCTTTTACCTTTTTTTTAAGAATAAAATATGAAAAGCCTCCATTTATTTTTTTTCATTTCATTTCATCTATATATATATTGTTTTTTAGTCTTGTTTATTTGTAAATAATAATAATAATAATAATAATAATATTTAATAAAAATAGTAGTAGTAATAATAATAATAATAATAATTTGGGGCCTGTCAAGAAAGAAAAATAAATGTCTTAAATTGACTAAAATCGGATAACCTTCGAACAGCCCACAAAAGAACCAAAATTTAAATCAGCCTCCAATTAGACTCGCACAAAAATGAATGTCTACAAAGGAGACTAAAGTAGAAATTACACCATTAATTAAATGGTTGGATGGTGAACGGCCATGCTTTAATAAATATGTATATGTATATTAGAATTATGTATGTTATATATATTTAGTTAATTACTAATAATAATAATAATAATAATAAATAACTAAAATCATTCTTTTATTTCACGTGCAAACAAATTAAAATGAAAAGAAAGAAAGGGGAGAAGAAGCTTGGACGGCTCCTTAGGTCAATTGGTTAGTTAATTTAATTTTTTTTAAATTTTTATATTTTTGGAATCTCGGTACTTAGAATTATCCAGCTCATGTTGAAATTTTTAGTATTGTTCAAGATTTTAAATGTTGTCATTGTTAAATAGTTTAAGTATTAGGGATTAAATAGATATACTTTTAAGGCAGAAGTGGAAAATGACTAAATTGTAGAGTTAATTATTGATTTTGAGCAATAGAGATTAAATTGAGAAAAAAAAAATCAAAATTTAGGGATATAATTGAAATATAGAAAGTTAAATTTAGCCTAAAGTGAAATTAGTACAAACATGTAAAATTAAATTGAATGTTAAAATTAGTCTTGATTTAGAGACTAAATTGAAATTTAAACAAATATATTGTAAAAATTAAAAATTTAATGTGAAGATTGAATTGTGTAATATTAATGTATTTTAATTGTTTTATTCTGTAGCTAACGTCGTACCGAAATTCTTGGATAAAAAAAGAGAGGATAAAATCGAGATCAAATAACTTAGAATACATAATTTATGTTTTTATAATCCAAATTAAATAATAGATTATTGCATATTTAATTGTTTGCATATGCTAAGCATTGAGGTGACTATTTTTATAATTTAGGATTGAATTGAATTATAGTAATGGATCCTTTATATCATCGACATCACATGGGGCTTTCAAGATTATTTATAAAGCTTCAACTGCATTTCACAATAGTCGGAAATTGACAATCCCATAGAGTCCAAACAAGTTTAAACCATGTCTAAAAGAAGAAACAATTTACAAAAGAAGCAAAAACCAATCAAATTTGCATCCATGATTGGATCCCAAAAGCAGTACCCATCCACGAACAAGCACCCTTAGATTTCAACACCCCAAACACCACCAAGGCCATGCTAGCCACCGCCATCCTCGCCTTAGGCTGCCTTATAAAAGCAGCAGCCAATAGTGGAAGCACCGTACCGATTGCAGTTTCTCATCATCTTCATCCCTCTTTGATGAACCTTTTCGCTTCTCTCTTTTCATTTGAGCTATTTCTACATCCCTTTGAGTGCCTACAGATACGCACTCTCTTATGGCCATGCTACAGGCGCCGGCTACCAAACCTGCAAAACCGGAAACAATTACAGCTTTGACGTCTTCTTTAACTGAGGCCACACCCATCATTAGTGATGCAACGGAAACCAGCCCATCGTTGGCTCCCAAAACAGCAGCTCGAAGCCATTGTCCTCTTTGGGAGTAATCCAATACATCAACAGCAGGCTCTTGAATCTGGTTTTCTTCAGTGTTTATGATGTGTATCGGTGTTTCAACGTTGTTAAGCGATGAAAGTTGAAGAGATTGAGAGGCAGCCATGATAAACAAAAACAAGAATATATAAGTAAGAATTGGAATATTGGTGAGATAAGAAGGCTTGTGGAGGGCACACGCCTTTGATGAAGAGAATTTATACAGAAAAATCTGTAATGGTGTGAGTGGATTCACAATGAATACGATAGCACACGTTCTAATAATTAATTATTATATTCCCATCGGTTTTTAGTTCATTTCTTGAATAATTGGATTCCAGTATACTATTCCACCCAAATCTAAAAAAGTGTAGACCCTGTTCATACATGTGAGATATTTGAATATGAATATAATATATGATCCAATCGATATATAAAAAATAAATTATAATATCACATATATTACGATTAGAATTTTAAATCTATTAGATAGTTTTCTGTTAATTTTGGCAAGCTATAATAGAAAGATAAAGTCTTTACAGTAATATGATTAGTACGACTCGAACTTAAACTACACTTAGAGTAGTGATTACCTTAACCATCATGCTAATACACGAGGTTTTAAATCATTTATTTTTTATCTGTAATAAAATCGAAATGTTCAAATATATACAAAGATTAATTAAATTTGTAAAGGTGGCAGACAGTGGTAGGTCTAATGGATTGCTGACTTAGAAAGCATTTGATCAGAGGCGAAGAGATCACTTATAATTACTATATTCATAAGAGAAGAATATAGACAATATAAAGAAAGTGCAATGTGTAGACGAAAGTGGGAAAATAGATCAGCCCCAACGTAGTATATTTGAAGTGTGTAGTCCACATACTACACCTCTTTATTGGCTGTGTGAACTACTTTCATGGAAACTGCAAAGGAAAGGAAAAGATTATGCTTTTCAAATCGTATATATTCATATCAGCTTTTATGATGTTTGGAAGATTTATTTTCCTTTTGTGGGCTGATTCTTACAGCTTCCCCACAATTGTTGATTCCAAAATTAAATTCCTCAGTTTTCACGTTTACGTATGGAACTTTTTTGCTCTCCACCTGCATTGATTCCTCTTGCTGTCAGTACATTTATGGATGTCTTTAGACTTTTTTAAACAAGGCATCAGATCTTCGATCGGTTCGTAGACCTAATTGATCTGATGGATGTAACTAATTTATTAAAAGACAGTTTAACCGATTTAAAATAACTCTTGGATAGGTATCTTGATCGGTTCTTAATTCAATTAAAATAATATTAGTATTAGATTATAATGGTTGAAACTTTAAATTTAATAACTTAGAACTTGTTATATTAAATCATTAAGAATAAAAATGATATGTGAAAGTGTACTTGAATCTAATAGTATGTTGAAATATTTAAGTTTTGTAGTTTTGATCTCCCAAATTTGTACACCTTTTTTTAGAGAAAGTGGCTTTTTTGTTTCATGAAGTTAAGATACTAGAGGCATCATAATCTTAATATACAATTTTTGCACATTAATTAGAAATAAGTTGAGCATCCATACATATTCGACTTGTATTTTATTTAATAACTGAATCTTAATATGCCTTAACCGTATTAGATATTTTTAATTTGGATTAACATTTTTATGATAGTAAATAATATGTAATTATTTTTATTATATATGTGATATCCGTATTATCGAACAATCTCTCATTTGGGTAAAACACACACACGCACACACACACACACATATTACCTTATAATTACATGCCACAATATAATTTTATGAGCTCAAAACTTTACAATCATAGTAAAAAGGTATTTCAAAAATCTCATCCTTTAATTATGTTAGCATACAACCAAGATAGCTTTCAGTACATATATCGTAGCTAAATCATATCCCAATAACATAGAAGCATTTAAAATTACAAAATCCTATTAAAACTGAATGCCCTCAAATGACATGACACTTATATGAATAGGGTGCTCATTAAAAAAACCTTGAATGGCAGTCCCTTAGAAAGTGGATCCACAATCATGGAGTTTGTTCGCATATTTTTTATAGACATCTGACCATTCCAAACTCTTTCTTTAATAAACAAGAGTTTAAAGTCTATAAATGTCGAAACTAATGTGCTCCTGTTGTTATTAGAATAAATTACTACAATTTATCACAATTCACAACCTAGTGATAAAAATTTACATCTATTTTCCAAAAAAACCTAAGCCTGTATACCTGACAATTTCTAAGTTATCAAACATTTGATATGTGATCATGTAACCTTTTTTTTTTTCTTGAATATGCCATATGAATCATTTGACTACTTTCTAGTGATCCATAGTCAAATTGCTCAAACTGCTAAAATATTTGCCCAACATTCCAACAATGTATGCGATGTTTAGACACGTACAAACTTGAGCATTATTAAACTCCCCATTGCCGAAGCATGGAAATTTTTTTACATTTCTTTAATTTCAAAGTTATTTTTAGGGCATTGATCTAGACTGAGTTTATCTCTTTTAACATAAAGGATATCACTTTATTTACTATCTTGCATATCAAATCTCATCAATACATTTTTAATATAGACACTTTGTGATAATTTAAGAATACCTCGAGAATAATTTTGATCTATCTAAATCCCTAATACAAAAGTTGTGTAACTAAGATCTTTCATCTCAAATTTTATTTTCTAAGAACCTCTTAATTTAATGAGATAATCACTTTGTAATTTTGTAATACAATTGACGAGAGTCTTGCCTAAACAAATTTCTTTAATTTGGAAACCATTACCTTTACTTCACCAAACCCAATTTTCTAATTGCAACATGCAAATTTTTACATTAATGTCTCCATTGAAAAACGCAATTATATCTATCTAATATGATTCATAGTAAAAATATGAAAATAAAATCATTATAGTTTTGAAAGAATGAGAGAAAGTCTTTTTATAATTGTGCTCTTCTCTTTGTGTAAAAAAGCAATTTACAAACATGGTAAAATTATTTAGAAAAAAATGATTTTATGATCATTGATCTTATATATTGTTGGCAACACACGACACTTGCAAAGTTATTCATAAAACATCAACTGCATTTTACAATCGTCTCCTATCGACATTTTTAGACATGGTTCGGACAAACAAGTTTAATCCTTACGAAATCCATGAAACTAACCATGAACCAAATTTGAGAGAAGAAACAATTTACAATGAAGCAAAAGCAAAGCAAAAATCAAATTTGCATCCCATGATTGGAACCAATCAACTTGGTGAGCCCAAAAGTAGTACCCATTGCCATCCATCCACCAACAAGCACCCTGGCACTAGATTTCACCACGGGAGTTTTCCCAAGCAAAGCACCCACCACTCCAAACACCACCAAGGCCACGCTAGCCACCGCAACAACCACCGCCATCCTCACCATAGGCTGCCTTATAAAAGCAGCAGCCAATAGTGGAAGCACCGCACCAATTGCAAAAGCCAAAGCCGACGCGGCAGCAGCTTGTGCAGGATTAGGCAGTTTCTCATCATTTTCATCACTCTTTGATGACCCTTTTAGCTTCTCTCTTTTCATTTGAGCTATCTCTACATCCCTTTGGGTGCATACAGATACAAACTCTCCTATGGCCATGCTACAAGCACCGGCGACCAGACCTGCAAAGCCAGCAACAATTACAGCTTTGATGTCCTCTTTAACTGAGGCGACACCCATCATTAGTGATGCAACGGAAACCAACCCATCGTTGGCTCCCAAAACAGCAGCTCGAAGCCATTGTCCTCTTTGGGAGTAATCGAATTCATCACCAGCAGGCTCTTGAATCTGGTTTTCTTCGGTGTGTATGATGTGTACGGGTATTTCAACGTTGTTAACCGATGACAGTTGAAGAGATTGAGGGGTAGCCATGATGAACAAAAGCAAGAATATAAGGGCAAGAATTAGAATATTGTTGAGATAAGAAGGCTTGTGGAGGACACACGCCTTTGATGGATAGAATTTATACAGAAAAATCTGTAATGGTGTGAGTGTATTCACAATGAATACGATTGCGACTACATCATAGACAAAAGAGTGTGGAAGGCACACGTTCCAATAATTAATGATTATATTCCCATATTCGACCCAAAGTGTAGAGCCTGTTCATACATGTTAGATGTTTAAATATCAAGTTTATTTGTTCAGCCATGAGCTGGAGCAACAAATATTTTTATATGAATCAAGTTTTTTCACTTTGATAATGTTGATGCAAATTTTGAACATATTTCAAAGGTCTTAAACTCACTGAGTATAAACTTTTGATTAAAAATAATTGCACGAGTTGAATCATTTACTTTTGACCCGTAATTAAATCTTAGTGCTCAAATGTATACAATGGATTAAATTTGCAGAGTAGTAGGTCAAGTGGATTGCTGACTTAGAAAGCATTGATCAGAGACTAAGAGATTACTTATAATTACTACATTCATAAGGGAAGAAAAAGAATAATTATTAATTTTTATATATTAAGAAAGTGCAATTTCTACACGATAGTGGGAAAATAGATCAGCCCCAACATAGTATATTTGAAGTGTCTAGTCCACGTACTACACCTCTTTATAGGCTAAAATAATTAAACAAAAGCTTGATTTCGTTCACCCTTAAAAGACAAGTAAAAGTACCATGAAATTCTTGAATTGCATTTCAATCCTCTATTAGAAAAATGGGGGAATTGCATTTCAACTTTCTATTAGAAAAATAGTTAAATTAGTTCCTATATATTTCGAAACGTACAAATTAGCTCCTCTATTAATTTTTTTCTGTTAAATGATGATGTGGAACATTAATTTAAATGGTTAATTACCTTCTTCTACTTTAGTGAGTTCTCATTTTCGCATCTCCTATGCTTTCGTATCTCTTGATGGTGTGTAATCACCGTTATAATATTTCGATTACTCATTTTTGCACCCCCTTAACTATTGCAAACTTTCCCATTTGAAGATTTTATTTTTTAATACCCTAAGAAGTTTTAATATTTAAGTTAATAGATTTAACAATTTTGAGTTTAGAATTTTTAATATAAATTTTTGGGTTCTGAAAAAGGACTCCATGAGTTTTGAAATTTTAAAAAATAATTTTTTTTTAAAATTTATGAGAATAAATAAAAGATAAAAAGTGGAATTTTAATTTGAAATAAAACCCCAAAAAAATCAACATGTCTCGAGGTGGAGAAATAGTGAAAGGAGCTCCTTGTCTTCATCTTCTTCTTTGTGGCCAAAGAGAGATGCAAAAAAAAAAAAAAAATTTGTTTACTGTAAATATGTTGTTTCTTTGGCTTGATTGCATTTCAAAAGTAATAAAATCATAATTTTATTAAAATGAGTGCTTTTAAAGTTGCATTGGAGAGCATCTTCAACAAGTAAGATTAGTATCTCATTACTTTAAATAGTTCTTACTAAATCGAAAATTTTATTGAAAATGAAAATGTTTCCTCATTATTAAAAGAGAGCTCAATTATCCATAAAAAAAAAAAAAACCAACCATGAATCAGCGAAAAAGAGTTTCTTTGAATGTAAGCTTTGATTTTAATGAACTTGGTTTGGTTTTGTTTTAATGAAAAACTAGCTTTGATTTCTTAAGGAGAAAAAGAAAAAAAAAATCAATAGCAGATTTATTTTTTAAAAATATATTTTTAATAATTTTTAAGAATATTTTACTGTAATTTTTAAGATTTTTTTTATTTTTTTTAGAATTATGGTTAATTTTCTTTTAAAAGTATTAAAATAAAATTTTAGCTATAGTTGAAGGGCTAAATTAATAATAAACTATTTAAATTAATGTGTCATATCATTCTCTTAATGGTAGTTAACGAACAAGTGATCAAAATATAACAATTTGATAACATTAGTGCCTATTATGTAACTTTTGAAAGTTAGGTGACTGAAATGTAATTTTAAACAAAGTTTAAGGACAATTGGTGCAGTTTACCGTAAATTTTTGTGTTTTATCCCAAGTTTTTAGGGTTCTTTTGCAAGTGACTTTAAAGAATGTACTATTTTTCTTATTTTAATATCTCATATGGGTTAGCCGATGGGTCATAAAAGACTAAAAATATTTTTTTTAAATATATATATATATTAATTTTTAAAGTTACGAATAAATTGATAAATTTTGTAAATATTGAGGGTCAAATTTATTGAATTTTTTTTAGAATTAAAACTAAAATGATAAATTTTGTAAACATTAAAGGATAAATTCGTTGAAATTTTTAACATTATTTTAATATATTTATATAATTTATATTTATTTTTTAAGATTTTTTTAATTTTTTAGTATTATTATTAAGAAAAATTTAAAAATAATCAAAATGATATTTTAGCTATAGTTTAAAGAACAAATTAATAATTAATCATTTAAATTAACATTTCACGTCATCAGTTAACAGAAAAAATTTAACGAAAGAGTTAATTTGTACGTTTCAAAATGTATAAGAGCTAATGTGCCTATATTTTAAATAAATGAATCAAAATGCAATCTACCTCTAAATACAAGGCTTTCTGATACTTTTACCCCTTGAGACCCATTTTACGCTTTGTATTCGATTTTCTTGGGATGCTTAAGCCCATAGATTAGTTGCTAAAAATTTAGGTACGTTTGTTAGGCTCAGGCCCGACCCAAAAAATGGGTTTAAAATTGTGCCCAAGCTTGGCTCGGAAAAGAAAAATGCTAAAACTCTGGTCTGGCCTGACCCGTTCGAATTAATTTTTTATATAAAAAATTTTAAAAATATAATACACCAAAAAATACTTGAAAACATTAAAATAAATATTTCCCAACAAATTAAAAATAAATTAAACATTTATATTTAAATAACACTAAGATAAGTGTAACTTAACAAGCAAATGTCTTTAAAATAATAACAAATTAACAATAAAATAAAAGTTATACAATAACAACAAAATAGTAGTAATATAATAGTGCAACATAATAGTGAAATAGTAGCAAAAAAGTGAGAAAACAACAAGAAAATAGAATTTTTTTTTTTGTCTTTTTGCTAATTCGGATTGGATCGGGCTAGGCCTTGGTAAAAAAGCATTACTCGACGCTTAACCCGTTTTTTAAACGAGTTTTTTTTATCCAAACTAATTTTTTAAACCTATATTTTTATCCAAACCCTCTCACTTTTCGAAAATTTGGCCAGATAATATATTGATATTTATCCCTAACCTAAATAAGAAGTGGATTCAGATAACTTTTTTTTTAATGTTTGTTTAAAAAATGAGGGTTGGAATTAATTATGGATTTCTCAATTTCTTTTTCCTTTGCCTTATTCAGATGGAAAAAGAAAAAGGAGGAGAGAAAGAGGGTATGGTGTAGCATTGAAAAGTAGATTGTTTAAGGAAGAAATGGTTGGAAAGCAGTTTCTACTTGCTGCTGAGTTGTTTGATGCAATGCCTTTTGTAAGTGATTTAGCAGCAAACCTAATCTTTAATTCTCATTGCTTTATCATATCTATAATTCCCTTTGGTTTTCTGTACGAACTACTTTCCTGGAAATTGCAAAGAAAGGAATAAAAGAAAAAAGATTATGCTTTTCAAATCGTATATATTCACATCAGTTTTTATGATGCTTCATTCCGATTCATCTAAAGTTTCCCCCACAATTGTCATCGTCTCTACAAAGCTTCAAATTCCTCGATTTTTATGGTTTTACGGTAAAAGTATTACGGAAGTTTTTGTATTTTGTTTTTCTTTTTACTAAAAAAAAAATAGTAAATTTGTCCTTGTACGTTACATTAAAAAGTGAATTGGTCTTTTCTATTAAAAAATTCATGTATTTGTACTATTAAAAACTGGCATGATTGTTGGAATAACCATATAGTAACACGTGACGCAACACATGTATCTTATGTTGATGTACAAGGGTTAGTTTCTAACAATAAAAACTGATGAAATTTTTAACAAAATGACTAGTTTACTATTTAGTCTAACATTTAAGGACTAATTTGCCCATTTTTTAAGTAGAGGAGACAAAATGCAACCATACTCTTAGTACAAGGGTCTCTATGGTACTTTTACATAATTTTGTTATTTTTACTTGATTTAACACACATAAATATTTTAAAGAATGTGGCTCTTTTTTAGTACGAGATGTTAGAAAAATTACATATTTATAATTTAGAAACCACAGTCCTAATATACTAGGAATATGACCACGCATTGTGTGGATTAAATTTTTTATTATTTTAACATAATGATATCTTTTTTATAATCAATTGATAGTTATTTTTATACATTTCTATTTTAATATATATATAATTGTAATAAGTTTTTCTTTTAAAGTATACCATTTACATTTTAGACATTATACAGTATGTTAACTGTGTATCTCCACATGTTATAATGGAAGTATCTTATTTTTCAATAAAATTTATCTTTTAGCGGACGAACTTTTTATTATCATAAGTTGTCTTGTAATCAGAACCTATGATAAGATTATACCTGTAATTAATTACTTCAAAAAAATTTATCGCTCTTTTATTTATTGTTGTTTCTGTTAAATTTGAATCTATTATTCTTCATAATTTAATACATGTGTACATGCTAATAAAAATATAACATGAAAACTAAATTAAATTTAAACTATATTTCACATTTTAAGATGAAAACTCAAAGAGAAAACAATATCTAAATTCAAAACACAAAGTAAAACTCAAAGAAGTATTTATATAACACAAAATTGAACATTTTAATACAATAAATGTCTTCCTTATACTAAAAGTGTTACTTAAGTGGAGTTTGAAAAGTTATTTATTATGAATCTCATGTGTTGGCCTGATAGTTAAAGTGTTCATTATTTTAAGTATGGTTTCGGTTTGAGTTGCATTAGTCGCGTTACTGTTAAGACTTTGTCCTCTCCTTATAATTCATAAAAAAAATTATTTATTATTAACTACTGATAAATATTTGAGATGATAGAAAAATAATAAATAATAAAATTAACTGTAGGACTTGGCAAAAAAAATTATGGAAAACTTAGAATGAGAAAATAAATTTTTTTTAAAAAAAAAAAGAGTTGAAAAAAAGTTGTAACCATGGAAAACATTTTTAATTTAGTAGCCTATTAATTCAAAGATTTACTAAAAATTATAAAATTAAATAAATTTAATTATTTTCTAGAATACCTAAATTACTCTATTAGTTTTTTAAATACCTATCACACTAAAAGTAACTAAAATAAAAAAGAAAACTCAAACAAAATTTAAGAGACATATAAAATGATATTATATTGATATTAATATTTCCAAATTTGCATATTTATTTTTAATTTAAACTAATTTTTTTTTAAAAATAGAATATTTAGTAAGAAATGTATATTTTAATATATGAAATCAAATGAATAATTAGTAATAAATTAATAATTGATTCATAATTAATAGTATTAAAAATTTCATAAAAATGAGTATTAGAATTTAATTATCACAATAGTATAATTTGCAGCTTCTAAATTTCATTTGATGTAAAAAATATGCTAAAAATATTGATATTTGAATTATGATTTGGTGAAGTGCATACTATTATCAATGACAATCCTTATAATTGATAAAATGTATTTCTTATTTATGTAAAAGTATTTTATTGAAGCGAATTAATTATTTTATTGTCCATTAGGGATTATAAGTGAACTGAACTGGATCAAATCGTTTAGTTAAATCAGTTGGATTAGGAATTGATTGAAATGTCAAATCGGAGAAAGACTTTAAATTGATCGAACCGCGAATCAGTATGGACTAGTTGAACCAAACTAAAAGAATAAGTTAAACAGACAATTGAATTAATTAAAATAATTAATTAGCTTTTGTCAAAATATCTAAATTTCCTTTAACTTTTAATTCCTAAATTATCCCTCCACTTAATTTTTAATACCTAAATTACCCCTATTTATTCCTAGTGACTCCAAAGGAGTTGGTATTATATTAGATATAGATAAGGTTTGTATGGTAATCCCTAATTTTTAATTATCCCATTGTCAATTAAAATTAGTTACAATTTGACTATTTTTACATATTTGGTTTGTCGAAACCATCCTTTTTGAAAAGGTGGGAATCGAACTTGGGTTTTGAAATTAAAAAACGGGAGTCGCCACCGATCTTTTAGGTAGGATCGGATCACTTTTATTTTAATAAAAAATTTTGATTTACTAAAACAATGCTTTCGGTCTACAGAAATTTGAGAAAATGGGTTCGGGAGTCAGTTACGTGCGAGGAAGGGTTAGCACCCTCGTCACGCCCAAAATTGGTACCAAATTGATTAATTAATGTCCTAATGTCGAAAGTTTAAAAATTTTGAAAGAATTTTAAAAATCTGCCCCCTTTTGAAAATATTCGTGTTTTTCTTGAATTAAATCAAGATTTTCTCGTTTCGAAGAAATAAAATGTCACATCCAATACTTTAGGACATGATAGTTTAAATTTTCGATCCTAAGATCATCTCATAGTTTTTCGGAATTGCAAAATCGAGATTTTCTCGTTTTAAAAGACTAAAATATCACATCCAATACTTTAGGACACGATAATTTAAATCTTCGAATCGGAGATTATCCCATAGTTTTTGTTGAAAATCAAGATTTTCTCGTCTTAAAAGACTAAGATATCACATCCAATACTTTAGGACACGATAATTTAAATCTTCGAATCGGAGATTATCCCATAGTTTTTGAAAATCAAGATTTTCTCGTCTTAAAAGACTAAAATATCACATCCAATACTTTAGGACACGATAATTTGAATCCTTGAAGCCAAGACCATCTTAAAACGGTCAATTTACATAAATGACACGAATAAAAATAATCATAAAAATATCGGAACAAAAGCAAAGGAATAAAATACCAAGATTAAAAAAATAAAGCGAGAGGTAAAAAAAACAAAACGAACTCAAAATGATAGAGTTAGTAACCACGAGGATAATAAATGTCGTAATATGAGTACTATTAATAATAATAATGCTAATAATAACAATAATGATAATAATAATAATATTGATATAGTATGTAACATCCCAAAAACGGGGCTATTTGAAATTTCATTATTTTCTTATGTATGAACTACGGAAATATTATTTATGGAATAAGAGAGTTTAATTTAAGGCTTTGGGTTGGCTCGGTTTAAAAGAAAATTTAGTTTTAAACTTAAAAGGCAAGGAGCCTTAGCAGAGGGGTGTTAAAAGAATAAGTGGGGATAATTTGACACTAAAAAGCCCTTGGTAAAGTGGCAAAAAGAAGCCCACTTAGGAGCTAGTGTGACGCCACCAAGGAAGCAAGGAGAGCCTTGGTTCGAGTCACAAAAATCCTCTTTTGGCATTATAGTGGGACGGCACATGTGGAGAGTTTTCTCTCTTTAATTATTTTTTTAAGTGATAATATGAGCTTTAATTTCCTTAAAATTCTAAGGATAATATGTGGGATATTATTAAGATTAAAATAGATTATTAATTGGATATTATTGAGGATTATTATTATTAGATTAAGTTGAGATAATTGGCAGAGGAAAATAGTTGGTGGCTAATTCAAATTATTTTTGAATTAGTCCAAATTTGTGGCCAAGAGCAATTTGTGGTATTTGCGAAATTCAAACTCTTCCTATGAAGAGTGGACGGCAAGCAATGGGAGGGGAGTGCCGAATTCTTTATAAACCCCTCTATCACCATGGTTTTCTTTAGACTTTTTCTCGCAACAAACCTAATTTCTTCCTCCTCCTCGTCTTCTCTTTATTTTCTTTCTTAAAACTCCTTGGCCGAACCCTTCACATCTCCATAGCTTCTTTATTCGTAAACTAAGACCCCTATTCTCCTATACTCCCTTGTAGAGCCGAAATCCTCTTCTCTTATTTGGAATCTCTTTTGGCCGAATACCAAGGTGGTTGGACCTCTTCAAGTTAACAGTTGTGGTGATTAGGTAAAGGTGAGTGGCTATAGCCGAATGTCAATTTCCCTTATCTCTAATGTTCATCGATTTGGATTAAAGGAAAAAGCTGAAAGTTGGCAAGTACTAATGGTTGGCTAACCTTTCTATTGAAGCCGATTTCACCAAGGACTCCGGGATCTCAAAGCAGTGAGATCAGATCTTGCATTCGCTGACAAACGGAATTTGGTAAGTATAGGTAAGGCTTATATTGGTGTTTAAAAGCCGAAGGCTATGGTTATTAGTGTTATTAATTGACCAAGTGTAGTTTGTAAACCAGATTCGCAATTCGGACGCTAAGGCTAGTACTCAAAGTGATTTGGGTAAGGATTCGGGTACAAAGTATGATCCCTTTAAATCTTTTGGTTTGGCCGAATAGGCCATAATACTAACATTGATAGTTGGCCGAATATAGGGGCAAGGACTTAGAGTGTGGCCGATTGGTTTTCTTCAAGGATTTAAGACCATCGTGATAACAGGTGTGTACATACACACCATATGATATATTAATCGTGTTTAATATTGTGAATGCTCATTTATATTTATGTAGCATTGGAATTAATACCAACTCGGTATAAGTGGCGACTCTGTAAGTACTGTTATTATAAATTTGCTATTTGATGCTTTTGGTAAGCATGATGTATTGACACATGAAATTTAAGAATGTGATGGCATGAAACATATATGTGTTTATCCATTTGTGGGATTGATGAGTGGAGGGGGCAAAGTGTATTCGTGTGCCGACGGGCACCGATGTTTTGGTAACACATTTGTGACTACGGTCACCAGAGGTTTGGTACCTCCAGAGGTTTGGCACCTCAATAGCGACTTATCCCTGTGGTTAACACCACCGTGGGTTGGCCCCACTTGAGATATGGGATTGTCTGCCAGTGATTTGGTATCACACGATGGGTTGGCCCCATCACCCGATTCGTGTCTACGGACACCAGTGCTTTGGTAGCACATTGTGACTATATGTCACGGTGGTTTGGCACCACCAGTGGTTTGGTACCACAACGGGGTAGACAGTGGCGTATGGTTGGCTAGGATGGGTACATGATATTATGCACATTAATTGTTACATGTTGTGTATGAAATTACTTAATTCGGGAGAAGGGTTACATACTGAGTCTTGGTGACTCACCTTCTCCTTTATTTTTCAGGTGATACATAGACGCGGATGTGGAGCCGGATGGACTCGAGGTGGCCATGCAGTGGACTTGAACTAAATGAACTTCAAATTTAGTTATTTTATTTTATTATTGGTTTATTTTATTTTGGATGTAATGAGGCCTCCTCAAACTTTATTTTTGTTATCTTTCTCATATGTTGGATATTTTGTTTGAAACTATATTATTAAAATTAAATTAAAATCACATGTAATCCAAGTTAAACGAAAATTGTTTTCTTTACGTGCCATCGGGCACAATTGGAATTTGTTTTATAACTCGACTTAAAAATGTTTTTTTAAAATAAAGTTTTTCAAACCAGAAGTTTTTCAACAAAGTTTAATGGGTTCCAAAATGGTTTTCAAAAGCTTTTCCCCAGAACGATCCGCATTCGACCATAGTGTTTGGGCCGGGTTTGGGTTGTTACAAAATTGGTATCGAGCCAGTTCAAAGCTACCACTGTGGGCCCAAGGCCCAAAAATGTTTAGAAGGCCTTATAAAATGATTTTTGGATTTTTGACAAACATGGCCCGAGTCTCCCGCACCGATCCGCCTGTGTAAGTACTTCGAACCTCTTGGTGAATTATATTCTGTAGAAGGGTAGGAAGTATGGAACGAGATAGACTTATAGGACTTGAACCCTAGGATTAGATTACTCAAACACATGAACCGAACATAAGACATTAAAGAACTAAACCAATCTATGACTTAGCCAAGTGAGCTAGGGTGTGGTAACCCCTATACGCATGTCGAGGATTGGATCCGGAAGAGCCTGGTATTTAAGCAGTCCGTGTGACTCACCTCCTCTTCGCAGGTATCCTACCTGGTGCGTAGCTTCGGTTCACCCTAACTCAGAGGGCTCAGTGGTGTGGCAACCTCTCATGCGCATGTCTAGAAAGGTTCGGTGAGAGCTTGGTATTTAAGCGGTCCGCGTGACCCACCTCCTCTTCACTCGAATCCCGCTCGTGCGTAGCTTTTGGTTCGCCACCACCAAGAGGGGCTGGCCATAGGCTAAACCTAATGACTAAAACCCGAAAAGGGAATTAGCCATGTTTTCGAAACAGAACGAAACAACAACAACTCAAATGTTTTCAAACCTCTTGCAACAACTCTTTCAAATCAGAAAACCTCATATTTGCAACGTTTTCCTAGAAAAACTCAAATTTTTGGAAAATTACAAAAATGCCCTTAGGGGTAAAATTACTAAAACGCCCCTGACTCATAAAATATCCGTTCAATGGTTTTGCTCAAAATTTCGACTACTTTACAAATATCCAACAACTTAGTTTTGAAAATCAACACTGAAAAATTTTGGTTTTAGAAAATTACTTAAAACGCCTCAATTTGTGAAAATTAAGAAATGACCTCGATCTTTGGAAAACTTTACCAACATCACTATTTGAAAAGGAAAACTTTCAAAAGGACCCTCAAGTTTTACAATCGTTTAAAATATCCCCGATTTATCAAAATGACAAAATTGCCCTCGATTGACAAAATTACCAAAATACCCCCTGGTTTCAAAATGATTACGATTTTACAAATTTTTATAAATATCCTCCAGTTTTGGGAATTTCAAAATGACCTACTTTACTAAATTTTTTTAAAAAAATTTCTTTTAATTACTGAAAATACCTCGTAGGAAAATGACGAAAATACCTGGGTTAGAAATGGGCGTAAATGTCCAAGAGTGAATCGGTATGGAAAGCATTAAGGAATGGATGCATGAACTCTTTGTGTGAACTAGGATAGAAGATCAAACCTTGTTTGCTCGAAAGAATCCCTAATTAAATTCTGTTTCATAAAATTTCTTCGTGAATAAGAAAAGTGAAACAAATGCTAACACATAAAATTTTCTTAATCGATTAAAAGCGCGATAGATAGAATGAGTTCTAGAGGACGTGGGACGCCGTGGACGCGTAGGGAGGGTAGGATGACGTGTATCGAACCCGCGCAGACAGTCAAGGTTCTGAAAATGAGGTACCACCGCCACCACCACCCTCCTACTTCGAGTGGGCGGCGGATCGCACCGGTGGTGAGGCCGTGGTCGCAAGTCGCTTTTTTGCGAGTGTTGGAGATGGTGGCCGGGCTGGTGGGAATTTGGGAGCTCTAAGTCTGCTCCCGAGCGAATCTCGGTCTAACGGGCCGAGGTATTCCGTGGTGTCTCGGGAGTGGCACCCGGTGCCATGAGAATATTGGTTGGAATCTACGGAAAGGGTCATGGATGATCTCGACTGACCGAGGAGGAAAAGTCGAAAGGGGCGGTGTCGCTTCTAAAGGATGAAGCGCACAGTGGTGGTCGATGGTCGGGATGGAGCCGCGGCCGATGATCTCACGGGACTACTTTAAGACGGCCTTTCGGAAGAAGTATGTGGGCACTAGTTACACCGATGCTCAAAGGAAAGCCTTCCTAGGTCTAGTGCAAGGAACTAAGTCTGGGGTCGAGTATGAGGCCGAGTTTTTAAGGCTAAGTAGGTATGCCGGAGGAATCGTAGCCACCGAACATGAACGCTGTGTGTTCGCTTTGAGGACGGGCTCGAGATGATCCGAGATTACTAATTGCCCCGCAGCAGAGTTCGGGAGTTCTCATCTCTTGTGGAGAAAGCCAAGGTGGCCGGAAGGGGTTAAGGAGGTCAGAAGGCAAAACTATAGCAAGAATAACCGTAAAAGAGGATTTGGGTCATTTGGATCGGGTAGCACTAATGCTCGAAGGCGGGCCAGGCGAGTGGGCAAATCGGATCCAGAGGCCCACGACTACTAATCAAAGGCCGACTCAAAGGCAACCGCGTGGAAAAACCCATTGGGAGGTTGTTGGACCGGTAACAAAGGTTGTTTTGAGTGTGGGTCTTTGGAGCATCGGGTAAGGGATCGCCCTCAAAAGGCGACTAAGGATCACCCGTAAGGTCGAATCGCGCGTAGGCAGGAATGTTGGACCACCACAGAGGGTCGGGGTAATGGCAGAGGAAACAATGGTTTCAACCGAGGTCGTGGAACTCGTGGCCGAGGTTCGGGTAACACTGAGGCTAGGCAGCTGGCCGAGTCTATGCAATGAGGCGTCGTGAGGGAGGAGACGCACCGGACGCCATAACCCAGTGACGTTTCTAATATTTGGTTTACCCTATGTTGCATTAATTGATGTGGGTTCGACGACTCGCACATTGCTAGTAGTGTGGTAGGAACTATGGACCTAGACTCGAGACTACTCTTAGGAAGATGACTATGCTAAGCCCCCAGGACACTCTGTAGTAGTAGACAAACTTTATAGAGATGTACCCCCAGAACTCAAAGGGGTCGATTGGTAGCCGATCCGATGGAACTACCTTTCTGAGAGTTCGATTTGATCCTTGGAATGGACCTGGTTGGTTAAGCATCAAAGCGAATTTGGATTTGCGCAAGCGTTTATGGTGCTTAAGACGGTGAGGTGATGAAGTGGTTATGATAGGTGATAGAAGGAATTACCTATCCATCGTGGTGTCGGCCTTGAAGGCCGAAAGGATGGTTAAGAAAGGTTGCGAGGCATATTTGGTTCGGATCCGTGGCTTGGAAGCTAAGGAGTCGTGAGTTGAGGTTCGAACGGTTGGGGAATTTGGTCGACGATTCCCTAAGAACTTCCGTGTCCGCCTCCGATCGGAAGTTGAATTCGGTGATTGACTTGCTACCCGAACGGCACTGTGTCTCATAGCCCCATATCGAATGGCACCAAAGGAATTGGTGGAGCTGAAGGCTCAAATTTAGGAGCTCTTGGATAGAGGGTTCATTCGACCAAGCATATCCCCGTGGGGAGCACCTGTGCTATTTGTCAAGAAGAAGGACGGGTCCATGCGAATGTGCATCGACTACCGTCCAGTTAAACAAGTTAACGATCAAAAACAAGTATCCGTTGCCTCGGATCGATGACTTGTTTGACCAACCGGAAGGTGGTGCCGCGGTGTTTTCAAAGATAGACCTTAGGTCGGGCTACCATCAACTAAAGGTGAAGGAAGTTGATGTCCACAAGACGGCATTCAGAACTCGGTATGGACATTACGAGTTTCTGGTAATGCCATTTGGGTTGACCAACGCGACGGCGGCATTTATGGACTTGATGAACAGAGTATTTCAGCAGTACCTAGACCAATTCGTCGTGGTATTCATTGACGACATCCCGTGTACTCTAAGACGGAGGAAGAGCATGACAAGCATTTACGAATAGTGTTGCAAGTACTAAGGAGAAGCAATTATATGCCAAATTCGTAAGTGCTAATTTTGGCTAAGGGAAGTAGCTTTCTTAGGACATGTGGTATCGGCGGAAGGAATTAGAGTAGACTCGTAAGATTGAAGCGGTATTGGACCGAAACCGCCTAGGTCGGTGGCGGAGATCCAAGTTTTCGGGGCTAGCGGGTACTATCGAAGGTTTGTAGAAGGATTTCTCTCGATCGCAGCTACCGCTGACGAAGCTACTAAGAAAAGGAGTCCCATTTGTATGGTCGGAGAAGCAGCAAGAAAGCTTCGATAAGCTAAGGAAAATTTTGACGAAAGCTCCGATTTTGGTGCAGCCAGAAGCAGGGAAGTTGTTCACCGTCTATTGTGATGCGTCCCATACTGGTTTGGGATGTGTGCTGATGCAGGAGGGGAAGGTAGTAGCCTATGCATCACGGCAGTTAAGGCCACATGAACTGAACTATCCAACGCACGACTTAGAGCTAGCAGCAGTTGTCTTCGCTCTGAAAATATGGAGACACTACCTTTATGGGGAGAAGTCGATAGTTTACACGGATCACAAGAGTTTGAGGTATCTCTTGACTCAGAAGGATCTAAACCTGAGACAGCGTCGGTGGATTGAACTTTTGAAGGATTACGATTGTTCAATCGAGTATCATCCGGGCAAGGCCAACGTGGTAGCTGACGCGTTGAGCCGGAAGGTTGTGACGGACTTGAGAGCAATGTTTGCTCGGTTAAGTCTATATGATGATGGAAGTCTCTTGGCGGAACTTCAGGTTAAGCCAACATGGATCGAGGAGGTTAAGGAAAAGCAGTCAGTGGATGAAGGGTTGAACGCTAAGAGAGCACAAGTTCAGGAGGGTGGTTTGGAAGGATATAACCTGTCGAGTGATGGAGTATTATGCTTTCAAGGGCGAGCGTGTATGCCAAAGGATGTGGAGTTGAGGCAGAAGATTCTCCATGATGCACATAGCAGCCCTTACGCTATGCATCCGGGAGGAAGCAAGATGTATAGGGATCTTAGAGAGCAGTTTTGGTGGCCCGGGTTAAAACGTGAAGTAACAGAGTTTGTTGGTAAGTGTCTAACTTGTCAACAAGTTAAGGCTGAACATCAGTTGCCGTCAGGGTTGCTTCAGCCAGTGAAGATTCCCCAATGGAAGTGGGAACGGATCACTATGGATTTTGTTAGTGGGCTACCCCTTACGCCCAGTAAGAAAGACGCGGTTTGGGTAATAGTAGACCGGTTAACTAAGTCGGCTCACTTTATACCGGTGAGGATAGATTTTCTCTTCGTAAGCTAAGCTAAGTCGCACGCCTCTGAGATAGTAAGATTGCATGGGGTTCCAACATCAATCATCTCGGATAGGGATCCTGTGTTCACGTCAAGGTTTTGGAAAGCCTTGCATCAAGCTATGGGCACGCGGTTGATTTTAGTACCGCTTTCCATCCACAGTCTGATGGACAATCGGAAAGGGTGATACAGATCTTGGAAGACATGTTAAGAGGTTGTGTCTTGGATTTTCGTGGTAGTTGGGAGGAATTTCTACCATTAGCGGAGTTCGCCTACAACAACAGCTACCAGGCAAGTATCCAGATGGCTCCGTATGAGGCACTGTATGGACGAAAGTGTCGTGATCCGACATGTTAGAGAGAATTAGGCGAACGCATGCATTTTGGGTCCAGAGTTGGTGATGAGACGGAGGATAAAGTCAAGGTGATTCGGTCTCGTCTTAAGGAAGCATCGGATAGGCAAAAATCCTATGCGGATTTAAAACGCAAGGAGATGGAGTATGCTGTGGGAGAAAAGGTTTTTCTGAAAGTATCACCTTGGAAAAAGGTGTTAAGATTTAGACGGAAAGGGAAGCTAAGCTCAAGGTTCATTGGGCCGTATACGGTGATTAAGCGTGTTGGACCGGTAGCTTATCAGCTTGAGTTACCGCAGAACTAAACCAGATCCATGATGTCTTTCACGTATCAATGTTGAGACGGTATCGATCGCACTCCATCGCACGTAGTGCGGTGGCGAGATCGAGGTGAATCCGATTTATCTTTTGAAGAGGAACCAGTTCAAATCTTGGACCGAGATGTGAAGGTTCTACGTAGGAAGTCAGTGCCCTTGGTGAAAGTACTATGGCGGAACCATGGTACAGAGGAAGCTACGTGGGAACCCGAGGATGTAATGAGGCAACAATACCCCACCTTTTCTAGTTAAGTAATTTGGGGACTAAATTTTTTTGTAGGGTAGAACTCGTAACATCCCAAAACGGGGCTATTTGAAATTTCATTATTTTCTTATGTATGAACTACGGAAATATTATTTATGGAATAAGAGAGTTTAATTTAAGGCTTTGGGTTGGCTCGGTTTAAAAGAAAATTTAGTTTTAAACTTAAAAGGCAAGGAGCCTTAGCAGAGAGGGGTGTTAAAAGAATAAGTGGGGATAATTTGACACTAAAAAGCCCTTGGTAAAGTGGCAAAAGAAGCCCACTTAGGAGCTAGTGTGACGCCACCAAGGAAGCAAGGAGAGCCTTGGTTGAGTCACAAAAATCCCTCTTTTGGCATTATAGTGGGACGGCACATGTGGAGAGTTTTTCTCTTTAATTATTTTTTTAAGTGATAATATGAGCTTTAATTTCCTTAAAATTCTAAGGATAATATGTGGGATATTATTAAGATTAAAATAGATTATTAATTGGATATTATTGAGGATTATTATTATTAGATTAAGTTGAGATAATTGCGCAAGAGGAAAAATAGTTGGTGGCTAATTCAAATTATTTTTGAATTAGTCCAAATTTGTGGCCAAGAGCAATTTGTGGTATTTGTCGAAATTCAAACTCTTCCTATGAAGAGTGGACGGCAAGCAATGGGAGTGGGGAGTGCCGAATTCTTTATAAACCCCCTCTATCACCATGGTTTCTCTTTTAGACTTTTTTTCTCGCAATAAACCTAATTTCTTCCTCCTCCTCGCGTCTTCTCTTTATTTTCTTTCTTAAAACTCCTTGGCCGAACCCTTCACATCTCCATAGCTTCTTTATTCAGAAACTAAGACCCTATTCTCCTATACTCCCCTTGTAGAGCCGAAATCCTCTTCTCTTATTTGGAATCTCTTTTGGCCGAATACCAAGGTGGTTGGACCTCTTCAAGTTAACAGTTGTGGTGATTAGGTAAAGGTGAGTGGCTATAGCCGAATGTCAATTTCCTTATCTCTAATGTTCATCGATTTGGATTAAAGGAAAAAGCTGAAAGTTGGCAAGTACTAATGGTTGGCTAACCTTTCTATTGAAGCCGATTTCACCAAGGACTCTCGGATCTCAAAGCGGTGAGATCAGATCTTGCATTCACGACAAACGGAATTTGGTAAGTATAGGTAAGGCTTATATTGGTGTTTAAAAGCCAAGGCTATGGTTATTAGTGTTATTAATTGACCAAGTGTAGTTTGTAAACCGATTCGCAATTCGGACGCTAAGGCTAGTACTCAAAGTGATTTGGGTAAGGATTAGGGTACAAAGTATGATCCCTTTAAATCTTTTGGTTTGGCCGAATAGGCCATAATACTAACATTGATAGTTGGCCGAATATAGGGGCAAGGACTTAGAGTGTGGCCGATTGGTTTTCTTCAAGGATTTAAGACCATCGTGATAACAGGTGTGTACATACACACCATATGATATATTAACTGTGTTTAATATTGTGAATGCTCATTTATATTTATGTAGCATTGGAATTAATACCAACTCGGTATAAGTGGCGACTCAGGTAAGTACCTGTTATTATAAATTTGCTATTTGATGCTTTTGGTAAGCATGATGTATTGACACATGAAATTTAAGAATGTGATGGCATGAAACATATATGTGTTTATCTGTTGTGGGATTGATGAGTGGAGGGGGCAGTGTATTCGTGCCGACGGGCACCAGTGTTTTGGTAACACACTGTGACTACGGTCACCAGAGGTTTGGTACCTCCAGAGGTTTGGCACCTCAATAGCGACTTATCCCTGTGGTTAACACCACCGTGGGTTGGCCCCACTTGAGATATGGGATTGTCTGCCAGTGATTTGGTATCACACGATGGGTTGGCCCCATCACCCGATTCGTGTCTACGGACACCGGTGCTTTGGTAGCACATTGTGACTATATGTCACCAGTGGTTTGGCACCACGGTGGTTTGGTACCACAACGGGCAGGCATGATGGCGTATGGTTGGCTAGGATGGGTACATGATATTATGCACATTAATTGTTACATGTTGTGTATGAAATTACTTAATTCGGGAGAAGGGTTACACATCTTGAGTCTTGGTGACTCACCTTCTCCTTTATTTTTCAGTGATACATAGACGCGGATGTGAGCCGGATGGACTCGAGGTGGCCATGCAAAGGACTTGAACTAAATGAACTTCAAATTTAGTTATTTTATTTTATTATTGGTTTATTTTATTTTGGATGTAATGAGGCCTCCTCAAACTTTATTTTTGTTATCTTTCTCATATGTTGGATATTTTGTTTGAAACTATATTATTAAAATTAAATTAAAATCACATGTAATCCAAGTTAAACTAAAATTGTTTTCTTTACGTGCCATCGTGCACATTTGGAATTTGTTTTATAACTTGACTTAAAAATGTTTTTTTAAAATAAAGTTTTTCAAATCCGAGAAGTTTTTCAACAAAGTTTAATGGGTTCCAAAATGGTTTTCGAAAAGCTTTTCCCCAGAATTGCGATCCAGATTCACCATAGTGTTTGGTAGGGTTTGGGTTGTTACATAGTAATGATAATAACAAAGTATATACAACATAGTAATATAATAGTAATAATAGCAATAGTAATTAGTATACTAATGATAGTAGAATAATAATAATACGAAGTATGTACAATATAATAAAAATAGTAATGATAGTAATAATATACCGATATGCAATATACTAATAAATATAATAATAATAATAATAATAATAATAATAATAGAGTTAGGATATACGAGTAGTAATAACGACAATAAAAATGATAGTAAAAATAATAGCAATATATGGATTTTATAATAATAATAATAATAATGATAATAAATAATAATAATATTATATATAATATATACGGTAGTGGTAATAATAATATAGTGATAATAAATATAATAATATACTAAGTATATATATACAAATAATAGTATAATAGTAGTAATGATAATAATAACATACAAAGATAAAGTAAACAAATAATAAAATGAAAATAATAATAATAAAGTTAGTGATGATAATAATAATAAGTATTTATATACAACTAGTAACACTACTAATAGCAATTAATAATAATAATAGTAACTAATAATAATAACGACGATATTAAATATGTACAGGATAATAATATAAGATATAATAATAATAGTAGAATACTAAAGGAATAACATAGTAATAATAATAATAATAATAATACAAAATAATAATAATAATAAGGAAATTAGTTAAATTAATAATAAAATAATGGAAATAACAAAAGAAGGATAAATTAAAAATTAAAAAGAAAAAAACATATTCGGGGCGAACTTGAAGTAAATTAAAAGGGAAAGGGACTGATTTGTAACGCTCGAGGAACCTAGAAGGACCAAAGCGGGAATAAACCCGCGCGCTCAAACGCGTCGAATGGGGACCCAATTGAACGCTGAAAAATTAAAAGGTGAAATCAATAAAAATCCAAACTCGACATGGTTATGGAAAGGCAGAGGGATCTCGCGCATAAATTACCCTCTTGTGCAAAACACGCGGATCCTACCTGGAGCGGGTCGGGTCAAAGTCGGGTCGGCATGAAACGATGCCGTTTTGGGGCGTCTGGGAGCCGAGTGAAACGACGCCGTTTCACTGCCTTATAAAAGGCTCTAAAATCCCCAAAAATTCATTTCGGCCTACTCTTCTAAAAAAAAAAAAAATCTTCTAAGTCTCTCTTTCTTTCTCGCAGTTCGGCGATTTCGATGTGGTTCGACGAGTCCCCGGCCGCCGTCGTCGGCCACCGCGTGCGGTGGCCGGAATTCACAGATAGGTATATCTTTCTTCTCCTTTTTTATTTTTTTTTTAATTTATATATGTGTGTATGTGCGAAAAAAAAAAGAAAAATAGAAAAAAATAAAATACCTTCGAAAGCTCTATGCTGCTGTGATTTTTAGTTTTTGAATCTGCTTTTTTATTTTTTGATTGATTCTAAAAAAGAAGGTCCCCGTTACATCGTTCCCTTTGGTTTTTATAACAGATATTGAAGAATAAAATACAATAGATTTCCTTATTTTCGGCTATTATTGTTCCTTTTTTATGCTCTCGTGTAGTGGAGCAAAGGAGAGATAGTGGCCAAGCAGTGGTGCTCTCGTGGGTGCTGTGGTGCTGGTGGATGGTGGATGGAGGCCGGTAGTGCGCACATGGGGGTTGCATGCGGCGCCTCCTAGGTGCAGGGATTAGGGTTTCCTGAAATCTCTAAAACGTATGGGTCTTTTGGGCCTATTTGTTTTTGGGTCAATAAGCTTAGGTGTGGGTTTGAAAAAACTGTTTATTGTTATTATTTTTTATTGGTTTTATTTGGTTCAAACGGGCTCGATTTAATTGGGCCACTTACAATGCGCCTCTTTGTTCATTGTCGTAACGAGAATAGAGCAAAGACATAAAGAAGGCCCAAATTTGTCGGGGCCCACTGAGTCTTGACTTCTTTGGTGCCCCCTTTTTTGGTAGCCTTGTTTTGGATCCATGGTTTCCTGTTGCTTTAACTCTCTTCACCGCAACTTCGAAAAACAATTATTGACTTCAATCTGCTTTCCCGTAAACTCAGGAATGCTAGACTTAATGTCTTCAATCGCTTCCGCAAAGCTCGTGAATGCCGGATCTTCTGTCTTCAACTCGCTTCTCGCAAAGCTCTCGGGAATGCCGATCTTCCGTCTTCAATCGCTCGCAAAGCTCAGAATGCCGATTTTTTGTTTTCAACCCGCTTCTCGCAAAGCTCGTGAATGCCAGACTCGCTTATTTTCGATTTGCTTTCGCAAAGCTCGGGAATGCCAAATCTCTTGTCTTCAATCGCTTCATGCAAAGCTCGTGAATGCCGATCTTCGTTTTCTATCCGCCTCCCGCAAAGTCGAGTGCGATTCGTTGTCTTCAACCACTTTACTACATCGCTTCTTCTCGAGGGCATGACTCGTAGAATGGGTGCATGCTTATGCTCAATGATTAGGATGTCATGATCAAGGTAAGTCGATGCTCCTATTTAGACTCGCTATGATGCAAACATGTTATGAGTT
The DNA here is from genome assembly GCA_025503065.1 of Gossypium bickii. Lineage (NCBI taxonomy): Eukaryota > Viridiplantae > Streptophyta > Magnoliopsida > Malvales > Malvaceae > Gossypium > Gossypium bickii. The sequence continues at coordinate 112,118,665 of CP106717.1, read as the reverse complement.
TGATTTCTTTTCAAGGCATTATCGCTTATTTATCTCGACGTATCATTTTCTTTAACACTTGGCCCTTATGGTAATTTTGGGGCTCATGAAATGTAAGTCGATAACAAATCATCCCCTAAATGATCCCAAAGATATGTTTTAATCACAATTGCTGATCCGCTCAAAGAATTCAAATCACACGTGCTTGGGGATTTTGAACAACTCATTCTATTTTGGTTTCCTATTTTATTCGTAAATTTCCAAAGTAATATATGAAACTTCTTTTGTGAAGTTATTAGTTCATCGCTCATTATTTAAATGCAACATGTGGCAATAAATTGATTTCAAAGAAAGTCGAATTAATTGTCCGAGAATACAAGAAAACTGCCGAGAAACAGTGTCTCAAGAAAATGTCAAAGATAACAAAGGTCAAGCACTCGATATCGTTGATTAGGCTTCTACATACAAACTTCATGAAGGCTATTTTGAGCTTTAGCATGTGTTTAGATGACTCAAAGGATTTTGCTGATGCCCCCAACTTTTTTTGTCACACCTCGTGCCGCAAGGTCATTTGAATCCGCGCTTCTTTTTTTTTTTTTTTTTTTTTTTTTTGACCCAAAGCGCCTTTTTGCAGTTTTCACCTTGGTATCTAAGCGTAGTATTTCTTGGATCGAACTGAAGCCATCTGGATTAGGCAAGACTTTTCCATCCATTTCAACCGAATTAATGCCCTCCAGAGAAAGCTTCTTTTACCACATATGGTCCCTCCCGCCTCGCATCCATTTTCCCTCAAGTCCTTTTGTATGGGAAGGATCTTTTTAGCACAAGATCTCCTTCTTTAAACTCTCTTGGGCGAATCTTTTTATCATAAGCTCGCATCATTCGCTTTTTGGTACATCTCGACCATGACGGATAGCCCTTAGCCTCTTTTCTTCGATTAAGTTCGGGCTTGATCGACGAGCCCGGATCCATTCGGCTTCATCCGGCTTTTTATTTCCGACAAAACCCAAGAGAAGGTATTTCCACTTCGATAGGTAGGATCGCTTCCATCCCATAAACTAACGAAAGGTGTTGCCCCAAAGAGAGGTTCCGACCGACGCTCGTAAGCGTAGAGTGCGAATGGTAGTTTCTCATGCCAATCCTTATAAGTCTCTGGCCATCTTCCCTATTATCTTCTTGATATTTTTATTGGTCGCTTCCATCGCACCGCTCATTTTTGGGCGGTAGGGAGACGAGTTGTGGTGTTTGATACCGAATTGGCCGCAAACATCCGCTATAGTGTTGTTGTTCGTGTTCAATGCGTTGTCGATATAATCCTCTCGTGCATTCCATAACGACATATGATCTCCTTTTTAGGAATTTATCGATCATTGATTTTGTGACATTGGCATACGACGCAGCCTCTACCCACTTGGTGAAGTAATCAATGACCACGAAGATGAATCTATGCCCGCTGAAGCCTTCGGTGAGATTGGTCCAATAACATCCATGCCCCACATGGAAAAGGGCCATGGGGATGTCATCACGTGTAAAGGTGACGGGGTACATGAATCTTATCTCCGTCAAATCGACATTTATGGCATTTCTTGGCATATTTGATGCAATCTTCTTCCATGGTAGACCAATAATACCCGAACCTCATGATCTGTCTAGCCATTGTAAAACCATTAGCGTATGCTCCACAAATACCCTCATGGACTTCCTCCAAGATCCGCTTAGCCTCAATAGCATCCACACATCTAAGTAACACTTGATCTTTTCTCTCTTTTGTACAGTGATGTCCCCATCTAAGACATAGTCTGAGGCCAATCTTTCGAAAGCGCCCTTTTCTCATTCTCCGTTGCATGCCCGGTATTCGTGGTTTTTTATATATCGCAAAGACATTCTCGATACCAAGGGTAATCATCTTTTCCTCATTTTCTAGATTACAACAAAGAGGCGGGGACTTCGAGAATACTCATCCGATGGGTCTCATATCCTCCGGCCTGCTTACCTTGATCATAGAAGCCAAAGTTGCCAAGGCATCCGCCATCCGATTTTCATCACGTGGGAGATAACTAAAAGTGATATCACAAACTCCTCAATCAATCCCAAAACTATCTTTCGGTGATTCGATTAGTTTTAGGTCTCGGTTTCCCATTCACCTTTGAGTTGATAAACCACTAGTGCAGAATCTCCGTACACTTCTAACACTCTGATCTTCCGCTCCATGGCCGCCCGAATTCCCATGATACAAGCTTCGTATTCTGCCATGTTATTCGTGCAATCGAAATCTAATCTACATGTGAACGGATGATGATCACCACTAGGAGACACCAAGATTGCCCCAATTCCATTTCCCACAGCATTAGATGCTCCATCAAAATTCAACTTCCATGGTTCTTCTTCAGTATTTGCCACATACATCAACTCTTCATTGGGGAATTCAAAGCTCAAAGGCTCGTAATCTTCTGAGGCTCTGCTAGCCAGAAATTCTACTATCGCACTCCCTTTTATGGCCTTTTGATTGACGTAGACTATGTCAAATTCAGATAGCAAAATCTGCCACCTTGCCATTCTACCGCTTGAGCAGCTTGACTCCATCATATATTTTAACGGTCAAGCTTTGAAATTAGCCAGTCGTATGGTATAACATGTAACGCCTTAGCCTCCGGTTGCCCGGATCAAAGCGCAACATAATTTTTCAATCGATTTAATATCTCATTTCACATTCGCGAACTTCTTTGCCGAGGTAGTATATCGCCTTTTCTTTCTTCCCCGACTCATCATGTTGACCAAGTACACATCCCATGGAATTATCGAACACCGATAGATACAAAGATCAATGGTCTATCCGATTTAAGGGGATAGCATCGAGCCGTTGACAAGTATTGTTTGACTTTGTTTAAAGCTCTTTGGCATTCTTCGCCCCATACCCCTTGGTTGTGTTTCTTAAGAAGACGGAATATAGGATCGCATTTCTGCTAATCAGAAATGAACCGAGCAATGTAATTTAATCTTCCAAGAAAACCTCTGACTTCTTTTTGTGTGCGTGGTGGGGCAAATCTTGTATGGCTTTGACTTTATCTCGAGTCCACTTCGATCCCTTTTCATCGACCACTAAACCCAAATAGCTTCGACCTAACTCCAAAAGTACACTTGGTTGGGTTGAGCTCTAATTGGAACTTCCTTAATCTTAGGAACAATTTCTTCAGACTTGATGTGTTCTTTTTCTGCTTGAGATTTAGCGATCATATCGCTCACGACACTTCAATCTCTTTGTGCATCATGTCGTGAAATAGGGTTACCATGGCTCTTTGGTATGTTGCCCCGCATTCTTCAAATCAATGGTATTACTTTATAAATGTAAGGTCCCCATAATGTTATGAAGGTGGTTTTCACCATGTCCTCGTGGTGCATCTTGATCCGATTATATCCGGAAAATCCATCCATAAAAGAGAACCACGAGTATCCCGCCAGATTATCCACCAACGTGTCAATATGGGGCAAAGGGAAATTATCTTTTCAGTGGCTTTATTTAGGTCTCTATAGTCTACGCACATCCGGACCTTTCCATCCTTTTTTGGGACAGAACAATATTGGCCACCCACTCGAGTATTTGACCACCTGTGAGAAAACCAAAGATCAAACTGTTTCTTCACTTCCTCTTTTATCTTCAATACTATGTCAGCCTCATCCTCCGTAGTTTTTGCCGTGATCGGCTTACATTCTTCCTTTATGGGGAGGCGATGTACTACAATATCAAGATTTGTGCCCGGCATGTCTTGATATGACCATGCAAAGACATCTTTGAATTCCCGCAGAATTCCACCGATTTTGTTTTGTTTTTTCGGTTATGCGTGTCTCGATTCTTACCGCTTTTTCCTTCTTCTAGGATACGCTCTCCACCTCCTCGTCATGAGGCGTGATTTGTTTCTCTTCTTGTCGCACCATTCGCAGAGATCCGGGATAAGTCACCCTCTCTGTCACCTTCAAAATCCCGAGATCCTTCTAAACACATGTCTTGCTCAAAATGGGCCTCTAAGTCTCAGAGTGTCGTTGCTTATATCGTTGATATCTAGGGACTCGTGATGGGTGCCAAAATGTATGAAGAATGAATTTGCGGACAATTATTCATGTCATGAATGAGCAAAAAGAAAAACAAAAAGAAATTTGCTTAGAGGAAAACACGGAATATTTGTGATAATAAACCAAAATGCCTTTCATTCAAAATAAAGATTTTTGAACATTAGCCCGTTTCACAAAAGAGATTTTATTGTTCTTAGGCTTAAAACAACAAACGCGTTCTCGAATATTACTCTGTGGAATTTCTAAAACTATGTGCAATTCCTCCGCAGTCCAATTGTTCAAAATGCTCCCAAGTTCATAAGGACGAATGCCTGTCGGGTTCCTTTGTCCAGTCTCTCCTCCGTCTATAGCGTTGATGTATAGACCGTTATTCGACAACCCTCTTCCGGGGTGAATTATTCCTCCAGATACGAAGGTTTGGGATATATGAGGGAACGTCATTGGTTCCCACATGACTTCTTCCCCATTCACCGTGCTTCTCTTCTTCTCTCCCGCTTTCTCTCCATTTCTCTTCTCATCTCACTGGCATTTGGCTTTAAAACCTGTGCCAAAGCAGTCTCTCTTTTCTTTCAACGATGGCGCTTGAGCTTCACACCGAGACATCTTCCTAGCCCTTTTCCTAGCAAGGCCCTCATCGATCATCACTTGCGACTCATCTTCGTGGTATTGGATATCTTGGGTACCGGAATTTTAGCCCCTCACGAACGAATGTCGATTGACAAACTCTAAAGACCGAAAAGAGCATTCAACAGCCTCCTCGCTTGCCTCCACATATGGCTGCGTCATTGGTAATTGTTGCTATGATGTCTTCTTCCGCGTTGATAGTGACCAATCGACCATCCGCCACCAATTTTAGTTTTTGATGGAGGATGAAGGCATCGCCTCGCGAATGAATCCGTGGTCTTCCCAATAAGCAAGTGTATGAGGATTGATATCCATCACCGTGAAATCTACTTCATATGTATTCGCCCGATTTGTAGTGGTATGTCTATCCTTCCCATCACTCTTCTTTCGGTGCCATCAAACGCTCTCACTATGTTTTGGCATGTTTTCATGTGAGAACTGTCTATTGGCAACTTTTTCAAGGTCGCATAATGGTAAGACATTCAAGGCTTCCACCCATTGTCAATTAACACGCTAGGTAGGATGGATCCCTTACAACGAGTAGTTATACGCAGGCCTTGGTTGATCCCATGCCCTGCAGATGGAATCTCATCATCGCCAAGGAGATGAAATTATCGGCACTTATGTTGCCAACTAATCGGTCAAGTTTATTGACAGATATATCTTTGGTAACGTAAGTCTCGCTTAGTACTTTCATCAATGCCTTACGATGTACTTCCGAGCTCAATAGTAAAGCTAGCACCGAGATACGCCGCTTTCTTATCTGATTGCTCCACCACGCTCAGACTCACTATGTTTTAAGAACTTCAAGAATTCTTTCGCCTCTTCTCTCTTACGGGTACATTGACGAGGGTGCTAGGTTCTTCTTCCGCTCGATCGCCATGGCCTTGAATTTTGTCGATTTATTGTGACACCGTTGGGTCATAACGCCTCCCGCTCCGTGTGTGGAATCCTTCCTTCGGTTTTTACTTACAAAGGGTTGAACCTTTCGCCCGTGTTGTGTTACGTTACAATTATAGCTCCACGGCACCTTCTTGTCATCCTTGTAGGAAAGGATACTGGTTTCTTAATTATAATCTTAGGTAATCGCTTTGACCTCCGCTTTTCGGGTTTCTCAAGTGAAATAACAATCTTTGGAAACTTAGCCTTTTGACGGGTCAATTCTCCTTCGTCGCATGTATGTCCCCTCCTTCCGAGCTTTCTCATAAAATTCTAACTCTTTATTATTCATGAAGCCTTGCACCAATAGTCTAAATTTCGTGCGCCCGGATCTTATGCCCTCGACTCCATGGAACGCGCAGTAATTTCTGGATTTTTCACTTTTTCCTTTGGGTCTTGACTTTATCAGCCCCCTTTTTACCATTTCCTTCCATACGATTATTAGTGGAGTCTTCACATCCGAGGTATCCTCCTTAGTCTTTCTTGCTCCATCCTTTTCGATCGCATTTACCGCTCTATCTCCATGATTGGGTAATGGGTTCCCCGAACCTGGCAGGTCGTCGAGCTCTATAATCCCCATCTTGATGAATCTTTCGACTACCTTTTTGAAGGCAGTGCAGTTTTCTATCGAGTGACTCCGCCACTCTCGCATGGTACTCGCATTCAGCATTCGGGTCATACCATTTGGGGTACGGGGGTTGTAATAGCTTTAGATAATATGGGGCTACAATGTGTGCGCCAAACAAGCGCCGATACATCTCCCCGTAGGTTATCGGATTGGCGTGAACTGGGCCTCTCAAATTTGGTCGTGGGCCCGCTCTTGCCTCGTTATCCCTCGCCGCTGACAAACCATGACTTTTGGTAAATTAACAGAATCGCCTCGAGTATCCTTTATTGTACGTACTCATATTGTTCACTTCATTATCCTTCTTTCTAGGGATGGATCTCTCCAAGTAGCCTCCCCGCTCGATCCTTCCACCTCTTATGGCGTTTTCAATCATCTCCCGCCAGACTATATCTCGTGAAGCTTTGAGTTGTGCTCCCACCATGTGGGTGATAAACTGGGCCCTCAAAGTAATCGATGAATAGCTTAACGGTTTTTTCTCTCGAGAGGGGTGGTTGGACTTGTGTAGCTACTTTCCACCTCCGGGCATACCGCCAAAGTCCTCACTCGGCTTCTTTTCTATGTTTTGCAATGTTATTCTATCCCGCACTATATCCGCCACGTGACCATATTGTTTTCGTAAAAGCTTGTGCCAAATCTTCCCATGAATTAACTTGAGCGCGGGTTAGCTGGTTATACCATTTGGCCACCGATCCGACTAGACTGTCTTGAAAGCAATGAATCAGCAGTTGATCATTCTCGGCGATCCCGCCATCTTTCGGCTGTAACATCGTTATGTGGGCTTCGGGCAATCGGTCCCATTATATTTTTTCGAACTCCCGCCTTGAATTTTGGGGGAGTATTAGGCCCGGACTAAACTCAATTCTTTTACCTTAACACTGCATGATGATGGTGGCATTTTTCAAAGCCTTGACCTCCTCCTCCAACCATTTACAACGATCCTCTAACTGTCTTGAGGATTCACTCTTGTCTCTTCCTTCTCTATCATATCAAAATCGTGGACTACCAAGTTAATGTGGTTATCCTCTAGGTTGGATCCGAACTCGCTTGGAGATTCGCGGTGGTCCGATATTATTTTGACCTTGTTGGGGCCTAATCGTGACAGTGGCCTCGGAAGATATTCTTCGTGCAATATAGGTGCGTGTGTGGTAAAACCCAAGGAGTGCCTTCGCTTTTTTCCCAGTAATAGCCATAGGGCCTTTTCCTTTCTCCACAAGTCCATTCAAGAGTTGGGTCATTTGGGCTATTTGGGCCATCAAGTTTTCTCTGATTCCGCCATCTTGTTCGCATGTCCCGCTTGATTTGTGCCAACTGTTCTTGTGTTTGTGCCATTTCTTTTTGGAGTTGCTCATATCTTTGATCCATTTTCTTAGACTTAGCACGCGTGCCGCACGGGTGTTCAAACCTTCCGTGTTTCACTTTCTCTTTATTGTCCGGTAGGTTTAATCAATTAGGTTCTTTTATAAACTTAAATGCATGTAATGTGATGCAAATGCATGAAATGTATGCAAAAATGTTGATTCCAATTCGATTTCCATTAGAATAGCTTTTTCTTGAAAACAAGTTTCTTTACATAAAATGGATCACACAAAAGGTCGCCCTAGCACCTAACGCCTTGACCTCCTCAAGAAGGCAAGCTAACTCTCGACCTTTTCTCGAATTTCGACTGCACATCAAACCTAATGCATCCGCTCGAATCGCCAAGGTTTGCAAATGATCCGCCACTCGCATTTGAGCTGGGCTTCTCCTATAACGTAATCCCGACTTCCGACTTGGTTTTGGGAGTCATACAATTGTCGCTTCCATCGCTCCTCATTAACTTTGAAAAGTTCTTCCCGTAGCTCAGAGCCATGTGCGATGATTCTAGTTCTTCAATCCTTGCATTCATTTCCTCAATTTTGCTCTTACTAGCCTCTAATTCAAGCTATGGATTTACGACTTCGACATCGATACAAAGAATCTTTCCAGCTTCGACATCCGTGTTTCTAATTTACTCTTCTCATCTTGGCTTTTCATCAATTTCTGCTTTTAGGCATCTTCTCACCATGGGCATCTCTGAGTTCCTTCCCATCGCTCGCTTTATTCTTTTCTTCTTTGATCTCTTGACGCCATTGCTCGACGTTTTTCCCAGCCCCGCCATTCTTATCGACCTTCGTAGCTTCTTGTAGCCTGGCCTTTAAATCGCTTAAATCTTCTTCGGCTTTAGTCTTCCCTTTTCTCCACTTCTCGGTTTCGACTTTTGAATATCGACATCCAAACCTAGTCTGCATCTTCTCCTCCTCTAGTTGCTCTATTTTTTTCCTTAATTTTCGATTCCTTTCTTCAAGTCTTGTTTGATGATTTCAAGCTCGAGGAATTACTCAGAATCGCTTCTTCTAGCGATCGGGTGTTCTCTTGATCGATGTGGGGATGTTGTCATTGATTCTTTGACTCGCCATTGGACATACTCGGGTCGCCATCGGATTGGCAAGAAACCTTTTCATTCTATAAATTCGCCCCAAGCCTTTGATATCTCGCGAACTCTTTTCTTGTAATTTTCCCTTTATACTGAATTCGCACTCTGGCTAACCCTTGTGTAGGCGGTGTAAACTGCCTTGACCTATACTCGCTTTAACACGAGAAGAGGAGCGATCCGCGGCTCCCCATATTCCGAGCATGGGGACATAATCAAAGTCTCCACACTTATACAAAATTTCACAAGAATCATCCAAGGAGTTTTCCACTCTACGCCCTCTTCTTGTAAGCTTTGCAAAATCACCATCCAACTTTCTTCCGTGATGTCATCTCGCCTAGGTGTTGCTACTATATTTTTTAATGAGAATAGTCTTCGTGAAGATCGACGCGATACCTTTTCTATTTTCCAAAATGACCGTGAAACCATGCCATTAGGAGTTGGGCGCAACCGATGAATCTCCCTTCACGCTCTCCGACACGCGCTTAAAGACCTAAAAGTTTCAATGAGAATCGCAGAATAGGAGTGACCCTCTGCCTAATTTGTCGAATAGATCGACATCGCTCGCCCACATGTCCTAAAGCTTTGGGGAAGAGGACTAATCCGTAAATGCTCAAAGCTAAGACATCAACCCTCTTCTTCTCTTCAGATGAGCTATGATCAAGTCCTTAGATTCTTCCAAGGGATGCACTTATAATCTCCCTTTTGTTTTGTCCGGCCGTGACCCACCGCTCGCTCATCCCCGTAATATTCATCAACTTTTTCGTGAATGTAGGGACATTAATGGCTCTCAAATAAGCCTTATCAATTTGGATTCTGGGCGTAATCGTGGTTGTATATTCTCTATGGTAGGAACCAAGTCTACTTTCCCAAAAGTGAAGCACTCGACGCTGGATTCCAAAATCGGGCCATTGCTCGGAACAAGTGTGGATCTATCTTGACGCCAAGCGTATAAGGCGTGTCGCCATAATGATGATAGAATAACCGCTTGATCTTGTCGCCCCACCGATCCCATATTTCCTCATTTCTTGGAGATTATTTTGAGTCACACTAATGCGTGTGTAATCCCACAACTCGATATATATCCTTCCGTGAGGCTATCCCACTTCTCTCACATCGCATCGTCTCAAACCATATCCGGACTACGCATTGTCTTCCACTCTATCAAGAAATCCTTTTCCATGATAAGCTACCTATTCAAAGAATCGAATGGGAATCAACATCTTTTGATGCATATGCTATGTGAAGAGATGAAGATAAAGCAGATCATTATTTCAGAATCAATAAGCAAGAAATACTAAAACTTAACTGTGTAACCACTAGAGTTCGGCATGGCTCTATCTAGGTGGTTCTTATGGTTCTGTTATATGAGGTTCTGGTTCTAGAGTAAAAGGTACTGAACCAAACAGATTCTCAATCCTCACCCATTATAGGCTCATATAGATTGAGTTCAGCTTCTGTGGGGATACATTTCCTATGGCTGCATCTGAGATGACAATCTCACGAAGACATAGGTACGGATGTATCCCTGAAGCAATCCACCATCTTGCACTGAGGTGAAAACCTCACGAAAGAGTAGCTTCTCACCCCACTTAAAAGGGTGTGACTCAACGGTCATGCAATGCAATGCCAAAGTATTTGATAAAACAAAAGAAACATGATTTTTCAAAAATAAATTTCCAAATTTCGACAAAAGAACAGATAATAATCAATTTTACTACCGACTCTCTAATCGCTCCTCGCTGAGTCGCTAAGTCATTTAAACCATCCTTTTTGAAAAGGTGGGAATCGAACTTTGGTTTTGAAATTAAAAACGGAGTCGCCACCGATCTTTTAGGTAGGATCGATCACTTTTATTTTAATAAAAATTTTGATTTACTAAAACAATGCTTTCTGGCCTACGTAAATTTGAGAAAATGGGTTCGAGTCAAGACACGTGCGAGGAAGGGTTAGCACCTCGTCACGCCCAAAATTGGTACCAAATTGATTAATTAATGTCCTAATGTCGAAAGTTTAAAAATTTTGAAAGAATTTTAAAAATCGCCCCTTTGAAAATATTCGTGTTTTTCTTGAATTAAATCAAGATTTTTCTCGCTTCAAGAAATAAAATGTCACATCCAATACTTTAGGACATGATAGTTTAAATTTTCGATCCTAAGATCATCTCATAGTTTTTCTGAATTGCCAAATCGAGATTTTCTCGCTTTAAAAGACTAAAATATCACATCCAATACTTTAGGACACGATAATTTAAATCTTCGAATCTGAGATTATCCCATAGTTTTTGTTGAAAATCAAGATTTTCTCGCCTTAAAAGACTAAGATATCACATCCAATACTTTAGGACACGATAATTTAAATCTTCGAATCTGAGATTATCCCATAGTTTTTGAAAATCAAGATTTTCTCGCCTTAAAAGACTAAAATATCACATCCAATACTTTAGGACACGATAATTTGAATCCTTGAAGCCAAGACCATCTTAAAACGGTCAATTTACATAAATGACATTTAATAAAAATAATCATAAAAATATCGGAACAAAAGCAAAGGAATAAAATACCAAGATTAAAAAATAAAGCGAGAGGTAAAAAAACAAAACGAACTCAAAATGATAGAGTTAGTAACCACGAGGATAATAAATGTCGTAATATGAGTACTATTAATAATAATAATGCTAATAATAACAATAATGATAATAATAATATTGATATAGTAATGATAATAACAAAGTATATACAACATAGTAATATAATAGTAATAATAGCAATAGTAATTAGTATACTAATGATAGTAGAATAATAATAATACGAAGTATGTACAATATAATAAAAATAGTAATGATAGTAATAATATACCGATATGCAATATACTAATAAATATAATAATAATAATAATAATAATAATAATAATAATAATAATAATAGAGTTAGGATATACGAGTAGTAATACGACAATAAAAATGATAGTAAAAATAATAGCAATATAGCGGATTTTATAATAATAATAATAATAATGATAATAAATAATAATAATATTATATATAATATATACGGTAGTGGTAATAATAATATAGTGATAATAAATATAATAATATACTAAGTATATATATACAAATAATAGTATAATAGTAGTAATGATAATAATAACATATAAAGATAAAGTAAACAAATAATAAAATGAAAATAATAATAATAAAGTTAGTGATGATAATAATAATAAGTATTTATATACAACTAATAACACTACTAATAGCAATTAATAATAATAATAGTAACTAATAATAATAACGACGATATTAAATATGTATGTGATAATAATATAAGATATAATAATAATAGTAGAATACTAAAGGAATAACATAGTAATAATAATAATAATAATAATAATAATAAATAATAATAATAATAAGGAAATTAGTTAAATTAATAATAAAATAATGGAAATAACAAAAGAAGGATAAATTAAAAATTAAAAAGAAAAAACATATTCGGGGCGAACTTGAAGTAAATTAAAAGGGAAAGGGACTGATTTGTAACGCTCGCGGAACCTAGAAGGACCAAAGCGGGAATAAACCCCGCGCTCAAACGCAAGGCCGAATGGGGACCCAATTGGAACGCTGGAAAATTAAAAGGTGAAATCAATAAAAATCCAAACTCGACATGGTTATGGAAAGGCAGAGGATCTCGCGCGATAAATTACCCTCTTGTGCAAAACACGCGATCCTACCCGAGCGGGTCGGGTCAAAGTCGGGTCGGCATGAAACGATGCCGTTTTGGGGCGTCTGGGAGCCGAGTGAAACGACGCCGTTTCACTGCCTTATAAAAGGCTCTAAAATCCCCAAAAATTCATTTCGGCCTACTCTTCTAAAAAAAAAAAAATCTTCTAAGTCTCTCTTTTTTTCGCAGTTCGGCGATTTCCGATGTGGTTCCGACGAGTCCCCTGGCCGTTGTTGTTTGGCCATCAGACGCGGTGGCCGGAATTCGCAGATAGGTATATCTTTCTTCTCCTTTTTTATTTTTTTTTAATTTATATATGTGTGTATGTGCGAAAAAAAAAGAAAAATAGAAAAAAATAAAATACCTTCGAAAGCTCTATGTCATTGTGATTTTTAGTTTTGAATCGCTTTTTATTTTTGATTGATTCTAAAAAGAAGGTCCCTGCTACATCGCTCCTTTGGTTTTTATAATGATATTGAAGAATAAAATACAATAGATTTCTTATTTTCGCTATTATTGTTCTTTTTTTATGCTCTCGTGTAAAGTGGAGCAAATGAGGAGATAGTGGCCGACAGTGGTGCTCTCGTGGGTGCTGTGGTGCTGGTGGATGGTGGATGGAGGCCGGTAGTGCGCACATGGGGGTGGGCGTGCGGCGCTCCTAGGTGTGTGGATTAGGTTTTCAAATCTCTAAAACGATGGGTCTTTTGGGCCTATTTGTTTTTGGGTCAATAAGCTTAGTGTGGGTTTGAAAAAACTGCTTATTGTTATTATTTTTATTGGTTTTATTTGGTTCAAACGGGCCCGGACGAATTGGGCCACTTACATGGTTCATACTTTATTTAATAATTGAAGCTCAAAAGTTTTTACAATTTTAGATCACTTTTAATTTGTAATGACATTTTTATGATACTAAATAATCAAATGTAGTTATGCTTGTTATATATGTGATGCCATATTATCTAACAATTTTCCACTTGGACCACCTACATACATACATACCTACTTACTTATCACCTTATAATTACGTGACATTATAAGCTCAAAGTTTTACTATCATAACTAAAAGTGTTCTAAACAATCTCATCCATTTATTATGTTAACATAGAACTATGAAAATTTTTGCTAAATTTAGCATAGCTAAATCAAACCTCGATTATGTATATTAGCATAGCCAAATGACATAGATCAAGTATGAATGTGTAACATGAAAATTATATGAAATGTGATCTTAACATATCCATCTCTACCTGGTCCTCCGAAAACCTTATTAAAATCAAATTTTACAAAAATTAGAGTGTGAATAAACTAATAAAATTTTTCTTTTTAAAAAAAACCCCTTAAAATATCCATAAATTAAAATATTTTATGAACAGAGAGAGTAAAAGCAAGAGAAATAGGAGAGCAATAGAACATATTTTTATTGATTAATATAGATGGTTGTAATGCTTCTCCAAAGTCTATATTTATAGACATAATAAGTATAAATAAAATAAAACTCTACTTCTAATGACTATTAAAATCCTAAAGTACATCAAATTTATCTTTATTTTGATGTGCATCCACTTAATTATAAAATATTCATAACAAAATACTCAATAATGTGTTCATAATATAAAAGCATTTAAAATTGCAAACTCCTACTAAAACCGAATGTCTCAAATGACAAGCACCCATAAGAGTAGTGTGCTTTGTGAAAAACTTGGTGATAGTCCTTTAGTAAGTAGATCCACGATAATAGAGTTTATCCGAATATGTTTTATACGCACATGAGCACTTAAAATTTTTTATTTAATAATCATGATTTTTAATTTTGATATGCTCTAATTGTCATCTGCAAAAAGGATTACCATTTATTGCCACAATTCACAACCTATAACAAAATTTTGCATCTATATTCCAACAAAATCGAAACCTATATACCTAACAATTTCTAACTTATCACAAACCTCTAATACTGAACATGTAATGTTTTATCTTCTAAAGATATCATAAGAATTATTTGATTATTTTTTAATGATTTATATTCAAATTTCTCATATATCTGCTTAACATAATTCCAACAATATATGCAGCCTTGGACATATAGAATCTTGAGCATATTTTAAACTCCTCACTGCTGAAGCATAGGAAACCTTTTTCATTTCTTTAATCTCAAAATCATTCTTAATTAGAACATTGATAAATATTAAACTTACGTGAAGTGCCAGATAATTTATTTATTCTTCTTGCTTATCGATGTATAATTACATATCCTCAAATTCTTGGAATATAATATAAGGGGTTCTATTATTGGCTTGGGCTTAGAAATGACAGGTCAGTTAACCCATGAATCCAACGAGTTAATTTATAATAATTTATGAAGAAAATTATCATATTTTCGCAAGTAAATTAGATGCAAAATCTAAAATTTGACTCTTTTTCTTAATTGTACAAGAGGTCTCTTTTAGCAACAAGGGTATCACCTTATTTGCTATCCTGCATTCCTGCGTGTCAAATCTATTCAATATATTTTTTATATAGACCCCTTGTGAAAATAATTTCGAGAATGATCCCAATGTATTTGAATCCTTAATACAAGAGTCAAGGCCATTAAGATCTTTCATCTCAAATTTTTCTAAAAATCTTTTGTTTCATTTAACATGTTTATGTCTGTTATTGGCAATCAATATATCACTAACATATAGAAAAAAATATGCTTACCCCTATGATATACACAATCACAACCAAAATTATCTCAAACTAAATGAGGTAATCACTTGGTCAATTTTATAATATCATTAATGAGATGCATGTTTAAGTCCATAAATAGTTTTCTTTAATTTGTAAATTATTAACTTTGCATCACTAAACACAATTTTCTGATTGTGCCATATAAAATTTCACATCAATATCTCGTGGAAAATATAACGCTTCAGAATGACAAATATTTCGCAAAGAAAATAAAATAAAAATAAAGAACACACAGATTTTACGTGAAAACCCTTTCGGGAAAAAACCACGGGCAGAGGAGAAGAAAATTCACTATGTCGAATTCAAATCAATTACAAGAGGAATAGACTATGTCTATTTATAGGCTTGTAAAGCCATATTCTAATAGGAGTGTAGTAAGATTGAAACTCCTTATTCTAATCAATATCAAATAGATGGAGTTTAATAAGGTTTAAAATTTATTTAAAATAAAATAAAAGAAGTGCAGCTTCTATAGTGGATTCTTCTTTTATTTTATTTTACCATTGAATTTTATTTAAATAAGGATTGGTCACTTAATTCTAACAATCTCCACCTTGACACGAATTCTCAATAAACAAGTTCTTCATCGCAACTCTCAACTAACAAGTTCTCCACCTTTTCCATAAAAACCCTTAAGGGTTTAACTTCAACAAGGAACACCAACCAAGTCTAAGCAATGCTCAAACTTGGTTATAGGAAGTGACTTAGTCATCATATCTGTAGGATTTTCATGAGTACTAATTTTGCTCAAAACAATATCACCACGAGCAATAATATCACTTAACAAAATGATACCTAACATCAATGTGTTTTGTTCTCTCATGAAACATTTGATCTTTTGTAAGGAAGATGGCACTCTGACTGTCACAAAATATTGTGCTGATTTGAAGGTCTTCATTGAGCTCACTAAAGAGGCCCTTCAACCAAATAGCTTCTTTACAAGCCTCAGTAATCGCCATGTACTCAGCTTTAGTGGTAGACAAAGCGACTGTAGTTTGCAAAGTAGCTTTCCAACTGATTGCGCAACCTCCGATTGTAAAGACATAACCAATGAGAGATCTTCTTGTATCAAGGTCTCGAGCAAAATCAGCATCAACATACCCAATGACTCCATCTCTAGTTCTTCCAAACTGGTAAGCAAACACCAGTAGTACCTCGTAAGTATCTTAAAATCCACCGAATCGCTTTCCAATGTTCTTTACCGGATTCGCCATGTATCCGCTTAATCGCACTGATCGCATATGATAAAACCGACGGAACAAACCATAGCATACATGAGAGATCCCACTGCACTAGAGTATGAAACATGTGATATGTAATCAATCTCATCATCTGATTGTGGAGACAAAGCCGATGAAAGTCTGAAATGGGTTGCTAAAAGAGTACTAACAGGCTTAGCACTCTGCATATTGAACTCGCAAAAACTTTCTCAATGTACCCTTCCGACTTAGGTACAATTTACTTACTTTTCTATCTCTGAGAATCTCCATACCAAGTATCTTTTTTGCTGGTCCCAAATCTTTCATCTCAAATTCTTCATTTAGTTGAGCTTTGACCTTTCTTATCTCTCATTTATCTTTTGCTGCTATTAACATGTGATCAACATAAAGAAGTAGATACACAAAAGAACCATCACTGCTTTTTCTTAAAGTAAACACAAACCACAAAACTACTTCTTTTAAAATCATGAGAAGTCATAAAAGAATCAAACCTCTTGTACCATCGTCTTGGTGATCAAGCTTTCAAACCGTAAAGGGACTTTTTCAAAGAAACAAACATAGTCCTCTTTTTTCGAGATCAGAAACCTCTAGTTGTTGCATGTAAATACCTTCCTCAAGTTCTCCATGCAAAAATGCGCTTTTACATCTAATCGCTCAAGCTCCAAATCATGCATGGCCACAATACCAAGCAAAGCTCAATTGAACTATGCTTTACAATCGGGGAGAACACATCCGTGAAGTCCACTCGGAATTTAATCAGAACCTTTTACAACAAGACTTGTTTTATATATGGATTCTTCAACTCCTCGAGTCCTTCTTTCTTTTTAAACACCCATTTACAAATAACAATCTTTTTACCTTTAGGAAGTTTCACAAGATCCCATGTTCTGCTTTTATGGAGTGATTCCATCTCCTCTTGCATAGCAAACATCCACTTTTCTCGAAGTCTTCACAACTAACCCTCTAATAATTAGACGGCTCTTGGTTTGCATCTATATCTTCACCACATTTAAAGCATAAGCAACTAGATCAATTTCTGTGATACTTCTTTGTAGAGGTTTGATTTCTATTCTAGTTTTGTTTTTGGCGATAGAGTATTGTGGTGAAGAAGCAACTCTATTCTCAATTTTTGTAATCGATTGAGGAGTCAACTCAGACACTTGATGCTCCACCGCTTTTGATTTTCTTCATTGGAAGAGCCTTTAGAGATAAGTTAGGTATCATAGCGCTTTCATCAAAACAACATCTCTCGCTAATCACAACTTTTCTATTTTCAGACACCATAACTTATACCCTTTTACACCAAATTTTTATAACCAAGAAAACACATTTAATGGATCTTGTTCCAATTTTCCATTATCAACATGAGCATATGCAGACATCCAAATATCTTTAAATCGTAATAATTAGCAGGATTACTGCATCATACCTCTTGTGGAGTCTTTTTCTCAATGGCAATGGATGGAGATCGGTTGATCAAAAACATGCAAGAAAGGTTGCTTTCGACCCAAAACGACTTTTGGTAAGTTGGCATTTGACAACATACATCGAACATTCTCCATGATCGCTCGCTCATTCGTTTCTACAATACCGCTTTCACGTGGAGTATAACGAATCGTCAAGTGTCTCACGATCCCTTCGACTTGCATAGCTTTATTGAACTCATCGTAACAAAACTCTAAGCCATTGTCTGTATGTAAGGTATTTTATTTGTTTTCCCATCTATTTTTCAATCATAGTTTTCAAGATTTAAATGCTAAAAACATATCGCTTTTTCTCGCTTTCAGAAGAATGCCCAAACTTTTCTCGGAAAATCATCAATAAAAGTTAGCATATAATTAGCTCCACCTCTCAAGGCACTCTTGATGGCCCCTACTGCATCGTAATGAATATACTACAACGCTCCTTTCGTGTTATGGATTCCTCCGTGAATCGAACTCTCTTTGCTTCCAAAAATGCAAAGGCTCACGTAACTTCGCTTGCAAATTCCTTGCCCATCAAGAAGTCCTCTTTGCTCAATTTCGCCATGCCATTCTCACTCATATGCCCTAGGCGATATGCTAAAGTTTAGTAATATCATCATCCGACAAGGAAGAGGAAGTGACAAATGATCACCAATGACAAAGAGAACCCTGCAAAAACATATAACTTGGCAGTCTTTCTCTTCCCTTTCATCACAACGAGGAACCTTTGAAATCTTCAAAATCTCACTTTCACCAGTATATTTGTACCCTTTTGAATCAAGAGTACTTAATAAAATTAAATTTCTTCAATTCTGGAACATGTCATACGTCACTAAGTATTCTGACAATTCCATCAAACATCTTAACTTTAATTGTTCCAACACCGCGATTTTACACTAAGCATTATTTCCCATCAAAACAACACCTTCGTATTAACTATTTCGTAATTTGTAAACCAATCTCAATTGGGGCACAAGTGAAAGGTGCAACCCAATCAAGTATCCACACTCGCCACTTTAGAATTGTTGATGTATAACTAGAAGTTCACCATTGCCGTAGTCTTCACAACATCACTTCACCAAAATTTTATGGTTGTTTTCCTTTTGATTCGTGATCCTCCCTTTTAATCTTATTCTCAGTAGCTTATAGCACTCAGATTTAATGTGCCATTTCTTCTTGCGTAAGTTACAAATTTTACTCGCTTGAAGACTTCGATCTACCCTTAGATTTACCGCAAGGATTTCGATCCGTGTCCTTCCACGATCATCATTAGCATTCCGATCTTGTCTCCCACTTAACAATGAGACCTCTCTCCGAGAGTCGGCTTTAACCACAAGATGCTTCATCTTATCATACGAGGTCAAAGAATCATAAACCTCATCAACCGTGAGAGACTCGCGCTATATAATCGTGGTTCTAAAGGTTGAATAAGACGGGGCAACCAACAATGTAGAATCAACCCCGGATCTTCCTTATCATATCGAACCTCCATGGCCTCCAAGTTTGAGAGAATTTCTTTAAACATCATAAGTGTTCGTCGTACGCACGCACCTTCCTCCAAACGATGAGCATAAAGACATTACTTCATATGCAACTTGCTAGTTAGAGTTTTCGACATACATATTTGTTCTAGCCTCTCCCATAATGCAGCGACGGTCTTCTCCTTCATTACATCCTGCAAAATTTCGTTAGACAAATGCAGATAACGCCTTTTAATCATTGCGCTTCTTCTCTTCCTCCGTCAATGTCGAAGGCATCTTATCTATCCCTAGTAGGGCTTCCTCTAAATCCATCTATGCAAGAACTGCCTGCATCTTTATCTGCCACAATGCGAATCTGGTGTTGCGATCCAACAGCGAAATTTCATACTTCAAAGACACCATTACCGTGATCGAGATGAAAAAACCCGGAAGCTCTGATACCAATTTGTGAAAAATATAATGTCGGTAATGACAAATATTTCGCAAAGAAAATAAAAAAAATAAAGAACACACAGATTTTACGTAGAAACCCTTTCGGGAAAAACCACGGGCAGAGGAGAAGAAAATTCACTATGTCGAATTCAAATCAATTACAAGAGAAATAGACTATGTCTATTTATAGGCTTGTAAAGCCATATTCTAATAGGAGTGTAGTAAGATTGAAACTCCTTATTCTAATCAATATCAAATAGATGGAGTTTAATAAGGTTTAAAACACCTTATTTAAAATAAAATAAAAGAAGTGTAGTTCTATAGGGATTTTTCTTTTCTTTTATTTTACCATTGTATTTTATTTAAATAAGGATTTGGGTCATTTAATTCTAACAATATCTCCATTAAAAAAATGCAATCTTGACAATATAGCCTAAGGTCAAAATATGTCACTAAAACCATTATAATATTAAATGAATCTCTCGATGCAATCAAGAAAAAATCTTTATAATTAACGGGGTAAAAATGTAATTTACAAACATGCATTTGATGAAATTATTTAGAAAAAGTGATTTTACGATCATTGATCTTATATATTGTTAGCAAACACATAGGGGCTTGCAAAGTTTTTTATATTTTGGTAAATAACAAGAGGAGACGAAACCTAACAGCAATGCGAGATTAGTGTGATTCGTATTCAAGTCACATCTGAAACGGTGAACACCTTAACTATCAAGCCAAAACACGAGGTTGCATTTGTAAATTTTTTTATAAATCTTCCAACTACATTTCACAGTTGTCACCGATTGACATTTTTAGACATGATTCGGACAAACACGTCTAATCCTTGCAAATTTCATGAAACTGACCATGAACCAAATTTCTTGAGAGAAGAAACAAAATACAGTGAAGCAAAAACAAATCAAATCTGCACCCCATGATTGGAACCAATCAACTTGGTGAGCCCAAAAGTAGTACCCATTGCCATCCATCCACAAACAAGCACCCTGGCACTAGATTTCACCACAGGAGTTCTCCCAAGCAAACCACCCACCACTCCAATCATCACTAAGGCCACGCTAGCCAGCCACCATAACAACCACTGCCATCTCACCATAGGCTGCCTTATAAAGCAGCAGCCAATAGTGGAAGCACTGCACCGATTGCAAAAGCCAAAGCCGACGCTGCGACAGCTTGTACAGGATTAGGTAGTTTCTCATCATTTTCATTGCTATCTGATGATCCCTTAAATTAAAGAAGAGTAGATACTGAAATTTGAATGCTATATTTGTTAAAAGTATTTTTTTAGATAATGTATGAACTAGTTGAATTAGGTACAAATTTTAAGCATATTTTAAAATTTTATCATAGGTTTTAATCATATCTGTCTAAATTACTTATTTAAAAAGAAATTAAATCTTGATCATTAAGAAATTAATAAAAAATTTAACCATTATCCTTTTACGTATTGGGTACCGAAAACTAATTAATCTTTGAATTTAAAAATAAGAAAAAATTTGTATGAAACTGTGAATAAGTTAATGTGCAAAAATATATACGGAGGATTGAATTTGTAAAGGTGGCTGGTACTGGTAGGTCTAGTGGGTTTGATGAGAGACTAGAGATTATTTAAAATTACTACATTCACGGGAAGATAAAAGAATAAATATTTATATATAATTTATAAATAAAGCGATTGATTAATTTAATGTATCTTTTACTAAAATGTTGTGGATTGCATTTGGCAGTGCTAAAATGTTTGCGTCTCAAGCTTGCTGAAACAGTGGTGGATTTTGTGTTGTGCTTCCTTCGTATAGTCTCTTTGGTTGGCTCGTAATCGAAGAGATTATTTTTCTGGCTAAGATTCGGTCGCTTTATTAGGTTAAAGCCTCGAAAGAGGGAGGTATGGTGCTGGAATCTCAGTGGTCGGTGAATCCTAGACTGTGTTTGCCTTGCTCTCGATATAGTGCTCCAGGAGTGGAAATAAATGGTTTGCTCCTCCAATGGGTGTGCTTAAATTTAATGTTGATAGAGCGGCACATTGGAAACCGGGGCCTGCTGGTTGTAATGGAGTTCTATGTGACCACACTGGTGAAATTTTGGCTTTATTCTCTGGCCTGCTGGAAAGTTTGGATTCCAATGAGGCAGAGTTGAGGTGAATTATTAAAGCATTGCAGATGGTTATCGATTCTAGGTGGAGTGCTGCGTATAGGTTCATCATTGAATCTGATTCTCAGGCGGCTATTTCTTGGTGCTGTTCTTCTACTGATAGGCTTTGGAAATATTGGGACTGACTTAAATTGGTGGATTGTTTATGATGATCAATCCTATATATTATTGATAAAACTTCAACTGAATTTCACAATTGTCGCCAATTGACATTGGCATACATGATTCAGACAAACAAGTTTAATTGTTAACATGAAAATAAACATGATGCAAGTTTGAGAGGAAGACACAAAATGGTACAACAAAAGCAAAGCGAAGCAAATCAAAATTGCATCCCATGATCGGATCCAATCAACTTGGTGAGTCCAAAAGTAGTACCCATTGCCATCCATCCCCCAACAAGCACCCTTGCGCTAGATTTCACCATAGGAGTTCCCCCAAGCAAAGCACCCACCACTCCAAACACCACCAAAGCCACACTAGCCACCGCAACAACTACCGCCATCCTCACCTTATGCTGCCTTATAAAAGCAGCAGCCAATAGCGGAACCACCGCACCGATTGCAAAAGCCAAAGCCGACGCCAAGGCAGCTTGTACAGGATTAGGCAGTTTCTCATCATTTTCATCACTCTTTGATGACCCCTTTCGCTTCTCTCTTTTCATTTGAGCTATCTCTACGTCCCTTTGGGTGCATACAGATACAAACTCTCCTATGGCCATGCTACAGGCCCCGGCGACCAAACCTGCAAAGCCAACAACGATAACAGCTTTAACGTCTTCTTTAACTGAGGAGACACCCATCATTAGTGATGCAACGGAAACCAACCCATCGTTGGCTCCCAAAACAGCAGCTCGAAGCCATTTTCCTCATTGGGAGTAATCCAATTCATCAACAGCAGGCTCTTGAATCTGGTTTTCTTCAGTGTGAATGATGTGTACGGGTATTTCAACGTTGTTAAGCGATGGAAGTTTAAGAGATTGCGAGGAAGCCATGATGAACAAAAACAAGAATATTCAAGTAAGAAATAGAAATATTAGTGAGATAGGAAGGCTTGTGGAGGGCACACGCCTTTGATGGATAGAATTTATACAGAAAAAATGTGCAATGGTGTGAGTGGATTCACAATGAATAGGTAGGCCATTACATAATAAACAAAGAGTGTGGAAGGCACACGTTCCATTATTTAATGTATATTCCCATCAGTTTTTGGTACATTTCTTAAATAATTAAAAATATTTGCATGAATCAACGCCTGTAATTAACTCAGAAAGGTATAAATTTGTAAAGATGGCAGGTAGTGGTAGGTCTAGTGGATGTCTGACTTAGAAAGCATTGATCAGAGTTTAAGAGATCACTTGTAAAGGGAGGATAAAAGAATATTTTTCTTATTTTTATATAT
This sequence comes from Gossypium bickii, assembly GCA_025503065.1. Taxonomy (NCBI): domain Eukaryota; kingdom Viridiplantae; phylum Streptophyta; class Magnoliopsida; order Malvales; family Malvaceae; genus Gossypium; species Gossypium bickii. The sequence goes on along the minus strand of CP106717.1, from coordinate 112,095,363 downwards.
ATATTAAGAAAGTACAATTTTTACACGAAAGTGGGAAATTATACTTAAGAAGAAGAAGAAAAGCCTAAAAAACCAAATAAGTTTCTTTGGTTCATGTTTTTTAGGGTCCAATGAGAACAGCATGGTAAGGGATTAAAATAGCGGTCGGGTAGCGGAATAACGGCCGTTATATAGTGGTAACGGCGCCGTTTGAAATCGTTACTGATGAAAATAACGGTGTGAAGTGGAGTCACACCAATAGCGATAGATCGCGGCCGCAATTTAATGGGTAACTGCTAATTGCAGCAAACGGACCGCTATTCCCGTTATTTTTCCGCTATTCCCGTTAATATCTATTTTTTTACTTTGTTATTAGTTATTAGTTGTGTAAATTTTAAAAATAATTTACGATCGCGATACTCACGGTGACCGCAATAGCATCCATTATATCCACAACCGCGATAAACACAAAACGATAGAAAACGCGACCCCAACCACAATTTAAATCCCTGAGCATGGTTATACCGTTCCACATGATATATGTTTGTATTTGTTGGAACAATGTAACTTGTGCCATGGGGAATTCTCAAAACTAAAAGGGGAGCGTTTTCCGATAAATAAAAACATATATATCATGTTGACAAAAATCGTCCAACGCAACATGATCGGAAAACGCCCACTGACCTAATCCCTCCACGTTCGACCATGGATCTCTAATCCCCCTCCCCCCAGCCTCCACCTGAAGCCGTAACTTTGAACACCCTAAACCCCTTTGCAGACGCAAGTTTGAAAACCAGATTGCTTGCTAGATGTGGTCCACATGTCTGAAAGCTTTGATTATGGCTGTTTATAAAGACAAAGCCACACGCATTTGCCTGCTGAGTTGAGTGCATATACGTGTTAGTGGGACAATTAAAGTTGTATGAACCTGTAATGGAAATGCTATGCTATGGTTTGGTTTCCCAGAATCCAGCAGCAATTTTCTATCTGATGCAGTAGCTTCTGATAATGCCCATATTGATATTTTGCTTAAGAGAATTATATGAGTTGATTTCTTCAAGTATTTTATTATTCTTATTTGTACATTTGGATTTGTTTATTTCCTGTAAATAGAAATTTGTCGTCAGTGTTAGAAAAAGTAATATCAATGTTTTTCAGCCTTAATTTGAATCGTGAACCTTATGCTTTCCTTAGTTTTTTGGAAGAGAAATTATTTGGTATACTGTTGCGGAGTTTTTAGATTTCACAAATAAAGAGTAAAATATTAAAAAATAAATATTTTCTAAAAGAAAACACTTGTCAAATTTTTCAAGTTACTTGTGGAATAAAAATGTACATTGCCAAATTATCTTTGTAACGACCCAATTTTAATCGGGCGTAAAAAATATGATTTCAAAACTCAATTCTGTAAATTTAGTATGTGGAATTATGAATAGAAGGAATTACATATTTAGTATGAAAATGTATTACTGGACAATTGAGTAATTCAATCGAAAAAATCATTAATTATAGTATAGAGATTAAATTGAAAAAAAATGTGATCGTTATTGAACTTTAATTTAGAAAAGGTATGAGGGCTTAACTAGCATTACACGAGGGATTTAATGGTTATTTAACCATTTTCATTCATGAGATAACATGTGAGAATCATCCAAACCATTCATTTTCACCATGTTTAATAAATTAAAATCATGGCCATGCAATTAGTTAATTAAACATGATTAAATTCGCTAATTACACACACAAAGTGAGGCGGAGACAACAAAGTAGTCATCTTTTCTTTTCGTCATCTTTGTGCCGTCCATAGCTTGGAAGAAGGGGGATTTTCTAGTTTCCTTAGCTCAATCGATCCAAAAATTCATAAGGCATACATGTCTTCCTTTTGAATTTTTTTATAGAATTATGATTAATTGAGTTTGATTAAGCTAACCCATATGTTAAAATTCTTAATTATCAAGTCTATGTAAAATTTCCATTAAAGGATTTTTGTGAGGTTAAGTTTGATAGTTATAGATTTATGAATTATGAGGTTAGATTATGTTAGAACTATGTTAGAAAGTGGTAAAAAGTGTTGGATTTAATTAGAAATTCAACTAAGTACGTTATTTAATTTTATAACTAAATTTAATAGTTCGAAAGCTGTTAGAAAATTTTGCTATAGATTGAAAGTACGAGGTCCCTAGTAAATAAATATGAAATTGAATTTTGATCTGATATTAAATATCGAAAAATACGAGCATTTCAGATATTAGGGCTTATAGTGACTAAAATGAATAAAATACAATTTACGTAGCTAAAGGCGACGTCGAGACGTTACAGGATAATGGAAAGGCGAAGGCCTTAGATGAGTAGCTTATCCCAGTGTGTGCTTTCGTGATTTGATTTCAATTCATAGCTTGATAGGTGTTAATTGATTAAAGTGATGTTTAAATGCTTGTCTCATGATAGGTGAGTATACTTTTACTATGTTTAACTTCATTGATTTATTTTGTTTTCAAATCATGTTAGTACCACTGAGCCCTATTGCTTAGCACACGATTTTGTTTATTTTCATGCGAAAGTATCGTTAGATCTCAAGGACTTGAGAAGTACGACAACATCTAGGACTCAATTTCTACCAACAAAGTTTGTATAACTTTTGATATGTTTTATAGCAAGTTGGGATGTACCAAGTGTTATAGATTAGTCTTTGAGCTTATTTTGATGTTTTGGTACTTATCATGTTAAAGAGTTGTAATTTGAATGCAATCATATATGTATGGTGATGTGTATATGTGTTACACTAGGGATATGATGATATGTATGCCTAATTTTCCATGTTTATACTATGTTCAAAGCCAGTGAATGTGATGCATGGTATTAGTAAGGTTGTGTACATGTTTGTGAACATGTGATTCAAGGTGCTAAATATGCTTGAAATGATGTTTAAAATTTGTTTATAGTGTTCCATAATCTGTTGAAATGAATTAGTATTGTTTTAGATTAGACTAGGTTAGTTCTGGGGTCATTTTGGGTCCCGACAAACTTTTACTAGTACAAGTGGTCAAATGTATCAAGACAAATAAGTTAATAGCAAGAAATAAACAAAGAGTGTGAGTTCCCACCGGTATACTTCATCGATACAAGTATATCAAAATAGGGTCCCTCCTCTTTTGACTTGTTTTGACCTCCAAGATCCAAACTTCATCTCGAACACCTAGAACTCATTTAAAAATGATTATAAGTAATTAAAAGGACTTGTAAATGTTTATAAACAATATAAAGGTTTTGTATAATATGGTAAAATACATGATGCTTGTGTTTGTAATGGGTCATTTTTGTCTGTGTCCAAGGCCAAACAAATAAAACGAAAATTAAATAAGTCCGTAAAATTACAAGCCCCTAAAAACTATTACAAGTCTAAGGTAAAAACCCAGGCCTACAACCCAAACAATTTCAGCAAAAAAAAAAAAAAAGAACCCTTAGAACCCTAGTCGCTTCCTCCTCGACAGACCGCTTATGCCTCGGCCCCGAGGCCTCGACACCTTGTTGTCGCTGCTTTCACCAAGAAAGCAAAGAGGCCACTTGTTCCTCCGCTGACCGCAAGATCACACCGCAAAAAAAAAGAGAAAGGACAACAAAACGAAATGTAATGTAAACACAACAACAGTAAATAAGAGCATAAATGAAAGCAAAACAAGAATATTGTATCCTTCTGGCCACAAAAGCCACGTAAATGATCCATGTATTATTAAAGACCAAGTTGAATCAAAATACAAAAATATTTAGAAATCAAATCTTCTAATGTAGGTGATTATTTTTATCCATTTTATTTTTTTCTGCTTTTATTTTTACTTTTATAAAAAATAAACAAAATACAAAGAAAACATGTAGAAATTACCTGACCCTTCGCATTCCGCTGCCGTAGGTGGCAGAGGTTCGTGGTTTCTGATGAAAAAAGAATTATTTTGGGGTTCGGAAGATCGAAAAACGGAATGTCCTTTTTATTTTTTCACCATCGTGGATCGCAAGACGTACGCCGGCTACTAGCGCCACACACGGTGGGCGCACAGCAACTCTCTTTGCTGTGACTCAAAACCGCTAGAGAAAAAGCAATGGGGTTTGGGGTTTTTTGGGGGGAGGGGGGAGGCTGAAATGATTTTTTTTCAAAAAAAATTTAACTTAAATAGGCATGGTGAAACGACGCTGTTTCATCCATGCCCAAAATGTCCCAAAACGACGTTGGGGCCGAACCGGACCGACCCGACCTGCCCACATAGGATACGCTTGTTTTTTAATGAATGGGTTATTTACCCTTTCAGTCCTTCCACTTTTCGGACGGTTTGCAATGGGGTCCAAATCCCTTTCTTTTAATTTTTATAAATTTGGCCACTAAATTTTTCGCGCGTTTCAATTTAGTCCCTGGCTCGTTGGGGACGCATGTCCAGAAGATTGGGTTAATTTCTTAATTAGTCCTCACCTATTTTTGCGCATTACATTTTAGCCCTTCTGGTATTTATTTTTATTTAATTTATCCTTTTTTATTTTGTTTAAGTTGCAATTAACCCCTTTTATTTTAATTCTTTTATTTATTCATTTACTTGCTTTTTTATTTATCAATCCTTTTATTTTATTCATTTACTTATCTATTTATATAATGTTCATTTATTTATTTATTTTTATTTTAATCCTCTTATTCACTTAGCTATTATTCTTTCATTTTTTTAATTTTTTATTTTCTTTTATTGATTATTTATTATTCATGCCTTCATTATTATTACTATTTTATTATCTATTATTGTTTTATTATTATCTATTCATTTATTTGTTCATTACCCCTTATTATTATTATTATTATTATTATTATTATTTTATCTATTTTTATTTATTTATATATGTTTTATTACAAATTTTACCTTTAATTTCATTTATATTTTACTTTGATTCTTTACTTTCAATATTTTTACAAACTATTTTCCTTATATTTATTTATGTCTTTATTTTATTTATTTCTTTGTCTTTATTATATTTGAAAATTGATATTGTCATTTCATGTGCATATTTTATCATTAGTATTATTATTGTTATCATTGTCATTATTTATTTTTATTATTTATTTTATTTTTCTTTGTTAATATTGGTATTAAAACGATACGTATTACGAGTTGCTTATTAGTACATTTATATTGTTTTCGTTTATTAATGTAACATTTGATTCATAAATCACTTTTAATATTACGTTGATTCTTGTCCAAATACGCAAGAAGAAAATTTTCAAAATAAGGTAATGTTTCATATTTGGGGAATTCGAGAAATCGCACCCTAACTTACAGGGTTTCGGTTTTCTTGTTGAACTTAAATAACCAAACATCCTTTTAAAATTAAAATACATGAGATTTTAAATAAAAAGGACAAGCTCATTCTCGAGGATTCAAGGTGTTATGCTCTAACTTACTGGATGTGACATTTTCTTATCTCGATATAAGAGGGTCATTAATATTCATTTCGATTTATTTAAGAAATTTTTAACACAAAGAGGGATCGCGCTTTTTAATTCTTTTTCAAATTTCTAATTTTCGACATCAAAGACATCAAGTAATAAATTAGGTACCACTTTTGTGTAACGAGGGTGCTAATCCTTCCTCATGTGTAACCGACTCTAACCCATTTTCTAAACTTTGTAGACCAAAAATCGCTGCTTTAAATCAAACTATTTATTAAAACGATCAAATTATGTGGTGGTCCGATCACACCTCATTAAAAAAGGGATTGGTATGACTTCCATTTTCGCTTTTTCAAAATAAAAGTCGATTTCAAAAAGAGATCTCGACAGAGTTGATATTGAATGAAAAGCTAATTCTAGTTGTTTCAACAACGAATGTGATATCCCATATTCGACCCAATGATCCGTCAAGTGTGGAGTGCTAAAATCTTGCCCTTTGATGGGAAAATTGATTGTATTTAATCTTTATTTTAACAAACATTAAACAATTATATATTGAAAGGCTTGTGTAGGTAGAAGGGTGTGGAGAATTTTTATTATGTTATTTAGAACTTATTTTCAAAGTTCATTTTGTCAGTAAACAAGTAAGTCACTTTAGTTTACAAACTAAGTTTTTAGGAAAAAAACTTAGAGGATAGTGATCTAGATCTTGAGTGCAAAAAAGAGTTTACTAATCTATTGAGTGTTAGAACTTATAATCATTTATTGTATGATGTGTTAAGATAATGGATTATCTTTTTGGGTAATGTCCGCAAACATAGAGAAACCAAACTTTATAAACATATCATTATGTTTATCTTTATTATTCATTAGTATCTAAAACAATTGGTATTACTCTTAGCATTGCTACAATTTTCTTACAAATATAATTCCAAGCTGTATCAAATTAAGTTTTTGTTTTGTTTTTTATTTTTATTTTTATTTTTATTTTAAGGGAAACAAAAATTATATCTCAATAACCTTAGCTAGCAATAGAATTGTTTATGGACCAGGTCTTAACAAAATTTTAAGTCCAATTGATAGGTTCGGGTTTGGCCCAGTCCGAAAAATATGCTTAAATTTTTACCTAAGCTCAACCTAGATTATATATGTTAAACCCGGGCCTGTATTGACCTGGTCCATATTAAAGCCTATAGTATCGATACACCTTGGGGAGGGTATTGATACTTTGTTAGAACGGTATTGATATCAAGTAGGGTATTGATACTTTGTTAAGGGTATCAATACTTTCGGGTCGAGCCAAGGTTGAAAAACTCTTACCTAAGGCCCGAACCATTTTAAAAACGGGCCTAATTTTTTATCCGAACTCATTTTTCAAACATATATTTTTACCTAAACCCTCCAGCAGATCTTCGAATCGGACCACAACTCTAGTTAGCGGTTTGTAATCTTGGTTACAAGAGAAAACCGGGATAAAATAGGATTTATTTGTCTTGGGATAAATAGGCAAAAAAAAAAAAACCCATAAATTTAAAAATATAAAATCTTATTAAAAGCGATAATATCATATAAGCAAACCGGATATTAAAACACAAGGAGGAAGTTGAAAAAGTCACGCCTTAACCCCGAGCATTGAGTAAAGGGGGATGAAGAATCTTAATTTTGGAAATAAAGACGAGATGCTTAAGGCCTCGTGTAAAAACGAGAGATGGATGAAATGGTTGACAACTCTATTTTGAAAAAAATAATGGGGAAGTTCGAGGAAGCGTCACATGGATAAGGTAAGAATCGAAGGAAGCGTGAGGACTTCGTATGAATGGATATGGAAAGAAACAAGCGGAAACTGAGGGGTGAGGAGAGAGGTGGGGGTGCTAAGAGTTCTGTGTTGGAAAACAATAAGAGAAACTTAAGTGGGCCACATGTTAGGTTGAGTGCAAAAAGGAGATGAGCAAGAGGAACGGGAGCTGTATTTTGGAAAAACAATCGTTGGCGTCACACATTAGCAATAAAGGATGTGAAAGACTTAGGGGTGCATGAAGGACGAAAGAGAGAATGGCAGAGAGGTTCCATTTGTGAAAGAAGGGTGAAGCTTGAGAGCACCAAATGTTGGGTGAAAGGAGGGTTTGGGCTGTGGCAGGGATGAGGCTAGGCCTTGCCCCCCTCAACTAGTAAATTAGATATATAATTCCTTTAAATTTTATAAAATTATTATTTTATGCCGGGGCAACAACACTATTTTAAAGAGAGAGAATCTTAAGGTGGCTGCATGGATAGTCTAGGGTTTGAGGAGTTAATCTAAATAGTTTGAACGTCCTTGAAATCTTTCTAAATTATCTTTTAGATTAGCAACCTGTGGCACTTGGAACGTTATTAATAAACTTTCCACTACATTTCACAATTGTCACCAATTGAGAAATTAATACACAGCTCAGAGAAAGAAGTCTGATGCTTACTAAATTCATGAAACTAGCCATGAATCATGTCTAAGAGAAGAAACAATTTATTGCAAAGTAAATTCAAATCAAATTTGCATCCCATGATCGATTCCAATCAACTTGGTGAGCCCAAATGTAGTACCCATCGCCATCCATCCACCAACAAGCACCCTAGCACTAGATTTCACCACCGGAGTTCCTCCAAGCAAAGCACCCACCACTCCAAAAGCAACCAAAGCCACACTAGCCACCACAAAAACCACCGCCATCCTCACCTTAGGTTGCTTTATAAAAGCAGCAGCCAATAGGGGAAGCACCGCACCAACTGCAAAAGCCAAAGCCGATGCCACAGCAGCCTGTCCAGGATTCGGCAGTTTCTCATCATTTTCATCACTCTCTAATGATCTCTCTCGCTTCTTTCTTTTCATTTGAGATATCTCTACATCCCTTTGAGTGCATACAGATACGAACTCTCCAATGGCCATGCTACAAGCACCGGCAACCAATCCTGCAAAACCGGCAACCATCACAGCTTTGATGTCATTTTTAACTGAGGCGACACCCATCATTAGTGACGCAACGGACACCAATCCATCGTTAGCTCCCAAAACAGCAGCTCGAAGCCATTGTCCTCTTTGAGAGTAATCGAATTCATCAACAGCAGGCTCTTGAATCTTGTTTTCTTCGATGTCAATGACTTGTATGGGTAATATCTCAACGTTGTTAAGCGATGGAAGTTGAAGAGTTTGAGAGGCAGCCATGATGAACAAAAACAAGAATATACAAATAATTCTAATAATCTATGAGATTGGAAGGCTTGTGGAGGACACACGCCTTTGAAGCAGAACATATAAAGAGAAAAATCAGCAATGATGTCACTACCCATGTGTTGGCAATGAATACGATGGCCACTAGCTCATAGATAAAAAAAATGTGGAAGGCACACGCTATAATAGTTAATGTATATATTCCCATCAGTTTTTAGTTCATTTCTTAAACAATTGATTCCAGTATTACACCCAAATCTAGAAAGTTTAGAGCCTAAGTGAAACCACTATCTATTAGTTCTCTTCAATAAACTCATTATAAATTGGGATTATATTTGTTCTGTTTGATATAATATTTAAAATTATTTATAGTTATTCTTCAATTTATAAATAGGAGGATAATACGTTTCAGCGTATTCGAACTCACGTCCTCTATCATTAACAATAATATACATATCAATCGAGTTAAAACTAAACCAACTAATTTTAGTTTATATAGAAAGTGTATAGCAAACAAAATTATAGTTGTAAGTTGTTATACTAAAGTTCAACAAAAACAGGTTGTTGAGTAAAGAGCTTATTCATTTTGGCTTTTCACGTTAAATTAGTTTCTTGATTTAAATTTGCTATTCAAAAATCTGGTCCGATGTTAAATCGTAAATTTGTCTCTTATTTATATAAATTATAAATTATAAATATGGTTTATATATATACTTATAAATATGGTTTAAATTTGCTATTCATTAATAGTAATTGTAAATAAATAATATATGACACATAGTACAAACGATAAATAAAATATTATAAACTGATGCATAAATATAATTGTTTACAAAATAAAATCAAATAAATAAGAAAGAAAAATTAACAATAACCGCTGATAATTAGAAAGATCCAAAAATAAATCAAGAATGTGCCGCTTGATCAATTACCGATAATTGCATCCTAACCCACCATCATTAGACCAACCAACTTGACAACTAATCTCGATCAACCAAGAAACCATTGCTAAAAGCCTCAAGACCCATCGTATCAATGATGCAAGTAAAGCTAAATCTCAAATGGTCTATCACTCATCATCATCAAGGTGTTCGATAGATCTAGTGAAGCGCTCGAGATGGTTCCCAACAAATCAAATGACGCCTTACCTCGACAAATCCCATACATACGTTAGAACACAACTAAAAACAAATATGATTTATATGTTTAAATTAAAATTTACCAATTAAATTTTATATTCTTATTAGAATAAATACACAATTCAATACTTGAAATTAGCTTCAAGTTTCACTTAACTTGGCTTTTAAGGTTCAATTTAGTACCTAAATTAGATAACCGAACTTTGCTTATTAGTTCTAATTGGTACGTGAATTTGACTTTTGGTTAAAACTAATACTTAAGGTAATAACTTGTTTGAACTAAATTGAACTATAAAGCTAAGTTCGTGTAATTGATTAAACAAAAAAAAAGTCTTAAACATTAATTTTCTTGAAATCAAATTTAGATATGAAAATGTAAATACTAATAACAATATTATTATTATTATTATCAACAACAGTAATAATATTACCAACAATAATAATAATTTTGAGTTGTAAGTCAATCGTTGTTGGTGGTGTTGTTTATCTTAAATTTAATTGAAGTGCTAGAATGCATTAAACAATGGACTGCTGACATAGAAATAACTTATAAGTGCAATTTCCCAGACGAAAGAGGGCAAATAGATCACATCTAATGTATAGTATATTATTCTAAGTGTGCAGTCCACAATCCACACACGACACACCTCCTTATTGGCTAAAATAATTAAACAAAACTTGAATTTCGTTCACCCTTTTAAGACCTTCCCCAGTCAAGTTTTATTCCATTTTCTTGTTGGTTTTATTGATAGAATTGAATCTTTTACATTGATTTGTAGATGTGATGTTTCTGAGGTTTTTTTTTTTTTTTTTTTTTTTGGTATTTTCAACTCGAGATGGTTAAAGGGATCGGATTTAAGAATGATATTAATATATTTTATATTTGATTAAGTTCGGCTCAACTCAAAATATGAGTCTAAAATTTTGCCCAAATATGTCTATATTCGTAAAAAACTAACCCAAGCCCAGTTTAGGCTTGCCTATATTATTTTTAAATTTTTTTAAAATATTTTTATTTTATTTTAATATTTAATAAATTTATACATTTTTTATTTATTGAAAATTTTTATATAGTCATATTAACATTTTTTTAATATTTACATTAGAGTAGTATATATATTTAGTATAAGTTTAATTTTTTTAATGTGTTCTAAATTACATAGTATATAAAAATAACAAAATATAAAGTATTATAAACTTAAAAATAGGTCGAGTCAGGTCGGGATTGGGCCTTAAATGTTCAAACCTTAGCTTGATCTATATTTTAAACGGGCCTAATTTTTTAACCAAACCCATTTTTCGAGCTCCGATATTTTTTGCCCAAACCCTCCCAAATTTCGATGGGCCTTCAAGTCCAAAGCAGATAGTCCAACTCGTGGAATGTGATCTAGTTAAAGGTGAGTATTTGATTTAAGTTGAATTAAATGATTTTAATTAATTAATCTAGTTGATAAATTTATTCAAATTAATATATATATATATACCTGGTAAATTTTAACATGACTTGAGAGTTCAATTGAATATCATAAATCACCGATAACACGAGATACTTTCTTTTAAGTGAAAAGTTATTTATCAACTTACCGTATGCCAACACTTACTTTTACTAATGATCAAATTCTGTCACTATACGTTTAATGTTACTAACGATCAAATTCTGTCACTATAAGTTTAATGATGGATTACATAATTGTCAGTATAATCAAGCTTATAGCAACACACCTTGTTGTTGTTAGTAGAAGACTAGCTATATTGATTTAATCAAATTTATTCGTTAGTATAAGGTTTATATATACTGACGGTTTTATTTGTCTCTGTCGGTATAGATGAATTCTAAAACATCAATTATACTTTTAGGTTTTTTTGATGGTCTGTAATTTCTTTTTTTTTTTAATTTAAAATTATTTTTTAAAATAAAACACCCTACACCCACTGAATTCTATTTTTTAATAAAATTAATTTTTTTTAAAAATAAATCTCTATTTGAATCAACCGATGAAAATCGTAAACGTAATAATGATAATTATAATGATGAAATTTTGAAATATATATAATGGTTCAAAAGATCAATGGTTACTAATATAGGTGATTCCAGCAAATAATTGAACACCCTATAAAATCTAATGATAATGACATTCATTTGCTCAAAACCTCCACCCTCCATAATTAATAAAGGTATAAGCTCTTCAAACTTATTTCAATGGTCATGTTTTTCAATGATTTAAGTTATTTTGACACGATTAATTTTTTTCGTCAAAATAGTTCTTTGGCCATCAGTATAAGATTAGGCTTATATTGACAGAACTTTTGTTTTTAGCCATGATTTTTGAACCGTCAATATAAGGCTGTTTGTATGTAGTGGTTGCTCGAGTCACTGGTTCTGGTTGTGCTCATGGACCTGACCCATACAAGGTATCCAGACCACTTTTTCAAACTCGAGTCCACCTCAACTTGAAAATGGATTTTTTTTTGTCAATCCTAACTTCAAAACTAGGGTCCAACCCGACCGAATATATTTTATTTTTTAGATTAATTTTTATTTAAAAATTATTTTTAAAAATATATAATACACTAAAAAATGCTAAAATAAAAGTTTTCTAACAAATCAAAAACACATTAAATAGTATTTATATTAAAAACACTACCATAAATATAATAAATGTTTTATTATATTAAAAATATAATAAATATTTTATTGTATTAAATATAATTTTTATTTTTTATATTTTGGGTTGAGTTATTTAGTTAGGTAAGTTTTTTTTTTTTTTTTTAGGTTTTGGGTAATGAGTTTAATTGTTATTAGATTAGTGATTTAATATAAATATAAATATATAATTATTATTTAACATATATAATTAATATAATATTTTTATAACATAATATGCTCAGATCAATGAGCTCTGCCAAAAAAATTTGCTCAAGACTCAACCATATAGAAACAAGTCTTAAATTTTACCCAAGCCCATTTTCTAGGCTTTCTCATATTTTGTCCAAACCTCTAATTTTTTAGTGGCCTTGTCCATGAGTAGGTCTAATCGACTCTCATGCTTTATTTATATTAAAAATAAAATAGTTACAAAGAAAATGATAAAGAAAAAATTGAATAAACAAATTCAAACTAGATAACATATCTCAACTAGAAGATTAACCTATTCAAAATATTTCAAACCAAGTATCTTACACAATTAAATTTCAAAAATGATCTCTCATCCTTTAATATCTATATCTCCTCTAATATCCCCTTGCCAATTCAATGGGAGTTCAACAACATTAAGGGTGGGTTTGATGGGCAAGGTATTTACTTATGTGTTAGTGTAAAAACAATGATGGCGCTTGAGATTAGATATCATAGTGTGAGACAAAAGTAAACTAAACGCACTCACGCCCCACCGCCCATCCAAACCCACCCTATATATGTCACACAAACTTTTGAGAAATTGTTTCATAATGAGAGATGTTAGAATATTGACAAGCAGTTATTATCATTGTCACAACTAGTGTTGCAACATGTTTTATGACAATATTTGTATAAGGTTGTAATATCATGTTGGCAATTTTGATTTGTATCTTTTATAATTTGATGATTTATTTCGAGTTTATGTTATAAATATAGGTTTATTTTGTGTTATTAAAGTCCAAATATCATGAGATATTCACATTTCCTATGTATTTTTATCATGATATTTTAATTTATGGATAAATGGGCCAACTAAGTGGATTGAGATATGTTTCATGGTTGGCATTGTGGGGATGCTTCCTTCAGATCTCAAGGTCGATGAGTGGACTATTTTGTTCAAATAAGAAATTGATTTTAAGTGGTTGGTGATTGTCGTTAGTTCTACAATTTTCGAGTTTAAGTATAACCTTGTATAAGAAAGGTTAATTGTAGAGTTAATGCATATAGACTGTACAACTTTAAGACTACAATTATTTGTAATCGAGCTCTAATTTATATGATTATTTGTTAAGAGTTGTCCTAAGAAGATTGTATAATGGATTTAATTCTAGGTTAGTGCCTCATGCATATATAGATTTAACAACATGACTAAATAAACCAATCTCGGGTCTCCTTTTTCAAATTTGCTTACTATGGACATCATTTTTTATCGCTTTAACATATCATTTTTTATCATTTTAACATACCTTTTTACAACATTTGCTTTAATAAATCACTAAAACAAACTATAAATTAGACTTTTTAATTGGTATCAAAGCCAATCACCTATCATATCGTGAAGATCCTTTGTCCAAGTTAAGTAATAGACACATATATTTGGATAAGGAAGCATACATTTGGAAAACAAAAACAAGAGAGGCTTAAGAGTGAAAATGTCAAATATAACATAAATGGAAGATGAGTGAAAGGCTTGAGAACTCTATTTTGGAAAAAGAGCAAGTGTGGGAGAGCAATCAGAATAGCTCTTTTTCAAAGAGTATCGAGATAGTGGTTTCTGGATTACAATTCGACAAGTGAGTTTGTAAATATTGTTATTTAATATTTATGAGTCAAATATGTTGTTATAGTGAATTTTGATTTGATAAATTTTGCTAATTGGATGTGATTAATTAAAGTACAAATGCTTTGACCTAAAAGTCATGGTTTTGGAAAATGAGGTATCTGGATCTTATTTCCATAAAACGAGCCTGTAAATATTTAATAGTTTTTATATAGGTGTATTTAATTTTGGTCCAAAAATTTTAGTGATTGATAATTAATTAAGATATAAGGACTAAATCACAAAATCATAAAAATTAATCACTATTAAATTATATGTGCTAAATGACTCTAAAATCATAATTGAATGGTTTTAAATGGAAATTATGTCATCGTTGTTTGTAGTGGACGGTTAAGTGCTTCTGTTTTAATGAAATTTGTTAAAATGTAATAAAAATAATAAGTTAAAGGTTAATAAAATATAAAGAAAAGTTGTCATCTTTGCCATTTCTTTTCTATAATAGCCCATTTTTAGTATTAATCAAACAAAGGGTTTTGGGACCACAATCAAGTCAAAATATTTATTTTAGTATTTTATTATGGTTTACAAGATGATAGAATTATTGTGTGAAAATTTCATAAAGAAATTTTACCATAAAGGCTTAAATCAATAAAAATGACTAAATCGCTTAAAGTGTAAAACTTGTATTCGTTAGCTAAAGGTATTAATAGCTATAGAACCTTAAACTTAAGGTCCTTATGTGGTTAATATATCATTTCTATGTTAGTGGATGTTAATGGTTTGGCATAAATGAAATTTTGAATTATTTTTAAGGTTAAATTGGTAAATGGTTAATAAATGTTATAATAATTATTATAAAGCCAAATTATCATCTTCATTAATTCATCCTCCATCTAAAAATGCATGAAAAAATAGCCATGGATGAAGCTACATTCGCCAAGCTTTGAAGATTAATTGGTGAGTGGTTTTTGCTCGATTTTTAATAATTTATACGTTTTTGTGATCACAGTAACTAGTACTAGCTAGCCCATGTCTTCGATTTCAAAATCAGTAAAGATTTTGATTGTCGCCATTGATGAGCTTATGTGTTCTTTGATGTTTAATGGTGAAATATGAATATTTGATGTTAGATTTTCATATTTTATAAAGTGATTTTTGATGAAAATGCAAAGTAAGGATTAAATTGTGGAATATTGAATTATGTGGTTAAAAGTGTGATTATTTGGAAAATGTGGGCTGCAAAGGCAATAAGAAGAATTCGCTAAGCATGGGTAGGATGAAATTGCATGAAATTGTGATTTTATGTGATAAGGACTAAATTGCAAAAATGTGAAATAATAGGGGCAAAAGTGTAATTTTTCCAAAATGTGTAAATCGTGTTAAATTGAATGAATTAATGATTAAATAAGTAAACTTTTTTACTATATATATTGAGAAAAAAAATGAGATTCGGATCTAGAACTGGGAAAACAAAGTATTGGATTAGTCGACCTAATTGGCTTATAAAATCGTTACAGCGAACGAGGTAAGTTCATATTTTAATTGACGTTATGAAATCATGTTATAAATGCATATTATTGTGTGATTAAATTCAATGCCGAATGGTAATGTAAATATATATGTATTTTGAATAAGTTATGTATATATGTTATTATGATATTGAATTGTTCGGTATGTAGAATATATGAATACAAGAAAGTTTCAATAACGCGACGACATTCGAAAAGCCCGCATTTAATCCTAGTAATAGTAGAGGATGCATATGTCATGACATAGGATTCCGAGATATGATTTCGTAAGACCACGCCCGGGACGCTGGCATCGACTTATGTTTACATGTAAGACCATGTCCGGGACATTGGCATCAGATTTGATTCATGTAAGACCTTATCTAGACAAGTGGCAAAACGATATGTGATTACATGTAAGACCACATCCTGGGACGCTGGCATTGTACGAGATTTTCAACAATCCGAGTATCCCCATCGATTCGAACGTTCAACGAAATGCTATGAAAAATAAGTGAAAAGTGAATGACATTCCAATTCGTGTACGTTGAAATGTATACAATATTTGATAATGAAAGGTAAGTATATATGTGCAAAGAATGTTATGTGATGTGTATGTAAATGAATTGTGAATACGCAAATGAAATATGAACAAGTGAATACGATATGATTTATAAAGTGGCATAATAAAGTTGTCGATACTATATGAATGAAAGGTGAATTTGGGTATAAGTGATGATATGTGATTCATATGAGAAATATATGTGATTTAATATGTTATTTCCCATAATGTGCTCATTTGGTTATATGAAAGTAAGACTTGAATGTTATATGAGAATCGAATTGAATAAACTTGTAAAAGCTAAAGTTAGTAAGTAAGTAAGTATATTATTGAATGGTGATGATTTGGTATGAAATCATGTTATAAACTTGAAATAATTTGTGTTTTAACATTTGTAATAGCATAGCATGCTTATGGCATTGTAATGAATTCATTTGTTATATTAAGTTTATTAAGATACGAGCTTATTAAGATTTCAAAGCTTACTTATTAAGATTTCAAAGCTTACTCTGTGTGTTTTTCCTATGTTTATAGATTTTCGTAGATTTGTTTCTGTTGAAAGTCAACCGAGATCGCATCACACTATCCGTTAATGATTTCGGTATTTATACTCTTTATGACTTGGTTATATGACATGTATAGGCTATGGTATTTGATATTATGGTTGGAATGTATTTGGCTATTAGAGATGGTTGATTATGAATGTAGTTATGGAATTTAGTACATTTTGATGAACTTGATATTGGCTAAATAGCTTGTTATGAGATTTGCTTGAAATGATCTAATGTATATGGCCATTTTAATAATGGTTTAAGTTATTCATATGATTATTTGATAGATGATGAGTATTTGCTTAAGAAATGCATAAAAATTGAGTTGATGAAATGGTTCATTTTTAGGTATGGATTGATGTTTGAATTGGGAAATATTGTATTAATAAAATAGGTTATAATGATGATTATAGCTTGTGTATTTAGAATGTTTTGTCCATTTATTAATGGTATTGAAATAGTACAAAATGATGTGGTTTAGGTATGCATGAGGAGGGTGAGAAATATGGCTTAAACTAAGTTTCAATTTTGTGCCACATCGCTCGAGAACACGGGCGTGTGTCTCAACCATGTGACCCCCGCCGCTAAATAAAACAAGTCACAGAAGGTTCCACGCCTGCAGACACACCGGGCGTGTCTAGTGACCATGTGACCAAGTCAAGATGTATGCCCTATTTCCACACGGTGCCTCGTGACACGGCGTGTCTAGAAGCCGTGTGAGGCACACGGCTGGCCCACATGGGCGATGACGCTTGAAAATGTGAAAATTATTCTAAGTTCAAAATTTTTGTATATGTTTGGTTTAGTCCCAAACCACTTCTAAGCATGTTTTAAGGCCTCAGAGAGCCTTGTAATGGACAATATGATTGTGTTTGAATAACATATGAATTTGAATGTCTAAACGATGAGATATGTATATGTTATGAAGTGAGTGATCTGTAATACTGTGAACCCTATTCGCTACGACTGATAGGGGTTTGGGGTGTTACATTTTCTCCACCACTTCTTCAACTTAAAACCAAAGGAAGCCATTGTTCTTTTCAAGCCAGAGGTTCGCCCATGCAAGTGAGTTAATTCGAGGTCTGCTTTTGTCAAATTTTATATTTCAAATCGTTTCTAGCTTAATTTAGCTAGCTGTGTACTAAATCGTGAAACTTCCAAAGTTTTGAAAAGTTACCACTATTGAATTTTGAGGTTTTGATGTTATATGATTGAGTTTGAAGCTTTGATGGAAAATAGACTATTTTATAAAGTGATTTTTGTTAGTTTTGAGTTTAGGATTAAAATGAGAATATGTTGAAATTGACATGAAATCTTTATAAACGTAGGTGTTTGAGAGCTATATAAGGATGTGTTTGAAGTCGGATTTAAAGTTTGGGGCTTAAAATGAATTATATTCTTATTTCGCTTTTAAGGATTAAATTAAATAAAACCTAGAACTTTAGAGAAAGTATGAAAATGAATAAAAGATGTCATATACATGAAATGAGATGATTTAAAATGTTTATAATCGATAATTGGAAATAAATTATTGTATAGATCAAGAACCGATAGATAATCAAGGAAAAAGGAAAATTACAGATTAGTCCTTGACACTCCTGCTTTTGTTGTTTGTCCCTAGTAAGTTCATGCAATTTTTAATGATTATAAATGTTGATTAATTGTGTTATAAATACTTACATATATACTTAATGAATCTTGAGTGAAATGACATTGATATAGAAGTTGAGTTTGGACTTAAATGAAAGGCATTTAGATAATGTATGGGATAATTAAACTCTTTGTGGAGTATTGCACGATATTAAGATGAATCTAATATATGCTTTAGTATTGGGAGTGTTGTGATAACATGAATGCCCTAAATCCTTAATAAGTGCTCCTGATAGTACTTTTGTACTCCTGATAACACATTTGTGCTCCTATTAACACTACAGTGCTCCTAATCTTGTATTTTTCGTCTTTTTTAACTCCTAATCTTGTATTTTTCGTCTTTTTTAACCCTTAATCCTGTATTTTTTATCAACTCACCTCAAAATGAAAGGAAAATTTAATGTTTTTTAACTTTGTTAATATTGTATACACGTGGATTGCCATGTGATGACACGTAAGCATTTAATTAATTTTTAAATTTTAAAATTCAAAAGGGTATATAAAAACCATTTTAAAAATTAAAATTATTTAAAATATATAAATATTATAAAAGAATAGATATTTTTTAAATTTAAAAATTAATTAAATACTAATGTCATTTACGTGACAATCCAATGATATTCAAGGGCTAAACGAGGTGAAAATTTAAATAGTGAACTAAAATGATTTTTTTATATTTTTAGTATTCTTTATGTCAGCTTTCATAGCCCATATTCGAGATTCAGATTCACCCTCTTAATGATATCGTCTCCAAAATTCAAACTTATATTATCTCTTGAAAGTATAATATATTTTACCATTATACCTAATTATTATTAGTAAAAATGTAATGTGTATTTAAATCTAACGTACTATATTGAAAGTGGACGGTCACAATCCACCTAAGACACCTCTTTAGTGGCTAAAATAATTAAACAAAAGCGTGAATTTCTGTTCACCCTTTTATGACAAATTTTACTCTTTTCAGTCATGCTTTATTTGATTTTCTAGGGATGCTTAAGCTTCACCATTTCTGTTTTTATTAGGTTAAATTCTAGTTTTAGCCTCTTATACTATGCTAAAATTTAAAATTTAATTTTTATGTTTTAATTTAATTTGGTATAATTTAATCTTTTATTTTTATTTTATTAAATAGTCCAAATTATTAATATCGTTAATTATTCTTATTAAAGCACTAATGTGAATTTTTTTAAAAGAAAAATTACAAGTGAACCAAATGCTTAAGGGTGTTTCTAATAAATTTTAGTCAAATTTTTTTATATGTAAACTAAGTGCTTAAGAGTGACTTAAAAAAAGAAAACTTCAAGTCATCACTTCAACCAATGAATAATTAATTATGTTAACAATTGAATTTACTTAGTAGCATTATAAAAATAGAAGAGTCAAGTTATATCGATTAAAATATAGATGACTCAAAATTAATTTTGACTTCTTTTATTTGTAAATAGAGTAGAGCAACCTGAAAAATTAAATTTTAGTATAGTAAAAGGCCCAAAAACAAAAATTTCCTTTTTATTGATAGAATTTAAACTTACCTTCGATTCGTAAGTATACTATTCGCTGTATCTTTTCCGGTTGTTTTAATTTAAGTTATATATTATCTCGTGATTCGAGTTTGGTTTCAATATTAAATTTGTATTTGAGCATTTTTGTTTAGTTTGGTACTTGAGTTTTGTCTTCAAAGTTCAATTTGGTAGCCAAACTGAACAACCCAATCAATGTTTACCACGCTTACTCTAGTAAAAATATGCATATACTTAATCGACCAAAAAAGTTTAGGTACCAAATTAAACATTAAAATCAAACTTGATACTTATATGGAGGAAAAAACTCAATTTGTTAAAAGTATATTGTTTAATAGCTTGTTGCAACATTCTAGTGCAAGATCCCTACAACCATACACTAATTGGTATCAAAGTCAACTACCAAACGTAATTTGTATGATCTTATGTTTGGTTCTTTGAACATGGATTTACAAAGAAAAAAGCATTAAATCTTACTATCATCCTTGTTCGATTGTTTCGAATATACATACTGTAAGGCGTGGGTGAACTTTTTCATTAAAACCATGGATGAAAAATTAAAGAGAAATTTTGACAAATTGAGAAACCCTTCATTACTAATGCAAATAGCACAAATCAAAGCTAAAGAGCTACAATTCCAAAACTCTAAATGCAATATTCAATGGTACAATCCTCAAGAATACATATGCATCTCTAAATGTTTGTTTACTGGAAAAGCTCGTAAAATTAATTTTATGTGATATAAATTATATAATTTATTAAAATAAATAAAATATTTAATGCATTTTTTAAAAGTATTTTGTAATTTTAGAATAACCTTTAAACAATTGCATTATTATCAATCACACATTTCATTAAAACCATAAGATTCTCCACTAATACAACCTAAGAACTAATTAATGTAAATAATGATTATTATATGTATATTTATAATCGTTGAAACCTTTTTTTGACGAAATAACCGTAGTTTTGCTGAAAATCTAAAACCACTTTCACTAAATGCCATACACCAATCTCCGGCCAGTCTGTAGACAATGATGCCAAAAGGGAATGACAAGTTTGCCATTGAAGGAAATTGCTTAGTCGATGCTTGCCACCAGTGCGTATCAAAATGTCAGGATCTGTGTAACCGCCATATACATATTTTTTTTCAATGTCTACCAACTTTATCATATGCCTCTCATCATCTTTTGTTATCATCGTCTTTATCATAATCATGACTATCTCCGATATAACTATGATAATAGTGTTTTTCTCGGCAAGATTCTTCGACGGAATGAACGATATCGTCGGTGCAACAATAGCATACACAAATCGTGACGACGAATTTGGAATACTCGGCGGTCGCTCCCATGAGTTTACGAGCTTCATCCCTAAGTTCCGTGTTTAAAAGCTCAAGGTTTCCAGCGAAATTAACTTTGACCGGATGATGCTTCGCAATCTTGGCCAACACTGTCATACATTCCTTCAATAAATCCATTATTTTTGCACTTCACTTGGCTTTCTTCGAAAATTATCGATGGCAAATGCATAAGCGGTAATGTATTTCACCCGAGTTCATAGCAGTAAATGATCAAATTCAACAGCGCCATAGCGCCCGCATCGTGGCCGGTACCTTCCTCTAATAACTTCTTTTTGGCGTATCTTCGGTTTCCGTCCATAATCACAGCGATGTGCGTGGGGATCGGACCGACTCGAAGAACACAGAACACTACTTTTCGTATCAAACTTGACCAATAGACAAGACTTTGGTTAAAAATATTCTTTGTCCATGATTCAAATTGATCAAGTCGAGAATGCGAAGCTCGATTGTGGGTGTTAAAGAATGAGGTACTTAAAAAGGGGAGAAATGTATGCCATTGCCATGAATCCTGAAACAAGAGGTAAAACAATGGATTCAATAGTGAATTTTCTTTAACATTTCTCGACCATGTTGGAAGTGTGAACAACTTATAAGCTAACACCCAAGTTGCATGCAATTTTTTTTATTGCTTAGAATTTGGATGCATTTATTACATTCTTATGAAGGCTAAAAGTTGTCTATCTTTTTAATTTGAGATTTGATTAAATTTAAAAATCAAGTTAGGTCAGACTCATAAATAAAGGTTTTTTCATTGTAATTTTGTTTATCTACAAGATTTAAACTTAAGAACTGAAAAAATATCAAATTTTTTTAAGCAGATATACATTTTTTATAGTCAAATAGAAGCTTAGAAACTAATTTAGTATTTCTTTATGAAGCTTACAATTTGGATGTATTTATTATATTCTTATGAAGGTTAAAAAGTTGGTGTTTTTTATGTGCCTTTTTTGTATTTATTTTGATTTAGTTTAAAGTTAGAATTAGATTATACCCTTTCTTAGGCGGTCAAGACCTACAAAAATAAAACCTATTTCAAGAGAGGAATTAGTAAAAGTCGTAACACCCCTAACCCGCCTTTCGTCGCCAGATTGGGGTCACATGTAATATTACAATAACATTTTAAACATTTAAACTTTACTAACTTACAAATATTCAATTTTAATTACAAGTCATAAAATCACATTCCATTTATAACAAAACATACACTTATTTAGACTTAAACAGAAGTTTACTGTGGGCCCTAAAACTAGTTTTAGAACATTCTAGGTCAACTCAAAACAAAACAAAGAAATTAGTAAAAAGTTGAAAATTTTGAAAACAGGGACACACTGGCCGTGTGGACATTCAAGTCCGTAAACACAATCGTATTCTAGCCCATGTGTCCGCTCCTCAGGTGTACATTCGAATTAAGGTCACATGGTCGTGTCATCGGGCCGTGGGTCCGCCTGCGTGACAAATCTGCTTTAAGATACATGATCGTGTCACATGTGATAGGTCATGTGTGACACGATCGTGGCAGGCATCTTGTGCCATAGGCCAGATGTACCATAATTTGCTCATAAAACAAGGCAATCACCCCACTTAACTTGGTTAATATGTCAAGCCTAAAATCATTTTATAAACAACATCAAATACACTTTAAAACAACTCAAAATATGTCAATTTCACACAACCTAAGTGCCTAACCAATATGTCCTCATTGACACCACATTTAAATCATCAATTATAAGCCAAAATTTCATCCATCCTATACTAAACCAATATGCCATTCAAAGGCACCTCAACAAAGATTAATCATTCAAATAACCAAGTTAAATAGCATATGACATTAACTACATTTTCATACTCAAACATCCACCAAAATAGCCAAATATAACCATTCTCACCAAGTTGCCATTGCACTAACATTTATCAATTCAGATTAACAATTATACACATCCAAAAGAGTCAAGTTTATCAAACATGCTTATTTCATTCATAACTATATAAAAGCATTTGTTTCAAGGCAAAACATAACTCAAAAGTTTTATATGACATTCAACATAAGGAACTTACACTAGGTTCAACCATAGACCAAAAAACTATTACTCAAAATATCATTATCCTAAGTACATGCCAAGACACAAAAAGAAATACATCACCAACGCTGAGTTTGGGATTGTCGCTGGATGCTAAGTCAATAATCAAAATATAGGTATCTAACTCTGCACACAAAAGAATTATCAAATATTGAGTAATTTCATTAACCCAAAGAACTACATATATGTTTAATAATTAATCCATCAATTCAAATTTGTAACTTGTAAATTCGTTATTACCATATAAAGTGTACCATAAGTTCCTCATGAATATTTCATATACAATTTAAGCTCTCTCATTTACCAACCATCTTCAAAGGATCGATTAAACAATATTAAATTTGACTAACATGTTATTGGCACTCGTGGTAACATCCCGGATTTTGGGCTTATGCATTTGTGCTTAAATATATGTGAAAGCATGCCTTTGTGTGTTATGTATGTGTTGTATGAATTTTGTGAACTTTAGAAAATAGGAGAGTGCTTTAGAAATTATCGATTTTAAGTTTAAAAGAGGAAGCTAGGTAGAGGAGGCCTTAAGAGAAATTGTAGGTGAAATATAACACGTAAATGGGCTTGGTAAAGTGGCAAGGAAACGCCAATTAAAGCCCAAAGAAGTGACGCCATATGCAAAGAGAGAAATGGGCTTGGGTCTGGGCTCACAAGGGAAGCAAAATAGAGTTTTATTTTGGTCGAAAAGGGTGAGCAAAGTGATGGACAGATAGGGAGACCGAGTGGATGAGTATAGATCAAGTCAAATTCCTTTAAAATTTCAGCAAAGTAAGGATAAATGATGATTTTAGTTTGAATTATTTTTAAATGGGTAAAGAAGAGGAAAAAGGGGAGAAAAAGAAGGAATTGATAAGGGAAAGGAGTTGGCCGAATACGGGTATAGGAAGATGGCATTTTCTGGCTTTGGTAATAGCAAGATAGGTGTGCCAAATTTCTCTTCTTCTCATCCTTCTCATTTGTGCCAAAATCCTCAAGGAATTAACTTTTGTTCCTTTTCTTTTCTTCCTTTTGTCGCTACTTTCTTAAGTTTAAACCCATCAAACCACATTCTCTTCTTTTCTTTCATCAAAGGCCGAATATCCTCTCCCAAGTTCCATCATAGCCGAATCTCAAAGGGGGCCTCACTCTCTTCTTTGTCGCAAGTTTTGAAGTTTAAACCTTTTCTTTAGTCTCTTCAAGCAACGATTGGTGGTAAGTACTCCTCTTAGTAATTGGTTTATCTTTTCTTCATTATTAGTGTGCCAAATCAAGGGTTGGCCTTGGTTCTGTGGTGGCCGAATATTCTTTAGTGTCATAATATGTGACTTTTGTATGTAGCCAACATTAAGAAGCAATAAAAGGAGTCTTTCGGATTTGTCTCTAGTCGACTACAAGGAGGAGACCATTCTGGATTGCGATCCGAGGTAAGCAAGTGGGTAAGATTAGGTCAAGGCCATTTATTTGAATGTTAGAATGAGATCTAAAAGATTAGGCCAAGGCCATTTATTTGAATGTTAGAATGAGATCTAACATATGCATAGTGATTTTGATGCAGATAATTCCCCAACCAAAGAAGACTTTTCTAGATTTTGATCCACAAGGTAAGTGAATTGATATTCGCCAAGGCTATAAACAATGATCTAGATCTATTTCTTATTTATTCAAAAGTCGTAAAACTAATCCTTCAGTGATCTAGTGGTTGGTCGATTGCTGTGGGAAATATCACTAAATTTCTGGATTTGTTAGTAACCAAATCAAAGAAGGTAAGAAGTTGGTTGCGTTAATCCTTCTGGATTTGGTTTATAAATGTAATGGCTTTTTACTAACATGGTTTGGTTGGCCGAATGTAGGAACTTGAGATCTAAAGCAATAGATCTGATTTTCTGGATTTGAAGTGAACTCGATAATATACCACAACCCCGCACTAAGCCTTAATAGATTTATGGTTATGTTTTATTAAATGTGTTAATAAGAGTAAATAAGATGTGGCTAATGGTACCATGCAATGGTACAAAGTACTCGTGCACGTTAACTTTCATCAGCATCGTAGTTATGATATCATGAATATCTGCATATGACACATATGTGAATATTGATAAGAATGTGAATTAAGGCATAAGCATAGTAATTGTATGATTTGTATGACATGGGGTATATGGGTGATATTTTTAAAGGGAAGTGATCCGTGGTTTATACCATAATATTCGAATGTGGTGACTCATGTCACTTAAATTCAATGTGGTGTCTTACGTCACAAAAATATTATCCGTGGCTATGCCATAAAATTATAAGTGGCGATGAGCATGTCGCCCGCATCATGATCGCCTTCGGCGATGTGTACGGATGGAGGGTTGACTTTAGTAGTCCTGTACTTGTGTGACGTTGGTACGGGTGATGTAGCAAATGGTATCTAGGTTTGGGTTCGGGAATGCATCATTATTTGTAAATTGTGATATGTATATGTATGATCCGATATGCCCGAATCATTAGGACTTAGTGTGGTTGTTATACATCGAGTCTGCTTTGACTCATCCTGCTAGGGATATAAGTTTTGTGACGACGCCAGAATGGACTGGGTCGGGCAGGAGCTTAGTGGTGGCCATGCTCAGCCTGTAGTTTACTTTAATTAGGACTTTCTATTTTCTTTTACGATTTGGATTTATTCGGTTTTGTTTTTGATGTAATAAGGCCATAGTATGAATTGTTTACGCTTGCATTTTAATTATTTTGGTACGATACAAATTTTATTAAATTAACGCTTAAGTAATCTTTCTAAAATAAACCTTCAAATGTTTTGACATCTAAATACAAATGATTTCCAACTTAAAGATAAATCTTTAACAAATTCGTATGTCTTTTAATCTAAAAACATGGTTTTTATAAATCCTCGATTTCAAGAATAGTAATGTTTTCAATTAAACCCAACACGAATCAAACTTTCTTCAAAACTACCCAAGTTTTCCAAAATAACAAATGAATTTGAAAATGTTTTACTCCAGAACATACTGCATTCAATGAGACTCGTATGGGTTTGGGGGTGTTTCATGCCGCTCAAATGATAAACTCGTAATAAATTTTTGTGCTTCAAAGACTAGCTCCGTAAACTGACAGAGATGTGTTCTGCACTAGTTAAATAAATCGATAAAGATTTATGCTCCAGACTAGTCGTAAACCGACAAGATGTGCCCTACACTAGTCAAACAAATCGAGCAAAGATTTGTGCTCAGCGCTAGTTGAATAAACCGACAATGGCTGTAGTCCTCGCATCAGTCTAATAAATCAACAAAGATTTACACCAAATGGCTAATCGAGTAAAACGATATTAAATGTGTGCTCAAAGACTAGTCGGATTAACCGACAAAGATTTGTGCTCAACGCCAATCTGATAAACCGATAGTAGATTTGCGCCAAAGACTAATCGGATAAATCGACAAAGAGATGTGCATGCGCTTAGTCGAAAAAATCGATAAGATTTACTCCCAACGCTAGTCGGTAACACACTCGACAATATTAAATGTGTATATACATCCTTCACTTCCAACACAAGATCAAAATAATCTCAATTCCATCATATCTTAACTAAACTTCTTAAGTTTATCAATATTGCTCACCATCAACTTATTCAGCTTCAATATACAACTCATAAATGTACACATAAATCATTTATCCATAACCAACCATTTAAAACTATTTTCTCAATCATTCAATTACTCCAAACTCACTTTCCATTGTACTTCCATGTAGATATTTCATATGGAATCATCATATATATATATATATAATTCCACAATTCCTCATTTCATAATTCAACCATTGCATCAATAACTATAAGTAATCCTTTAATCTATTCCATAAATACATCTATAACTCCATAACTCTTCATTTAACTTCTAGTCAATTATATTTATAAAGTTGTAATTAAACATCAAAATAATAATTAATTTAATTTAAGTAAGTAAACAAAGTTCGGATTAAGGACTATGAACTTATATGTACCAAAACAATTCCTTAACGTGATCTAACGACTAATTCGCTTACTTTGATTTTTCCGCGATTTGTGTCCAATCGAGTCATTTACTTGATCTACATAGTTTTGTTTATTCAATTAATCTCATTCCAGCATTTAAAAATAGTTAATTTAGCTTATAACTCTTAACAATGAAAATTTATAAAAATTACCCTCAAAGTTTACACTTTTGCAATTTAGTCCATAAATTTAACTTGTAATTTAACCACTTTAAATTAAAATCAATGTTACCGATTTTACCTAGCTTTATAACAGCCTACATTTATCATCAATTTACAATATATTCCTTCAATTTTATCATTTTCATCAATAAATCCCTAAACCTTAAAATCATAAAAAAATTACCTAACAAAATATGTTTATTTAACAACCAAGCTTCATATTTTACTAATTAACATCAAAATCATTTAAAATCATCAATGGCATATTTTCTCTAATTTGATAATTTCACAAATTAACCCATAATCTTGCTAGACATCAAAATAACAATACAAAAATACCAACTTCATGAAAACAAGTTAAGAAAATACTTTTTACATGCACAAGCTTTTGTCTAGCTGAATTTTTAAGCTCCTTTAATGGAGTTCTTCTCTCAACTTTCGGCGAAGAAACAAAGAAAGAAGATGATGCCTCCACTTTTTAGTTTTAGTATTATTATTATTATTTTAATCATTTCATTTCTATTTAAAATAAACATGCATTTAATAACAAAGCTAGATGACAAACCACCATTAACAAAAATATGGCTAAATTGCCCTATAAATCTATCATTTTATTCTTTGAATTCAATTAAATTAATTAACTATAACAATTGACTTTAGCATTTTCACAGCTTAAGTCATTTTTAATTAATTAACTATTTAAATGTTAAAATTTCCTAACCAAATTTTAATACACCTATATAATTATTCAGTAAATATTTAACAAAATATTTATTTAGCTCGATTTATAGAAACGAGGTCCGTGATACCTCATTTCTTAAAACTACTTGACTTTACTTGGACAATCACTTGTACTTAACGATATATTCAAATAGCAAAATTATCAGATAAAAATTTAATATAATACTATATAAATGTATGAAAGTAGAATAGCAAAACAATGACAGCCGTCCTACCCCTACCAACACCAAAGGCATTATATATATATTCACTTACACTAATGTGAAACTAACATGATTTTACACACTTGTATATCTTTTCTACTATTAATATTTAACAATCCAAACCATTGAATTTCATATTTTATTCATGTAGATTATGCATATTAAGTTTGAACTAAACTTTTTTTATTATTTATTTTATGGAAAAAATCTTTCAACCATTAAATATATATCAATATAGACAATATTTTAGACTGTAATGATAGAGATATCAAACAATTCTAAATTTTACATGTGTGACAAGATTTATTATATTGATAAATTTAATGGTTGGATTGTCAAAATATCAATAATGTAAAAGTTAAGACTATAAAACATATTAGTTTTACAATCGATATATATATATATTAAAACATAAAATAAGGCCCTACACCACATTCCAAAACAAGGTAAATAAAAAATAAATAGAAAATCAAACAAAAAGCCTTTACTTGATCCTTATAAAAATTTAATCCTAATCGATTTCTTACAAAATGTCTTTCCAAATAAAAATAAATATTGAAATAAAATAATCTTAAAATCTAAAAACATTGTGCTACTTTTGCTCCCATGCCAAATTTTTCATGCAATCCACATTTCAACTTGTTTTCCAACTCTTAGGACATATATTGCACTACGTAAAACTTACTAATAAAATACTAAAATTAGTAGAAATTATGTCCAAAGTTCATTAAATTTAATCCACAATAATATTTCAATTGAGCACACTCACTCCCACAAAAAATGCCCACCAAGAAAAAAAACAATAGTAAAGCAAAGATGGAAGTCATAAAGAATAAGTCAACAAAAGGAGCCATCACTAAGCTTGCTATCAACAAAAAACCTAATCCCATAGTCCAAAAGGAGAGAAAGAAAGATTTAGGAAAAGTGTCACACCCCAAACTTAAAAATGTTTTTGTTTCCATATTATGGAAGTTTATCACTCTCTTTGTTAGGATTTTAATCTTAGAGAACTTTTAAAGGTGATAGTCACGACTTTAAAAACTTGATAAGAGATTATCTATAGGATATGATAGAAAGGTCTAGTTTTATTAAGAAGATAATATCCTCTACTTGTTGGTAGAAAATTTCAAAGAAGTCGAGATGCATTGAGTTTACATCAAGGTTGCTTTTATTAAATATTTGAATACTTTTTCATGTTGATGAATATTTTGAAAGTTTTACTTATTCTGCAGAGGAAATTTTTATTTAAGTATAATTGTTTTGTAATTTCACTTTCTAATCATAATGATTATTTCTTCTCTCGGAAGTGTGATTTGAGTGAAAGAGGAGTGTCTGATGCATTAAAGCTATGTAACGCGTAAGGCTACAATTATATTTGGTAAGTTTGGGTAGAGTTGGTTATTAAAAGTTGTAATAGGAAGTCTATATAATGAATTCATTCGGCAAGGCCCCACAAAGATAGATTATTGAATTGAATTATGAACCAATTCAGTGCTCCTCTATTATTCCTTCTTTACTTATGTTTTATTACTTTTTAACTATTTCATTTAATTGCATCGTAATCAAACATTGCAACATTATTTCAACAACTCAATAAAAATAGTTTATTATACCCAAACATGTGCATTGGTACCACCGAACTTACTTGGTGTGATTCTTGTGTTTAATTGATAGCCCCAACTTTATGAAAAAAAAGAAAGTTCGATACGATCTTTCTACTTGGTCTAGCTACACCCGTTGGAAATTTCTAAATGAAAGCGATTTATCGCTTCCATTGTTGAAAAAGGATGGAAGGTTGTTTGATTAGTTGAAGCCACCATACAATATAAAAGCATATGGATGTTGGAAATTAAAAATCAATAGCAATGTGGACTACAAAGGGAGATAAGATTACAAATCTACAATTCCAAAGCCTCAATGTTATTTTTATGTAGATACAAAAGTTCAAAAACAATTTCTAAATGTGTTTCTATAAAAAAAAACCTTGAAGTATTCTCAAAACAACTCATAAAAGTTCTCTTAGAGTGAATTGTCAAAACTTTCTATATGCTAACAATTGGTTTTGAAAACCTTAGAATAGTTTGGTGATGAAACTGGTTGAGTTTTTTACTAGATTATGTGATATTACTAATGAAGCTTCTACTCTTAGTGCGGAATACTTTAATGTTAAATTAGTTTAAAAGGTGTTGTGATAATTGTAGAAAGGTTCACCATCAGCTACAGCAATTGCAAAAGAAATTAAGCACCATACAAATAAATGAGTTGATTGGTACATTACAAACATTCTAGAGACCAAAGCAAAAGATAAAAAATTCAAGTTTGAGTAAGAAGACATTTTCACTATTGCATCGTGATGTTGTAATAATTGAACCAATATATGGTTCTTTAAAATATCTTGACTTTTGCCAAAATTTTCTTAATAAAGTTTTCAAGTTATTCTCCAAGAAATGGTAAAATTAAAATACTTAATCAATTTTCTATCAAGAGAAAAAGATTGGTTGTTGAAAAGCTTAAGAAGAAAACTCCAATCCATGAATGCCAAGGCTTTGGACACATGCATGCTAGATGTATAAACACATTTAAGAGGAAAATAAGTCCTTCCGTGTTAGAGTGATGATGATATCGCAGTAAAGGTTAAGATGGTCAAGGAAGCAACTACTTACTTCTCAGAGTAAAACTCATTCTATTACTTCTAAAGCAAGTTGTAGTAAACTATTGGAGACAATTTCAAAAGAGGATAGTAACATTGATGTTTATATAAGTATTGATGAGCTATAAGAAATTTACAAGTTGTTGGAACATTGTAACATAGTATATAAAGATAATGAAAACCTTATAATTGAAAACTCCAATTTGAAGAAAGGCCATAAGAGATTAGTTTAAGAAATCAAGGAAAATGCACTTTATGCTTATCATGAGAGTTTGAATTGAAAAGTTTTTACAAAAAAAAAAAGATTTAGTTATTTGATCAAGAGATTCTTAAGTTGATACATAAGTGGTGTTTGATGAAATACTAGTTGTTCGAAAACAAAACCACTAAAAGCCCTGGCTATATTGATAATGGAAAGAAAACCCTTCCCTTACTATTTTTATTAAACTAAAGAAACTTTTGTTGATTCCAAGATAGAGGAAAAAATTTTCAAAAGCATAATTTCCATTGTTATTGTGAAGGATTGGGCCATATTAGACCTTAGTGTTAGAATGATTGATGATTTGAAAAGAACCTGCATATGTTACGTAACATGTTTCAACTTTCTTATTTATTATTGCTGGTCAATGCCAAGAAAACAGCACTCTCTTGAAAACTCAACACAAGCAAGAGTGTAGAATCCGTATCACTTTGCTTGTTGAGTAATCGGACACATCAAAACCAAGATGCTTAAGCCTACTCCAATGATCTTAGAAGAATCAACTATGTTTCATCACATGCTGCAAACTCCACCTAGACCAACTAAGAAGAACAAGCAAAGATAAGTTACAGCAGTGAGGAAATGTCTAAAACACGTAATTTCAGAGTTTCAAAGATCAAAATAGATTGGATGCTTGGAGTTAAACTTGATGTTGCTACTACATGTTGATCATAATAAAGTGATATTTCAACAAACTACAAACACTCCACCAAGTCTTTCGCGTAAAAAATATCCATGTAGTTTCACGAGTTACAACCCCGCTTGCAAGATTTGCTGATGTAGCTCCTTTGTCTCATCCCCTTTAACAAAACCCTGATGCAATATGAAAGGTGGTGAATTGAGTAAGGGAAGCATAAGAATAAAGATGAGCAATAAAAGTATAGAGTTTTGGTCAAAATGTCAAAGAATAAAATTGAAATAGAACATTATAGTCAAAGAAATTCGCCAACCCTAATTGTTGCAACAACTAGCTGATGTAAATGCTAGTATAAGACAAAACTATGCTCATTTTGAGTTAAATGTTAATTATTTTTTATTTATAATCTTTTATTATTGATGATATATCATGATATTTAGGCCAAAACAAATTTAGAATTATTATGTATAAGTGAAACTAAATAATTATTTGGAGAGTCCTTAGATTATGGGAGTTTATCACTTAGCCATCATTAATAGAGTTTTAATCTAAAAGAACCCTGGGTAAAGTGATAATTGATCTATTTCAAGATTTGATAAAGAGACTCATCTAAAGTGATATGATAGTATATATAGATAAGTCATTTATTTAAAAGATAATGTTTGTTATTGTATTGGGGGATAATTTCAAAGAAGTTGAGATGCATTGAAAGCATAT